>LR990056.1:6260000-7510000 GCA_905147135.1 Blastobasis lacticolella
CACACATATACATACACATACACACACACCAACATACATGTATTACCTTGTTTTATTCTTATTTTGATTGATTTTTTTGTTTGTCAATAGGGTATCTATATGCTAAGCTCCTTACGGGCTAAAATTTAAAATTTTAAAATAAGGTTTTGTCATTGGCATTTCAACCATAATGTACTTATATTTTACATGTAATTAACTGCTGTAAAACTGTGAAATGAACTAATAAATAAATAAATAAATAAAATACAACTGGAGTAACACTGAATACTGATGGTCTAGTGATGATTCTCAAATTCTATACAGGATCAGAGATTTTTATGCTTATCCATTAGGATAAATTTTATCCTTTTTGGTCAAGCACTTCAAAGGTTCATTGTTTATCAATGTGGTAAAGTAAATTGGATAGAGGTTAGGTGTTGTAAGATATTTTTTAATTGGGTTTTGGTCATTATCAAGTTGGAGTCATGTTATATTGGGTCTGACGTTAGAAGTTCTAGTAAGGATTTCCTATGGTTCCCAGTGTGCCATCCACTTAGGTGGTCGGGAGGCTATTTAGTTAATGGAAAGGATAAGCCTTTAGATATTATAGACGAGTAATGGATAGTTCAGATTTATACTGGGAATAAAATGAAAAGATTTGTTTGAGTTGATCTCAACGATATTTAATCGTGTATGGTGTATGTTTCTTTCCCTACCTTTTATTTAATGTATAATTTTTAATGTATGTCTTGTGTTTCCCATGTGACGATTTCTTCACGATGTCCGAGTTGGTGAGCGAGCCACTACTGTGGTGCGCTACACCAATCGTAAACGAGAGCCAATTGCGAGATGTTCCGAACGTGACATCTCTTCGCTGGTCGTTCACCAGCTATATTGTTATTCGGCTAAAAGAAAATCAGCAAGTTTAATATAAAATATTTAAGAGAATGATTTATAAATATTTAAGTTTCAATAGGAAATTATTTATAATTTTTATAAAGTTGTTGGGGTTTATTTCTCCATTTAGAAAGAAAGGGGTATACTTCGTATTCGTCTCTTTGGGTATAATCACCTTTTTAGTATATGGACGATCGCTTTGGGTTTTTTTTTTTCAAAGGAAATAAATTCGCGGTCCATACCTGATGAAGTGGAGGGGTGATCCAACCGGTTCACCTGTTCACGAGTGCTTGTATGCATTTGTCCTAGGAATATGCCGACTTAGGGGCTTGATAGGTCACAATTATTTTTGCGGCAACCATACTAAATCCCATATGGGATATGGTGCGACATGTGTTGTGTCACAGCTGTCATTTATAGTCTGACCAGAGATTTGGATTGAGTAGGAGCATAGAGTTGGCATATGAATTTAAGGAACATCTTTGTAGTAAGCTTTGTAGCAGCTTTGTAGTAGTTGGGTTGACCCATTAGACTTACAATATCTCTTTGGTATCAATGGGGTCATGGGGTCACAGATTCGGTCAGGGACCAATTAATCATTTAGGAAGGTTGTCAATGTCTCGTTTGACCGCAGACCAATTAATCTTTTTGCTTATCTATGTACCAGGTCGGTTCCATGGACATACTACTCAAAGGGACTGCGCACTGCTTTGACTAAAACCGGGCAGAGCGAGAGTCACCATCGATAGTCCTTTGTCCCTTTCTAACAGTGTAAACACAATGTTATTGGCATAATCACCGTCATTCTAAATTAACAAGTGTCATGTTTGGTGTTGCCATTATTGGACAAATATATTTACCGTGAATTTGGTATTATTATGAGGTAATCCGTACAATCCGAAAAGTAGTTGTGAATATACCTTTTGATCTACTGAACGTTTCTCCGACAAACGTCGAGTCGACATAATTATTAACCTACGACTTTTTGTTCCACGAAACAGTTAAAAGAGTTTGGTAACGATTTATCCTACAACACTAGTTTCTAAAGAGAAGTGATAGTACTCGTCGATATCTACATTTCGGGTGACAGCTGTCAAACTTAAATGTGTTATAACTCGGAACTCATTGGTTCTAGAACACTAGTTGCTAAAGAGATATGATAGTACTCGTCGAGATCTACATTTCGTATGACAGCTTTTACATTTCGTGTGCGCAGTCCCTTTGGGTAGTAAGTCCATGGTCGGTTCACAGACACGGTCGTGGACCAATCAGTTTTCTGAAATAGGTTATATAATATTGAAGTTGCATGGGTTTGGTCATAGCCTCCTTCATCTTACAAGCCATGCGCAGAAGTTTGACAACGTCGCATTTTTTAATTTTAGTGAACCTGAAAATTACTGTAAAACTATCGTCGCGGTCGTCTTTGTTTTATGTTATTCGTTTTTTAAGCGATAAAGTATATAAATAAGTATATACATTAGTTAGATAATATGAAATTGGATAGATTCCTGTACTATTTACCTATCTACCTACTTGCAATTGTATTATCCTAATATTATAAATGTGAAATGTAATGTATGTTTGGTTTTGTACGTAGTGGATGTTTGTTACTCCTTTACGCAAAAACTACAGAACGGATTTTAATGAAAATTGGCAGTTATATAGCATATAGCCCGGAATAACACATATGCTATAATTTATCCCGATATTTAATGTAATTTTCGCGGAATACGGAATCACGTTTTAGCCGTCAAACTTCTGCGCATGGCTTGTAAGATGAAGGAGGCTATGGTTTGGTATATTAACCTGACATTGACATTATAAGTTATTTTATCTACACTCATAGCGTAATGTTCCAATTTCATATTCGAAAACAGTCGTTTAAGAGTACACTTTTTTCATGCCAGTGTTTAAAATTTAAAAAAATTACCTTTCGATACAGCATTTCCCATACTATTTTCATTACAGCTGTATCGTAAAATAATTTTTTAATCATTATGCAACACTTATATTTTTTAATGTTTTGTCGGGCGCCGGGACACGGCGAAATGTAGGCTGAATACCTAAGTCTTTGACAAATTCAAATCAAAAATCAAATTTTCCTGTTTATATTCTGTGTAATTATTTTCCCGCTAAACAGAATATTTTTTCTAATTGTTGTAATTTGTGTTTGTGAAGGTTTTTTTTGTTTGAAGCAAATAAATAGATAAATGTGAAAGTAATTAAGTGAATTTCCCGCCGCTTGATATCCTCGACGCGTAGATACAACAGAACTGACTCGCAGCTTACTTCCAGCAAAGTTCAGAAAATTATAGGTACGATATTTAAACATAAAAATATGAGTGTAGATAAAGTAGTGTATGCAACTGCATATTATTAGGTATTAAAACACTCGTGTCAAACTATTATCAACAGATAAACAGACACTCATGTTTTAATACCCTCTTTTATGTGACAGTTGCATAAACTACTATTATGGTAGGAATACTTCATTGAATGATTTGATAAGGGAAGGTGTTCTTGGTTTGCAGATTGTAGGAAGTCGTAATGTGTAGTTTTGCAGCAATTATTTTTTGCTCTAACTACAATTTGCTGATTTTCGTTCTGTTTGCATGGCTCGTACATATTGTTGTATTATATCTTTTTATGGATTTCATATAAAGATGTTTAAGATAAGTTACTATTAAGGATCAAAGGAAGGCCATATTGTTTAATTGGTAATGGACAAGTCAACTATAATATACAGATAGACTATGGTCATTATGACAATATTTGATTAATATTAAAGTATTTCTTTATGAAAATATGGCCATTCTGCGGTGAAAAGTATTTTTCTTTATACATGTATAAGGTTAGGGCAGATTATGGACTTTGCATTGTTAAAGGATTATTTGAATTTTGCTTTGAAGAAGTAAATAAGTCAAGACAGTTTTGCGATATGGTTCTGTAGGCCTTGTGCAGATTGGCATGGTTTTTTACGGGGTTTTGCCCAGCCTGCCAGCAAAATCCGTAGCAGGGTTCTTCTGCACAATGCCGGTAGTTAGATTGATTCCCCGTTTAGGTAGAATAATTTAAGTCTTAGTAAGTAGTTATTATTCCGATATTAGGATTTAATCATTGTATTCGAGGGGATTAATAATAGACTAATTTTTTTAAAGAAATTACTACTTAATTTCTTTATTTGGGGCGGGGGTAGATGTAACGTGTGTGCTCATGCAGGCCTTAGGTAAGGACGGGTTCTAGGACAGGTAGGTGTCGGAGGCCGTATATTTGGACGGGCTCTAAGTTAGGTAGGCGTTCGGGTTGGCCTGCTGCTCCTGTAGGGTAACCGAGGCTTTAGTCCGACTTTTAAACTCTAGTAACTTTAGTACTCCTTTAATATTACCACAAATGGCAAGGAAAAATAAAAGTAAGGTTCTCTCAGCGGCACCCCTTTCCACACTTCGAGTAGACTTTTGTAATATAAGGGGTCTACACTCCAATCTAAACGCCGTACATCACCACCTAGAGATGGCGAAGCCCGCCTTACCTTTCCTGACGGAAACACAGATATCACCTCCGGCTGACACTTCGTATCTCCACTATCCTGGATACAGGTTGGAACACAGGTTTTTACCTCGCGCTGGTGTGTGCTTATTCGTCAGAGGTGATATCTGCTGTCGACGTCCTAATGCTATAGAAC
The DNA here is from genome assembly GCA_905147135.1 of Blastobasis lacticolella. NCBI lineage: Eukaryota > Metazoa > Arthropoda > Insecta > Lepidoptera > Blastobasidae > Blastobasis > Blastobasis lacticolella. Next base: position 6,264,559 of record LR990056.1, read on the forward strand.
TAAGTGACGAATCTGTGGTATGGGTGTGCGTGGAACAGGGCGATCTATCCCGTGTCTACGCATGCCTATACAACAACCGTCACGGCGTAGGTGAGACAAATCAAGTTTTTCGAGCACATACAATGCGCTACCGACAAAGTATTTGAGCGGTATCCTTCAGCCGAGTTGGTAGTCCTAGGAGACTTTAACGGTCACCTGAGTGGCTAGTGTCAAGCCGTCCTACTAACACGGCCGGGAGGTCCGCCCATTAATTTTCTCTGGCCCATGGTCTCACGACACTGGTGTCAGAACCCACCTACTTACCGGATGTTGTGGGCCGTGATCCTTCTTTTTAGACCTTCTGCTCACCACCCACCCAGACGGTTATCAGGTGTCCGTCGATGCCCCTCTTAGGACATCAGACCACTGCCTGGTTCCGAGGCGCCTCCTCTTGCTATACCCGAACGGGCTCGCCCCAGTAGGTCTCACAAGGTATGGCATTATGGTTCAGCAGACTGCGATGGATTGCGAGAATTCTTCGCATCGTACCCGTGGATACAGCTTTGCTTCTCCTCAAATGACACCAACATCTGTGCTGCTGCTGTAGCTGATGTCATACTGTTTTATTCCGTCCTCTGTAGTCCGTCTCGGCGGCAAGAGTCAGCCCTGGTACGACAGGCCTAGTGCAGAGGCAACTCGCCTCAAGCAGGATGCTTTTTGTGCCTTGACAGTGGCTTGGGCCCAGAAGGACCCTAACACCCACATTTTGAGGAAAAAGTACAACGCTGTACTGAGGTCTACAAAGAGGGTAATGGCCAGAGCAAAATTAAAATTCATCGGCGGAATTGGAGAGAAACTAATCAGCTACCCCTCTGGGAGCCGTGCTTTTTGGTCTCTCTCCAAATCTGTCGACGGGAACTTTTGTCGGACCACCTTTCCACCTTTGCGCAAGCCGGATGACCAATTGGCCCACACAGCAAAGGAGAAAGCCGATCTCTTGGGAAATCTCTTTACTCATAACTCAACTCTGGATGATGGAGGAGCTGCACCGCCTACCATTTCATGGTGTGAGGGCATCATGCCCGAGGTTCGTTTCACCCAAAAAATCATAAGACGTGTGCTTCTCTCCCAAGACATCCGGAAGTCCAGTGGACCTGATGGCATTCCGGCTATCGTTCTCAAAAAGTGTGCTGCCGAGTTGTTTCCCGTATTAATGCGCCTACTCAAGCTTTCCTAAACCTCTGGAACGGTGCCGTCTTCGTGGAAGCTAGCACTTGTGCATCCGATACCCAAGAAGGTGATAATTCAGACCCATCAAATTACAGGCCTATAGCGGTAACCTCCTACCTAGATACCTAGAGGACCACCAGCAGAGTGACCGTCAATATGGCTTTCGCCGTGGTCGCTCAGCTGGTGACCTTCTTGTGGACCTAACACACCGGTGAGCTGAGGCCGTCGAGAGCCAGGGGGAGGCTCTCGCTATCAGTCTTGATATAGCCAAGGCATTTGATCGGGTCTGGCACAGGGCACTGCTAACAAAACTCCTGAAGTACGGTATCCCCGAGGGGCTCTGTAATTGGGTATCCAGCTTTTTGTCTGGACGGAGTATCCAAGTCGTTGTCTACGGATGCTGCTTCGATACCAAGACCATTAATGCTGGAGTACCCCAAGGTTCAGTGCTATCTCCCAAGCTGTTTCTTCTGCATGCAGATGACAGTACTGGAGATGCTCGTTATACTGGCCGTGCGAATATCCCTCGTTCTGTAAGACTTGTGTCAGAGATTGAACACTCCTTGGAGCAAGTTGCTCACTGGGGCAAACTGAACCTGGTGGAATTCAACCCCTCAAAGACACGGATCTTCGCATTTTCTGCCAAAAAGGATCCTTTTGTCATGGTGCCGCAGTTCCAAGGAACACCCCTTTCCATCTCAAATAGTATCGGGATCCTTGGTGTCCACATATCGGATAGCGTGTGATTCCGGAGTCACCTAGAGGGTAAGGCCAAACTGGCTTCGACAAAGCTTGGAGTGCTTAACCGGTCCAAGCGATACTTCACCCCAGGGCAGCGCCTGCTGCTGTACAAGGCACAGGTGCGGCCTCATATGGAGTATTGTTTTCATCTTTGGGCCGGCGAAACTGTCGACCTGCTTAATCCTCTGGACTCCGTACAGAGACGCGCCGTACGAATTGTCGACGATCCCATACAAACAAGCAAGTTAGAACCACTGGCTAACTGAAGGGTGTGTGTTCTACCGGCTGTACAATGGGGAGTGTTCCGAGGAACTTTTCGATCTGGTGCCAACAGCACAATTCCGCCATCGCACCAGCCGCCGTGGGCTGGGTACTCATCCCCACTACGTAGACCCTCTGTTGGTCACCACGCGACGGTTTGAAAGAATGTTTCTCGCTCGTACGATTCGGATATGGAATGAGCTCCCAGCCACAGTGTTTCCTTTGGACTATGACATGGGATCGTTCAAGAGGTATATTAGAGGTCTCTTCAGAGGCGGGCAACGCATTGGTGACTCCCCTGGTGTTGCTGATGTCCATAGGCGGCGGCGACCACTTTCCATTAGGTGGCCTGTATGCCTGTTTGTCTGCCGGATAACATAAAAATAAATCTTTGAGTTATTACAATTAACGGGGTGGGTGCTTCTTGGCTAAGACTGTCAACTGGTGACAAAAGGCCGCTACACGTTGTACGGATCGCTATTGCTCGTGGCCACCTGCGTGGATGCTGTTTTTCCCTATTTTTGAATCGTACTCTATCGGTGTTGCCGATGTGATTTTAAAAATATTGAATTTTTCATGCCAAAAATCATAACTGAAAACCGTACGAAACAATGCGACCAATTCAAAAATAGAGCCTCAGGTTAAGCATTGCAGGGACTTACAAGTATCTGATTCAAAAGCACTCCCAGCATTGTCGTATTTAAAATGATCTGGCCGCTGCTAAAGACGTAGCATATTTCTTGAACTTGTTTTATGCAACTGTAATTATAAAGAGTGAATAAGTATCTGTATTTCGGCGCTGTCCTAAGGTTTGGCAACGGTTTGTGCGACTATGGTCGTACGGTGGAAGTCGCACGAGCTATATAGGAGACCTCAAAACCGCCCGTCGCACGACTGTTGACAATTAGGGCAGCGCCTAATAGCTACGATTGCACTAAACTTAGCGACGCTTAAGATGATGCCATATAATATTCATAAACTCAAAAGAAACACTCGTAGAAAAAATGGTAATACCTACAAGCTGATCTATTTAAAACATTTGTAACTTACTCCAAAATAAGCAAGTGAATTCTGAATCCATTTTTCAACATGCTCTCATAATCTTCCTCTTTCTGTTTTTGGTTCAGATCTTCTCTATTAAAAATGTAATTCAGGTTATAGAAATAGGTTTGTAAGTTCCTGATCAAATGGCTGATGAAAATCAGCATAGCAATTTGCATTATGTAAACTGTTACTATTTGAATCACGAAGATCCACCATATTATGTAAACGACGATTCTGCCGAAGCCGGCAACCATGCTTGTGTCTCTCACATCCGGCCACGCTGTTATAACTGTCACGAAAGTTTCATCTGAAATAATCACAGTTGAAATAAATACTGACCTTCTTATTATTTTCATGATATTTTGTGCAGATTTTGACTCAGAATATAATATATACTACACGTTGTTCACTATCACTTCAGAGTGAAAAATATATTAAGGATACCACTACCTCTACCCTACCGGTACGCTACCGTTACCCTTCTCTGTCCCTATTATTGCTACCCTACCGGTACGACATTGCTACGCTACTCCGATGCTTTCTTAACGTCACTGTCACCTTAACCCACCGATGCGTCATCTCTACGCCAAGGTATGTCACATTTACGCTACCGCTACGCCGTCTCTACGCCTTCGCTACGTAATCTCTACTTTATCGGTACACCATCGCCACGCCGTCTCTAAGCCATCGCTACGCCACCACTACACCACTGCTACGCCACAACAACCCTCTTCAGGCAATGATTCATATCATACTACTATTCTACTACTACAAATTAACATAAACTTACCTGTACTATTATATTTTACTATGCCGTCTACACCGTACATTAACAACGACATGCTGCAACAGAACAGTACTAGGCCACATACAGCCTTCATCTTTGTAATCAAGATTTTCACAGTGGTCTGGTCGTACAAGATTTCTTCCAGTTCCACCAACATGACATAGAATAAGTTCTTGATATTATTCGCGTGGTTTCCGAAGTTGACAATTAAAACTTGTAGTAGCGCGTTAGATAAACTGAAGAGCAATCTGTCTGCCTTCTGTTTCTCTGTCAAGTGGGGCTGGGTGAAAAACGATGCCCACCCCATCAATATTAATATATTAATGATAGCGGGCACGACATATTTCGAAATTACGTCGTATATTTTGGTGAAGGTCTCGGAGTATCCTAAATCACCGATCCAGACTCGTTTACCAATTCCTAAGTACATAAACTTACAAAGGGTATGACAGAAATCTTTCGTTAGAGATTTTCGGTTATCCGCCATTTTGGGTGTGCCGCAAGGTAATGTTGGCGAGTTTCTGATTGTTCCTTTCCGAGCATTTGCTACTCTAATTTCTCGAACAAGCTACAATTTGTGAAAGGTATCGTAATACCCGCTATTAATTATGTCTTAGCAATTGGTTCCAAACTTCGGTTTGCAATTGCTCGCGTTGTGATTTTAATATGTGTAGGTACAGATATGTACTGACTGAGTTAAAGTATCTTTACTGCAGTTTTATTCTTACTATTTGCTTATATATTTTATGTTTAAAATGAATCCATATTTCCATTAGTCACACCAAATCATGAGAACGGCTTGACTGACTTAAATTTTTTTTTTGTACTGTTGGTTAAGAGGTGCGGTTTTTATGCAAGAATAAAAGAGTTTGTAGATGTTGGGTAGAGTAGGATACGGATGGGACACCACGTCAACGAAGTCGGTAAGGGCCAACTAGTATTACAAAAGCGAAAGTCTGTCTGTTACGCTTTCACGGCATCACTGCATATATTTTGATGAAATTCGGTATGGAGATCATTTAGCACCTAATTATGGACATAGGCTACTTTTACTTCCCTCTAGTAGCGCGATGTAACGTGTAGTCTACGCGGGCTTAAAGCTAGTATAGAACCTAAAGCCAAACTTCTCGAGTTCCAGAGAGCTTGACCAGAAACGTACCTGTAATACTAGTGTAGTGAAAAATACTGCAACCCCTCTTATTTATTTACAGGTATATTATTGGCACATCATCTAAATCCTAACCCAAAACAAGTGTCCACATCATGACTTACATCGTAAATACAGTAAATAAACATTGTTTAGTATTGATTGAGGAAAGAAACGAGTGTGTGATATTACTTAACGCTGACGCACATCGCCACACCTACTCAAAGGCAACAGAAGAGGGATAACTCCGTCCTGTAGGAGCATTTAGCAACTATTTAGACAATTTTTATTTACGGCAATATTGCCAGAGTGGTTTCTCTACTGAACTGTACCTACTTCTTAATAATATATGGAGGTACCTTCCTTCCGTGTAGTAAGTACTCAGAGCAATTATATTTCAAATTACGGATAATTAATTGGCGATAGATAATTTCAAATGAAACGGTTGTAATGACTTTTGATTTGGAGACCTACTATTAATCCTACAGATAATTATAGCTTGAATGGTCTTTGCAGCTAGGTGCTTAGTCATCCAAATTTGTCATTAGGTTAATTTCCTAATACGTAGGTATTATAGGTACCTTTCTGATTAAAGATACCTATTTAGATAGAGGTTTTGTGTGCTAGGAATTTCATAATAACTTACCCGATTTTTCTGATTACCTATTCCATTATTTTTAATATTGTTTTTAAAGAGAGGCAAACTAGCGGGTACGTCACCTGATGATGCGTGTTTACGGCCGCTAAGAACGCCATGTCTGGAAATACTAGGTAGTTCCTACTTCAGAAGCCCGTTCCATAGCGTGGTCGCACTTCATTTTTATTGCCTAGGAGGCAATTTTAAATATAAAAAATAGCACGGGTTGATTGCAAAAAGAAAACAAAAAGAAATTGCCAGTCTATTCTTAACCATGAAGATAGCTATTTTTCCAATCTTTTTGGTTGTAATAAACATCCTAAAATTCAGGAGACCGGTTCCTTAATCCATTACAGCCGGATACCACAGAGGAGAATTTTAACATTCAACTAATTACACCTTTTGAGATATTAGGACATTCAAACAACATTAGGACTAAAGAACATTAGGATAATCAATATTTAGGAAAACCAAGTTAGGATAATGTACTTTAGGACTATAAAGGGATGGAGGGCAAGATACACTGTTAACTCTATTGGATTTCTCGAGGGCGTTTGATTGTGTGAGTGTCCCATTACTTCTGCCAAAGCTGCACTACTACGGCTTCAGCGAGCATACCATTAAATGGTTTGACAGCTACTTTACCACGCGCACCCAATGTGTGGAAGTCCTGGATGAAAGTGGATGTATATTAAGGTCCCAGCCTAAACCGTTAACCCGGGATGTCCCACAGGGCTCTATACTGGGCCCTGTCCTGTTTGCGCTTTATAGTGCGGATGTGGTAAAACACATAAAGCACGCTTAGTCTCACATCTATGCCGATGATATTCAGATTTACGTCTGTTGCAAGTCCACGAATATTGATTAGGCCTTGGAAAACTTTTATAGCGACTTGGAGCGTATTGTATAGTGGTCGGAATCAAACTCATTGGTTCTAAAGGCAAGTAAAACCAAGTATATGGTATTGGGACCTAAAATGCAGGTGAGGCAAATAAAAAGCCAATCACCTGATATCCGTATACGTAATGAGGCTGTAGAGGGAGTCAGCGAGGCCAGGAATCTCGGAATACTATTTGACGAGGAATTAGGATTTGAGAAGCATGTGGTGAACACAATCTAATTCCACCGCTACCTACGTGTAGTTACTGCTGATATAATTAGTAATGAATGCAAAAAGTGACCATACTTCGCATACTACAACCACAGTATGAACCCTTACTGCTAATATGGTTGGCAGCCATAATTAAAAATTCAAGACTTGCGTATTATATTCGCCGTATGAGCCCTTGCTGCTAATATAGTAAGCAACAAATATTGAAAAATTTAGGCATTTGCCTATCATATCCGCAGTATGAGTACTTACTGTCGATATAATTAGCAACAACGTAAATAAAATGTAAGCTATTACTAGAAAAGTAGCCGTAAGTGATTTTACTGTGTTATAATTAGGAACCCATGACAAATAATGCACTTACTGCTTTTATGGTTTCTAATATTTATGGATTCCCGATAAGTAACAAAAATATGAGTCAAATCAGATTGTAGAGCTTTTCGCGCTGATTCCGAATATGTAGTTAACTCGTTTATGTCAAAAATGGTCTTACTATAAATATCGTTAGCACGGCAGTCTGGCTGTTGATAGGAACCGCCTGGAAGTCCGTTCAGTGATTTTTGAGTTTGTAGTATAGGTACAGACAGGTAGACAGACAGACGGACGCGGGGTGGTACTTTGTTTTGTAACATTATGTAGTGATGGTGATTCCTTTTATTTTTTCCTTGAACTAAGGGTAGACACAGGAAATAAGACAACGTTCACCTACTCATTTACTAAATTATAATATTATTGTGTATGGAGGTGGGTTATAGCACTATGATAACAAAAAAAAAAATTGGTAGGTACTTACCGGCACGGATACGGCGCGCAAGCGTGCGACAGTGTTTTGATATGGTATCACTATAATTATAATATGTACGTAGGTATACACTTTGTACCATGGGCAATCAAACTTCTTCCCTTCCCTTCTTCCTTTGTCGTGAGGTTGCGTTTGCCGGCCAACTGGCTCGCCCGTCGCCGGGTCAGCGGTGCAGCGCCGACCGGCGCGCGTTAGGAACCACAGAACCTAATCCGAATGACTAGCTTGGCTAGACTAGCTGGGAGCGAGTCGGGTGCCTGCGCCCGCCTCGCTTTGCTTCCTTCAGTATCTGACTGTAGTTCCTCTGGCTAGCGGTCAGAGATCGGTACGCGTAAGCCAACGGGCGCTCGCGGCTGTCTGGGGCGCGTTGCGCTAATGAAGCGCCAAGACCGTCAGGCCCGGCATCCACGCTCAGCACCAGCTTTGCACTGGGCACGAAGTTCGCCAACACGCGCTACGAGGTCAGCTCGCGCTGCACGCAGCGGAAGCTTGCCGCGCCGCTCGCCCTACTCCCACTCTGCATCGGCCCGCAGCAGCTCAGGAAGCGGGCTCATTATGGATGACGCGTTAGGGATGAAGCTTCTGTAGTAATTAACTATAGGCAGGAATCGCTTAACTTCCGTGACGTTGGTCGGCACTGGGGGCTTCCATTATAGCACGTACCTTGTCGGGACAAGTTTGTAGCCTGTCTTTATTAATTACGTAGCCCAAATATTAGACATTTGAAAAATGCACATTTCTCTTTTTGTAGACGAAGACCCGCATCAATTAGTCTCTTAAGTTCTTCTTTAAGTCGCTCAATGTGAAGAGTTTTATTCGGACCTTGTACGCACCGTGTATCCAACCAACAACTCACGCCCTCGATACCCGAAAGAAGCGTTTCCATGGACTTTTGAAAAATGACTGGTGCATTCGCCAACCTGTATACTAACCGGGTGTATTTAAACAGTCCTTTCGGGGTATTTATGGTAGTAAGAAGTTGCGAGGAATCGCTAAGAATAATTGGTTATACGCATTTTTTAGATCCATGTTACGGAAGAATCGCCCTTCCCGTTCTCTTTTAGAACAGGTCCGATAGGCGTGGCATATAGCGAGTGACTAACGGGAATTAATATGCTTAAATCTACTAACCGATCCCATTCCGTGACTACTTTCTCCTTTAGAGCATAGGGTATCAGCCGGGCCTTAAAAAAATTAGGTACCGAATTTTCTTTCTACTCTAAGTTTACTGTAAATTTATTAAATGCTCCTAATTCATCCTTTCATAAATCAGAATATTGGTCCAACAATTTAAATTTGCATAAAGGATTCAGTGCAGAGCCCTAAAAGCGGAGGGCCTCCATTCGAAACTACACATATTTTAATATACTTGGTTTTATAGTCAAATAAAACTTTGGCCTGAAAATAGCCTAAAGAAGTAATTTGATTTCCTAATGGAATAAACACATTTTCATTTGACAAGGGCTTAAATAACAATCTGAAAACATTTGTTTCAAACTAAACTCGCATTCTTTACACATATTACACGGGAACGTCGAGAAAACAAATCGAAAAGGTACGTCGCGTCCAAGTCCCGTCTAATATAATAATATGTGAAAACATTGGTTTATACAAATTATCGGAAGTAACAGATATACCAGAACCAGAGTCTAATTACATAGTAATCGGTTTACCTCCAACAAACAATTTCAATTCTATCGGTTTACTAGTGACATACCCTAGATTGAAATTCTGGCATTCACCACAGCATAAACAATCGTCCACCTCGCCATTGTGAGCCTCGTTTTCAGTGATTTTATTGAGTGAAGAACACTTATCGCCACACACTTTTATCAAATGCCCTTTTTGACCACATTTTTGACACCGATATCCTTACGACAACTAGCTCCAGTATGCCGCACACTGAACAGCGAGCCTCCTCGGACCCGCGGTATGCCCTGCCGGCGTAGCTAGCGCGGCGACTCGCGCCGTGCTCGCGCTCCGCTCGGTACAGCGGCTCCTCCTTCACGACGCTGACCTCCGTTGACGACACCGCTGCTCTGACGTCCAGGGCTCGCGACAATTTCAGCAGCCAGGCATCCTGCTAGAACAGTTTATCGCGTTCAGGACCGGGGCCCAGGCCGAGGACGAAACGATCCGTAAGATTGGTTTCCAGAGCGAGGCCGAAATTGCAATAACTTGACAATCGTCTCAGACGCGCCGCCCAGTCTCCCAATGATTCGCCTGGATTTCTCACTGCCCCGTAGAACTTCGCCTTGTCCGAATAAGAACACTGCCTTTGTTTAAAATGGCCATCGAGTAAAGCCACCAGCTGTACACCAGCACTAAGTAACTTAGTTGTTCCAACATTATCGGAAACGCAAGATTACGTAATAATTGATACGAATCATCCGACAAGTGTGTTAGCAATACCGCACTTTTATTGTCGCCTTCGACTTTATTTACTTTTAGGAATTGACTTAGGCGACCTTTAAAAACTGACCACTCGCCAGTCTTGTATTCAAAAGTGGCCAAATTCCCTAAATACGACATTGTATAGAATAATCTTCGCTCGCGGGTAATAGGTGAAATCCTCGTTGGCCAATGTTATAAATGAAACCACTAGTTAGTACAGAAGCCGGTTTATTACTGGTAAAAGATGGGCGCGGGCGCAGCGCGCGTAGCTAGGTAGGTGTCTAATATGTAGGTACATTTACATCAAGTGCCAAACGAGAAGATTGCCTACCTGACGGTAAGCGGTAGGTAACTACCTATAATATCTACAATTCGTGCATTTATTTCATAACCTAAAGTCAGTGCTATATAAACCACTTCACCGGCAAGTGTCTTGGATAAACTTCAGTATAGGACCGAAAATACTGAATATGACGATTTCACGATCTGAAACAAGTTTTGGTATATATTTTAGAATTCACATTTTAAATAATAATAATAATATTTTTTTAAAACATTGACTTACAGTCACAAACGACTCATACGATAGCTTGATCACGCCGAGGCATCTCAATTCGACAGACATCTGTAAAGGATAGCATTATGTTTTTACATTAGGAGCTGTCCTAATTGGCAACGGTCGTACGGCCATGGTCGTGCGAGGAGCGGTTTCGAGGTCTTCTATTGGTCGGGTGACGTCCGTCGTAAGACCATGGTCACACGACCGTTGCCAATCAGGACCGCGCCTTAGAGGGAGGTAACGAGCAACTTCTATTGTCTGGTACGATCTAGAGTCCTTTCATGGCTATACCGATTTCAATTAAAGCTGTGTGGTATCCAGTCGGCATAGTAAGCATAGAGAAAATATTTACTAACGTAATAGAGCAGCCATCACAAACAAAAATATTGTACCAACCTGTCACGTGCGGGAGGTGCGGGGGGAGGCTGCTAAGTCATAGAATGACCGATGAAATGTTATCATTTTCTTTATTTTTGGCCCTCGAATGGTTCGTACAGTTTTTAATGCACAAGATGGCGTTTTTTTGAATATCCAAGTCACTGTCAGATTGGTTGGTTGTCCATGGACCGCAAAGCGTGGTTCAAAGAAAATACTTGCGGTGTCTCCTCTATTACTTTAGTAAATATTTTCTCTATGATAGTAAGTTATCGGTGTTGTTAAAGGTAAAAATCTTTTATACCTCAGTACACCAGAAAACGGCTAGCAGCACTACTGTGGAGTACTTTTGACATTTGGATTTCCAAGCCGCCTGTTAGCGCCGCCGCTGCTTTGCTAATGTAAAGGCGGCTTAACTCCAATATTGGACTGTTATGGTCTGTTCATGATGATGATAAAATACCTATAGGTAGGTTTTTGTTGTAACTTTTTGTTAATAGTGGAAACTGTCGGCAAGGCATAACCTTTTATTGAAGCCTACATAACAAAAAAAGAGTAAGTCGCAGGCGAGCCCTGCCTTAACTTCGCGCAGTGTAGTAGCCGAAGCTGGTGATAATAATTTACACATAGTATAGAACAAAGTCGCTTCCCGCCGTCTGCATCGCCGTGTAAGTAATGCGGTTATCTACAATAGATAGAGTGAATGAATGAATGAATAACGCTTTATTGTACAATCAAAAGTATGCAATGGGTAACTTAAATTAACAGCAGCATTTCTTCCAGGCAACCTTTTTGGGTAGTTAACTGTTGACAGAAGTGAATGATAAGGAAATAGGCTGAGAGTAAGCCCGTTCAACAAAAAGACATAGTGGTGTAATTTTAATTAATACTAATAAAACTAAAGATAAATTTATATACCTAGAATAATACTATAAATACATATTTAAAAACAGAATAGAAGAGAGTAAGGTTTATCTGGAATGATATACGAGTATAGCAAACATATAAGGTTATAACCCAACAAGAGTTATGAGAAGCAATAGACTTGAAGAAGCTTATGGAACAGACTGTAGAAAATAAACTCTAACCAGCCTTTTAAAAGATGGTGCAGTTTTGGCTAGTCGGTTGGGGTAGAGTGTTTTAATAGGAAGGTTTATAAGCAAGGAAAAAGGGTAGGTATGGGCAAAATAGATGTACGCGAATGAAGTCGCGCCGGGTCCGCTAGTTACATACAAAATAAGCAAGGTTGACCAAGGTATCCTCCAAGGATCAAGGATCCTAGGTAGGGAAGCTAGGGAAGTTAGGGATCCTGAGACTCGTCAAATAGTCTTGGTAGCCGTTTGGAAGCACGCTGATGTATAAAGTTAGTACTTTCATCACCCGTTTCCGCTTTGTCGCGCGGAGGAGAGCGAGAAAACTCTAGCTGGTACGGCTGCTCGCGACGAGAAAGCTTTTGTTTCCTTCTCTTCTTAGTTTACTAAGTTGAAAGAGTAAAATAAAATAATAATCATCTTAGCGTTAATGTCTTGTGCTCTCGCGCACGAGGGCCCGGGGTCCGCCTTGACCATGATCCAGAATTTCATCTAAGTTAAAAGAGTGTCGCGCCTTTTCTCGCTTATCGGCCGCGAGAGCACACCTTTGCTAGCCGTGCTGGTCTTCCGCTTTGCTTAGAAGAAAGCGAGATAACTATCACGCACGACAAAACTCATCATGCTTCGTAGGTAGGAAGAATAGGTAGTTACCTGACTCCGTGAAATTGAGATCAGGAGCAATCTCTTCACACGTACGGCTGCTTCGTGTTGACAGTTCTGCCAACCTGAACTGTACATCGCCGTCGGTAGGTGCGAGGCCTGGATATAGAAATGCTACTCAAACAGGATATAAAAAAATATCTTGGCGTCAATATTTCGGTTGTGCTGCGCGTATCTGGGGTCCGCCATGACCATGATCTAGGATTTTACAGATCAGGTAATTATGGTATTATAGTAGAGCGACTGCCGTCTGATTTCTGTGACTCTGTTAATAGGGGTACCTGACCAGGTTGGATCATGGTTACACATTCAGTTGCCTGAATGTGCAGGTTTCCTTGTGTTTGCAGGTTTCCTGATGTTTTCCGTTACTTAGTGTATACATGGCGGTACTGGGGATCTAACATGGGTACATCTAGTTAATGAGTTCAACACGCGTCATTAGGACACTGTGTAAACCGGATAACGTTAAGTGTATTTGGTTCTAAAATACTTCAATCAGTTTGGCTAAAAAATTCGTTTTGTACCCTGTTTCTGTACTTATTGAAAATAAAAAATTAATCAACGGGTCTTGAAAATGGTAAGTGGTTTAAAGATCCTAAAAGCCCATGGCGTGGGTAGCCCACGGTCTGACATCACTGAATTGATGGTACAAATTATTGGTACGCACGCGTAAGCATCACATCACTATATTTAAAATACTTAAGACATCTCTTATTGAGTATGTATAGATTAATATAATTAGGTATATTCTTCAGATTCTCTAGCTAGAACACGGTACCAATTTAACCCTTTTGATACATAAACTCAAGGGTAACCCTAATTCGGTATCCATTCAGATACCAATAGAAAAGTACAAAATGGTGATTCAAAACAGAAGAAAGGTGCTAAAATTAATAAAAGAAATAACTTAGCAAAAGCCAAAACTCACAAAAAAAGTATAGTCAAACAATTACAGAGCGGCCAGAAGAAAGACGCAAAAGCACACAAAAGTCAGGAACTGTAAGTTTAGGTTTTTATTTGTAGTAATAAAACATTTTAAAAAAACAATGCCGTGGACAGGGCGACCGTGTTAAATCTTCCAGCATTTTTTATTATTATTATTGGTTTAAAAATATACTCCACCTCGTACGTGATATCGCCAGCTGACCCCATTATCAAGCCGGTGTTATTCAATATGGACAACAGGATCAAAACCAACGCTACTATGGTCGTGAGGGTCCGCTCCGCCGTCTGAAAACGATAGATAGATAAATAATGCGCCTAATAGGTACCGTCTTATAAAAATAAAAATTAGGTACCTAGTCACGACTTCATTTGCTATGATCGGTAAATACCTTTCCTGAATGTAGTAGGTAGGTCCCTACTATAAATATGTTGGCAGTAGGTAGCTAAATAACATAGATACTAAACACAGGCCCGACAGGCGACCGGCACTACGCTGCTACGACAGGCCATGGTATGCAAGGGTATCTACAACGCTTCCGCAATGACAGCGATCTTCTAGAACCCGGTACTCTTGGGTGCGCTGACGACAGTACAGTAACGGATAGATATCTTTCAGAGGCAAAAGCTAAGCTTGAACGCACACTCATGCACACGATGTGGCAAAACTTGTTACACGCCGAGCGATTTGTATGCAAGTACATTGACATGTGGCGAAATGTACCACTGTGCAGCGCGCCGCGCGGTGCACTGCATGATGGGGCCACACCCGCAATTCAAGCCCGAAATGTCAGTTCTGCATGAATTTTGTCCACGTTTTTCACGGGGTGAGTGCTTCTTGGCTAAGACTGTCAACTGGTGTCAAAAGGCCGCCACACATTGCACGGATGCTGTTTTTCCCTATTTTTGAACCGTACTCTGTCGGTGTTGTCAATGTGATTTTAAAAATATTGAATTTTTCATGCCAAAAATCATAATTGAAAACCGTTCGAATCAATGCGACTAATTCAAAAATAGAGCCTCAGTTTAGGCATTGCAAGGACTTACAAGTATTTGATTCAAAATCACTCCCAGCATTGTCGTATTTAAAATGATCTGGCCGCTGCAAAAGACGTTGCATATATCTTGAACTTGTTTTATGCAACTGTAATTATAAAGAGTGAATAAGTATCTGTATTTTGCGCGCTGTCCTAACGCTTGGCATCTGTTGGTGCGACTATGGTCGTACGATGGAAGTCGCACGAGCTATACGAGACCTCAAAACCGCCCGTCGCACGACTGTTGACAATTAGGGCAGCGCCTAATGGCTACGATTACACTAAACTTAGCGACGCTTAAGATGATGTCATATAATATTCATAAACTCAAAGGAAATACTCGTAGAAAAAATGATAATACCTACAAGCTGATCTATTTAAAACATTTGTAACTTACTCCAAAATAAGCGAGTGAATTCTAAATCCATTTTTTAACATGCTCTCATAATCTTCCTCTTTCTGTTTTTGGTACAGATCTTCTCTATCAAAAATGGAATTCAAGTTATAGAAATAGGTTCGTAAGTTTCTGATCAAATGGCTGATGAAAATCAGCATAGCAATTTGCATTATGCAAATTATTACTATGTGAATCGGGAAGATCCACCATATTATGTAAACGACGATTCTGCCGAAGCCGGCAACCATGCTTGTGTCCCTCACATCCGGCCACGCTGTTATAACTGTCACGAAAGTTTCATCTGAAATAATCACAGTTGAAATAAGTATTCACCTTCTTATTATTTTCATGATATTTTGTGCAGATTTTGACTCAGAATATAAATATACTACACGTTGTTCACTATCACTTCAGAGTGAAAAATATATTACGGCTACCACTACCTCTACCCTACCGGTACGCCACCGGTACGCTACCGTTACCCTACCGGTACGAAATTGCTACGCTACTCTTTTGCTATCTTTACGTCACCGTTACCTTAACCCACCGATACGTCATCTCTACGCCAATGTATGTTGTCCACCGCTATGTCACATCTACGCTACCGCTACGCCGTCTCTACGCCTTCGCTACGTAATCTCTAATCTATCGGTACACCACCGCCACGCCGTCTCTAAGCCATCGCTACGCCACCACTACACCACTGCTACGCCACAACAACAATACCTCTTCAGTCAATTATTCATATCATATTACTATTCTACTATTACAAATTAACATAAACTTACCTGTGCTATTACATTTTACTATGCCGTCTACACCGTACATGAACAGCGACATGCTGCAACAGAACAGTACTAGGCCACATACAGTATTCATCTTTGTAATCAAGGTTTTCGCAGTGGCCTGGTCGTACAAGATTTCTTCCAGTTCAACCAACATGACATAGAATAAGTTCTTGATATTATTCGCGTGGTTTCCGAAGTTCACAATTATAAATTGTAGTACTAAGTGAGACAAAGTGAAGAGCAATCTGTCTGCTTTCTGTTTCTCTGTCAAGTGGGGTTGGGTGAAATAGGATGCCCACTCCATCAATATGAATATATAAATGATAGCGGGCACGACGTATTTCGAAATTACGTCGTATATTTTGGTGAAGGTCTCGGAGTATCCTAAATCACCGATCCAGACTCGTTTACCCATTCCTAAGTACAAAAACTTGCAAAGGGTATGACAGAAATCTTTCGTTACAGATTTTCGGTTATCCGCCATTTTGGGTGTGCCGCAAGGGTGATACTTGGCGACCTTCTGATCGTCCTATGCCGAGCTTTTGCAATTCTAATTTCTCGAACCAGGCGCAATTTGTGAAAGGTATCGTAATCGTTTATCCGTAATTATGACTTATCAATTGGTTTCAAACTTTGGTTTGCAATTAGTTGCTTGCATCGTGATTTAATATGTGTAGGGACAGATATGTACTGGCTGAGATAAAGTATCTTTACCGCAGTTTTACCCCTACTATATTAGTTTTATATTTAAAAATGAATCCCTATTGCCTTGGTCACGCCAAACCTTGAGAACGGCTTGACTAATTTGAATACTTTTTTGTTGTGTTTGCTATAGAGGGGTGGTTTGTAAGTAAGAAAAAAGGGTAGGAGGAGGGAGGAAGGAGTAAGGTAAGGTAGGGTAGGTAGGAACAAAGTCGCGCTGGGCCAGCTAGTTTTATGTACAATAACTCCGTCTGTCTGTTACGCTGTCATGGCACGATTCCACCGATTTTGATGAAACTCGGCATGAAGACAGTTTTGCACCTAAAGATGGACGTAGGCTACTTTTATTCCCCTCCACAAGTGCGAAATAACGTGTAGTCCACGCGGGCGGAAAACCGATACAGTAAAGCCAAATTTCTGGAATTCACACTTCGGAAGAGCTCGGGCAGAACCGTAACTGTAATACTCTGTTATGTGTGATACTGCCTTCTGTACATAATTTTTTTCTCTATGTATACTGCAACCTATCTTAGTGATATTAGTTTAGCTTAACGCTGACGCGCATCACCACACCTACTCATAGGCAACAGAAGAAGGCTCCTCCGATCCTCTAGGAGCATTCAATATTTATTTGAACAATTTTTATTTACCACTATATTGTCAAGGTTTCTCTACTTAACTGTACCTACTTCTTAATAATATATGGAGGTACCTTCCTACCTTCCTACATTAGTAGTAGGTAGTCAGAGCAATTATATTTTCAATTCGCAAATTACGGATAATTGATTGGCGATAGTTAATTGCAAATGAAACGGTTGTAATGACTTTTCATTTGGAGACCTACTATTAACCCTATAGATAATTTTACTTGAATAGCAGCTTGGTACTTCAAATTCGTCATTAGGTTAATTTCCTAATAGGTAGGTATTATAAGTAAAGATCTAGTTTTGTGTTCTAGGGGTTTCACAATTACCTACCCGATTTTTCTGATAACCTATTCCATTATTTTTGATTAATTAGGCCTTTTGAGATATTAGAACATTCAAACTGTAGGACGAAGAACTTAGGACTTAGATATATTAGGACTAAAGAATATTAGGATAAATAATATTTAGGGAAACCATGCTAGGACAATCGACTTTAGGATTACAAACATTAGGACAAACAATAGGCTTTTCTATAAACTACTTTGCTATGCTCAGGAGTTAAATCGCTACGCTCAGGGTCCATCAAGTTGGTGTTAATTTACTATTTTACACGCGCCTTCGATGCCCTACACGTGTCGCTGCCATGTCGCAGTGCTGACTTGGAGCTAGACCAGCATGACACTGTGATGCCGTGAATACCCTTTGATGAAGCAGCAAAGGCGATGGTACCGACACTCCTTCGTATTCAGGAGCCCTATTTTTGAACCGTTCACCTCGAGTCGATCACTTTTCAATGTTGATTTTTGGAGTGAAAAGTTGAATTATTCGATGCATAACTCTGAAATATAGTTCAAAATGCAATAAATTAAAAATGATCTTCCCTATTTTTGAAATTTTACCATTGCTTTTCGGTGTTTCGAATTTTAAAGATATTGATTTTTTATGCTGAAAATGGTTCCACTCGAGGCGAGTGGTTCTATATCTGCCTCGTAGCTCAAGTGGGCTATTGGGTGGTAGCTACGCTCCTTGGTATACAAGGTTGGCCGATAAACAAAACTCTTTTTCTTCCTCGTCGAGTCAATTTTCAAAAACCCTATTTATATTTTTATTTTCTAGATCTGGCTTGCCGGCTACACGGCTACAGCAACGGCACTAATGCCGATAATAATGATGATAAATATCAGTACACAAAATTGCAATACGACGACGTCTTATCTTTAAAATACTTGCTTTTTTCCTATTCTCCTTATCTATCTATATAAAAACCAATTGCTGTCCGTTAGTCTCGCTGAAACTCAGAAACAATCGATCTGAAAAAGTCTTTTTTTGTTTTGTTCGCTATAATACAGGGGTGGTTTAAACGGAAGAGATAAACGATAGGTAGGGGTAGAGTAAGTAGGTGTAGGGTATGTGTAGTATAGGTGTAGGGTAAGGTAGGGGCAGGAGGCCACACGAACGAATTCGCGCCGGGCCTACTAGTCAATAATAAATAACACTATAGGTATTGCGCAAACACACTTACGAGTATCTCTAATTAATAACAGCAAAGAAGCAAAAAAAACAAAGTTATCTTATCCAATGATGATTTATCGAATAACTGAACCAATTAACATGTATGTCTATAAGGAAATAATTAACATAAATATTGATCGTACTCATTGATAAAGGACTGATTCTCCGATCGCTTATAGCACGAGAGCTAGTTGTGTATTTCACATCATAGCAGCCCATAACAATCCACTGCAGGATTTGAGCCTCCTCCACATACTTGGAGGGTTTTGTCATAATCTCTTGGCAGTCAGGTTGAAAATGTTTAGAATACACATCAGAAAATCCGTTTTCTGTTTTATGGGCAGGTGACCCGTTTGTGTTTTGTTTATTTACACTGACATACCAAACTGGTACGCATTGCTAATAGAATAAGAGCCATTGTCGTAGCAAACATTTTGGAACGTGGAGCGACGCGTAAGCGCGAAAAAGTGCTAATTTTGATACATTTTGCTTGTTATTAAAAAGCTAACCCCAAATAAAAGTCAAACTCCGCGAATTTGTTTGTGAATATTTATTGTCTTTAGTAGAGTATAATAACTAAATGTAAAATGTTAGTAGTTGGAAAAACATTACAAAAAGCGGTACCTTTGGGATTTTTTTAAGAGTAAAGTTCAATAAATCTTATAACTTTTAGCGATTTTGATTAAATTAGATCCTCAACTTAATACCTACATATATTATTTTACGAATTAACAACGCTAGTTTCTATGCCTCAGATTGTATGCAAAATCCCAAATACTGGAATACCTGGTCTTAAGATATTAATTGCCTTTTACGGCACCTAGTCGATGGGATGGTACAATTCTATTCTGGCGGACAACATATCTTAACTATTTTCGATTTCAGTCTTTAGATACTAGCCAGCTAGGATCTCTGTAGACTGGAAAATAGGCACCAGCATTTCCAAAGAGGGTTGACGTCAGGGGGCCGGTTAAAAAACATGAAGCCAAAACTTTTACAACATGGCTGAGGAGCGAGAGCAAGTTGAAAGTAGTAGGATAAGGACTGCGGATGATACTGACGCGAGTTAGAAACTAATTAAACAAGTTCTTAACTGATTTGATAATCGTTTTTCATTAAAGTTGGCCTCGGTGCAAGAAACGCGATGCGATATGCTACTTATACCTTAAAAAATATATTCTAAAGGTATGTTCAAGGTTTCCTACCGCGTACCTTTGTACCAGCCGTCGACCGTGATGCATGCAACTGCGTCGAAATATTGGGCTACTCGTAAACAAAGGTACGCTGTGGGAAATCCGGAACATACCTTTAAAATATGTGATAACAACTGCGATAGTTTAAAACATAATAAAACAAACAAATAAATGCAGGAACTCACACAATTATTGTCTCCCATACTATAACCCTAACTCTTGCCAGTTCGATGATAAGAGTTCTCAGTTGCTCTGAAAGCCTACACTCGTAAGAGTGTTATAGTGTTATACTATACACAACTAGTTACCGACAATCTTCTTAACAATTATTTCTGGAGTGGGTGGAGGTCTACGCATTCACATTTGTGTGTAAAGTCGCTACTGTGCATACTGTATTAGTGTTTCTACTGTATCGTGGGTTGTTCAAGATTGCCACATAGTATACGCCTATATATATGGTATGACATTATTTAATTCTATTTGACGATATCTTTGTGACTTACTTATATTACGACATGCGCCTAATATGATGTAAATTTCATTGGTAAATAAATAATCTAATCTTATCTATACGAACAACACGTCAAGCAAGAACCACTAACAATCAATGTGTAGTGTCAGTGCTAATAGGTAAGTACTCTAAGCCTTAGAGTATCCACAAACAGAGTCGAAGGCCATAGAGTCTTAGGGCCGATTTTCAATCCTCAGATAAATTTAACTGCCCTGTTGGGGGGTTTTGGGGCCCCACCACCATCTCAGGGGCCAAAGCCAACCTTACTTGCACGTGGTCCCCCTGCTGGCAGACGGACGAGGCTCTGGCGAATTGGCTTTTCCCTACTGGGTTGTGAGGGTAAGACCCCAGAGCCAAGTTGACCCGACACTACACCGAAGATATCCCGGACATCAGCCTGTACGAGATTAGTATGGCTCTCAAACAGCTTAAGAACAACAAGGCGCCGGGTGATGTTGGTGCTGAGCTTCTGAAAGCTGGTGGAAAACCTGTGCTTAAGACCCTTCAGAAGCTGTTCAATTCCGTCATCCTCGAGGGCAAAACGCCGGAAGCATGGCACAGAAGCATAGTCATATTGTTCTTCAAGAAAGGTGATAAGGCTCTCTTGAAGAACTTCAGACCAATATCGCTGCTGACCTATGTCTATAAGCTGTTTTCGAGAGTCATTACGAATCGTCTCGCACGCAGGTTTGATGACTTCCAGCCTCCTGAACAAGCCGGATTCCGAAAAGGTTTTAGTACCATAGATCACATACATAAACTGCGGCAGGTTGTACAGAAGACCGAAGAGTATAACCGGCCATTATCCTTGGCGTTTGTGGACTATGAGAAAGCCTTCGATCGATCGATCGAAACTTGGGCGGTGCTCCAGTCTCTACAGCGGTGCCAAATTGACTATCGATATATCGAAGCACTGAAGTGTTTGTACGAAAACGCCACCATGTCAGTTCGTCTCCAGGACAAGACCACAGAACCTATTCAGCTGCAGCGAGGTGCTAGACAAGGTGATGTCATATCACCGAAGTTGTTCACCGCTGCACTGGAGGATATCTTTAGGCTTCTGGACTGGGACGGACTTGGCATCAATATTAACGGCGAGTACCTCACGCACCTCAGATTTGCTGACGATATCGTAGTTATGGCTGAAACCCTGGAAGACTTGGGCAAAATGCTCGATGACCTCTGTAGTGCCTCTCAACAAGTAGGTCTTAAAATGAACATGGACAAGACGAAAATTATGTCGAAAGTCCATGTTGTGCCTACTCCAGTGAAAGTTGGAGGCACACCACTTGAAGTTGTTGACGACTATACATACCTAGGACAAATAGTCCGGCTAGGTAGGTCCAATTTCGAGAAAGAGGTCAATCGACGAATCCAACTCGGTTGGGCAGCGTTCGGGAAGCTACGCCACATATTTTCATCCCAATTACCGCAGTGTCTCAAGACGAAGGTCTTTGACCAATGTGTGTTGCCAGTGATGACTTACGGATCTGAAACGTGGCCACTTACTATGGTCCTTATAAGACAGCTCACTGTTACCCAAAGGGCAATGGAAAGAGCTATGCTCGGAGTTTCTTTGCGCGATCGACTCAGAAATGAGGAGATCCGCAAGCGAACCAAGGTCACCGACATAGCTCTAAGGATTGCCAGACTGAAATGGCAGTGGGCAGGGCACATAGCTCGAAGAACAGATGGCCGATGGGGCAGTAAAGTTCTCGAGTGGCGACCACGTACCGGTAAACGCAGCGTGGGTAGGCCTCCTACAAGGTAGACCGACGACCTGGTAAGGGTCGCAGGTATCAGCTGGATGCGGAAAGCACAGGACCGGTCTTTGTGGAGATCTCTGGGGGAGGCCTATGCCCAGCAGTGGGCATCTTATGGCTGATATGATGATGATGATGATGATGATGTTGTGAGGGTCGGATGGGAGTCGACGCACGTAAAAAGCCAAAACCCCACAAAATTCATGGCAAGTCGCTCCACAGGTCGGTTGCAGCGATGCGGATAAGGCGCTGTTCTGGGAGCAATTTGGGGAAGTACTACGAAACATTCCGTTGTCACAGGGTATTGTTGTGGGTCGCAATCTGAACGATCAGATTGCGACGTGTGAGGTGTTTGGCCGTGTTCATGGCTGTTTTGGTTTTGGGAGCCGTAACGCTGAAGGGGAAGAAATTCTTCGGGCGTGTGCGGCTGCCGATTTGGCCATTGTAAACACGTTTTTTCAAAAGAAATCCGAACATCTGATTACCTACAAGAGTGGGAGGAGCGCCACCTAGATCGATTACTTCCTCATTCGGAGAGACGATATTTTCAAAGTAGCCACCTGCAAAGCTATACCCGGAGAGAGTCTTACTGCCCAGCACCGGGTCCTTGTGATGGACCTGCGCGTTAAGCCCCGAGGCAAATACCGGGAGCAGTGCCGACGCCAAACCTGGTGGTGGATGCAGCCACCGGACCTCCCTCGGAATCAAGGACTCGTGCCACTGATAACGCCTGAGGAAGTCGAGGCGGCTCTTCGCCGCATGAAGAATCGGAAAGCCGTCGGACGATAAGAACTCTCATGGAGGGATACAGATCAAAGAACACACATTTCCTGTTTCTGGACATGCAGAAGGCTTTTGACTGTATACCTCGGGAGATGATATGGTGGGTGTTGCGGTCCAAGTCCATACCTGGGGCCTATATTGATATTATCCGAGACATGTACCACGATTCCGATTATATAGTAAGGACTGCCGTTGGTGACACCAAACCGTTCCCGATTACCGTTGGGGTACACCAGGGCTCTGTGCTCAGCCTACTTCTGTTCAATGTGATATTAGACGTATTGTCAGACAGCATCTGTGATTATCTTGAGGTACATCCATGGCTGCTCATGTATGCTGACGATATCGCGCTGACAGACTCTGACAAGGGGCGACTAATCCAACGTGTAAAAAAGTGGAAGGAGGCACTTGAGAACGGCGGTCTAAAGATAAATGTGGCGAAGACAGAGTACATGGCCTGCAACAGTGCAGATCCCCTACCCGTGCGCATAGGCGATGAAGAAGACAAGTGTACGGATCAGATCAGATACTTGGGTTCTGTGCTTAGCTCAACCGGGGACATCGATGGCGACGTCAATATCCGCTGCTTGGGCAAAATGGCGGGAGGTAACAGGTGTCATTTGTGACCCCAAAATGCCGATAAAGTTGAAGGGACAGGTCTATAAGACCATCATTAGACCTGCTTTCCTTTCCCTAGACTTGGCCCCTAATAGAGCGACACAAGCAGGAGCTGCGCGTCACGGAAATGAAGATGCTGCGGTGGATGTGTGGAGTTTCACGGAAGGATCGGGTTCAGAACGCCCACATTCGGGGTAGCCTTGGCGTCCGTGACATCGCAGATAAGCTGCAAGAGTGTCGCCTTCGATGGTATGGCCACGTCTTGCGCAAATTATGTGGGGAACAAGTGTCTGGCCATGCCGCCCCCGCCGGGCTCGGGAAGGAGAGGCCGGCCCAAGAAGCGATGGCTTGACGTAGTCAAGAACGATATGCGTGCCAATAATCTCACCACTAGGGACGCCGAAGACCGAGTGAGGTGGGCCAAGAATAGCAAGAAGGCGGACCCTGGGCCCTCGCATACTGCGCGGGGGCGCAACCGGGACATAATGCCAAGATAAAAACGCGTAAGAGAAAAAAAAAAAAGAAAGATTATGATGATGATGAGATAAATTTAACTGCCCGATAAAGAACTCACTATGATTCCACATAATTAAGAAGTAACGATACGATTCCATTTTAGTCACATGATGATGATGTCTTCCTGACCGGTTTCGGCTACGGCGACTGCATCCGTTGTTGATGTCGTTCGTGTGCTCGCAAGTGGCTTACGTGGCTTACGTAGCCAATCTTTTTGGTGAAGACCCTCGCGCATTGTAGGCATGTGAGCATACCGTTCACATAATTATAATTAATCACCACAGGTGGTCGGGTTTTGTGTCAAGGTCATTGCATCTTTGAGTTTCAAAGTCATGGACTTTAGATTTAAGCAAAGACCTCCACTTTGGTCTATTGGATGCTAATTTCTCCCACTGTGTGGTCTCTATGAAGCACTTTTTCATGTGTCGTTTCAACACATATTTATACCTGAGGAGCTGTCCGCCATGATTCCGCTTGCCCTCCTCAAGTTCGGCATAAAAGAATCGCTTCGCCAGTCGATGCTCTGGCATCCTAGACCCGTGTCCACACCACCGAAGTTGTCGCTGCAGAAGATAGGCTTCAATGCCTCCTACATTGGCTCGTCGTAGCACTTCAGTGTACCGCGCACGATCAGACCATTATATGTTTAGAATTCTCCGCAGACATCAATAAATTATCATAGACATAGACATTATTTATTTTGACATCACAATACTCATAATACAAAACTCATTGAGCAAGTTACATTTGTATATCTAAATTGAACATAATTATATATATTTAAAACCTATTCAAATAAAGCGATTCGAATATGGAGTAATACGATGTCAAAAAGGGCCCGGACTCGGCATTAGCTGCAGCAGAATGATGCAGCGCTGATTTTCAGCCGGACCTTAACGATATATTTTCCGACTCAGACAGACAGACAGAATCAGACTGATATATTTTATCTGAGGATTGAAAAATCAGTCCTAAGGCCTTCAACTCTAATTTCGCACACTCTTTAAATCTTTATTATTATTATTTACCTATATGTACCTATCTCTTTTGTTGTTTTTATTAATGTCAGTCAGTATTGAATAATTGTTACACAAACAAATGATTAGGCTAAAATATTATGTTACATAAACTGTTTGTTTATAAAATTGTTTATCAGGAAACATGTGCAGGCAACGTGTTCTATTTCTTAGGTACCTACTCATTGTAAAGATGAGTGTTTGTATGTATTTATTATTATTTATTTATTTCAGGCAACAAAAGCCCATCGATATAATACACAACAGTAAATTAAAAAATAAACGAATACAACATTAACAAATATAACTAATTAGGTACTTAAAATTAGAACACACTGTGTCAAGTCGGTGATGATACCGGCGCACGTAAATATCAGCGCAATCGACGATACACCACACCCTTCGGCCAATACTCTTCCTTCGTGAGGATACCCAGGTCCTCGGTCGATATCAGTGCCACGAACGACTTATTTACGAGACTGCGATGTCAACACCGACCTTCCAGCCAAGAACAATAATATGGAGACCACCTGATGGAAAATGGACACCTATAGACATTAGCAAAACCAAGATAATGCGATGCGTAACTGATGCGATGCTCTATAACACGTTGCTCTGATAGCAAAAAGGCAAATGCCCCTCCACTGCCAAATAGTACCTAAGCTTCATGCTGTTGTCGATGTTAATAATACCTAAGCATTCTCTATTTTTACAGATCAAGATGCATCAACAGCCGCGTATAAATGACTCCGTAAATCACTTCATGAGCGAGCTGACTTCCCGTATTGTGGCAAAGTCGGGTATTCCTACTGACAGGTTCCACCTGGGAAAACTTATACTGCAGAGTCTGAAGGACGCTCCCGATTTTGTATCACAGGTCGGTAGGACATGGTCACTAAAGAAATTCAAAAATGATAACATAATTATTATACTATTAAAATAAATACTACAGTAACTAATTTATTACACGAGTGTCGAAGCTCTATGTCTTTGTTAAGTCAAAGTCAAGTCAAGTACCTACTAAAGTTGGGACACGCCCTAACGGTTGGGACAGTTGGGACACGTTCGTAATACCTAAATTGTAGTTCTGTAGTGTAGTTACGTACTTTGTGTTACTGTATAGGGCATTAACCCCGACTGCATTTCTTATGGGGCGGACGGACGTAATGTTCACTCTAATACCAACTAAGTACAATTCATGGTAAGTGTGTCAAACATCACGAAAACAGTGCTCCACAGATAGATGGCGGTACCAACGCGCAAGAGAGCGCTGGCTCCGTGCTGGCGCGCAGCGTGCGGTGCGCGCGCGCACTCCACGCGAGAAGGCTCCGGCAAGGCGACGTGATCGCTTTGATGGCTATCAACCACCTGGACCTCTGCATACCGTACTACGCTGCGCTATACCTTGGAGTGATCACTGCGCCGGTGGACGCCAATTTGGTACCAAGTGAGTATTCATCATAGAGAAAAAAAATTATATACAGGAGCATGGCGAACGTTCAAAAGATTGCTTTCTGACAGTTTGTTGCTACGCATGAAAAAGCGGGATAGCAGGATTCATAATCAATGTAGAGTAAGTGGTACTCATTCCTGCAGTTCGAGAGCGAAATACGACTCACATAGACATTCATTCACACAAAGAGTCAGTATTTCGGCGTGGAACATATCCAACCAGCAGCAATCTGGGAATTTTAAGCCTGACGCCACACAAGCGTAGTTTCGGTCGCAAAATCTATTTCATATAAAATGATCAGCTGATTTTGCGTCGCGTGTGAACAGAATCGCATTTTATTTATTTTATTTTATTTTGGATATCCCACAGCGCGAGATTGTATGAAAGCGAATGCAGCGCAAATTACGCAACCGAAATTGCGTTCGTGAGGTGTCAGGCTAAATCTATGGCCTACTTATAATGGTAGGCCACAGCACTCACTACCATGGACTTAGTAAGTCCATGCTGTCTACCATGGACTTAGTACCCACTACGTAACGTAGTCTTAGCATAAAACCGTGCACGTTTCCTGTACCTACTACTCACCCACTCTGTTCTATTCCATTGCAGATGAATTACAGAATGTTTTCAAAATAACCGAGCCTAAGATAATATTCTGCCAAAGTGAAAAATACAGCGACATACAATTAGCCCTGGGAAATACAAAGTTAAGCCCTGAAATAGTAACTTTTGACGACGGAATCGGCGATACCACTAGTTTCACTCAGTTCTTAGATACCGGAGAAGGAACATCCATTGATGAGTTTAAGTAAGTAAAGATAGAAAAAGTCAAATAACCCAAAACTAACTTTATTTAAACTCAAATATTTTCTAAACTACCAAACAGATTTTAATTAAATAAAGCTTAGAATCATCTTGATTAAACTGGCGTTCAAACCGCATCCAATCGGTCCATCCTTTTGCGAGCTACGATGCCACAGACAGATACACAAAGCCACAGACACATGTCAAACTTCCTCTTTTTTTCGTCGGGAATTAAAAAGTACTTAGCAAGCAAACTTTTGTTTAATTGCACCATTCGGATCTGGTTTGGCCGTCCTAGTAATTCAATAGATATGCACTCTGTCTGTGCATGATTTACGGTTTGTATTCGTTTTACGTTTACTACTGGATGAGACATGAAAACGAATCGAATACGTATTGGTGTGGAAAGGCTCTTCTTCTTCTTCTTCGTCACGTGTTGCGTAAGCCAAAGGGGTACGTGGGAAATACGTGTCTTAACCTGTCTGTATCAAGGAAGAGGCCCGCGGGAGAGCTAAGGAGCGATAAATTGTCATCGCCGAGTCGGACGCGAGAGCCAACGGCTTACGACGCACGTGAGGATGCCGAAGATCAGGCAAAGTGGAGAAAACAAAGCAGGAAATCGGACCCTGGCAGTGGCCGGGATTGACCGCTCGGATGATGATGATGTTTTCCTAGTAGACTCATAGTCACAATATGAACAACAGATACGAGGCAAACGCCTTTGCCTACACAGAGATAAAATCTACCAAGACCCCAGTACCTGAGTTATTTGTACTACAGATAAGAAACGAATATGAATCGAATACGTATACCTAAGTGCGAAAAGGCGCTTAGGCGCGGATTATATAAAGCGTCGGCGACGCACGTTGCATCGGCGACGCAGGTTGCGTTATGCTGTCAACTAAAAAATGTATGAATTTCTAATAATAATAATAAGCATTTATTATCTCTTCACAAATAAATAAATAATATGTAAGTAGGTCAGCACTATACAATTTTTATAACTATATTTATTTGTGAGAGACTGGTGCCTGAAATAGGTTCCAAAGAACCTGTGATACAGGTCACCAGGCTCCCACCCCTCGGATTTACAAAAACATAGACTATGTAACAATTTAAGTACTGACCTAAAAAATAAGAAATTACATTAATTAAGTATATGTTTAAAAAAAATATTAAATAGACATAATATACGCAGGTAGCGTCGGCGACGCACGTTGCGCCGATAACGCAGGTTGCGTCGGCGCGCGCATTAAAAATTTATACAATTTTGAGTTGACACTTGTGACAGCATTAGAGACCGACCAAACCTAAGCCCAAAATACGCTGACACTGCGATTACGCCAGCTGCCGAACTTAAAACCGTTGTACCTCAGAAACAAATAATCCTAGAACACTAGTTCTTAAAGAGAAATGACAGTACTCTTCGAGATCTACATTTCGGATGACAGACTTGAGTTTGACAACTGTTACCTGAATTTCAGATCTCGATGAGTGTTATTATTTTTCTTTAGAAACTAGTGTTCTAGGACCAATAGTTTCAGAGTTACAACCGTTTTAAGTTTGACAGCTGTCACTCGAAATGTAGATGACAATGAGTACCGTAATTTCTCTTTAAGAACTAGTGTTCTAGGACCAATAGTTTCAGAGTAATAACCGTTTTAAATTTGACAGCTGTCACCCGAAACGTAGATCTCGACGAGTACCATAATTTCTCTTTAGGAACTAGTGTTCTAGGACCAATCGCTTCTGAGATAAGCGGGAGAGGAGAGATGGGGATAGGGTGTAAAATTTGCTACTATAAAAAATGCTTTTGTGAAACTTGTCGAACAAATCGTGTGGGCAGCTCGCGTTACAAACCCGACGTAATCGACTATATGCGGTGTTATCACAGCGAAGGCGTATTTTGAGCTCCGGTTTGGTCGGTCCTTAATAAACCTGCGTCGCCGACGCAACTTGCGTTATCGACGCAGGGAATAGTGTACCTACATTATTCCCTGGAGAGTCACTTTATACACGCGACAGCCGCCGCGTAGTTTCGGAATGTGAACAAACGCACACGAGGCAAACGCCAGCGACGTTGTCTACCTAGAGATGAAATCTACCAACACTCCATTACCATATGAGCTATGATTTATCCACTTTTCAGAGCTACAAACTTCGACGCCAGCGATGCTACAGCGGTTTTATTACCCACCAGCGGTACCACCGGGTTTCCTAAGCATGCAGCTTTAACGCATAAGAATTTGGTCTCGACGAGCCCCTGCAAGTGGTAAGGAACAACGATTCTGTTGTAAGAGCTTTTAACAACTGTCTGATATAGACGTGTTGTTTTCGTAAACGCCTTCTTGTTAATCATACTCGTTGTAAGTTACTAGAGATTTTTTATCTTTGTCTCTTTTAGATAGTATTAGAAGGCGGCGCTCGCGTGGATGCGAGCGATTCAAAAATAGGACCTCAGGTTACTACCACCAAGTTGATTATTATAATATAGATAAAGATATACAATTTTCAGGTCGATGTGTTATAAATTTCCTACTCCGGTGAACATGCTGCTAATGCCTTCCACATTGCAATGGATATCCGGCTTAATCCAATTCAATCTCAGCCCCATCATGAGAATCACCAGGCTGCAGACGTCAAAACCTGCCACACCTCAGCATTTACGGGAACTGATAAATAATTATAAGGTGGGTTGTCCTCAAAGATCCTCATTGTTATCATTTGGGTATTTCAAACTCGGTACCTTCCCATCCAGAAATAGAGCAATGTAAAATGCAGCGCTTTAAAACCATATTTCAACAATTTTAATTTTAAAACCATATTTCAATCTATTTTAACAATTAGAAGAAGACAATTAACTGTTAGATATTTAGGTACATTCTTATGTGATTGAAAGAATTAGTATCTGGGTAAGTATAAAATGTAACTGCTATAAAAACACAAGGTACTTGTCAAAACTATCGTCGTCGTCGTCCTTGCGCTTATCCCGGCCTCTGCCAGGGTCTGCCTTCTTACTCAATCTTCTCCACTTCGTCCGGTCTTCGGCATCTTCTCACCACTGACTTTTATTGTTTTTAGCCTCAATTCATGCCCCTAAGTCCCATTTTGATGAGCAGCCTGATTAAATACCATGACGATGGCGGTTGCGATTTTTCCTGCTTTGAGATGCTGTTGATCGGCGGGAGCGTTGTCACCAAAGAACTTCTTGCAGATGTTAAGGTAGATATAATTCAAATTACCTACTATTTTATACTAAAAATAATCATCTTGGCGTTAATGTCCTGATTGTGCTACGCGCGTGACGGCCGAGGGTCCGCCTTGACTAGGATACAGAATTTAGCAGATCAGACAATTACAGTGGAGCGATTGCCATCTCACATCCGTGACACTGCTACCAGGGGAACCATATTGGATCATGGTTACACATTCAGTCAGGTTTCATCACGATGTTTTTCCTTGCCGTAAGAGCATCGGTTATAGTCCGCCTAATGTACATAATTCAGGTAAGACTCATTGGGACATGGCCGCAGTGAGATTCGAACCCGGTACCTCTCGCTTACAAGTCTGATACCTTAACCACCGACGCTCCTACCTACCTACTATTTTTCTGCTCGTTTGTCACTAAGCAGCATTAGAAATACGTAATGGTTATGATCTGAATTACAGGCCCTAACGCCAAAGACGTTCGTAATAAAAGCGTACGGAGCCACAGAAGTCTGCACGTACTTTGTTTTCTTCCCGGGTCCTGAGCCTCAATCCATCGGATCTAAGGCGCGTGGGCCACTCTTCAATTACCGGGTAAGCTCTTTTACAATATTGCTTATAAAGATCATTATCTGCATATAAAAAACTAAAAACACGAAATGCCGCGAATTACCGCCACACATCTACATTTTCAACCTTACTTTGATGATAATGATCTTGGCGTTAAAATTCCGGGTGTGCTCTCGCGAGGGCCACTGTCTGCCTTAACCATGATCCAGCCACGATTTGGTAGGATCCAGCCACGATTTGGTAGATCGAGTAGGTAATTTTAGTCTAGTGACGTTTCCTTCAAACCTTTGTAACTTCAGCATTTCAAAATGGATTACAAACCTTTAATTTAGTTTATTTTAACTGAGTTTCAATAGTATCAAAATGCATTCACATTTCATTGACAAACCTATAGAATGCTACCATTGCGCATTAAAAAGTGAGGACACTCCAGTTGTTACATTCTATAGGTTTGTTCGTCATTGTAATAACAAATTGTTCTACAGTTGGTTGATCCTGTAACCGGCAGAGACATCGATGACGCCAACTTGCAAGGGGAGTTGTGGCTTCAGGGTCCTGGAGTATTCAAGGTAGGTAATATAGGTAGGATCTATATAAATATCATTTGTATCATCCCCTATCATCTCAGATATCCGACTACATTTCGGAAGGATATCATTCCCAGCCGGGGAGAATTTATTATATTAATATTTTTATTTTACTTCTTAGCATGTGGTATAAATTAACGAACAGTGGGGGAAATCCGGAAATGTTGGCAGGGGCTAGCTTGTGGAACAGGGGGATCCTAGTTGGGACCCTTAATGTCAAAGTCTAGATCTGGTGGATCTAGCTAATTGGTTTGCATTTATTTGCATTGTTATTACAGGTCGTTAAATTAATAACTCCTCTGTAATCATTTTCACAGGAATATTACAAAAACCCCAGCGCCACAGCGGAGGTCTTCGCGGCTGACGGGTGGTTCAAGACCGGTGATCTCTTCTATAGAGACGAACGCTACAATTTCCACTACGTTGAGCGGATAAAAATGCTCCTTAAGTATAAAGGACATCAGGTAATATAACCAAAGTGAACCTGCCCTATTTACGAGTACTTGTGCTGCCTATCCTTACATAGGGCATCCAAACTTCGGATGCGTTTTCGGAAGTATTGGAGTCGCCCGAACTGCATGTTTAACCAAATTTAATCCAGTTTCCGTTCTAACTTAAAAATTAAAAAAATACAGCCTCGACATGTCGAACAGTGCCATTGACCATAATAATTACAGTCGCAGAAGCTCCTCTCTTGGATATAATTAAATAGTCCCTTCCAATTCCTTCAAGTGCCCGTCCAAATTGGATATTCTTTAAACGAGTCTTCGACCAGTATGTTTTGCCAGTGTTAGTGACAATTGGGACAGAAACGTGGTGCCTTACTGTGCAACCAGTGCGCGATGGAAAGAGTTTGGCTCGGCAGTTTCTCTTTGTAATTAGAAGATCATAAATAATAACCTGGGATGGCGCCGTAAGTTATCCTATGTCACCGAGTACAATAAAAAAAACACTTTGTAGCGATAGCAGAGTTTTAGGAGACCCACACAAAGTTGGTCTGAACGTGCACAACCTGGCACATTTTTTTTCTTTTAGTACAACTAGTATCACGTAAGATGAGACCTGGCGGATAACGTGGTTCGACTTGCGCAGTAGACGATTTGTGGTTTACATTTGCGGTATGCGGGGCGGGAGGGGAGCGGACGGGCCGCTTAGGGGTTAGGCAAGCGGCCGCAACTAAAACGTCGCTAAATACGGCGAAGAGAATTGTGAATTATACTAAATATTTTTAACCAATACCGATGTATTTCAACTTAGACTGTGAGCTGAGTGTACCTGCGCGAAATCTCCTCGACTGCCATCTGGCAAGTCTCATCTTTCGTGATACGGATAATACTATCTCAACTATCACTACAAAGTGGAATTTTTCTTGTATTCGATGATGTAGGATAACCTAGTGCGCCCTTACAGTCTATAACGACAATGACACTAACTAACACTAGCAAACAACCTTCAGGTGTCACCCGCGGAGCTCGAGGCCGTGATCAAGTCCCACCCGGGGGTAGCAGACGCGGCGGTGGGCGGAGCGCCGGACCCTGGGTGCGGGGAGCTGCCCGTCGCCTGCGTGGTGCGCCGCCCCACCGCCGAGGTCACAGCAAGACAGATCACGGACCTAGTTAAAGGTTGGTTGACTTCTTCTTTTATTTGACTAGCCCGGCATTTGACCGCCACCTCACCTGGTGGTAAGTGACGATGCGCGAGCATGCCTGTCTAGGAACAGATTATTCACTCTGGCCTTGAAGACGTAAAGATTATAATGATTAGGGAACACACTCGCGGGTAATCCGTTCCATTCCTTGCCCGCACGTGATAAAGGTTGAACTAAAGCGGCTCGTGTGAGTAGCTGGAAAATCCACTACATAAGGATGAAGCGATCGCCTGGATCGCGTCTCCGGATGGCGGTAAGGAGCCGGCGGAAGGAGGTCGCAACTGCTTCGCACTCTCCGAAATGCAACCTGTAGTAGACCGACGAATCACAAACCAAAGAGCCGACTCGAGGCTCTGCAGCTTAGCTTCAATCAACTGCGGATCACAAATACACATCCATCCCAGAGGTGGCAACAGTTCTCCATGCAAGATCGGACTTGTGCTTGATATAACTGAAGCAACTTCGAAATTCTTAGGGAGTTTGTGAGTAGTTGGGTCGAAAATGTTGCCAAACGAAAGGTGTGAGAAAAAGAGTAACCACCGACCTACATAGGTGGTCCTATAGGAAAATTGGTCCCGAATGTTTTCTCTTTTTGGCGGTAATTGTAATACTCTTTATTCTACATAAATAAATAAACGAACAGACAGTACAATTGAGCCCTTATCGCGCTATATTTGAACGCATTTACCAAACAAAGTGTGGTGTGCGGCAAAGTAGAATAGCACCAACCCCTTAGTCTCGTGAGTGTCGTACAAGGCGACTTATGTTTTCGAAACAATATATCTAGAGTCTCTGTAGACTGGAAAATGGGTAGCAGCGTTTTCTATTGTTATATTTACAACACTGTGTTCTCCAACCCGGCTGCCAAGTACCTTTACCATAATCTTTACCTATCGTGGGAGAGGCCCTAAGTACTGCAGTGGACTGTTACGGGCTGTAACGATGATGATGACCAGAACTAAACCGCAGCCGTTGTCATTTGACGTCTTTTTATATTTTTGTCGTTACTCATTCCCAACCATTCCAGAATCGCTGTCCGATGCGAAGCAGCTGCGCGGCGGAGTCATCTTCCTCGATCGGCTGCCGATGACGCCGTCAGTGAAGGTTGACCGGAAAGCCTTGAGAGATGTAATACTGAGGGGACCGAGAGTTACTGCGGGGTTTTAGATAGAACCGGTTGGCAAGCATTGGAGTGATGATAATTAAGATGCTAGTTCCTGTCAAGACCGTATAAACCGATTTTTGATCTAGAGGCTCTGTAATTTAGATCGATATTTTATAGATCCTGCATTGGAGTGATGATGATTAAGGCGCTGTCTTAATTGACAAAGGTCGTGCGACCATGGTCGTACGACGGACGTCACACAACCAATAGAAGACCTCAAAACGGCCCGTCGCACGACCGATGTCAATTAGGACAGCCCCTAAGATTATGTTAGTCCCTGTAAAGTATAAACCGATCTCTTGATCCACAGGCTTTGTAATTTTGACAGATATTTGAAAAAATATTCATAAAAAAATTTATGAACATCCCTAGTAATATTAGCTTTGTTACGACTGTTTACGTTAAGTGAAATACGTAAGTAATTTTAAAGCATATTTTATTGTAAAAATACAAACTGTCAATAAAAATACATTAAACAATCAATGTATGTAACAAATTCAGTATAGTTAAATAAAGCATTGAACCACAATACGTTAACCTAGTTTTGGCGTGGCTCCCGTGTCAGATTTGCACCACTTTGTTGCTGTTGGAGAGGTTCACAGCGCCCTTTAGTGTCATCTTCTAAAGGTTCTTACAGAACAAGGGATTACAGACGACTAGCAACAGTGTACTCTCGCGCGCGATAAGCGAGCAAAGGCGCGACATACATACTACTTTCTCTTTCATTGAACGAAGGAATGAAACCCTCTCACGTGGCGCGAGCTGTGTCGCGGTCACATTTGTGCTAAACGGGCTGGAATAATTTAAATCAGAGAAAAAAGAATAGCAGTGGGCCTCTGTTTCGTTACGCTTCTTGGGAAAGACAAAGGGCTTCTCTTTCGCTACAAGTCTGTAGAGACACGCTCAGGACAACGATCTAGACGCAATGAGACCATGAGGAGTAGATTAACTAGTTAGAAAATTCTATACTGGAAAAGTTAAATCTCCGACTTGCCTACCAAAATAGAAGCCATGGAAAAAGTTAATATTGATAATAATAAACAATATCGTAACGAGGTGCCAATCGGCTTCCGAGACCGGTCAACCAGTCACAGGGTCCCCAGCGATAGATCTTGGTCAGCCTTACTTCGCGAACGGTATTAGGAGGCACTAGTGGTGAGCTGGTGCGAGTGGTGAGCTCGTTGCGGTTCGGAAATTCGACTAGCCTCAAAGTACGATACGGTCACACACCAAGTCAAGTTATTACTATAATGTGTAAATTAATACCTAATACTACAAAAAAGGCAAGTGAATATTACCTTTTTGAATATTGATGCCATTAGCAGGTTGGTTTTTTTTCACCCTCTCCTTCTTAGCCTCTTCTTTTTTCTGTACCACTTTAGGTAAGGTCTTGTAAATCTTATCGGAATGTTTCTTCATTTATTCTTCACTGATGATTTTATTCGGATCTGAAATTTCGAACACGATCGAATACACTACTATATACATTACACATTGGTACATTTTTATGTGCTCGTGTTTTTATAATACTAAAGAGGCAATAAGCTTATAGCCTGCTTGATGGTAAGCAGTCAACGCAGCCTATGAACGCTTGCAATACCAGGGGTATCACCATAAAAACCTCTAGTAGTTGTGGTTTTGTAAATCACCATCTTTATGAAAGTTAACTATAGACATGGACGTCATATGGCAGTCGCTCCACTGTAATTACCTGACCTGCCAAATCCTGGATCATGGTCAAGGCGGACCCCGGGCCCTCGTGCGCAAGAGCACTACCGGGACATTAACGCCAAGATGATGATGAAAGTTAGCTATAGACCTTTCTCTCTTTCAGATGTAAAATGGAACAATGGGTTAAATAATATGCGATAAATAACTTACTTTATTACTCAACCGCATACAACATTTTGCAAACTCAACATTTTAGGGATTCAACTTTCTGGTCTAAAAAGCTACTGAAACGAACAAATAAATTTTAAAATTTTAAGGCTTCTTAGTCGTTAGTCTTGAACTTATGAAATGGCAAACCTCGGTTTTCTAATGGATAAAGCTAGCTAGATCTTGCCTTTAGGCAAGTTTTAACGGGCAAATATGTCCAATATTACATATTTTAACGGGCAAACATGTAATATGTCTAACAAGATGCAAAAATGAAAGAAAAAAGTGTAAGACGTGGAATGACCTCCTTTCCGAAGCCATGCCTTTGCACTATAACTTGGCGATCTATAAAAGGCCTTAGGTCTTCAGGCACCTCAAAGGCCGGCACCGCGTATAGCAGGTTGTGTCCTTAGGTTACAGTTGCAGATATCCTGGACGACGGTGCATGCTATCCTTCAAATGGATCGTCCGACCATGTGCCTCCTACTAGTAACAGACGTTCCGTTTTGGCTGGAGCCGCCCAACCATCAGAAGCAGTTGATACTAATCCTTAGAACAAAATAAAGTCGCTTGTGGATTAATTCGGATGCGCGGGCGAGCGACCTCGGTCGGACGTCCGACGGTTGGTCAGTTCCATCAAAAACTGAACGTCTGTTACTAGTTTTGGGTCATAAAAAAGCAATTGACATACCGCTATGACGATTCCGTTTGATGCCCATCTGCTTAGCGAGGAGGCGAAGGTCGTCGTCGGAGAGCGCGCTCAACGC
The DNA here is from genome assembly GCA_905147135.1 of Blastobasis lacticolella. Classification (NCBI taxonomy): domain Eukaryota; kingdom Metazoa; phylum Arthropoda; class Insecta; order Lepidoptera; family Blastobasidae; genus Blastobasis; species Blastobasis lacticolella. The sequence goes on from LR990056.1 coordinate 6,301,881, forward strand.
TGCCGGCCATGCCAGCTGCTGCAGGAGCTTTGACAGCATCTGCCTTTGCATCTTTCGCTAGCTGGCTCTGCTACCACACAGCGTATTGCGTTAGACTATCGCACTGCTGCTTAGAGCCTAGAGTCTAAACTCGGAGATGATTTTCAAGATTAAAAGTTTAAGCAAATAGCCCCTATAATGATCTTGAATTTCATCTTCATAGCAAGTAGTGAAGTCGCCAAGTGCGCAGTGCGGCCGGCAGCGAACGTTGGTGATACTCTTTGCTAAACCATAATCGACTAATTAAGCTCTAGGCCACAGAACTTTCAATAAGATAAGTCAATAAAAGTCCTATAAGCACGTAACTTTCTCGCCAAGCAGATGCATCTTTTGCCAATAGTATTTGACTCCTGAGAGTTATTGCGCAGTTGTGTAGTGTTCTCGATAGTTTCGGCGCCCCAGCAGTTCTATTTACTTATCTTATTCTGATTTCTGTGCTAAGCAAGCCACCTATCCGTGCGGCCGTAGTCTTTCCATATCATAAAAAATCTTATTTTATTATTCAAAAGAGGACTGATTTTTCAAAGGGGCGTGACCTATTTTACTCAGCGGCAGAGGAGCGGGATGGTGTGAGAATGACGTAAAGGAGCACATGTTTTGCTTCCCGCATCGCTTCACTTCATATGCACTTACGCATGCACACGCAAAGTCAAACAGAGCGCCGTGATTAGTCAATCGGTCACTACCACATACACACATTGCGTTGCGTGTGTGCTGTAAATCCTCTCTAAATTTACATTTGCGCTAGGGATTGACAAAATCGAATTCTTGTCGTTGTTGAAAATTCTAACTATTATTATGGTATTTATTATTTAATAATAATGAATTGAAAATGTTATTTTATTGAGGGGGGTGAGGCGGGGTTCAAGGACGCGTAATGAGGAGATAGAGAGAGTAGGGGTACGGTAGATTTACCGTAGGGGTATGGCAGGAATATGTCAGGAGTACGATAGTGTGTGACGTCCTGAGTAGTTCAGTGGTTAACATGCTAGTTTGCAATACAAGAGGTTGCGGGTTCGTTTCCCGGCCGGGCAGAAATTTAAGTGATGAATTTTAATTTCTGTAACGGGTCTGGGTGTTCTATGTTTAATAAGTATGTATTTAAAAAAAAGTGTATAAGTACTATATCAATTATCTAGCACCCATAATACAAGCTTTGCTCAGTTTAGGGCTAGATGGCGCTGTGTGAATTTGTCTACAATTAGGTACTTATTTTATTTTAGTGTTAAGGTAACTGCATCATACCTCTACCCTACCTGTACCCCACCCGTGCTCCTGCTGTGCCCCTACTAAAAACTAATATCAAAATCGGTCCGCAATTGACGAAAATTTCAAGGAACACACGTACCTACAATAAAAGAACATTCAATCGAAATAAGAATCTTCTCCTTTTTTGATGCCAATTCTACTATACTACAAAAATATTATATCGATAAACAAATAATTTATCGATACGGTCGGTTCATGTGCACAGCACTAGATTGGGCGCAAGGTGTCCTTGAGCGCGGGTGAATACAAGGTTTTTAGACTTAACGGTAAAATGAAATCACTCCTTTTGTTTTAGAAGTCTGTTAGCTTCTTACTCGCAAATAACTATTGCGCAAGATGGCATATTTTTAACATTTTAGGCACAGCTTTTTTTGATGCGCACTCCGTTGAATTCCGCAAGAGACTGACGGCGCGTTCGCGCCTTTTGAAGGAAATTAGCCCATTTGCGCATAGTTGTGGCGCGACTGCACCGCCTACTTAGCTTTTCTAACTACTTATTTATTTTTCTATGTCACTACCGCAGGAATCTACTAAATGAAATGTTTCCAACTCTTTAGGCTGGTTTCATTGCTACGCGTTTCTGCGGCGCCGTCGAACAGCGCGCTGTTAGTCTTACAGTTAGGGCCCATTGACATGAGACACGTATCTACGAAATTCTTGCCTGCGATTGGACGCGTTAGAACCTGGACGGCGATAGTCATAGTATACCGGTCAGCGCAATGTCACTGCGGTATCTAAATTTATGGACCATATCTGAGCTTGAGTTGAGCATAATTAATAGTATGAATGTATGCCCAAGGTCAAGAATAGTAAAATCTCTATGCCGGACCCTTACTGGCATTATTTATTTCAATGATGCTGATAGAAAAAAATACACCACTGGTGTCCTAAAAAAACCCTCAAATTATACTAATTAAAGAGATACCAAATAGTAGATAGCACTTACCAAATCTAGCTACTTACTTCAGTTTTAATAACAATAAAAATTTTTGGACAAATTCACACAGCGCCATTTAGCCCAAAAGTAAGCAAAGCTTGTATTATTGGTGCCAGAAAACTGATAAGCTACTTATATACTTTTCAAATACATACTTATTATACATACTACACCCAGACCCGAAACAGAAATCAAAATTAATCATTTCAATTTCTGCTCGGCCGGGAATCGAACCCGGGACCTCTGCGTGGCGACCGCCATGTTAACCAACTGAACTACTCAGGTTATCAAGTTTCAAGGTCGTCACTTTGTCACATCATCTTGGCGTTTTCCCGATTTTGCTCTCGAGAACGAGGGCCCGGGGTCCGCCTTAACCATGATCCAGGATTTGGCGATCAGATAATTACAGTGGAGCGACTGCCATCCGACCTCCGTGACCCTGGTAACAGGGGAACCTGACCAGATTGGATAATGATTACAAATTCGGTAGCCTGCCCATTTGCGGGTTTCATCACGATGTTTTCTTTCACCGAAAGAGCATCGGTTAGAATTCAACTAATGTACATAACTCAGAAAAGAATCAGTGGTACATGGCCGCAGCGGTTTACCTCTCGCTTATGAGTTTAATACTCAACCGCCCGGCTACCGACGCTCTCAAGGTCGTCACTTTGTATTGGTTGATATTCGGTGCAGTTTTCCGTAGGCAGAGTCTGAATGCATGGATTGCAAGTCTATTGTACTAGGTTCGAACCTACAACAAGGCCAACATAACGCAGAAGGAGATATAAGAAAGTTAATAAAAACTAAATTGCTATATACTTACTTTTCTTTTTTGACTTTTTCTTTTTTTTCTATTCTTACTTGACTTTTTCGTGATGCGGATGCATGTTTTGCTCATAGTATTTGACACTTGAGAGTTATTGCGCGGTAGTACAGTTATGCGCAGTAGTGGCCTAGGTGGCGACATGCGTTCTCGATAGTTTCGACGCTCCAGCATTTCTATTTACTTTTTTTTTTTTTTTTTATGTCATATGGTAGGCAAACAGGCAAGCGGGCCACCTGATGGAAAGTGGTCACCACTGCCTATAGACATTAGCAACACCAAGAGTATCGCTAATGCGTTGCCCACCTCTATAACACGTTGCTCTGGCAGCAAAAAGCAAATGCCACTCCACTGCCAAAGCCACGGTTCCCCAAATCCCCACCCCATGGAGCACTGGAAACCTTACTCACCGGCAGAAACACAATACTATTTAAAAGAGTATTATTTAGCTGCGATATTCTGTAAGGTGGAGGTACTTTCCCAGTCGGACGGCTCCAATTCGAACGAGATACCCCGCTATGCCCTACCTCTCTTAAAACTTACTTATCTTATTATGGTTTCTGTGCTAAGCAAGCAAAATATCAGTGCGGCCCTAGCCTTACCATACCATAAAATATATCATATTATTATTTTATACTTTCAAAATACGGTTAAGATTTTTTACGTGCCGGGATTTATACTACTCTGCGGCAGCGGAGCGGGAGGGGGTAAGATTGTTGTAAAGGACCACAGCAGCCGTGCCGCCGATCTCCGATAGTACGCCGCCATCTTCATGCAATTGAGTTAGGACCACTCGCAGTAATCCAGAGCCAGAGCTGCCTTGCTGAGATTGGTTGAAACTCAATTGCATCAAGATGGCGGTGTACTATCGGAGATAGTCGGTACCACTCCAGGTTCAATCGAGATCGTCAGGCACGTTGAATGGCGATTCACTTTCTCTTCGGTCTTAATAAAACATAGGTTTGTAGCGACATCTATCGCTCCACTAGCGAAACTCAACGATACTCACATTACGAGTACACGAACACAGGGTTGGCAAGCATCCGCACATAGATGGCGCTAACAATCCTACATCGCGCAAGAGAAATGTGCCAACTTCCACAGCATATATACAACTTCCGACGATCAACTGTCGGACCCTTGGTCCCCTGGTCACAACACCCGGCCAGGTGGGTAATTACCCTTTTCCTACCTTCTCCCCGTCTTCGCTTGCCAACTTTGGCGGCAACCATTATCCTGCACCGCTAAAGTGGTGACCCCGACGTGATCCTAACGTCTTCCCTACCTGACTCCCGCACACAGCAGTCACAGCCTTGACCATAGTCGGCACAACGCGTGCTTCCTGGTCGCTCACCTGCGGCATCTCCACTGTCCCCACCCAGTCTCGACTCACTGCAGACTTGGGAACAGCATCGCTTCGGCACAGCTCACAGCGCAACCTCACGCCAGAGCTACGCCATTGCTCACCGCATCGCCAGACTGACTACGCTTCATACGTCAGCTTCAGCGTTTCTCGCTTCGGTATCGACCTCCAGTCTCCGGGGGGAGTACTGTAGCGACATCTATCGCTCCACCAGCGAAACTCAACGATACTCACATTACGAGTACACGAATACAGGGTTGGCAAGCATCCGCACATAGATGGCGCTAACAATCCTACATCGCGCTAGAGAAATGTGCCAACTTCCACAGCATATATACAACTTCCGACGATCAACTGTCGGACCCTTGGTCCCCTGGTCACAACACCCGGCCAGGTGGGTAATTACCCTTTTCTACCTTCTACCCATCTTCGCTTGCCAACATTGGCGGCTACCATTATCCTGCACCGCCAAAGGTTCACTTTCTCTTAATTCTTAATAAAACTTGGGTTCACTTTTTCTAAAGTCTTAATAAAACTTGCATGCCCGCCCGATCGAAGTCTCCCGGCACGGCACCTCGAAGGGGTTTGCTTCCCGTATCGCTTCACTACCGCAGGACTCCACTAAGCTAGGCGTTTCTAACTCTTTACAGTTTGGGCCCGTATCTACGAAATTCTTGCAAGCGATTGGACGCGACAGAACCTGGATAGCTATAGTCATAGTATACCAGTCAGCGCAATGTCACTGTCAATGAATGTAATGCCTAATATTAAGAATCGTAACATGTCTATGCCGGGCCCTAATTTGAATTGTTTATTTCAATGATACAGATAGAAAAATAAATACAACACTGGTTAACTACACCGTCGTTTTCAAAAAGTAGGCCTCTTATTATACCGACTAACAGATACCAAATAGAATACCAGAGTAGTGGATAGCACTCACCAAATCTAGCTACTTCAGTTTGTATTGGTTGACATTCGATGCAATTATCCGTAGGCAGAGTCTGAATGCACGGATTGCAAGTCATTTGTACTAGGTTTGGACCTACAACAAGGCCAACATAACTCAGAAGGAGATACTAGAAAGTTAATAGATACTACATTGCTATATACTTAAGGACAATAATTACAGACCACAGTACATTCCACAAGGATCGTCACATCTTGTGGGGTTATAAAACACCATCTGACACCCTTGCGGCTCCATGCAAAGTTCTTGAGCCCTGAAGTAAGGAAATTTGGTGAGCTCTATATCTCTTGATAGGTACCTAAATGTATTATTAACCTATTTAATACTTTTCTCATTGTTAGCTTAATCTGGTGTAGGTACAAAATCAACTTGAAACCGCAATTAAATTTTCAGTGGTGGGTTTGGGATGTTATGTTTAGGTTTCATATTCGTTTCGTTAACTCTCATTCATATAGGAATCGCCAAAAATACCGCGCACTAAGTCGATGGCTCGAGATCAACAAAAATGACACAAAATGACAAAAGTTATATATGTTATGCGCAATGCATTATTTATAACGCTAGGCACTATGAATAATGTTCCAATACGAGTAGACAATGTGATCAACTGTTGAAATAATTAAATTGACCGGGCATTATGAAAAATGCCCGCCAGTTAGACAGACTTATTGGGATTGAAAAATGTCGTTCTGTTACAGAGGGTTATTCTATGAACCTAATAGGTAGGTAGGTAAATATGAAGGTAATAGTTTCTATGAACCACCGCGTAGGAGCCGAGAGAGCGTGCTGCGGCAGCGGCCGATGGGCGAGCGCTAGAACCCAATCTAAAATTTAAAAAACTGGCACAGCATACCCAGCAATTTGGGGTGCAACCAGGTCAATTTCTTGCCTAATAATTCTAATTATCAATTTGCCCTACAGTTACGTAACAGTATTCATAATTTAAATTCATAATGCCGGAATTGCCCGGATGCACTTTCTGCATAACATATTCACGAAAACGAAGCCAAAACGTCAGAAATACACAATCGCACTACTTACACTACGCAACTTAATAGGAGTGTTATTGTAATATAATTATGTACAAATCATGAGAACTTACCGTGATTCATGAATTAGTCTCAAGCCCTCCTGGCGTCTCGTGCACTCTTGCACAAAATCAGGACGATTTCTTTCCAAATATTCTCTTACAGTATACATTTGGGCCTTTCTTGCATAGTCATCAGCACTAGACAGCACATCGCTGTCGTTTGGAACACATTTTGGTTGACGGCTTCGAGGAATGCAACGGGGAGCACAAGGCATACGACTCTCGATTTTCGTAGCCATCTCCTTAAAAGGCACGTCGACGCAATGTCGCTTCGGTGGCACTTTCACTACAATATTTTTAAGAGGCGTACAGGTGTTTTGACAAGTACGTTCTTCACTAATGACACTGTCTGAAGTTTGAATAATTAAATTATAGGCAACACACTTCTTTTTTAGCTTCTCCATGGTGGATCTAGGCCGATAACCTTTACATTTATGAGCCCTGCAGTAACAATGGTGGACGCGTTTACCAGATGTTGTACTAGAACACTCGCATTTTCTCGTACCATAGCATGAGCATCGTTTCTGGTGATATTTTTCACATTCTTTCTTTATTTTGTTTAAAACTTTGCACGTTGCCGAATTTGATAATGTGCAGGGAATATCCGTGGACATCGTCAAATCTGACGACTTTGTCGGACAAACTGTGATGGATTTTGCTTTACTTAAACATGGGTTAGTACCCTTCTTGAAACACACTTTGTTACCACGATTGCATCTGGTCCTTTTCCCACTGACATGGCATTCCGGTTCGCGTTTTTTTTTACTACAGGTACATCTGTTAATTTTACCACACTTGACGCAGCTTGATTCAACCGACTTTGTCTTACAAGAGCTACATCTATTCGTATTGCCACATGTACAACTAGGTTCACTATTGGCTGAACATTCAACTGTGGATGTGACTTCACAACTTTTGCAATCAGAAGTACATCGTCTTTCACATTTCTTCTTTTCCTTATTTAACGTGCATGTTGATATGTGTTTAACTCTTTTTCTTTTATATGGATCTGGTTGGTCGGTATCCAACAGGTAATTTAATATCCGCATTATTTCTTTAAAACATTTCTTCTTTTTGTTGTTTTGCAAGTCTTTCTTCGTATACCGCTTTGTTATATCTTTTATTAAATTGAGAACTACATCATCATTTGGATCCATATTGCATGGTTTTGATTCGGCTTTACAATATGTACCGTCACTAGAACAGTCTGATTTGCATGTATTTTTTACATTTTAGGTTTTGGTATTGCAAAATGTACTTTAACTAGAGCTTCCTGAATTTACATTCTGATCGCATGGACGTTCCTGTTTACTGTCACACGGGTTGCGTCTAGATTTTTTAGGATGACAGGAAACGTCAGGCGCTTGAGAAGCGCATGGATTTTTTGAAATACAATCACATGTTTTTTCCGGTGGACAATTTTGACATGGTTTAGGCGGAGGGGGAGCAGCGACTGGATCTGTATTGCAACCAAAATCTTTATTGCAGAAACATTTAGGGGACTCAGTCACATTTTTTTTCCGGAGGATAATTATGATAGCAGCGTTCTATTTCCTTTTCATCATTGCCACAACGCAATGGTTTATGCGGAGGGTTATAGAGGGATACATTTCAAAATGGATTACAAAATTTCACTTTAAATGCATTTACATTTTATTGACAAACCTATAGGATGCATACAACAGGAGACGTCATCATTCTTCTTCGTTATTGTAATAACAAATTGTTCTACAGTTGGTTGATCCTGTAACCGGCAGAGACATTGATGAACCCAACGTGCAAGGGGAATTGTGGCTGAAGGGTCCTGAAGTATTCAAGGTAGGTAATATAGGTAGAATCTATATCAAAATCATTTGTATCATCATAATTTTGTGATAATAATAGTACCCCACATTTCGGAAGGATACTATTCCCAGCCGGGGAGAAATAACATATAATTAATTTATATCTTACTTAGCATGTGGTATAAATTAACGAACAGTGGGGGAAATCCGGAAATTTCATTCTTACCCACCCGGGGGGATATGTTGGCAGGGGCTAGCTTGTGGAGCAGGGGGATCCTAGTTGGGACCCTTAATGTTAAAGTCAAGATCTGGTGGATCTAGCTAATTGGTTCGTATTGGTTTATACTGCTATCACAGGCCCCAGTGGCTTAATTCATACCTACCTACGTTGATATTTTTCACAGAAATATTACAAAAACCTCAGCGCCACAGCGGAGGTCTTCGCGGCTGATGGGTGGTTCAAGACCGGCGATCTCTTCTATAGAGTCGAACGCGACAACTTCCATTATGTTGAGCGGATAAAAATGCTCTTTAAGTACAAAGGCCATCAGGTAATATTAACGACCATTAATGCCTATCGTTATCTAGGACGCGCGGGCATCCAAACTTTGGATGCGTTTTTGCCAGTGTTAATAATTACCTATGGGACAGAAACGTGGTTTTGCCAGTGTTAATGATAACCTATAGGACAGATGTGTTAATTATAACTTGTGGGACAGAAACCTTTTTATGCGGCCAGTGTGCGATGGAAAGAGCTTGGGTTGGCAGTTTCTATTTGTGATAAGATCATAATTAACGACAATGACACCACAAACAACAACCTTCAGGTGTCATCTGCGGAGCACGACGCCGTGATCAAGTCCCACCCCGAGGTAGCAGACGCGGCAGTGGGCGGAGCACCGGACCCTGGGTGCGGGGAGCTGCCCGTCGCCTGCGTGGTGCGCCGCCCCACCGCCGAGGTCACCGCAAGACAGATCACGGACCTAGTTAAAGGTTGGTTGCCTAGCGAATTTATGTTGGCAAACGAAAGGTCCTTTCGTTTGCGCACAAAATGAGCACCTTCGATCTAACCTAAAGTTTTTATGATAGTATTTGCGATAGCTTTATGTCATCTCGCTTGCTACATTCGGGGCGCCTGACCCGAGAATAGCATTCGAGATAGACGGTCGAGTCCCAAGGTCTTGAGAGAGATGATAGGATCTTGATCTCTTGGCGATATTTGGGACTAATTCTTGCTTCCTCTCCAGACGCCGTCAATTCTGACAAGCGGAAAGATGTGACGGAAAAGGGTAAATATAATCAAGCAGCTGCATTGACCTAGGAAACAGGACGATGTCTGAATGTTATGGTCAGGAGATCGAGGTCCAATCTATAAAGGCTCCACGTGAATAGTTGTTCATTCCCAACCGGTCTTTTCCAGAATCGCTTTGGCGGAGGCGGAGTGATCTTCCTCGATCGGCTGCCAATGACGCTGTCAGTGAAGGTGGACCGGAAAGCCTTGAGAGACGTGATAGTGAGAGGACCGAGGGTGATTGCAGAGTTCTAACCAGAACCGGTTGGCCAGCATTGGAGTGATGATGATTAAGGCGCTGTCTTAATTGACAAAGGTCGTGCGTCGGACGTCGCTTGACCAATAGGAGACCTCCAAACCGCCCATCGCACGACCGTTGCCAATCAGGACAGCCCCTAAAATGATGTTAGTTCCTGTCAAGTATAAATCGATCTCTTGATCTAGGTTTTGTAATTTTGATAGATATTTTAAAAACAATTTTTTTTTTTTTTGTATATATTTTTTATTTCGTTTGGTAGTTTTAAGTTTGTACATATTGTAATGTAACTATGTATTAATAAAAATAAATTCTAGTCAATCAATCAATTAAAAAATCCCTAGTAAATTAGTATATTAGCTTTGTTGCGACTGTTTCTAGTAAGTGAAATAAGTAAAGTAATTTTAAAACATATTTTATTGTAAAAATACAAACTGTCAATAAAAATAAGTCAATAAAAATACATTAAACAATCAATGTATGTAACAAATTCAGTATAGTTAAATAAAGCATTGAACCACAATACATTAACCTATTTTTGGCGTGGCTCCCGTGTCAGATTTGCACCACTTTGTTGCTGTTGGAGAGGTTCACAGCGCCCTTTAGTGTCATCTTCTGAAGGTTCTGGAATTAGAGAATTAGAGATTACATTACGGCTAGCTCTAGGTTGCTCTGTCTAAGCGAGCAAAGGCGCGACATACATACTACTTTCTCTTTCATCTTAGTATCAATACTAAATGAAGGAAATGAAACGCTCTCATGTGGCGCGAGCTGTGTCGCTCGCGGTCATATTTGAACTAGACGAGCGGATGATTTAAATTAGAGAAACCGAGAATATAGCAGTTTCGTTATGCTTCTTAGGGAAAACACAGAGCGTTTCCCTTTCGCTACTAGTCTGTGGAGAAACGCTTAAGAGAACGATATAGAAGCAAAGAGACCATGAAAACTAGACGATCTATCTAGAAATCCTATACTGGAAAACTGGTACCTTCAACCCGCCGACCAAAATACTATGATGGTAGGCGATATTTTGAATTTAGAAACCACCCCTAGCTATGGAGAAAGTTACTAATGATAATAATAATAAAAAATTGGGTCACGGGGTGCCAATCGGCCCCCGAAACCGTTCAATCAGTCTCAGGATTCCCTGCGGAAGATCTTGGTCAACCTCACTTCGTGAATGGTATTAGGAGGCACACCTAACGAGTGGTGAGCCAGGTGCGGTTCTAAAATTCAACTATCCTTACAGTACGATACGGTCACACACCAAGTCAAGTTGATACTATAATGTAAAAATTAATAATACTACAAAAACGGCAAGTGAATATTACCTTTTTGAACATTGAAGCCATTAGCAGGTTGGTTTTCTTCACCCTCTCCTTCTTAGCCTCTTCTTTTTTCTGCACCACTTCAGGTAAGGTCTTGTAAATCTTCTCGGAATGTTTCTTCATTTCTTCTTCACTGATGATTTTATTCGGAACTGAAATTTCGAAAAGGATCGAATACACTACACTATACATTACAGCTAATGTTGGTAAATGTTTTATTGTATAGTTTTTATACCATTGAAGTGGCAAACAAGCTTACGGCCTGCCTGATGGTAAGCAGTCACCGCAGCTTATGGACGCCCACCCCATAAGCACACAAGCAGGGACCCAATAAAAACCATTATTAGTTGTAGTTTTGTAAATCATGATGTAGGCATCATAAAAATTTTCTATTGTATTGAATCCTAAAAATCACACATAGACCGTCTATTTCTCTGTTTCACATGTAAAACGTGCTGGAACAATGGCTTACATAATTTGTTATAAAGAACTTGTTATTACTTAACTTACGTTTCTTAAATGTATCTATTGAAAAGCATAAATAATTTTCAAAATTTAATTAACGGCTTCCAAGTCGTTAGTACCTTGCCCTTGAACTTTTGAAATGGCAAACATCGGTTTTCCTATGGATATAGCTTAGCTATCTAGATCTTGCCTAAACAGCCCCGATGAGAGTTGGCCATTCGCACGTTAAAATATGTAGCATGGCTAACAAGATGCAAAGAGGAACGAAACTCGACCGAACGAAAGAACGAACGACCTCCTTTCCTAAGTCATTCCTATGCACTATAACCTGGTGTCCTTTAAAAGGTCTACAGGCACCTCAAAGGCCGGCACCGCATCGGCTCCCTTTAGGTTGCAGTTGCAGATGTCCTGGACGACGGTGGCTGCGTGGCTGCGGTGGCTGCGTCCCTCAGGTGGACCATCTGACCGCGTGACTCGTGACCGTGTGTTCGTTTTGCCTGAAGCCGCCCAATCGTCAGAGGCGGTTGATACTAATCCTTACCAAGTACAAAATAAAGTCGCTTTTCGATTAATTCGGATGCGCGGGCGAGCGACCTCGGTCGGACGTCCGACCACGTCCTCCGCACCCAAAAACTACTTCATTTTATACTGCGGATTGCACCTGGGGGTTTGTCGGTTCCAGCAAAAACGGAATGGAACGTGCTGTTACAAGTTTTGGGTCATAAAAAAGCAATTGACATACCGCTATGGCGTTTCCGTTTGATGCCCATCTGCTTAGCGAGGAGGCGAAGGTCGTCGTCGGTGAGCTCGCTCAGCGCCGCCGGCCGCTGCAGGTGCATTGACAGCAGCTGCCTTTGCATCGTTCGCTCGCTGGCTCTGTCACCACATAGCGTTTTACTTTAGGCTACTTTAGGCCGCACTGGTAAGAGGCTATAGTCTAAACTCGGAGATTATTTTCAAGAACAAAAGTGTAATCAAATTGCGCCTATAAAAAAAAACCAAGGGGGTGGATTATTTAAAATGGTGTTTTTTTATTACGATTTTATTTTAATTAATATTTCGTAAATTTTATATAATCCACCCTTTGGGATTATTTTTATAGTGGCATTTTGTTTAAACTTTTGATCTTGAATTTCATCTCCGAGTGCGCAGTGCGGCCGGCAGCGAACGTTGGTGTTACTCTTCGCTACCACCTAAGCGACTAAGCTCTAGGCTACAGAACCCAAAATACGATAAGTCAATAGAAGTCCGATTCGAGCGGGACTTTTCCGCCATGCGTATGCATATTTTGCTCATAGTATTTGACACTTGAGAGTTATTGCGCGGTAGTACAGTTATGCGCAGTAGTGGCCTAGGTGGCGACATGCGTTCTCGATAGTTTCGACGCACCAGCATTTCTATTTACTTATTTCATGTTGGTTTCTGTGCTAAACAAGCAAAATATCAGTGCGGTCGTAGCTTTATCATACCATAAAATATATCATATTATTATTTTATACTTCAAAATACAGCTAAGATTTTTTACGTGCCGGGACTAATACTACTCTGCGGCAGCGGAGCGGGAGGGGGTAAGAATGTTGTAAAGGACCACAGCAGCCGTGCCGCCGATCTCCGATAGTACGCCGCCATCTTCATGCAATTGAGTTAGGACCACTCGCAGTAATCCAGAGTCAGAGCTGCCTTGCTGAGATTGGTTCAAACTCAATTGCATCAAGATGGCGGTGTACTATAGGAGATAGTCGGTACCACTCCAGGTTCAATCGAGATCGTCAACCACGTTGAATGGTGATTCACTTTCTCTTAGGTCTTAATAAAACTTGGGTTCACTTTCTCTTAAGTCTTAATAAAACTTGGGTTCACTTTTTCTAGTCTTAATAAAACTTGGGTTCACTTTTTCTAGTCTTAATAAAACTTGCACGCCCGCCCGATTGAAGTCTCCCGGCACGGCACCTCGGAGGGGTTTGCTTCCCGTATCGCTTCACTACCGCAGGACTCCACTAAGCCAAGCGTTTCTAACTCTTTACAGTTTGGGCCCGTATCTACGAAATTCTTGCAAGCGATTGGACGCGACAGAATCTGGATAGCTATAGTCATAGTATACCAGTCAGCGCAATGTCACTGTCAATTAATGTAATGCCTAATATCAAGAATCGTAACATGTCCGGGCCCTAATTTGAATTGTTTATTTCAATTATACAGATAGAAAAATAAGTACAACACTGGTTAACTACACCGTCGTTTTCAAAAAGTAGGCCTCTTATTATACCGACTAACAGATACCAAATAGAATACCAGAGTAGTGGATAGCACTCACCAAATCTAGCTACTTCAGTTTGTATTGGTTGACATTCGATGCAATTATCCGTAGGCAGAGTCTGAATGCACGGATTGCAAGTCATTTGTACTAGGTTTGGACCTACAACAAGGCCAACATAACTCAGAAGGAGATACTAGAAAGTTAATAGATACTACATTGCTATATACTTAAGGACAATAATTACAGACCACAGTACATTCCACAAGGATCGTCACATCTTGTGGGGTTATAAAACACCATCTGACACCCTTGCGGCTCCATGCAAAGTTCTTGAGCCCTGAAGTAAGGAAATTTGATAGGTACCTAAATTTATTATTAACCCATTTAATAGTTTTCTCATTGTTAGCTTAATCTGGTGTAGGTACAATATCAACTTGAAACCGCAATTAAATTTTCACAGGTGGGTTTGGGATGTCATGTTTAGGTTTTCATAATCATAATCATAAACTTTATTACTTTCTTGTGGTTGTTACAGATGTTACAATATGTTTTAGTTTCACACAAGAACCCTGCTAGGGCACTGCAAGTTACAACGTTTTAGTACAGAGACAAAACTACAACTTTTAATATAATTAAAGCCTAAGAATATGGTTTTACAAAACTAAATTAACAATTCAAAACACCTATAATATCATAATCAATGTTTAAATTGAGATCATCAAGTTACTTACTTTCTAAAAATTCTTGGACTGAATAAAAGCATTTATCTATAAGAAATGTTCTTAATTTATTTAGAAACTAGCTGACCCGGCGCGACTTCGTTCGCGTAGCGTTCTAACCCTACACCTACCCTACACCTACCGTACACTTACCCTACACCTACCCTACACCTACCCTACACCTACCCTACACCTACCCTACACCTACCCTACACCTACCCTACACCTACCCTACACCTACCCTACACCTACCCCTACCCTACACCTACCCTACACCTACCCTACACCTACCCTACACCTACCCTATACCTACCCTACACCTACCCCTACCCTACACCTACCCTACACCTACCCTACACCTACCCTACACCTACCCTACACCTACCCTACACCTACCCTACACCTTCCCTACACCAATCAATCAAAAACCATGGCAATCGGTCCAGCCGTTCTCGAGTTATAAGTGTTGTAACAAACACGACTTTCTTTTATATATATAGATTATTTTCGGGAATTAAAAATTAAATAATTAATAAATAATTTTCGAAAATTAAAATTATGTTTTCGAGTTTTCATTGTTTTTAAGATGTATTCTGCTATTCGGGAAGGAAACAAATCCAACAAATCAAAAACCATGGCAATCGGTCCAGCCGTTCTCGAGTTATAAGTGTTGTAACAAACACGACTTTCTTTTATATATATATATATATATATATAAATAGATAGATATATATAATATATATATATATATATATATATATATATATATATATATATATAGATACCGAGTATGTATCTTCAGTTTTAATCTCTTTTGGTATTTTATTATAAATTCGTATAGCCATGACATACATGCTTGAATTATAGATTTGAAGTGTAATAGAAGGTTGGTTTCATATTCGTTTCGTTAAATCTCATTCATATAGGAATCGCCAAAAATACCGCGCGCTAAGTCGATGGCTCGAGGTCAACAAAAATGACACAAAATGACAAAAGTTATATATGTTATGCGCAATGCATTATTTATAACGCTAGGCACTATGAATAATGTCCCAATACGAGTAGACAATGTGATCAACTGTTGAAATAATGAAATTGACCGGGCATTATGAATAATGCCCGCCAGTTAGACAGACTTTTTGGGATTGAAAAAGGTCGTTCTGTTACAGAGGGTTATTCTATGAACCTAATAGGTAGGTAGGTAAATATAAAGGTAATAGTTTCTATGAACTACCGCGTAGGAGCCGAGAGAGCGTGCTGCGGCAGCGGCCGATAGGCAAGCGCTAGAACCCAATCTAAAATTTAAAAAACTGGCACAGCATACCCAGCAAGTTGGGGTGCAACCAGGTCAATTTCTTGCCTAATAAATCTAATTATCAATTTGCCCAACAGTTACGTAACAGTATTCATAATTTAAATTCATAATGCCGGAATTGCCCGGAACCACTTTCTGCATAACATATTCACGAAAACGGAGCCAAATTTTTTTTACCCTACGAAAATAATAGGAGTGTAATTATAATATAACTATGTACAAATCATAAGAACTTACCGTGATTCATGAATTAGTCTTAAGCCCTCCTGGCGCCTCGTGCATTGTTGCATAAAATCAGGACGATTTCTTTCCAAATATTCTCTTACAGTATACATTTGGGCCTTTCTTGCATAGTCATCAGCACTAGACAGCACATCGCTGTCGTTTGGAACACATTTTGGTTGACGGCATTGAGGAATGCAACAGGGAGCACAAGGCATACGACTCTCGATTTTCGTAGCCATCTCCTTGAAAGGTACGTCGACGCAATGTCGCTTCGGTGGCACTTTCACTACAATATTTTTAAGAGGCGTACAGGTGTTTTGACAAGTACGTTCTTCACTAATGACACTGTCTGAAGTTTGAATAATTAAATTATAGGCAACACACTTCTTTTTTAGCTTCTGCATGGTGGATCTAGGCCGATAACCTTTACATTTATGAGCCCTGCAGTAACAATGGTGGACGCGTTTGCAAGAATCGCATTTAACAAATGTTGTACTAGAACACTCGCATTTTCTCGTACCATAGCATGAGCATCGTTTCTGGTGATATTTTTCACATTCTTTCTTTATTTTGTTTAAAACTTTGCACGTTGCCGAATTTGATAATGTGCAGGGAATATCAGTGGACATCGGCAAATCTGACGACATTGTCTGACAAACTGTGATGGATTTTGCTTTACTTAAACATGGGTTAGTACCCTTCTTGAAACACACTTTGTTACCAAGATTGCATCTGGTCCTTTTCCCACTGACATGGCATTCCAGTTCGCGTTTTTTTTTACTACAGGTACATCTGTTAATTTTACCACACTTGTCGCAGCTTGATTCAACCGACTTTGTCTTACAAGAGCTACATCTATTCGTATTGCCACATGTACAACTAGGTTCACTATTGGCTGAACATTCAACTGTGGATGTGACTTCACAACTTTTGCAATCAGAAGTACATCGTCTTTCACATTTCTTCTTTTCCTTATTTAACGTGCATGTTGATATGTGTTTAACTCTTTTTCTTTTATATGGATCTGGTTGGTCGGTATCCAACAGGTAATTTAATATCCGCATTATTTCTTTAAAACATTTCTTCTTTTCGTTGTTTTGCAAGTCTTTCTTCGTATACCGCTTTGTTATATCTTTTATTAAATTGAGAACTACATCATCATTTGGATCCATATTGCATGGTTTTTAATTGGGCTTTTTAATATGTACCGTCACTAGAACGGTCTGATTTCCATGTATTTTTTACATTTTTGGTTTTGGTATTGCAACAACTAGAGCTTCCTGAATTTACATTCTGATCGCATGGACTTTCCTGTTTACTGTCACAGGGGTTGCGTCTAGATTTTTTAGGATGACAGAAACGTCAGGCGCTTGAGGAGCGCATGGATTTTTCGGAATACAGTCACATGTTTTTTTTCCGGAGGACAATTTTGACAAGGCTATGGTTTAGGCGGAGGGGGAGCAGCGACTGGATCTGTATTGCAACCAAAATCTTTATTGCAGAAACATTTAGGGGACTCAGACACATTTTTTTTCCGGAGGGTAATTATGATAGCAGCGTTCTATTTCTTTTTCATCATTGCCACAACGCAATGGTTTATACGGAGGGTTATAGAGGGATACATTTCAAAATGGATTACAAAATTTCACTTTAAATGCATTTACATTTTATTGACAAACCTATAGGATGCTACAACAGGAGACGTCCTCATTCTTCTTCGTTATTGTAATAACAAATTGTTCTACAGTTGGTTGATCCTGTAACCGGCAGAGACATTGATGAACCTAACGTGCAAGGGGAATTGTGGCTGAAGGGTCCTGAAGTATTCAAGGTAGGTAATATAGGTAGAATCTATATAAATATCATTTGTATCATCATAATTTTGTGATAGTAATAGTCCCCCACATTTCGGAAGGATACCATTCCCAGCCGGGGAGAAATAACATAGAATTAATTTTTATCTTACTTAGCATGTGGTATAAATTAACGAACAGTGGGGGAAATCCGGAAATTTCATTCTTACCCACCCGGGGGGATATGTTGGCAGGGGCTAGCTTGTGGAGCAGGGGGATCCTAGTTAGGACCCTTAATGTTAAAGTCAAGATCTGGTGGATCTAGCTAATTGGTTCGTATTGGTTTATACTGCTATCACAGGCCCAGTGGCTTAATTCATACCTACCTACGTTGATATTTTTCACATAAATATTGCAAAAACCCCAGCGCCACAGCGGAGGTCTTCGCGGCTGATGGGTGGTTCAAGACCGGCGATCTCTTCTATAGAGACGAACGTTACAACTTCCATTATGTTGAGCGGATAAAAATGCTCTTTAAGTACAAAGGCCATCAGGTAATATTAATGACCATTAATGCCTATCCTTACTTCGGACGCGCGGGCATCTAAACTTTGGATGCGTTTCTGCCAGTCTTAATGATTACTAATGGGATAGAAACGTGGTTTTCCCAGCGTTAATGATAAACTTATAGGACAGACGTGGTTTTGCAATTGTTAATGATAACCAATAGGACAGACGTGGTTTTGCCAGTGTTCATGATAACCTATAGGACAGACGTGGTATTGCCAGTGTTAATGATAACCTATAGGACAGAAACGTGGTTCTGCTAGTGTTAATTATAACTTGCGGGACAGAAACCTTTTTATGCGGCCATTGTGCGATGGAAAGAGCTTGGGTCGGCACTTTCTCTTTGTGATAAGATCATAATTAACGATAATGACACCACAAACAACAACCTTCAGGTGTCACTTGCGGAGCACGACGCCGTGATCAAGTCCCACCCCGAGGTAGCAGACGCGGCGGTGGGCGAAGCACCGGACCCTGGGTGCGGGGAGCTGCCCCTCGCCTGCGTGGTGCGTCGCCCCACCGCAAGACAGATCACGGACCTAGTTAAAGGTTGGTTGCCTAGCGAATTTATGTTGGCAAACGAAAGGTTTCTCACACCTTTCGTTTGCGCACAAAATGAGCACCTTCGATCTAACCTAAAGTTTTTATGAGAGAATTTGCGATAGCTTTATGTCATCTCGCTTCCTACATTCGGGACGCCTGACCCGAGAATAGCATTCGAGATAGACGGTCGAGTCCCAAGGTCTTGAGAGAGATGATAGGATCTTGATCTCTTGGCGATATTTGGGACTAATTCTTGCTTCCTCTCCAGACGCCGTCAATTCTGACAAGCGGAAAGATGTGACGGAAAAGGGTAAATATAATCAAGCAGCTGCATTGACCTAGGAAACAGGACGATGTCTGAATGTTATGGTCAGGAGATCGAGGTCCAATCTATAAAGGCTCCACGTGAATAGTTGTTCATTCCCAACCGGTCTTTTCCAGAATCACTTTGGCGGAGGCGGAGTGATCTTCCTCGATCGGCTGCCAATGACGCTGCCAGTGAAGGTGGACCGGAAAGCCTTGAGAGACGTGATACTGAGAGGACCGAGGGTGATTGCGGAGTTCTAACCAGAACCGGTTGGCCAGCATTGGAGTGATGATGATTAAGGCGCTGTCTTAATTGACAAAGGTCGTACTGTTATATCCTAGAAATGTTAAGAGTAGTGCAGACCCTGCATTCCTATGCATTGTCAGCAGATTATGCATGGAGCTTCGACGACTCCGCGAAAGCGTCAGTCTATCGCAGATCTTCACAAAGAGCACTTGCCCCTTTTAATTAATTCAATATATAATTGAATTAAATAATTCCATGTAAACTACTTTTTTAAATAAATTTCACAGTGTTCAAATATCTTTTCTTTTTAAAAAGACTCCCGGATAATCCCGGATAACATTGGTGGCAGCGCTAAAGGATACCTAAGTTTATCCCGGTACGCCTCAAAGTAAAGGGGCTAAAGTAGTAAACCCAAGCCAAAAGTGTAAAATAAAAGTGTCAAAGTGAAATCAAGTGTAAAGTGCGGTAGACTCTATCCTTCCATTCACATTTTCTACACGAAAAGTTATCCACCGTGCCAGGTGCTGAAAACCGACGCTATCTGCGTATTCCTGCTATCTGCGAGAATCCATTTCCTGAGCTTTCGATCCTGACATTCAAGAATACCATCATAATGCGTGACATTAAACTACTTTTCCTGTGAGTGAATTAATACAATTAATTATCAGTGCATTCCTATCGCAACGCCGAGACCGTCGCCGTCTAGACTAAACATAAGCCCACGCGTTCCCGACGACGCGTCGCTTCGCCAGTTCCAGTGACCCCATGTTTTCCAATAATTAATTTAAGGCGTTTAGTTTCTATTAAATTGATTAATACTTTATACCTAACACGTTGGCTATTCTTTGAGTTTGATTTTAAATTTCGTGTAGTCTTTTAAATTGTATATAAAATGTTTAAAGATCCGAAAAAGGAGATGAAAGAACAAGAAATTCCCTTAAGCGTTATCCTTAAATTCATTAAGCCGTTTGACGGCTCTCGCAATAAGCTAAATGCGTTTTTAACTAATTGTGATAACGCTATCTCTCTTGCGTCTCCACAACAGGAAGATATAATTTTTAAATTTATTCTTAGCCAATTAGAGGATAAAGCGGAGAGCGCTAGCTCTATTAAAGAATTCGATAGTTGGAACACTCTCAAGGAATTCCTAAAAACCCAATTTGGAGAACGCAAACACTATGCTCATTTACTTACCGATTTGCAAGAATGTAAACAACAGAGCAATGAATCGGTCAATCAGTTCTCGTTGCGTATCGAGACATGTTTATCCAAACTGTTAACAGAGGTTACAATTTCCAACTCAAAGAAAAGTGAACTCGCAGGTAGGTTGGCCGCCATGGAAGAGTTAGCTCTCCACACATTTACCCTGGGACTACACCCTCGGCTGTCGAATATTGTCAGATGCCGTGACCCTAAGAATCTTAATGAGGCAATAAATCATGCCATATCTGAAGAAAAGATACAACAGTTTTCTTTCAAAAATAACAATAATTTTAATAACTTTAGACCAAAAACATCTAACCCTGTAGCCCACAATCAGAGACCTCCATCCAGGCCAACCTACACCAACACGAATGGCAATGTAAATCAGTCTAGGGACCAGCCATTCTGCCGATATTGCAAGAAGGTAGGCCATATCCTTGAAAATTGCAGGCTTCGCGAATATAATAACAAAAAATTTAACAACAGTAGCCAACCATTCACCCCTGCTCAACCTTCCACTTCGAACTTTAGACCAAGATATAATCCTCATGTAACCTTCCTTGAAGAAGACCAAAGTCAAAGTCCTGACCAAAACCAATTCGAAAATAATAATTTAAACTACTAAGTGTCCCGTCAAGGTGTCGCACGGGACGTCCACTGAACCATGTCGGCACTATTCAACAAAAAAATAATTATTCTACCAGTCAACCGACCCATGGACAGGGTAACCAGCCCCAAACTCGTGGTCTCTCCTCACCGACCCATGGACAGGGTAGCCAGCCCCAAACTCGTGGTCTCTCCTCACCGACCCATGGACAGGGTAGCCAGCCCCAAACTCGTGGTCTCTCCTCACCGACCCATGGACAGGGTAGCCAGCCCCAAACTCGTGGTCTCTCCTCACCGACCCATGGACAGGGTAGCCAGCCCCAAACTCGTGGTCTCTCCTCACCGACCCATGGACAGGGTAGCCAGCCCCAAACTCGCGGTCTCCTGAAACAGAAAAGTGACATAGATAATAACCTAAATCCTAATCAAGTCTATGAAATAATATTAAGAGAAAAGTACTTACCTCATATTAAAGTCGATGCTTCATTCAGTGAAAATCCTCTTACCTTTTTGATAGATTCTGGTGCATCCGTTTGTGTGCTGAAACGACAAAGCTTAACGACTATGCCAGAACTTGACGATGACAAAATTGTTGTAAAAGGAATTGACACTAAAGATGAGTCCATCAAAAGCCTCGGTTCCTTTGATTTAAAACTTCATTTAGATCCAAAACTTAAGATTACTCACAAATTTCATATATTCGAAAATATTAACTTACCTTATGACGGTATCATCGGAACTGACCTTTTAATGCAATACGGTTGCAAAATAAATTATTACGTAGGTTCTTTAGAAATAGATGAACATAAAATAAAACTATCATTTAACGAACCAGTCTACATTATTCAGCCACGTACAGAAACGGTCATTGAATGTACAGTTAAAAATCCAGAATTACAAGAGGGCATTATATTAGACCAACATGTTTCTGATTCTCTGTTGGTATCCAACTGTGTAGTCAAGGTAAAACCTAATAATAGAATCAACGTTTCTGTTCTTAACGTTTCTGAAAATCCTATACCTATCAGCGCTAATCTTCTACTGACTATATCCCCGGTAGAAGAAGAAAACTTGTATTTAAGATGTCCTGAAAGGAGCTCTTCCGAAAGAACAGAAGAGGTTTTGAATTTACTACGTACATCGCATCTAAATAATGAAGAGAAAAGCTCTCTCTTAGACACTTGCGCTGAATATTCCGATATATTTCATTTAACAGATGAACATCTTTCATCAACTAGCGAAATTCAACATGAAATTTCTACCAGTTCCTCCATGCCTGTCAACGTAAAATCTTACAGATTCCCCGAAATTCACAAAGAAGAAGTAAAATCCCAAATTGGAAAAATGTTGAACGATAAAATCATTCAACCTTCTATTTCTCCATGGTCCTCACCCATTTGGATCGTCCCAAAAAAACTAGATTCGTCAGGGAAGAGAAAGTGGCGCATCGTAATAGATTACAGGAAGCTCAACGACATTACTATAGGAGAGAGCTACCCTATACCTCAAATCAACGAAATTCTTGATCAGCTGGGTAAAAGTAAATATTTCTCGACGCTTGATCTTGCGTCAGGTTTCCATCAAATTGAAGTAGCCCCACAAGATAGGCCAAAAACAGCATTTAGTGTCCCTGGAGGACATTTTGAATTTACTCGAATGCCTTTTGGGCTGAAAAATGCTCCAGCAACCTTCCAAAGGTTGATGAATACAGTCCTCTCAGGTCTTCAAGGAATGCAATGCTTTGTTTACCTCGATGATATTGTTATTTATTCTTTTGATTTAAAATCACATATCAGTAAATTATCTGATGTTTTTGAGCGGCTGAGAAAATTTAACCTGAAATTACAACCAGACAAATGCGAGTTCCTTCGCAAAGAAGTGTCTTACTTAGGTCATACAATTAGTGAACAAGGGTTGAAACCCAATCCCGATAAAGTCAAGGCAGTGAGCCAATTTCCCGTTCCTAAGTGCCAAAAAGACATAAAATCATTTTTAGGGTTAGTTTCATATTATCGCAGGTTCATCCAGGATTTTTCAAAGATAGCTAAACCACTGACTTCCCTATTAAAAAAGGATACCCCATTTGTCTGGAACAACCAACAACAACTTGCATTTGAACAGTTGAAAAATAATTTAATAACTTCACCCATTTTAAGTTATCCTGATTTTACTGTTCCTTTTATACTCACCTGTGACGCATCAAACTATGCAATTTCTGCAATACTATCACAAGGTGAAGTAGGTAAAGATCGCCCAATCGCTTTTGCATCCAGGACGCTAAATAAAGCAGAACAAAATTATAGCGTAACAGAAAAAGAATGTTTGGCCATCATCTTTGGTACCAAATCATTCCGACCGTACCTTTATGGTCGCAGATTTAAAATAATGACTGATCATAAGCCCCTTAAGTGGCTTTTTAACCACAAAGATCCAGGATCAAAGTTGATCCGATGGAGGCTAAAGCTCGAAGAGTATGATTATGAGATTGAATATAAAAAAGGTAAATCAAACTCGAATGCTGACGCTCTATCTAGATACCCCGTAAATCCTGTCCAAGATGGAACACCTACTGATGAAATTAATCACAAAGATTCCGTTCCTGTCCTGCCCGGAGTTGAAGTAGCTCCTAATGAAACCGCTGTTGGTGATCCTACCTTTGATAATACCGATGTCCTGCCTATGAATCCTGAAAGCCCTTGTTTAATAGACTTACCTGAACTCCTTAACCTACCCAGTGGGTTCGACATCCCTGAAGATTTCGAGATCCCTGATGACTTTGATCCAATTCCCCTGTCTCCCCCACGAAGCGATAGTGAAAATGAAACATACTCCAAATGCCTGAAAACACTGAATAGTAAAACATTTAATTCAAATGCCAAAATTGAAGAACATAATGAAAACCTATTGAAAACTGATATAAAAAATATAATTATACCTACGTCTGTAGATCTTGATGAGTCTAATCATTATGTGCCAGAAATTATTGCCAATAGTCTAATATCTAAAGAAGAACTTTCCAAGGATAGACCATTACACTCATTTTTATCATTCGAAAAAGACAACATTAATTATTTCCTTCTTTATGTAAAAGTCCACTATTTTGATAATAGTAGCTATGAAAATCTCTTTATTAGTCTCCAAAACCTGAAAACGGAATTATTATCCAAAAACTTAATAGAAGTTGCTATAAGCGATTTCCGAAATCAATTTGACGCTCACAATTTCATAAAAATATATAATATTATTATGTACTTATTCCACAATACAGGAATAACTGTACATATATATAAAAATATCATAATATATCCTAGTACTAATGAAATTACAAGATTGCTCAAGGAAAATCATGATATACCTATTTCCGGACACTTAGGCAGTAACAGAATGCTTAGTAGAATCCAAGAAAGGTACTATTGGCGCCATATGCGCAGTGACATAGAGAACTATGTACGTAAATGTGAGCAATGCCAAACGAACAAGGCATTAAGAAAAGCTAACCGAGCTCCAATGCAGATAACTACGACTTCAACACAACCTTTTCAACGGATTGCATTAGATATTGTAGGGCCTTTGCCTGAAGGCGGAGGTAATAAACTTAAATATATCTTAACTATCCAGGACGATCTTACTAAATACTCCGCCGGTTACCCAATGCCAAATGCGACAGCAGAAGAGACCGCCGAGTGCCTAATCCATTTCATATCCCAATTTGGGATTCCAAAAACTATCTTGACAGATCAGGGCACTAATTTTACAGCTGAGCTATTCAAGCAAACTTGCAACTTTCTCAAAATAAAACAACTTTGGTCAACTCCCTACCATCCACAAACACAAGGTGCTCTGGAAAGGAGTCATTCGACCCTGAAAGAATACCTTAAGTCCTTTGTTAATGAAAGCCAAAGTAATTGGCCCCGTTACGTCTACACGGCCATGCTTACACAAGAAAAGCTTTCGATATCGAAACTTAAAAAAGGATGCATCCATTTCCACGTTTTTTTGAACCAACTTTAAAAATTTTCAAAAATTACGTCCCGTTTGTCGATAACAATTAACTTAATTTGTTTGTTTATACGACACTACATCATGATCTTTGATTGGAATGAAGTAATGCTCATTTTGCAGACGATATCTTTTTTATTGGAGATCAATATCACTTTGTTATCAATAGACTGATAACATGATATCATAGTTAATGATCCAATGCACTGAATGCACGTTCAAATAACGTGGATCAAGCTCTTTTATAATTAACATACCACTAGAGACACTTACAATGTTATTTCAATTGTTTTTGGCTCTATTGTATAGCGAATTTGTCAACAGATTACGCCAGATCCTCCACGAAACAAGTTACGTACTCATACAGTTAAAACGAGTTCTCGTCATAGAATGTTATCTACACACTTTGGCGCACATCTAGTCATTTATTACGTATCGCGCGGAACGCTTAACGCCACACTGTCTGCGGCGCGGTTACTAATGACAGAATTGTATTCATTTAGTGATAGTTATATATTAGTCGAAACAATTGTCTTATGCAAATGAGTCGCTATCGCTTCAAGCTGTAACGATGTGTGTTTATGATGATTGCGGTCCACTTTCAGTTGAAGATGTGACAATAATTTTTTGACAGCGTACATAACTTAGATCTAAAGGAGTCCTTGTAAAGACTTTTATGCTACGGTTTTTTGTTGCAGAGTCATATCTTGATGAGTTGATATTTATTGAAGGTAGACGGAATGAATTTATTCCGGAAGAGTTATTATCTATTGAACACACGGAACAGTTATAATTATGTGACAGGTATGTCTCAGTGTTTTCTGTGAATTTCTTTAAGTGAAATGATTAATGATGCTTACTATCTAAAATAAATGGTATTTTCTGAGTCAACAGCTTTCGAAATATTGCATGCCTTAAGTGCGAAGCGCGAAGCGCGGAGCACGTAGGTATGCTCTACTCTCGCCTAAAAATCGTGACTTTGATTAAAACCCGTTTAACTTTTATTTTGAAAACCAAATCCTGTATAAAAACACACTAATATGAAAGATAATAGTTACATACAACACGTTGAAAATTTTTATTATCGATTAAATGAGATTTCTGGGAAAAAAGTGAATTTTTGACGAATTTTATGAATAAAAACGTGAAAATTCACAGGGTCTATGGTGTTGATAACAGTAGAACTTCGTCAAAAAGCCATGTCAGGACTTAATTTTTTTTTTATTTCATTCTGTAGGAAATAGAGAAAAACCCTTGTGAAAATTGCGTATTGAAATGATTTCATTTGATTGATTCATTTGAAATTTAATTATAAACTCTAACGAAACCGAGATTTCGATTTTTAGGCAAGAGTAGAGCATACCTACGCTCGCGCTTAAGGCATGCAATTAAGTATAACGTTGTATGTAGCCAGCAGATATGTTCATGCACCATGATGATTACTCAAGGGCAATTAATAACTATCTGGAACAGCCTTAAATCGTCTTAGAATGCGATTCAATCAACATCTTCTCATGAATATTCCTTCAACGCTCAATATAATAATGTTCAATTGACGATCGCAGACGTCCTTGATTAATTTCAGTCAAAACAAACGTGTGTTACAAAAGTATGCCAGTCTCGTTCGCTACTCAGACGAAGAAATTGGGATCTGTCCGGAGCAGATTGTCACGATCATTATTTTGATTTTGGTGCTATTCTAAGTAATTCGTTGAGTTCCTTCGTGCTAATCAGGAAAGTTGCTAATTTCCGCTGAAAGCAAACTATTATCCAGTGACTACTGTACTTCGCGTGACTGAAATACTGCAGTGATATCAATTTCATAGAAGAGTTTTACTTGTGAACACCTCGGCTTGAACTTACGACCGAAATGGCTGGCCGCAAGATAACAACTTACAAGAAGAGGTCTGATAAGGAAGTCCCTGACGTGATCGAAGCCTTCAAAGATTTGAGCTCTACTAAGCATCAGTACATCACGCTCACTAAATCAGGATCGACATCGTCAATGTCATCTGGAAGTAGCCTAACATCCAGCCCTTACGTGACGATAACTCCAGTATACGGTTCAGCGCCTTGTAATTTTAGCTCCAGTTCTTCGAGTCAAAAAGACAAATCGTGTCGAAAGAAGGAGAAGGAGCTGCTCCAGGAGCTGCAGAACTCTGTCAATGAAACATCTAAAACTCTTCATAAGTATGTGATTGACAATGCTTAGCACAATTTTTGACACGTTAGATGTTAACCTGCAGTTATTAAATACTGAACTAACTAGAAAGTTTATTTTTTTCCCACTTAATACTCGTAATACTCCAGTTTAGAAAACATTGATGAAATTTCAGTGACAGTGATGTAGTGATACAATCAATCAACGAGACGTCAAGCACAGGTCATCATTAAGTTTATCGCTGTCACTTAGCGTGCAAATAGTATGACAGATTGCTGTAATAAATGTAGCCATAATTCAAGTGCAATCAAGAGTTAGAGAGGACTAATAACGAAAAAGTACCGGATATATATTTCGGGTTACATCAGCTGCGTTTGAACCAGATCCTCTTCCTGTTTTAGTGAAACTTTTTCACCTTTTTCTATCTCACTGAGAAAAAATACAAAGAAACGTTTTTGGTGTCCCATAACTTTATGCAGATAGTCAGTATCATTTCTCAGAAGAAATACTATGTACTGTGAATTTTTATACGGTTTTAATTGGTAATTTATTGGGTATTATATCAGAATCTATAGTTTACAAGTTTAAAAATCAATAGCTTTCCTAATAATGAACAGAAATGACGAACAACTTTCAAAGAAAATATACTTCGCATTGAAAAAAGACAAGCTCCTAAATTTTGACGTAGAGAATTATCCTGTACATATAATACTACTATCCATAGTACAACTAATTATACTCCCTATGAATTATTGTTTGGGCATAAACCTTTTATTCCTTCGTCGGTTTATGAAACTACTCTAGATTCAACATATAGTGATTATGTTCGTGTTTTACAACAAAGATTGCAATTTTCAAGAGAAAAAGCCATCGAAAATATCCTAAAGTCAAAATTAACATCAAAGAATTATTATGACAGACGGTCGAGTCCAGCTAAATATAAATCAGGAGACATGGTTTACGTCAAGAACCACCTACGCCTACGTAAAGCATTATCTCCAGTATGGAAGGGTCCCTACAAGGTGATTAAAATCAATGGCAATAACACACTTACCTTGCTAATGAACAGGAGACACGTAAAATACCACTATGATGAGGTTAAATTAGCCGAAGTTAATGTCTAAATAGATGATAAGTCAAAATCTAGTAGCACGTAAGAATAAATTAGATAACAATATAATTATATCAATGTCATATTTCAGAATCGCTGCATTTTTTAATATCACTTCGGCACGTGACGATGGTCAATATATCGAACACATCACGAAGAGTCCTGGTATACTCTTCGACCCTGTCGGTACTCTGAGAATTGTAAATGATGAATTTCATATCGTTATTCCAGTTGATGTATTCCCAATAGAAAATCATTTAGAAAATATTCACGGAATGTTTGACACCATCCGATATCAATGTCGTGAGGATAGTGAAATAGATAACAGTCTTTGTCAAAATTTATTACAACCATTAGAAGTTCTTTTTAACGATGCCAAAAGAAATTTTAAATCTATTTCTCATATAATTTTTAACAGTATTTCTAAAAGATCCGCGTGGTTTGGCGGAATAGGCACTGTCTTAAAGCACATCTTTGGCACTTTAGACGAAGATGATGCCAATAACTACGAAAATGCGATTCAATTACTTCACAATAACGACGTAATTCTAGCGGACTCTATCAAGAAGACAATTATGGTGTCACAGTCCGCTATATACAATGTAAATAAATCTATACATGAACTGTATACCAACGAAGCAAAACTGTATAATGCCATTGATCAATTATCTTTTTCTATTAAGAATGTATCGAAAACCATAGATGTTGTTAGTTTTACAGTTAAGTTTAATAACGTTATTAATATTTTACACTCTAATCTACTCACCATATCCTTTAAAGTTGAAGATTTATTAAATTCAATTTTATTGATTAAAGGTAATATATTGCATCCTTCAATACTCACCCCAGGACAGATGTATAATGACATTGTTAATAATTTAAAAATAGTACCTAAGTATAAGGATTTTCCTGTCAATTTAGATATTAACAATATCCATGTATTGATGAATACGGCAGACTTGACCTGCTATTATATAAATAATAAACTTATGTTTATAGTTAAGTTACCTTTGGTTAGTTTACAAGAGTTTAATATTTATAAGAACATACCTTTGCCAACTCCACACAATAATGGTAAATTAAACTCCTTCGTCATGATTGTCCCTTCTGAAGAATTCTTAGCTCTTTCTAATGATAAATTGTCATATACTTATCTTAAAGATCTTAATGTTTGTAAAATTATACCTACTAAGACTTACCTTTGTGAAACAACCGACGTTTACACTGTACTCAGTAATCCCTCCTGTGAAACCGAAATTATTACAAAAGCTTTGACCTCGCTTCCTGAAATTTGTCCCTATAAGTTTATTGTTGGTGAAGTAGACATCTGGCATAGGTTAATGAACAACAAATGGGTTTTTGTTCAGTCAAAACCCACAAAACTGTCTATCGAATGTAATCATAATGTATCAGAAATTGTAATATCAGGCACAGGTGTCCTCCATATTCCGTCTAAATGTGTAGCTTTCCATAAAAATATTAAATTAGTCACTAAAGTATATCCAAAACTAAACATACCAATTGTAACATCAGATTTTAATATAATAAATGACACTTGTTGTAATTTTCACAGTTTTAACAAAATTAGTGTAAACATTAAAATTTCCAAAATTAAATGTGTAAATTTAGATAACTTAAAAGATTTTAAAGTAACTACCGATCAAATATCCAGAAATCTAGAACCTATTGAAGCCCCTAGCATTGTCAATCATATTAGTTTCCCTATTTTAAGCGTTTTATCCATAGTTATAATTTTTATTGTAATATTTGTATACGTATATAAAAAGGGCAAGCACTCAACGATATTTTCCAGATCTAAAAGATCTACTAATATTAATGAAATTGAAATGAATTCTGATACAACAGATCAACCTCGACTACGCATCGGCTAATCTACGGAAACTCACCTTCAGTAAGTTTCCTCTTAAAAAGGGGGAGCTGTTATATCCTAGAAATGTTAAGAGTAGTGCAGACCCTGCATTCCTATGCATTGTCAGCAGATTATGCATGGAGCTTCGACGACTCCGCGAAAGCGTCAGTCTATCGCAGATCTTCACAAAGAGCACTTGCCCCTTTTAATTAATTCAATATACAGGGTGTTTCATAATACATGTATAAAGCCGAAAGGGTGTTAAAGTATAGCTTGCAAAGAGTACACTGGCGACTTCATATTATCCAGACATTGAATTTTAATTTTTATAAAAAATCTTCGTTTTTAAAGAAAAATAACCATATCGACTACGTTGATGCGCAGCTCTATTTCAAGTTGATGATCCTAGAAGGAGAAGTTTAACCTTTTAAATTAAAATTACAGTATTTTTTTGTACAAAACCCTCAAACCAAAAAATACAAAACGGCTAATTTAGATCTCCTTAATATCCCATTGCGCCTAGTACTATGAACTTGAGTGACCTTTTACAACTGATTTCTAGAGATGCGGTCTTTCGTTTTCAAAATGTCGATTATCGACATTGAAAAGGTAAAAGTTCGATAGTCATTTTCTCGCTTACTATTCCACGCACGAAAAAAATAATTGTACCTATCGTTTTAATACGTTTAGCACTCCATCCAGTTCACGGCTTTATACATGTATTATGAAACACCCTGTATAATTGAATTAAATAATTCCATGTAAACTACTTTTTTAAATAAATTTCACAGTGTTCAAATATCTTTTCTTTTTAAAAAGACTCCCGGATAATCCCGGATAACAGTACGTCGGACGTCGCTTGACCAATAGGAGACCTCCAAACCGCCCATCGCACGACCGTTGCCAATCAGGACAGCCCCTAAAATGATGTTAATTCCTGTCAAGTATAAATCGATCTCTTGATCTAGGCTTTGTAATTTTGATAGATATTTTAAAAACAATATTTTATTTTAATTTTCTTTGTGTATAATTTTTATTTCGTTTGGTAGTTTTAAGTTTGTACATATTGTAATGTAACTATGTATTAATAATAATAAATTCTAGTCAATCAATCAATTAAAAAATCCGTAGTAAATATTAGCTTTGTTGCGACTGTTTCTAGTAAGTGAAATAAGTAAAGTAATTTTAAAACATATTTTATTGTAAAAATACAAACTGTCAATAAAAATAAGTCAATAAAAATACATTAAACAATCAATGTATGTAACAAATTCAGTATAGTTAAATAAAGCATTGAACCACAATACATTAACCTATTTTTGGCGTGCCTCCCGTGTCAAATTTGCACCACTTTGTTGCTGTTGGAGAGGTTCACAGCGCCCTTTAGTGTCATCTTCTGAAGGTTCTGGAATTACATAATTAGGGATTACAGACGACTAGCAACAGTGTAATCTCGCGCGCGATAAGCGAAAAAAGGCGCGACATACATACTACTTTCTCTTTCATCTTAGTATTGAGCGAAGGAAATGAAACGCTCTCACGTGGCGCGAGCTGTGTCGCTCGCGGTCATATTTGAGCTAGACGAGCGGATTATTTAAATTAGAGAAATCGAGAATATAGCAGTTTCGTTATGCTTCTGAAGGAAAACACAGAGCGTTTCCCTTTCGCTCCTAGTCTGGAGAAACGCTTAAGAGAACGATATAGAAGCAACGAGACCATGAAAACTAGACGATCTATCTAGAAAATCCTATACTGGAAAACTGGTACCTACAACCCGCCGACCAAAATACTATGATGGTAGGCGATATTTTGAATTTAGAAACAACCCCTTGCTATGGAGAAAGTTACTAATGATAATAATAATAAAAAATTGGGTCACGGGGTGCCAATCGGCCCCCGAAACCGTTCAATCAGTCTCAGGATTCCCTGCGGAAGATCTTGGTCAACCTCACTTCGTGAATGGTATTAGGAGGCACACCTAACGAGTGGTGAGCTCGGTGCGGGTCTAAAATTCGACTAGCCTTACAGTACGATACGGTCACACACCAAGTCAAGTTGATACTATAATGTAAAAATTAATAATACTACAAAAAAGGCAAGTGAATATTACCTTTTTGAACATTGATGCCATTAGCAGGTTGGTTTTCTTCACCCTCTCCTTCTTAGCCTCTTCTTTTTTCTGCACCACTTCAGGTAAGGTCTTGTAAATCTTCTCGGAATGTTTCTTCATTTCTTCTTCACTGATGATTTTATTCGGAACTGAAATTTCGAAAAGGATCGAATACACTACACTATACATTACAGCTAATGTTGGTAAATGTTTTTTTTGTATAGTTTTTATACTACTGAAGTGGCAAACAAGCTTACGGCCTGCCTGATGGTAAGCAGTCACCGCAGCTTATGGACGCCCACCCCATAAGCACACAAGCAGGGACCCAATAAAAACCATTATTAGTTGTAGTTCTGTAAATCATGATGTAGGCATCATAAAAAAATTATATTGTATTGAATCCTAAAAATCACACATAGACCGTCTATTTCTCTGTTTCACATGTAAAACGTGCTGGAACAATGGCTTACATAATTTGTGATGAAGAACTTGTTATTACTTAACTTACGTTTCTTAAATGTATCTATTGAAAAGCATAAATAATTTTCAAAATTTAA
The DNA here is from genome assembly GCA_905147135.1 of Blastobasis lacticolella. Classification (NCBI taxonomy): domain Eukaryota; kingdom Metazoa; phylum Arthropoda; class Insecta; order Lepidoptera; family Blastobasidae; genus Blastobasis; species Blastobasis lacticolella. Next base: position 6,335,085 of record LR990056.1, read on the forward strand.
TTAAAGGCTTCCAAGTCGTTAGTACCTTGCCCTTGAACTTTTGAAATGGCAAACATCGGTTTTCCTATGGATATAGCTTAGCTATCTAGATCTTGCCTAAACAGCACCGAAGAGAGCTGGCCATTTGCACGTTAAAATATGTAGCATGGCTAACAAGATGCAAAGAGGAACGAAATAAGTGTAAGACGTAGAATGACCTCCTTTCCGAAGTCATTCCTTTGCACTATAACCTGGTGTTCTTTAAAAGGCCTCAGGTCTACAAGCACCTTAAAGGCCGGCACAACATTCGCTCCACTAAGGTTGCAGTTGCATTTGACCTAGACGACGGTGGCTGCGTTCCCCAGGTGGACCATTTGACCGTGTGCCTTGTGACCGTGTGTCCGTGTGTGATACTAATCCTTACAACAAAATAAAGTCGCTTGTGGATTAATTCGGATGCGCGGGCGAGCTGACCTTGGGCGGACGTTCGACCACGTCCTCCGCACCCAAAAGCGACTTTAATATACTGCGGATAAGTATCTGCACCTGACGGTTGGTCGGCTCCAGCAAAAACGGAACGTCTGTTACCAGTTTAAGGCCATTAGGCCATAAGTCATAAAAAGCAGTTTACATACCGCTATGACGTTTCCGTTTGATGCCCATCTGCTTAGCGAGGAGGCGAAGGTCGTCGTCGGTGAGCTCGCTCAGCGCCGCCGGCCGCTGCAGGTGCATTGACAGCAGCTGCCTTTGCATCGTTCGCTCGCTGGCTCTGTCACCACATAGCGTTTTGCTTTAGGCTACTTTAGGCCGCACTGCTGCTTAGAGCTTAGAGTCTAAACTCGGAGATGATTTTAAAGAACAAAAGTGTAAACAAATTGCGCCTATAAAAAAAAACCAAGGGGGTGAATTATTTAAAATTGAGTTTTTTATTATGATTTTATTTTATTTTGAATGTGATCATTTTTATCAATATTTCGTTGATTTTATATAATTCACCCCTTGGGATTATTTTTATAGTGGCATTTTGTTTACACTTTTGATCTTGAATTTCATCTCCGAGTGCGCAGTGCGGCCGGCAGCGAACGTTGGTGTTACTCTTCGCTACCCCCTAAGCGACTAAGCTCTAGGCTACAGAACCCAAAATAAGATAAGTCAATAGAAGTCCGATTCGAGCGGGACTTTTCCGCCATGCGGATGCATCTTTTGCTCATTGTATTTTTCCCTTGAGAGTTATTGCGCGGTAGTACAGTAATGCGCAGTAGTGGCCCAGGTGGCGACATGCGTTCTCCATTGTTTCGACGCCCCAGCATTTCTATTTACTTATATTATTTTGGTTTCTGTGCTAAGCAAGCAAAATATCAGTGCGGCCCTAGCCTTACCATACCATTAAATATAGCATATTATTATTATATACTTTCAAAATACGGTTAAGATTTTTTACGTGCCGGGACTTATACTACTCTGCGGCAGCGGAGCGGGAGGGGGTAAGAATGTTGTAAAGGACCACAGCAGCCGTGCCGCCGATCTCCGATAGTACGCCGCCATCTTCAGGCAATTGAGTTAGGACCACTCGCAGTAATCCAGAGCCAGAGCTGCCTTGCTGAGATTGGTTGAAACTCAATTGCATCAAGATGGCGGTGTACTATCGGAGATAGTCGGTACCACTCCAGGTTCAATCGAGATCGTCAACCACGTTGAATGGCGATTCACTTTCTCTTAGGTCTTAATAAAACTTGGGTTCACTTTCTCTTAAGTCTTAATAAAACTTGGGTTCACTTTTTCTAGTCTTAATAAAACTTGCACGCCCGCCCGATTGAAGTCTCCCGGCACGGCACCTCGGAGGGGTTTGCTTCCCGTATCGCTTCACTACCGCAGGACTCCACTAAGCCAAGCGTTTCTAACTCTTTACAGTTTGGGCCCGTATCTACGAAATTCTTGCAAGCGATTGGACGCGACAGAACCTGGATAGCTATAGTCATAGTATACCAGTCAGCGCAATGTCACTGCGGTATCTTATGCGTAATTTGTAGTATGAATGTAATGCCTAATATCAAGAATCGTAACATCTCTATGCCGGGCCCTAATTTAAATTGATTATTTAAATGTTACAGATAGAAAAATAAATACAACACTGGTTAACTACTCTGTCGTTTTTAAAAAGTAGGCCTCTAATTATACCGACTAACAGATCCGAAATAGAATACCAGAGTAGTGGATAGCACTCACCAAATCTAGCTACTTCAGTTTTATTGGTTGACATTCGATGCAATTATCCGTAGGCAGAGTCTGAATGCACGGATTGCAAGTCATTTGTACTAGGTTTGGACCTACAACAAGGCCAACATACCTCAGAAGGAGATACTAGAAAGTTAATAGATACTACATTGCTATATACTTAAGGACAATAATTACAGACCACAGTACATTCCACAAGGATCGTCACATCTTGTGGGGTTATAAAACACCATCTGATACCCTTGCGGCTCCATGCAAAGTTCTTGAGCCCTGAAGTAAGGAAATTTGGTGAGCTCTATATCTCTTGGTAGGTACCTAAATGTATTATTAACCTATTTAATAGTTTTCTCATTGTTAGCTTAATCTGGTGTAGGTACAATATCAACTTGAAACCGCAATTAAATTTTCACAGGTGGGTTTGGGATGTCATGTTTAGGTTTTCATAATCATAATCATAAACTTTATTGCTTTCTTGTGGTTATTACAGATGTTACAATATGTTTTAGTTTTACACAAGGACCCTGCTAGGGCACTGCAAGTTACAACGTTTTAGTACAGAGACAAAACTACAACTTTTAATATAATTAAAGCCTAAGAATATGGTTTTACAAAACTAAATTAACAATTCAAAACACCTATATATACTTAAAGCTAATATTAACAATATCATAATCAATGTTTAAATTGAGATCATCAAGTTACTTACTTTCTAAAATTTTTTGGACTGAATAACAGCATTTATCTATAAGAAATGTTCTTAATTTATTTAGAAATACCGAGTATGTATCTTCAGTTTTAATCTCTTTTGGTATTTTATTATAAATTCGTATAGCCATGACATACGTGTTCGAATTATAGATTTGAAGTGTAATAGAAGGTTGGTTTCATATTCGTTTCGTTAACTCTCATTCATATAGGAATCGCCAAAAATACCGCGCACTAAGTCGATGGCTCGAGGTCAACAAAAATGACACAAAATGACAAAAGTTATATGTATATGTTATGCGCAATGCATTATTTATAACGCTAGGCACTATGAATAATGTCAAAATACGAGTAGACAATGTGATCAACTGTTGAAATAATTAAATTGACCGGGCATTGTGAATAATGCCCGCCAGTTAGACAGACTTTTTGGGATTGAAAAATGTCGTTCTGTTACAGAGGGTTATTCTATGAACCTAATAGGTAGGTAGGTAAATATGAAGGTAATAGTTTCTATGAACCACCGCGTAGGAGCCGAGAGAGCGTGCTGCGGCAGCGGCCGATGGGCGAGCGCTAGAGCCCAATCTAAAATTTAAAAAACTGGTACAACATACCCAGCAATTTGGAGTGCATCCAGGTCAATTTCTTGCCTAATAAATCTAATTATCAATTTGCCCAACAGTTACGTAACAGTATTCATAATTTAAATTCATAATGCCGAAATTGTCCGGAAACACTTTCTGCATAACATATTCACGAAAGCGGAGCCAATTTTTTTTTTACCCTTCGAAATTAATAGGAGTGTTATTATAATATAATTATGTACAAATCATAAGAACTACCGTGATTCATGAATTAGTCTTAACACGTACGTGGGCAGTGACGGCTATTTCCGTAAAAATGGATTGTGAAAATTGGCAGTACGGTATAAGCCGTACGTATTCAAGCTCCCTTAAAAATCACAACGGTCATAACAGACTGTTTTTCATACGATTATCGGATAGACCACGCCCACTGCCATTCTGTGTAGGCATGCCACTGCACTACTGCCAAAATTAAGCGTTGTAAGGACATTTTTTTTAGGCCTCACACTCACATACTCATTACTGCACACACTGACCGACGCAGGGAGCGTGTGCGCCTGCCTACGCGAATTTTAAATTGCGCAGCAAAAATGAGTACCTGCGATAATCTTAATTGATAACACGCATATTATATTTATAAATTTGCATAGACAACGTAATAAAACAGAGTAAATTGCAATAAAACAATTATTTACGACAAAAATATGTACTTACCTGTTACCGCAATATCGTACCTACTTAACTATTTTGTATCAATGTAAAATGTATTTTGTATCAATCTTCTCTGTAATTTAGACAGAGTATTGTCAGTACGGTGAAGACAGTCGTGTGCATTTGTATGGGAATTTCCAGTGATTTTTCTGGATTTGCACTGCCCACGAACGTGTTAAGCCCTCCTGGCGCCTCGTGCATTGTTGCACAAAATCAGGACCATTTCTTTCCAAATATTCTCTTACAGTATACATTTGGGCCTTTCTTGCATAGTCATCAGCACTAGACAGCACATCGCTGTCGTTTGGAACACATTTTGGTTGACGGCATCGAGGAATGCAACGGGGAGCACAAGGCATACGACTCTCGATTTAGTTATCTCCTTAAAAGGCACGTCGACGCAATGTCGCTTTGGTGGCACTTTCACTACTATATTTTTAAGAGGCGTACAGGTGTTTTGACAAGTACGTTCTTCACTAATGACACTGTCTGAAGTTTGAAGAATTAAATTATAGGCAACACACTTCTTTTTTAGCTTCTCCATGGTGGATCTAGGCCGATAACCTTTACATTTATAAGCCCTGCAGTAACAATGGTGGACGCGTTTGCGAAAATTGCATTTAACAGATGTTGTACTAGAACACTCGCATTTTCTCGTACCATAGCATGAGCATCGTTTCTGGTGATATTTTTCACATTCTTTCTTTATTTTGTTTAAAACTTTGCACGTTGCCGAATTTGATGATGTGCAGGGAATATCAGTGGACATCGGCAAATCTGACGACTTTGTCTGACAAACTGTGATGGATTTTGCTTTACTTAAACATGGGCTAGTACCCTTCTTGAAACACACTTTGTTACCACGATTGCATCTGGTCCTTTCCACTGACATGGCATTCCGGTTCGCGTTTTGTTTTACTACAGGTACATCTGTTAATTTTACCGCACTTGACGCAGCTTGATTCAACCGACTTTGTCTTACAAAAGCTACATCTATTCGTATTGCCACATGTACAACTAGGTTCACTATTGGCTGAACATTCAACTGTGGATGTGACTTTACAACTTTTGCAATCAGAAGTACATCGTCTTTCACATTTCTTCTTTTCCTTATTTAACGTGCATGTTGATATGTGTATAACTCTTTTTCTATTATATAGATCTGGTTGGTCGGTATCCAACAGGTAATTTAATATCCGCATTATTTCTTTAAAACATTTCTTCTTTTCGTTGTTTTGCAAGTCTTTCTTCGTATACCGCTTTGTTATATCTTTTATTAAATTGAGAACTACATCATCCTTTGGATCCATATTGCATGGTTTTTAATTCGGCTTTGTAATATGTACCGTCACTAGAACAGTCTGATTTCCATGAATTTTTTACATTTTTGGTTTTGGTATTGCAACATGTACTTTAACTAGAGCTTCCTGAATTTACATTCGATCGCATGGACTTTCCTGTTTACTGTCACACGGGTTGCGTCTAGATTTTTTAGGATGACAGGAAATGTCAGGCGCTTGAGGAGCGCATGGATTTTTCGAAATACAGTCACATGTTTTTTTCCGGAGGACAATTTTGACAAGGCTATGGTTTAGGCGGAGGGGGAGCAGCGACTGGATCTGTATTGCAACCAAAATCTTTTTTGCAGAAACATTTAGGGGACTCAGTCACATTTTTTTTCCGGAGGGTAATTATGATGGCAGCGTTCTATTTCTTTTTCAGCATTGCCACAACGAAATGGTTTATGCGGAGGGTTATAGAGGGATACATTTCAAAATGGATTACAAAATTTCACTTTAAATGCATTTACATTTTATTGACAAACCTATAGGATGCTACAACAGGAGACGTCCTCATTCTTCTTCGTTATTTTAATAACAAATTGTTCTACAGTTGGTTGATCCTGTAACCGGCAGAGACATTGATGAACCCAACGTGCAAGGGGAATTGTGGCTGAAGGGTCCTGAAGTATTCAAGGTAGGTAATATAGGTAGAATCTATATCAAAATCATTTGTATCATCATAATTTTGTGATAGTAATAGTCCCCCACATTTCGGAAGGATACCATTCCCAGCCGGGGAGAAATAACATAGAATTCATTTTTATCTTACTTAGCATGTGGTATAAATTAATGAACAGTGGGGGAAATCCGGAAATTTCATTCTAACCCACCCGGGGGGATATGTTGGCAGGGGCTAGCTTGTGGAGCAGGGGGATCCTAGTTGGGACCCTTAATGTTAAAGTCAAGATCTGGTGGATCTAGCTAATTGGTTTATAGTGCTATTACAGGCCCCAGTGGCTAAATTCATACCTACGTTGATATTTTTACAGATATGGGAACGTACCCATACTACGTGACCCGTTTAGGGGGGGGAGGGAGATCTTCAAAATACTACGCTCAGTCACAGGAGCGGGGGGGTGGCTTAAATTTTTGTTACGTAGTCGATTTCGCCGCAAGAAATTGCAAATATGAGTCAAATTATTTTCATTTGTTACACTTTCTGCCTGCGAAATAATTAAAAATTATACTTGTCAATGCTACGAAAAACTTTAAGGGGGGGGGGGGTCTTGGCATATACTACGAGTGGTCACCGAGGGGAGGGGGGGGTCAAAAAATCTTAAAAAACAGGTCACGTAGTATGGGTACGTTCCCTATATTACAAAAACCCTAGCGCCACAGCGGAGGTTTTCGCGGCTGATGGGTGGTTCAAGACCGGCGATCTCTTCTATAGAGACGAAAGTTACAACTTCCATTATGTTGAGCGGATAATAATGCTCTTAAAGTACAAAGGCCATCAGGTAATGTTAATGACCATTAATGCCTATCTTTACTTTGGACTTTGGATGCGTTTTTGCCAGTCTTAATGATTACCTATGGGATAGAAACGTGGTTTTCCCAGCGTTAGTGATAAACTTATAGGACAGACGTGGTTTTGCAATTGTTAATGATATCCAATAGGACAGACGTGGTTTTGCCAGTGTCAATAATAACCTTTAGGACAGACGTGGTTTTGCCAGTGTTAATGATAACCTATAGGACAGAAACCTTTTTATGCGGCCAGTGTGCGATGGAAAGAGCTTGGGTCGGCAGTTTCTCTTTGTGATAAGATCATAATTAACGATAATGACACCACAAACAACAACCTTCAGGTGTCACCTGCGGAGCACGACGCCGTGATCAAGTCCCACCCCGAGGTAGCAGACGCGGCGGTGGGCGGAGCACCGGACCCTGGGTGCGGGGAGCTGCCCGTCGCCTGCGTGGTGCGCCGCCCCACCGCCGAGGTCACCGCAAGACAGATCACGAACCTAGTTAAAGGTCGGTTGCCTAGCGAATTTATGTTGGCAAACGAAAGGTCTCCCACACCTTTCGTTTGCGCACAAAATGAGCACCTTCGATCTAATCTAAAGTTTTTATGATAGTATTTGCGATAGCTTTATGTCATCTCGCTTGCTACATTCGGGGCGCCTGACCCGAGAATAGCATTCGAGATAGACGGTCGAGTCCCAAGGTCTTGAGAGAGATGATAGGATCTTGATCTCTTGGCGATATTTGGGACTAATTCTTGCTTCCTCTCCAGACGCCGTAAATTCTGACAAGCGGAAAGATCTGACGGAAAAGGGTAAATATAATCAAGCAGCTGCATTGACCTAGGAAACAGGACGATGTCTGAATGTTATGGTCAGGAGATCGAGGTCCAATCTATAAAGGCTCCACGTGAATAGTTGTTCATCCCCAACCGGTCTTTTCCAGAATCGCTTTGGCGGAGGCGGAGTGATCTTCCTTGATCGGCTGCCAATGACGCTGTCAGTGAAGGTGGACCGGAAAGCCTTGAGAGACGTGATACTGAGAGGACCGAGGGTAATTGCGAAGTTCTAACCAGAACTGGTTGGCCAGCATTGGAGTGATGATGATTAAGACGCTGTCTTAATTGACAAAGGTCGTACGTCGGGCGTCGCTTGACCAATAGGAGACCTCCAAACCGCCCGTCGCACGACCGTTGCCAAACAGGACAGCCTATATTTGATAGATATTTTAAAAACAATATTTTATTTTAATTTTTTTGTGTAAAATTTTTATTTCGTTTGGTAATTTTAAGTAATGTAACTATGTATTAATAATTATAAATTCTAGTCAATCAATCAATTAAAAAATCCCTAGTAAATTTTAGCTTTGTTGCGACTGTTTCTAGTAAGTGAAATAAGTAAAGTATATTTAAAACATATTTTATTGTAAAAATACAAACTGTCAATAAAAATACATTAAACAATCAATGTATGTAACAAATTCAGTATAGTTAAATAAAGCATTGAACCACAATACATTAACCTATTTTTGGCGTGGCTCCCGTGTCAGATTTGCACCACTTTGTTGCTGTTGGAGAGGTTCACAGCGCCCTTTAGTGTCATCTTCTGAAGGTTCTGGAATTAGATAATTAGGGATTACAGACGACTAGCAACAATGTAATATCACGCGCGATAAGCAAAAAAAGGCGCGACATACATACTACTTTCTCTTTTATCTAAGTATTGAGCGAAGGAAATGAAACGCTCTAACGTGGCGCGAGCTGTGTCGCTCGCGGTCATGTTTGAATTAGAGAAATCGAGAATATAGCAGTTTCGTTATGCTTCTTAGGGAAAACACAGAGCGTTTCCCTTTCGCTACTAGTCTGTGGAGAAACGCTTAAGAGAATTGAAATGAAAACAAGACGATCTATCTAGAAAATCCTATACTGGAAAACTGGTACCTTCAACCCGCCGACCAAAATACTATGATGGTAGGCGATATTTTGAATTTAGCAACCACCCCTAGCTATGGAGAAAGCTAATAATAATAAAAAAATAAAAAATGAATTTATTGACACGCATTATAACATTTTGATAATATATAGGTTTACAAAGTGACAGTAGTATGACAAAAATTTACAGCCCTGCCTCCTAAACTAGGAATAAATCCTGTATCTTAAGAGACAGTGTTCGATAGTGTCGTCATAAATGCCATTTAGCCATTAACATTGCGTAAGTAGACCTGTATGTCAGTGGGATATCGTGCATGAAGAAATACGATACCTCAAAGTACGATACGGTCACACACCAAGTCAAGTTGATACTATAATGTGAAAATTAATAATACTACAAAAAGGCAAGGGAATATTACCTTTTTGAACATTGATGCCATTAGCAGGTTGGTTTTCTTCACCCTCTCCTTCTTAGCCTCTTCTTTTTTCTGCACCACTTCAGGTAAGGTCTTGTAAATCTTCTCGGAATGTTTCTTCATTTCTTCTTCACTGATGATTTTATTCGGAACTGAAATTTCGAAAAGGATCGAATACACTACACTATACATTACAGCTAATGTTGGTAAATGCTTTTTGTATAGTTTTTATACTACTGAAGTGGCAAACAAGCTTACGGCCTGCCTGATGGTAAGCAGTCACCGCAGCATATGGACGCTTACCCCATAAGCACACAAGCAGGGACCCAATAAAATCCATTATTAGTTGTAGTTTTGTAAATCATGTAGTAGGCATCATAAAAAAATTATTTATTTATTTAATTTGCCAACAGATTTACATTTTTTTTTACAATGCTCTTAAACTATAGTAGCAATAACAATTAACATAAATGTAAAGCCAATAACAGGCAAACTATATATATTGAATCCTAAAAATCACACATAGACCGTCTATTTCTCTGTTTCACATGTAAAACGTGCTAGAACAATGGCTTACATAATTTGTAATAAAGAACTTGTTATTACTTAACTCACGTTTCTTAAATGTATCTATTGAAGAGCATAAATAATTTTCAAAATTTAATTAAAGGCTTCCAAGTCGTTAGTATATTGCCCTTAAACTTTTGAAATGGCAAATATCGGTTTTCCTATGTATATAGCTGAGCTATCTAAATCTTGCCTTAACAGCCCCGATGAGAGTTGGCCATTCGCACGTTAAAATATGTAGCATGGCTAACAAGATGCAAAGAGGAACGAAACTCGACCGAACGACAGAACGAACGACCTCCTTTCCGAAGTCATTCCTATGCACTATAACCTGGTGTTCTTCAAAAGGCCTCAGGTCTACAGGCACGTCAAAGGCCGGCACCGCATCGGCTACCCTTAGGTTGCAGTTGCAGATGTCCTGGACGACGGTGGCTGCGTTCCTCCCTCAGGTGGACCAGCCGACCGTGTGCCACCCGCCCGCGCATCCGAATTAATCCTAAAGCGACTTTATTTAGTACTTCGTAAGGATTAGTATCTGCACCTGACGGTTGGTTGGCTCCAGCAAAAACGGAACGGAACGAGCTGTTACTAGTTTTGGGTCATAAAAAAGCAATTGACACCGCTATGACGTTTCCGTTTGATGCCCATCTGCTTAGCGAGGAGGCGAAGGTCGTCGTCGGTGAGCTCGCTCAGCGCCGCCGGCCGCTGCAGGTGCATTGACAGCAGCTGCCTTTGCATCGTTCGCTCGTTGGCTCTGTCACCACATAGCGCTTTGCTTTAGGCTACTTTAGGCCGCACTGCTGCTTAGAGCTTAAAGTCTAAACTCGGAGATGATTTTGAAGAACAAAAGTGTGAACAAATTGCGCCTATAAAAATAAACCAAGGGGGTGAATTATTTAAAATTGAGTTTTCTTTTATGATTTTTTTATTTTTAATGTGATCATTTTTATCAATATTTCGTTGATTTTATATAATTCACCCCTTGGGATTATTTTTATAGTGGCATTTTGTTTACACTTTTGATCTTGAATTTCATCTCCGAGTGCGCAGTGCGGCCGGCAGCGAACGTTGGTGTTACTCTTCGCTACCCCCTAAGCGACTAAGCTCTAGGCTACAGAACCCAAAATAAGATAAGTCAATAGAAGTCTGATTCGAGCGGGACTTTTCCGCCATGCGGATGCATCTTTTGCTCATTGTATTTGACACTTGAGAGTTATTGCGCGGTAGTACAGTAATGCGCAGTAGTGGCCTAGGTGGCGACATGCGTTCTCCATTGTTTCGACGCCCCAGCATTTCTATTTACTTATCTTATTTTGGTTTCTGTGCTATGCAAGCAAAATATCAGTGCGGCCGTAGCCTTACCATACCATAAAATATATCATATTATTATTTTATACTTTAAAAATACGACTAAGATTTTTTACGTGCCGGGACTTATACTACTCTGCAGCAGCGGAGCGGGAGGGGGTAAGAATGTTGTAAAGGACCACAGCAGCCGTGCCGCCGATCTCCGATAGTACGCCGCCATCTTCATGCAATTGAGTTAGGACCACTCGCAGTAATCCAGAGCCAGAGCTGCCTTGCTGAGATTGGTTCAAACTCAATTGCATCAAGATGGCGGTGTACTATCATAGATAGTCGGTACCACTCTAGGTTCAATCAAGATCGTCAAGCACGTTTAATGGCGATTCACTTTCTCTTAGGTCTTAATAAAACTTGGGTTCACTTGCTCTTAAGTCTTAATAAAACTTGGGTTCACTTTTTCTAAAGTCTTAATTAAACTTGCTCGCCCGCCCGATTGAAGTCTCCCGGCACGGCACCTCGAAGGGGTTTGCTTCCCGTATCGCTTCACTACCGCAGGACTCTAGTAAGCTAGGCGTTTCTAACTCTTTACAGTTTGGGCCCGTATCTACGAAATTCTTGCAAGCGATTGGACGCGACAGAACCTGGATAGCTATAGTCATAGTATACCAGTCAGCGCAATGTCACTGCGGTATCTTATGCGTAATTTGTATTATGAATGTAATGCCTAATATCAAGAATCGTAACATCTCTTTGCCGGGCCCTAATTTGAATTGTTTATTTCAATGATACAGATAGAAAAATAAATACAACACTGGTTAACTACACTGTCGTTTTCAAAAAGTAGGCCTCTAATTATACCGACTAACAGATCCCAAATAGAATACCAGAGTAGTGGATAGCACTCACCAAATCTAGCTACTTCAGTTTGTATTGGTTGACATTCGATGCAGTTATCCGTAGGCAGAGTCTGAATGCACGGATTGCAAGTCATTTGTACTAGGTTTGGACCTACAACAAGGCCAACATAACTCAGAAGGAGATACTAGAATGTTATTAGATACTACATTGCTATATACTTAAGGACAATAATTACAGACCACAGTACATTCCACAAGGATCGTCACATCTTGTGGGGTTATAAAACACCATCTGACACCCTTGCGGCTCCATGCAAAGTTCTTGAGCCCTGAAGTAAGGAAATTTGGTGAGCTCTATATCTCTTGATAGGTACCTAAATGTATTATTAACCTATTTAATAGTTTTCTCGTTGTTAGCTTAATCTGGTGTAGGTACAATATCAACTTGAAACCGCTCTCTCATATAGGAACTCTCATTCATATAGGAATCGCCAAAAATACCGCGCACTAAGTCGATGGCTCGAGGTCAACAAAAATGACACAAAATGACAAAAGTTATATATGTTATGCGCAATACATTATTTATAACGCTAGGCACTATGAATAATGTTCCAATACGAGTAGACAATGTGATCAACTGTTGAAATAATTAAATTGACCGGGCATTATGAATAATGCCCGCCAGTTATACAGACTTATTGGGATTGAAAAATGTCGTTCTGTTACAGAGGGTTATTTTAAGAACCTAATAGATAGGTAGGTAAATATGAAGGTAATAGTTTATATGAACCACCGCGTAGGAGCCGAGCGAGCGTGCGCGGCAGCGGCCGATGGGCGAGCGCTAGAACCCAATCTAAATTTTAAAAAACTGGCACGGCATACCCAGCAATTTGGAGTGCAACCAGGTCAATTTCTTGCCTAATAAATCTAATTCTCAATTTGCCTAACAGTTACGTAACAGTATTCATAATTTAAATTCATAATGCCGGAATTGCCCGAAAGCACTTTCTGCATAACATATTCACGAAAACGGAGCCAAATTTTTTTTTACCCTACGAAAATAATAGGAGTGTTATTATAATATAACTATGTACAAATCATAAGAACTTACCGTGATTCATGAATTAGTCTTAAGCCCTCCTGGCGCCTCGTGCATTGTTGCACAAAATCAGGACGATTTCTTTCCAAATATTCTCTTACAGTATACATTTGGGCCTTTCTTGCATAGTCATCAGCACTAGACAGCACATCGCTGTCGTTTGGAACACATTTTGGTTGACGGCATCGAGGAATGCAACGGGGAGCACAAGGCATACGACTCTCGATTTTCGTAGCCATCTCCTTGAAAGGTACGTCGACGCAATGTCGCTTCGGTGGCACTTTCACTACAATATTTTTAAGAGGCGTACAGGTGTTTTGACAAGTACGTCCTTCACTAATGACACTGTCTGAAGTTTGAATAATTAAATTATAGGCAACACACTTCTTTTTTAGCTTCTGCATGGTGGATCTAGGCCGATAACCTTTACATTTATGAGCCCTGCAGTAACAATGGTGGACGCGTTTGCAAGAATCGCATTTAACAAATGTTGTACTAGAACGCTCGCATTTTCTCGTACCATAGCATGAGCATCGTTTCTGGTGATATTTTTCACATTCTTTCTTTATTTTGTTTAAAACTTTGCACGTTGCCGAATTTGATGATGTGCAGGGAATATCAGTGGACATCGGCAAATCTGACGACTTTGTCTGACAAACTGTGATGGATTTTGCTTTACTTAAACATGGGTTAGTACCCTTCTTGAAACACACTTTGTTACCACGATTGCATCTGGTCCTTTTCCCACTGACATGGCATTCCAGTTCGCGTTTTTTTTTACTACAGGTACATCTGTTAATTTTACCACACTTGTCGCAGCTTGATTCAACCGACTTTGTCTTACAAGAGCTACATCTATTCGTATTGCCACATGTACAACTAGGTTCACTATTGGCTGAACATTCAACTGTAGATATGACTTCACAACTTTTGCAATCAGAAGTACATCGTCTTTCACATTTCTTCTTTTCCTTATTTAACGTGCATGTTGATATGTGTTTAACTTTTTTTCTTTTATATGGATCTGGTTGGTCGGTATCCAACAGGTAATTTAATATCCGCATTATTTCTTTAAAACATTTCTTCTTTTCGTTGTTTTGCAAGTCTTTCTTCGTATACCGCTTTGTTATATCTTTTATTAAATTGAGAACTACATCATCATTTGGATCCATATTGCATGGTTTTTAATTCGGCTTTGTAATATGTACCGTCACTAGAACAGTCTGATTTCCATGAATTTTTTACATTTTTGGTTTTGGTATTGCAACATGTACTTTAACTAGAGCTTCCTGAATTTACATTCTGATCGCATGGACTTTCCTGTTTACTGTCACAGGGGTTGCGTCTAGATTTTTTAGGATGACAGGAAACGTCAGGCGCTTGAGGAGCGCATGGATTTTTCGGAATTCAGTCACATGTTTTTTTTCCGGAGGACAATTTTGACAAGGCTATGGTTTAGGCGGAGGGGGAGCAGCAACTGGATCTGTATTGCAACCAAAATCTTTATTGCAGAAACATTTTGGGGACTCAGACACATTTTTTTTCCGGAGGGTAATTATGATAGCAGCGTTCTATTTCTTTTTCATCATTGCCACAACGCAATGGTTTATACGGAGGGTTATAGAGGGATACATTTCAAAATGGATTACAAAATTTCACTTTAAATGCATTTACATTTTATTGACAAACCTATAGGATGCTACAACAGGAGACGTCCTCATTCTTCTTCGTTATTGTAATAACAAATTGTTCTACAGTTGGTTGATCCTGTAACCGGCAGAGACATTGATGAACCCAACGTGCAAGGGGAATTGTGGCTGAAGGGTCCTGAAGTATTCAAGGTAGGTAATATAGGTAGAATCTATATAAATATCATTTGTATCATCATAATTTTGTGATAGTAATAGTCCCCCACATTTCGGAAGGATACCATTCCCAGCCGGGGAGAAATAACATAGAATTAATTTTTATCTTACTTAGCATGTGGTATAAATTAACGAACAGTGGGGGAAATCCGGAAATTTCATTCTTACCCACCCGGGGGGATATGTTGGCAGGGGCTAGCTTGTGGAGCAGGGGGATCTTAGTTAGGACCCTTAATGTTAAAGTCAAGATCTGGTGGATCTAGCTAATTGGTTCGTATTGGTTTATACTGCTATCACAGGCCCCAGTGGCTTAATTCATACCTACCTACGTTGATATTTTTCACAGAAATATTACAAAAACCCCAGCGCCACAGCGGAGGTCTTCGCGGCTGATGGGTGGTTCAAGACCGGCGATCTCTTCTATAGAGACGAAAGTTACAACTTCCATTATGTTGAGCGGATAATAATGCTCTTTAAGTACAAAGGCCATCAGGTAATATTAACGACCATTAATGCCTATCGTTACCTAGGACGCGCGGGCATCCAAACTTTGGATGCGTTTTTCCCAGTGTTAATAATTACCTATGGGACAGAAACGTGGTTTTGCCAGTGTTAATGATAACCTATAGGGCAGACGTGGTTTTGACAGTGTTAATGATAACCTATAGGACAGAAACGTGGTTTTGCTAGTTTTAATTATAACTTGTGGGACAGAAACCTTTTTATGCGGCCAGTGTGCGATGTAAAGAGCTTGGGTCGGCAGTTTCTCTTTGTGATAAGATCATAATTAACGACAATGACACCACAAACAACAACCTTCTGGTGTCGCCTGCGGAGCTCGACGCCGTGATCAAGTCTCGCCCCGGGGTAGCTGACGCGGCGGTGGGCGGAGCACCGGACCCTGAGTGCGGGGAGCTGCCCGTCGCCTGCATGGTGCGCCGCCCCACCGCCGAGGTCACCGCAAGACAGATCACGGACCTAGTTAAAGGTTGGTTGCCTAGCGAATTTATGTTGGCAAACGAAAGGTGTGAGAGAATGAGCACCTTCGATCTAACGTAAAGTTTTTATGATACCATTTGCGATAGCTTTATGTCATCTCGCTGGCTACATTCGGGGCGCCTGACCCGAGAATAGCATTCGAGATAGACGGTCGAGTCCCAAGGTCTTGAGAGAGATGATAGGATCTTGATCTCTTGGCGATATTTGGGACTAATTCTTGCTTCCTCTCCAGACGCCGTCAATTCTGACAAGCGGAAAGATGTGACGGAAAAGGGTAAATATAATCAAGCAGCTGCATTGACCTAGGAAACAGGACGATGTCTGAATGTTATGGTCAGGAGATCGAGGTCCAATCTATAAAGGCTCCACGTGAATAGTTGTTCATTCCCAACCGGTCTTTTCCAGAATCGCTTTGGCGGAGGCGGAGTGATCTTCCTCGATCGGCTGCCAATGACGCTGTCAGTGAAGGTGGACCGGAAAGCCTTGAGAGACGTGATAGTGAGAGGACCGAGGGTGATTGCAGAGTTCTAACCAGAACCGGTTGGCCAGCATTGGAGTGATGATGATTAAGGCGCTGTCTTAATTGACAAAGGTCGTGCGTCGGACGTCGCTTGACCAATAGGAGACCTCCAAACCGCCCATCGCACGACCGTTGCCAATCAGGACAGCCCCTAAAATGATGTTAGTTCCTGTCAAGTATAAATCGATCTCTTGATCTAGGTTTTGTAATTTTGATAGATATTTTAAAAACAATTTTTTTTTTTTTTGTATATATTTTTTATTTCGTTTGGTAGTTTTAAGTTTGTACATATTGTAATGTAACTATGTATTAATAAAAATAAATTCTAGTCAATCAATCAATTAAAAAATCCCTAGTAAATTAGTATATTAGCTTTGTTGCGACTGTTTCTAGTAAGTGAAATAAGTAAAGTAATTTTAAAACATATTTTATTGTAAAAATACAAACTGTCAATAAAAATAAGTCAATAAAAATACATTAAACAATCAATGTATGTAACAAATTCAGTATAGTTAAATAAAGCATTGAACCACAATACATTAACCTATTTTTGGCGTGGCTCCCGTGTCAGATTTGCACCACTTTGTTGCTGTTGGAGAGGTTCACAGCGCCCTTTAGTGTCATCTTCTGAAGGTTCTGGAATTAGAGAATTAGAGATTACATTACGGCTAGCTCTAGTGTGCTCTGTCTAAGCGAGCAAAGGCGCGACATACATACTACTTTCTCTTTCATCTTAGTATCAATACTAAATGAAGGAAATGAAACGCTCTCACGTGGCGCGAGCTGTGTCGCTCGCGGTCATATTTGAGCTAGACGAGCTGATGATTTAAATTAGAGAAACCGAGAATATAGCAGTTTCGTTATGCTTCTTAGGGAAAACACAGAGCGTTTCCCTTTCGCTACTAGTCTGTGGAGAAACGCTTAAGAGAACGATATAGAAGCAAAGAGACCATGAAAACTAGACGATCTATCTAGAAATCCTATACTGGAAAACTGGAACCTTCAACCCGCCGACCAAAATACTATGATGGTAGGCGATATTTTAAATTTAGAAACCACCCCTAGCTATGGAGAATGTTACTTATGATAATAATAATAAAAAATTGGGTCACGGGGTGCCAATCGGCCCCCGAAACCGATCAATCAGTCTCAGGATTCCCTGCGGAAGATCTTGGTCAACCTCACTTCGTGAATGGTATTAGGAGGCACACCTAACGAGTGGTGAGCTCGGTGCGGTTCTAAAATTCGACTAGCCTTACAGTACGATACGGTCACACACCAAGTCAAGTTGATACTATAATGTAAAAATTAATAATACTACAAAAAAGGCAAGTGAATATTACCTTTTTGAACATTGATGCCATTAGCAGGTTGGTTTTCTTCACCCTCTCCTTCTTAGCCTCTTCTTTTTTCTGCACCACTTCAGGTAAGGTCTTGTAAATCTTCTCGGAATGTTTCTTCATTTCTTCTTCACTGATGATTTTATTCGGAACTGAAATTTCGAAAAGGATCGAATACACTACACTATACATTACAGCTAATGTTGGTAAATGTTTTATTGTATAATTTTTATACCATTGAAGTGGCAAACAAGCTTACGGCCTGCCTGATGGTAAGCAGTCACCGCAGCTTATGGACGCCCACCCCATAAGCACACAAGCAGGGACCCAATAAAAACCATTATTAGTTGTAGTTTTGTAAATCATGATGTAGGCATCATAAAAATTTTCTATTGTATTGAATCCTAAAAATCACACATAGACCGTCTATTTCTCTGTTTCACATGTAAAACGTGCTGGAACAATGGCTTACATAATTTGTGATAAAGAACTTGCTATTACTTAACTTACGTTTCTTAAATGTATCTATTGAAAAGCATAAATAATTTTCAAAATTTAATTAACGGCTTCCAAGTCGTTAGTACCTTGCCCTTGAATTTTTGAAATGGCAAACATCGGTTTTCCTATGGATATAGCTTAGCTATCTAGATCTTGCCTAAACAGCCTCGATGAGAGTTGGCCATTCGCACGTTAAAATATGTAGCATGGCTAACAAGATGCAAAGAGGAACGAAACTCGACCGAACGAAAGAACGAACGACCTCCTTTCCTAAGTCATTCCTATGCACTATAACCTGGTGTCCTTTAAAAGGTCTACAGGCACCTCAAAGGCCGGCACCGCATCGGCTCCCCTTAGGTTGCAGTTGCAGATGTCCTGGACGACGGTGGCTGCGTGGCTTCGGTGCCTGCGTCCCTCAGGTGGACCATCTGACCGCGTGACTCGTGACCGTGTGTTTGTTTTGCCTGAAGTCGCCCAATCGTCAGAGGCGGTTGATACTAATCCTTACCAAGTACAAAATAAAGTCGCTTTTCGATTAATTCGGATGCGCGGGCGAGCGACCGCGGTCGGACGTCCGACCACGTCCTCCGCACCCAAAAACTACTTCATTTTATACTGCGGATTGCACCTGGCGGTTTGTCGGTTCCAGCAAAAACGGAATGGAACGCGCTGTTACAAGTTTTGGGTCATAAAAAAGCAATTGACATACCGCTATGGCGTTTCCGTTTGATGCCCATCTGCTTAGCGAGGAGGCGAAGGTCGTCGTCGGTGAGCTCGCTCAGCGCCGCCGGCCGCTGCAGGTGCATCGACAGCAGCTGCCTTTGCATAGTTCGCTCGCTGGCTCTGTCACCACATAGCGTTTTGCTTTAGGCTACTTTAGGCCGCACTGCTGCTTAGAGCTTAGAGTCTAAACTCGGAGATGATTTGAAAGAACAAAAGTGTAAACAAATTGCGCCTATAAAAATAAACCAAGGGGGTGGATTATTTAAAATTGTGTTTTTTTATTACGATTTTATTTTATTTTAAATGTGATCATTTTTATCAATATTTCGTTGATTTTATATAATCCACCCCTTGGGATTATTTTTATAGTGGCATTTTGTTTACACTTTTGATCTTGAATTTCATCTTCGAGGGCGCAGTGCGGCCGGCAGCGAACGTTGGTGTTACTCTTCGCTACCCCCTAAGCAACTAAGCTCTAGGCTACAGAACCCAAAATAAGATAAGTCAATAGAAGTCCGATTCGAGCGTGACTTTTCCATGCGGATGCATCTGATGCTCATAGTATTTGACACTTGAGAGTTATTGCGCGGTAGTACAGTTATGCGCAGTAGTGGCCTAGGTGGCGACATGCATTCTCGATAGTTTCGACGCCCCAGCATTTCTATTTACTTATCTTATTTTGGTTTCTGTGCTAAGCAAGCAAAATATCATTGCGGCCGTAGCTTTACCATACCATAAAATATATCATATTATTATTTTATACTTCAAAATACAGCTAAGATTTTTTACGTGCCGGGACTTTTACTAGATACTCTGCGGCAGCGGAGCGGGATGTTGTAAAGGACCACAGCAGCCGTGCCGCCGATCTCCGATAGTACGCCGCCATCTTCATGCAATTGAGTTAGGACCACTCGCAGTAATCCAGAGCCAGAAACTCAATTGCATCAAGATGGCGGTGTACTATCAGAGATAGTCGGTACCACTCCAGGTTCAATTGAGATCGTCAAGCACGTTGAATGGCGATTCACTTTTTCTTAGGTCTTAATAAAACTTGGGTTCACTTTATCTTAAGTCTTAATAAAACTTGGGTTCTTTTTATCTAAAGTCTTAATAAATTTACCCGCCCGCCCGATTGAAGTCTCCCGTCACAGCACCTCGGAGGGGTTTGCTTCCCGTATCGCTTCACTACCGCAGAACTCCACTAAGCCAAGCGTTTCTAACTCTTTACAGTTTGGGCCCGTATCTACGAAGTTCTTGCAAGCGATTGGACGCGACAGAACCTGGATAGCTATAGTCATAGTATACCAGTCAGCGCAATGTCACTGTCAATAAATGTAATGCCTAATATCAAGAATCGTAACATGTCTATGCCGGGCCCTAATTTGAATTGTTTATTTCAATGATACAGATAGAAAAATAAATACAACACTGGTTAACTACACCGTCGTTTTCAAAAAGTAGGCCTCTTATTATACCGACTAACAGATACCAAATAGAATACCAGAGTAGTGGATAGCACTCACCAAATCTAGCTACTTCAGTTTGTATTGGTTGACATTCGATGCAATTATCCGTAGGCAGAGTCTGAATGCACGGATTGCAAGTCATTTGTACTAGGTTTGGACCTACAACAAGGCCAACATAACTCAGAAGGAGATACTAGAAAATTAATAGATACTACATTGCTATATACTTAAGGACAATAATTACAGACCACAGTACATTCCACAAGGATCGTCACATCTTGTGGGGTTATAAAACACCATCTGACACCCTTGCGGCTCCATGCAAAGTTCTTGAGCCCTGAAGTAAGGAAATTTGGTGAGCTCTATATCTCTTTATAGGTACCTAAATGTATTATTAACCTATTTAATAGTTTTCTCATTGTTCGCTAAATCTGGTGTAGGTACAATATCAATTTAAAACCGCTCTCTCATATAGGAATCGCCAAAAATACCGCGCACTAAGTCGATGGCTCGAGGTCAGCAAAAATGACACAAAATGACAATAGTTATATATGTTATGCGCAATGCATTATTTATAACGCTAGGCACTATGAATAATGTTCCAATACGAGTAGACATGTTGATGTGATCATTTGTTGAAATAATTAAATTGACCGGGCATTATGAATAATGCCCGCCAGTTACATAGATTTATTGGGATTGAAAAATGTCGTTCTGTTACAGAGGGTTATTCTTTGAACCTAATAGGTAGGTAGGTAAATATGAAGGTTATAGTTGAACCACCACGTAGGAGCCGAGAGAGCGTGCTGCGGCAGCAGCCGATGGGCGAGCGCTAGAACCCAATCAAAATTTTAAAAAACTGGCACAGCATACCCAGCAATTTGGAGTGCAACCAGGTCAATTTCTTGCCTAATAAATCTAATTATCAATTTGCCTTACAGTTACGTAACAGTAATTTATAATTTAAATGGAAGCACTTGCTGCATAACATATTCACGAAAACGAAGCCAAAACGTCAGAGATACACAATCGCACTACTTACACTACGCAACTTAATAGGAGTGTTATCTATACTAATATTATAAAGAGGAAATGTTTGATTTTTTGTTTGTTTGTATTGAATAGGCTTCGAAACTACTGGACCGATTTCAAAAATTCTTTCACCGTTGGGAAGCTACACTATCCGCGGGTGACATAGGCTATATTATATTTTCTAAAAAATTGCGGATCATTAATAAAACTCCAATAATGTAACCCAAGGTGTAAAACATACCCAAAAAATTCCTTACATCGCGTGTGCTGCGAAAACTATTGATGATAGAACAATATAATGTACTACGCTTTGCAGAACACATCATTATTTACAAAAAGTGTCGCGACAGTATATGTCTAACTAGTATAGTTATGTCCCAATAAGTGTTCTTTTATTTTCAAAATTTAATTGAAATGCCGCCGCTAAAAACGCTCTTTATTTGTACCTTGGTATTAATCCATATCAAAATCAATTACTTTATATTCACGACTGCTTCAATACCTTTATATAACTTTTTGAATTATTCAATTCAGACATTCCATTCGAAAGATATCACGAGTTTAAAAATGTGAATATTAGAAGGAAGTCGCGTGTTCGCCGCTCAGTCCGCTCGGCTATCTAGGCAGCACGGGGTACGGGAGGGGAGTCAATGTCGGCTCCCTACGCAGCGGTCGTGTGTAACCCGTGTACCCGTAGTGGTACCCGTGCGAAGCCGGGGCGGGCCGCTAGTTTTAATATAATTATGTACAAATCATGAGAACTTACCGTGATTCATGAATTAGTCTCAAGCTCTCCTGGCGCCTCGTGCACTCTTGCACAAAATCAGGACGATTTATTTCCAAATATTCTCTTACAGTATACATTTGGGCCTTTCTTGCATAGTCATCAGCACTAGACAGCATATCGCTGTCGTTTGGAACACATTTTGGTTGACGGCATCGAGGAATGCAACGGGGAGCACAAGGCATACGACTCTCGATTTTCGTAGCCATCTCCTTGAAAGGTACGTCGACGCAATGTCGCTTCGGTGGCACTTTCACTACTATATTTTTAAGAGGCGTACAGGTGTTTTGACAAGTATCACTAATGACACTGTCTGAAGTTTGAATAATCAAATTATAGGCAACACACTTCTTTTTTAGCTTCTCCATGGTGGATCTAGGCCGATAACCTTTACATTTATGACTCCTGCAGTAACAATGGTGGACGCGCTTGCAAGAATCGCAGTTAACAGATGTCGTACTAGAACACTCGCACTTCCTCGTACCATAGCACGAGCATCGTTTCTGGTAATATTTTTCACATTCTTTCTTTATTTTGTTCAAAACTTTGCACGTCGCCGAGTCTGATGATGTGCAGGGAATATCAGTCGAAATCGGCAAATCTGAAGACTCTGTCTGGCAAACTGTGATGGATTTCGCTTTACTTAAACAACCTTTGAAACACACTTTGTTACCACAATTGCATCTTTTCCCACTTACACGGCATTCCGGTTCACGATTTTTTTTACCACAGGTACATCTGTTATTTTTACCACACTTGACGCAGCTTGATTTAACAGACTTTGTCTTACAAGAGTTACATCTATTCGTATTGCCACATGTACAACTAGGTTCACTATTGGCTGAACATTCAACTGTGGATGTGACTTCACAACTTTTGCAATCAGAAGTACATCGTCTTTCACATTTCTTCTTTTCCTTATTTAACGTGCATGTTGATATGTGTTTAACTCTTTTTCTTTTATATGGATCTGGTTGGTCGGTATCCAACAGGTAATTTAATATCCGCATTATTTCTTTAAAACATTTCTTCTTTTGGTTGTTTTGCAAGTCTTTCTTCGTATACCGCTTTGTTATATCTTTTATTAAATTGAGAACTACATCATCATTTGGATCCATATTGCATGGTTTTTAATTCGGCTTTGTAATATGTACCGTCACTAGAACAGTCTGATTTCCATGTATTTTTTACATTTTTGGTTTTGGTATTGCAACAACTAGAGCTTCCTGAATTTACATTCTAATCGCATGGACTTTCCTGTTTACTGTCACAGGGGTTGCGTCTAGATTTTTTAGGATGACAGGAAACGTCAGGCGCTTGAGGAGCGCATGGATTTTTCGGAATACAGTCACATGTTTTTTTTCCGGAGGACAATTTTGACAAGGCTATGGTTTAGGCGAAGGGGGAGCAGCGACTGGATCTGTATTGCAACCAAAATCTTTATTGCAGAAAAATATAGGGGACTTAGTCACATTATTTTTCCGGAGGGTAATTATGATAGCAGCGTTCTATTTCTTTTCCATCATTGCCACAACGCAATGGTTTATGCGGAGGGTTATAGAGGGATACATTTCAAAATGGATTACAAAATTTCACTTTAAATGAATTTACATTTTATTGACAAACCTATAGGATGCTACAACAGGAGACGTCCTCATTCTTCTTCGTTATTGTAATAACAAATTGTTCTACAGTTGGTTGATCCTGTAACCGGCAGAGACATTGATGAACCCAACGTGCAAGGGGAATTGTGGCTGAAGGGTCCTGAAGTATTCAAGGTAGGTAATATAGGTAGAATCTATATAAAAATCATTTGTATCATCATAATTTTGTGATAGTAATAGTCCCCCACATTTCGGAAGGATACCTACCATTCCCAGCCGGGGAGAAATAACATAGAATTCATTTTTAACTTACTTAGCATGTTGTATAAATTAACGAACAGTGGGGGAAATCCGGAAATTTCATTCTTACCCACCCGGGGGGATATGTTGGCAGGGGCTAGCTTGTGGAGCAGGGGGATCCTAGTTGGGACCCTTAATGTTAAAGTCAAGATCTGGTGGATCTAGCTAATTGGTTCGTATTGGTTTATACTGCTATCACAGGCCCCAGTGGCTTAATTCATACCTACCTACGTTGATATTTTCCACAGAAATATTACAAAAACCCCAGCGCCACAGCGGAGGTCTTCGCGGCTGATGGGTGGTTCAAGACCGGCGATCTCTTCTATAGAGACGAACGTTACAACTTCCATTATGTTGAGCGGATAAAAATGCTCTTTAAGTACAAAGGCGATCAGGTAATATTATCGACCATTAATGCCTATCGTTACCTAGGACGCGCGGGCATCCAAACTTGGGATGCGTTTTTGCCAGTGTTAATAATTACCTATGGGACAGAAACGTGGTTTTGCCAGTGTTAATGATAACCTATAGGGCAGACGTGGTTTTGCCAGTGTTAATGATAACCTATAGGACAGAAACGTGGTTCTGCTAGTGTTAATTATAACTTGTGGGACAGAAACCTTTTTATGCGGCCAGTGTGCGATGAAAAGAGCTTGGGTCGGCAGTTTCTCTTTGTGATAAGATCATAATTAACGACAATGACACCACAAACAACAACCTTCAGGTGTCATCTGCGGAGCACGACGCCGTGATCAAGTCCCACCCCGAGGTAGCAGACGCGGCAGTGGGCGGAGCACCGGACCCTGGGTGCGGGGAGCTGCCCGTCGCCTGCGTGGTGCGCCGCCCCACCGCCGAGGTCACCGCAAGACAGATCACGGACCTAGTTAAAGGTTGGTTGCCTAGCGAATTTATGTTGGCAAACGAAAGGTCTCCCACACCTTTCGTTTGCGCACAAAATGAGCACCTTCGATCTAACCTAAAGTTTTTATGATAGTATTTGCGATAGCTTTATGTCATCTCGCTTGCTACATTCGGGCCGCCTGACCCGAGAATAGCATTCGAGATAGATGGTCGAGTCCCAAGGTCTTGAGAGACATGATAGGATCTTGATCTCTTGGCGATATTTGGGACTAATTCTTGCTTCCTCTCCAGACGCCGTCAATTCTGACAAGCGGAAAGATGTGACGGAAAAGGGTAAATATAATGAAGCAGCTGCATTGACCTAGGAAACAGGACGATGTCTGAATGTTATGGTCAGGAGATCGAGGTCCAATCTATAAAGGCTCCACGTGAATAGTTGTTCATTCCCAACCGGTCTTTTCCAGAATCGCTTTGGCGGAGGCGGAGTGATCTTCCTCGATCGGCTGCCAATGACGCTGTCAGTGAAGGTGGACCGGAAAGCCTTGAGAGACGTGATACTGAGAGGACCGAGGGTAATTGCGAAGTTCTAACCAGAACCGGTTGGCCAGCATTGGAGTGATGATGATTAAGGCGCTGTCTTAATTGACAAAGGTCGTACGTCGGACATCGCTTGACCAATAGGAGACCTCCAAACCGCCCATCGCACGACCGTTGCCAATCAGGACAGCCCCTAAAATGATGTTAGTTCCTGTCAAGTATAAATCGATCTCTTGATCTAGGCTTTGTAATTTTGATAGATATTTTAAAAACAATATTTTATTTTAATTTTTTTGTGTAAATTTTTTATTTCGTTTGGTAGTTTTAAGTAATGTAACTATGTATTAATAATTATAAATTCTAGTCAATCAATCAATTAAAAAATCCCTAGTAAATATTAACTTTGTTGCGACTGTTTCTAGTAAGTGAAATAAGTAAAGTAATTTTAAAACATATTTTATTGTAAAAATACAAACTGTCAATAAAAATACATTAAACAATCAATGTATGTAACAAATTCAGTATAGTTAAATAAAGCATTGAACCACAATACATTAACCTATTTTTGGCGTGGCTCCCGTGTCAGATTTGCACCACTTTGTTGCTGTTGGAGAGGTTCACAGCGCCCTTTAGTGTCATCTTCTGAAGGTTCTGGAATTAGAGAATTAGAGATTACATTACGGCTAGCTCTAGTGTGCTCTGTCTAAGCGAGCAAAGGCGCGACATACATACTACTGTCTCTTTCATCTTAGTATCAATACTAAATGAAGGAAATGAAACGCTCTCACGTGGCGCGAGCTGTGTCGCTCGCGGTCATATTTGAGCTAGACGAGCGGATGATTTAAATTAGAGAAACCGAGAATATAGCAGTTTCGTTATGCTTCTTAGGGAAAACACAGAGCGTTTCCCTTTCACTACTAGTCTTGTGGAGAAACGCTTAAGAGAACGATATAGAAGCAAAGAGACCATAAAAACTAGACGATCTATCTAGAAAATCCTATACTGAAAAAACGGGTACCTTCAACCCGCCGACCAAAATACTATGATGGTAGGCGATATTTTGACTTTAGAAACCACCCCTAGCTATGGAGAAAGTTAATAATGATAATCATAATAAAAAAATTGGGTCACGGAGTACCAATGCACCCCGTGGTGCAATATGCTCCCGAGGCCGTTCAAGCAGTCTCAGGATTCCCAGCGGAAGATCTTGCTCAACCTCACTTCGCGAACGGTATTACGAGGCACACCTCACGAGTGGTGAGCTCGTTGCGGTTCTAAAATTCGACAAGCCTCAAAGTACGATACGGTCACACACCAAGTCAAGTTGATACTATAATGTGAAAATTAATAATACTACAAAAAAGGCAAGTGAATATTACCTTTTTGAACATTGATGCCATTAGCAGGTTGGTTTTCTTCACCCTCTCCTTCTTAGCCTCTTCTTTTTTCTGCACCACTTCAGGTAAGGTCTTGTAAATCTTCTCGGAATGTTTCTTCATTTCTTCTTCACTGATGATTTTATTCGGAACTGAAATTTCGAAAAGGATCGAATACACTACACTAATACATTGCAGCTAATGTTGAAGAATGTTTTTTTGTATGTTTTTATACTACTAAAGTGGCAAACAAGCTTACGGCCTGCCTAATGGTAAGCAGTCACCGCAGCTTATGGACGCTTACCCCATAAGCACACAAGCAGGAACAATAAAAACAATAATTAGTTGTAGTTTTGTAAATCACCCTCATCATGAACATTTTCTATTGTATTGAATCCTAAAAATCTCATATATACCGTCAATTTCTCTGTTTCAAATGTAAAACGTGCTGGAACAATGGCTTACATAATTTGTGATAAATAACTTTTTATTTCTTACTCACGTTTCTTAAATGTATCTATTGAAAAGCATAAATAATTTTCAAAATTTAATTAAAAGCTTCCAAGTCGTTAGTACCTTGCCCTTGAACTTTTAAAATGGCAAACATCGGTTTTCCTATGGATATAGCTTAGCTATCTAAATCTTGCCTAAACAGCCTCGATGAGAGTTGGCCATTCGCACGTTAAAATATGTAGCATGGCTAACAAGATGCAAAGAGGAACGAAACTCGACTGAACGAACGAACGAACAACCTCCTTTCCGAAGTCATTCCTATGCACTATAACCTGGTGTTCTTTAAAAGGCCTCAGGTCTACAGGCACCTCAAAGACCGGCACCGCATCCGCTCCCCTTAGGTTGCAGTTGCAGATGTCCTGGACGACGGTGGCTGCGTTCCCTCAGGTGGACCATCCGACCGTGTGCCTCGTGACTTTGTGTCCGTTTTGCCTGAAGCCGCCCAACCGTCAGTGGCGCGTTGATACTAATACTTACAGAGTACAAAATAAAGTCGCTTTTGGATTAATTCGGATGCGTGGGCGAGCCGACCTTGGGCGGACGTCCGACCACGTCCTCCGCACCCAAAAACTACTTCATTTTATACTGCGGATTGCACCTGGCGGTTTGTCGGTTCCAGCAAAAACGGAACGTCTGTTTCTAGTTTTGGGTCATAAAAAAAGCAATTGACATACCGCTATGGCGTTTCCGTTTGATGCCCATCTGCTTAGCGAGGAGGCGAAGGTCGTCGTCGGTGAGCTCGCTCAGCGCCGCCGGCCGCTGCAGGTGCATCGACAGCAGCTGCCTTTGCATCGTTCGCTCGCTGGCTCTGTCACCACATAGCGCTTTGCTTTAGGCTACTTTAGGCCGCACTGCTGCTTAGAGCTTAGAGTCTAAACTCGGAGATGATTTTAAAGAACAAAAGTGTGAACAAATTGCGCCTATAAAAAAAAACCAAGGGCGTGAATTATTTAAAATTGAGTTTTTTATTATGATTTTATTTTATTTTGAATGTGATCATTTTTATCAATATTTCGTTGATTTTATATAATTCACCCCTTGGGATTATTTTTATAGTGGCATTTTGTTTACACTTTTGATCTTGAATTTCATCTCCGAGTGCGCAGTGCGGCCGGCAGCGAACGTTGGTGTTACTCTTCGCTACCCCCTAAGCGACTAAGCTCTAGGCTACAGAACCCAAAATAAGATAAGTCAATAGAAGTCCGATTCGAGCGGGACTTTTCCGCCATGCGGATGCATCTTTTGCTCATTGTATTTGACACTTGAGAGTTATTGCGCGGTAGTACAGTAATGCGCAGTAGTGGCCCAGGTGGCGACATGCGTTCTCCATTGTTTCGACGCCCCAGCATTTCTATTTACTTATCTTATTTTGGTTTCTGTGCTAAGCAAGCAAAATATCATAGCGGCCGTAGCTTTACCATACCATAAAATATATCATATTATTATTTTATACTTCGAAATACAGCTAAGATTTTTTACGTGCCGGGACTTATACTACTCTGCGGCAGCGGAGCGGGAGGGGGTAAGAATGTTGTAAAGGACCACAGCAGCCGTGCCGCCGATCTCCGATAGTACGCCGCCATCTTCATGCAATTGAGTTAGGACCACTCGCAGTAATCCAGAGCCAGAGCTGCCTTGCTGAGATTGGTTCAAACTCAATTGCATCAAGATGGCGGTGTACTATCGGAGATAGTCGGTACCACTCCAGGTTCAATCGAGATCGTCAAGCACGTTGAATGGCGATTCACTTTCTCTTAAGTCTTAATAAAACTTGGGTTCACTTTTTCTAAAGTCTTAATAAAACTTGCACGCCCGCCCGATTGAAGTCTCCCGGCACGGCACCTCGGAGGGGTTTGCTTCCCATATCGCTTCACTACCGCAGGACTCCACTAAGCCAAGCGTTTCTAACTCCTTACAGTTTGGGCCCGTATCTACGAAATTCTTGCAAGCGATTGGACGCGACAGAACCTGGATAGCTATAGTCATAGTATACCAGTCAGCGCAATGTCACTGTCAATGAATGTAATGCCTAATATCAAGAATCGTAACATGTCTATGCCGGGCCCTAATTTGAATTGTTTATTTCAATGATACAGATAGAAAAATAAATACAACACTGGTTAACTACACTGTCGTTTTCAAAAAGTAGGCCTCTTATTATACCGACTAACAGATACCAAATAGAATACCAGAGTAGTGGATAGCACTCACCAAATCTAGCTACTTCAGTTTGTATTGGTTGACATTCAATGCAATTATCCGTAGGCAGAGTCTGAATGCACGGATTGCAAGTCATTTGTACTAGGTTTGGACCTACAACAAGGCCAACATAACTCAGAAGGAGATACTAGAAAGTTAATAGATACTACATTGCTATATACTTAAGGACAATAATTACAGACCACAGTACATTCCACAAGGATCGTCACATCTTGTGGGGTTATAAAACACCATCTGACACCCTTGCGGCTCCATGCAAAGTTCTTGAGCCCTGAAGTAAGGAAATTTGGTGAGCTCTATATCTCTTGATAGGTACCTATATGTATTATTAACCTATTTAATAGTTTTCTCATTGTTCGCTAAATCTGGTGTAGGTACAATATCAATTTAAAACCGCTCTCTCATATAGGAATCGCCAAAAATACCGCGCACTAAGTCGATGGCTCGAGGTCAGCAAAAATGACACAAAATGACATTAGTTATATATGTTATGCGCAATGCATTATTTATAACGCTAGGCACTATGAATAATGTTCCAATACGAGTAGACATGTTGATGTGATCAACTGTTGAAATAATTAAATTGACCGGGCATTATGAATAATGCCCGCCAGTTAGATAGATTTATTGGGATTGAAAAATGTCGTTCTGTTATAGAGGGTTATTCTATGAACCTAATAGGTAGGTAGGTAAATATGAAGGTTATAGTTGAACCACCACGTAGGAGCCGAGAGAGCGTGCTGCGGCAGCAGCCGATGGGCGAGCGCTAGAACCCAATCTAAATTTAAAAAAACTGGCACAGCATACCCAGCAATTTGGAGTGCAACCAGGTCAATTTCTTGCCTAATAAATCTAATTATCAATTTGCCCTACAGTTACGTAACAGTAATTTATAATTTAAATGGAAGCACTTGCTGCATAACATATTCACGAAAAAGAAGCCAAAACGTCAGAGATACACAATCGCACTACTTACACTACATAACTTAATAGGAGTGTTATCTATACTAATATTATAAAGAGGAAATGTTTGATTTTTTGTTTGTTTGTTTGTATTGAATAGGCTTCGAAACTACTGGACCGATTTCAAAAATTCTTTCACCGTTGGGAAGCTACACTATCCGCGGGTGACATAGGCTATATTTTATTTTCTAAAAAATTACAGATCATTATTAAAACTCCAATAATGTAACTCAAGGTGTAAAAAATACCCAAAAAATTCCTTACATCGCGTGTGCTGCGAAAACCATTGATGATAGAACAATATAATGTACTACGCTTTGCAGAACACATCATTATTTACAAAAAGTGTCGCGACAGTATATGTCTAACTATTATAGTTATGTCCCAATAAGTGTTATTTTATTTTTAAAATTTAATTGAAATGCCGCCGCTAAAAACGCTCTTTATTTGTACCTTGGTATTAATCCATATCAAAATCAATTACTTTATATTCACGACTGCTTCAATACCTTTATATAACTTTTTGAATTATTCAATTCAGACATTCCATTCGAAAGATATCACGAGTTTAAAAATGTGAATATTAGAAAAAAGTCGCGTGTTCGCCGCTCAGTCCGCTCGGCTATCTAGGCAGCACGGGGTACGGGAGGGGAGTCAATGTCGGCTCCCTACGCAGCGGTCGTGTGTAACCCGTGTACCCGTAGTGGTACCCGTGCGAAGCCGGGGCGGGCCGCTAGTTTTAATATAATTATGTACAAATCATGAGAACTTACCGTGATTCATGAATTAGTCTCAAGCTCTCCTGGCGCCTCGTGCACTCTTGCACAAAATCAGGACGATTTCTTTCCAAATATTCTCTTACAGTATACATTTGGGCCTTTCTTGCATAGTCATCAGCACTAGACAGCATATCGCTGTCGTTTGGAACACATTTTGGTTGACGGCATCGAGGAATGCAACGGGGAGCACAAGGCATACGACTCTCGATTTTCGTAGCCATCTCCTTAAAAGGCACGTCGACGCAATGTCGCTTCGGTGGCACTTTCACTACTATATTTTTAAGAGGCGTACAGGTGTTTTGACAAGTACGTTCTTCACTAATGACACTGTCTGAAGTTTGAATAATTAAATTATAGGCAACACACTTCTTTTTTAGCTTCTCCATGGTGGATCTAGGCCGATAACCTTTACATTTATGACTCCTGCAGTAACAATGGTGGACGCGCTTGCAAGAATCGCAGTTAACAGATGTTGTACTAGAACACTCGCACTTCCTCGTACCATAGCACGAGCATCGTTTCTGGTGATATTTTTCACATTCTTTCTTTATTTTGTTCAAAACTTTGCACGTCGCCGAGTCTGATGATGTGCAGGGAATATCAGTCGAAATCGGCAAATCTGAAGACTCTGTCTGGCAAACTGTGATAGATTTCGCTTTACTTAAACAACCTTTGAAACACACTTTGTTACCACAATTGCATCTTTTCCCACTTACACGGCATTCCGGTTCACGATTTTTTTTACCACAGGTACATCTGTTATTTTTACCACATTTGACGCAGCTTGATTTAACCGACTTTGTCTTACAAGAGTTACATCTATTCGTATTGCCACATGTACAACTAGGTTCACTATTGGCTGAACATTCAACTGTGGATGTGACTTTACAACTTTTGCAATCAGAATTACATCGTCTTCCACATTTCTTCTTTTCGTTATTTAATGTGCATGTTGATATGTTTATAACTCTTTTTCTATTATGTGGATCTGGTTGGTCGGTGTCCAATAGGTAATTTAACATCCGCATCATTTCTTTAAAACATTTCTTCTTTTCATTGTTTTGCAAGTCTTTCTTCGTATACCGCTTTGTTATATCTTTTATTAAATTGAGAACTACATCATCATTTGGATCCATATTGCATGGTTTTGATTCGGCTTTGTAATATGTACCGTCACTAGAACAGTCTGATTTGCATGTATTTTTTACATTTTTGGTTTTGGTATTGCAACATGTACTTTCACTAGAGCTTCCTGAATTTACATTCTGATCGCATGGACTTTTCTGTTTACTGTCACACGGGTTGCGTCTAGTTTTTTTAGGACGACAGGAAACGTCAGGCGCTGGAGTAGCGCACGGATTTTTTGAATTACAGTCACATGTTTTTTCCGGAGGACAATTTTGACAAGGCGATGGTTTAGGCGGAGACGGAGCGACTGGATCTGTATTGCAACCGAAATCATTATTGCAGAAACATTTCGGTGATTTACAGTCACATTTTTTTTCCGGAGGGTAATTTTGATAACACGGTTGTATTTCTTCTTCATCATTACCACAACGCAATAGTTTAGGCGGAGGGGGAGAAACGACTGGATCTGTATTGCAACCGAAATCTTTATTGCAGAAACATTTAGGTGACTTACAGTCACATTTTTTTTCCGGAGGGTAATTTTGATAACACGGTTCTATTTCTTCTTCATCATTACCACAACGCAATGGTTTAGGCGGAGGGGGAGAAACGACTGGATCTGTATTGCAACCGAAATCTTTATTGCAGAAACATTTAGGTGACTTACAATCACATTTTTTTTCTGGAGGATAATTTTGATAACACGGTTCTATTTCTTCTTCATCATTACCACAACGCAATGGTTTAGGCGGAGGGGGAGAAACGACTGGATCTGTATTGCAACCGAAATCTTTATTGCAGAGACATTTAGGTGACTTACAATCACATTTTTTTTCTGAAGGATAATTTTGATAACACGGTTCTATTTTTTCTTCATTATTACCACAAGGCGATGGTTTAGGCGGAGAGGGAGGAACGACTGGATCTGTATTGCTACCGAAATCTTTATTGCAGAAACATGTCGGTGACTTACAGTCACATGTTTTTTCCGGAGGGTAGTTTTGATAGCACGGTTCTATTTCTTCTTCATCATTACCACAACGCAATGGTTTAGGCGGAGGGGGAGAAACGACTGGATCTGTATTGCAACCGAAATCTTTATTGCAGAAACATGTCGGTGACTTACAGTCACATGTTTTTTCCGGAGGGTAGTTTTGATAGCACGGTTCTATTTCTTTTTCATTATTACCACAACGCAATAGTTTAGGCGGAGGGGGAGGAGGAGCGACCGGATTTTTATCTTTATTGCAGAAACATTTAGGTGAATTACAGTCACATTTATTATCTGTGGGATAATTTTGAAAGCAAGGTTCAATTTCTTCTTCTTGTATATTTGAAGGGTGACTGGCTTCATTCGGACAGGACATCTCTCTATCACCAATTACAACGTCTGCCTGCAATGCTTTGGAAGCACACCCACAAGCTGACTCCACTGGGTGTTTATTATTTCCAGAGTCCAAGCTTACCATTAAAGTCATATTTGTACCTTTTATTGGTATGGCATAGTTATTTTCATTACTGTCAGTATTAAAGTTAACACCGTCACCTCTTAATATTCTTTTCGGTGGTTTAATATCATCAACAGGTGAAATTACAGATAATATTCGCTCTTCGCTATCTTGCATAGTAAACTTTGAAACTTGTCTACAATTCTCACCAACCAATGTCACACACTCAGCATCAGTAATGACGTTTATATCTGAGATGGTTGGTTCTGCTATTCCTGGGTTTATACTCATATCCGTTTGAATCAATCTTGTTGCTTCATATATGACCCTGTTGTTTTCACAAGCTGTATTTGAACGAGCCATATTAATGTCGCAAACACACGATCCCATACTTTTATCACTAGATTTTCTTGACAGCATTAGAGGTACACAAGTCTGGGAACATTTCGTCGGTTTCAAACGAGGACATGTCGATTTTGGAGGGCAAACTTTTTGATTCGTTTTGTTTGCTTCCTGAGGACAAGTAATGGAACCACACCGAATATTCGCATTGCTTGGGTCCTGTGATTGGATTGCTTTGTTATTGTTACAATTACATTTCTGTGGGAGATATTCATTAGATGTGCCTGGCATGCATGTCAAATGTTCATTGCCTGGACATAAACACCTCACTTCAACGGAATTATCATTTCGTTCAACTGGTATTATTCTTGGACAATAGTTGTTTTGGTCTACAACATATTCCTCCTGTGGACATATGTTAACCTGAGCTGAGCTGTTAGTAGTTTCCTTATAAGAATGCAATGGACAACAAGCATAATGTTCTTGTGGACACTGGTCTATTTTAGGTGGTTGAACTTGAATATTTTGGGTTCGGCAACTGCAATTTTGATGTTCAGAATTACCAGAGGAAAGAGTAAATACAGAATGACTTCGTTGTTTTCTTACAATGACTCTATCCAAATTTGCATTAGAGCCTGAAACTCCTTCCAATTTGCTTGCATCTCCAGAACCATCATCATAGTTGTTTCTGGTTAAATCCCTCATTAAGTCCTTCAGTCTTGTTTGACTTTTCACATCAACATTTTCAGGCATTTTTAAAGCAGATTCAGACCTAACTAGTTTCTGCTTCATAAATATCTCTTTATCTCTCAAATGTCTTTTATAAGCTTCTTCCCTACGTAAAGCGTCTAAATACTTTTCATAAAGCTCTTCTGACGATGTTTTAGCAAATGCTGTATCTGAAGAATATCTTCCTTTACTTGATTCATCAGATTCAGTATTAGGCGTATTTGACTTTCTTAAATTCGAGGTGACTGGTTTCGTACTGTTAGAAGCAGTAGGTAAATTGGGAGCACTTTGTGAAGTGGAAGCAATAGGCTGTGAATTAAACTTGTCAATTCTAAGAATGGACTTTTTTGGTCTTGGCATACTGATTTTATCACCAGTATCGGAAGTACTAGTTGTGGTTTGATTACTTTCCGATAAACCCAATTTTTTGTTACTAAAACTAATACCGGATAAAAATTCCGTAGTACTCTCGTCATCTCTATAATTAGAATTCAACAATTTTTTAACAATCTCCTTAATAAGTTTTCGTTTAAGTTCGGAATCATCCTGGCGTTTCTGTATCGCTAACTTCAGTAAATTAATGCTTTTGTCCAAATCTTTAGTCAAAGAATGTTTGGAAGCTTTACTTGAGTCAGTAGTGAGCACACCACTAGATTCTAAGCTGGATTTATTTCCAACTGTATTACTTGTGGAAGGCTGACTTTTTCTTAATTGTTTTTGGTTATAAATATGCCCAGGCATATATTCAAAGCTTTCAGCTTCCGAAACCTGTTCACCACTTTTTTCATGCAAAGGTAGGTTTTCCTTATCTTTCTGTAATTGTTTCCTGATTATCAATTTCTTTTTCACTGTTCTAACCTTCTTCCTTTTTGTACGCTTTTTCAATTTATTTAAATTAATAAGAACAGGAATGCCTTGCCCATATGGAGTAAATACCTGCTGGTCTCTTAATACATCACTAGAAGTATCCTTG
Source organism: Blastobasis lacticolella (assembly GCA_905147135.1). NCBI lineage: Eukaryota > Metazoa > Arthropoda > Insecta > Lepidoptera > Blastobasidae > Blastobasis > Blastobasis lacticolella. The sequence continues at coordinate 6,371,280 of LR990056.1, forward strand.
TACCTTGTTAAGGATGTCTGACTTTCCTTATTTGTTACTTCAGGGGCTACTTCAATCTCAACAGATACTTTTTTTGGTTGTATGTCAACATCTTTTTGTACATTTTCGACAGTCACACCACCACTTTTATCAACATTAAATGAAATATGTTTCGTCAAATTAACATTTATAGCTTGAGGTGGATTTGTATGTGATGTACTGGGCACATTTACTTCAACCGAGTCTATGTCTTGTCTATATATTTTAGTATTTTTTGTAAGTTTTTTGCCCTTACTCTTCACTTCAGTCTCTTCTTGAGGAGTAGAATGAGCAGTAGGTTGCCCCATAGCAAGGTCATCTGCATCATTATTTGAATATTGTTGTTTGAGAGCAAGTCGTTCTAAGGTGCTTAAATTTGAAGCTGAGTTTTTTCTGTCACTTTCGTTTCCATAACCAACATCGGCAAGTGAATCCCATTCTAGCTTGCGTTGGGATGTTATGCTGCTAGTTGGTGATAAAGGTTTGTTCATAGACGTATCGAACGTGGCATCCATTGCTAAAAATACATCAAATAACATTAATAAAATACCAATAAAATAACGGGTATTTTTTTAGTGGGCAGTACTTTAAATTGAAATAAAACAAAGAAAACAGGATATTGTATCCGAGAAACTAGCCTTATTGGGCGGCCATATTATAAAATTTTGCGGCATTTATGTCTGAATATGATTTCGGTCATGTGGCCGTCGTGTGTTTACTAACTTAATCATTCAACCAAAAGTGAGCTACGAATGAATAATTTCACGCTGGGTATCGAGATACCGTGATCAAAATCCATTATATTACTTTCTTTGGTGATATGTTAAGTCACTTTTCTACACCGATAAACCAGAGACGATTGAACACAAGATTCGGTGAGTTATTAGCGAAATACGGAGAATAGAATATCCAAATTGGGGCCATCTACGCACCATTAACGGCAACCACATTGCAGAAACTATATTAAAATTTATATGCTATGAAATTATCTTTCCAATAAAATCAGTTTCACTGAAACTAAATACATGTTTCTTTGTTCATTTCAATGTAAAGTTCTTCGCCTCTAAAAAAACATCCTTTAAATAATAAACACAATCTTTCTCATATATTTACACTTACATTGTTGGGAGTTATTGCCATCTGATTTTACAGATTCATCATCACTTTGGTGAGATGTATTTACCACAGCGTCTTCAGTTATAATAGGAGGAGATTCTGAGTCACTTTTGGTTTTGTTAAATTCATCCTGCAAATATAGGAACAAAATATATTTTTAATAAAGTAGAAAGAGTCAGAGAGATCACGTTCATATATTAGAAACTCAGTTTAGTTGTATTTTGGCATAGTTCTGGCAGCAATAAAAAAAGGTTTAGTAAGTTTTAGCAAAGGCATAAATAATATTTATTTACAATAATTAGCCAGGCATTCTCACGGTGGTAAATGGCAACGCGATCCAAGATGGAACTTCAAATAGAGTAATATGATTCATGTCCGGTTATCATCAACTTTTCAAGCTTTAAGATTTTCAAGTACATAGCTAATATTTAATCATCATTTAATCAACATCAACAACCAAAAGATGCCTACTGCTGGGTGTAGGCCTTCTCTAGAGATCTCCACAAAGGCCGGTCTTGTGCCTTCCGCATCCAGCTAATAACTGCGATCTTTACCAGGGCGTCGGTCGACCTTGTGGTGTAACGATTCATCATCATCACAACCCATAACAGTCCACTGCAGGACTAAGGGCCTCTCCCAAGAAAGGTTATTGCCATAATCTCCACACTTAGCAGGCGGGTTAGAGATCGCAGTATTATAAATATAACAATGGAAAATGCTGCTGCCAACTTTCCAGACTACGGAGACTCTTGATTTTTGGCTCGAAAACATTAGTCGCCTTGTACGACACCCATGTGTGTGAGGGGACTCTGCCGGACACCGCAAGGCCAACGGTGTAACGGTTCATCTATACAATATAAAACTATAAAAGAGCCGTGTCCGTACTTTGAACATATTGCAGAAAGAATACTCGGGATAGGATTCTGGAACATAAGTAACTAAACTCAAAAATATGTGTTTTTGGAATTTTCGTCTGTCTGTGTTCGCGCAACACGCAATACTGATCGGTTTTGATAGTTTGGTAGCTTAAATTCAAATTTAGTTTCATCTAATTCGGGTAGGTAGAACCAAATATACAGCATTCATACAATATGGAGAAGTTGCGAGCAAAAGGTAGTAATTCATATTATCTTTTTGTCACCAGTGCTGATTTTTCCGTCGTTATGTCATAGTAAAAAAATCGTTTGTACATGTGCGGTCTATATCTCTTGTGAACACAATACACATAAGTTTTGAGACGACGTAAAATTCAAACCCAGTGTGGCGCAGAAGGATCGAGAAGCGTGCTTTTGGGATCAGTGTCCTTCAAATCAGGCAACACAAGGCTACGAGGCTGTGAACAAAGCGGTCCAATTGTTTACAGGACATTGCCGGGAATAGACTTTAGTCTGTCAGATCCTGCCTTAGGGCAAAGTGACGAAGCACATCAATTACCTGAAGCAGAAAATCGGAGAGAAACGGCTAGCTTTTACCAGAATCGTCTCTTCTTGAGTAACTAAAAGTAGTTCCATCGCATATGTGGGTCCAAGCTGGATCCTCCACAAGCCAAATGCCTAGTGATATAGATACCATTGCAATTTGGCGGAATACATGGTCGCAGCCCGTCTCGTAGTCACGCTTACGTCTGTAGTAGGTGCTTGTAGACCCAAGTAACGATGGCTTCGTTTGAGTCGGATGCGAGAGCCAACGCCTTATAATGTGACGTTGCTGAAGACCACTGGAAGATAAACACGGCGGGCGAGTGGGAAAGAGTAGAAAAGCGGATCCCATGACGCGAAACGGACTTTTCTGTGGGCTAGCTTCTTTGACCGGGCTTGCCCTGGAGCCGGTAGCCCAAACTGACACAGGAGTAAGGCGATCCCCCTGCGCGTTGTTTCGCGGCGACGCCTTATCCGTATCTATTTTTACTTGACTTTCCAGCAACGTTAACGTTTGCGGCGTTTGGATTTTTACGTGCGTTGACTCACATCCAACTCGCACAACTCCTTAGTGAAAAGCCGGTTCGCAAGAATCTTGTCTGTCAGCCAGCAGGAAAACCCTTGAGATGGTGGTGGGGTTGTGGTGGTTCTTAATCACCTATTCAGTCCTTATAATTTTATTTTGTAATTTATTTAATAACCCATTTAAATATTTGTTGACTCATTTTATTTAGTTAACTGCTCAGTTTTTACTGCTTAACTTTTTAATGAAAATGCTTAATTTATTTTATTATTCCAATTTAAAATCAATTCAAAATTTGTTTATTGTGTAGGACATTAAATGTCTCTTTCAATCGCCAATGAGATAGTGATCGGAACACACAGTGACATACTGGCTGCCCTCGAACTGGAGCACACCCACCCACCCCACTCCGACAACGGTGACCGACCATGCCAAGAATATCCCGACAAAGCCAGGCAGAGCCAGATCGTGGCCGACAATACCAGGCAGAGCTGCACCCGACAGAACTGGACCGTGCCCAACAATGCCCGACAGAGCCTACTCATACTCTACTCCTACCTTACCCTATTTTTACTTACCGATGCTGGCTGGAATCTTGGAAGCAGTGTCTTTCTACTTATATGACGATAATGACATAACCAATAGTATTGTATCATATAAATGGCCACTTTAAATCAATACCATTTATTAATATGGAGTTGAACCGTAAGCCTGTAAATCTGGTCCCTAAACAATATAGTCTGGGCCTTCTTAATGCAAAAGTGAATATGCACTATCTAGGCTAGTTAACCATGCTACATGGTCCGCATTGTCACTTACCACCAGGTGAGATAGTGGACAAATGTATATAGAAATAAAAAAAATATATCATAACAAGTTTTTAAAATTAAAAGTAATCACCAAGGTGGCATAATGCCATTGCTATAAAACTGAATGGGAATAAAAAATTATATTTTCAAATGTAGGCATAAACATAAAATTTTAATTTTTTATGCCATACTGTAGGCAAACAGGCATGTGGGGCTACCTGATGAAAAATTTTCACTGCTGCCAATAGACACTAGCAAAAATAGAGGTATCACCAATGCTTTGCACTGGAAACCTTACTGAATGACACAGACACAATACTATTTAAAATATAATTGCTTGGCTGCGGTCTTCTGTAAGGTACTTCCCCAGTCAAGCAGCTCCAATTGGAATAGGATACCCCCACATATTAAGAGAGGTAGGGCATAACCTCTCTTAATATCAAACAAATAATTATATATAAGCTTATAATGCCAGGGGGGACCGGGAATGACACCAAAATGGTGATGAGTGGTGATGGTGGTGAATGGTGAATGGTGATACCAGGGGTGTAATTGACCTGTTAGTAATTGATAAATTATTTCAGTTACCTGTGAACTGCAAGGGTCAGGTTCTGGAATGGAACATTGAATTGAGATCCTACAAATCTCTGCAGGTGACTCCTCACTTTTTCTTTCACCATCAGAGTCACTCTGAGACTTCATTCTCCTCCAAAACAAACTCGAGGGGTCTCGAACGTCAGACTGAGCAGTGGATAGAGAGAAATACTGTTCAAGATCTCGCTTCTTTCCAAATTTCTTATAATAATTCAGTATCGTAGAGTTCAAAGCTGCTGTCGTAGCCCGCGCGTCGTTGTCGTCAACCGAATTATAGACACTTGAGTTCTCATTCTCATCACAATCCATACTTCATAACATAGAATATAGTATTATTTTACAATTTCAACATGCTGAACAATTTACAAACATCCGCATGCATACAACGGTTTAATTTCGTAGTATTTTTTTGAAAATACGTCAACTCAACAAACAAAACAATAGAAGAAATGACGTTTTGAATTTTGACTTTTGTTTGACAAATAATGTTGCCATTCGAAAGAATTTAGAATTTCGAGCGAGTTTGCTAAAGCGCACTCCACATGTTTGCGGAAACTTTTGGCAAAACCACAAAATCCAAAAGGGCCCAAACAGAAGGTCCACTGAAAAAAAAAACACCAGTTTCGTCACGCACACGTTACGTTTACAGGCGTTCTTAAGCAGTTTTAAGCAGTGCTCGATCGCGATTGTTAACGCGAGAATTCGTTAGCTAGGCTTCGCGAGGCTAATTGACCTTCAGCACCGCTACAAGTTCCAATATCGATGGCGAAGCGAGGTTGGCCAAGGTCTTCCGCTAGAGACGCTAGGACTGGCCGCATTAACTGGAGTATCGAGAGCCGATTAGCACCAGGTCACGGTTTTTAACAGAACAAAAATCGTAAGGCCACCTTAATGGTTTCTAGTCGGAAATGCCTGTCTAGTCTAATATAAATAAAATCTGTGGTTACCTTTCTTCTCCATCATCAGATGAAGAAAGAAAGTAGCCACATCAGCATTTTATTCAATTTAAAAATACGATGTTTCAGAATCAAAATGTTAAACGGATCGTTACTATGCTGTCGTTATTGCTGTTGCAGGTGTTTGACTTGCATGCCCCTCTTCGGCCGGTTAAGTTGAAACACTTGCCCGCTCTCTGGCCCCCAGAAGAAATTAAAGGGTTGATGTCTAAAAGGAATGCGGCTAAGGTGAAATTTCGTAATGATACCACGAAGGAGAGGCATGACAGGTACAAGGAGCTTAAAAGAATATGCAGAGATGCGCAACGCCAGCATATACATAAATCTTTGGATAACGGTCCCGCCAAGGTGTGGTCCTTTCTAAATTCACTAGGTATCGGTAAGACTAAATCCACACCACCCGATACCCTTGATCCTGAATTCCCATTTCGCATCCTGGTCCCAAATCCCACTTTCCGTCAAACGCGCTACCTTATCTTCTCTTTTATCACCTACTGATCCTTCGTGTCCTTCTTTTTCCTTCTTGCATGCACCTTGCGGGAAGTTGAAAATACCATTTTAGCCATAAATTCTAATGCTCAAGGTGTAGATGGTATTGGTCGTAGAATGATTGTCCCTAGCTTGGATGTGATGCTTCCTATACTCCAACATATTTTTAATGTATCCCTTAGTACCTCCACTTTTCCCAGTTGTTGGCGTAAAGCTGCAGTTATCCCTATTCCTAAAGTCAGTAACCCGTTCACTCCTTCACAGTATCGAACTATCCCAATTTTGTGTTTTTTGTCCAAAGTCCTGGAACGCCTTGTTCATCATCAGAACACCTCCTCAGTCCCTTCCAATCTGGTTTCCGCCCTGGCCATAGCACAGCTACTGCCAAGGTACCTGACGGTGTACGCAGATTTGTTACGAGTAGATATTCGTAGCAAAATATAACATCTGCAGATGGGCTACCTTGTTTCGTCCCTGCATTTGCATTAGGGTGTGTGTTATAGAGATGTGTGACATTTTGTCTCGAATTGAAACTCGGTATGTTCTCTTTGCTTCTGTAGATAACATTTTTTCTCTATGCTATATTCCTGGAGAGGGAGTGAATACTCTCACTGGAAAAAAGAAGAGGAGATAGTACACCGAGATAGGCACGAATACACTGCTGGCGTCCAAGCACCATTATTATTGAAAGCTGTTATTGATAGCAACCATTCAATAACAGTGTTCGACAGATGCAGCGACCGCCACATTGCGAGGAGGATGTCGTGATCCACAGTGTTTGATGCATTACTGAAATCTAGCAATGCAATGACAGTGAGTTGCTGATTGGCCATTCATTCATTCATTGGTTGCTGGTGGGCGTATTTCGCTCCGGATGACATCGTCATTTTTTTTAAACTTGTCCTAATAATTTAATATTGTCATAACAATAAAAGGTAAGTGAATCAAACCCACGCCTTGATACCTACCACCGTCTTTTTGATCTCTAGAACCTACATACCGTGAATCGGCAGTGCTTGCTTTTGCAAAAACGAGGGTTAGGATTTTGACCGGCATCAATCTTTATTTGTTGCTACAAAACTTCTAAACTAAGTAGGTATCTACTTACTTATCGTTAGAAGCGTCTTCATTGTCCACAGGTTGGCCTGTGTGGTAACTTCACAATAAATTGAATATAATGGCCTCTAGAGGACATAGTCATAAAAAAAATGGAAAGGATATGTACATTAATATATTAAACAGGCAGCATATTCTTTATTTTAACAAACATTTAAATAATGATGGTGCACCAGGACAGAAGGGACTTCTTTAAAATGTTTACAACACAGCACGTCCAATTTGCAACCCAGACATCACCATGTCTGATCCATATGAAACCTAGAAAAAGAAATAAATGTAATTAAACGTAAATACGCGTTTAATCCATTATGTTGTTTCTTAAATGTCTGAATATTTAAAATGTCATTTTGGTACATTTTTGGTATGAAACTCTAATACACATAAAATTATGGACCTCTATTTAAAGATTGATTATTAAAATTCTATACAATGAATACTAAATCCGACCCTGTTAGCATCAAAATATTTTCGTACACCGAAATATAGCTTAATTTGCCAATAATTTTAAATTTGTCTTCAATGGTATGTTGTTTTAAAGTAAATCATTTCAATTATTGCAAATTCACACTATTACGATGATGCATATTTTTATCACAATTTCAAAAATTGATTGCCGATCGCCGCGACCACAAATGTTTACTTACCGATGAAAAGATGATCCAATGTTTTTCCATACTTTGCGCTTACATATAAATGTGCACTAAATTACACCGTCTTTTAAATGGTTCAAATTTTAATTCTATTAGGAAATTTTAAAATGTACACAGATGTTTCAAAAGAAACGTCAGGTCGTTGTTAGCTTGAGCAACATGTCGAACGTACAAAACATTGCGCGCGTCATTTTCTTAGAGCTTATTTGAATAGACGAAAAAACGGGATAGCAAGATTCATAATCATTGTAGAGTGAGCGAACAGGGAATATTTGTGATTTGTGTTTCGTCTGTTATGTCTGTGGATACGACAAGTATTGACAGAATTAATTTTCTTAAAACACTGTCACTCGGCCACGTGACTCCGACAGCACTTTTGACATTGAAATTGCTTTACGAACGAGGCTTGTATTTGAATGGAATGCGTCATGACAATGACGTCAAAGCCGCGGCTTTGAAAACAATAGCGTGTGGGCATTGTTGCGAATCGTAAAAAAAATGTAAATCAATTTAGTGTTAGAAAAAAAATTACCAATTTTAAATTGAAATGTGTATATTGTAAAAAAAAATTAAAAAATCGTTCACACCCTTACTGTTGATAAAGGAATATTGAAAAACTTAAAGCGTACTCCACGTGTTCGTCATTCCGCGGGATCACGAGAATGTAGAGGGAGTATTCGCCTATATTCTTGTAGTCCCGTGCATGTTTGGCATGTCTCACAATCTATCGATTTTATATTTATCTTCCTAGCGCTTTTTCCCGTAATAGGTTCGGGGTACGTTATACTAGTAGATCAGGTAATGACAGTAGAGCAGCTACCATCACCTCTGTGACCCGGCAGACATGTGGAGTACGCTTAAAGCGTGGTAAACACTATTTAAAAGAGTATTGTTTAGCTGCTGTATTCTGTAAGGTGGACTGTACTTTCCCAGTCGGGCGGCTCCAATTCGAACGGGATACCCCGCTATGCTCTACCTCTCTTCAATATATTTACGTACATACCGTTTTTGTATTATATACCTAATTCATATATGGATTCAAATAATTAATTTGGCTTTTCAGTGAAGGAAAATATCGTGAAAAAACTTGCATGTTAGAGATTAATTCGAATTGCAAAGTCTGCCAATTCGCATTGGGCCTGAGTGGTAAACTATTGCCCGATCTCACTCAATGAGAGGACAGATCGATTCCCTAGTAGTTTAGATGTGTATAGGCTGACGACGACGGTGATAACGATTAGGTCGGCACCTTCATTGCACTTTTATTATGACAATATAAATATGCTCACAAGTCAGATTTGTTTGTGTTCGATACGAAATAGAAATTCGTTGTAAAAAATAACTTTTCTACAGATGGGCTGCCTTGTTTCTTCTCTGTATTTGCCTTAAGCGCGCTCCACATGTGGACAGTTCCGCGGGAACACGAGAATGTAGAGGTAGTATTCGTGTAGTCCCGTCCATATTTGGCATGTCTCGCCTATTTCATAGACTAAGTAGAGATAGTTTGTTGTCGTCTCAATTCGATCGATTTTATATTTATATTTCTAGCGCTTTTTCCCGTAACAGGTTCGGGGTACACTTGACCATGATCCAGGATATTAGTAGATCAAGTAATTACAGTAGATAAGCTGTCATCACCTCTGTGACCCTGTTTACAGTAGATTACCGATATTACACCGATGAATCGATAAAATGTCGCGCGTTTTGACACCACCACATCCCTAATGGGCGAGAATGTAGAGGGTCGACCAAAGTCCCGGCAAAAGTTTCGCCGGAAGTTTCGGCGAACATGTGGAGCGCGCTTTAGTGTGTGTGTTATAGAGATGTGTGACATTTGAAACTCGGTATGTACTCTCTGCTTCTGTAGATAATTTTTTTTCTCTATGCTTTTTAGCCATTTTCGTACTATTTTAGGAGCCCAGACGTACTTTTTTGGAAAATACTGCTGGTAACACTGGGCAAATGGTTCATCACCGCAGTGTGACCAGATTTAGCAGAATTATGCGATTTTAGCAGAATATGACCTCCCATTTAGGTCTTCGCATATTGTGTCGCTGATTAGAAAAAGTTGGCAGTTTTTAGCAGGATGTAAATACTAACCTACTTAAATAAAATTGGACAAAGCTGTGAGCGAACTGCTCGAATCGGGAGGAAGCTCTGATTCCATGCCTATGAACACGAACAAAGTTTGGGGCTATATTGCAAAAATGGCTAAGGCAGATGGAACTATAAAGTATTCACACTTGGTCGATTTTGCAAAGGCCATGATAAATAATCGTGGACAAATTGACACAGCGCCATCTAGCCCCAAAGTAAGCAAAGCTTGTGTTATGGGTGCTAGATAACTGATAAACTACTTACTTATATACTTACTTTTAAATACATACTTATTATACATAGAATACCCAGACCCGTAACAGAAATTAAAATTCATCATTTCAATTTCTGCCCGGCCGGGAATCGACCTCTTGCGTGGCGTGGCATGTTGATCACTGAACCACTCAGGTCGTGATGATTATACCTATGTCCAATACTGCTTGTGAGCGGATATCTTCTCAGGTAAATAATATAAAAACCAACGGACCAACGGAACAGATTCAAAAATGAACATGTTTCTGCAATCCTACACGTAAAACAAGCAGTAAAAGAGAAAGATGGATGCGTAAATTTACGCCTTCAAAAAATATGGTTAAAATAGCTCAAACCTCGACAACCCTGTATAAAAATATTGGCATGACAGAGTGATGTCACGGACTTTAAGTTAAAGACAAAGCGTTATAATTTATAAATCTCCATACAAAATAAACGTTAATTCGTTAGCAGAATTTTAGCATTTTTTAAATAAAATTTAGCATATTTTAGCAGATTTTAGTCAAGCCGCTAGCATAATGACTAATTTAAATCTGGTCACACTGCATCACCGTTCATCTGTCATCTGTGCTGTGGGTGGATTTGGCTGATTTTGGTTGTATTTGATTGGATTTTGGATGGGTAGAAAGAATTTTGATTTTGAAATAATTTCACGATAACTATACAATTTCAGTTCAGTTCAGTTCAGATTTAAGGCTGATATAGTAACGCTAAATAATCAAAATGTCTCGGCAAACTTCCAGGCTCGACGCAAAGAAAGTGGTATGTTTTAGTTTAATTTCAGTTCATAAAGTCAAACCATTTCTTTTTTGCTTGTATATAATTTTTAATTGTAATTGTATAGAATTCGGAGTTGCTGACACTGACATACGGTGCCCTCGTATCCCAAATGTTGAAAGAAATCGAGAATACCGAAGATGTCAACAAACAACTTGAGAGAATTGGGTACAACATGGGCGTAAGGCTTATAGAGGACTTCCTGGCTCGTACTACTTCAAACCGGTGCTTGGAGATGAGAGAAACTGCTGATAAAATACAACAGGCATTCAGGTATTTTATAAATTTTGTAGCAAAAAGGACACTGAGAAAAAGTGAATGTATATCCCTCCTCCATTTTTACTTTTTTAGTATTTTCCTGCACCGTACACACCATGGCAATACATTAGGAATTGCAGTGGGTGATATCCCAATTATAAAATTTTTAGACTATACTATGAATCATCTTGGCGTTAATGGCCCGAGGTCAGCCTTGACCATGATCCAGGATTGCAGGAATGTGCAGGTTTCATCATGTTTTCCCTCCCCATTAGAATATACTACGGTGTTTTTTTTTTTATTAACCATTTATCTAATTTGCTACTATACTACACTTTCTGCTTTTCATTCCAGGCTATATTTGAACATGACACCCACTGTGACAAGTTGGAGCAATAATGGTGATGAGTTCTCCCTTGTCTGGGATCAATGCCCGCTAAGCGAGTGGGTGGAAATGCCCAACAATGGTCTTAAGTATTGCGCATTGATCCCAGGAGCCATACGAGGAGCTCTGCAAATGGTTCAGCTGGAAGTACAGTGCTGGTTTGTGCAGGTGAGATTCCAATATCATCTAAAAATTGATTTTGTTGTGGATCGTGGTATTAGATTTTGATGTTTCATGTTAATGTTACTTAGTATAGAATAAATTGGGCAGTAGCAAAGTCAATATTAGTTTAAAATTAATTAAATCTAAAATTTACAGACATAAAATACCCACACTGACAGTTCCTGACCAATCATGTTGTGTGAGCCTGGAAGAGGCTGCCTAAAGCATAGGTGACCGCAGGGAACACAAACGAGTTTAAAAATAGATTAGACAAACTCAGAATAATCTTGGTTAGAGAGAAGCCAGATGCAGGCAACCCAACAGTTGTTCACAACTGCCTGCCTGATAATCAATCTTACAATGTTACATAGTTACCCTTGTTACTTTGCAGGACCAACTGAAAGGTGATTCAGTGACAGAACTGCGAGTTAAATATATCAAGAGATTAGAGGACGCCGTTCCAGCCGGTGAAGACTAGTTGTCTTTAACTGTCAGTTGTTTAATTTAAACTTTCAACCTTATTTATATGTAAATAAGTACGGTTTTCAATTGCATCTTGGTTTTTCATGTCCAGTGAAATCATCATCATTACATAACTATTATTTTGTATATTGGGAACATTGACATAAATTATTTGAGTAGCGTATGGAACAATTGTCAAAAGTATATAACTGTCCCCTGCAGTTTTCACTCACGTCCAGTTTGGATTTCTGCAAACATTTAACTACACAGTGAGTTCTTATAATTTTTCTAAGACCAAAAGTACCCTATAAAACTGGAAACCATATAGCTTCCTATTTTTGAAAGAATGTTCGAAATCGGTCCATTACGGGGATTACTTTCCCACAACAAGATATCAGTCAGAATACTCGAAAGATATTTTGAACATTTAATATAAAATATTGATATTCAAAAAAGAGGTCTTGCTGAAAAATCAATGATTTCAAAAGTGCCATGTGGCATGGTATGTTTTGTCAATTGTTCTTGAAAGTATTTGGTTCTATAAAGATTTAAACTACTTGTGACTTTTTTTATCGAATCAAATTCAACATCCGTCAGAATAAGGTAACAACTTTGAATGCTTTCTTTAGTTTGATCGTGTAATTTGTTTTTGAGACTGAAGCTTTCATATAGTCTAATTTCTTTAGAACTCTTGTCTGTAAGTGTAGAATAAAGTTGCAACATTATTTCAAGATATACACCATATGTATTAAAGCTTTGCTACATCACAGGCTAGACTAAGGAATGGAACGCGTTACCTGCGAGTGTGTCCCTGATCATTATAATCTGGACGCCTTTTGGGCGTGAATAGGCTGTTCCTAGACAGGCCTGCTCCATCTTCGGCCGCATCGTCACTTGCCACCAGGTGAAATTGCGGTCAAATGCCTAAAAATATATATGTAACAAAAAAAGCGTGTAAAATGGTTAATGCAGATTAGACCTTCCTGCTTACTACTTATTATATCATATTATTTTCTGTTTATAATTGTGTATACTGCTGTGATGGGCCAGATATATTTGTATTGGGAATAATATTATTTTTATTGTACCATGTAAGTTATAAATATAAATACCTACTTATAAAATTCATATTAATATATAGTGCTATGAAGTATTATAAGGATTTTTAGATGTAAATGAAGAAATAAAATAATATATAATCTAGTTTCTATGCTTTTTCATACATGTTCCATTTATCTTGATATCTTTTGACCTAGGTAGATGCATTTCATATTGGTATATTCAAGGGGATGCGAACATTCCCGGGCTACGGAAAATTTGGCCGACGTGTCAGGAAACGATGTTCCTCACTGCCACAGCAACGGTTCTCCAAATCCCCAACCCTTGGAGTAATTGACACCTTACTCACTGGCAGGAACAATATTATTTAAAATAGTAATGTTTGTATGTAATTACCACCAGAGCAACTGGACAATTTAGTACAAAGGTAGTTCTACGCGCAATAACTCACATCACACAATGGTTTTGCCATAACCTTCTCACTTTGTAGGCAGGTTGGACTGTTACCAAAAATTACAACAATTCTGTTACGCAGCGTATTCACGTTGCTGCCCATTTTCTTCGGATCTACGGAGGCACTAGCTGGTTAGCCTCTAAGACTTTAGTCGTGTTGTTCGACACCCGAATGTCGAAGGGGTGGTACACACGCAAAGCAAGGTACCAAGGTACCTATTTGTACATAATTAAGTACTTAAAGCATTCCTATTTTTGGACTTTTCGATACCAACACCACAAACAAAAATATACAACATGGAACTGCATTGGAGTAGTGGCACTCTTCATTGGCATATTAACGCCTGTAGAAAACTTTTAGCAATGTCCGCTTACAATTCCGAGCAGTTGGTACAGTTAATTTGTACAATGATATCTGAAGTCTTTAATTTTTGTTTTGTGCGGAACACGACCATTCTTACTTGGACGCATTCGCGGCCCTTTGTTCTACACATATACAATGTAGTTACCTATTAATTATTTAGATGTATTAATTTTTAGGATAGGTAAATCAAACTTAAAATCTAACAAGTAGGAATCAACACTGTACCTACCGGCTATAGTTTATCATTTCGACTGCAAGCATCTAACATTACGATTACTGTTAAAATGTTCCAACTTAAAATCCTCAACCACCTAACAAAGTCAACCTTTCTATTCATAGCTACAGGAGTTGTAGATCAAAATACCTATACCCCTTTGAGGTCTTTTTACGATATAGATTGAAATATCTACATTATAACAAGTTCTTCATGTAATCCGTTTTGTGTTTAATTTTTTTTTACAAAACCATACCCGTTTTGGGCTACCCGTTTTGCCCAATAGCATATGTTTTTGTACAGTAATTAAAGACTTCAAAATGAAAGGTAATCCGCGAAACTCTTTGTCTTAATTTAAAGTTAGATGGCAATTATACGCGCAATATAAACAATGTGCTAATTATAAAAGCTTCGACTAATCAGGGAATACATATCCTATTTATTTTTAGTCGGTAGCCGGGCGGTTGAGTATCCAACAAATAAGCGAGTGGTACCGGGTTCGAATCCCGCTGCGGCCATGTACCAATGACTCTTTTCTGAATTCTAACCGATGCTCTTACGGTGGGGAAAAACATCGTGACGAAACCTGCAAATTCAGGAAACTGAATTTGTAACCATGATCCAATCTGGTCAGGTTCCCCTGGTAGCAGGGACACGGAGGTCAGATGGTAGTCGCTCCACTGTAATTACCTGATCGCCAAATCCTGGATCATAGTCAAGGCGGACCCTGGGCCCTCGTTCTCGAGAGCACAACCGGGACATTAACGCTAAGTTGATTATTATTTTTATTACATATCTTAATTAAAAAAAAAAACTAAAAACATTCGGTAGACATACATCCGCCATTAAGCTGCTTCGGTGCCGAAGCAAAACGGATCGAAGCTCGACAATATTCGCTATTTTCGGAACATGCACCCATCGACACTACTTATTGACATGGCAGCTCTTACCCGTACGAGCGCTTACCCGTCTTAGGCGACCCACCCGTTTTAGGCTACCTTCCCCTAACAAGGTTACAATCAAGTTATGATATAGTTACACAGTTACAATACAGTGTTGGCAGTTCGATAGCCAAATGCAGACTGTCGCCTGACCGATAGGCGGGGTGTCCCGAAACATAAGTGAATTAATACGTACGGGCCGTTCAGAGATGAACGCTATAAGCTAATGACCTACATCCTTGTTTATAAAAAAATTAGATGACATACTTATTACTCCTATAAAGTAAAAGAGTTCGGCAAATGAATGCGTGTCTTGGAAAAGATTATAATAGATACGTAGGTAGAGCTCGTCTAGTCTAAGATGACGCGCCCCACTACTTAGTTAGTTGATTTCGATGTGTGAGTGCAAATATTAATAACGACACTTCATCTGTGTGGGAGCCAATGAACGACGCTTGCTCCGACGTTTGAATCTTACCGGCAACTGAATGACCAATTACAACGGCATTTGTATATGTATTGCGTCCATATTTTAAACTTGCTTGTGTGCGTTAATGCGATAGTGGGGCGCGTCATTTTAAATTAGCGAGCTCTACCTACTCGTTAAAATGTAACCCAAGGTATCAAACAGAATTCGTTAAAAATATACCTAATAAAGTATCGTTTAGGTACTGGGAATCTCCGAGACTACAGAAAGTATTTCGAAAAAATTTCACGTAACGTACGATTAAATTTTATTCCATCCGAGCTTAGAGCAACACGGGCCATCAGCTAGAGTAGGTACTTACCGCTGTGTCCACCCTGCCGTATACTATACTGTCTGTACAGTGAATAATATTGTCTAGCTAGCACCTCGAACCAACCATCTCTATACGGTCAACCAAACACATGACAAAAAAGAAAATGCTTGGACAATTTACACAGCGCCACCTAGCCCTAAAGTAAGCAAAGCTTGTGTTACGGGTGCTAGATAACTGATAAACTACGTATATACTTTTAAATATATACTTATTTTATTATACATATAACACCCAGACCCGTAACAGATATTAAAATTCATAATTTCTGTTTCTGCTCGGCCGGGTTCTGAACCCGGGACCTCCGATGTTAACCAGCTATACCACTCAGGGTGCTTACCATGAGCTCTTATAGCAGGACCTAAACAGAACTGCCCTGCTTAGAATGAGACAAGCTTATGTGATACGTATAGCGCTGTCTCGTTGTAAGCTAGGCAGTTCTGTTCAAGTTCTGCTGTAAGAGCTCATGGTACGGCCCCAGGTGATAGACTTTGAGGGCCCGCGCAGGGACCCAGTGTTTCAGTGGGGCGGTTGGACGCCGTTGACTGTAGCTGTGTAACACACTGGATCAACGAACTCCAAATAACAGGTTCGGCAGACAGACATCCGTCCAAACAGCGTTTTGTCAGTTGCTTCTATCCCTTTTATGCTACCAATCGATGATTTTAAATAGACTTTGGATCGGCGGCACACGACTATGATCGATCATTGGTGTTAGCTAATCCATTCAAATAGGACAAACGAAGGTCATAGAAAATTATTCTTAGAATTTTGTTGGCGTTAGGCCGGTGTTGGTTCGCCTGCCCGGACCAGCAGCACCAGGGTCCGGGGTTTGGAGGATCAGCTGGGAAGACTGTATAGATAAGGATCAGCGCCAAAGCCGATGGCTTAACTTAATAACTTTTTAATGTTTATTAAGATAATATAGAGAAATGAAAATTGTATCAATAGTCGCATTATTAAAAAAGTTTTGGATATTAGTTGCTAATCTTACAATCACATGATAATTGTCATAAATGTAATCATCATCTTGGCGTTAATGTCCCGGTTGTGCTCTCGCGCACGAGGGCCCAGGGTCCGCCTTCACCATGATCCAGGATTCGGCAGGTCAGGTAATTACATTGGAGCGACTGCCATCTGACCTCCATGACCCTGCTACCAGGGGAACCTGACCAGGTTGGATCATGGTTACACATCCAGTCACCTGAATGGGCAGGTTTCATCACGATGTTTTCCCTCACCGTATGAGCATCGGTTAGTATTCAACTAATGTACATAACTCAGAAAACAGTCATTGGTACATGGCCGGAGCGGGATTCGAACCCGGGACATCTGGCTTACGATTTGCATACTCTAACCGTTCGGCCACCGACGCTCCATAATTGTCATAAATGTACATCAAGAAAATGTTGACTCTTGATACAAAAGAGTTCAACGCGAGCGACGCTCCAGTTGATGTCTTTTATATTATTGTAAATATAATTTCTATGGGTACCATTTTCTATTGCTCTAATTTACAAGTAGAACGTGGTAGAAGGGTTGAACATTAGTGTTATTGTTATAAACACCTACACACATACATATATGGAACGACATACCTCCGTTAATAGTTAAGACATATGGTCTGTTTAAACGCGAAGTAAAATAATGGTGCATGGGTATCCATATTTCGAAAATTTGTTTGTCCCAAGAAGGATCGGTTCCAAATTTAATTCAGAGGAATATATATCACTTAAGTAATTATTTATGTGTTAATTTTAAAATGAGCCTAGCCTAGTTTAAATCAAACTGTCACAGTGTCAATTATTGTTTAAAATCTGAATCATCTCCCTCTCTTGACACTGGGTGGGCTTAGAACCAGCTCAAGGTGTGACCATACTGATTCCACCACTATGCAACTTGATAAAATATAATATGTATGAAATATGTATTTTTAGTATTCTTTACCCGAAGGGTGGAAAGGAACCCTGTTACTAAACTTCCACTATATGTCACGCGCCAAAATATCTTTGGAACCGTAATAGTTAGAGATTTGAAATTTTGGTAGAATACGTATTTGAAAGGTCGTTGTCATCATCAACATCATCTTGATCTTAGCACTGGTGTCAGTCTCGGTTGTTTTCGTGGTTCTCCTTCCTACTCTTCTTTGTCCTCTTCGCTAGGTCTTCGCCGTCCTTGGGGTTCAGTGAGTTGGCGACTTGGCACGCATGTCATCGCGGTTCAATTTAGCAACCGCCAAGAGAATGCCGTCTTAGTCCACAAACGAGTTACAATTATTTATTAGGAGCAGACCAGCAAATAGATAGTCCAGGTTACTATTGCTCCTAGAGCACCCAGTTGCCTACTCAGCTCCTCGTCGAAATTTCGAGTGACAGCTGTCAGCTTAATACCGAAAGAATTATCGAAACTGGTTCAGAAAAAGTAATTACCTCCAAGAACAAATAAACTTTTCATCTTTGTAATACTATAACTTAGCTGCCCGACGGGTCTTCGTCCACGTGTATGAATGTAATGAACTCTACTCGTACTCCATCCTTTACTCTACACTACTCTATCTCCCTTCTAAATAATCGAATAAACGATTCTAAAATATGCTTGGACAAATTGGGCAAATTCACACAGCGCCATCTAGCCCCAAAGTAAGCAAAGCCTGTGTTATGGATGTTAGATAACAGAAATTAAAAGTCATAATTTAAATTTCTGTTCGGCCGAGAATCGAACTCGGGCCTCTGTGTGGCAACCGGCCAGTACACCAACTAAACTGAAATAAAAGACGCTCCGAGTGACACATCTTTCTAAACCAATTAAAAAAGCTTGTAATCAGTAAAGCCTTTTTCTTCGTTGTCGAGTTTCTGACGTGTGACTCATTAATCCATAATAATTAACAGTACGGAACTTCGGTATTTAGTTAATTATTCCGTATTTTGACATTCTGAATTCTAAACACATACCTACCTATTAAATACAATCACACTCTTTTGACATCGATACCCATATCATAATGACATTGTTAAAATAATGTGATTCGCATTAGATAATTGTATTTGACATGAAATTATTGTAATTGTAATAGTTGACTGGCTTAATTGTGACATTCCAAATGGATATAATATAATATCTTTAATGTAATTAATATTATCTAAACTGTATATTGACATAAACTTATTTTAATTGTAATAATTTACATTTAATATTAATTTAATTTCAATTCAACAATGAAAACGTATCAATATATGACATTATTTATAAAAATAAATAAATCAATCCAATTTATCCAATGTCAGTTGGTTGCTGTATCGTTCATTAGTCGTCTTTTAAAAACTCTTTAGACTTTTAGTTGATGTACGATTAACCGTCAGAGATACTTACAGATAGAGTCAGAATAGGTACTACCAGTCGGAGTCTGTTGCGCATCATAGGTACAATGCGTTCGTTAGTTCCAAGCACCCTTACTTGGAGGGTATCACTCCAGCCTCCTCCACGCTTTCTATTCCATTCCATCGCCGGCCTACTCTGTTAGACATCTCATTTTATATTTAAAATTAACCAGGCATAAGGTTGAAAATGCCTTGGCACAATTGTGATACTCGTTCATTGTATCTACTTTTGTTTTGTTAATGCTGAGTGCAGTCGCTCTTTGCGGTATGGATTGCGATGCGCTCTCACTAATGTAGCCGTACATATTGTCTGTTTAAAATTGGTTTGTAGATATATAGGGGAGGTATATAGTGCCATTTGCCCGAGATTTACCCTTTGTGTGTCTACACTCGTTGAGTTATATCTTTCCATATCTGTGGTGCCGAATATCGGTCCAAAACGCTCTTTCGGTGCGGGCCGCCTTTCGTATTTTTTGCTAAGTTTCGACACAAAGGATAGAAAAACAAATAAACAACTAGATTTTCAGTTTTTATTACTCTTCAGACATAAGTTAATCTGTTAAGTGTAGAATCCATGCGTCTACGTACCTATAGTATAATTTATTTACGAAATACGTACATAGGTCAAAGTAGGTAAATGATAAAACTGGGTTGAGATGAGATGATACAATGCACAGTAAATTAATATACGACTAGTTGTACTACTATAAATAGCGAACTTTATTACCACAATCATATTTTTCTTACTTATTCAGTCATTTTAATATTAATTATACGTATAATATTTATCGCATTCTTTTATCGTAACATAACAATCTATTTTTACCTTATAAGCTAAAAAAAGCCTTGAGTGCCTACTTACTTAACACATTTTAATTTGTTAAACATAGGTTTAATTATGTTGAAATCGGAGTGGTACAGTTTCATTATATTACAATATTATGTGTAGATTAGGTAAATACGTACCTACTGTTTTATCAATATTATTATAATGTTCACACTCATAATATTTGTAACGGTTTTGTTATTTATTTCAATTAGTGATGCAGTCAGTAAAAATATTATAATAATTCGCATGTCAGAAATAACTTGCTAAGATATGCACGCTTGGCGTTTCCAGCCACTCCATTAGTAAACATCACAGTTAAATTTATCCACAAAGTCGTTCCATCGCTCGTTGAATTTTTTGATAGTATTGTCTTTTTCTGTCCCGCTCAGTGCGCTGTATTTGAGCGAGTTCAGTGCTAGGGCTTTTAGCAACTTGATGTCGGCCAACCGGCTGGCTACCCCTACGAAGGCGACGTAGAAGTCATCAGATATCACATCCGCTTCCCACGCCCCAGGGTCGTCACACGAAAGCACCACTGGCATACCATTCGCCAAGTACACGCTCAAAGGATGGTTTCTCACATCACGCACCAACGACAGAACAGCATTAGATATGACGTTCACCTCCACACCGATGTCTCTCGCCACCACCTCCTTCATAAGCAATGGATGCTTGGACAACGCGTACGCGTGTCCCAAACGCTTCGTTCCCAACAGTATTGCGTCGAGTATATTTTCGTCCGTCGGACAACCGTACCAGTCGGTTTCGCCTGCGTGGAAGAAGAACTCCAAATCTTTCTTCGCCTCTGTCAACTCCGGTAAAAATACCACCAGTGGCTCTCCCAAGTCCTCCTGGCCGACCAAGTCGAAGCCAGCGAAATGATCCGGTATTTCTGATTTTATTCTTTTCGCCAGCGCAATGCTCTCGCCCACTGTTTCTCTGCTGACCTTCCTCGACGGTGCGAATATCAACTTTGCTCCAACAAAGTCTGGATAATCCTTCACGAATCTGACTATAGCCTTCTTGTAAGACTTGGCTGTTATCAAGGGCTCGTACACGGTGCCGTCCAGCTCGTATAGACTCGGGAGTGTACTTCTGACCTCGATATACATAATGTTGCTCTCTCTGAATTGCTTTAAAGCGTCGTAGAAATATTGTTCCCATAAAGGTCTGTAGGTTATTAGCTGGGAAACGGTTCCGAAATATTCCATAAACGTCGTCCAGGATTCCGTTATTGATGGGTAAACTTTGTCAGGTTCGTCCACGAGCAGCGTGAAACGTTTTCTCAGCTTAGCATCGAATTCTTTGACACTCGCTGCTGCTCTCCTCGCGTCGGACATGAGTTGCCACTTTTCGTTGCACGGTATGCTTGGAGTGGATGTCGAGAACCTCATTTTCAGCTGGTCACCATCAAAGCACACATAGAGGTTATCCATATACGTCGCATTTAATATGTAGTCCGGTCCTAGGATCGCTATATCATGCATATGCAGCACCGCTCCCTTCGGCATGTCTTTGATAATGCGGTACACTTTGGACTGTTTAATCTGATCCTTGTACGAGAAGAAGTGATGAGAGAAATTGAAGTACCGCGGGTTATCGAACGCGTAGTCCAGTTCTTGGAATTTGTGTTTCATGAGGCAATTGTTGACGATTTCCTCCTTGTCGGTGAGCGTCGTTTTCCCGCCGAGTGCCATGAGGGCTTCATCTCTGAGTAGTTGGTCCCTTTTGTTTTGTTGCGGTTCGGTTGCATCACATATAGAGTAGAGTATTGCTAGTATGATTAATTGGCGCATCGTGAGGACGGCGCATGCGCGTAGTTGATCGAATGTGTCGCCGCTAGCGCAGCTGACCCGTGACTGCCGCGCGCCACGCGGTAATCTCAACTTGACGCGCAAACAATTGACTATCTAATCGATAAAATTGGTGAACGACTGCTACTTGAGCGTGCGAGTGGTATTATTACACCCGCATCGCATGCGTAACGTGATTAGGATCTGTTTTGTTGTGCAATTGTCGTGTCAATGCTCTTTATAAAAAAAGCAGTCTTAAAGCGATCGGTTGAGGTCAATATTATAATTCTGAACAAATCTGTTGTACTGCAGGTAGGTAAGTAGGTACCTATAGGTATACGGGTTGGTGTTCCAAATACAATACTGCTAGCGCAATTTAATGTTCTTTTTTTATGTTATACGGCAGACATACAGGCAAGCGGGCCACCTGATATAAAGTGGTTTAATTCAATATTTATTAACATATTTGATAATGGGATACAATGTAAGTATCTCTTTTGTGATTATGTCATAATCATGTCTAAGGGTCAGGAGCTCTATTTTTGAACCGCTCGCCCCGATTTTTGTTTAAATCTATCTTTTCGACACCGAAAGCGAAGGCATCCAGATTACAACGATTAGGAAACACACTCGCAGGCAACGTGTTCAATTTATTAGCGACTTATAACCACAAGCATCGATATTAGTTTCTGGATCACGTCTACAAAATTTCATTGATTTTGATAGCGCAATATTAAAAATATGATCAAACTTCATTTGTATGGAGCGTACTCGGGGAGACCCCTCTTATCAACATTTCATTACTTAAGAATTTTTAAATAAATAACTACAATTAGTTATTATTATAACTACAATAAATAACTTTTAACCGCCGCAGCAAAACGATGTGACGGGTATTATAATTTTAACGTGTGTACAAGTCGGTAGCATTGTTGCTCTGAAACAGATGGACCGATTTGTATCCAAATGGTTCTCAGGTTGTTTCATTAAAGTCGGTTTAGTATAATAGGTTAGGGAGAAAGTTTCTTCGCATTTTATATGAAAATTCAAAACATTTTTAATATAGTTTATTTACATTTAACTAAAGTATGTAGGTACCATTTTGTTCGATAACTTTTTGCCATCTTGTAGGTAGGGACATGATCCCATTGCTATAGACATTTTGGGGCTTCTGTTTAAAAAACTGCGTCAAGTAGTTTTGGCAGTCCTCTCGTAATGTTAACCTGACACTGCCTACAGAATTCTGAAGAGACCGAAACAGGTGGAAATCTGAAGGTGCAAGGTCAGGAGTATACGGCGAATGCATTACACGGCCGCTTAATCTCAACTTCTTGCTTTAATCTTATCAGTTGTTCGCAGTAGAGTTCTGAATCGATGGCCCTGCCTGGTGGTAATCATGGTGGCTCATAATGAATAATGCCCTTCCAATCCCACCACACACACAGCATCACGTTGTTGCGAGTTAACCCGGGTTTCGCCACAGTCTGTGAAGCCTGACAGGCCATTGACCATGACCTTTTTCGCACGTTCTTGTCGTACGTGATCCACTTTTCATTACCAGTTATCAATTTCTTGAAAAATGGTTCGGTTTCATTACGTCGTAATAAAGAATCACAAATGAGTACACGGTTCATTAGGTTTCTTTCAGAGAGCTCGTGAGGTACCCAAATATCGAGTTTTTTTGTGTACCCAGTTTTTTTCAAATGCGCCAAAACTGTTTTGTGGTCAATTCCCAGTTCTTCAGCTACGTCGTAACTACTGATCTTGCTCCAATTTTTAAAAAATAGCATCCATTTTATCCGTAACAGCGCGACCAGAGCGACGTGCATTTCATTTCATTTCATTCATTTTCAATCCGGAAATTTTGATGTCAAACATAAAAATTTCCGGATTGAAAACGCTTAAACCAAATTTGTGCTACTCTCACAGACACTGCATTAGGTCCATAACCATCGCAAATTTTTTTCGCGGCTTGCGTTGCATTTTTACATTTTTGGTAGTAAAATTTTTAAATGTATCTATGTTCTTCATTTGATTCACTCATCATGACCGAAAGAAAAACAAATGAAAATTACGCATTTTCATAATTTGAATTTGGAATTATCTTCTTTAAAATTTTAACTTTTAAATGATATCTACCAAAACCAGCCAGGTACAAATAGTATAGCCAAAGTGGTTTTATTACAAGTTCATACATACTATATGCGAAAAGACTTTTTCGCCGACCTAATATATTTTGATTATATGTTGACTTTATCGGGAGTGTTCCGACGTCTGTCGCCTAGGTTATTAGGATTATTAAAGCCGAGCATTGGACACTAATATAAGAGTAGTTACGGTATCCGTCTCGAGAGTTGTCAAGGGTCCGCCTTGACAAAAATCAAAGATTTGGCAGATCAAATTACATTGGCTGATTTTTCAGGGGGGGCCCGGCCCCTGAGGTGGCCAATGAAGCCGAGTCGATCGCCAATGTACAGGCAGTGAGCACGAATTAGCACAATTAAAGCCACCCAACGCGGATCCAGTTTTAAAGTTAGGCCTAAGTTTTCAGATGTCACATGACATAGTCGAGCTCTGTAATTCTTTTTGAATTTTTTACAGGATTTGGTTTAGGGGGGCCAAAAGTAAAAATTATAGGTCATCATGAGCAAGCGCCCGAGTGAAAAAAACTTTGCCTTTTAGTGGGGCGATAAAAAAATAATAAGCAAGCGGAGCGAGCTCGGCAATTTAAGGTTTTAAAACCTAGAGGATAACAACGAATTTGTGAGATTTTGAGTTATAAAATCCTGAGGTGATTATTGAATGAATGAGCGAGGGAGCGAGCTCGCAATTTTGGACATTTTTGGTCTTAACAACAATGGGTGATCTGCACAATAGTCATTGAAAGAAATTAATGTATGAGTGACCGCAACGAGCTAGAAGAATGATAACAAAAGTACCTGAAACTTACGAATGAGCGAGCGAAGCGAGCTCGAAATTTTTTACATTTTCAGTCGTAAAAGTTGGTGTGATCAATGAATGAATGAACGAGCGGTGCGAGCTCGAAAATTGATCTTTTTAGATCTGCTTAGGTGCTGTGATGATGTGTGATGCTGATCGTAATAAAAGACAATAAAAGTAATATAAATGATTGAATAAGAAATTGGAGCGCGCACAAAATTTTGACATTCTGGTTTTTGTAAGCTTGAGTGATTGTTAAAATGAATATATGAGCGACCGTAGCGAGCTCGAAAATGTTATGTTTTGAAAGATTTGTAAATAGTATGAAAAAAACAGTAGCAAATGAATGAGCGAGAGATGCGAGCTCGAAATTTTTACATTTTGTTCTAAAAAGCTGGAGTGATGGATATAATAATAAAATTTTGGAATTTTTGGCCTATAAAACCGTGGGCGATTGTGAGTCAGACTCGGGGATAAAGGGGGGCGGGGCAATTACACCATTTGCCATCCCCCCCCTCTGGATCCGCGCCTGGCCTTGGCACCGCTGGTACCGCTCTAGTTACGCTACTGACGACGAGCCTCAAACAGACTGTATCAGGAGTTGGGGCGTCGGTTGAGGCGTAATTTAATTTCATTATAATAAAAATGTGGTTGTCATTTGAAATGGCTAACTGTCCTTTCAGAATACGACGTTTTGTTTAAAAAATGCGATATAAGATGAAAAGAGCAAAAGTCCACCACTATACAATATATTTATTTATTTAGGTCAAACAACAAGACTAACATAAACAAAGTTATAGCATGCAAAAAAAAAATTGTGGTTTCCTCGGTTGTATTTCATTGAAATTATGTTTGGGTGAATTTTTTTAAGTGTCCAAACCAGAATTTCGTATTGGTACATCCTGGGGTGGGCACCAGACCATTCTGGGGAGACCATCAGGTAAGTACAGTGGAGCGACTGCCATCTGACCTCTTTGACCCTGCTACCAAGGGAACCTGACCAAATTGGATCACGGTTACAAATTCAGTTGCCTGAATGTGCAGCTTTCTTAACGATGTTTTTCTTGCGAAGCTTTCTTAACGATGTTTTTATTGTAGTTAGGTACTTATATAAGAATTAATTGAACAGTCATACAACGTAGTCTTAAGCGCTATCCAAATTTATACTTGAACTTTATACATTGTACATAGCATTCGAATCCTTATTGAGAGCTGGAGTCTGTAGTAGGTTAATGAAAACCTGTGTTACAGATCTCCAGGCTCCCAACCTCCTGCATCCCTTACAATTAAATATTTTCGATAATGTGTTCATAGCAATGTTTAAGCATACAATCTTATAATGATCGTAAATGAAAAAAAGAAAACAACAATTAAAAATAATAGATGAAAATGAAAACCCAGTGTGCGTGTGTGTATGTGTATGTGTATGTGGTGTTTTATGGTGTTTGTTTGTCTGTCTGTATATGATTATCTCAGGTTACAATTTCGATAATTTTTTCTGTAGAATCATAGTCAAGATTCCTGAGCCACGATGTCTCAACAAATGAAAACAACAAATGAACAAGTGAAATTGGCAACAGTCGTACGACTATGGTTGTGCCTATCTACTTCGCATCGATACATTATTTTTAGTATCAAAACTTGTTCCAGTCATTTGTGAGGAAGTTCGGGTGAAATAACCTTTTATATTTAGATTTCTGGGCATGAAGGTATCTTATTAACTTTATGGGCCTAGGCAGAGCACGCTAATAAGTAGGCAGAGTAAACTTATAAGTAAACCTAATTAAATAATAGCTAAAAATTAATCAAAATCAAACATACATACTTAATGAATGCGATTATTATAAGTTTTAGTTCCTATGACTTATTTTGCATATAAATGCAAAGAACTGTTATAACAATATTTTTATTACATTCTGCTATTAATTTAACAAAATGCGCTCATAACATTTTTCATATTATTTTAATATAAGTATAATCAATTTCATTCGCAATTGTACATTATTTTAAACATTCCGTGATTTAATTTTGCTTATTTCAATGAGATTTATAATGAAACGTGATAGAGTTCCAGTCTCTCGGGCATAATACTAAAATATGTTTTGTATTCAACTCTTTTACTCTTTGCTTTAATGGTCTCACTAAATGCACTATCGAAAACGAATGGTGTAAATTACAACCAGCCTCAAAAGGGGGTTTCGTTTTCAAAGGCTTTGCTAAGAAAGAACAAAAAAAAAGAAATGCAATGGCATCGCTCGTCTCATCCGCCATGCTGATTTTATGCAAAGGGTTGGGGAAGGATTAAGTGGCACTTTACCGAACCGCCCCTGTGCAACTTGCGCGAGTTCGTTAAAAAAGTAAAAAAAAAACATGGCGGAGCTCTGTGCTGTCGCGCGGGAAGTGCGCGGGCATAATATCCAAATGCATGCGGCATGGGGTTTCATGTAAGCACGCACGAGTGTTGTCACCTTCGCAGCTCCGCCTTTAATCTCCTGATTGCTACTCCCGCGAATTTTCTACTCTAGTGGATAGGACCGCAGTGCTTTAAAACTAGAGAAATAATAATAACTTTCTGTCCATAGTCTATGTTCTTTATTTTCAAACAAGTTTATCAGCTGCCGTAATATACCTCAATAGTTTAAAAATTATGTAAGTTTTACGTGTTTTACATTGTTATTATACAACTAATGTAAAGTTTATGGTTGGTATGCGTGGAACGCATACAATTACATGTTTTTTTATATTTAAAGTTAAATACGAATAATAAACGTTTCACATTATAGATAACGTCGCATAAGGAGTTAGGTTGTGCGAGCGATGGACATTGACAAAGTGTACTAGTTAGATCCACCATACGCAGCCACCCTGTTTTAATTCTTATTCTGTCAAGATGGTTATAGTACTTACCAGAAAGTTTTTGCTCCACATGGCAACTCGGTAAGTCAACCAATGCGCTTTATAGCTTCTCAGTTTTAGAGAATTTAGATGACTTCTCATAAAATCATTTACTATTCGACGATATATGGAGTTTATTCTGGTAGAAACGAGAGTGCGGTTCTTGCTATCAAAAGTTGAGGAAAAGTGGCGGAAATTTTCGGATTTGTAGATAAGGTAATTGTCCTTAAAAATATAATAGTAGGTAAGTTACATTGACGTATTGCATAGCGATAATACAGTTGAAATATAAACGAAACGCTCATCCACAAGTCTATTCACGATCAGACATGTCACAATAGAATTTTGATAAAAAATAATTGACCGCTCACTTGAGCTGTTGCTAGCCAGAGAGGAGATAAAAACCAAGTGTTGCTACCTTATTGATTAACAAGTTATCAAAGATATTGATTGTCCAATTTCTTCGTAAGTTATCTTCATCATTAATACCTTATTTATCTAAAGAAGTTGAAGTATTTCCTATATTTTTAAACACACCAACGAGTCGCTATCAAGTAGATTATAGCAGATTAAAATATTATTATCTGTTGGCAATGACAGATAGAGCGAAAATCTCGTGTCAGTTGTAGCCGCCGAGTCTTTTTATTATTATTTACTTTAATAACACTATTATATCAATGTTTTAATAGCGATTGAGTATTTATTATGGAGACAAACAGCCAGATAAGCATGTACCGATTACGAAACAATGGCTGCGTGTCGGATTAAAGTTTGTGGCGATCGTAGGTGCGCACGCGGCCTCATTCGTGTAGTTTTGATACGGAGGTGAGCGACGCGGCGCAGTCCCGCTGAGCTGCTGTACTTGGAAGCGACTATCTGACCACAAATGTACGTAGCGGCAACGACCTTGCACATTTTCCCCTACCTTGAAATTGCTTGTTATATACTTCGGACGGCTCGACCGTAAACAGTGAGTGACAATGTTCAGTTTTGTTCTGTGCTATTTGCTGGCCAACTGTCTGGCCACCCTCTCCATGGATGTGACGCAGATTTACGACGAAAGAGCGGATATATTGAAAAGTGAGATGACCATGATGATTGGTGGTGATCTCGTGCTAAGTGACAGTGAAGAGAAAGCCAATCAGATGATCATGGAGCTGAAGTTGAGTGAAGTGGACAACGGATTCTTTCACCCCGAGAGATATAATTTGTCGAAGCATTTCTTCATTTACAAGGACCAAGTGGCGAAGACACAGTTGTTTAAACACCTCAGTCTAATGCCGAAGGGCGCTGTCCTTCACGTGCACGATATAGGCTTGTTGGGCCCCGATTATGTGTTAGAACTCACTTATATGCCGGATCTCTACGTGTGTTTCACCTCGCAGGAGCCCAAATTTTTATTTTCACAATCGCTACCGAACACGTCGTGTGAGACAAAGTGGCAACTGCTGAGGGACGCAAGATATTCATCAGGAAACGTTGAAAGATTTGACCTAGATCTGAAAAAGCATTTCACTATTGTGACCGATAATCCAAGTAAATACACAGACGTCAATGCAGTATGGTCGAAGTTTCAACAATACTTTTGCACCGTCAGCGGAATCATGACGTACAAGCCTGTGTGGGAAAAATATTTCTACGATACATTAAAAACATTTAGAGACGATAACATAATGTATTTAGAAATCCGCAGTACTTTACCGGATCTCTATGATTTGCAAGGAAACACGTATGATTCCGTGGTGACAGCTGAATTGTACAAGGAGGTGAACGACAGATTTTGTGAAGATTATCCAGACTTCTTTGGATCTCGATTGATTTACGCCCCAATGCGTTCTGTGACTGTGAAAGCTATGGAGGAATACATGAGAGTTGCGAGGATATTGAAGGAGCGTCTTCCTACGTTCTTGGCCGGCTTCGATTTGGTAGGCCAGGAAGATTTGGGGCCACCAACGAAGAACTTCCTGAGCGTTCTGTCTGAGGTGGCCGGGGAGTTCGACTGCTTCTTCCACGCTGGCGAGACGAACTGGTACGGCACGAGCTCCGACGAGAATCTTGTTGACGCTATACTCCTTGGCGCTAAGAGGATAGGGCATGGGTATGCTTTGCTTAAGCATCCCTTGTTACTGGAGGAGGTCAAGAAACGCGACATCGCCGTGGAGGTTAACGTTATATCGAACGCGGTGTTGAAGCTTGTGGCTGATGTCAGGAACCACCCTGCGGCGTCTTTCATAGCCCAGAACGTACCGATGGTTGTCTCCAGTGACGATCCAGGGATTTGGGAGGCAACACCGCTCACTCACGACTTTTATGTGGTCTTCGTGGGTGTCGCAAGCCGTCACGCAGACCTGAGGCTGTTGAAAAAGCTGGCATACAACTCGCTGTACTACAGCACTTATCCGGACAAGGATAAGTTGATATACGAGTTCGAAGTGCGGTGGACGAGGTACATTGATAGCTTAGTTCGTGATAAATGGTGATAGACGTTATTTATTTTGTAATGGTTAAGTGGCTTGTTTAAATGTGAATTTGATTAAAATAGATGGTAAATGCTGTGGTTATTATTCGTTAACGCGATATTCTTGCATCCTCTCATAGGAAGGACCTAACTAATTAATTTTGAAGAAAGCATCGGTATTTGTCCGTGTCATCATTTCTCAACAGTTTTTTTTTGTTATATCACTGAGGTGGTAAACAAGCTTACGGCCTGCCTGATAGTGAGCAAATACCGCAGCCTATGGACGTTTGCAATACCAGGGCCATCACCCACGCGTTGCCGACCCCGTAAAACCTTTTAAATCCTTTCTTGAAGAACTCCATGTTGTACTCTTCAGAGAAAACCTCTCCAGGTAGTTTATTCCACAACCTTAGTGTGCGTGGGAGAAAGTTCCTTTTGAACCGTACAGTTCGCGACCAATACAATTCCCTGTCGAATACAATGAAAATATAGTAAGTTTCTCAGCCGTTAGAGCGCAATAAAAACATAGATAGGCAGATAAGTAAAGTTTTACAATTATACTTCTAAGCAAATTAGACTAGCGATTCTCTAATTTGTTAAACAAATCATTAAGGTATGCACTCGTCATATCGAAGAGATTGCTGGCTGGGTGGACCAATTTTACACGTTATGTTTCTGGTGCTACTTCATTTTGTTTAATTATGATATTTTATTCACTTAAGGAAAATCAACAGCAATTATTACAATATGAAATAATACTGGCAGCACAGAGCCAATTATAGGTTTCCACCGATAGAAACTAAATAACAAATAAATAATAATAAAATGTATAAAACAAAGTCGCTTCCCGCCGTCTGTCCCTCTGTATGTACCTACGCTTATATCTTCTAAACTACGCAACGGATTTTAATGCGGTTGTTAACAATAGATAGAGTGATTGAAGAGGAAGGTTTCTAGGGTAGAACACGCGAATGAAGTCACGGCGGGAAGAAGGTCTCGAGATCGATTCCCGGTCAGTTGATTATCGTTTTTCAGGGTTTGGTGTTTGTATACAAATGCCAACTACTACCTACACAGAGAATCCTAATGTGCGGTTATGATGGCCAGTGTAGTTTTTGGATATACGAAGCTACACTATTCCCAAGAATTATTCGAATAGACCACGGGCCCTAACGCGCGAAAGCACAGCCGGGAACGACGCCAAGATCATCATTAGCATCTTGGCGTCAGTTTAGAATAGAATAGAATTGAAAAACTTTATTTGAAAGCTACATTCACATACAAACAACTTATGCTAGTACAGAACAAATTAAAAAACAATATGAACTAAGTACAAAACAAATTGCCACGAAGTAACTGAAACATTATAAAGTCCTATAGGTAAGCCGTATGTGTGAAGAGCATCACCCTGGTATTCTGCCAAAACCTGAGTAGGTTCACGGAAACTCTGAAACACATATGAGTGTAAAATAATATACTTAATGATGTGTGTAATATACTAAGTGATAGATATAAGTAATAATCATCACAGCCCGTAACAGTCCACTGCAGGACTTATGCCCGTTTTCACCAACCAGTCCTAAAGTATCCCCTTACTAAGGCATCCTTATCGTAAGGTATCCCCTAAACCGTTCCTTATCTTAAATTCATTTTCACCAGCTTATGGAGCACTTTCTAGGTGACACTTACCTAAGTGACATAAATAGTGATTTCAAAAACCGTAATTATGCCGGTAAAATTTCCTTGACATTATTTAATTAAAATATTACAAAATAATATTAAAACACGCAACAACATAACTAAAATTAGTAATTCTGATATTAAAAATGTCGATTGTGTAAATCTACGGGGGGAAATGTATAACATGGCTGTATGAGCTTAGTACGTATTTGTAAAAAAAAAAGTTGATTTGACATTTCTTTGTGGTGATAATCTTTTCGCGCTGTTTGCTTTGTATATCTATTTTATTTGCTAATTCCTTACATTTACGAGTAATAATGGCAGAAAAAAGAAAGCGCGGTCAAAACCAAATAGTAATGGGGAGTAGTTACTAGGTAGTTACCTGTTATCTGGATTATATTCTAAATATTGTTCTATTTTTTCAAGCAAAAATATGACACTTTGCTTAGATAACCTAAAGCGGTTAAAAAGTCTATTTCGTCATATTTCGTGAAAAAATCAGGTCTCTCACGGTATAAACGCCTCCGAGTAAACAAATGAGGCCTTTGTATTATTTCTACAGCCTCAATGCTGTCAATAGCGTCCAAATAATCAAAAATATTTTCCATTTCGCACAATTAAATATAAACTTTTCTTTGAAAAACGGTCACCTAAGTTCTAAGGGCCCGACATTTGGCCTCCTAAATTTAGGGGGTCACTTAAGACGTTAGGAAACCCTTTAACATTGGTGAAAACGAAATTTCTTTTAAGTGGCCCTAAATATACGTTTAGTGTCACCTAAAATTTAGGGATTGTTGGTGAAAACGGGCATTAGGGCCTCTCCCACGAAAGGGGGGTTATTGCCATAATCTCCACGCTTGGCAGGCGGGTTGGAGATCGCAGTGTTTAAATATAACAATGGAAAATGCTGCTGCCCATTTTCCAGACTACGGAGACTCTTAATCTTTTGCCTCGAAAACATTAGTCGCCTCGTACGATACCCACGAGTGTAAGGGGTTGGTGCTATTCTACTCTGCCGGACACCACACGGCCAAGTAATAATAATACATTATAATCTGAAATGTGTGAGTTTAGGTTGTGCTCTCGCTTGTGAGGACCCGGGGTCTGCCTTTCTACTTCTCTTGGTCCATTTCGCCCGGTCTTCGGCACCCTAGGTGGTAAGTTGTTTGGCACTCAAGGTCATCCTTGACGATGTCAAGCCATCGCTTTTTGGTCCGGCCTCTCCTTCTCGTGACTGGCTGGGAACGACCCATTATGACTATTCACAAGAACACATGGCACAGCCAGCTGCAGGAACAACGAACCTACCTCAGCATCCCTACCTATCTAAAATTTGTCCAGACTGACTTGTCTTATTTGGTTATGCAAATTATGTATTTAAAGGGATAATTTGTAGCAGTATTCGTCGAAATTGACATTCAATGTGTTTCTTATATAATTCAAGACATCTTTACACAGTACCCGTAGCGTGATTGATAGTAGTCGTGATTTTGATGATTGTTTGTTCACCAAATAAGACAAGTCAGTCTTGACTGATCATACATATAATGTAGGTATGCTTGGTGGGTTCGTTTACTCTGCAGCTGATTATATATATTTTGACGACCTGAGTGGTTCAGTGGTCAACATGCCAGTCAGCCACGCAAGAGGTCCCGGGTTCGATCCCGGCCGGGCAGAAATTTAAATGATGAATTTTAATTTCTGTTACGGTTCTGGGTGTTCTATATATAATAAGTATGTAAGTATTTAAAAAGTATATAGGTAGTATATCAGTTAGCTAGCACCCATAGTACAGTAGCTTTGCTTAGTTTGGGTCTAGATGGCGCTGTGTGAATTTGTCTACGATTATTATTATTATTATCTATATTTTTAGGGGTGCATGAAAGGAGCCTCCCCGCGGCGCAGCCTGGAAGCAGCTGGACTCGGTAACGCAGAGTCCAGGCTGACAAATCCTCTCACCACAATGATGATTCGATCTATATTTTCTTCCCCAAATTATTTACGAGAAAGAGATGAACTAAGGGTTTCCATATTTATTCAAGTTAAGGGTATCAATATCTACAAAATATCTACACACGAACGAAGTCGCCGGAAAAGCTAGTTTTCTGTTATCCCAAGAGTAAGTTGTTGCAATAGACGTCACTGAGCTAAATTACTATGTAAAGCTTGTATATATGTTCTGATTGTGTCTCATAACTTGACCTGACCTGACCTATGTTGGTAGACATCTGCATGAAACTGGTTGGCCACCCATCCACCGCTAAGAGCCTGAGATACTTGAAACTGTTAGACTGTGGTAGACGAGCGATTAAAATCGCTAGTTGCCAATAGTCGGTTTCAGGTTTCGCGCACAGCTACAACGGGGACAAAGGGAATATTAGTATTCCCAAAGGGTATATAAGTAGCTGTCTCCATGATTGACGCAATAGGCCGTCATAACGTAGTATCCATAATGGGTTTGGAGTGCCGCAGAATAATTTTGCTCGCGGCTGATAATTAAACTAAGTTTCTCAGTCGGCCAACAACAACTAGTCTAGTATGATAGTCTGTTTGGCAAATCGCCATATTCATGGAAAACGCCCGTAATAAAAATCCGGTTTTCCCATCCCGGTGCGTGGCAGAGGTTCGATTCCCGGCCGAGAAATAGAAATGATGAACTTTAATCTGTTACTTTTTTAATTTTAATTACTTTTATTATTAATATTAATAATTTGAAATTACATAGGTATTTATTTTGTAGCTATTAATGAATACTTATGAATTTTGTTAATTTATTTTTTAATTTTAAACAAGACAGGCATTTGACCGTCATCTCACCTGTTGGTAAGTGACGATGCGGCTGAAGATGAAGCATGCCCGTCTTGGAACAGCCTATTCACTCAAGCCTTGAAGGGATCCAGATTATATTGCATGCCAGATTCTGGTACAGAATCGAATATCATAATTGTAATATCTATTTTGTAGCACATTTTAAAGCAATAAATCATTCATTCATTCAACCCGCTAGTCATTAGACTACGAACGCTTATACGCTATGCTGTAAATTAAACACAATGTCCCAAACAAAATCCCACCATGTGCTATTGTAGAATGGCTAGATGCTAGCTTTTACAAAGTAAAGTATATATCCATGGTACTAGCATGGTATAAAAACTGTTTGGGCCTGTGGCGACCGGCGGAACAGAATATATCACCAGCCCTTGACGGGTGTCGTACAAAAGTGTTTGATGTCATACAGGCAGCATTTTTTTCTGTTAACTATTTTGATCTCCCTGCCCGCCTGACAAATGTGGAAATTAGGGTAACGCCCTCCATTTTTATGGAGGAGGCTCAAGTCCAACAGTTAACTATTAAGTGCTGTTGTTGTAGTACTACGTTAAATTAACAGGCAGGGTGACCGTTAGATGGTTTGTGTTTGCACTAGTTTTAGGCGAGGTTACGCCGATCTAAGGTTACTACCACTTTTTACTACTATTCATGGACTTTGAACAACAATAGAACCTACAATGAAAAATAAACGTTTTTGAGTTCTGTTTTGGTATAGAATTGCGTTACTTCCCTACTTTATAATTTTTTCTGCGATTATTGTCGGTCTGATTAAAGTCGTTCGTCTGCATTGGCTAAAAACTTTGAATGGGGCAATTTATGTCTGCTCGTGATCACAACATGTTATAAGACCTCTTGCCGCGAGAGGTGGATCACTGTTCACGTGGAGCAATGAGTCTGGACTGGAACTCTGTAGTTACAAACTGTAAGTTCACAGTAAATATTATTTTACAAGAGATGAGTTTTGAAGTAAAAACTTCTCTAGGCGCGTGATGGTTAAACTAAACTAACTAAAATTTAACTAACCCAGTCCTGCAGCCGAATATGAAGAACAGGATGTAGATTCCTGGTAGGTGCTTAAGCCAGCATCCAAAGAGCCCTTTCGCTGACGACCCAAAGAAAATCTTGGCCTCCGAGGACCCAAAGACGCCTGTACGTACGTGCCGACTTCTAACGTACCTATACCTTCCAGATTCGAATATTATTGAGACCCGTCAGCTCTTCATCTAACAATTCGTGCATTATCCCTAATTTAATTCAAGTTCAAAAGTGTTTTTAGGGTCAGTCAATGTCGGACAGCGGAAAGCATGCCTTAGTGTCAACGGGCCGGCCATTTGATGAGACGACAGGATGGACGCTGGAGCTGAAAGAGGACCAAAGGCGAATAGTGGATGGATAGCGAAAATGGCGAACTACCAGACAATTGGGCGACAGAAAGGCGACAATTAGGAGAGTATTACGCTAAATTTTCGAATAAATACAGCAAATGTTGATGAAAGGTGCGACTACCTGTCTGGGAGTGTACGAGTAGATATAGTAATAAGTAGTTCACCGTCGTTGTAGGTATATAAATAAATAAAATAAATATGCTTGGACAATTCACACAGCGCCATCTAGCCCCAAAGAAAGTAAAGCTTGTGTAACGCGTGCCAGAAAACTGATAAACTACTTATATATATTATAAATACATACTTATCAAACATACAACAAACAGAAACAGACATTAAACAACAGAAATTAAAATTAATCATTTCAAATTCTTACCGGCCGGGAATGGAACCCGGGACCTCTGCGTGGCAAACCGGCATGTTAACCAACTGAACCACTCAGGTCCATTAATTTTGTGAATAGCAGCCAATCTCTAATACCTTACCAACTACTAAAACGATTCACTACCTAATCGGAAGTCGCTCTACAAAGAAAGACTACAAAGAAAAATTAAGGTACGTAGGTAACTGCCATTGTGTTCATATGACTCACGTTATTATGCAGTCTTCAGAGGAAATGTTGTGCAAATAAGTGTAATTTGACTCTGACCGCAAGTGACCAATTGTTACTCGTATTGTAGTTGTATTATTATAATTTTAATTGAAATATACAATGCTGATTAGTTATACTTCCTGTAATTACGGGCAACTTCTTGAGTACTTTATGAAAAAAAAATTGATTCGTATTTATCTTAACTGTTGCTGGAAAACTAGGTAGGTAAGTGCTTGCGTTAAAGTTTGGTCAAATGTACCTGCCCTTCCTACAGGTACAACATAATAGAATATCAAGCAAAGTATAAATATATACGATTCGTGCATTTATATGTAGTTAGGGACGAGGGATGAACTGCTACTGAATATGTGTAATATCGAACAAAATGGCTTTAACGCTATAAGGAAATTTTTAAACAAAATTAAAATTTCTTAGAAAACACAATACTAGTACCCTGAAATTGGCTGAATTTCGAATTTGCTCTGGACACTCGGCCGGCCGCCACGGCTTTTGAATAAAAGTTCTTGGAGGAGGACACAGTACTACTCCAGGTGAGGATTGTCAATCCTGTGTAGATCATCTAGATGTGTAGCACCTTGTTTATATCTAGAATCCTTAAATACCTATTTATTACTTACTTCTACACGTCGCTCGGGAAGCGTAAACTTTTATTCGAGGTTCTTTTGTCAGTATCCGTTCGCTGTGTGGACGACCAGCGATTCACGATCCACGATCCAGGATCGTGAATCGCGGATCGCTGAATCGTCCAATGTGGACCCAGCATTAGCCGTTACTCATTAGAGTTGAGCCAAACATTTGGCCTAATCTACTGCTGCCATGTCATGGTTGCTGCGAATGTTTAACAAAAGCCTGGAGTCCGTTTCAATTCCTCTTCTCTGGAGGAAATAGCCATTTCAAAGCCTGGAAAACTAACTTGAGAGAGGCAAGGTGGATATCGATGCTCGGCACCCCATGTACCACCCCACTACAACAAAGGCAGAAAAGCCGAAAAGCCTTCATTAAGTGTAACGACCCTTTATCGCCGAACCGAAGCAACCTTTGGCGCGAGTGTTTCAAACTTACCGACTTCCTTTGTCCCACTCTTCGAGAGCCTTCTCCCTGGATTTGAATTACCATGGCCGGCTTAGAAGTCTTCTTCAGACTCAGACCGGTCGAAGCAAGGAGAATAACCAGGTGGGGATTTTAGGGTATCTCCAACGTCATCTGTGCCTGCAGTGCTATTCAAACGATGGCCCACTTATCGTACCCTATGTGTCCAAACACCTGCTGGAGGATCTGATGATAGCCATAGCGCTGTTTTGGGTTACTATGTTATAATGTTTTTCATGTAAACACGTTAACGAGGAGAATATTAGAGTTACCTTTTCGAAATTCCTCTAATAAAACCGTGCACATTATTCTATTGTTTTCCTTTCTTGTGTTTAGTATCAGCATTCTGTGGTTATGGTACATCCTTCCCCTTATTATTCTATACCTTTTGAAACGGAATATTTAATATCAGTACCCATGGCAGATAAAGAGTAGTTTATGCAACTCGCATATAAAAGGGGGTATTAAAACATGAGTGTCTGTTTATCATACGAGGCGTAGCCGAATAGTTTGACATGAGGGTTGTAATACCTAATATGCAGTTGCAAATACTACTTTATCTACACTCGTGCTTTAAAGTTAAAATTTCGTATCTATAATTTACTCACCTTAACAGTAAGCTATTAATCACTTCTGTTGCACCTACGCTTCAAGGATATCAAGCGTTTGTGTATGTGATTGTGTACCTATAATTTTATAGGTACACAATCACAAACATAAACAGGAAAGGAAGTCTGGACAACCCAGCCTATATGACCAATAACGTTGAACGATATGTTATTGGAAAGGATTTTACATTGTCTACAACTTTTACAATGGCAATAATCCTCGAATCGCTGTGAGAAAGAAGTTATGGTCAACTAAAATAAACTTCGCTTTGCACTGGAATATTCGGCCTATCCATCCATTTCTGCTGGTCCTCCTTTGAATTTTTAATTTGATAATAACATATTTAGGTGTTCAGATAACATTTCGTCGCGCACGGCGCGCGACTAAAATTTAAAAAACAAAAGTGTTGCATAATGACTAAAACGTTATTTTACATTATAGCTGTAATGGAAACAATGAAAATAATAGCCGATACCTGTAGGTACATCCAGCTTTATTCTTTTTTTGACTTCTGGGACTGTGGTAGGACTTCTACTCACTTAAAACTCCACGGTGGTCCACTTCGGTGCAGTTCGATGGGCTCCGGGATCTCAATGGAACGCAACCGGAACCCTTCTAACACCGCGCC
Organism: Blastobasis lacticolella; assembly: GCA_905147135.1. NCBI lineage: Eukaryota > Metazoa > Arthropoda > Insecta > Lepidoptera > Blastobasidae > Blastobasis > Blastobasis lacticolella. The sequence continues at coordinate 6,410,339 of LR990056.1, forward strand.
CGAAGGCCCATCGCGAGGTAGGTTGTGTACTCTCCAAACCTGCCCCTTCACCGTTCGGTGTGTATCGGCTTGATGACCACCCCAAGCCGACACCGTCCCCGGAGTCGTTTGGTGGAACATTGTAGCCCCCACCAAAGTCTCCGCATTTCCGATGACCCCCTTTAGTTGCCTCTTACGACAGGCGGGGAAGACCGCAGCTCTATTCTTAGCCGGAGCTACACGGTAGCACATTTACTATAATTAAAATAACATCTATTGACCTCTTGTAGAACAATAACAGCCGTCAAACTGTCAACAGATAAGAAACTGACTTGGGGACTTTACTCCCTTTGGACGGATGAGAAACATTTTTCAGGGTACTCCCCGTGTAAGTTGTTATACCAGGGACCAAACCACTCGCATCCACGCGAGCGCTCACGTGCTCTACCTATCTCTATCACACTCGTGGTAAGCTGCCTGAGATAGAAAAGACAAGCATTAGAAGGCGAACGCTCGCGTGCGCTACCTATCTCTATCACACTCGTGGTAAGCTGCCTGAGATAGAAAAGACAAGCATTACAAAGCGAACGCTCGCGTGCGCTACCTATCTCTATCACACTCGTGGTAAGCTGCCTGAGATAGAAAAGACAAGCATTAGAAGGCAAGCGCTCCCGTGCGCTACCTATCTCTATCACACTCGTGGTAAGCTGCCTGAGATAGAAAAGACAAGCATTAGAAGGCAAACCCTCGCGTGCGCTACCTATCTCTATCACACTCGTGGTAAGCTGCCTGAGATAGAAAAGACAAGCATTAGAAAGCGAGCGCTCGCGTGCGCTACCTATCTCTATCACACTCGTGGTAAGCTGCCTGAGATAGAAAAGACAAGCATTAGAAGGCGAGCGCTCGCATGCGCCACCTAACTCTATCACACTCGTGGTAAGCTGCCTGAGATAGAAAAGACAAGCATTAGAAAGCGAGCGCTCGCGTGCGCTACCTACCTCTATCACACTCGTGGTAAGCTGCCTGAGATAGAAAAGACAAGCATTAGAAGGCGAGCGCTCGCGTGCGCTACCTATCTCTATCACACTCGTGGTAAGCTGCCTGAGATAGAAAAGACAAGCATTAGAAGGCGAACGCTCGCGTGCGCTACCTACCTCTATCACACTCGTGGTAAGCTGCCTGAGATAGAAAAGACAAGCATTAGAAAGCGAGCGCTCGCGTGCGCTACCTACCTCTATCACACTCGTGGTAAGCTGCCTGAGATAGAAAAGACAAGCATTAGAAGGCGAGCGCTCGCGTGCGCTACCTATCTCTATCACACTCGTGGTAAGCTGCCTGAGATAGAAAAGACAAGCATTAGAAGGCGAACGCTCGCGTGCGCTACCTACTCTATCACACTCGTGGTAAGCTGCCTGAGATAGAAAAGACAAGCATTAGAAGACGAGAGCTCGTGTAAATGCGAAAGGTTTCGAATATACCCCTGCACGGCTAGCACAAGTATGCACGCGACACAACTCGCGCCGCGAGAGCCTTTATTTCCTTCACTCAATACTAATATAGAAGAGAGCCGAATCTATGTCGCGCCTTTACTCGTTTATCGCTCTCGCGCGCACCCTTGTGCTAGCCGTGTTTGTCACACCTTATTTTAGAATACCGGACACATATTAATATAGCAAATACAAAAAAGCCGCTGCAGCGTATTTTAACTCTCTAAAGTTTCTAACTTAAACTTAGGTATTAAATTAACAAAAACTTTGTGTGGGTTACAAATTATCTTCTCTCTCCCACAAATGATCTGCTCGACTAATCCCGTAATGTGTGGAACAGTGTAAATGGAGTATGCAACACAATATGCCGAGCTGACACCGGCATTCGTCAAGCATAACAGTCCATGTTGGTATTAATTCGTCAAGCGTTTAGTCATCTGCAGTGAGAACATGCATATATTTATTGCATGCTGGAGGGTTTCGTTCAGTCTACAGCGGACGGACCTACTTACGTGTTTGATTTTGTTTAATCGAATTAATTTGGAATGTTAGGTAGGTTTCAGAGTCTTAACTGAAGTAGGAATAGTAAAGTAAAGTAGCATATGTTTATTCAACTTACTTACAAGCACAATAACTACAAAACATACAAGACAATAATAAAAAGAGAAAAGCCAAAAAAATATTTAACCACATAATGCCACGGCTGACGCAGTGGCGCTGGTATTCAGTGCACCCCAAGCTCGCAGTAATCTCCACGCTTGGCAAGCGGGTTGCAGATCGCAATGTTATAATATAAATATAACAATGGAAAACGCTGCTGCCCATTTTCCAGCGTACGGTGACTCTAGATTGTTTGCCTCAAAAACATTAGTCGCGTTATACGACATCCACAAATGTAAGGGGTTGGTGCTATTCGACTTTGCCGGACATCACACGGCCAAGCTTAGTTTTCAAAACGTAAAATAATTTTTAAAATTTTTGAGTATCCATTATAAACAAACTAACAATCAAATCTTATCTCTTTCACAGGGTTTATTTAGGCTCCTGAGACTGTTTGACCAGTCTCAGGGTCTCCAGCGAAAGACCCTGGTAAACTTCGCTTCGCCAACGGTAGAAGGTACAACTAACAAGTGTAGAGCTCTTTGCAGTGCTGAAGTTTGACCAGCCTCAAAGTACGCAACCTGCGACCCGGATTATGCGAACGTTGCTTTACCCTGGTAATCGGTCTCGCAAGCACGCTGCCACTGCACCAGTGCCGCTTGTTGAGTTTCGATGATGATGATGATTTCAAATAAGCAAGAGCGAGGATACAGTACCTGAGTTTTGACAATCAGGCACGCTCGAGGACAAGCTAAGAAATATGTCAACGGAACCCGCAACAAATGAACAGGTGGCAGGACTCTGTCAAGCCTGAGGAGTCCGCTAGGGTGAGTACCACGGCCTTATCTATTTCTGCCGCCAAGCAACAATGCTTGCGTTGTTGTGTTCCGGTTTGAAGGATAAGGTAGCCAGGATAAGGTAGCCAGCGCAATTTCAGGCATAAGGCTTTTTCATCTAAGACATCACATCACAGTGACATCGCATCTGCGGTTCTGTTATTTTGTTGCCTGCAACCTAAATGCATGAATCGTAGATGTTATGGGCGACAGTTGCCGCTTACCATCAGGGCTGTCTGCTCGTTTGTCACTGCATAGTATATCGTCTGGACGTGTGGTGTCCGGCAGAGCAGAATAGCACCAACCCCTTACACTCTTGGGTGTCGTACAAGGCGACTAATGTTATCGAGACAAAAGATCTAGAGTCTCCGTAGGCTGGAAAATGGGCAGCAGCGTTATCCATTGTTTTACTTACAATACTGCGATCTCCGACCCGCCTGCCAAGCGTGGAGATTATGGCAATAACCTCCTCTTTCGTGGGAGAGGCCCTAAGTCCTGCAGTGAACTGTTATGGGCTGTGATGATGATATCGTCTTGGTTTTAATGTTCCGATTGTGCGCTCGCGCACGCGGACGTCTTGACCATAATCCAGAATTTGGCGGACTAGGTAATTACAGTGGAGCGACTGCTCTGTTAACAGAGGAACTTGACCAGATTGCATCATGGTTAAAGTTAAAATTTGGTTGTCCTCATTTTCTTCAAGTTTACGTGATATTCTCTTTAATTTCATATCATACTTTTCCAGGCGATCGTTGGTATTTTGCGACGCACTTCACGCGGGAGCCAAGTCTGAACGAGCAACGAGGTGTCGCAAGCAAGTTTGGATCATGGTTACATATTCAGTCGCCTGAATGTGCCTCACCGTAACATCAGTTAGTGTTCAACTATTGTGCATAGCTCAGAAAAGAGTTGGTACATTTTGACAATGGGGTTGGAACCCGGTACCTCGGGGTACGAGTCAGACCCGAGACGAGTTAAGGCACTGACGCTCCGAGTAGGAAAGATAGTGATTCCGTTAATTGATAACAATTAACGGAATCACTATCTTTTCTAAAAAGCCTAGCCTATAATGCTGTTTGCAAAATATTGTAACACCAGCAAACATTAACAAATCTATAAAGTAGGTATATATTTTACGAGACTTAGACAATGTTGCACGGAACGATCGCATCAACACGTCACGGTCATTCAAACAACTATGGTAAACAAAGACTAATAAGCAGAGATTGCTGTGGTTATCGTTCTTTGTTCTGGCAGCCGATAGAACACACAGTTGAAATTTGTTTTTTGAGTAGTTTAACAGAATTTTTAAATCATGACAATGAGCCAACACTAGGTCAACACGGATTACGGAAACCTGTTACAATAGCTATGCCGCTAAATCGCGGTATTTCGTAGTAATGCGTAGATATTTAAAATACTGATATTTGAATCTAAAATTCCCGCTTTCTAGGCCGACGGGCTCCATCCATACACACCTACGAGTGCAGACACCAATCTAAGAAAAAAAACATTATGGCGTCAATACCTAGGTTGTGCTCTCGCGCGCGAGAGCCTGGGATCCGCCTTGACCATGATCCAGGATTTCACAGATCGGGTAATTACAGCTGAGCAACTGCCATCTGTTCTCCGTGACTCTGTTAACAGGAGAACATGAACAGATTGGGTTATGGATACACGCATTCAGTCGCCTGAATGTGCAGATTTCCTCACGATGTTTTCTCTTACAGTAAGAGCATTGGTTAGTGTACAACTACAGTGATAATAACTCCTTAAAAGTTATTGGTACATTGTCGCTCCAGGGATCGAACTCTGTACCTCTCGTTCACAAGGGCGACTATCTAGTAATTTTTTTTATACCACTAAGTTGGCAAACTAGCTTACGGCCTGCCTGTTGGTAAGCAGTCACCGTAGCCTATAGACGTTTGCAATACCAGGGGCATCACCCACGCGTTGCCGACCCCGTAAAAACCTTTTTACCCCTTTCTTGAAGAACTCCATATAGTACTCTCCAGGGAAAACCTCTGCAGGTAGTTCAATTACGCCTCCGATGCTCCCTACCTGACACCTACCTAATGCGCCTATTACATTTAACTAAATTCAGAAGCAAAAACCGTGAGAACCAATCAAAGTGGAATTTATTGCTTTTTGTATCATTTATATTATGTTACGCGTCACTCCACATTTCCACAAAAGCCGTGATACAAAAATGGACCCTATTTTATGAGTTACACATTCTACTTTGATTTGCTCTCACGCTTTTAGCTTCTGAATTGTGACTACTGAATTTAGTCAAAATGTAATAAGAGCAATATATGTCTATAGATCTCAACCTACGCCAAGTGTGTGGTGGCATTTCCAACCAATTAAGACGTCTTCGTTCTATTAGTAGTGTCGCGGCGAGGCGCCTGCTCTAATTGGTGTCAACGCTCGCCCCCGCGAGATTTATTACACTACACCGCGACATCGCTGCTGTCTCATTTTTTTATATGCAGGCAAGGGGGCAATTCTCTAAAGGTGTGCGGTGATTGCATCGGAAACGGCTCGTAAGGAGCTGACGGATCTCTTTGTATGGAATCCTATGGAACAATACAATAACACTTTATTACAGACCAAAGAACAAGAAGACACAGTACAATGGGTCGTCTTATCGCTAATGTTATATCTTTCAGACAACCTTGGTTTGGTGAGAGAACATAGAAATTGAAATGGATACAGGTTGGTAGTACACACTAAAGTTAACTCCTTCCTCCTTTGTAAGTAATCTTCCTGCATCGCATACCTTTTGTCAACTGTTATCTCTCCTGGTAGACTGGTAGATAATGCTATTTTAGCTTTAAGTCCGCCAATGTACTGTTTGTGCATGAAGTATAAATAAATAAATAATCCAAATACCTAACTATCAACCCCTCTAATGAACCCCATGGTGATTGTAACGTTTTCGTTTCATGACGATGAGTTACTTACGACACGTTAGTTAAACTGATCAACGGACCTCCGTATATAGGTATCCTAGGTAATAAACTTTAACAGGTGCATTGTCCACAGACCACAAGACAATGCCGTCACAATTGTCACGTGAATAGCGAATCACCTAATTTCCGGCGAACAAGCGAACCACTTAAATATAATAATAAAATAACTATACACAATTACATATTGGTTTCGCAATAGATTTCTTTTACGCCGGCATATGTGACCTACTCGTACTTATTACTGCGCGTCCGCAGACAACGCTGCATGCTGTCACTATTTCTATACCTATATTACTGTAGAACCCTGTCATATCAAGATGACTCCGCTTGGGTCAAATCATTTTGTCATTTCAGCCGCCAAGACACATCGTTGTGTTCTGGTTTGAAGGATAAGGTAGGTTAGCCAGACTAATCTGTATGTTCCTCCCAGTAACAACGCATGTTTCTACATCTTTGTTACATGAAATTTAAGTTATCAAATTGTAGGAAAAGTATGTCATCGGGCTGACGGCCTGATAGCGAATCGAAAACAATTTTCAAAAAATTTAAAATTTCTTTATTGATTAGGACATTAAATATCTCTTTCAATTGTCAAAAAGGAGGTAGGAAAGTAGGAAGGAAACACACAGTGACACGCTGACCGCCCTATGGCCGTAGATAGGCGTATCCCTCGCCAACCACGACCGAACCGTGCTCGACAATGCCAGGCAGAGCCGGAACGCTGTATTATATTATATAGGTATTTATTTATTTATTCGTATGGCATATTAATATAAAAATAGAAATATATAGAGAATACGAAAACGTGTCGATTAGACTTAAATAATTATTAATGCAATTGCCCCGCAGATAGAACAGGCGATACGTGTTCATTTTAACACTCGATTTGTTTTCTATTTATGTATGTGTTATGGTGTCTTCGTGCTTCAAAGGGCCGACGCCATTGGGGTGTAATTTGATGGATTCGTTAAGATTACTTACCTCGTGATCATTTAATTTATTATATTTTTACATCGATATTGACAAACGGTTAATATGCGGAGTTAGTTTTAAATACTTAGCTTGTATTCACTTGAAGGACAAGGAAGGAAGTAATGCACGGTTCCCATACCACAGACCGACTAATGAGGTCATGTGAGTATTGCCAGTTTGTATTGTTTAGGGCCGATTGTTCAATTCTCAGATAAACAGTCTGTTAGCGTTTATTCGACGGATAGCAACTTTTTTAATTTTTCAACTGTCAGGTAAGAGTTATTTGACGAATAAAACCGTTATCTGGGAAATAAATCTATCTGCCTCTTTGAGCGCCAGATAGCCCTTATTCGACAGATAGCGTCTTGATAGATCAGTTGGTTTGAGGTTATATTTTGCAGTTTTTGAAGGAAGTAGGTAAATCATATGCATATTTTCGACAGCTTTGATGACCTAGCAATCAAAGAAGAGGCCCATAATATATGAATACCTATATAAATCCACGTCACAGAAAAAAAATATTTTGCCGACTGAACTGACAACTAAATGAGTCTCGGCTGTTGTGAAACTTGCAGATCGCTCTCTTTTCTAATTTTCTTTTGCGGTTAATTGCAATAGAAGGTAATCACCACGTTTTAAATCACTAAGTGGAATTTGTCTATATAAAAACAACCATAACCATGAAATAGCGGTTAGTAATTAATTTGTATTAACAGAATCTATTGATGTCGGAAAACCAACGACTAAAACATTCTAAGTAGGTACCTACTCAAATATTTCCTATACGACTGTACCGTTTAACAAAATTATCCCGGTTAAACTGGCTTTCAAATGGAAGAAACTGCATCGAAATCGGTCTAGTAGCTGCCGCGTTTGGGAGCAACGATTATACAGACAGACACACTGAAATCATCAAACTTATACACCCTTTTTGAGTCGTGTGTCAAACTTAAACATGGATGGTCACCAAAGATTTTGGTTACTGTAGGAATATGTCTATCATCCATGCTATAGTCAGTTTTTTGCAGTTTTTATAAGCTTTTATTTAACTTACACTGTTCGCAAGTATGTTTGTAAGTTGTCTTTTAAAATTTGCAAAAAATGTATCAACCATTAGTTGGTATCCGGCTGAAATTTGTTAAAATTAAGTAACTTAGATGACAATGCATTAATATGGTATAATCCGCGTCATGAAAGAAGAGACTTGTCAAGTGGCAGTAGAGGGGATTTTGCGCATGTAATCGCCTACTGCGCAAGTCGACCCACGTGACCCGCCAAGTCTCTTCTTACGTGACACTAGTTATACCATGGAGCTGGTCTGATCATGGAGTCGGGATTTGGTCATAGGAACTAATGAACACAATAAGATAACTCCATCGTTTTTGGGCTCGTTGGAATGGTCTTGATGAGTAGTTACAAAGGTTTGATAAAAATATTGTTTTCATTTGAGAACGTAGGTTCTTCTTTTAAAACATCCTCTACCTGGTCGCGAATCACAGGACCTTGTCTAAAAGAAATCGGTCTGATAAATAAATTACGCAAACGCGTTACCCTTGCCGGTATAAAATTGCAGGAATTGGGCTCTGCGTATAATTGCAAATCGCAGGAAACGTTGATCTAGTTGCCTGCTAGGTATCTGGCGCGGTCGACGTTTTTCTTATTGCAGAGCGGATGCAGACGGCTGTCATAACTATGGCTCTGTAATAGAAGTACTCGGTGCACGATGAAAAATATTATAGAGTTAGAAGAGTCGATAAACAAACTTGCAACTGGTTGAGTATCAAGATTATTTTATTTTTTTGGCAACTGCGGACGGATGGTACATGATATTATGCGTGTTGGGGCCACGCGACTTCGAAAGAAATCGACCCTTGCGTTTCGCATTTCTCAATATGCAGCGAGCGTTTAACAGTGGTCCTTGGGAGGTAATATGGGCTCTAAGGTCAAAATCTGCGCCCGAGACGTACCTACATTAGAATCATCCGGAACATGTTCTCCAAAACTAAGGCCGTTGTCAATACCAACGTAATAGCGTAGGTGTTCACCAGGTTTCATTCCTGAGTCCTTACTTGTTCTGCGTTGTGTTCGATGTCCGTTCAGCTGAAAATCCGGACATGCGTCCATGGCCCTTGGAATATGCTGATGACATCGCACTTGTGAGTACGCTTAGACAGATCTTGAGACCAGGGTAAAAACGTGCAATGCTGCACCGCGGATCTTGAAACCATCCGAAGCCGTCAATAGAACACAAATTCAAATCCTATCAAAATAACCTTAGTCCTTACCACCAGGTGAGATAGAAGAAATCATCATTAGTGTATAGATCTCTAACAAACAAAATATTTAAGTTAATTTAAGAAAACCTGTTATTGGCATATGTTTAGTTACGACAAATTGTATACACTACTCTCCAGCGCTGTTGATTTTCTCAATAAATAAATAAATATCATGTAAAATTGGTTTGCCAAGCCTCGCAACTGCACTGTGAAAAAGTTATCAGATCTAATGAAGAGTCAAGCCCCTAACTCTACAAACTTAACAGCTACTAAGAGCTATACAATTATACAAAGAAATAATTAGCTGCCCACTTAGTCCACATTGACATATGATACGATCAGAATAAGTAAGATTTGCTCGAGTGAAAATGATTCGGGCTGTTTTGTATACATAAGAATTAAGTCTTGTGTCTTTTCGCTCTTCGGATAGCGCATCGTAACATATTAATCCACAGTTCCATCGCTAGAAAAATGACAGTTGTGTCCCGACTACTCCCCTCTAGTCTTAAACTGCGTATGCGCAGCGGCCATTTCACGCACCATTTGGCGACCTATACGACTATCTTTATGATGCGTTCTCTGAGGCGCCTTTCCTAATTGATGTCAACGCTACTCGTGATTTATTAATGTTACAAAGCGGCTATTAGCTGTGCTAGGGGGATGGTGGACTTTTTTATTTTGTAGTGTACAACAATTTATGTTTTCATCTGAGGTCTGTAGATTTTAAATAAATAATTATTAGCTTTTGGCGTCAATTTGCCTTGATGATCCAATATTTGGCAGGCAGGTAGTTACAGTAGAGCGACTGCCATCTGACCTACGTGACCCTGTTGACATGGGAACCGGACCAGATTGGATCATGGCTATGTTTTTAAAAAAAATTATTTAAATTGGTCTGAGATAAATGATTAATAATAATAATAATATGTCAAATACTATGGTATTTGGTCGCCTGGAATCTGCAGGTTTCCCCATGATGATATTTGGGCACTGACTGATGAAGAGTATCGGACAGTGTTTAACGAAATATAATGTACATTATATTATCATCATCTTAGCGTCAAATCCTAGATGTGCTCCCGTGCGGTAACAAGGGCCCGGTATTCGTCTTCCTCTTGGTGCACTTCGCTCGGTCTTTGGCTTCCTTGGTGAAGAGCAAGCATGTCACTCTTAATGACGTCTTGTCATCGCTTCTTTGGCCAGCCTCTCCTGCCCTTTTCTTGCGGTCTGAGTAGTCCGCCTGGGTGAGTAAAACCACCTTATCTATTTCTGCTCAGAAAAGTGTTTTGGAATGAGCTAAATTTTTTTGAGAAAATTTCATCAAAATCAACGCGTTGCAAATTTATTAAAACTTTTTAACAGAGTATTTGCGTTCTCTGTTACTTTTTCCAATTCTGCGGACATTATTAGGTTTAGATTTTTTCCCGACGTGTACTAGGCGCAACGCATTCGTCATACCCCTCGTTTTGTTGATATCCATATACGGCGTTGACCACTTTCTATCAGGTGGCTCGCTTGTCTGTATGTCTGCCGTACCTATAACACTATACATGGGTTAATTTTTTAATTTTAGATTTCCAGGGTTTTGTTCTCGGTTTTCGAGAGAATTTTGTTTCTCGGTTCATACTTTATTAATACCTTGCGTAGGTTAACGAGATTGGTTGACGGACAGACAGAGGCTTAAATTGAGTTCAAATTAAGAATACAGTATTTTTCCTTCTAAACAGCAAGAATTATAAGTTCACTGACTTGTTCAATACTATAGTTGGAAGTATTGCGCTTATGAAACTTGTTTTTAAACCTCATTTGTGAGAACAAACAAGTTTAAGGCCAACCCGTCAAAGTATCTGTACATATTCGTGCTGAGCTGCAAAAAATTAAGCTTCATAATTTATTTACGTCGCATTACTCATTCAAATTCGTGTTGGCTGTATAAAACAAATGACGCTTTTATAATGTGAACTCACTTTAAAAAAATAGAATTATTAGCTTATAACAAAATTCAAGTAATCGATCCCGTCGTGCTTTGGAGATACAGACGTAGCGATCAGGAAACTGACTAATTTTCGGTAGGTACTGAAGGCGGTATATTATCGACTTACAAAATACCAGTATAATATGAGCTAGCGTCTCTATAGACGCTCCATAGCAATGTAAGCTCCTTTTATACTGGTACTCGAAAGGTCGATATTACTCATAAGCGCGCTCAAGTCCGCTAATTTACTTGGCTCGACAGAAATGTAACCAAATCGGAATAGCAGTTCAACGAAAGTTTTAATTGTAGCAGTATACCAAAAACGTTGCCTTGAAATTTGAATTATGATTTTCGGGATGAAAAATTTAATATCTTTCTGTTTACATTGGCATACTGTTCAAAAATAACGAACACCAGCATCAAGCATCAAAATATTGAATTTTTCATGCTGAAAATAAAAATTCAAAGTTTAAGGTAACGTTCTTGGTATTCTGCTACAATTAAAACTGCCGTTGAACTGCTATAAGTACTAAATACTTACTAAAGACGCCACATGCGGACAAAATGATAAAAAATCATTAGAGTAGAAATAAATCAATCTATTTAGTATTTTGAAAGGATAAAGGCAACTTACGGATCTTTTTATTAAGTACGTTTTTTACATTGATGTAAGCTATATCCTGGCAAGTATTTTTTGCTGGTACCTACTAGACTGGCACTATTAATTGTATGGGTCATAGACAAATACAATAAAATACTACGCAGTTACAATCAATAAATTATATAACAGGAAAGGTGGCCTTAACAATATAAATTCTTAGGCATCTCTAATGTACCTAGTTATCTAAAACCGATGTATTTATCTAATTAATTAATCTAATAAAAACAGACTTGATGTCTAGAATTTGTACCATAGTTAGTATCTCCCCAATTCATAGTTTTTATTTAGATATCTGCTCTTCTCTTCTTTGCGTGTCGACTAGTGGCAAGTCAAATTTGCGAGGACCAGTACTCCGCCTCTGATACAGCGCTGTTCGTGGCCGCGTACAAATCCTCGCGCGTGCAGGTAGGGCACGCTGGAAAAATCAACAGGTGTGCCATTGTCTGGAGGGAGACATCACTCAGGCAAACCATATCCGAGCTGTAGCCCCACCGACACATATTTTCCTTGCTTCGGCCGACTTGGGTCCGGAGTCTGTTCAGAGACTTCCATGTCAGCCAAGGCAGGTCAAGTCCAGCCAGTAGGGACTCAGTCAACGGGATGGGAATTTAGGTATCTGCTACAATATTGTAACGACATTTCATGATGATGACTAGGTATTATCTCCATCTGACAGCCCATCTTATTTATGCCTAACCAGTGGACCCGGCGCGACTTAGTTCGCGTACACCTACTTTGCCCGTACACTTTTTTCTGGCTTAATAACCTTCCTCTTGAATCACTCTACCTATTTTTGAAAACCGCATTAAATAAGAAATAAACAAAAAAGCGTTTATTTCAGGCATATACCCATAGAAAACAATACAGACAGTGTAATAAGTCAGTTTTACAGTTTATTATTATTATTAAAAACAATTCAATTTGTATGTATATCAAAATTTATAAAAATTACAAATTTAAAAGATTTAGGTAGGTAAAGATGTTTAACCGAGCAGTCAAGCCCAGCCCTAATGGGCATACAACTTAATAATTTAATTAGATTATATACTTATGCGTAGATCTTTACTGAACAAGTATACATTCCGCAGTGCGGTGGACACGCACCTATTGTTTGATCCAAAGAGACGAGTATGAAAAGAAGCCCTTAGTCATTAAAATCCGTTGCGTAGTTTCAAAGATCTAAGCGTAGATAGATACAGCGACTTTGTTTTATACTGTGTATATATTATTTACTTCCTTTGCGTAAATGTTGCACTTTGAAACAAAGTAATGGATTGAATGTTTTTAACAAAAATATGATAAGCGCGGAATACTTATTAGCTGTATTAATACAGAGAAAAATGACCTGATTTCCACGTTATCAATCGTAAGATAAACGAAAAACAAACTACAGACACAGTCGAAACATTCAAAGGTTATCAATGACACGAGTTTAGTAAATTTTTTGTAAATTAGTTGAAGAACGCGTTCCGAGTTATGTACATTAGTTGAATACTAACCGATGCTCTTACGGTGAGGGAAAACATCGTGATGAAACCTGCACACTCAGGCGACAGAATGTGTAACCATGATCCAATCTGGTCAGGTTCCCCTTGGTTTCACGGAGGATGGCAGTCGCTCCGCTATAATTACCTGATCTGCCGAATCCTGAATCATGGTCAAGGCGGACCCCGGGTCCTTGTGCGCGGAAGCACAACCGGGATATGAACGCCAATATGTTTATTTATTTTCATTGCTGTTTCGCGAACGTCAGTTTTCTTTACTCCCTCCCAAAACGCTGTACTACCGCAGAAACCTATTGCAATACTAGAGATATTTCCTAGGTATAGATAGTTTTAGTTTAAGAGAGTAAACAAACATCTAAAAATATATACCTATCTATACATAGTATGAACAAAATTGCTTACCGCCGTTTGTATCTATATACGCTTAGATCTTTTAAACTACGCAACGGATTTTAATGCAGTTTTCAACAATGGATAGAGTGATTAAAGAGGAAGGTCTATAAGGAAGAAGAAAAGGGTAGATAGGGGTAAAGTAGGTGTACACGAACGAAGTCGCGCCGGGTCCACTAGTACATAGTAAAAAACAGTTGCTTCCAGCCGTCTGTCCCAATGTATTTAATATTTATGTATGAATGTATTTATGTACGTTTAGATTGTTTAAATTACGCAACGGATTTGAAATCGGTTTTCAACATTATATGTGATTCATTAGGCAGCTTTATAAGCAAGAAAAAAGGGTAGATAGGGGTAAAGCGTGCACACGCACGATATCGCACCTGATCCACTAGTTTTAAATAAAAAAAAAACAAAATAAAACCAAGGCTTACAAGAAACTGGTGAACGCAATGCTAATGAATGACCAACATCCAGTCGATGTACTGAGGGTATGAGTCGTTCTCGTTCACTTTCGTCGATTAAAGTATGGTATACTTAGCTCGAGTTTCATGGAGCGTAGACTCAACAAGATAGTATGCATTGGATGACATGGAACTGTCTGTGCACGTGTCGCGGGCGTTTAGATTGTATTCCGGTCACACACAGCTGAGTGCTAGAAATAGGTTTTGAAGTGTCGCTTTTGCAGTAAAATATGTAATCAACACTAATGTGGTTGATAGTACGGGGTAGAAGGTTGTGTACGTCGCACTAACTAGGTTGTATCTTGTGTTCTTTGTGTTAACTTTTATATTGGAGTATGGATTTTTTTATACCACTAAGGCGGCAAAGCTTACGGCCTGTCTGATGGTAAGCAGTCACCGCAGCCTATGGACGTATGCAATACCAGGGTAGTATAAATAGACACTTGTCTTTAAAAAAAATACGAGTATCACCTAAGGCATATAAAATTATTTGTTACTAGGGGAATCACCCACCTATCAAATTGGTCAACGTCGTTCAGGACATTGATAATCGGGAGCAGACACGGTGCCGGCCTATGGACGTCTGAAAAGAAAATAGCACCTAAAGTTCTAACTCGTTCTAGTGAATATTGGTCGGAGTTACAACTGGCAATAGCCCTTGAATTTGGTAATTGCATAGGTCCAGTTTTCGCCATCGATCGTGAGCAAAGGGCAATTAAAAGGTTGTAGGTTATTATGATAGGTATTGCACATCGCAATATTGTCTTAACGTCGAACTTTAGAAAAGATAAATAGCTGTTTACAACTAAACATCATTGTTGACCAGGTGGTGATTTTTTATTAACAGTTGTTTATTATTAATTTAAGATGATTTTAGAACAAACCAGGGGCTCGATTTTTGAACCGTTCGTACGCGTGCGCTCCATACGCCTATCTCTTTCACACGCGTGGTAAGTTGCTAGAGAAAAAAGAGACCGGCATTAGAAGGCGATCGCTGCGAACGGTTAAAAAAACGAGCCCCTGGTTTGATCTAAAACTATTTAAATTTATAATCATATCCGGGTTCGACCGTAACTTTCCTGGCGTATGAAATCGCGATGAAGAGTTTTAGAACTAAAATAAAATGCAACCACAATTCTCATTCATT
This sequence comes from Blastobasis lacticolella, assembly GCA_905147135.1. NCBI lineage: Eukaryota > Metazoa > Arthropoda > Insecta > Lepidoptera > Blastobasidae > Blastobasis > Blastobasis lacticolella. The sequence continues at coordinate 6,425,609 of LR990056.1, forward strand.
TCTATTCGATGTTTCGTTTATTGTAATTAATTATGCCTCTTAATTATACTGTAACGCTAACTTATTACTAATTATCACAATGCGCAGAACATACTAAGTATAGAGGAAAGTAACCAAATATGGAATACTATTTTGTTTTTTTAATATAAAAAGTAAACTATTCATAGTACGAAGGCAATTTCTTTATTAGATGAGAAGACATAATGTTTTATAACATTAGTGATAATCTCATGATTTATGTAACTATTTACAGTATCAAAAATCTAGTTTAATCAAAAAACGAAAATGGTAGTCAAATATGGAATAGGTACCCCAAATATGGACAATGAGAAAAAGGCACAACAAATTCTGAAAACTATTATTAAATAATGTTTTGTAATACTTAATAACAGTCTCATTATTTACTAAATTGGTAATTAGTTGTAAAAATCATTAGATTGTTATACGTTTTGCAAAAATTCGTAAATTAAAAAAGTCAAAATACTGATAAAAATCATCATAGTGCGAATACCACCACTCATATCTTGAGTGTTCCATCCGACCTAACATATAGATAACATTTGATGCAAATCGGTTAAGTTGTTTAAATCTTGAAAAAAGGAGTATTTACAGTTGGTAAAACAGCTTTTCTTAAGTCTTTGTATGAAAAATGCTGTTAACCAACCGCAAATAAAAATTTTCGTTATTTTGTGATAAATCGATAAATTCTTGGTTTTCGTAAATACGAAAATATTTTTCTTTACTTTATGTGTTAGAAAGCATTCTAAAAATAAATATAAACACATTAAAAGTAAAAATTAAACCGTCAATTGCGATTTTGACCCAAATGGAATATTCCATAAGTGGACCCCTATGCCTGTCCATATTTGGAATTTAATGACTTTAGAAGTTATTGTCAATATTACAATAATTACAAAACTGGAAAAAATAAATGGCCTGGAAATACAAGAACTACAATGTATGCAACCACATAAATATTTGAGGAAAATGGTATCACTCTTTAAATAATAAGTAATACATCGATTTTAAATGCCTAAACATGTTCTGAACAGCGACCAAACAAAACACACATGCCATGTCACCAGTCTTCGCCCTACTGACAATTTTTTGTTATTTTGATATGGATTTTTGGTAATTATCTGAAATAAATGCTATTATTATTATTATTATTATATACACGTCTAATATGAGTATATGAAACAGAATATGGCTCTTTATTGCGATATCAAATATTATTTCCGCAGAAATCAAGAAATTCCGTATTTTGACCCTATCCCATATTTGGTTACTTTCCTCTAAAGTAGTAGTACTTATTACCTACAGCGTGTAGCTTCTAACAAGAAATATAAATTTAGCTGGCAATTTCTGATCAAATTCAGTACGGATTGTATCTCTAAGGGTGGCTTGCACCCAAAAAAAGCACTTTGGAGCATTAATAATAATAATAAATAATCGTGGACAAATTCTACAAAACTAAGCAAAGCTTGTGCTATGGGTGCTAGCTGACTGATCTAGGATCTAGCTGCATTAGGATCAGGTCTAGTCTGTGGTATAATTATTTAAATTTATTTCTCCTGTTACAGGCCACACTCTGTATAGGCAAGTGTCTCAATAAGACTCTTACTATACCCTATCCATTGCACTCCAACTTTACACTATAACCTTATATTAATGGATATTTTATCGAAATTCTCCATGAGTTCACTTATTTATTAGTAGTATTTACTTCTAATAGGTTAGGTCGACACTATCTACAAGTTATTCTAAAATGCTCACATATCTACCAAGTATTATACGTTTATGGTATACATGTGTAAATTAATCTTGTAATTAAAATAGGTACGTACTGTATTTCGAATTTAAAGCTCTCACTCAATCTATACACTTGACAATTCTTGAATACGCTTTAACTAACAATTCGAGGAAGCACTCATCATAATTTCATATGTACCACAGTCTTCAGAAACAGTTGCCACCGTTTCTCGAATATCTTCAGAAATTCTTCTTTTCTATCATCTGCCAGTGTACTGAACTGTATGGAGTTCAGCACCAATTTCTTGAGCAGTCTCAGGTCGGCGTTTCTGTGAGCCGCGCCCACAAACGCGATGTAGAAGTCGTGCGAGATCGGGTCAGCGCCCCACGGACCGGGGTCGTCGCTCGATAGAATCACAGGGAGACCTATCGCCAAGTACATGGCTAATGGATGATTCCTCACATCCTGAACTAGCCCCAGCACTATATTAGACAAAAGGTTCACTTCCAACCCTATGTTCTGCTCGCGCACCATCTGTATCAAATAAGGGTGCTTCATAAGCGCGTACGCATGCCCTATACGCTTCGCCCCCAACATAATTGCATCAGCTAAGTTCTCATCAGTTGTAGTCCCGTACCAGTTGGTTTCGCCAGCATGAAAGAAGTAATTTATCTTGTCTTTGTACTCGAGCAAAATTGGGAGTAGATTGGAAAGGGGAACTCCCTTATCCTCTTGACCCACTAAATCAAATCCCGCTATGACCCCAGGATGTTTCTCCTGTAAAGATATGGCTGTCTCTATTGCGGTTTTCACTGTTTCGTTGGACGATAAGCGATGTTTAGTCACGATAAATTTTATGCCGACAAAATCTGGATATGTTTGTTGGAATTTGCTAACAATATCTCTGTAGAGACCCAGCATATAGTGGCCTCCGTGTTCGGTGCCATTTAACTCGTACAGTTTATGGATACCTCCTCTGAATTCGATATACAGAACATTGTCGTCGTAAAACTTTTTGAGCAAGTCGTAAAAATATTTCTCACGATTCGGGCGATACATGATTAAATCTTTCATCATGAGGTATACGTTGTTGAACTGCGCCCATACTGTGTTCGAGTCACGTTTCACACTCTGGGGTCTCATTGATAAGAGCCTCCGTAGTCTGTAGTCGAAGTTGGTGTCATTTGCCCTCATTTCGCTGAGTAGAATCCAGGGCACCGGACATGGCAATTTGGGGACGGCTTCCGAATAGTGAAACCGCAGATTGTCGTCCACGCCGCAGACGTATAAATGCTCCTGGTACGTCATAGGCATGAAGTAGTCGACATCGAGTGCTAGCGTGCCGTGGATGTGTAGCACCGCTCCCTTCGGCATTCGTTTTATTATCTGGTACACTTTCGAGTTATTAATCTCGTCTCTATACGTGAAGTAGGGCTGGGCAAAGCTGAATCGGTCTGGGTTTTCGAAGTAATAGTCCAGTTCCGCCAATTTATGTTCCATTAGTATTTGATTGACGACTTGCTCGTCCTCGTTCAGTTGCAGATTCGCTCCGAGTGTGAAGTTGTACTCGTAGCTGAGGACCTTTGTTTTGTTGCGGATGTACTCGTCGCGGAGGGTGAAAGCGCGTGTGCTGGCCGTGAAGGTGAGGAGGCCCAGGAGCAGCCAGGCGAGTGCCGATGTCGGGGGCATGGTCGCACGTGCGCGGGCACTCACTGGACACTCGATCTCCGCGCCCGAGCTCGCGATAACGACTGACCGCCGCACCCACACATCATCATTTTATATACAGGCATTTGCTATAAACCGTTTTTCCATCGCGATTTTATTGTAAATTGAAAAGCAAAAACCCCTCGGGGAGATATCGCCGCATTCGTTGAACCTGATCGGCCGAGTGAGCGAAGAAATACGCGGGGAGACAATTTCAAGGTGAACTCTGTTGCAAGATATCGGCCGATTACGTTCAATTATTATTCATTGAACTTTTTGTTGCCGGCGCGACAAACTTCGGTGTTATGGGTGAATAACCTTATTATCAAATATGACGAAACCTCGGTCGTTAGAAACCATTGTACGTATCACGTACCTCTATGCACTTTAACGGTATTGATACAAAGGTAAAACGAGACTAAACAAACACGTTTATACGTACTGTCATTTGTTTTGACTAGTTTTATGACTTATTTGAATATATTTATATTGTATTGTGTGTAGGACCGTTATTTGTCCGCACGTTTATAAATAGATTCACTGCGGGTCGCTTCGACTTCGCATTGGTAATTTAATATACAGACCGACGAGAGACATAGTAGCAAGACTTTGTCATATTTTATACGTACGTTGTACTATGGACGTTTGCAATCATCCACGCGCTGCCGACTCCGTAAAAACTTTTTGATCCCTTTCACCAACCACCACACCACCATTAAAATCACCTCTGTGCTTAATTATGTATTAACTTTTAGGGAAGTATTCATCATCATCATCATATCAGTCGAAAGACGCTCACTGCTGGGCATAGACCTCCCCCAGAAATCTCTACAAAAGCCGGTCCTGTGCTTTCTGCGTCCAACTGGTACCTGCGATCTTTACCAGGTCGTCGGTCCACTTTGTGGGCCTGCCCACTCTGCGTCTTCCGGTACGTCGCGACTTTATTGCCCCATTGGATATCTGTTCTGCGAGCTATGTGCCCTGCCTACTGCCACTTTAGCTTGGCAGTCCTTCGGGCTATCTCAGTGACCTTGGTTCGCTTCAAGGAAGAATTATATTTATGGTATTTAACTAGATCTGTGTGACGGAAAAGTGGAGGCGAAATTCAAGGCCGTAGCAAGTAAGTAGTATCTACATTATAGTGTGTGCTTAATCAATTAAAATACAATGACGGTGTAAAATTATATTTTTTCTCACATAAAACCAGGTACCCAGGTACTAGCCAATTATAAATTAATTTTTAACATGAATGGATGTGCGGTGTGGATGAATATTTTAATATGTAATATTTTAGTATTAGTGTTAATTATTTATTTGTCACTTTCTAAAGGTAAGATAGTAAATATTTAAAATTTTAAAAGTTTGTGTTTTGTCTGTAACCAAATTAATTGCTTTAACTATTATCCAATATTTTCTAATGAAAATCATCAGAGACAATTGCAGAGCCAGTAGACAATTAGTTAGAATTAAGGTTTTTTTAGTTAGCTTTTTTAAATGGTAATAATTGTATTTTATTTTCTTTATCTAAATTAAATAAATAAAACAATGTCTCATTTTGGATCTCAGTAGTTAGGCCGAGATTTTTGGATCACTCTTATTTAACATGTTCTTCGTGGATAGTTGGTTTACTTGTCATAAAAATATTTGTTTTCGTGTCTCAGTCAGGTCCTACAATTTAGTAACTATCCATTTTAAATCCTTTGTTTAATGGACCCCTTTTTCCTATTAACCTTTAGTGAATAACTTCCTGGAGTACCTATAACTTGCGAGCTTGCAAGTTGAAGAGCATAACTAGCTCTATACCAAATTCCATCCTAATCGGTGATTTAGCCGTGAAAGTGTAATAATCAGGCAATAGGGATAACACTGTCCATAATTGATGTTTTGCAATGTTGCGATTAGATCAGATATTTCCTTTCGGTTGAAGTATGATTCATCGCAAAGTTCGCATCACTTCACCCCAGATAATCTTCCTGGAGTGTATTACAGAACAACACATTTTAGTCTGTGATCTTGTTTATATGTTCTGTCGAATTCTTGGTAAATATCCCTAGAATTATGACGAGATTAAACATAGGGTCACACTGGAGGTCAAGTTTTGCAACAGTAGGATACGCGACATTACGTCATGATGTTGACAAGTTACAAGGTATTGGGTTGGAATTCCGCTGCGGCCATGTACCAATGACTCTTTTCTGAGTTATGTACATTAGTTGAATACTAACCGATGATCTTGCGGTGAAGGAAACGTCGTGAAACCTGCACATTCAGGCGACTGAATGTGTAACCATGATCCAGTCTAGTCAGGTTTCTCAGTTACCAGGACCATGGAGGTCAGATAGCAGTCGCTCCACTGTAATTACCTGATCTGCCAAATCCTGGAGCATGGCCCAGGCGGACCTCGGGCCTTCGTGCGCGAGAGCACAACCGGGACATTAATTTTTTATAGGTATGTACAGAGGTTGTCGGTCTTTGTTCACGTTAACTCACGCCTTATTGTCACCTCCTTTGTATACTCTCGAATGTCAGGTGGTATATGTAAAAAGTTCGCTCCAAATTCTTTGTGTAAAAATGTGTGACGCTCTATATCCAATATCTTTGGAGTGGCGTGTTCGGATAGATTAGACATTATAGACGAATTTCCCTTGGCTGATATTAGTCATCAACTACTCTACTGTCCCACAGAAATTCCTGTAAACCTTTTCGCTTCACTGATTTGATTGATTATATAAATTTTTTTTTTAGTTGCATGAGTGCACTTGCGATTTCATTGTTTTTCACGAGTTTAATATTACTTCTTAACAAAATGCTCGAGAAATATTTCTCTTTCGTGAGCGTCTTTGGTTGTTTTCGAACTTGTTCAGGAATGTCGGTTGAAAATGACTTTTATTCAACTTATTACCTATGTAAAAAGCTAATAGACGCCTCAGGTGATCGGAGAGCTAGCGCGTTCCTCGGACAGAGGAAGCTCTTCTCTCTAACAAGGCAACGCAGCCAGCTTTCTGATTCCAGAGGGTAGCGATGTGGATGACTTTATTACTTTTTAATGTTTTAATATTCGCGTAAGCATCATTTTATGTTATACGGCAGACAAACAGGCAAGCGGGCCACCTAATGGAAAGTGGTCACCGCATATGGACATCAGCAATACCAGGGGAGTCACCAATGCGTTGCCCGCCTCTCAAGAGACCTCTAATATACCTTTTGAACGGTCCCATGTCATGTCATAATCATTAGTTTTGTAATTAATAATTGTATTTTATAATCGACACTATCGCTCGCCGCTTGCTTTTTTTTTACCTCTATCTGTTTTACTAAGAACCCGTAGATAATCCAGTAGGATGGAATAGTAATCTTTGTGTACCTACAGAAAGAGAGTAAAAACACAATCTTTATACTAAATATCAACGTCATACAGAACGAGATATTCGGATAATTCCATTTAGCGCTATTGACACTTGACCTAAAGATAAGATGTTATTCTAAGAAGACAGAGCTAATGAGAATCCGTCCGTCTTTGAGTACAATTTTTTACTCATAAGTTAAAAAGTGATTGACGGCTTATAGGTACAGCGTCGATGGCCAAATGGCTGGCGGGTGCGACTCGTAAACTAGAGGTTCCGAGTTCGATCCCCAGTGCGGCCATGTATCAACCGAACCTCCTGCTGACGGACAGACGAGGCTCTTGTGAATCTGGTTTTCTATTATGGACTTCCGAGTTCGCTCTGCTTGCTCATTCATTTGTTGATCACCCTACTAAAAAGGCAACTTTTTTAGCTCAGGGCGCTTGCTCATAGATAAATACCAATACTCGGACAGAGAGTCGTTAGCTGCAGAGAGTACATTGGTAGAGAGCCGTCGCAGGACCTATATAGAACCTGTATAGGACCTATATAGAACCTATATAATATAATATAGCGTTCCGGCTCTGCCTGGCATTGTCGAGCACGGTTCGGTCGTGGTTGGCGAGGGATACGTTATCTACGGCCATAGGGCGGTCAGCGTGTCACTGTGTGTTTCCTTCCTACTTTCCTACCCCCCTCCTTTTTGACGATTGAAAGAGATATTTAATGTCCTAATCAATAAAGAAATTTTGAATTTTGAATTTTGCAGGAGTCACAAGGTCAATTGGTGAGGTAGGCGTGGGGGGAGGTCTGGGGAGAGGGGGGCATTACGTCGACTTTAAGGAACATAAACTATAAAAGTGTAAAGAGAATATCATTATTAATTAAAACTAATCATAACACGGGTTGCCGTGTGGTGTCCGGCAGAGTAGAATAGCACCAACCCCTTACACTCATGGGTGTCGTAGAAGGCGACTAATGTTTTCGAGGCAAAAGATCAAGAGTCTCCGTAGTCTGGAAAATGGGCAGCAGCATTTTCCATTGCTATATTTAAACACTGCGATCTCCAACCCGCCTGCCAAGCGTGGAGATTATGGCAATAACCTCCCTTTTCGTGGAAGAGGCCCTAAGTCCTGCAGTGGACTGTTACGGGCAGTGATGATAACACGGGTTACTTAATAAATTATTATTTGGCATATAATATGACGTTGTAATTAATAAAATCATGTTCCTAATTTTAGTTTTACTTTTATGCGGGGCAGTATTTTGAGATAGATTTCTTCTTTAAATGTATCTACTACTTTTGCCTATACTTTTTTTAAAATGTTTTTATAGTCTTAAATCTAGGTATGCCTAAATATAGGTTGAGGATTTCGTACTTCTGACTATAAAGGTGCTATGCGCCAATTTTGTAAAAAATAATCACTTCGGCTTTTATTTTATGTGCCATGCTGTTTTGGCCATCCTCACCAATAAATTAAACGATTTACTTAGGTATCTGCTTAAGTCAATATGCAGGCGAACCCCGGGCCCTGGCATGCCGCGCTGCCGGGACATAACGGCTCTGCAATAAATATATCAATATCTTCAGGAATTATTTTACACTACAATTTTAATTACAAAAACTAAGTGTCCGATTTTTTATACAATGACATTTAATTTTTTTTTTTATTTATTTATTCATTTATTTCAGGCAACTGAGGCCCATATCTATAAATACACACACAACATAAATACAAAATAAACTGATACAAAATACAGACTAAAATAAAAACTATACCTAAATACAAAATAATATAAATTGTAAACTAACATATAAAAATATAATTTATTAATATCTTAAAACCTAACTGGTACTCAATGTCGTTTGGCAGCACCGGAAATTCTGGGTCGCCCACGGAATCGCCGGTACACCACACCCTTCGGCCAATAATCTTCCCTCATGAAGAAATCCAAATCTGCGGTGGGAACCAACGCCACAAACGAGTTGAACGTACGTTCATGGCTTGATTCCAAGAGCTGGACCCTCACGAGGTACTTCTTGGTTAAGCGGATGTGCTCTTCCACGTCCTTTGCCGTCACCGTGTGGTGAAGGCGAGAGAGGTAGAGCGCCGTCGTTGGTGTCGCAGGGCGCAGCAGGAAGTTGGGACCGGTTACTGCGGTCCCGCGAAAATTCTGAGCAGAACGACGTCTACTCTTCTTCTGGACCGTGACAAATCCTTCCTCATCACGGTCTACGTCGGAGGCGCATGGGGGCTTCAATGCCGCCGATTCTCGTGGAGTTGAAGCCTCCACGCGAAGATGTTGGCGCGCTGTCGATGCGCGGACGAGAGCCGCGGGCGCGGTGGGCGCCGGCGTTCGAGCGGCGGGCGCAAGCGAGCGAGCGGCTGGCACAGGCTGGCGGGGCGCGGGTTGCGCGTCACGCGGCGCCCCGGCCGAAGCGCGCGCGCCGATGCGGGCCGCGTACGTGTCGGGTGTCCGTGCGGCAGGCGGCGGCGACAAAACTGCTGACTCGAAACTCGAGCCCGCGAGGTCGACACTCGCACAGCCGCGTTGAATACCCACATTAGCAGCGTCAGCAGGCGACCCGATGACTGTAATAGAGTTGCGCAAGGCGTTGACTTCCTCCCGTAACTCAATTACATTTTTTTGGGATGCCTCAAATTTTGCTCCCATTTCGGCCAGATTTGCCTTCAGGAGCACAATGTCCTTCAGCAACCGGGTGACATCGACGTGGTCGAAGGTGACGGGCGGGAGCTTATTCAGGTCCCTCGCCACAAACGTTGGCACGTCGTCAGGATCTGTCTCTTTCAGCAGCGTGATAATGTCCTGTATGCTTCTCGGCGTCCCGTCACGCCGTCGCGACACCATCTTCTCCATCACATTGAGTGAAGAGTACAATAACACCTTGGCTTCAGATATGTCCGTCGCCTCAGTAAAACACAAATATTACAAAGTCGGCAGAACACGACCTTCTCACATAGCGCATACTGCGAGACTGATTTAAGCAAAAGACCTTGCGATAGCTTAATATACCAAAAAGAAGTCTCGTATAACAGTTTCTTAGTTACTATTTATATAAATAATGTGTAAAAAACACTACTAAGTGTCTATCTAACCAATTTTAGAAATCTATCATCATCACAGCCTACGGGATAGTCATAGTCAGTCACACATAGATACAATAGATACAGTCCACTGCAGGACTTAGGGCCTCTCCCACGAAAGGGGAGGTTATTGCCATAATCTCCACGCTTGGCAGGCGGGTTGGAGATCGCAGTGTTTAAATATAACAATGGAAAATGCTGCTGCCCATTTTTCAGACTACGGAGACTCTTGATCTTTTGCCTCGAAAACATTAGTCGCCTTGTACGACACCCATGAGCGTAAGGGGTTGGTGCTATTCTACTCTGCCGGTCACCACACGGCCAAGAAATCTATAGTTTTTATCAAGTAAACATGACATTTCAACATTAACATCGATTCATTGTAGTAGGATTACAGAAAATATCCTATACAGAAAAATCCCAAGCAAAGTGTTACAAGCTGTCTTTATTTTTTTTGTACCACTAAGGGGCCAGACAAGCTTACGGCCTGCCTGATGGTAAGCAGTCACCGCAGCCTATGGACGTTTTCAATACCAGGGACATCACCCATGCGTTGGCGACCCCGTAAAAACCTTTTCATCCATTTCTTGAAGAACACAATCTCATTCCACAATCTTAGTGTGCGTGGGAGAAAGTTAAATAAATAAATAAATATTCGTGGACAAATTCACACAGCGCCATCTAGCCCCATACTAGCAAGCAAAGCTTGTGCTATGGGTGCTAGATAACTGATATACTACTTAAATACTTTTTAAATACATACTTATTATACATAGAACACCCAGACCCGTAACAAAAATTATAATTCATCATTTCAATTTCTGCCCGGCCGGGAATCGAACCCGGGATCTCTTGCGTGGCAGACCGTAATATGTTTATCCCTCGGCGCAAAAAACGCACCACAAAAAGACTAAACATCAATTAACATTTTTCATCAATACATAATGTAAGTTTAACTTCTTTAATAAATATTATATACATAGTTACACTACAATATGTACAAACTTAAATATGTTACACAAGAAAAAAGTCCATTTTTTATTTTTTATTTTGTATATTATCACAATCAACAGCTTTGTTACAAATGTATACTTAGTCTATCATTCCATAATTATATGTAATATGTATAATTACATACTAAAACTACCTATAAATAAAATCCTTAAAATTACTTAAATAGGCTTTTTTAATAATCAACTTAATCCAACTTGCTGGCGTTAATTTCTAAAAATACCATAACTTTGAGAACATTTTCTAAATTTCAATTTCAATATCAACTATTGCATTTAAACTAAAATGAAGCTTATTTGTCTAGCTCTTCGCCGAAGGTGTCCGACTGATGAGTTCACCTGGAAAATTTAATAATTCAATTTGTACTATGTTTATTTTAAAACAGCTGGGGCTCTATTTTCGGAAAGCTCGCCTTTGAACGGTTTTCTATTCTGATTTTCGGCATGATTAAAATTTATTTTTCGATGTATGATGTTAAAAAAGCAATTGACTAGAGTTGGGCTGCATTATTATATTAAAACTAATTGGATTAATTCTCTTCCATATGGCTGCGATCCAATTAAGTTTGTCCTAATCAAGGTTTTTTAACAGGAAAGACTTGGTACTTAACCAGGACGGTAGAATGTGGAAACGTTTGGTAAGTATTATATGTCCAGCCATGCAGTTTATTTCGATACATTAAAAGTAATTGTTTGATTTAACAACGAGAGATAATCTTCTTCTGTTAATGAATAAAATAGTGGGAAGAAAAGAATATCGCTGTATATGTTGCCATAAAAGTATGTACAAATTCTGAAAATATGGTGATGGTGTATTTTGTTATGTAGATTTATTTAAATGATTATGAAGGGTTTCTTAATAAATATTAATTTGACATATAGCTGTTGGTACTTCAATAAATAAATAAATAAATAGACATTAATTGCTTAGACCTAGGTTGGTAAATCCACTGGACGCATTTACAGTTTCCACTCTAAACGTACAACTCTCACAACATTGCAATAAATTACTCATCATAAAACGAAATAAGTTTATAATATTCAAAAAGTAACGCCACAAAAATTATGTCGACCTTTTAACCCATTACATTGGAATTATTCCCAGAGTACATTGGAATATGTTCAGACTCGATATCTTTTTTAATTCGACGACTACATTTATTATGCAGATAGAAGTGCGAAAATGCTATTAGTAACAAAAATAATATGACAAAGCCTGCGGAAACTATGACGATAACGTAGCTCACCTTTTCATGCTGTTTAGTCATTGCCTCAAGGAATTTGTCCCATTGCTCGTGGAACATGTTAAGCGCAGCTTCCTTTTCAGAGTCTTTTAGCGCGCTGTATTGTATGGAGTTGAGCGCGAGTTGCTTGAGCAGGCGCAGGTCGTGGCGGCGGCTGGCGGCGGCCGCGAACGCCGCGAACAGGTCCGCAGCCAGCGGCGGCGCGCCCCACAGCCCCGGGTCGTCCGACGACACCACCACGGGAAGCCCCCGCGCTATGTACGACGACAAAGGATGGTTGCGCAGGTCGTGCACGTAATTCAACACGTTATTCGATATCACATTTATCTCCAAACCGATGTCCTTCTCCTTCACCTTATCCAACAACATCGGGTGCTTGTCCAGAGCGAAGGCGTGCCCGATCCTCTTAGCACCGAGCTCGATCGCGTCAAACAAGTTCTCGTCGGACGGCGCACCGAACCATTTCGTCTCTCCCGCGTGGAAGAAGTAACTTAGCTCCTGTTTGGCGGCAGTTAGCTGCGGCAGGAACTCCAGCAGTGACGCGCCGTCGTCCTCGAAACCGACCAGATCGAATCCAGCGATGAAATCCGGGAACATCCTCTTCAGTTTCTTGGTCTGTTCCAAAACTTCTTCCACTTTATTTGGCGACTGGCGCCTGTGCAAGGATAATATCATTTTCATTCCAAAGAAATCAGAATGCGTGCTCACGTAATCGTCTACGATTCTCTTGGTCATGTTTATGAAGTACACATCGTCGTGTTTCGTGCCGTCCAACTCATAAAGCTCGGGAACAGAACTTCTGACCTCTACATACATTACGTGATCTTTCCTGAATTCCTCGAGCATAGCATACAGATACTGTTCCCAAATTGGCCTATACGACCACAGAGGATATATTATATCAAATATACCTGCGAAATGGTTCCATACGGTATTCACATCACTAAAATCTGTACCGATCAGGGTGAACTTGCTTTTCAAATCAGCATTAAATTCTGTTAATTTGGCAAAACTTAAGTCCTTTCGAACATCGCTGATGCGTTCCCATTGGCTTTCACAACTTTCTTCAGGTTTAGTAAGAGAAAACGTAAGTTTCGTTTTGTTATCGCGGCAGATGTGCATGTGGTCACTATAGGTCATCTTCAGGAAGAACTCTGGCCCTAGTACGGCGTTGACATGCACATGTAATGCGGCTCCTTTCGGCATTTCTTTTATGAACTGATACACTTTCGAGTCCCCCATCACCTCGCGGAACTCAAAGTAGCTCCGAGTCAACTTGAAGCGGTTCGGGTCACTCACCTCCTCCTGTTTCCATTTCATTAATAATTCGTTCAACGTTCTCTCTTTGTCGTTTAGCACTATGCGTCTCCCGATTGACATTTGCAATTCCTTTTCTAGTAAGTTTTCTCTGGTTTGCACTTTAGAATATTCCGCTTGTGCGTAGAATGAGGACAGGCAAAGAGTTAGTATAATTAAATTCATTTTTGCACAAGCGGCTGGACACAACTCACTGGCGGCGAATGAATTACTGGTGTAGGTCAGACCGATACAATTTTCGCGATGTGAATTCCCCAGACACAGTAGATGCAGTTATATACGGCGTGTGAGGTCGCTACGGGAATTTCTGACGGCCATTAATTGCGATAAGAAGTAGGTAAACAAATCTTACAGAGAATTGAACGTATGTAACTGTAATCAGTTACATACGTTTAATAACTTCAATTCTCTGTAAGATTTGTTTACCTACTTATAATAAAAATAGATAAGGCCATTGATTTACAACAAGATGTTTGTTTGCCCGGATATTGCCCGCCAAAAAATCGCTTATATATGATCCCATATCGACTATTTTGTATTTTTGGACTTTGAGAGCGCATGTGGGTACTGTTGTGTTAGGTGCTCAAAACTATTTGTTGTTATACTAACTCAAATTATTACGATGTTTTTCTTCACCTGCTCAATTTGTTATACAAATAATGTTTATGTGTTATTGGAATATACATTCTCGATAGCAGATTTCAGTGGATTACGCACGCTGCATTATGATGACTACGATTGACGAATCGTGATAGAATCGAAAAGTAATGCAGTAGGAATTATGAAGTATTGTTTCATTGTCATATTGGTCAAGTAAGGAAAAACGTGGCTTTAAATTTCCTTATTTCAATAAAAAGTAAAGTATGGAGTTTCCTGTGAGTTCTTAGCGTATTAGGTAAGTACTTATTTACAAATTCATGTTGAAAATTGTCTTGAAAATGTCGTTCCTATTTCTTAAAAATTGTACACAAAGCTGTCAACTATGTAGGTAGTAGGTTTTCTGACCTCTGAGATGCTTCTCGACCAAAATGAGAGGTTTAAAACTCTACTTCAGTTAAACTTTCTCATTTAATAATATCCTACTATCATCGAGTACAAGAAAAAACGTTGGTCTATTTGTTCAGAAACAGTCTATTCCCAATGGTCTGCCTCAGATCCTCTTGGCAGTTAGAATATGGCCGAAATTCTGAGACCAGCCTTTGATAAGTATATTACCTGCCTACAGAATGAATAAATCCAGCAAGATCCAACCCGCCTGCCACACGTGGCAAATTCCTCGAATAATCTGGAGTCTCTAGATTAAATTTAAGCAAAAGACCTTACGATAGCCTAATATACCGAAAAGAAGTCTCGTATAACAGTTGTTTAGTTATTATATAAATAATTGTTAAAAAACACTCCTAAGTGTCTATCTAACCAATTTTAGGAACCTATCATCATCACAGCCCGTAACAGTCCACTGCAGGACTTAGGGCCTCTCCCACGAAAGGGGAGGTTATTGCCATAATCTCCACGCTTGGCAGGCGGGTTGGAGATCGCAGTGTTTAAATAAAACAATGGAAAATGCTGCTGCCCATTTTTCAGACTACTGAGACTTTTGATCTTTTGCCTCGAAAACATTAGTCGCCTTGTACGACACCCATGAGCGTAAGGGGTTGGTGCTATTCTACTCTGCCGGTCACCACACGGCCAAGAAATCTATAGTTTTTATCAAGTAAACATGACATTTCAACATTAACATCGATTCATTGTAGTAGGATTACAGAAAATATTCTATACAGAAAAATCCCAAGCAAAGTGTTAGAAGCTGTCTTTATTTTTTTTGTACCACTAAGGGGCCAGACAAGCTTACGGCCTGCCTGATGGTAAGCAGTCACCGCAGCCTATGGACGTTTTCAATACTAGGGACATCACCCATGCGTTGTCGACCCCGAAAAAACCTTTTCATCCATTTCTTGAAGAACACAATCTCATTCCACAATCTTAGTGTGCGTGGGAGAAAGTTAAATAAATAAATAAATATTCGTGGACAAATTCACACAGCGCCATCTAGCCCCATACTAGCAAGCAAAGCTTGTACTATGGGTGCTAGATAACTGATATACTACTTAAATACTTTTTAAATACATACTTATTATACATATAACACCCAGACCCGTAACAGAAATTAAAATTCATCATTTCAATTTCTGCCCGGCCGGGAATCGAACCCGGGACCTCTTGCGTGGCAGACCGGCTCCTACCTTCCTTAACTTTTCTCCAAAGTAGATATCAATGGCGCCAATAGTGTAGTCCTGATGGTGATCCATCGCAAATGCATATGCGAGAGCTCAAATAGGAAAATAAAGCTTTTGCTATTTCTGTGCCTTTTAACAGAAACAGATTTACCATCGCTTATACTGAGACATGTATGTTTTTCCCTCGGTGCAAAAAACGCACCACAAAAAGACTAAACATCAATCCAACACATATGATTAACATTTTTCATCAATACATAATGTCAGTTTAACTTCTTTAATAAATATTATATACATAGTTACAATACAATATGTACAAACTTAAATATGTTACACAAGAAAAAATTCCATTTTTTTTAAATTTTGTATATTATCATAATCAACAGCTTTGTTACAAATGTATACTTAGTCTATCATTCCATACATAAGCCAATTACTGATTCACACTTTGTTTTCAAAAAATTAAATTAATGGGTATGTATGTTCATGCACATGTTTAATTTTAATAAAACCTTAAATAGGAGGTAGAAATTAATTTAACTCGTAGCAAATCACCCTCTCCCTGCACGGAGAAGTAGTTGGGAATGTAAGGTATGAGTGTGTTTTTGTATAGTGTAGGTAAGTGTGGTGTGTGTAGGTATGTGTGTTTGTGTGTGTGAGAGATCAGTGAACACAGTGTAGGTACTCGCGGGGCGGGAATGGTTTTGCTCGATAAGCGTTGGTTCACATGGCAATGAGCATCGGTGGCCTAATGGTTACGGAGTCCGACCCGAACCCCGAGATACCGGGTTCGAACCCCAAAGGAAGTAGTATTATACAAAGTTAATTATTGTGTTTTATGTAATTAGAGCGGTAATTTTTTTTTACTGTAAAAATTATTTTTTGTATTTTAGACGGCCGAAAATATTGTTGATGAAAATTGAATTAAAATAGCACGTCTAAAACTATTTTTGGATAGACAGAATCATAGGCGTAGCGAGGGGTTCAAACCCCTCCCGAAATCATTTCACACCGCCTGCGCCGCGTGATCAATCCAGATTTTTACAGCCAAAATACCAAAATTTCCGAGCTCGCTATGCTTGCTCATTTTTATTTTCAGTTACTTTTATTACTATTATCCCATATTTTAAGGGGGGGTACGGATCCATATTTATATGTTTTTTATATCAAAACCAAAACCTGGCTACGCCCGTGGACAGAATATATCTAGTTGCGAGAAATGTTTATTATATGAAAGCGGCAAGCGATTGGTCATGCTATTTGCTGTATAATTTGACTGCTCTTTTGGTTATGGAAGAGAGCTGTATGCCTTGTGCGAGTATTAGGTGCTCGGATACTCAATATTTTAGCCGTAAGTTGAGGACAGTCAAGTGCGCCCGAGCAAACGTCATGTAGCATTAACATGTCCAAGAGCTGCCTGCGCTCACGAAGAGTATTCATGAGCGTATAAAGAGGTATAAAAGAGCAAGTGTATCTCCAGTTAGAAGACTACCTGTATTTGGTGAAAGATTGATATGTAACCAAAACTCCCTCTCTGTGACCGCAAAAAGACGAGTTCGATCTGCAGAATTGACCGAGCTTTCTAAAAGTGTAGAAAATGCCAATCTGCAATGCGGCTCATCCTTAAGCCTTTGGAAGTTGTTGTTGGCGGAAAAATCAGCGTTAGGATAGATGATAGACACGACACCTCGACGTCGCACAAGGACGGAGAGATAATTTTCATTGTCAAGGAGTGCGTGCTATGTAGGTACGTACGGACGACAGAAAGGAAGGTAGACATAAATCTGAAATTTTACAGATTCCCAGACCTTTAAACCAGATAGGCAGTGTGGCCTGGGTCCATGAATGAAAAACAAAACGGCAAACGGCGGCGGGAAATTCACTTTACCAATTTCACATTTATCTATTTATTTGCTTAAAATATGAAAAAACATTCACAAACACAAATTACAACAATTACAAAAAATATTTTATTTAGCGGGAAAATAATTACACAGAATATAAAAAGGAAAATTTAAATTTTGAATTTGAATTTATTAAAGACATTTAGGTATTCAGCCTACATTTCGCCGTGTCCCGGCGCCAGACAAAAAATTAAAAAATAAAAGTGTTGCATAATGATTAAAAAGTTATTTTGCATGCATGCAATGCATAATGATTAAAGCTGTAATGAAAATAGTATGGGAAATGCTGTATCGAAAAGTAATTTTTTGAAATTTTATAGACTGGCGTGAAAAAAGTGTATCTTAAACGACTGTTTTCGAATATGTAATTGGAACATTACGCTATGAGTGTAGATAAACAATATATAATTACATACTAAAACTACCTATAAATAAAAACCTTAAAATTACTTAAATAGGCTTTTTTTAATAATCGACTTAATCCAACTTGCTGGCGTTAATTTCTAAAAATACTAAAATTTTGAGAACATTTTCTAAATTTCCATTTCAATATCAACTATTGCATTTAAACTAAAATGAAGCTTAATTGTCTAGCTCTTCGCCGAAGGTGTCCGACTGATGAGTTCACCTGGAAAATTTAATAATTCAATTTGTACTATGTTTATTTTAAAACAGCTGGGGCTCTATTTTCGTATAGCTCGCCTTTGAACGGTTTTCTATTTTGATTTTCGGCATGAAAAGTTGCATACTATTTAAATCACCTTGGCAATACCGAAATCATATGGTTCAAAAATAGAGAAAAATAACATCATACATTGAAAATCAATTTTTATCATGCCGAAAATCAGAATTGAAAACTGTTTGAATCGAGGCGAGCGATTGAAAAATAGGGCCGCTGGTGACAGACGAACAGGTTACAAGTCCGTCTTACAACAACAATAAAGCGCAAGGAGGAGTTGCACTGTCACTGTGATGATTCAGCATTTACGCTGGATAATTTTCAATCTTTAGGTGGACCTATCCAAACGGACTCTTCAGGCTTGACAGTGTCCTACCATCGGCAGATCATAAACACAAAATTGACAATTGTCTCGAAGAGCATGTTGAAAAAAGCAATTGACTAGAGTTGGGCTGCATTATTATATTAAAACTAATTGGATTAATTCTCTTCCATATGGCTGCGATCCAATTAAGTTTGTCCAAATCAAGGTTTTTTTAACAGGAAAGACTTGGTACTTAACCAGGACGGTATAATGTGCAAACGTATTGTAAGTATTATATGTCCAGCCATGCAGTTTATTTCGATACATTAAAAGTAATTGTTTGATTTGACAACGAGAGAGAATTTTCTTCTGTTAATAAATAAAAAAGTGGGAAGAAAAGAATATCGCTGTATATGTTGCCATAAAAGTATGTACAAATTCTGAAAATATGATGATGGTGTATTTTGTTATGTAGATTTATTTAAATGATTATGAAGGGTTTCTTAATAAATATTAATTTGACATATAGCTGTTGGTACTTCAATAAATAAATAAATAAATAAATAGACATTAATTGCTTAGACCTAGGTTGGTAAATCCACTGGACGCATTTACAGTTTCCACTCTATACGTACAACTCTCACAACATTGCAATAAATTACTCATCATAAAACGAAATAAGTTTATAATATTCAAAAAGTAACGCCACAAAAATCATGTCGACCTTTTAACCCATTACATTGGAATTATTCCCAGAGTACATTGGAATATGTTCAGACTCGATATCTTTTTTAATTCGACGACTACATTTATTATGCAGATAGAAGTGCGAAAATGCTATTAGTAACAAAAATAATATGACAAAGCCTGCGGAAACTATGACGATAACGTAGCTCACCTTTTTATGCTGTTTAGTCATTGCCTCAAGGAATTTGTCCCATTGCTCGTGAAACATGTTAAGCGCAGCTTCCTTTTCAGAGTCTTTTAGCGCGCTGTATTGTATGGAGTTGAGCGCGAGTTGCTTGAGCAGGCGCAGGTCGTGGCGGCGGCTGGCGGCGGCCGCGAACGCCGCGAACAGGTCCGCGGTCAGCGGCGGCGCGCCCCACAGCCCCGGGTCGTCCGACGACACCACCACGGGAAGCCCACGCGCTATGTACGACGACAAAGGATGGTTGCGCAGGTCGTGCACGTAATTCAACACGTTATTCGATATCACATTTATCTCCAAACCGATGTCCTTCTCCTTCACCTTATCCAACAACATCGGGTGCTTGTCCAGAGCGAAGGCGTGCCCGATCCTCTTAGCACCGAGCTCGATCGCGTCAAACAAGTTCTCGTCGGACGGCGCACCGAACCATTTCGTCTCTCCCGCGTGGAAGAAGTAACTTAGCTCCTGTTTCGCGGCAGTTAGCTGCGGCAGGAACTCCAGCAGTGACGCGCCGTCGTCCTCGAAACCGACCAGATCGAATCCAGCGATGAAATCCGGGAACATCCTCTTCAGTTTCTTGGTCTGTTCCAAAACTTTTTCCACTTTATTTGGCGACTGGCGTCTGTGCAAGGATAATATCATTTTCATCCCAAAGAAATCAGGATGCGTGCTCACGTAATCGTCTACGATTCTCTTGGTAATGTTTATGAAGTACACATCGTCGTGTTTCGTGCCGTCCAACTCATAAAGCACGGGAACAGAACTTCTGACCTCTACATACACTACGTGATCTTTCCTGAATTCCTCGAGCATAGCATATAGATACTGTTCCCAAATTGGCCTATACGACCACAGAGGATATATTATATCAAATATACCTGCGAAATGGTTCCATACGGTATTCACATCACTAAAATCTGTACCGATCAGGGTGAACTTGCTTTTCAAATCAGCGTTAAATTCTGTTAATTTGGCAAAACTTAAGTCCTTTCGAACATCGCTGATGCGTTCCCATTGGCTTTCACAACTTTCTTCAGGTTTAGTAAGAGAAAACGTAAGTTTCGTTTTGTTATCGCGGCAGATGTGCATGTGGTCACTATAGGTCATCTTCAGGAAGAACTCTGGCCCTAGTACGGCGTTGACATGTACATGTAATGCGGCTCCTTTCGGCATTTCTTTTATGAACTGATACACTTTCGAGTCCCCCATCACCTCGCGGAACTCAAAGTAGCTCCGAGTCAACTTGAAGCGGTTCGGGTCACTCACCTCCTCCTGTTTCCATTTCATTAATAAGTCGTTCAACGTTCTCTCTTTGTCGTTTAGCACTATGCGTCTCCCGATTGACATTTGCAATTCCTTTTCTAGTAAGTTTTCTCTGGTTTGCACTTTAGAATATTCCGCTTGTGCGTAGAATGAGGACAGGCAAAGAGTTAGTATAATTAAATTCATTTTTGCACGAGCGGCTGGACACAACTCACTGGCGGCGAATGAATTACTGGTGTAGGTCAGACCGATACAATTTTCGCGATGTGAATTCCCCAGACACAGTTGATGCAGTTATATACGGCGTGTGAGGTCGCTACGGGAATTTCTGACGGCCATTAATTGCGATAAGAAGTAGGTAAACAAATCTTACAGAGAATTGAAGTTATTAAACGTATGTAACTGTAATCAGTTACATACGTTTAATAACTTCAATTCTCTGTAAGATTTGTTTACCTACTTATAATTAAAATAGATAATCAGTAATCAGTTACATACGTTTAATAACTTCAATTCTCTGTAAGATTTGTTTACCTACTTATAATTAAAATAGATAAGGCCATTGATTTACAACAAGATGTTTGTTTGCACGGATATTGCCCGCCAAAAAATCGCTTATATATGATCCCATATCGTCTGTTGTGTGTAACGTAACAAACTGCCTAGCAGTGGGTCAGGTTCAGTTGTAAAATAAGGAATGCTCTGTTAGAGGTCAGTAGCAAGCTATTTTATGAGAGATTAATTGGAGGTCGGTAGCCGACCCCTTGAGCAAAGAAAACAAAAGAATCAGGGTAGTGGGTATGTATTCAGTCCATCTGTAATCTATTTAAAACAAGGAATTTATCAAAAATAATCTACAAAAGCACAAACGTTATAAAAAAGAGTTTGTCCACATAACCTTCTGTCCGGGTTGGCGCACTTATTTCACTTTTCAACGCAGACCGAAAGTACCGGTTTGTGAACTGGTTGAGCGACTACGTCAGCTTGGGATTCTTATAGGAGTTGGTGGTTCATGCGACTAGGTGCATATCCTTAGAACTGGGTCTTCGGAGATAGAATTTGATGCTTCATAGCATATACTTTTTAGATTTATACTGCACACATAATAACTTTTGGCGATTTATTATCTCAAGGTAACGTCACGTTATAAACTATTCACCTCCAAGGCCGAAGGCTGGGAAAACAAAACTAAACTGAATCCCTCTCTGCTTCCTCTACTGAAGGCTCGGGTCCTCGTTTAAAAACCTTCTGGAACCATTTGGCACAAAGGAAGATAAGATCTTGTTGGCCAGTAGTCATAGTCAACCAGCCAGTTCCCGAAATGGTCCATATTAATTTTCGGACGGTCTGGTGTTCGACAGCCAAGAATATAATTCATGCCGACCTGATGAGGAATTGGATCCAGCAGTTATCTAGAATAAGAGAGGCACAAAAAAGATTAAAATCTCCTTTGACTATTAAAAATTTCCACTTGTCATCAAATGACATGACAAGAGTAAAATAACAGAAAGAACCCGCTCTCAATAAAAATGCGGATTTATGTGTATAATTCGTATTGGAACCCTATCGAATGCAACTTCCGAAGCATTGGGGCCCGTCCGGATCCATAATATTAAAAAAAACAAGAAGTTACGAAGGTAAGAATCCAGACACACGCCATTGCCCCCTGCTTTTCATTCGGAAACCATCATTACTTTTATCATTTGGGTGTCTATATATCAAAATAACATTCCCCAAAATCTATTATAATCAAAACATTAATAGAACGTAGTAATCAACATAGTCTGATATACAGAATAAACTTAATTTTCCAGGGAGGAATTATGGACAATCAGAGCCAGAAGGGCCAAATCCAAAGATACCCATAAAAAGTGACAAATTGAAAATAAAAAGCATCAACATGCTACACAAAAATGTGTCTAATAGTCCTAATAACCGTAAGTATTAACACAAGTCAAAGCAAAACCCTATATTCTATTATATTCAATTTAAATTAAACACATTAGTAAAAAGTAGTTACATCAAATACAGAATTAACATATTTTCCAGGAACTAATGATTGACAATCAGAGCCTGAAGGGCCAGATCCAAAGATGCCCATAATAAACTAATAAAGGTGGAAAAATTAAGAATAAAAGTGTCAACGTGTTGAAAACAACGTTTAAACAGGAGTCCTCATAACTGTAAGTATTACATAAGGCAAAGTAAGATCCTACATATTACCCCAAAAACTCGGAAAAAAAAATTTGAACCTATAAAGAAAATTTTTTGCAACTTAAGTACAAGTAAGGTTTATAAATTTTGTCAGTAAGTTAAAACAATGGCTTATTTAAGGAGTTGTCAGCCGCTCCCAGTAATTCCTACATCACTTTGAGTGATAAGAGTTTACCCAAACCCTTTAGAGGGATAAAGTAAACAAGAACACCCTAACCTTTTAGAGGGGTTAGAGTATATTAAAGGAACCCTAACCTTTTAGAGGGGTTAGAGTATATTAAGAGAACCCTAACCTTTTAGAGGGGTTGGAGTATATTAAGAGAACCCTAACCTTTTAGAGAGGTTAAAGTATAGAGACAACCCTAACCTTTTAGAGAGGTTAAAGCATAGAGACAACCTTAACCCTTTAGAGGGGTTAAAGTATAGGAGGAACCCTAACCCTTTAGAGGGGTTAAAGTGTAGAGGGAGTTAAATAAATATGGGTAATATGTAGAAAATCCTTAGTTACAACCAAAGTAAAAAACATTAATGTGGGAACAACCCTCATAAAAAGAAAAAAAAGTAAAAACTTTAAATATTTGCAGAAATAAAAGAAAACAAGAAGAAAAGAAAAGACAAGACCGATAAGGAAGTGTTCAGTAATTGTAAGAGTTTGATTGTTAGTTAATAGGAAAAGAAAAAAAAAATTGTAATGGCTTACATACAATAAGAATGAAATTTGAATATGAAATTCAAGTAACATAAAATTCGTAATTTGTTTAAATATTTTTTTTTCTAACATCCCAACTTAACAGTTAAAAGTAATTATTTTAATAAGAAAATAGTAAAGTTTTATTATTCATAAAGAAACATGGCTCGGTCACAACCGTGCGCTCAAATCTAAGGAAGTAGGAAAACTTCAATCATTTAAAATAAGTAAGACTTTTCCGACTTAAAAATATTTTGAATAAACATTAAATAAATACGTTAGGATAAATATAAATAAGAATAAATAAAAAGGGTGACTCACAGATTCGAATGTTCTGTGTAATCAAGAAATACGTTATAATATATATCTGTGAAATACACGATGACCGCAAATAGGATTCAATAGTTGATCTCTTTTACGGGCGCTCGTAGCATCCACAACGAGAAGAATGTACAAGTGGATAAGCGGTACCTTACACGGGATTGTAGAGTCACCAACCGCTCTAAGAGATACAGCGAAGGGCTTATTTTAAGTGTTGCAAACCGCACTCGGTGTAGGCTTTTTTATACCGGACGGCCCTACTCATCGCGAAAACAAAATCAAAGTAATAAATATTAGAGGGAACAAGCGGTACCTAACACGGAATGGTAGAGTCACCAACCGCTCTAAGAGGTGCAGCGAAGGGCTTATTTTAAGTGTTGCAAACCGCACCAGGTGTAGGCTTTTTTATATCGGACGGCCATACTCGTCACGAAAACAAAATTAAAGAAATAAATATTTGGGGAATCAAGCGGTACCTAACACGGGTTTGGAGAGTCACCAACCGCTCTAAGAAGATGCTTCTAAGGCTTATTTAAAGTGTCGCGAACCGCACTCGGTGTAGGCTTCTTTATACCGGACGGCCCTACCCATAACACGAGCGAGAGAGAAAAAAATAATAATAGAAGAACTATTAAGTTCCAGAAGTTTAAATATTAAAGTCCTTAACATGCCATCTAGCACAAGATCCACAAGGATCTTCCAAAAGATAAACCAAAGATGAGAGCTTCTGAATTACCTTACATCTAATAAAGCGGGGGGCTAACTTTTTAGAAAAGTATGAACCAGCATCACTAATCACATAGTTTTTACGCCATACAATATTACCTACGTTAAATTCTTTAAAAGTTCGTCTCGTATTATAATGAGACGCATTCTTTATATGAGCACTATGCAGAGCAACCTGAACCCTGTCAAAAAGATGTGCCAAAGTACCAATATTTTCAGCATAAGTATCTCTAGGTAAAAATATCAGCTCATCTATATTGCTTACTTGAGCGTATAGAGAACCACAAGTAATGATCTCACGACCAAACACAAGAAAAGTTGGGGAATATCCAGTAACAGAATTAACTGAATTGTTCATGGCCGATTGGACAACCGGAAGAAAAGTATCCCAGCTGCGATGATCGCTACCGACCAGAGAAGCTAAGGCGGTAATAATGGTTTTGTTATATCTTTCAGTAGGATTCACTTTCGGGCAATAATTAGGAGTGAAAGAAGCGAACGGAATTTTATATTTTCCGATCAGATCGTGGAACTGACGTGATTGAAACTGAGAACCATTATCCATAATAATAGTCTGCGGGACACCATGTGTCAGAAATACAAGTTCCTCCAAGATCTTAATGATAGCAGCTGCTGTGGCCTTTTTAAGTGGGAAAAGAAGAGAAAATTTTGTGAAACAGCAATTTACTACAAGAGTATGCTGACTTCTTAAACGGGTCATTGGCAAGGGCCCAATTAAATCAAGATAAATACATTGAAATGGCCTGGAACAGATCCTAGGCTTACCCATCAACCCATAAGGAGAATGATTGGTGTGCTTATAAGCAAGACACGACTCGCATGAGGAGACGTAGCGGGCCACATCCTTGAACATTCCCGGCCAGGAATAAAATAGTGTTAATTTCTTATAAGTTTTAAAAACTCCTAGGTGTGGTACCGCAGGCAAACCATGACACCCTTTAATAAGACTCTCCCTTTCGTCAGGATGTGGAATCTGCTTCCAAAGAAAATAATTCGTTAAAGAACATGGGCTACGTAAATAGTGAAATAATTTGTCTTGAGTGATTCTATAATCAGGAAAACGTTCCGGTTCATTACGACATCCAAGTAAAAGTTTATTGAACTTTGTAAGTGCAAGAGGCTGGTTCGCGTCCACAGCTAACGGAGCTACCGGTAAACAAACAACCTCATTTTCAGGGAAACGAGATAAATAATCTGGTACTATATTATCCTTTCCTTTTTTATGTTTAAGTACGAAATTGAAACAAGAAAGCCGTAGAGACCATCGCGCTAATCTTCCCGTAGGATTAGATAGATTGAGAAACCATTTTAGAGCTGCATGATCAGTGAAAACAGTAAACTGTTTGCCATTGTCTAGATAACAACGCCAATGTTCCAGCGCGAAGATGACAGCGAGAGTTTCCCTTTCAGTCGCGGAATAATTCTGTTCATGAACATTCAGAGATTTGCTCATGTAAGCAATAACAACCTCTGAACTATCGCGCATTTGAGTAAGCATAGCGCCAATACCTAAATTCGATGCATCGCAATGCACATTAAATGGCAGGTCAAAATCAGGACTAGCCAAGATTGGAGTAGACATCAAAAGATTCTTCAACTTCAGAAAAGCCGCCTGGGCCTCAGGGGGTCCATAGAAACTTTGGCGCGTTCTTCCCCGATGTAGAAAGTTTGTTTAAGGGAGCCATTAAAGTACTAAAATTAGGTATAAACCTACGAAACCAACTGCACATACCATTAAATTGTCTTATCTGTTTTTTAGTAGATGGAGGGGAAAATTCCACAATCGCACGGATTTTATCAGGATCAGCAAGTAAACCATTTCTATTTACAACAAACCCAAGATATTTAAGTTCATTCATAAAAAACTGACTTTTTCCAAAATTAATAGTTAATTTCGCATATGGGAGTTTATCGAGAACCCTTAGTAGTAAGGAAATATGTTCTTCGAAACTAGAACTAATAATGATGATGTCATCAACATAGCAAAATACTTTATTTTCAAATTCTGGCGTGAAAAGAGTATCCATTAATCGTTGCTGAGTAGCTGGTGCATTAGTAAGACCGAATGGCATTACTACAAAACGGTACATCCCCCTACCAGGTACATAAAAAGCGGTCTTATCCCTATCGGGTTCATGTAAAGGAATCTCCCAGAAAGCTTTCGCAATATCAATACTAGATAAATATCTAGCATCCTTTAGGTTATCTAAAATTTCATTTACATAAGGCAATCTGTACGCATCCTGACGAGTAACAGAATTAAGTTTCCTACTATCAACACAAAAACGCCAGGAACCGTCCCTTTTAGGTGTTATGAGTACAGGAGATAACCACGGACTTTCGCATTTCTCAATGACCTTTAACGATAACATCGTATCGACTTCCTGAATTAAAGCCTTCTGTTTAATTGGGGATAGTCTATAACAACGTTGTCTAATCGGAAGGGAATCACCTGTATCGATTCTATGAGAAATTAAATCAGTGCGACCAAGCACACCCTTCTTTTCTAATGAAATATCCTGAAAACGCGATATAATGTTATCGGCCACGTATTTTTTATCCGTGGTAAGTGTAGAGTAAGGAAGAACTTTAGGATCAATATCCATAGACTGACAATTCACTAAAGGTAAGAAAGAAGAAACTAAGTTCTTTGGAAAAAGGTTAAATTGCCTCCAGAAATCCATTCCGAGTATCAAAGATGGATAAATATCCGGAAATACGTGAGCTTTGATAATACAAACGCGATTATTAAAACAAATTGGTAAATCAAAATAACCAATTGATTCTAGTTTAGCATTATTAGCAGTGGATACAAAAATAAAATTCGACTTGATGAAAGGGTATCCTAATTTTAAAATATTAATATGAGAATGATTTCCTAAAATTGAAATAGAGCTTCCACTATCAAGGAGACCAGAAAAATGAACGTTATTAATAGAAACATCCACGAACGGTCTGTTTTGATCAGACTCATTTTCGAAGTGGACTGTAGTAATTTTATTGCAATAAAAGAAATTACGGATTTTAGCAAGCCAATTACGCCAATCGTTAAAGCAATATTTAATCAAGTCTTTATTTAGTTTTTTTCATTAGAGGTAGAAGGACAATTTTTTTTGCATTCCGGGCACTCAGGTTGTCTAACTCCTTTAAGGCCACAACCAAAACAAATCAAAAATTTAGGTTGAGGACAGGAGAATAATTTGTGGCCATTAACTCTACAACGAACGCAAAATTCGTGAGCGTTAAATTTGCTTGTAGAAGTTACATTTACTTGGAAATTACCTTTATTTTGGTAATTATGTAGAGTAAATTTAGAACCATTATTAAAAGGTTGCTTATAAGTAGATCGTTTATTATTAGCTTGATTATCAGGTTCAGAGTTATAATTAAACTCACTAAATAGTTGAGGATAGTCCGTTTTTTTAGGTTCATGAAAATTCTTGTCTCTATCAACAAGCTTCTCATACTTCTGACCTGACGAGATTAGGGAATTAATTGTGGTGATGTCGAATAGAGCAAAAAAAACTGAATAACAAGGTCGAATATTCCGAAGTAAAATCGTAAGTTGATCGGATTCAGATAATTTTTTATCAAGACGCGAAAACATTTCGTACATGATTGAGATATAAATAATGATCGTCTCATCCTCGCCCTGAGTGCGAGAGTTAATTGTCGAAAGTAGTTTATGATCGAAGTCTTTATTGCTAAAATCTTGTATTAACAATTTTGAAAGTTTATCCCAAGTAAATTCTAATTCGTTATGCTTATGAAAACGGAGCCAATGGAGTGCCTTGCCCGTAAAAATCTCAAATGCATTGTCGAGCAGCCGCTCATGAGATAAATTTCGCGATATGCGAAATTCTTCCAATTTTTGTAAGAATGCCTTCGGGCAAGTTTCGCCCGAATAAGACAATTTTTTAATATCATTAATTATTGATGACATATGAACAACCGGAGGTTGAACAGTGTGTAAAGTATTAACCGGTTCAGAAGACTGAGGAACATTTATCGGGGCCGCGGGAGTTTGCTCCACCGCCCGTGTTGCTACTATCGTCGAGTGGTGAATCGGATCAAAAAAGGTTCTAATTTTATTTGAGGTAACCGAAGTAAACCTCTTTTGGAGAGAGTTAAGTCTCTCTTCTACATAGAGTAAAACTGACTCTATCTGAGCAATATCCTCATCTAGAGGCAAAGTCGACTCAATTACATCAGCCGAAAAAGTCTTAGAAATGAAAAGAATTTGTTTGCTTAGGCCAAATAAATCTAAAGCGGGCGTTTCTAAACGTATTCTCACTTCGTATTCTAATTCGTTCTTGTTTAAGAGTTTGAAGTTAATAGGACGAGCCATGATTACTTATTCAAAAGCCAAATATTAGTGCCAAAATACAGAAATACTTTCTATCTACTTTAGAGACAGTGCTTGTCTTGCTTTAGAATTTAGAGAAATATATAGTTAGATATATAGTAGTTATGTTAGCACCGCCAGAGGGTTTCCCTGGGACCCGATGCCAACGTAATAGAATTGTGTGTATAATGTTATGATGGTTAGCACCGCCAGAGGGTAGCCCTGGGACCGATGCCAACGTAGTAAGATGTTATGCAAGCTAGCACCGCCAGAGTGTAGCCCTGGAACCGATGCCAACGTAGTATAGATGTAAGTATAATGGTATGTTAAGAGTGTTGAGTATGAATATTAATATATATATTTAAAGATTTTATTTACGCATTTACGCAAAATAATTCATAGTGAATTAATATATTACTAGTATAACTATTTACTTCTGGACTGAAATACCACGTATGAAGGCGCCAAACTGTAACGTAACAAACTGCCTAGCAGTGGGTCAGGTTCAGTTGTAAAATAAGGAATGCTCTGTTAGAGGTCAGTAGCAAGCTATTTTATGAGAGATTAATTGGAGGTCGGTAGCCGACCCCTTGAGCAAAGAAAACAAAAGAATCAGGGTAGTGGGTATGTATTCAGTCCATCTGTAATCTATTTAAAACAAGGAATTTATCAAAAATAATCTACAAAAGCACAAACGTTATAAAAAAGAGTTTGTCCACATAACCTTCTCTCCGGGCTGGCGCACTTATTTCACTTTTCAACGCAGACCGAAAGTACCGGTTTGTGAACTGGTTGAGCGACTACGTCAGCTTGGGATTCTTATAGGAGTTGGTGGTTCATGCGACTAGGTGCATATCCTTAGAACTGGGTCTTCGGAGATAGAATTTGATGCTTCATAGCATATACTTTTTAGATTTATACTGCACACATAATAACTTTTGGCGATTTATTATCTCAAGGTAACGTCACGTTATAAACTATTCACCTCCAAGGCCGAAGGCTGGGAAAACAAAACTAAACTGAATCCCTCTCTGCTTCCTCTACTGAAGGCTCGGGTCCTCGTTTAAAAACCTTCTGGAACCATTTGGCACAAAGGAAGATAAGATCTTGTTGGCCAGTAGTCATAGTCAACCAGCCAGTTCCCGAAATGGTCCATATTAATTTTCGGACGGTCTGGTGTTCGACAGCCAAGAATATAATTCATGCCGACCTGATGAGGAATTGGATCCAGCAGTTATCTAGAATAAGAGAGGCACAAAAAAGATTAAAATCTCCTTTGACTATTAAAAATTTCCACTTGTCATCAAATGACATGACAAGAGTAAAATAACAGAAAGAACCCGCTCTCAATAAAAATGCGGATTTATGTGTATAATTCGTATTGGAACCCTATCGAATGCAACTTCCGAAGCATTGGGGCCCGTCCGGATCCATAATATTAAAAAAAACAAGAAGTTACGAAGGTAAGAATCCAGACACACGCCATTGCCCCCTGCTTTTCATTCGGAAACCATCATTACTTTTATCATTTGGGTGTCTATATATCAAAAGAACATTCCCCAAAATCTATTATAATCAAAACATTAATAGAACGTAGTAATCAACATAGTCTGATATACAGAATAAACTTAATTTTCCAGGGAGGAATTATGGACAATCAGAGCCAGAAGGGCCAAATCCAAAGATACCCATAAAAAGTGACAAATTGAAAATAAAAAGCATCAACATGCTACACAAAAATGTGTCTAATAGTCCTAATAACCGTAAGTATTAACACAAGTCAAAGCAAAACCCTATATTCTATTATATTCAATTTAAATTAAACACATTAGTAAAAACGTAGTTACATCAAATACAGAATTAACATATTTTCCAGGAACTAATGATTGACAATCAGAGCCTGAAGGGCCAGATCCAAAGATGCCCATAATAAACTAATAAAGGTGGAAAAATTAAGAATAAAAGTGTCAATGTGTTGAAAACAACGTTTAAACAGGAGTCCTCATAACCGTAAGTATTACATAAGGCAAAGTAAGATCCTACATGTGTTAGGTGCTCAAAACTATTTGTTGTTATACTAACTCAAATTATTACGATGTTTTTCTTCACCTGCTCAATTTGTTATACAAATAATGTTTATGTGTTATTGGAATATACATTCTCGATAGCAGATTTCAGTGGATTACGCACGCTGCATTATGATAACTACGATTGACGAATCGTGATAGAATCGAAAAGTAATGCAGTAGGAACTATGAAGTATTGTTTCATTGTCATATTGGTCAAGTAAGGAAAAACGTGGCTTTAAATTTCCTTATTTCAATAAAAAGTAAAGTATGGAGTTTCCTGTGAGTTCTTAGCGTATTAGGTAAGTACTTATTTACAAATTCATGTTGAAAATTGTCTTGAAAATGTCGTTCCTATTTCTTAAAAATTGTACAGAAAGCTGTCAACTATGTAGGTAGTAGGTTTTCTGACCTCTGAGATGCTTCTCGACCAAAACGAGAGGTTTAAAACTCTACTTCAGTTAAACTTTCTCATTTAATAATAAACTGTAAGGCGTAGTTATCCTACTATCGTCGAGTACAAGAAATAACGTTGATCTATTTGTTCAGAAACAGTCTATTCCCAATGGTCTGCCTCAGATCCTCTTGGCAGTTAGAATATGGCCGAAATTCTGAGACCAGCCTTTGATAAGTATATTACCTGCCTACAGAATGAATAAATCCAGCAAGATCCAACCCGCCTGCCACACGTGGCAAATTCCTCGAATAATCTGGAGTCTCTAGATTAAATTTAAGCAAAAGACCTTACGATAGCCTAATATACCGAAAAGAAGTCTCGTATAACAGTTGTTTAGTTATTATATAAATAATTGTTAAAAAACACTCCTAAGTGTCTATCTAACCAATTTTAGGAACCTATCATCATCACAGCCCGTAACAGTCCACTGCAGGACTTAGGGCCTCTCCCACGAAAGGGGAGGTTATTGCCATAATCTCCACGCTTGGCAGGCGGGTTGGAGATCGCAGTGTTTAAATAAAACAATGGAAAATGCTGCTGCCCATTTTTCAGACTACTGAGACTTTTGATCTTTTGCCTCGAAAACATTAGTCGCCTTGTACGACACCCATGAGCGTAAGGGGTTGGTGCTATTCTACTCTGCCGGTCACCACACGGCCAAGAAATCTATAGTTTTTATCAAGTAAACATGACATTTCAACATTAACATCGATTCATTGTAGTAGGATTACAGAAAATATTCTATACAGAAAAATCCCAAGCAAAGTGTTACAACCTGTCTTTATTTTTTTTGTACCACTAAGGGGCCAGACAAGCTTACGGCCTGCCTGATGGTAAGCAGTCACCGCAGCCTATGGACGTTTTCAATACCAGAGACATCACCCATGCGTTGGCGACCCCGTAAAAACCTTTTCATCCATTTCTTGAAGAACACAATCGCATTCCACAATCTTAGTGTGCGTGGGAGAAAGTAAAATAAATAAATAAATATTCGTGGACAAATTCACACAGCGCCATCTAGCCCCAAACTAAGCAAAGCTTGTACTATGGGTGCTAGATAACTGATATACTACTTAAATACTTTTTAAATACATACTTATTATACATAGAACACCCAGACCCGTAACAGAAATTAAAATTCATCATTTAAATTTCTGCCCGGCCGGGAATCGAACCCGGGACCTCTTGCGTGGCAGACCGCCTCCTTCCTTTTCTTCCTTTGCCTGAGTTCCTTTGAAACCCCACAGTTCGCGAAGATTTTTTCTCCAAGGTAGATCAATGGCGCCAATTGTGTAGTCCTGATGGTGATCCATCGCAAATGCATATGCGAGAGCTCAAATAGGAAAATATAGCCTTCGCTGTGATTGCCTATTAACAGAAACAGATTTACCATCACTTATACTGAGACACGTACGTTTTTCCCTCGGTGCAAAAAACGCACCACAAAAAGACTAATCATCAATCCAACACATATGATTAACATTTTTCATCAATACATAATGTAAGTTTAACTTCTTTAATAAATAATATATACATAGTTACACTACAATATGTACAAACTTAAATATGTTACACAAGAAAAAATTCAATTTTTTTTTTTAATTTTGTATATTATCACAATCAACAGCTTTGTTACAAATGTATACTTAGTCTATCATTCCATACATAAGCCAATTACTGATTCACACTTTGTTTCCAATAAATATAAAATATAAACTATGTATGGGTATGTATGTACATGCACATGTTTAATTTTAATTAAACCTTAAATAGGAGGTAGAAATTAATTTAACCGTAGCAAATCTCCCTCTCCCTGCACGGAGAAGTAGTTGGGAATATAAGGTATGAGTGTGTTTTTGTATAGTGTAGGTAAGTGTGGTGTGTGTAGGTATGTGTGTTTGTGTGTGTGAGAGATCAGTGAACACAGTGTAGGTACTCGCGGGGCGGGAATTGTTTTGCTCGATAAGCGTTGGTTCACATGGCAATGAGCATCGGTGGCCTAATGGTTACGGAGTCCGACCCGAACCCCGAGATACCGGGTTCGAACCCCAAAGGAAGTAGTATTATACAAAGTTAATTATTGTGTTTTATGTAATTAGAGCGGTAATTTTTTTTTACTGTAAAAATATTTTTTTTATTTTAGACGGCCGAAAATATTGTTGATGAAAATTGAATTAAAATAGCACGTCTAAAACTATTTTTGGATAGACAGAATCATAGGCGTAGCGAGGGGTTCAAACCCCTCCCGAAATCATTTCACACCGCCTGCGCCGCGTGATCAATCCAGATTTTTACAGCCAAAATACCAAAATTTCCGAGCTCGCTATGCTTGCTCATTTTTATTTTCAGTTACTTTTATTACTATTATCCCATATTTTAAGGGGGGGTACGGATCCATATTTATAAGTTTTTTATATCAAAACCAAAACCTGGCTACGCCCGTGGACAGAATATATCTAGTTGCGAGAAATGTTTATTATATGAACGCGGCAAGCGATTGGTCATGCTATTTGCTGTATAATTTGACTGCTCTTTTGGTTATGGAAGAGAGCTGTATGCCTTGTGCGAGTATTAGGTGCTCGGATACTCAATATTTTAGCCGTAAGTTGAGGACAGTCAAGTGCGCCCGAGCAAACGTCATGTAGCATTAACATGTCCAAGAGCTGCCTGCGCTCACGAAGAGTATTCATGAGCGTATAAAGAGGTATAAAAGAGCAAGTGTATCTCCAGTTAGAAGACTACCTGTATTTGGTGAAAGATTGATATGTAACCAAAACTCCCTCTCTGTGACCGCAAAAAGACGAGTTCGATCTGCAGAATTGACCGAGCTTTCTAAAAGTGTAGAAAATGCCAATCTGCAATGCGGCTCATCCTTAAGCCTTTGGAAGTTGTTGTTGGCGGAAAAATCAGCGTTAGGATAGATGATAAACACGACACCTCGACGTCGCACAAGGACGGAGAGATAATTTTCATTGTCAAGGAGTGCGTGCTATGTAGGTACGTACGGACGACAGAAAGGTAGGTAGACATAAATCTGAAATTTTACAGATTCCCAGACCTTTAAACCAGTGTGGCCTGGGTCCATGAATGAAAAACAAAACGGCAAACGGCGGCGGGAAATTCACTTTACCACTTTCACATTTATCTATTTATTTGCTTAAAATATGAAAAAACATTCACAAACACAAATTACAACAATTACAAAAAATATTTTATTTAGCGGGAAAATAATTACACAGAATATAAAAAGGAAAATTTAAATTTTGAATTTGAATTTATTAAAGACATTTAGGTATTCAGCCTACATTTCGCCGTGTCCCGGCGCCAGACAAAAAATTAAAAAATAAAAGTGTTGCATAATGATTAAAAAGTTATTTTGCATGCATGCAATGCATAATGATTAAAGCTGTAATGAAAATAGTATGGGAAATGCTGTATCGAAAAGTAATTTTATGAAATTTTATAGACTGGCGTGAAAAAAGTGTATCTTAAACGACTGTTTTCGAATATGTAATTGGAACATTACGCTATGAGTGTAGATAAACAATATATAATTACATACTAAAACTACTTATAAATAAAAACCTTAAAATTACTTAAATAGGCTTTTTTTAATAATCGACTTAATCCAACTTGCTGGCGTTAATTTCTAAAAATACTAAAATTTTGAGAACATTTTCTAAATTTCCATTTCAATATCAACTATTGCATTTAAACTAAAATGAAGCTTAATTGTCTAGCTCTTCGCCGAAGGTGTCCGACTGATGAGTTCACCTGGAAAATTTAATAATTCAATTTGTACTATGTTTATTTTAAAACAGCTGGGGCTCTATTTTCGTATCGCTCGCCTTTGAACGGTTTTCTATTTTGATTTTCGGCATGAAAAGTTGCATACTATTTCAATCACCTTGGCAATACCGAAAGAATATGGTTCAGAAATAGAGAAAAATACATACATACATCATACATCGAAAATCAATTTTTATCATGCCGAAAATCAGAATTGAAAACTGTTTGAATCGGGGCGAGCGATTGAAAAATAGGGCCGCTGGTGACAGACGAACAGGTTACAAGTCCGTCTTACAACAACAATAAAGCGCAAGGAGGAGTTGCACTGTCACTGTGATGATTCAGCATTTACGCTGGATCTCATTTTTCAATCTTTAGGTGGACCTATCCAAACGGACTCCTCAGGCTTGACAGTGTCCTACCATCAGCAGATCATAAACACAAAATTGACAATTGTCTCGAAGAGCATGTTGATAAAAGCAATTGACTAGCATTGGGCTGCATTATTATATTAAAACTAATTGGATTAATTCTCTTCCATATGGCTGCGATCCAATTAAGTTTGTCCTAATCAAGGTTTTTTAACAGGAAAGACTTGGTACTTAACCAGGACGGTAGAATGTGGAAACGTATGGTAAGTATTATATGTCCAGCCATGCAGTTTATTTCGATACATTAAAAGTAATTGTTTGATTTAACAACGAGAGAGAATCTTCTTCTGTTAATGAATAAAATAGTGGGAAGAAAAGAATATCGCTGTATATGTTGCCATTAAAGTATGTACAAATTCTGAAAATATGATGATGGTGTATTTTGTTATGTAGATTTATTTAAATGATTTTGTAGGGTTTCTTAATCAATATTAATTTGACATATAGCTGTTGGTACTTCAATAAATAAATAAGAAAATAGACATTAATTGCTTAGACCTAGGTTGGTAAATCCACTGGATGCATTTACAGTTTCCACTCTATACGTACAACTCTCACAACATTGCAATAAAAAACTAAATAAGTTTATAATACTCAAAAAGTAACGCCACAAAAATTATGTCGAGCTCACCTTTTTATGCTGTTTAGTCATTGCCTCAAGGAATTTGTCCCATTGCTCGTGGAACATGTTAAGCGCAGCTTCCTTTTCAGAGTCTTTTAGCGCGCTGTATTGTATGGAGTTGAGCGCGAGTTGCTTGAGCAGGCGCAGGTCGTGGCGGCGGCTGGCGGCGGCCGCGAACGCCGCGAATAGGTCCGCGGCCAGCGGCGGCGCGCCCCACAGCCCCGGGTCGTCCGACGACACCACCACGGGAAGCCCACGCGCTATGTACGACGACAAAGGATGGTTGCGCAGGTCGTGCACGTAATTCAACACGTTATTCGATATCACATTTATCTCCAAACCGATGTCCTTCTCCTTCACCTTATCCAACAACATCGGGTGCTTGTCCAGAGCGAAGGCGTGCCCGATCCTCTTAGCACCGAGCTCGATCGCGTCAAACAAGTTCTCGTCGGACGGCGCACCGAACCATTTCGTCTCTCCCGCGTGGAAGAAGTAACTTAGCTCCTGTTTCGCGGCAGTTAGCTGCGGCAGGAACTCCAGCAGTGACGCGCCGTCGTCCTCGAAACCGACCAGATCGAATCCAGCGATGAAATCCGGGAACATCCTCTTCAGTTTCTTGGTCTGTTCCAAAACTTTTTCCACTTTATTTGGCGACTGGCGCCTGTACAAGGATAATATCATTTTCATCCCAAAGAAATCAGGATGCGTGCTCACGTAATCGTCTACGATTCTCTTGGTCATGTTTATGAAGTACACATCGTCGTGTTTCGTGCCGTCCAACTCATAAAGCACGGGAACAGAACTTCTGACCTCTACATACATTACGTGATCTTTCCTGAATTCCTCGAGCATAGCATATAGATACTGTTCCCAAATTGGCCTATACGACCACAGAGGATATATTATATCAAATATACCTGCGAAATGGTTCCATACGGTATTCACATCACTAAAATCTGTACCGATCAGGGTGAACTTGCTTTTCAAATCAGCGTTAAATTCTGTTAATTTGGCCATACTTAAGTCCTTTCGAACATCGCTGATGCGTTCCCATTGGCTTTCACAACTTTCTTCAGGTTTAGTAAGAGAAAACGTAAGTTTCGTTTTGTTATCGCGGCAGATGTGCATGTGGTCAATATAGGTCATCTTCAGGAAGAACTCTGGCCCTAGTACAGCGTTGACATGCACATGTAATGCGGCTCCTTTCGGCATTTCTTTTATGAACTGATACACTTTCGAGTCCCCCATCACCTCGCGGAACTCAAAGTAGCTCCGAGTCAACTTGAAGCGGTTCGGGTCACTCACCTCCTCCTGTTTCCATTTCATTAATAAGTCGTTCAACGTTCTCTCTTTGTCGTTTAGCACTATGCGTCTCCCGATTGACATTTGCAATTCCTTTTCTAGTAAGTTTTCTCTGGTTTGCACTTTAGAATATTCCGCTTGTGCGTAGAATGAGGACAGGCAAAGAGTTAGTATAATTAAATTCATTTTTGCACAAGCGGCTGGACACAACTCACTGGCGGCGAATGAATTACTGGTGTAGGTCAGACCGATACAATTTTCGCGATGTGAATTCCCCAGACACAGTAGATGCAGTTATATACGGCGTGTGAGGTCGCTACGGGAATTTCTGACGGCCATTAATTGCGATAAGAAGTAGGTAAACAAATCTTACAGAGAATTGAAGTTATTAAACGTATGTAACTGATTACAGTTCAATTCTCTGTAAGATTTGTTTACCTACTTATAATTAAAATAGATAAGGCCATTGATTTACAACAAGATGTTTGTTTGCCCGGATATTGCCCGCCAAAAAATCGCTTATATATGATCCCATATCGACTATTTTGTATTTTTAGACTTTGAGAGCGCATGTGGGTACTGTTGTGTTAGGTGCTCACAACTATTTGTTGTTATACTAACTCAAATTATTACGTTGTTTTTCTTCACCTGCTCAATTTGTTATACAAATAATGTTTATGTGTTATTGGAATATACATTCTCGATAGCAGATTTCAGTGGATTACGCACGCTGCATTATGATGATTACGATTGACGACACCGTGATAGAATTGAAAAGTAATGCAGTAGGAACTATGAAGTATTGTTTCATTGTCATATTGGTCAAGTAAGGAAAAACGTGGCTTTAAATTTCCTTAATTCAATAAAAAGTAAAATATGGAGTTTCCTGTGAGTTCTTAGCGTATTAGGTAAGTACTTATTTACAAATTCATGTTGAAAATTGTCTTGAAAATGTCGTTCCTATTTCTTAAAAATTGCACACAAAGCTGTCAACTATGTAGGTAGTAGGTTTTCTGACCTCTGAGATGCTTCTCGACCAAAATGAGAGGTTTAAAACTCTACTTCAGTTAAACTTTCTCATTTAATAATAAACTGTAAGGCGTAGTTATCCTACGTCACCGAGTACAAGAAAAAACGTTGGTCTGTTCGTTCAGAAACTGTCTATTCTCAATGGTCTGCCTCAGATCCTCTTGGCAGTTAGAATATGGCCGAAATTCTGAGACCAGCCTTTGATAAGTATATTACCTGCCTACAGAATGAATAAATCCAGCAAGATCCAACCCGCCTGCCACACGTGACAAATTCCTCGAATAATCTGGAGTCTCTAGATTAAATATAGTCCATACCTACTTATACACGTGAGCCTCCTCCCCGTCTTCGCTCATGCGAGCTCCCACGTCATAAAGAAACTGCAAATTGTGCAGAACATCTTCTGCCGTAGGGCAACGGCGGCCCCATGGTACGTTCGCAATGCGGACCTACACCATGACATGGACCTGCCTACCCTGCAGCAGTTTCTTAGAACGCTCTCCGAGACCTTTTTCAAGGCCGCGGAGGAGCATCCCAATCCGCTCGTGCGAGCAGCAGCCTACTCTCCCCGCCCGGTCTCCGGCCACGTGGTACGGAGACCGAGACACGTCCTCACGGATCCCCCTGACGAACTGTCGAGCGCCCTGAACCTCCTCCTGGAGCTTGGGACGACTCGACAGAGCCCTCCCTGCCGTTTCAGCGGCCCCCGTAGGCCCCCAATCCCAACCCACAGCAGCGGGACCCCGTTCTGGGGTCTCGCTATAAGTTCTCCAGCGTATGCTCCGTAAGGAGTGACGTTGAGCGCACCCCGTCCCTACGGGGTGTAGCATCCGATGAAACCTGAAAAGCCCTTATGGCTACAGGTGCTCCCAGGGGGTGTTTAGCACGTATGCGCCTAGGTACTTTTTTTGGCGAGTCGTGCATAACCAGTCTCTCGAATAATGTTAAATACGAGTTAAGTACGGTTCTGTATAATAATCACATCAAAGGCTGCACCAAATAGCCATACATAGATAGTAAAATTTGTTTCTGAGGCAATTTTTGTGGCTCAATGATGATTCGACTCCTGCCCATAATTTTCACTATAGCTTTCAGTATTCTAGAATTTTTAAAAATGTTTTCGCTATCCCGTCCATTTCTTTCTTCTTTTATTTATTTTCACAGGATTATGAAATAATAATCAAGTCTCTGTTCAAATATGAAATGTAATTGATTGTTACAAAGTATGTTTTGTTTAATTATTGTCTGCTATATAATCCTGGACTTCCAAGTATCATTAAGGTCACGTGATTGACCTTTCATCAGCTGTCACGTGATTGACCTTTCACCCGGTTTCTGAAACGCATGTCAACGAAAATATTACGTAATAATTTGTTAATCTCTATTTAAATGCAGTTTGGGTACCAATTTGTCATTGCAAAAGTCAAATCTATTTTAATCATGCTCTTTCGATGTTTCCAATATGTAAATTAAAAATTGTTGAATTATTCATGCCAAAAATTAAAATCGAAAACCGTTCGAATCAAAGTAAGCGATTTAAAAATACGAGTAGAGCCCCGTGTTTTAAGGTTCGTTGGAGTGCCTTCAATCGATTCGAAAGATGTAACAAACCTTTATTGCGGAATATTTGCCTTAAAGGAATGTTCAGGCGTGTGGCGTGTCATGGCCGTGTGGTGTCCGGCAGAGTAGAATAGCACCAACCCCTTACACTCATGGGTGTCGTACAAGGCGACTAATGTTTTCGAGGCAAAAGATAAAAAGTCTCCGTAGTCTGGAAAATGGGCAGCAGCATTTTCCATTGTTATATTTAAACACTGCGAACTCCAACCCGCCTGCCAAGCGTGGAGATTATGGCAATAACCTCCCCTTTCGTGGGAGAGGCCCTAAGTCCTGCAGTGGACTGTTACGGGCTGTGATGATGATGAATGTTCAGGCACAGCACACCTGTTTTATAATTGCTTCATTTTACGGAGTAGGTACGTAAACATAATAATACTGAGAAAAGTACGAAATTTGTTTGGGTTCGTTGCTAGGCCTGTGGGTTGATGATAAGCGGGCATCGTCATACGTCGATGTCATCGAACCTAACTATTAATATTTTTAAATTTAGGAATTTTTTATACGCAAGTATATGGCCTAAGCAATATTATAACTATTTAATTTTTAATACGATAATATTTTCTATGAATAAATGACGACCTTTAGGTAAATGACGTTTATTACACATAAACCCATAACAGGATAGGTACATTCAAATAGTAATAAAAAGAAACAGTAACATTATAGCCATGTGCCATGGGAACGGGAATGGGAAGTACGTCCATGACCACACTGAAATTCCCTGTGACAACTCAGTACGTAGTAAGTAGCGCCATCTACCATTGCGGGAGTGGTGAATCATCCGACAGTGAAATATGAGGCGAGATACCCCAGCCAAGTTCAGCTACTAATCGTTAGATGGCACTGTTAGGAATAACATGATGCAAAATGCTCGTCTATTCCAATTTCCATTGTCCCTTGTCTCCGTACGGGATTAACGGAAATATTAATATTTGTTCTGGTATAGTTGATCTAAGATTATTTGTTTAAAAAGCTCCTCGTTGTCCTCATTGATTCAAACGTAGCGGTATATTAACTACAATAGAGCTTGATGCTAGCTTGTGTTGAAGTGACATTTGGTCTGACCTCTAACATCGGCCGATCGTCCAGCACTGACTCCAGCCTAATGCATGCAGTATCTTCTCTCTTCTCTTCTTCATAAACATTTCTCCGTCCAACTTTAGATATATATGCCTCCTCCAGCTTCATCTACCTCCTCCCGGCCATCTTGCTGATATCGCCGAAGCAATAGTCCAATGAAACGGCGAAGACATACTTTCTGACCAAAATGAAGGGGTTGGTAGCGTTAGGCTTTGTAGAGTTACAGGGCTTTTCTTTTGTTAATAAATAGTAGATAATTTTTTCACAATGAATCCAATATGAGCTTGCGAGGCCGGGCGAAATATATATATGTACTTGAAAATATGTGGTAGGCTACTACTGCATATGACTTTTTATACAGGATGACAGAAATTACAATAGTCATAAAATTAAAAAATTACATTTGTAATATTTTCTACTTGCTGCCAATGTCTGGCTACCATATTGTTTGCTTTCTCCTCTAGGCAGGGTCAAGACTCGGACAATAC
Source organism: Blastobasis lacticolella (assembly GCA_905147135.1). Classification (NCBI taxonomy): domain Eukaryota; kingdom Metazoa; phylum Arthropoda; class Insecta; order Lepidoptera; family Blastobasidae; genus Blastobasis; species Blastobasis lacticolella. The sequence goes on from LR990056.1 coordinate 6,467,605, forward strand.
AAAATCCCATAATGAATGTTGGTTGTTGTCCCAACTCCCACGCTACGTGAAGGGTCCCGTATAGTCCGAATGTCCCGCCAAAGTTACATGAATAAGCGGCGTCACAGCGTCAGACATTCTTTATACCCAGCAATCACCATTAGGAGTAATAGCTGTGACAGGATGGCTACAATTGATATTTTGGGGGACCAGCCACCACTCACTGGATTGGTGCCACCGAGTAGACAACACGAGGAGCTGTTAAAGTTATTGGAGATTTGTAGTTGGTAGAGTCGTTACCAGAGGCTAGAGTTGGGCTAGTTAGATCTACGCTTTCGCACACACTCTATGGTGTTAAGTTATTATTTTTTTGTGAAAAACCGAACTATTTAATACGTGTCCCGAGCAAAGCATGGGAGTCCCTTTTCATTCATAAGTAGCTTCCGCCCCGGCTTCACGTGGATTTTTGAGCTTTACTTTGCTATAGGTATATGCATATACGTACTTAATATAAACCTTCAGAAGAAAAACTCTAACTGATGGTAAAACCGCATCAACATCCGTTGCGTCTCTTAGGAGGAGGTGGCGGATATACAGACGGACAGACGCGAAAAGTGACTTTATTTTATACTGTGTAGAGAGCTCTTACGTACTTAGTATCACAAAATATGACCCCGAAATAGGAATATTTTATGGCATTACCTTAGGAGTCGCCTAAGTTTAGTGCAATCGAGCATAAGTATATAACCTGCCTACAATAATCAATAATAAGCCTTGGGGATTGATTTATGATATCGGAATTCGTTTGTTTTGCGCTAAAAAACTTAGAAAAATATTTATCTATAAAAAATTACGAGCTTTTTCTTCAGGCATTATTTCAGTATCGAATTAGTTTTGTCTGTAATTTTTATGATTACCATTTAATTACAGACAAAAGAGGAGAAAACAAATAACCTACATTGAATATATTTTATTTGTAATTTTTGTACAATTTTATTCGAATAAAAAGAATTATTTATTATTTATTTATTTTATTTGTACCCAGCAAGACTACAATATCCAGTAGCTCATACAAGCTCCTAGTCCAAGTCCGACATAAGGCAAATATTTTCAAAACAGGGGACGCGGCCATTGTCAAATTGACCGAGTGATTGTCGGGGGCGAGCGTCTGGCTGAATGGGATGACCTCGTTACTCCGCTTTACGTTTTGAACGATAAATCTAATTGAAGTTGAATTTATGGGGCGAAGGATCTTTCACAGTGGAATTCAGAAATTCTACTAAGGGTTGAAGTAAGAGTAAAAGGTCAGCGATGGAGTTACAGCACTGAAATAGCTAGCGGTATGATATTTACTAAATGGCATTTATAATTCTGATTTTGTCTAGTGAACAGTTAAGTTGGTGGCCAAAGATTTTGATATATACTTACATACATAATTAGTCTGTGTTGGTGGCACTTTTGAAGTACTTTAGAATAGATATACTATAGAACGTGCGTGATATCTTAATACTTACTTTGTGTCCCGTAACACATTTCAGAAGTTTTTCTATGTGGAATGGATGCTAGGAAGTGGGAATCTACAATTTTATTTAAAAAAAAAACATTAAAAAGGTAACAATCTTGGCGTTAATGTCCCGGTTCGGGATTAGGCAGATCAGATAATTACAGTGGAGCCACTGCCATCTGACTTCCTTGACCCTGCTACCAGGGGAACACATTCAATTGCCTGAATGTGCAGGTTTCATCACGATGTTTTCCTCACCGTAAGAGCATCGGTTAGCATTCAACTAATGTACATTACTCAGAAAAGATTATTTATTATACGGCCGCAATGGGATTCGAATCCTACCTCTCGCTTACGAGTCGGATACCCTAACCACTCGGCCACTGACACTCCCAATTTCAGCGACGAGGACGCGGGAAAATGGGAGTAGGTAACTTTAAGCCGGCGAAACTGCCGACCTGGTTAATTCTCTTGACTGCGTTTAGCGTCGCCGCGCCATAATTTCAACGATCCCATTCTAGCTAGCAAGTTACAACTACTGGCTGTTCGAAGTGACTTTTTCTCTGTGTGTATTCTACTGGTTGTATCTACAATGGGGAATATGGCGACGAACTTTTTGATCTAGTGCCCACATAACAATTCCGCCATCGCACCATACGCCGCGGGCTGGGTAATCATCCTCACTACGTAGAGTAGACCCTCGGCTGGTGTCCACGCGTGGGTTCGAAAGAACGATTCTCGCTCGTATGATTACGTAATGAGCTCCCAGCCACTGTAAATAAGTAAGTAAGTAAAATAAAGAGGTGTTTCCTTTTGACTATGGCATGGGATAATTCAACAGGTATATAGGTGTTCTTAGAGGTGGGAAACGCACTAAAAATACCCCTGGTGTTGCTGATGTCCATAGGCGGCGGTGATCACTTTCCATCAGGGCGCTTACTTGCCTGTTTGCCCTCTGTTTAACATAAAAACATTTAACATATAAAAATGTATCTACCACTGTGGGGAACCGTGGCTTTGGCAGTGGAGGCGCTTATCGTTTGGCTATTTACTGCCAGAGCCCTGCCATGCATTACGCTGAAGCGCCTTTTACAAATGTCATGACTCTTTCCTGTATGGTGTGCTCCATCATTAATTGCATATAGTCTACAATTTAGGTGTGTTGATAGTCATATATCTCTCTTCTCTTAGTCGTGCACTCTGTCTCACTCTGTCGTGGTCATGTGCCGCCCTCGCGATGCTACGCCATGTAAACCTCATATCAGAGTCCATCTCCTCTTCTTCTTCATCAACATTTCGCCGTTCAACTTTGGACATATGCGTCCCCCAATCTCTTCCTTCCTGATCGTCAGGAAGTCTCCCTCATCCACATCTTCCTGGCCACCTTGGCGATGTCGTCGGACCATCTTGCCTTTGGTCTACCAGGGTTTCTTGTAGTTGTTATTGGCCGCCATAAAGTTAATTTTTTACTCCAGGTCTCCTTTCGAGCCGCCTTCCTCATGAGATAGCCAGCCCACGGCCATTTCAAATGTGATATTAAAAAAAAGAAAAAGAAAAAATTATAAGTTTATCAGTAATCTAACATCCATAAAACAAGCTTTTCTTTCGGGCTAGATGGCGCTGTGTGAATTTGTCGAAGCCCATCTATTATTTACATTTTATTTATTAATCTGGCGACCCTATTCCCTATATTCGATACACTAAATAGTCGTGTAGTAGTATGTATAACTGCTAATAAAAATACAACGAACTTCAATAGCTAAACAGGCCAGATACTTAACCACAGACATTTGTAATGATAGTAACGTCTTTGTCGCAACCAAAAGGACAAATGGCAGTCAACAGTTGCGAAAACAATTAACCTACTGTCTTTTGAAAAAACCAACCCTAATTTGTCGGAATTAATAGGTCGTTACGCATTATGACAGACAGACGACAATGGCAGTGTCGTTCTTGGAGAAATTATTCTTTAATTATTAGTTGAGAATTACAGGAAGAAAATAATAGTTTATCGTTCACAAATAAATTTATAATAGATGGGTTTGTTTTACTATTGTTTGGGTTAGGTTTAGGTAGGTACTAGAAAACATCATAATACACCAATGAACTTTGTAAATTAATCTGGCCGTCGAAAGGAGGAAACGATGCTTGCTCATAGTAAAAGGTGACCTTTTTTAGTTGGTACCGCTTCGTAGGCATTGGGTTTCAGATCGCAGCCCTGAACTATGTGCATACCCCTAGCACCCCCCTTTATGGGGGTTGGAGAGTAAAAGTCTTCTTAAAACATATAAATGAGTTAAGACTCTTTCAAACATTACTAGGTAAGGCAGAGCACCAATTAAATGATAATATGTACAGCTTCATATTTCATATTTATTCATTGGTAATATTCATTACATGTCAATTGTTAAAGTTATAAAAATGTCACAAATTACATTAATTGTAATACATAAATTTATAATAAACAAATGTCACAAACAAACATTTTTTACCTATCACTATCACAAGTCATCTTGCACAATAAGTACTGTAAAAATTAAACAATTAAACAAAATTCAAATGTCCATTTCCAAATAAGAATTTGCATTACATTCAATTGTTATAAATTAAGTCAGTATTTTAATAATAATAACTATGTTAAATAAAAAATCGATTAGTCATAAACATCATTAAGATTGAGCATCATTTGAGCGTCGTCTAGCTTTATCACACGTTTCTGAGTAAATACGAAACCGACACTAACCTATGTGCAATATTTACCACCGCCGTGTGTAAGTTAGTTGGAGCTAACCTTCTATTTCTAATGTGTATGATAGAAGAAATACCTTTGATTATTCAATTCATGCTGCATACATGCGGGCGTACCCATCGAAACGCGGGCGACTGACAATTGTGACTAAAATCAATTCATTTAGTACCGGTTTTTGTTCGGAATGAGGATGGATTTTATCCCGCGGACTGGTGTTGGGCGACGATTGAAACCAGAAACCATAAGTGTGGTTTAAAAACTCTATTTACCTATGTTTTTCTATGAAAGTTAGGCCAATACTTATATGCCGTTACTATTATGGCTCCAGGCTGGTCAAGTATTATTGTAATAAATAATATAATAAATATGTCAATATGTGAATTGAAACATATTCTTGGTAAATGGGGTGACGTATGTATATAAGTATTTACACCTTATACATACATACGTCACCCCTCTTTTCCATATGGTACGATTATTAGGTTTGAGTAATTGAAATCATTTAAGTATATACCTGTGTACCAATTTCATTACAGCAGACTAGCCCAGAATATCACTGCTCTTGATCTTGTGGGAAGGGACAATGCGGCTGAAGATTTAGTATGCCTGTTTAGGAACAGTCTTGACGGTGAACACGGTTGAAGGCAATATAAGTATTCCATTAGAAACGCTGAACCAAAGCGGTTTGACGTTCGCCCACATTGTCCACCAAGGTGACAGACGGGCGACCCTATGCCGATGTTCAAGTCACTACAGCTCAGGGTCAATCAGAGGCCTGAACTGCTTGCTTCTTGTCATGAAATATTCAATATTTTTGTAATTACATTAGCAACAGCGAAAGCGAACGCTTAAAAAGTTATTCTGCTGCTGACGCTGGCGTCATGCATCAAAATATGAAATGTTTCATGCCGAAAATAAATTGGGAAACAGTTCGACTTGAGACCAGTAGTTCAAAAATAGTACCCCAGTTTAGGGTTGTACATTAGACTCTTTACACTTTTTCCACATAACCCAAAGTGGACAGATATTTGGGCGATCCATCCCATAGATAATAGCATCATGCAGGATCTAACTTGTGCCATATTTAAATACCTGCAGTAGTTGATTTGAAGTGAAGTACCGCCTGTAACTAAAGAAAAGGCCGAGATTTTTGCTATAGTTATTACTTTAACCGAAGTCGAGTTTGGAAGATAGCTAGAAGATAGGAAAAACACACTCGGAAACAGTAAGTTGTCGTCTAATACAGCCACATTCCGGAAAACCGGAGTTGGAACCGATGCCGACATCTGTATAGCATCACTAAACCCTTGAGACAATCAGACCGAGATATCGTAATAAATCTACATCGCGGTAGCTTACAGGTGCGGTGTCACTGCGAGATCAAAGACGGCGGCATCCTTTGCGCCACCCGCCCCCGCTCCCCCGCGGAACCCCACCCGCGAGTCAACATTTGCATACTCAAAGGGTAAATACAACTAAAAGCATTTAAATTGTCCGACATTTTTTGCGCCAACAGCCCTAAACCAGATTTGTCTGGTTCACAATAAGGTCCCGATTTGATAAGTTTGCTGTTCATGTGATAATAAAATTAACGATATTGCGTTCGTTATCTCTTGGCGATCTTAATCGGTTTGAACATCTACTCCATCAATGTATGAATGAGTAGCATAAAAAACAGGCAATAGGGCCTCAAAGTAATATTTGCTATCAATCGATAGGAACCTAAGCATAGAACGCGCGACTATCGTGGGATCATGGAACCTAAGAATATTCATTTCAGTTTATCTTCCAAACTACTCCACCGATTTTGGGACGAAACAAGGCCAAGGTAGGTTGCAAAGGCCAGTACGTTGCAGATTACTTGGGCGACGGTGACAACTTTCCATTAGATAGTCTGCGCGAGTGTTTTTTTGTCATTCTTGTCTTGATAATGCAGATGCACATAAATGTTATCCCTTATATGCTTAGCAGATTTACAGCCTTACCCTGTTTTATGTCACTTGCCATGCTTTAGCGTCCCCACCAGCAAAACCTAATTCCAATGAAGTAAATATAAAAAAGAACAAGGACGAAAAAAATTATTAGTAAAAAAAAGAATGAGGTCCTAATACAAAAAATAATAATAAGTAGGTAAAAAAATCTCCCTCCGCACGCAATGATAGTCGATCGTCCAAATTAATAAAAAAATTAGGGTGGTTCTTTTTTTGCTATAATGAGGAGCAATAATTAGTAATTGGCACGTCGGATGCGGTTGCGCATGCGCGCATCCCATACGAAATTGCGGTTTCCGACGATGCTTAGCCGACGCGCCCACGCCATATGGCGGCTAACGGATTTAGCTTCATTTAGGTGGTTTCAACGGGCAATTACCAGGCTAGTGCTTTATTTACAGTTAAATTCTGAAATGCTGAAAAAAGGATGGATGGATTGTGTGATGAGGGATATCAGTGAGCGAGAGGTGAGCGTGGAGATGACAGCGGATAAAGATGAATGAAGAAAGAAAACATACAGTGCCGACCTCAAATGAAAGAGCAGGCAAATGAATGAAAATTTTTGAATAATACAAATTGGTTACTTACAGATCCAGTGGGAGACCCAAGAAGCGATGGATTGACATCGCCGAGTCGGATGCGAGAGCCAAAGGAGGACAACGATGACAGGGTGAAGCGGGAAGAGGCACGAAAGCGGACCTTGGTTGAAGTCGAAATTGACGGCTTGGGTGATGATGATGATTAGCTAATTACAGATCATCATCATAATCATCCTAATATTTTCATTTTGTTTAGGTATTGCGTGCTTCTTTCCAGTCGAAGTAATTCCGAAACATAGTACCTAATGGTCTACCTGGACTCATTTTCTAAGGAATTATCGCGGAAAGCCGAGGAACGTGAGGAATCGAGGGTGGCTAGGGAAGCCACCCTCAAGGTGGGAGGGTTGGGGATCAGCAACGCATGGGTGATGCTCCTGGTATTGAAAACGTCCATAGTCTGCGGTGACTGCTTACTATCAGGCAAGACGCTTGTATGCCACCTCAGTGGTATAATACTAAGCTGTGGCTCTACTGGGTACCGATTCTGGTGTGCAATGCAGTTGATATTATATTGCAATGTAACTGTGATGTTACTATAACTACGTCGAGATATCGAGTCAGTCACAGCATCATCCCAGTTAAATTGCATTTAAATAATTGTTCGACCTTTGATACGTTTTCGTTGACAGAATTGAAGGCAGTTTAACAACTAAGAAAGTTGCAACTTAGTAATTTTTTTATTTATTGGAGTACCAACAGCCATATAAAACCATAATTTAACTACAGTACCAGAAAACGAATTGTGGGAAAGTTTGAACTCATGAAAGTTGCAACTCAACATCTGTCATTTGAATAACAATCACAGGTTTGACATGCGATGCAATTGTAGATAATGTTACTGCAACTGAGACGATTTCCGTACCAGAATCGAAGCCCTGTACTATCAACTTTTACCGCCGAAACTAAAAACCTGATAAAATTCACAAATATAAACAAGCAATTACTTAAGTACCTAATTATCCGAAACAAGGTGGCGCAGAGGTGGGTACCTTCGAACAAGTAAAAATTACGAACGTTTAAAATGAAAAAGAAAAATGAATCAAAACCGCATCCTTTACAAACAATAAGAACGACAGGTTGCAACCGGCGGCAATGTCAGATTAATTTCTTTTAAAATTACCACTTTATATTTGCCGTTGCTCCGAATCCTTACCGACCATTTTACCGAACCAAACCAAACAACTCTTTCAAATCGACCGCAAACACAAAGTTGTATTCCACTAAGATGCGGTTAAAATGGTAAAATTAAGGTTTAACTGTGTAGCTGTTATTACCATTGCTTACAGTCATTAGGCTATAATATGGTAACTCGGGAGGAAGTGGTGACTGCTAGGTGGTCATTGTATTGTCACCACACGCCTGTATCCCTTTCACATCACGCGATGGTAAAGGGTCGAGATTTTGGGTATAATCAGGGTTAATTCTGGGTCGGATAAACAGATTCCGATAGTATCTTCTTCGTATTTACTGTCAAGCGTGCGACAGAGATGATGGTTTACGTAGCCGAAGTAGCAGATAAACATTATTTATCTATAATGCTTCGTTAATTACGTTGTACAAAAATTCATGTTAATAGTGCTAAAAATTGTTAGGTACGCACATCTTCCATATGCATACATATAGGTATAGTCGAAACCTAGGTCCCATTTTTAAAAATAATGAATTTTTCAATTAGAAAATCAAAGTGAAAATCCGTTCGAATCGAAAAGTACGATAAAAACAGGGCCCCTGGCCTAGATTCGACATCGTTGCATCGACGGGTCACTACATATGCAATTTTATGAGCTTTTCTAGCCCTTTTCCTATTCAAATATCCCTACAAGGGCTACGGCTTGCTTTATTATATATATTGGACTTAATTCTGGATGCCCACCGTCTAACTAACCTAAAGCTAAATATCCTAAATTTAGTCGCCCCGCTAACTTTAAGATGACGTTTCTAGAATAGCATTTAGTATCTAGAGTGCCACAAACTTATCTAACCAGCGGGGCTATTGGCTAACTAAGTTGACAACTGTATTTGACACTAGATATTTCTACACCACGTCATCTACGTTGAAAACTGGCAATAGCGTCTACCAAATTAGAGTAGTGTCAGATTTTTTTATGTCAAATTCAGTTGTCCACTGAGATAGCCGATAGGTGGCTAAGTGAAACTAAGTGTCGCCATTTTTTAAAGTCACTTTGTTGTCAACAACAGCGTCGCCATCACCGGGTTAGATAAGTCAGTCAAGTCAGTATGTGGCGCTTTTTTAAATATTTTATTGGCAAGTCTGGAAACAAGTCCTTTGAGCCCTAAATTTAATTGACTGCTTAAAATTAGAAACGTTGGATTAAAATTAGTCCTGCCATTTGATTTTGTTAGTTGCGCAAAGAATAGCAAACTGTTTTAGCGACACCTAATTAAAATTAAAAGTTTAACGGCCGTTCTATAACGAGTCCATTATTGTATAAATGCTTACCTTAGATTACACGTACCTATTCTAGGTTTTGTCCGCGAATTCTTCTTCAAATAATTCAATACTAAAATGGTTCTATTTTTGTTCTTTCCACAGAGATGAATTTAGTGATTTGAATTTTCATGAAATACCAATACTATGAAAAAATAATAAAGTAAAAATAATTAATAGTCGTTTGACACGATTTGGCGTAATCAAATCCCAAACAAAGGAGCATCGATTCCGCAATTATATTGGTAGGAGGGTAGTCTGAAAAAGAAAACAATCTACCCACCTATACGTCAGTTAACTGGTACCTACCCGCTGTTATTTATGGAGATTTCTGTTTGTTCCCGCAATGAAACTAATGAGGTTGGAGTCGCAAATCAGGTTTTTTCTATAATGAAGACGGATCACATTGATGAGCAACGACTGTCGAATGCCGAAAGCCGCCTCTCGGCCCCAATTGATGTATTGTTCGTCTTATTTGTTTCGATCTGGAGGTATTTTTTAAGTACTTCTCGCACTCTATACGCTTTCGTTGAACTTGTAGAGCTTTTGAAGAGATTTCGTGCGTAAAGTCTGTAAATTGTATCCGAAGATCATCAATAAAAAGCAAGCTATATCCCTCCTAATTAACTATGTAGTTATTTATAGTATCTGTCATTTTTACACTATTTAACCCTATAAGGTCACGTTCTACATCAAGTACTAGGTACTAATCTTGATCAGTTTTTTTCTTTTTCTGATCAATTGTTCGCTCTGAACCCTTGTTACAGCCTCGCCCACATGAAACTCTATTTCTGTAGGTATTAGATTATCCAGTACCTATCTAAAATAAAAAACGGAGGTAGTTAATTGTTACGAAATTCAGGTTGATGTATGTTAGTTTTATAAAAAATTCATGAGCTATTTCTAAATCAATAACTTCATACTTTATTTTTGTTAGATTTAACCTCCAACTTAATCAACCTTATCATACCCGCATTCAAAAATATTATAGTCCAAGGTCTCACAGTGCGCGCGAACGCACAGGGTTCCAACTGACTATAATTGAGTGGCGGTCGTCGATACTATGTGTCCATCAAAATGAATACATAGCTAACAAAATTGACAAATCATAGGGCCCACTGAACGCAACGCATTCACTTGGCAAAGCATAAGTATGTATGTATTTATTGATATAATATATAAAAAATAGTCATATTCATATGTATTTTATAATTATTCATTAATTGTGCGCGTCGTATCTGCATTTCTTAGCTAAACATTTCCTTTCTGTAGGCCTGCTGGAAGAAATTTCTTTTAGAAATAAGTAGTGCCTGTTGTGTCAGTTATATCTATGTTATATCTCTGTATTTCTTTATTGTGTGCAATAATTGTTAAATAAATAAATAAATAAAAGAGAACGCGTAGTAACGCTAGTATACTTTGTGAATGCCGGGTGTAAATCTCTAGACCAGCTCGGAAGCACAGGGGCTACATTGATCATTCACTTTTCTCTGATAAGTACTAAGGGAAAGATCGCTGATTTACAGCACGCCATACATGGATTGCCACATGTATGGCGTGCTTTTTTTGCATGAAAATAACACTTGATTAATAGAGAAAAGTGAGTAATAAATAGGGGCTCCATTTTTGAATCGCTCGCCACGATTCAAACGGTTTTCATTTTTTATTTTCGGCATGAAAAAATGCTATATTTTAAAAATTACATTAACGACTCTGAAAGGTCTGAAAGGTTCACAAATAAGGAAAATCAGCATTATGCATCAAGTTTGCGATATTTTACCAGTACCTATTTGTCTTTGATCTCTCACGTATCCATGCATAGTCCTAAGGAGTTTCCCCCCAATCTGTGATAGAATTCACATCAAATGTTTACAAGATGCTTTATCAGAGCGATAAAACATCTTTTTCGCAAATATTGTGTGTCACTTCTCCCCCAAAAGTTCCAGTGTTATTTAACCACCAAGAACAATTCAGGATAAATAGGCCATGATAAATCGCTTGATAAAGGAAATGTCATTGGTCTTCCAGCAATTATTAACGTCATATCTTGTATTTTATGTCCACCAAGAAGGAATCTACTTCGCTGGAAGTGGCTGTTTGTTTACGAGCTTTTGTCTGCAACTATACTTGTTTTTTTAGAATTAGAAAGTGAACAGAGTGTGCGGAAATAAAACAAAGAGTAGGTAAATTATTGTTGAAAAAGTCTCGATGACATAACTCGTTGTGTACATAATCTAATCTATACATAGTATAAAACATAGTCGCTTCTCGGCGTCTGTACCTATGTATGTATGCTTAGATATTTTGAACAACGTAACCGATTTTAATACGGTTTTCAACAATATATTCAAGAGGAAGGTTTATAAGTAAGGAAAAAAAAGGGTAGGTAGGGGTGAAGTAGGTGTACGCGAACGAATTCGTGCCGGGTCCACTAGTATAAAATAAATGAAGTGTGGTTACTGTAAAACCCGTGCCTGAAACTGTGGCACACAGTTTCGTTTTGTTTTGTTTTTTGGTTTCACTTCCAATTTATTTCCGATATTTTTAAACCAAATCTTCATATTGCACTTTGAATTTGCTCGTCTATTGTTCACGAATATTAATTTCTAATGCACCCATTTAGTATGTTTCTGAATGTTTACAAATGTATAGCAACACTGGTGTGGGATCACCGTAATAGTTAAGTACACAATTTCCATCTAAAATCAATTGCCTGTATGATATACAGTAGAATAGAATTTATCACTACCTATAATCCGTTTGACAATCGGTTGTTTCACAACATGCGATTTCTTGCAAATATCGAGAGGCAGTAAACTAATCACACACACATATCTGACACAATGGCGGCGTTGCTGAAGTTGCCATCAATACTATCATCATCATCCGAGCGGTCACTCCCGGCTGCTGCCTGCTCATATTTTTACTAGACATTCTTTCGCTAAGCTGAACCATGTCAAGATATTATGAAATTAAAATTTTCGAGTACACCTCATACCCATTTTTTAAAGAACATAAATATGGAGAACTTGATAAGAAAGTATAGTCCTCTAAGCAAATTAGACAACAATACTTTTGCTGTTGTATCTTTTGAAAAGTGTTGGCCATCGACACTAGTCCCGTTTCCTTAAAATTGTGTGACGCAGATGTCCAGAGTTACACTGTCGAATTACTAACTCCATCTTGACATTGAACAAGTATGGGTCCAAGTTTAGCGTTAGGTAGTTAATTTTTTCTAAACTAATAAGTGAGTGTAAATTGTTCACACTCACTTGCACATCAGTATCCATAGTATCAAGTATTGAAAGTCTCAGAATTAAACAACCTATAGACTATAAAGAAGTCTCATCAAAAAGCGCTTCAATGGAAAGGTTAGGCTAAGAAATGAAGCTGACCCGTATTATCTTAAAATTAAGAAGTAACTGTTATCATTATGGCAAAAGATCAAGAGTCTCCGTAATCTTGAAAATGGGCAGCAGCATTTTCCATTGTTATATTTAAACACTGCGATCTCCAACCCGCCTGCCAAGCGTGGAGATTATGGCAATAACCTCCCCTTTCGTGGGAGAGGCCCTAAGTCCTGCAGTGGACTGTTACGGGCTGTGATGATGTTATCATTATAACTTAATACATACACAAAGTACTGTGTAATGTTTATCACTTCATCGATAAAACCCAATATACTTAAGTTCAATGGGGGTTATTATTTGATAATAAAAATAAACTTACAATATAAAAGTATTTACATAAATTTATAACAGAATTGATGCGCATAAAAAAAACAGAATTAAAAATATAAGACAGTCAATAGTAATAATCCCAGTGTGCTGCTGAGCTGCTTTGTGGAGGTTTATTATTGCTCTTAAACCAATTTGGTATACACCGTAAACGAGGATCCCAAGATGACCATTCAGTTTTTTTTTTTTAATAGTAGTAATAATAGGCTTGCATTTGACCTCAACTCACCTGATGGAAAGCGACGAGGTCGAAGATGTAGCATGCGTGCCTAGAAGATACCTTTTCACTCTTGATTTGAAGACCCCAAGGTTATACGTATCGGGGAACAATGACTCAGGTAGAGAGAGTCATTCAATAAACCAGTCAAAAAGTCCTCGCTTCTTTCTAGGAGACCTGGAACTATGATCGTGATATTCTTTACCACCTGACATGGTGGATTCGGGGATACCTTGTGTGGTTTCATAAAACTTATTTATTTATTTAACAATTTATTGCACACAATAAAGAAATACAGATATATAACATATATGTATATATAACTGACACAACAGGCACTACTTATTTCTGAAAGAAAACTTATTAAAACATTAATCATATACCGTTAGTATATAGGTTTCTAATATTCTGTTCAGGATTTTTATTCAAATTTTATAAAGCTATTAATTAAATAATATTAATTTTATTTATAAGTAATTTAGCACTAATACCTTAGCGGAGAACAATTATTATTGACATAAACAATGATTGTAACGGATGAATTATGTTCATCGAGTAAACTCACCTCTATAAGAATTACGTAATAAGTTTAAGGTTATAGAATCTAGAACATTGACCGTTTAGAATAACCTTGATATTGAATTCGTGTGACGTCATCCATAGCTCATACAATTTTTGACGAACTCTCCTAGTGTACCTGATTTTTTTTTTATGTCTTACTGTAGGCAAACAGGCAAGCGGGCCACCTGATGGAAAGTGGTCACCACTGCCTATAGACATTAGCAACACCAAGAGTATCGCTAATGCGTTGCCCACCTCTATAACACGTTGCTCTGGCAGCAAAAAGCAAATGCCACTCCACTGCCAAAGCCACGGTTCCCCAAATCCCCACCCCATGGAGCACTGGAAACCTTACTCATCGGCAGAAACACAATACTATTTAAAAGAGTATTATTTAGCTGCGATATTCTGTAAGGTGGAGGTACTTCCCCAGTCGGGCGGCTCCAATTCGAACGAGATACCCCGCTATGCCCTACCTCTCTTCAGCCCTGTCCCGTCTTGGCCTACCGTGGCAACAGTGTCCGTTACTAACCTAACTGATAGATGTCGGAAAACTCACGACGAAGATAGTACCTACTCTAATATTTATAAAAGTACAGAATATCGCATCGAAAACGGTCCATTGCATTTGGGTTCGGCTCATATCTAGGCTATAAAAACAATCATCTTAGCGTCAATATCCCACTTGAGCTCTTGCGCGACGGCCCGGGGTCCACCTTGACCTTGATCCAGGGTTTGCAGTAGGGCGTCTGCCATTTGACTTCCATGACCCAGCTAACAGGGGACCCTGGTCAAATTGCAACATGGTCATTTCATCATGATGTTTTCCCTCACCGTAAGACCATCAGCTCGTATTCAACCTACATGACTTAGAAAAAGGTCATGGCACATGGCGGCAGGGGTCTCATCCAGGCTATTCCACACAAACAGATAATAGTCCGGTAAACATTAGCCGCGGATAAACAAACCCACCCCCGCCACCCCGCTAACCCAATAAGGGTTGATTCGGCTGATTGCAATCAGGGCCCCAGTGCAATTGATACAGCACTCGATTATATCGATACGTGATCGGAAAGTATGCAGAGACGACTCGGCGCTCGTTGCTCATTACGTCTGCACTGGTTTTGGGAAGGATTGTCGGTTGTAGAGATTTTTAGGGTAATAAATGTAAGGGTAGGGTAAAAAAGGAATCGTATTTTCTAATACTATACGATTTGTTGTGCGTCTGTTTATCACATACAGGCCAGTAACTTTTGAACCGAAGTAGCTATACACTCACGGATTATGTGTTGTGAGCGCCGAAACAACTCACGGATTGTTATGTTACTGTGACCGCTGAAATAACAGAATATAAAACATTTAGGTTAAAAAAAGACGGGGCCCCCCCTCCCCACACAAGAAACGTGCTTTTGCAGGGAAGAAACGGGATTTCTGAAATTTTTCTTCTGAAGATCGGGCGAAGTAGAGGATAATCTTGGCGTTAATGTGCCGGTTGTGCTCTCGCACACGCGGGCCCGGGGTCCGTCTTAACCATGATCCAGGATTTGGCAGATCAGATAATTACAGTGGAGCGACTGCCATTTGACCTCCGTGACCCTACGCCCTGCTACCAGGGGAACCTGAACATATTGGATCATGGTAGACGCCTGAATGTGTAGGCTTCATCACGATGTTTTCGCTCACCGTAAGAGATCGGCTGGTATTCAACTAATGTGTATAACTCAGAAAAGAGCCATTATAAGTGTATCTAACCATTATATAATTATTGTGTACCCACATAATACAAAGTATAACACATACCAGGCTCTATTTAAAATAACTAACAACAAATAACCGCCATTAACTACCATAAAAGTATGAGTAATTAAATATGGCGATAAAACAGAAATGGTTTAGCGAGTCTCCCAGTCGTTCCTTGCACTTTATTCAAACCATGCGAGAGTGTTTCTCAAACTGTGTGCATCAGATGTAAGGTGTGCCCTGAAGCTTACCTTACATTATTTGCTTTAATTTATTACGTATATTTTCCTACTGATTTTACAACAACCTCCAGCTATAGAGTAGATATTTTCTTGTTATGTGATTTTGGAGTACTTGGACTGAAGGAATTTTGAGTCATCATTATTAGTGGATATTGCCCAATTTTGAGCACTGGCCTCTTTTAAACAAATATTGGAGCTATTCAACTATTTGGCCACGACTTCATACATTTTAATTTGTGTGTATAACAAAATACAGAAACATGGGTAGCGTTTTCGTATATACTGAAAGCACTTTCCTACCAGAATATTTTTAATATTGTGATTAAAAATATAATGATAATGTAATATTGGACTTGTTTTATTCTTTATTACCAGAGTATTTGTATTTGCTATGCTATAATCATTCAAGCAACATATTTAAGACTGCGGGGGGGGGGTAAGATCTTTGGGTCCCAGGCACACAAAGTTTGAGAGCCACTACAACCGTACCTAAGTTGCAATGAAATTATGACCGTTTGCATTCCCACCGCGGAATATAATAAACGTCATAACAAGCTATTTTACGATGTTAGACGATAATAAAAAGACCACCCTGCCTGTGTTACTCAGAAATGTTGATAAATAAGCCTATTTGTTATGCAGTTGGAGTTAGATTGAGATTACGGTACAAATGTCGGTAGGAAATAATGCACATCGGGTAGTTCGTCTTCGAGTAGAGTAGAGTAGAGCGTTGTCTCTGTCGCTCGAGTGTGAGTATGAGAGACGACGTTTTATGTAGTCTATGCGCTTATAACATTTGAATAAATTCAGTCGAAGAAGCAAATGAGAGCAAATCAAAGTGGAATGTACTGCTCACAGAATAAGGTCAATTTTTGTTTCACTTATTAAAAACGTCTACTTGGATAATGTGTTTTATTCCGTTGATGAATTTATGACTCATGATGAGAACTAATTATTTTAGTGACATTTTTATTCTGACTTGATATTTATATTTAATTATTACTTAGTTGTTTGACATTATTATCAAATTTTCAATTCAATTTTATTCTATTCAATATGAGTTTTATTTACATTTATTGTCATTTTTTGTATTTTGTATCCAATGTTTGACTATTTGCATAAATTACCTGCCTTACTCGTACTGTTTTTTTGTAAATTTACTTTGTATCAATTTACCTTAGTGTAATTTTTTGTATTAATATTTTATTTTGACATTGTTCACTATTTTATTTCAATTTATTTATTATTATTTGAAATTGCCTTCTTATATAAAAGCAATAATTATAATCTTATAATTTGACGATCTCTTTTATTGACCAAATGTAATCTATAATAAGAATATTATACTTAATTATATAAGAACTTAAGAGAGAAATAAATAAATAAAAAATTTTTTTTTTTTTTTTTTTATAACAAACAAGTCGGGCATTTGACCGCCATCTCACCTGTTGGTAAGTGACGATGCGGCTGAAGATGAAGCATGCCCGTCTTGGAACAGCCTATTTACTCTAACCTTAAAGGCATCCAGATTATATTGATCAGGGAACACACTCGCAGGCAAAGCGTTCCATTCCTTAGCCGTACGCATTATAAAGGTCGAGCCAAAGCGGTTCGTGCGGTTGGGTTATGTTACACGAGGCAATGCTTTCCAAAAGACTTACAAGTCCATGGCCGAGTAGTTAAGCCACTCGGACACCGACGCTCCGACACGCGATCTCCAGTCGGTATTAAGGCAAAACCGCCACTGCAACTGCTACGTGGAGGAGGCTCAAGTGCAGGAGTGTAGCGGGTTGTTAAATTAGATGGATGACTATTGGCGTTAATTATTGCTTGCCAAATTGTGTCAGCATGTTTGCGGACTAGGCTATGATTGTATTACGAGTAACTATTGGTATTATATCTATTGAAATTGTAGGTGTGCCCCTGGTGTTGCTAATGTCTACTGGCAGCGGTGACCACTTTCCATTAGGTGGCCCGCTTGCATATTTGACTACCGTAGATATTAAAAACTCTTCCCAATCAAAAGCGATCGATATCGATTTTGATCGATATCAGCCTTCCACATCCCACGGGTTCGGGATCCTTACCAAATCGTCAATCCACTATGATATCGTCACTTGAGGTGAGAACATTTTACGCTCGGGTCTAGTTGTTGAGGTAAACTATAAAAAATTTTAAACTGTAAGAAGAAAGTTGAGTCCCCCATTATGACTGACATTATATTTTAAACGTAGGTATTTTATGTTTTAAACGTAGACAATGCTACTAGGTATTTCTACGCCCACCCATACCCGAAACAGTTCTACTTACTTAAATTTCTGCCCGGGAATCCAACCCGGAACCTGTGCGTAGCAGACCGACATGTTGACCACTCCGCTCGCGGCGTCGTCGATCTAATTACAAGACATAAGGGCAGTCATGTCGCAGTCAGCAGCAAGGCATCCTCATCTCTTAATCCAATTAACTTGTCCACTTCGCGGAGGAAGCCCTGAAGCACAATCATACATCACCCGCAATATCTCACTTAAGTAACTCTGATGATATCTTACTGTACTTAAGTAACTCAATTAAAAAGCAGACCACGCCCCTTTACCAAGTATTACAGCGACCCCCCCCCCCCCTTCCCCCCGAGCTACGGTCACGCTGTCACGTACGGAACTTGTCGCAAAAACTAATAAAATACCAGTTCCAGGAACAGTTCGTTCTCTGTGGGCGGGCCAGGTACCAGGTACGTGAAAAAAACGCCTAGTATTCCGAAGGAACGCTGCGCCGTAGGGCTGGGAACGGTGGCTGGCCAATGGAACGGTAGCGTTATTTACGACGTACATAGGTGTTATGTATAGTGTGGGTATGTAACGAGGCCCCAACTATGGGTTAGGCGACAGGCGTGAAGGGAAGGGTCAAATTTATATGTATGTGTCAAAAAAGTTAGAAGTAGATATTTATAATGAGTATGAAAAGTTTCGTGAAACATAAAAAGTTGTGGTAATTTTTTTGGAATTTTCGGTATAGATAACTAGAATCGTAGGAATTTTTCGATCCTCTTAATAATAGCTTTTCTTTGCTGTTTGAGAGTCTACCATCAAATGCTCCGTTTTAAGTATAGGTATATCAACTTAGGCGGACCTTAAGACCTTGCTTGCCGCGCGGAGGCGCAACCGGGATAAAACGCCAAGATGACATTGATAATGATGATGATCTAACACCTAGGCGATCTCTAGTGGTATCTGATCATACTGCAGTAGTTTAGGCGTCATTGACAACTTTTCAATAAATGTTAGAACAGTAAAGACATAAAAACGGTTGAATCTATAAAAATACGCAACAATCTTGCAATGCATGTATGATTTTTTTACTATCTATTTTCTTGCACTTATACAGTACACTGGTGATCTTAAAGCTTCATAGCTTTATCTATTGCAAAAAGGCTCACTATATCAGCAAGCCCCGGATATCCAACCGCATCCCAATAGATCCAGTCGCTAGTATATTCTATCTACCCAACATGCACAAAGCGGAGACGATCCAAGTCTAAACTGGGTTAGGATGCTGTCTTCTATACTTTTCCACCTAACCTACTTAATATTTTTTTCTGACATTTTCCGTTCCTTTCAAATCGTTATGGTGCATTTGTCGTGTGAATAAATGTTTATTCTTTCTATTTCTAAATTTAATTAGTAGGTACACTTAACTGTAGAAAGAATTAACCCCCCCCATCCAATAAATGTAGGTATATAGGGGATTCCAGCAAATGCTGCAGAAAAAATTGAAATCGGACAAAATCTTCTAATTGCTGACACAACCATTCTAACTGGTAGTAGGGGTCTGAGTTTCCTGCTCGACACTAACAAGTTACTTTATGGCCTGTGAACATACTTGTTAACCGATGTAACGCAATTAATTATCTCGATTAGGTATCATTAGTTGGTACCGAGTGGAACAGGTCAAATTATACGTGTGTTTCACTCAGATATTAGTCGTATAAGGGTAAAGTGTTGTGTCAACCCGATACTATTTGGCCATGTTTGTCTTTTAAAATGATAGCTAATGAGGCTTGGGAACTGGTGCACGCTGAGTAGGTTTGTGAATGTTTAGCTGAAAGTATAGATACTTACCTATTAGGCAACCCTATCCAATAGCCATGTGGTGAGGTGTAGAGGCACCGAAATAAATAGATAACTTAATTATTTAGATTTGTGCAGGTAGACCCACTAGAACACCAAACCGATCATCCTAAAAGCGATGATCACAGAGGCGGACAATCTACGTATACAACGGACAATACGACAATAAACGGACGGACGGATTCCTTAAAATAATAGCAAATGAGGCTGTACATTTTCATATTTCTGTTCATTTTTCATTTTTGAATATTAAACCCAATGATCCCCAACCCTTCTACCAAACGCGGATATTGTGGCAAAACCCAGTGGCAATTTCTGATTTGTAGCAATGTTTGTAACGAATTATCAATGTTTTTCGCCAAACGATTTCAAGAATTTCAACGAGAACCTTGCGAGAACAAATGCTTTATTTGCTCCTTTCAAAGCGCCAACTAGCCGCGCATAAGGAGCGCGGACATACTTGAAATGGAATTTGGTGGCGCCGGCCAAAATCGCCAATCACAAGTCCTGAAAAAATTGGCGCGTCGCGCCGATGGCTGTAATTTCAAATTGAATGTACCTACTAGACACAATATAACTGCATTTGTTCAGCGTGTAAACTTTATTTAATTTGGATAAGGTAATTTAATTCCTGTGAAAATTATCAGGGTTTGAAAAATGTAAGCGAAGTAAAGAGAGAAGTCTCAAGTCCAGTAGTTGACTGCTATAGTCTATTAGTACTTGATAAATTTTGCAATACTCTACACAAGTTTCAGTTGTTCACCTGGTTGGGCAACTTCACCAAGACTAAGTAGGTACTAGGTGTCGGCCGTTAATAATGCACATCGGCTATCTCGGCTGAATAGAGCGCCGTCTCTGTCGCGTGCACGGAGGCTCTGCTGTTTCTTGGCTGCAGTTTTTGTTTTAATCGGGGGCATTAGTGATATCCCTGGTGCTGCTAATGACCGTAGGCAGCGATGAACATTTTAAATCAGGTGACTTGCATGCCTGTTTGTCTTACGATTGACATTAAAAATACAGAAAGGCCGATCGCAGGTATTTTCTCGCGCAAAGCCCTACCACAGAGCCTACCCACTGCAACTTCTGTTTAGCTAGGATCTACAACGGCAACCCGAACAGATTAATCAGATCAGGTGGCCTCCATTACCAATTAAAGAATCAAGAAGCCAAATCTCGCGAACGTGCCCAGAATGCGCAGTTGCAGCATTGACCCTAGCTTTTTTTGAGAACATTACTGATCTGACCAGTAAATGTTTTACGGGCCTGTTTTCCAATTTCGCATTTTCGTTAATGTTATTTCATGCGCCCGATTTAGTTTGCCAAATTTTTTATTGACAGTCAAGTTTTGTTAACATTACGAAAACAGCTGTTCCATCTGTCACCACGGCGAACTCTTTTTGGCCAAGTTGTACATGCCAGAACCATCTCAACATTTATCTTAAATTTTTTTTATCACTAGGTTCATCATATTTCAAGCTACACCTTTCACGAATCACAGTATTTTTCACTCCATCGCTCAATTAAACAACAAGAAAATTCCACAGCGTCTGTCTCAAGCCTGCGGTTGGTTACTCCTATAGTGTTGAATTATTCAATATACTGAAGGTGCGGGGTGGGGGGTGTGGGCGCCCCGCGGGGGGGCGTTGGTGTCTAGACGTCACTGTTTTTGTTTCAGGAACAAACAACCTGACACTAGCTTCCTTTAGGCTAGAAAAAACGCTACAACATATCTCACAGTCTCGGGGCATAAAGTGTGCCGTTCGAAAGCCAGCTTTGAACATCGCGGGAAATATACAGTATTTATGTAACGAAAAGCTTGTCCGGTTTAAGGTATTGTTTAGAAACAACGACAACAAAGAGCTCTATGTGTGTTCTGGCTGATCTTAGGTTAGGTCGCGCTCTAGGATAGGTGGGCTTCTAGGATGCGTTATCGTTCCAACGGTGACCGGGGCTTTAGTATGATAAGCAGGTTGGGTCGTTAAGTATAAGCTTTAGAGCGCTAGCATTCGGATATGTTTAGGTAAGACATAGGTGGCTCCTGGGTCCGCTGGCTGAGGTGCTTGAACTTATTTGGTGTGAGTGCGCTTCGTTTAGATTTGGTGATACTGGGGATCAGGACGTTACAGACGTTCTTTGACGGTTGACTTGCTGAACACACTGGCTAGGTAGGAATTTCAAATTGAAATAAAGTGAGTTGTAGTAGTTACTTTTTGCATTCTAATTACATCTCTCAACAAAGTTACTTATTATTATTATATTAGCCTGAATCATCCTACTGCTGGGCAAATCCCTCCGATTCTTCCACTCTTCACGATCAACTGGCAAAGTAACTTATATTTTTTTATGAATTTGTTGTCCCCGTACAACAGTATGAAACATATACTATATTTCCGGCCATGCATTCTTCGGACGATCTCTGTCGCGGCCGATAGGTATGATGACGATTTTATTTATTTATTTATTTAACATTTCATTGCACACAGTAAAATACATAGAGAAACATCATGCATATAGACGACACAACATAGAGCACATTTTATGGTTCGCGCGCTCGATTATTTTGTTTTTTAGGATTCCGAACGTGATTGAGTGAAACGTAGGTACCTTATGCAGCAGTAGTGAAGCGTTGACGTCATCGGATACGCGACACGCCCAACGCTGCTCGCTGTACTACCACCCAGTCGACTACAACGAGACCGCCAAGATGAGCTGTAAGCCTGTAATGTACGCGGCATTAGACGAATTCTGATATACAAGTCTGTCATCGCCGCCATAACTAGAGCGTCGACATTCTTCGTGAATAATACACTTAATGTAACTACTTTCCTATAATTATGGGGCTCTCAGGCACCACTAAGCCGATTAAGAAAGGTATCCGACTCGTAAGCAAGAGGCACCGGGTTAGAATCCCACACCACTCTTTTCTGAGTTATATACATTAGTTGAATGCTAACCGATGATCTTAGGGTTAGGGGAAAACATCTTTATAAAACCTGCACATTCAGGCGACTGAATGTATCACCATGATCCAATCTGGTCAGTTTCCCCTGGTAGCAGGGTCATGGAGGTCAGATGGCAGTCGCTCTACCTGTAATAACCTGATCTGCCAAATCCTGGATCATGGTCAAGGCGGACCCTGGGCCTTCGCGAAAGCACATCCGGGACATTGACGTTAGCTAAGGCTATTATTTTATTTTATATATTGCTTAATTTATACAGTCACTGGCAGAAAATGTAGCCCAAATGACAGGCACAACCGAGTTTACGCATCGAGCACGATTAAGATTAATCCTGAATATGTGAATTGGACTACCAAATGCTCCATTGCAATGACTTAAGACCCTTAAGAGCACCAGTTTTTATTTTTTTTTATTTTTATTAATAATAGGCTTGCATTTGATATTGGTTGAAAGCGTATATGTAAAGTGAAGCTACACGTATCTGTCAATAGTCCCAAAACACGTGTCTAAGAGCCAATCTTAATCGTGCAATTCCGTGGTGCTTCTCGAGTTCTGTCTCTTTGCATGAAAATTATCTACCATCAACTTTTGCCTTCGCAAACTTATTACCATTAGCAATCAGCAATAATCGCGCTATCGCCTTTTTTGCTAGCGCCAAAAACAGTTAGGTAAGTAGTAATAACATAAACTATTGGAATATCAAACTAGCAAAGAAAAATTAAAAATAACAGCTCAAATTGCTAGTAATTTGCTATCGTTCTGCTTATGTTCGATAGTAGCTGCTTTAAGCCTGCGTCTAATCTCAGCTGTCAGGAAGCGCTTTCTCAACACTTCCAAGAAAACGAATCGATCATTGGTTCACCTTATTCTTCCACTACAAGGACGCCGTGTTTAGGTACAGTGCAGTCTTACGATACAATCTTAGAGTGCATAGCAGCCACCTCAAGTAAAGTTCGTCCCTGATTGGAAGACAACCTGAGTTACAAACAATCAATAAAAACATTACAAAATCATTTTTGCAGACCGATGATTGAATAATGAATTTTTACTTACCTCTCGCGTTGACGTTGAAAACAGTTTCGGCACAAGTAAGTAACACAAGTTATTTATTCTCAGATTTTCAACTTCAATTAACTAAACATGACACTTGAAACCTATCTTTATCACTTAGACAATTTTTCTGCCGGAAAGTATATAAATAACGATTAAACTTTTAGTTTTTGAAAAATACATGGATATCGTAATACACCACAGAAGTGTTATCCTGCGTGCCAGGTATCTAGTTCTGTAGTCGAAGTCCATATTGTGTGAATTTCATCATCCTATCGACGCTTTATGTCAAATTACCAGAAAGCCAAATTAGAAAATGTCAGACTAGCAGATTGCCACATTAGCAGAATGCCAAATTAGAGGTAGGTACCTCCCAACCTACATGAAACACGTAGAACAATCCAACGAAATCCGCTGCACTACATTTCCGTGTCTTCATTTCTGCATGCATTACCAGAGCCGCAGAACAAGTACGCCATGCCACAACGAGCTACGCAATTACAATTACCTAAGCGCAGACGCAACAGTCTGGGCAATTGCACTCGACACTCGTATTCCAGCGTGTTTGCCTCATCGCCCCCGCCTAGGCGGAAGCTAGGGAAGCTAGTTTATCAATGTATCTACTATCCACAAATTGCGACGCTGCGCACCGCAGCCACGTAGACTCATCCACCGATATAAATCTCCCATTGAAAGAGACGTCGTCGCATTCAGGAGGTCCTTTTCACCGGGGACAAACATACAGACGGCGCGGGCAAACACTCCTGCGGGAGGGAGATCAAAGCGCGATATGATACAACGCCAGGGTTAATTTGGCGCCAACAACGCGCCGCCATTTTGTAAGTTTTCGCGGTTGACGGTTGCGTTTTGTTTCGAGGCACTATGGGAGTATTCTATTTCTATTTTTCTAGTCTTTACTATTTTTAGCCCCCGACGACAAAGAGGGGTGTTGTAAGTTTGACGTTTGAATCTGTGGCTTTGTGTGTCTGTTGCGGTTGCGGTTTTCTCTTTCTATTTGAATGCCAGTTTAATCGAGATGGTTCTTAGATTTAAAAAACGAAAGTTATTACCAGCTTTTGAAAACTGATGATAATATAGGAAGAAAGTCTTTCACGATTTGTGCTATAAAGGATACTGAGTTTTTGGGAATACCTATATGGATTGTATTTGTGTGTATTTTACCGAGTATAGCGTTAAATTGATATTTAATATCGATACAGAGAGTAATAGGAATTAATTCCTCTCTCCTAAACGTTAACCTACCAAATCTAGATGTACTTATTTGTTCAATTTTAGATTTATTTCTTACCTTTCATAATACGATTGATGAGAGAACACAAAGTACCTGTTTTTTACAGAAATGCTTGAAATAGATGTCGCAATGTAAAAAGATGACTAAACCAGAAAATTACGTTCCTCGAAATTGACCTACTGAGAAAATGACTTAGAACGAACCTGACGGTCGTCTAAATTGACTTTTCAAGAAAATGACCTGCCTCGACGACCTGGTAAAGATCGCAGGTTTTTTTTATACCACTAAGGTGGCAAACAAGCTTACGGCCTGCCTGATGGTAAGCAGTCACCGCTGCCTATGGACGTTTGCAATACCAGGGGCATCACCCACGCGTTGCCGACCCTATAAAAACCTTTTTACAGTACCAGCTGGATGCGGAAAGCACAGGACCGTCCTTTGTGGAGATCTCTGAGGGAGGCCTATGCCCAGCAGTGGGCGTCTTCTGGCTAATACGATGACCTGCCTCGTCAAAAGGAATATTTTTCTTATATTCTTCATCAGCTTCTTTATATGTACTGCTAAATTAACATAGGCCTCCTTCAATAAGTCCAAATAGACTTCAACGACCAAGAAAGGCAGTCCTGCATCAAGAACATCTCCCGATATGTCTCAGCTTTCCGCTAGAGTGTTGATGAGTTTTGTTTATTCATACGCAGGGCACCGAGCACCCGTTGAGTGGGTGTATCGTTTAGATTCCGCATTGTCGGACTTTCTATAGGTGCGAGGATGGAACAAACATCGCGCAAGGGTCCTGGAGCTCTATTTTTGAATCGCTCGCCTTGATTTGAACGGATTCAATTTTGATTTGCCAATGTCATTTAGAAATATTTGTTTCATTTAGAAATATTGAATTTTTCATGCCATAAATTAAAACCGGGGGGGGGGGGGGGAGGGGTTAGATCAAATATCTATTCAGCGGTACTTTTAGTTTTAATATTTATGTTAAAAAATAGTAGTCTGTAACTCCTGAGATCTAAGCCATTAAACAAAATTTCTAATTATTGCAAAACTGTCTTCAGCTATACTTTTCAGATTTTAAATATTTTGTTCCATTAATATGAATTTAATATGGCCTGCAACGGCAATATGGACATTCAAAAACATATTTCATTTTGAAACGGACATCATCGCCGCCTTACGACGTTGATGATAACGAAAACTACAAATTAACAAACTTTCCTAAATCGACATCATACTCGGACACCAAGAAATAATTTATATACTATGTACGAGTATATGTTAGTCACAGAGCACATTTTGCTCTGTGATGTTGGTCAACGCGTTTAAGCTTGGACACTTCAAAGTCCCTGCGACAATTCCCCAGGCTTAGTTGATACCCAAAAGCGTTCCAATTTATAAAAATCACTGGTCAGGCGCGCTGTTGACGCCGAACAGTGTTTTGGCATGCGATCGCTACTGCCACGGTGTCCATAATACTTGATTTTACAACGCCCAATAACTAAATTGAACGTATATGACCAGCCAGGGACTAGGGCTTTGCATTGATATTTTCCCGTAAAATATGAAAGGATAATTTCAGTTGAGGTTGGTTTGTGGTCTTTTTTTGGATGGCTGTTTGCGATACAATGGGGTATACACCCCTGTGATATGCATGATGTTTATATTACCAAATTAAAAGGTGTGTTGAGCTAGATTTAATATTATGAAGGAATTTTTCAAAAATACTATACCTATTAGGTTTGTGTGGTCCAAGTTATATCACTGCAAAGTTTTTAGTTAGAGAATGACTTGTGGCATTGTATAGCTTGTGACGCCATGTGCCAACGCGCACGTATGGCTCTTACATAGACATAGACATTATTTATTTTGACACCACAATACTCATAATACTTTCATTGAACATGATACTTTTCTAAATCTAAATTAAACTTATATATATTTAAAACCTAATTAAATTAAGCGATTCGAATACAATAAATTGTATTGATACGGTAGACTGAAATAACGGCTCCTTAATTTTTCATCAATTTTCTTTTCTTGCTTTTTTTAGTCAATAAGCGAATTCGTTTCGCATGCATATACGCCCTCCTTAACTAATACAAGCATAAGTACCATATGTCGTACCATTTATTTTGAAAAAATAACAATAAAGAATTAATTCTAGTTCCTCTTTATTTTTTCTCCTCTCATGGTAGGAAACGCTCGTTGTCATTAAGCACAAAAACTTGATTTATTCAGTAATACGATCCACCAGCATGGTAATGACTCGGCCACGGTCCGGACAAGGCGGAATTGATGAAGTGCCTTCATTG
The DNA here is from genome assembly GCA_905147135.1 of Blastobasis lacticolella. Taxonomy (NCBI): domain Eukaryota; kingdom Metazoa; phylum Arthropoda; class Insecta; order Lepidoptera; family Blastobasidae; genus Blastobasis; species Blastobasis lacticolella. Next base: position 6,495,074 of record LR990056.1, read on the forward strand.
GAATCACGTCAATCTTCATAACGATGCCGCATTGACTATGAAAGGGGATCAGAATTATTGTGCAAGAATTAGGAAGGAAATTTATTGGACAAGCTTAGAGAATGGTTGCGAGCAGTTGTTACGTATAAGTAGTGGTTATAATTTCATGTCGATAAGAAATTGGGATGGTTCGGAGTGTGTAGTAAAGTAGTTAGGATTTTTTTAAATAAACTTTGCCTTTGCCGTCGAATATATGTTTTTCCAAAGATCCAAGGCATTCAGTTGGTATCCATCCTTGAGGTGCAATACTAGTACCATGTAAGATCGAACTTATGTTTGATATTACTGTACGTACTATTTTTTCTCTGTGATAAAACGGAAGCAACTGTTTTAAAGTGAAGATCCGGATGTTTTCGAGGGTTACCAAGGTTTTCTGTTGCAGTTTTTGCTTTGGACTCGATGTACAGGATGGCTCAGTGAAATAAAATAAGTCGTCTTATAAACTTCAATATCATTTCAAACTCAACGAATCTGTGGATTACGAAACAGTATTGAACATTCGCTTAAAACGAAACTCCAAATAGGTACTTGTGAAGGTCATTAAATGCTTGAACTAAAATCGCCTCAATAAATCGAATAGCTGTCACTGTACCACCCTAAACTCCAACAACCCCATCACTCTTCGTTCTCTAACACTAAACATTTTTCAAAATTTTACCAAATATTTTCTTCTAAAACGCCACTCGCCGGAAGTGACGCCGGCGGTGCGCGTGCGCCACGCTTCCCGCCGCGTGCGCCAAAATGGCGGCTACCTACTTCCGGGCGGGAAGCTTCTAGGAGGGTGTCGGGCTCCTACGCGCGAATAAATTACGCGAATTATGCATTTCATTGTGATCGTGATTGTGTCCCGTGGAACTGTTTGCGAATTTCTTTTGGGGAGATATAGCTTTTGCCATCAAGTCTTTTGGTTTTATTGTATTTTGGTTCTGATTGGTTGTGTGTATTTTGGTGTTCCGTTCCCTGCGAGTAGGTAAAAGCTATTTGACTCGATGTTGATATGGCCATTTGTGCCATAGATACGCACAGTTTCCGACGCCTGTTCCTATTCTGTTCAACAGACACCAGAAGTATATAAAACACCCCATACAGACACACATAAACACAAATTACGCTGTTCTTAATGGCAGAGAAATAAATTACGAAATAAAATGAAGATGAAATTTCGTACGAATTCATTTAACTTCCTGCAGATATGCTGAGATTGTTTCTTGACAGTACGTACGTAAATAAGTAATACCAATGTTTCAAACTCGGAAACCCGCAGATGAAACATCTGGCGAACCTAACAAAAACGCAAATAACAATCTATAAATCAACATAAATTAACTTCATTCCGACAAACGTATCTCGAGCGACGTCACTCTGCCAATCAACCTAAAAACTGACGATCGCATCCTATAAAGTTTAGCCAAATGAATATTGTGAAATAAGAGAAAAACCAACTCGTATTACTATTCATTGCGGCGGCTTGCCCCAAAAGGATTCCGCGTGCACCGAGTGTAAAAAAACGAACCAGAAAACCAAAAACCAGATTGATATATCCGCCTAATTTGCTTATACTGGTCGGCAATAAAATATGTCATATCATATGGCCCTTTTTACCGTGCCACTGAGCCAAAAACAAGCCTTTCAGTTTTTTGAGCCAACGACGTATTTCCTGTATTCAATTGAACGGGAACAAATACAGGGAAATTGATGTTTTAAAAGATCCTCCCAATTAAATTTGAGAGAAAGGCTTGAGTGGTAGGGGCCTGGAGAGCTTGTAAATCAGTTTAGTGGGTTTTAATTATGGTAATAAGGATGTCCTTTTCTTTGCATTTATTAGTTCTTTGTTGTCTAATTCTTTCGAATTAAATTTGCAGCTATGGGAATTATGTTCGAGCTCACCCGGGCGACTCATTTACTCGTCAGTAATTGGGTTTTGAATATCAGTATTAATTTTAAGTAATTGGTGTAACTTCCTTCATCTCTCTAGCTCTCATATTCAAATATGCAATTATTTTGTAGGTATATAAAGTTTCGTCCACTTTGCAGCTGACTATATATGAAAATACCGCTTTCTTAAAGCGCTTACGCACTGCATCCGATCTGAATCCGTGAAAATACAGCTCTACAGTATGTCAAATTTAAGTTGGCTTTCTAATGGTAGTGCTTCCTAAATAGTTCGTCTCAATAAACAATACCTACAACTGCCGAAAAGAGGCGTGATATTATGTGTATATAAAATACAGTTCTAGTTTGTCACGCGACGACTTGTCTAGTATGTAAGCTGTCGTAGAAACAGAAAAAGAAATAATAAGGAATGAAAAGGTTTTTACGGGGTCGGTACCTGGTATTGCAAACGTCCATAGGCTGCGGTGACTGCTTACCATCAGGCAGGTTGTAAGCTTGTTTGTCAACTTAATGGTAAAAAAGGAGGCAAAAGTAGATACAAGCCACCTCGGACACCGTTTTTTCAGAATCGTATCGGGTGTGATGCGTAAGCGCACTAAGTCTTTCACGTAAGGGCATAATATTATAATAAATTATATTCATAGAACAAGTATCTGCCCGCGACTTTGCTCTCGATAAATTGCTATCGATGCTTTTGCTTTGCTTTCGATGTATTTCTTTAATTTCCTTTCAAAATTCGTCTTTTCAAAATTCGTGTCGGGATTTGGCATTTCATAAAAACTTTGCATTCCGTGTCAACTGTTCTCTCAGACGCATGAAGGGCTTATTAAGTACCTACAAGTAGGTACATCTTGCTTTCACAATTGATAGGTATCACAGCCGGACTAGTACTTATAAGCAATAAAAGAACAATAAAAAATCCCTCATCAACGAAGAACAAACGACAGTCAACCGTTACCGCGCCTCCAAGCTACCCCACGGCTTAATATGCTAAATTATAATAATAAACTATCCGTAACGATAGTCATACATGTTATTAGAGTCAATAGAATTAGATCCAACCGTGTAATTAACGTTGAATTAGTGAGAACACCAGCTATTAGAGCTGACATTATATCGTAATTAAGTGCACCTCCTCTGTTTTTGCTATACTAGCGATAAATTGTCTGTGTGACGCTTTCGCTTGGAACTAATCTGTTTAAATCAATTAGCCTGGTGTGTAATGCGTTGTTGGTTCAATTCGCGGTTCGTATTAATTTGAATTGGGAATTGGAATGATGAGCTTTTTCGTCGAATATTGACGTGTTGGAAGAAGTTTCAGACTCCTACATTTTGCTTTATAATGAAATTGTTGCGGGTTTCAAGACGGTGTTTGTCCTAGGCCGCGCCTGGGTGTTGAAAGTCAGTGGCTTTTTGGTCGCTGCTGTAGATCTTGACTAAATATCAGCATGGTTACACCAGTTTTTTCTATAGTGGTGGGGCTATACCCATTAAAAAGATGTGTTATTAAAAAAATAGATAACAAAGTTAGTAAAATCCTGGTGTTGCAAATGTCTATAGACAGTGGTGACGATTTTCTAGCAGGTGGCCCGCTTGCCGGTAAACAACCTACCGTATAACATTAAAAAAAACGAACTACTACAGCTTACTCTATTTTAAAATGGAATGCATTGGAATTCCTACCTAGCCTGTGATTAACAAGGCAGCCTACAGACGTTCCGATCCCCAGCTAACTGAAGCGTTCTCCCACCAGATGAGTGTGAACACCCCAGCCAGCGGCTGCAGGAGTCAATACCTACGTCCTACCTAAACCTACCCGAATGCTGGCTGGCCTAATCTCAAAGCCTACACCTCATTACACTATTACTACACTGCTTAACCTACTAAAGCCGTCGAAACGATATCATATCTCTATCGTAGAGCCCTACCTAACCTCAGGCTATAAACCAAGAACAGCCTATAAACAAATTTAAAAAGAACTTGTATAAATGGCTATTGGAGCACTCCTTTTATTCTGTCAAGGATTTTTTAGAGTTTAAGGTAGCCTAAGGTGCATGTTCATTAACGCTGAACAAGTTTGCATGCCTGTTAATACTGGCTGAACATGTGAGAGCCACTGTGTGATGATTATCTTAAGGCCTATCATTGTAACCATGTTTTAAGCAAATAAATATTCAATTCAGGTCTGCCAGAGCACACAAGCTACAGTATCATATTCTTGTACCTCCGTCTTCTATTAAATGCTTTCACTCGTCATTTCATTACTCAAACTCTTCACACCAATGTCGTCATTTACATATTAGAGTATATCCATATTTTTTTAGGTCGGTCTCTACTGTTACCTGTAAAATCAGAAAAATTGGCAATCTAAGGTAGCTTACTTTCCAATCTTTTTGTGTATTACCTTACGACCATATTCATATTCATCACCCTCATTCTCAAGATCTAGGAGGTATTTTCAGTCACAGACGCTATCTATGTAATTGTTTCGGACATACGATAATTTCAGCTCTTGATCTCCCTGGTTGAAAGGGCTAGTTTCTTGATAAGGCACGATAGTTAATATTAAAGGTACTTTGCAAAAACTAATTATTTCCATTGCATGTGATTTTTGTAATTTTATCTAATCTTGTCAGGTTCTTATCGTAGCAGGTCACAGAGGTCACAGAGGTCAGATGGCAGTCGTAATTACCTAATCTGCCAAATCCTGGATCATGGTCAAGGCGGATCCCTGGCCCTCGTACGCGAAAGCACAACCAGTACATAAATTCCAAGATTATTATTTATAGAATTGGTGGGACCTATTATGGCATGACCTATTAACAAATGGCGCAGGATAGGGAGCAATGGCGAATTCTTGTGTAGGAGGCCAATATCCACTTCGGGTCGTTGAGCGAGCGGAGTAAGTAAATAAGTATTAGGGCATGTCATCACTGACCTTCTTTTACGTCAAACTCTGATATCTAAATATCTACTTTGCTTCAGCAAATTCCACAACCGGATTACCCACACGATAAGTTTTCTCGTGCACAAATATTATGTTTCTAAAGATAAAGGGTTTGTACAGGCGACCGACTTCTGCTACGAACTTCGCATCATGCATTTCATAGTGACAATACATCTGTCTGTGCTTTTGCATTTTCGTTACTTAAAACCACATGAATCGTATTTGCTATATGTGCGGCAATCACCGCTTTCCATCAGGTACGCTGTTAGAAACTATTAGAAACTATTTCTCTAACCGAAAGCTACACAATTATTAGTGAAGTGCTATAGATTACTCTCAAAATATTGAGGTTAACCTCGTAATTTCCATAGGAAAGAATTTTGAAAAGGGGCTAGCAGACTAACTAGACTACGTACCACATACCTACATAGTCCTCACTAGCAATCCACAAAGCGATTTGCGACCAAAATCGCTGGCAATCGCAAGCGTATCATCCCCCTTACCGGTCGCAAACAACACGCAGCAGGGGTGCCCGCGGCGTGTTTGCCCACGAAATAGATCTGTTGGCACAGTTGATTGCCGATCGAAACTTTACAGAACTGACCACTCGGAATCGGATTACCGGTTCGTTACTGGCTATCTGCCGGACCATTTTTGCTGTTTGCCCCGCCGCTAACAATGCAAACAATACTGTATCCGTGCCCGCAAACACGCTGTTTGTGTTTGTGGCAACCCTGACTAAGGACTTTCGGCCACTCTGCGACCGCTGGCTAATTGGGTTTCGAGCTCAAACGTCAAAGTTAAACGTCTGATTCGGTGTTCGGATTAATTTCGTGTATATGTGCCATCACTAAAATCTGAAATGTCTATGTTTCTGTCAATCTGGTAGACGGCTTATAATATAGAGTATGTACTATACTTTGACATACCCTTATGGAGTTAGAACTACACATTTGATATAAATCATAGGTGTGGAACTACATATCCACGGGTAACTTTTGCACTTTAGACCGCTCTTGCGTCGATGCAGTGATCAAGTCAAGAAGGAGACGGAAAAAGAAGAAATAAATATCTATAGGAATAGGGTCTGAGTGCAGTAGGTATAATAAGTATGTATTTATATAAAAAGTATACAAGTAGTTTATCACGTGAAATATTGATAGGTGTCACATCACTAGAAAATTGCCAACGTCGCACGTCAACCTGTCGCGGAAAGTAGGTACCTACAGACTGTAGATAACTTCTTAACCTGCCGTATGCACAGAGAGCGGGTACGTTCACCCCGCCACCGCCAAAGCCTCCGCTTGGTCCTTAATCAGTCTCATTACCACTTTTCGATTCAGAGATTCCTGCGCCGGCGCCGGCGCATCAATCGCCACCAATTACGGTGCAGGCGACCCGCACCGAGCGTCACCAATTATGCATTCCTGTGCTGCGCTAGTTTATTTGCTTGGCTCTTGCAAGAGCCTGGTTTGGTGCAGGCGTTTGTTGAGACTAGAGCGATTGGCGGTCAGCTTTATCGGCATCGGTGATTCTAATTGTCAGGTTAGACAAATTAGGAATTCCGCCGCGCTTTCATGTATTGGAAATAGGTAGTCAAAACTTGGTATAATTACAATATAGTATTATTCTTTGGTATACTCCCGATAATTTTGACAATTCCAGTCAAAATATTTTGCTTAAGCAATTTGTAAGCGGTTATTTAACTCTAGGTCAAATTGAACGAATGTTTTTGTTAGTAATTATTAGTTTAAGAATATGTTTTCTGAATCAACAAATAAATAAATACCTATCAGGTATTTTGTAATACGTATTACGTTGTCCGTTCGTTTGGTCAATGACGAAAAGCACCCTCGTGTAGACAGGTCGACATCATACACATGTATCTCCAAGACAACTTATGGTAATGTTTAAAGATATATTCGTGCCTGCCATTGTGATCCGATACAACTAGGGACGGAACATATTATTGTGAAAGCTCCAATATTATTTCCATACTCATTTTAAAACCCATTAACTTTTATCGCAACGATATGGATATCCCGACCCCTGAGTACGTACGTAAAGGCGGTGCCCCGATCGACTATTATCCCATAGCCACAGTAGATGTAGGTGTCTATGACGATCCACGTTTGTCCTTGTCATCTTCGAACCTCAGACATCAACCACCTTCGTATCTACATTGTTGTTGATTGCCTTTTAAATATGTGCTATAACTCTGATAGAACCGAAAGACATTGAAAGGCTTACGGCTTGCTAGATGCTTAATAAATCCTGCACAGACGCAGATCGTATGCGAGACACGCTGCGCAAGCGCATCGCCTCAAAGCGGACAGGGACTGCGAGCGCCGTAAACTGTATGGAGAATGCTACGCTTAATAATTGTTCCCTATACACAGATGGACAGATTTAACAGTTTATTTTAATGGATTTTACCAGGGATTTCTATCGCGAATACTTGGATAGAACTGTTTGCAATGCGAACTTTGCGTACCTGGTTAATTTTAGATTGTAATTGGTGTAATTTTTTACACGTGGGAGTTTGAGTAGCACTGAGTCTGGTCTACGAATTTTAGGTCACTTAATAGTTCTGTTGTTTATCGACTCTCCCGCATGTTTATGGTTATGGTCAACTTACATAGGTATCTTACAGGCCAGGGCAGGCAATGGGAAAAGAGACCGTCCCATGAAGCGATGGCTGATGTCGTTAGGGATGTTACGTATACGTTCCAACAAACTCACCACCAATAACACCGAACATCTAAATATACGTGGGCAAGGCAATGTAACGCGCCGCGAGAGCACAACCGAGATTGACGCCAGGATGAAGACGAAGTGTCTTCGTAGGTTGTGGTGCCTCTTTATTTATTTATTTATTTTCATTTAACAGTTCTTACCCTTCTACCCTTCTTTCTCGTAGTACTTACCACCAAGGATGCCGAAGACCGAGTATGGTGGGCTAGGAATAGCAGGAAGGTGGATAAGATAAGGTAGGTGGCCTGACCCTCGCGTGCCGCGCGGGGGCGCAACTGGGACATAACGCCAAGACAATGATAATGATGATGATTTATCGTAGTAATTACTTTTTCGTCGCCTTGGGTTTCTTACACCATCTTCCGCGTTGTCAGTTACCTACAGATAGTGAATGTTATCTAGGTACATATCTTCCTATCGATTGCTCCATCCAACTTCAGGTTAGGGTGGATGGCGGCCACTCTTATTTTTTAGGCACCCGTAAAATTTCTCTAGAGCTATCAGAATTCATTTTAGTTGTTTACTAGCTACTCTCTCAGTAGATAAAGGGCATCACCGGTCTTTTTCACACACATGGTAACTTACCACCAGTTGAGATGGCGGCCAAATGAATGGCTAGCTTAAAAAAATGGCGCTATCTTTCAAACAGGATTGTTGCTCGATGTGAACCAGAGTTAGACCCCAGTTAATAATAAATAAATAAATAATACTTGACGACCTAGCACCCACTAAGTTCCAAGTAGAGTCAATTGGAGCGCAAGCACCGATATCTGGTGCAAACTATCCCTGTGCCCCGTTCACACGCGCCATTTGCTCGCCCGTCACCCGCCAAACATGTTGGCCGGGTGTAATTAAATGGAGAGAGGAGTTTAGCCAAGCGGAGCATAAAAGTAAAAGCACGGAGCCGACGATAAAACCGAGGGTGTGGGGATGAGGAGCCGATAGTAGATGCGGCGTATTCCTAATTCTACCCTATAATTGGTAATGGTGATTTTTTTACAAATATTGAGTATGCTGGATGACTGATTATTGCCAAGGCAAAATATTGGATTTTATCTTTTAGTTTTGAAGCTTTGTTAGGTTTGCCGCTAGGCACTAGTTAGGGAAAGTGATTGAAGGTCTCTTGGAAATGTTGTTTTGTTTTCATGGTAAGTTTCTAATAGAGCCATCCAATGTCTATGGCGTACATAGAAAAGCCTTCCCTTACCAAAACAAAGTTAAATGGAATTGCGATTTAGGATATGGTCTAAGGGATTCAAAACTATAGCTTTTTTTATAGTTAGATTAGCCTTTTGTATACATTTGATCGCCATTTTACCTGGTGGTGAGTGACGTTACGGCCGATAATGGGTCTAGGAACAGCCTATCCTTTAGTAATTGAATGAAATATTTTGGAACAAGTAGGTAATAACAATACCGCCAATCTTGGAGCAGTGGGGAATGACCCGGCATAGACAAGACATTTTGGCGGGAACTTTCGCATCTCCACGTCATTATGGCGTCCGCCCGGAAGTGGCGTCAGCGGCGCGGCGCGTGCGTTACAAATCACTACTTTACAACTTCCGGTTAGTTCAGTCTCTCGCCGACAATGGAGCTATACGGACGTGCGGGAGAGAAAAAAAAGTGGCGAATAGAGCGCAACGAAAAATGCCTAATAATTTCTGGCCACGCTCGGCTGACTCCGGGTAATGGTCGTGTGATGATATTATGGAAAATAATAATTTGTCTCCGCACCCCAGGAGGGTGCTTCGGGGAGATCTCTTTTATTAGTTATTGCTTCTTTTTTTGTCGCGCCGCGATTTGTATGGTAACTGTAAGTGGGAAAAGAACAAGGGGACTAGTCGAATTAAGGTTTGGCCAAATTTAAATGTTATTTAGCAAAACATTTTGCAATCATGACGTATTTAACACCTTTGTATTCAGACTAACTGGTCCCTATTTTTGAATCGCTCGCCTTAAGTCGACCGGTTTTTTATTTTATTTTCCGACATTCATGCAATGTTTAATTTTTTTAAATTGCATTACCAACAATCAAGGCTACCGCTTTAACAATAGGAAAAATTACCGTCATGCATCAAAAGCTTTCGACTCTAGGCGAGCAGTTCCAAAATAGAGTCCCATGCTGTCAATATCTTCATTCTCAATTATTTATGAAACCAGTCTAGAAACATAGAAATTGGGCAAGCCATCAAACAGTAGTCCAAGTCCAATTTATCTACAAACTAGACGATGCAAGTTTTGATGACACCTATTCCCAAGCTCCCACACCGCGCAGCCTTTTAACACGGCAATTCACATAATTATAAAATCCTCCACAAACTCGTAGCCCCGACACCGCTGGTATAATGGAAAATTTACTACCACTAACGACATCATAAACTTTATTGGGTAACCCCAGATCATAAAAGACCACTTCATAATATCCGAAATCAAATTTGACCAACAAACAACCAGTGTGTAATAAATTTTAAACGTATTAAGTGAAATCCTTTGTTGTAGTAACGTGGCCAGCTTTATCTGAGCCTCATGCATAGAGCCCTCTATAATAATTTATATGTGTCTATGTAGCGTTAGAGGGTCATCTTGTGATGGTCGCAGTGTCCCCTAGACAGATCGCCACGTGTCTCAGCCACCCTTTTCGAAAACTCAATAGGTAGTCGCATTACAATAAATATTTGGACGATTCAAATCGAATTCCGTTTTGCGCTGATTTATGTCGCATTTGTAGTGTTCGCTTTGAAATTGTAGTAAGTATTTATTTATGGTTAAACATGTTGTTGGCCGTGTGGTGTTCGGCAGTGTGAATATCACCAACCCCTTGCACTCGTGGGTATCGTCAGCAGCGTTTTCAATTGTTATATTTATAACAGTGCCATCTTCAACCCGCCTGTCATTCGGAGAGATTATGGTAAATAGTGATAGACCAACTCGTACTTTTTTTCATTGCCTAGTGAGGGGGGGGGGGAGGCACACGGGCAGGCGGTCCACCTGATGGGAGTCGTTCCAATTGAAGGGGAGCGGATGCGATGCTAGCCTTTGAGGTATCTGTAGACATTACACTAGCACTACATTACCTTAGTGTGGAGATTATGGCCAATGAACCCTAAAGTACAGCAGTGGTGTGTTGATAACGATATCAAGCTTTTTTAATTCGTCCTGTCTCAACTTCGCCCGTCGTCGACCCGGTACGTCGAATCCAAAAAAAACCTACAGCAAAACACAGCAAGCACTAGTTCGGCCTTGTATGGACATGGAGTACCTACTGCTGCCACATTTGGGTTGTCACATTCCATCCGTGTCACGGTAGCGTCGGTGGCCGAGTGGTTAAATTATCCATCCGACTGGTAAGCGAGAGCCGAGAGGTACCGAGTTTGAATCCTACTGCAATCATGTACCAATGACTCTTTTCTGAGTTATGTACATTAGTTGAATGCTAACCGAAAACATCGAGATAAAACTTGCACATGCCAGGTTCCCCTGCTAACAGGGTCACGGAGGTCAGATGGCAGTCGCTCCACTGTAATTAACTGATCTGTCAAATCCTGGATCGTGGTCGCATAATGGTCGCTGAATCGCATGGTATAATAATAATGTTATCGTTATTGTCCTGGTTGTGCTCTCGCACGCCAGGGTCCGGGGTCCGTCTTGACCATGATCAAGAATTTGGCAGATCAGGTAGCTATAGTTGAGCTACTGTTATAATGGGCCCACAGAATACCAGCGCTGTGAGTTGCTTCTTGCGCTTCTCAGCACATGCAGAGTGAGTACCATTTATACTGGCCGCCTCGGCACTGATGGTGTCATAGGCCTACGCATTGTTTTAGATGTGTCAATTACCGGCACACAAAAAAAAAAAAATTGTCTGTACACCGGGCGCCACCTATCTACGGGCATGTTTTTCGACCCGCTGAATACGAATTTTAAGTCAGTTTAGGCCGTCCAGCCTTCAATTTTGAGTAAATTGCAAAAAACCACAAAAAATAGCGAAAATACGATGTTTTGGCAAGAAAAAAAATTTTGACATCTAAGGCAAGCATAATTTTTATGTATTTTGATCTGTTAAATACTAATTTCAATCGTACTTTAATCATAAACTTATTTAATTCGAAAAAAATTATAAAATATCCTTAAAAATTGCAAAAATCGTAAAAAATTTGGATTATCTTGGTACAAAAAATTTTGTGAACCCGGATTAACAAAGATTTTCATGTAATTTAATCTGCTTGATCTGATTCTGCAATAAATTTGGCCCATAGTCCCTCCAAACATTCATAAAATTGCAAAAAATTCATAAAATAGCAGAAAATTGCTGCTGAAAAAATTGAAAAAAATCTTTTAATCACAATTAAACAAATTTTTTGTATTTTTTATTTACAAGATACAAGTAATTAACATCCAAGAATGTACACAAATTGGATTTTCAACTGTTTTTCGAGGATCATCGAACATCAAATTTTCGCTATTTTTTGGGGATTTTTGCAATTTACTCAAAATTGAAGGCTGGACGGCCTAAACTGACTTAAAATTCGTATTCAGCGGGTCGAAAAACATGCCCGTAGATAGGTGGCGCCCGGTGTACAGACAATTTTTTTTTTTTGTGTGCCGGTGTTATTAATGTTTCCTTTGTCTGTAATTGTAACTGTTATTGTGTCGTGGTGTTATAAATGTCTTTTCTTTCTTTCTTTCTATCTGATCTCGGTGACCCTGCTAACCGGGGAACCTGACCAGATTGGATCATGGTTACACATTCAGTCGCTGTGTATATTTAGTGTTTAGCTGATGTACATAACTCAGTAAAGAGTCATTGATATATGGCCCATGGTTGGATACCGTAACACTCTGCCATCGACGCTCTATATGCTGTACCAGTACATTACAGTTCAGTAAATAAAACACATCGGCTGGTTTCGGATTCGACTCCCCTGCGACAGAGACTCGTCTCGACGCTCCATAAAGCCGAACCAGCCGGCGCATTATTTACCATCACCATTTACCTATGGTGGGAATGTACTAACTAGTGCTCACTTTCTCATAACATCTTTGTTTGCAGGGAGGCGGCGTGGGGCGGCGCGAGCGCACCGCGGCCCGCGCGCCGTGACCGCCATTACGATAGTACCGATAGCAAGCCCGGCAGAAACAATAATTAAAATTGGAGATTCATTCCGATTGTCTAGTAGTTTTTTTTTCATATGGTATACAAATTTGAAAAATATAGCAATATCAACGTCACCCTTCTCTAGCTTATCTCCCACTTGTGCTAGCCGTGCTGGTGAGACGCCCACATTATAATGATCAGGGAACACACTCGCAGGCAACGTGTTCCATAGCCATACGTTCCGTAGCCATATGCATTATAAAGTCTGCAAAGCTGGAAAATCCACACATACGACATAAGGATGATAGAGATGGAAGGGTGGCCAAGTGTCTGGTTGATTATTCTAGGAGAAGGATAATCTCTACATTGGTCTGTGAATTATTCGCTGTCTACACGGCCAGTCTTCTGCGCATTTACTGGGGAGCAAGGGTAATTTTTCTATTTGTATAAAAATGTAAGTCGCTAGTAAATCTAATTAATAATAAGGAGCTTTACTTCCATCTGATCTGATGGTAACGTACGCATTAAGCGGCCCCAACTTGCTGAGCAGGGTCTACTTAACCTGAATGCCCACGAACAATGCCCTGGAAACCTTAATTGTCTCCGTGCTTTTATGTATCTAACAATTTTTTTTATGTTATTGCATTGTCAAATTATTATGTCGTGGCGTCCATGTGTAATAAATGTTTCATTCTTTCTTTCCCTCTATTTTAATCACAACCAGGTATATATTAAAATATTATTACATCAACCCAGTGAGCCTACCACAACCCGACCAAAAAAACCGAAACCAAAGTGCCTGTTGAAAGTTCGATGAAGATGGAAGCATACCAGACTTGGGAGCTGGGAGTTTCCAGCAATGCAGCGTATCTGAAGATATGCTGCGGGAAAGACTCTTGAAAATAAGAGTCGTCTCATTGATGTGGTAAGTTTTTTTGACTGTATATTTTACCTAGTTTTTTAGCTTTGCAAATAATTGAGTATAGACAGATAAAAAATTGCAGTTTTCTGTAGGTTTATGTTAAAAATAAGCAAAGCATGGGTAATTTACCATTGGTAATAACTAAGTAATTCTTATATGAAACAAGCGACCCGCTCTGGGCTCGCACGGCCTTTCTTGGATTTTCTTTTCTCAACCATGATATACATGACTGCATGTATTATAAGATCTCCTTCATGATATTCCTTAACTGATTGTAAAAACCACATCGAAAGCGACCTTATAAGCAATAATTATGTGGGTGGGAAAAGTGTACATAAGTTTTGTTGTTAATTAGGTAGGTACTGTCCCTAACTGCCTCTGTCTTACCGATAACAATCTTACTAATAAAAAAAAACTAACTTTAAGAAAACATTAAATTCAAAACTCGATTCACCTACACCGCTGACCGTACCAACAAGCACCGCTTACATTCGCTCACATTAGTTTAGCGAAGGATAGTATCAATGAAATATGCTCGCAGATCGCGTGATGTCCCGCTCCCTTCAGGCCGCCCAGAGAAGGGCCCCCCGCCTTCCACCCCTCACTTAGTCGATTGGATTTTTTCATAAAGATGGTCCTACACGCTTGCAGGTCCCTTTGATGTTTAATAAATAATAACGCATACCTACGTGGGCGCTTCATTCTCGCTCCTTGCGCGCCAGACCCATAACGCTAAAGATACGAGACTTTTATTAGTACCGCGCGGCGCCGGTTTCAATCTCAGATTAATTAGGCCGGTTGTAAAAATTAAATGGTTCTGTTTGCTGAGAGGCGCCGCCTCTAGCGGGTCGGTTCGCTTTTTATTACGGACGGGCAAAGACCTGACAGTCATTCGAAACGTTGCAACTCCCGTTTAGGCTAGGATCTAGTAATAATGCCGTCACGGAGTGCCAATCGGGAACCTAGACTGTTCAATCAGTCTCAGGGACTCCAGCTGAAGACAGGTCAACCTCGCTTCGTCGACGGCATTAGAAGGCCTTAACGAGTGACTAGCATAAAAAAAAGGTCGACATGGTAACTTATTTAGTTCCCGGCCCAAACCACACAAACATTCGATCCAGTTGTCCCCTTTTAACAGATAACTCGCCAGGCAATAGGGCGAGATATACCCCTGTCTTTACAAAAATGGACAACTCGCCCGCGGACCTGAAAATGTACTGGGCGAGTTGTCACCTGACGCGACTCTGCGAGCGTTGCGACTTTGGTGAGCTGTTTTGAAAGCACTGTGCCACTAGATTTGTCGCTTCTGGAGCTACAGCTAGGATGTACATCGGCGAATGAAACATTGATGACACCTGGACAGTAGAAGGACAAGATGGGTACTGTCTAGGAACCTGGAACAAATTAGTTAGTGATTAAAACCCGTAGCGATCTTAACAAGAACATCATTTCATTGCGAATAGAAAAGGCGGTACGTATCCATCAACAAGGTCCATGACTTGTCACGTAAGAGGCGTATATGTAGATAGATGTATCCGGCCGTTTTCTGCAAATCGACGAACTTGCGCCTTTCTGCGCGGGCGGCTGGTCGGTCGGCCATAAACCATGAAGCGAAAACTGATTTACAACATGAAGAGAGCCTTCGTCCGACGTTCGTCAAAGCCGTGGTTGTCAAAGCCATGTTGGGCCGACCTCAGCTTTAAATAGGAGTACGGAGATGATGAACTATAGCGGCGTGCGGGCGGTAATAGAGCTGGACCATGTTTAAGGTTCTGTATTATCCTAACACTCACGTGTGCGACACATTCAAGCCGAACTATTTTTTTACCTCGACATCTGTAGGATGTCCGGTGGCCGTGTAGTGTCTGGCAGAGTTGAATAGCACCAACCCCGACACTCGCGGGTGTCGTGGCGACTTATGTTTTTAGGACAAAACTTCTAGAGTAGAAAATGGGCAGCAGTGTTTTCCATTGCTATATTTATAACACTGCGATTTCCAACCCGCTTGCCAAGCGTTGAGATCATGGCAATTACCTCTCCTTTCGTGGGAGAGGCCCTAAGTCCTGCAGTGGACTGTTATAGGCTGATGATGATGTGTAAGATGTAATGGATGAATTATCCTATCAATCGTTTAACAAGCCGTTTTGTCTGTATCAATCAGTATAATCATCATCACAGCCCATAACAGGCTACTGCAGGACTAAGGACCTCTTCCATGAAAGGAAAGGTTATTGCCATAATCTCCACGCTTGACAGGCGGGTTCGAGATCGCAGTGTTATTAATATAATAAACGAAAACGACGGAGACTCTAGATCTTTGGCCTCAAAAACGTTAGTCGACTTATACGACACCCACGGCTGTAAGGGGTTTTACTCTGCCGGACACTACACGGCCACTTATTTATCATTATAACGTGAACAGCCAATTAAACATTCACGTTCGCTCCATCAGTCAAGTCAACTTCAAGTGCACCTCTAGTCAAAAGGCAGACAGGTAGTTCGTGAAGCAAATTAGCGGAGCGTTTGTCCTCGCACGTTATCTCGTCTTGTTATGGACTATTCACACAAGTCCGGGTCTTCGTCGTGCCGTGTCAGGGACGTGAAAGTTACACCACGCGGATTCCATGCATATTATGGAGTTAAAATTCCACCTATCTACATGTATAATGCGAACGACCGAAATAGTCCGAAGGATTGCCATGCCAGAGTGACAATGGGCAGGACACATAGCTTGCACAACAGATGGCCGATTGAGTAGTAAAGTTCTCAAGTGGAGACCACGAACCGAAAGTCCAGGCTTCCCACAATGTGGAACGACAACCTGAATACCTGGATACAGGTACCAGCTGGATGTGGTAGGCATAGGACCGGCCTTTGTGGAGATCTCTGGGAGAGGCTTATGCAACAGTGGGCGTCTTTCGGTTGATGTGGTTGGTAGGCTGGTCGAAGATCGTAAATAGACAATAGAAAATGCTGCAGACCATTTTCTGTTAGATCGAAGTTTGCCTCTATATCTCATTGCCTCGCACAATACTGGTGAACGGGTTGGTATAATTCTTCTTTGTCGGACATCACACGGCTCGGATTTTGCCTTCGCTTTAGGGATTCGGATGAACTTGGGAGGCGATTACTTAATATAAAAAAGGTCGTTGGCAACTACCAACGTCAACGCGTCGGGCCGACGCGTCGGCCTAATCACTGATATGTGTGGACAAGTTCACATAAAAAAACAACGATATGCTTTTGGCGTCTGAATTGTCCGAACCCGTCCCTGCCACAGCCCGGGCCACTGACACGGATAAGTGCGGATAGACCATTAGCGGAGAGCTCATCCTCGCACGTAGTCTCGTTAGTAAACCAGCTGATCGCCACCCATGGTGCGGACGGCAGTAATATCTATATTTACCTCTAATCACTGTAACACAGTGATTATGCGTCAATTTGCCGCGTCTCACGTATTATTTATGTATTTTTTTAAACGCGCACCAAACTCGATAATGAACACGAGATTGGAGTCACGAACGACGGTTAGTTTAGAATCGGGACAGGGGTGGGGAGGAGTAGGAATGGGTCGATGGTTTTTATTTCTTGACTTAGACTTCAATGGCCTCCGTCTACATTGGGTCTCAATAATTTACATAATATGTGACTAAGCTAAATTTTCATTATTTGAGTCACGCTATGTCATAAACAGACGCTATAGGCGGAAGAGGCGTGCGTGATGTTAATTGTCGCTTTGGAATTTTACATTTAGCATCGCTGTAGGTACCTTTACTAATATGTGTACTGGCGGCAGGACTCAGTTAAACCTGAGCATCTGTACCGATTTCATCACCTAATCTATCCGCCGCCAAGCAAGCGACTCAAGTCCAGCAGTGAACGGTTATTAAAACAAGATGGAGATGATGAACTTTCCAATTCTTTTCCTTAACTTTGATATTAAACCAATATTACCACGCAACAAAACATTCGCAACAACTTGTAATAAGTTGACAATATTAAAATTGGGGCTCTATTTTTTAATCGCTCGCCTCGATTCACGTGGTTTTCAATTTTGATTTTCGTCATGAAAAAATTAAATATTTTATAATTCACATTGGCAACACCGAAATAGTACGGTTCGAAAAAAGGAAATTTCAGCATTATGCATCAAAACATAGAATTTTTCATGTCGAAAATCAAAATTGAAAATCGCCCAAATCGAGGCGAGCGTTTCAAAAATGCCTGACCTCCAAACCCGACTCCACGCCTCACCCTGTCCACATGGCAGGTGATAATACGGTGATCGGCGCAGCCACCGCCGGCGGCTATGTTAGATCACGTCGTATCACGTGATTTATGTGATAATGTGACATTGGTGAACACACCGCCTTTACGAGATAACCGGCCCACCGTGCTGCCAATGTGTTTTTGAGCACTTTGGACATGTTAATGCTGGGTTTGAGGCAGTTAAACACTCCGTTAGTAAAGATACTAAACATCGCCGCCCTCATTAAAGTAGGTGATGTATTCAAGGAGTTGATATGTTAGATGCTTACAATAGATCGATTGAAGAACATGATATTTGTTAAATAGAGTATGCCCACTACAAATTTCCATCGTTGCTAGAATCTTCGCCGGCGATCGCTGTCCGGTGTCCCCAATGATTGTGACTACATAGAAGAGTGTCATAATCAGTAATGTCTCATGAGAGAAGACTCCCAGGACTTCTGAGCAGCAGAAGTTTTGGGGTTTAATCTGATATGATTAGAATTTCAGTGCACATTCTGTATGCAACGTCGATTATCCTATAATGCAGGATTCCAGAAATTAAATAGTTATAGGACGTACGATTCCATTTATAATTAATACTTAATAAAATTAAGATATTGAGAAAGGCAGTAGACTACTATTAAATTTAGAAATGTAAATAGGTCTTATCTAAAACAAAAGATCATGGTCAATAGAGACACAAATTGAAGGTTTCCATATACCATGTATGGTACATCTCACGCCTTTCAGCGATACAGTTAGAAATAGGGTTGCCAAATCTACTATACAATATAGTGGGTCAAGATACTATGCGCTGTTGGAAAAATATATAATAGCCAAATGTACTACATTTTAGCAATACAACGGCACCACTTTCTTGGTATATTATGGAGCCATGTGGTCAAACATATACAATTTTTTATTATTAAAAATTGAATAAAATATAATTTAAATAAAAATATCAGTTTTATCATGTGGTGGGTGTCCGGTAGAATAGCACCAACCCTTTCGTTAAGGATGTCATACAATTTGCTTAAAAAATTGTAGAATATTTGCATAAAATCAACAAATACACCCTAAACAGAAATCTCCTAAATGCTTCTCTAAAAATTTTTGACAACCCTAGTAACAGATCACAAAAAAACTAAATTACAACCAAAAAAAACCTAACAGGAAACGAGCTAACGAGCTGCCGCAACAATAAAGCACATAGAGATATCCGCACTAATTTCGAGGCAAGAATCACGAATGATACTTATGATTATGTCGTTAAAGCCATAGGAGTCAGTCGTGAACATTGCCTAATACCCGTTCTTGAAATATAAGCGGCCATTTTTACGGTACCAGTGTAGGTACCTCCAATTGACTGTAATTGTCGAAGTCTTAAGGCCCAACGTAATTACCAACATCCAACACGGAGTTGGTTATGTAAAGAAAGACATTATCCGCTCGAAAGTTGAGTCACGAGCTCGCAATTTGATGGAAATCGATATACCCGGAGACTGATCACTGGAGCGAGGGAGTCATTAGTTCACTTTCGACTGCAGTCGGAGTTGCTTCGTCTCCGGTAAAGAGCAAAAAAAAATTTGCCAGTCTAAAAGGTAGCTAAGTTTCCAATCTTTTTGGTCTCCACGTTTATCCTTGTCCATGTCGCTGACCAAACTTTGATAAAATAGGTATCTGTTAGGACGCATTATATAAGTGAAACTTGAAATTATTTTATTTCTCTCGCATTTTGAGTGAAAAGCCTCAAACTTCAAATTGGAAATCTGTATATTATTTTTGCAAAGATAGTTAATCTTTCAAAGTAGGATTATTGTGTTAATGTCACCTTAGTCATCATGGAGGATCATTAATTTATTTATTTAATATCATGATAACTTGACCATAGTCTTCGATAGTCTTTGATTGATAAATTGTCTATTAATTTAATTTACATCGTCGACCTCATCATCACTTTCCATCAGGTGAGTTGAGGTCTCGTTTGGAACGTCTGATCATCGTGTTCTCTTCCGAACACCAACTCACTCCTCTCACCTAATTACGAGCGAACAAAAACGCACATATCACATAGAGAAGACCACTCAATCCTTCCCGAACCCATCTTATCAACACCGATACTCCGTGGCCGCCACCCACGGGCGCCCAACGATCACTCTCTAGGTGGAGGTCTAAACGCGCAATTATCACCAGCCGCTCGTAAATTATGGGAATCCGGCAACTGCCAAATTTGGGAGCCTCTAAGCAGGCTGCCGTTGGCTTTGGGAGGCTGCGGTCGAGGCTTGTATGTGCACTGACTTATTAGAAGCTTTTATTTAGTTTCCCATGCGCCATGTTGCAAGTTAAAGACCCATTTCCCGGTTGAGCTGATATTTTGCACACTTCTGATATCATCGAGTTCATCTGATGATGGAACGGAAGGAGGCTATAGGAACTCCTAAATTACGAATGGTAAACCCATCGAGTTTGGTATCGTTTGATAAGTCTTGACAAATACTCTGAGTGATCATAGAGAATATGCTATGAATAATTATTTTCCAAAATATTCTCACGAAGGCACCCTTGAAAACTTATGAATTGTCTCGATAGCGCTCGTTGGTTGTTTAGAGACCGCACCAATTTTTTTCAAGGTTTATTTCAAAGTTGTCGCTACAACCAACTTGAGATCTGCAACGGATTCAGTTAACCATATTTCATTTGGTTTTACCAATTACTAAAGCAATCGTAGAATTTTTATTGTTTAAACTGCTCTACAAACTTCTAATAAAACTTTTAATAATATATATCAGTACACAGTACCCTTTTGAAATTATCGTGTCTAGGAATGACTAGGTAGACAAATGTGACGAGACTCAACTTAAATATGAAGTCTCCATTGGGTGCCCGTAGACACTCGATATTACTCAATTTACTTATTTCCAAGAATATTGTGTATTTGCGAGCAGCATTGTCGATATTATAACAATTGTATGGAGTCAGGACATTTTGTTGATCATTGTTTAAGACTGTGACACATTTGTTGAATATACTCCTTAAAATTTTAATGATTTCCCGTTTTTAAATCCTACGGTATATCCATGCTAACCTACCGCTGTCCACACCTCGGCCCGAAATTGGCCGGCAACAAAAAACGAAGGTCGAAAAACCAACAAACTGAATATCACGGCACCTCGGCCTGAGGAGTCGAAATTTAATCATACTTATTATCCAGTTATGACAGCGGGCTCGGGCCCGATACAGGGTGCAGCCGAGATTGGGAGGAAATCTGTAGGCACCTGTAGGCTCAGCTTACGATAGTATTGTGCATGTATCTATTTTTATTTAATTACCTTGCTAAATAATAATGGCCTGACTAGTCCCAGTTTGCTTGTACGGTACTGACCCTACTACAGCGAATCGATGGCTTGAACTTTATTGTATTGTCTAGATTTTTAACAGAGTCACTTTAGGCAAATCAGTGCAAAATAATGGACTTTAAAAAAAACATCTACATGTTTACTACAACTTAAAATCCCAGTGGTTTGATTGATGGTCAAACCTACGGTAAAGTTTTTGCATCGTGATCTTAATTTTACATTATTATAGGGCAGTGAATGATAATGATAGTGACGTCGGCATTTTCTCTTCGAATTTTACTATCATAAAGGAGACTAATGCTAATAGTAAACTTTATGATAATTATAAACTTTTTTTATCATCATCTTTGCCGCCAGCCCCGGTTTCTGCCAGAGTTAGCTATCCTATATACTTTTCCTCCTCCAACTCTTCGGCATCCTCGCTATATAGTTACCTAAATAGTTACAGCTCCTGAGACTCGCGTCTTCAATCCATCACTTCTTGAGCCACTGGCAGACCCTCTTTCCTGATATCGAAGCATTTAATTTAATTAAAATATAGTACGAAATACTATTGTACCATATTCGATAAATAAGGCAAATTTTTTTTAAGAAATAGCCAGGCATTTGACAGCTGTAAAACTAAAGAAATAAAGGCTTAAAAGCAAAATAATCACACAATGTAGTATTTAAGTAAGTAGAAATGAAATGGAATTATAAACGCCAGTCTAATTGGAAAAAAATCTACAGCTTTCATTTGTGAATTTCAGTGTGCACCCAACACCTTCCAGGCTCAAACTCAAATAAAATGAATATTACCCTTTGAAGTACCTTGGTGAATATAATCAACATAATATAATCACAGGAACATTGATGTATTCTGTTATCAAGTTAGTGAGTAATGGGTATTAAAATTTAAGTCGGTAGTCGGTTATCTGGAATAAAATCTTTTAATTGAAATCATTTATAATTTTCTACTGACGGAAACTATAAAATTATGAAATCACATGGATATCGTGCTATGCAAATTGCAATGCTTCGGGGTTATAGTTCTCTTACTTACAATCTTTTAATTTAAATTGTTATAGTAATTTCTAGCTAGATTTACAATTTTGATACTGATATTTGCTCATTATTAAATATAACGTACATAACGTCACTTTATATTAATAAATAATTGCTCATTAATAATAAGTTAAGAAGCAAATTAATAACTAAATTATTAACCAAAGTAATCTACTTTTTATTACCTTGATATACACTTACCTCGTATACTAGATATGCAATTCTTCACTAAATCTTTATTGGAATTTGGAAAATCTAATAAGACCTTCTTATTCATAATCGAAAAGTCGACAGTTTGAAAAAACTAATCCGTAGTTTTTAATTCATGGATTTATTAATTTCTATTTATTGTATCCAAGTTACAAAAAATAATAAGTTGTTTTTTACCAATAAAATTATATCTATGTCTATTTAAAACGATAAGTATCTAGTATAATCGGTACCCACCTACACTACCCAAGCTAAGATTGGAGCTGCACAGTCAAAGTCTTGCAATAGAAAATTGCCATTCGACACAGCATACCGAAGAAAAGCGCGCATAATGTCCGCCTCGAAAATCGTGATTCTTATTCGATTTTGTATCAATCTGTATCATCGCCCATGCAGTAATTTATAAGAGGCGCGCGCCCTGTATAATTAGGCCCGGTCTGCTCAGGCCACGTTGATTGCTTATTATATTGATGTTTCAATTTTATACTCATTTTTATGGTCATCGGCCAACCGTGGGGGGTGGCCACCCAGACCGTAGTCCATTCCTTTCACTCCAACCTCGTTCCCTATAAGACTATCTTCGTCTACTTTTGCTTGAGTAGATGCGACTCTCAATATCTCTCTTGCACTTATGGTGTTGGCGTATTCCCCGTCGCGCTCTGGTGTTAACTTATCAGAAAACTTGCTCCTTTCCGTGATGGAACGTTGTAAGTACACTTTGGAGCGGTTCGGGTTTTGAATTGGTCTCCCAAATGCATATTGACAGATGTTTCCTTATTGGTTTCTTGTCTTGCGGGCTTACGTAACAGTTCTTTCTTTTCTTTCCCTTTTGTGTTTACCATTTTACATAGTAATAAGTTGATGTTGGTAATCGCCTTCACTTCGCCAAGCTCTTCCGGTATCGAACTTTAATAATTTGTGAATTTTTTGAAATTATTTTGTGGGAAATTATTATTGAGAATTCTGAGAAACGTCGTATTTTTAGTTTATAATATAACCATTTATAGGAAATATGTAGTTGCTAAGCTTGGAGGTAAGGTATAGTAAAATCCTTCTCTAATTTGTAGCAAGCTTGACCAGACGCCATTGATGTTGAGACCCCTGAAAAAATTACAAATACATAATAGTTAATCGATTTAAATTGAAAATGATTCATAGATTAAATAAGTTATAGCACTAAACCCTTTCCATTCATGGGTGTCGTACAGTGTCATTTTCTTAAAATAAAATGTAAGAAGCGTACAATCAGAACGGCATGGAACCGTGTCGAAGTAAATGACACTTGATTTTTATGTACTTAACAAGGTTCCATTTTATTCTTTCTATTAGATTCCATTGACAAACAAGAATTTTGGTAATCCGATCAACACTCTTCGTAAGCGTCTAGTTGTGAAAGTTATCCGGAAAAGGTTTAC
Organism: Blastobasis lacticolella; assembly: GCA_905147135.1. NCBI lineage: Eukaryota > Metazoa > Arthropoda > Insecta > Lepidoptera > Blastobasidae > Blastobasis > Blastobasis lacticolella. The sequence goes on from LR990056.1 coordinate 6,519,000, forward strand.
TCACAAGTACAACCCATAAGTATCCCATTACAGTGCCAAATCGAACTTTACAATCAAATCTAGTCTTTACAGATTGACAGAAAACACTAAAAGGCAAGCGACGAAACAAGCCAAATTACACACTTAGTCCGAAGCTAGTTAGCATACCAATCGAAGACCAGCAAAGATCAATTTCCCATGGAGTTGGAAGAGAACGTCGTGGAGGAAACACAGAGTCAATGAGAGTAATGTAATGGTAGCACAGAACAAGGGTACGGCAAAGGGCCACATGCATGTCTGCTAGAGATGGGATTAGGAGATGAGACACTTCGTGATTGAGCTAACTCATTTCCTGTGGCTGACGATAACTCTCTTCTTCAAAATATATTGACACAGCGGCTACCGCGCGAGTGGACGCCGTGAGATAAAGTTGCACAGTTTAAGAAAGGGCTCTAACTGTAACTTTATTTAAAGGTTTAATTTTCGTAGTAGTGTACGACTATTTTTATGTCTATCTCATAGATATGTATAGGAATAGATAGATATCTATACTATTAAAAACTGTTAAAAACCCCGTGTCTGTTGAAGAGGAAAAAATTAAATAGAGGAAAAAGCTTCATCTCCTCGTAGTACTAGCATTCACACAATGCAGATGTTATTTCAAATGGTAACGCGTGCAAAAGCTATACTTTCATAAAACTATTTCCACGCGTCGCAGGCAAAAGCTAGTAAATTATCTAGTCGATAAGTTGTAAAAATGACAGGATTAGAACCTCTGATACTATAGCTTAGAACCTTACTTACAATAATATTTTATAAGTGTAAAAAATTTACAGCGCTCTTTGCGCAGTATATAGCGCAATGATGTGTTGACTCAAAGAGGCACCGGCGTGAGCTGCTCCTTAAAGAATTTTGTTGAGTTATGTATTTACCCATCTCTAACATGTATGTCTGCTAATCGGATAATCTATAAGATGGCGGCGCGTGATTTATAAGCGATGCGCAGGCGCCGCTGGCCCGCCGTCCGCGCTCTTACGATTATTGGTTCCCAAACTTTGGACGGTATTCAGTTGAGTCACTGGGAGCGTTGGTACGATCGGTGGTTATTGATTTCGTAACTTATATTGATTTAAATTTTGAGGAGGGACTATGCTCGAGTCACGTCATTTTAGTGGCCATAGTAAAAACGCATATGGGAGTAGGTAAGCATTTTAATCGTTTTGGGTGTTACGATTCCTGTGAGTAGGCGATATGGACGATAAGCACTTTCTATTCGTTTTTCAATTAGTTTTATTCTGAAAGGAAACGGTAACTAGATTTGAAAGAGATATTTGCTTACTAATAAGACAAATGCAAATTTGCCGTTTCACGACAAAATTTGCATAGAAGTAGGTATATATCAGTCAAAACAGATGAAGTAATTGAAGTCGTCCTGAAGGAGTAGGTATAAAAGTCAGCTTGTACAACGTTGCAGACAAAAGCTACATTATAGAGGTAGACCTTATTATAGATGCAATACAAAACCCACGACAAAAGTAGCACCGACCACCACACAGCTATATTTAAACTTTGAGCGCTGTCACCAGAAAACCAGATCAGAACACCGAGATAGTCCGCATCAATTCAGTGGAACGATTTAGTATCGAAAATAAATGAAAACGAAACCAGCTCTAACCGCCACGAATTCCTGCGGAACTACAAAAATGTCGAAACAAATTCATTTGAAACAGAAACGTCTTGTAGCGATTTGTCTCTGGAATTCTGTCGAAATACCTCAGAGCTAATCTGGAGGCTAATTTTCCACCTCTTGCGAGTTTCGACTAAACGTGTAATTGATTCTCCTATTTTTAATTATTTTTCCTAGTGAACAACATCTTAAAGTAATAGAACACAATAAATTTACACGATACAACCGTTGGCCGTGTGGTGTCCGGCAGAGTAGGATAGCACCAACCCTTTACACTTGTGGGTGTCGTACGAGGCGACTAATGTTTTAGAGACAAAAGATATAGAGTCTCCGTAGGCTGGTAAATGGGCACAGCTTTTTCCATTGTAATATTTATAACACTGAGATATCCAACCCGCCTGCCAAGCGTGGAGATTACGGCAATAACCTCCTCTTTCGTGGGAGAGGCCCTAAGTCCTGCAGTGGACTGTTTTGGGCCTGTTATGCAACCTATACTAACAAAAAAAAGACCTTAACAATTTTTTCCAAAAAATTTAATTACTTTCATTCATTTCAAAGGATGTATAAACTTGAATTTTGAACACAAGTGGTTATTAGGAAATTATTTAAGGAATGAAATGAGACACCGATAATCGTCGTCATCCAAGCAATTTCCAGCCTACCAGAAGTCATTTGTGACTTCTGGAAGGGTCTGCTTTTTGGCAGGCGCTTTAATACAACTGAAACTATTGTATGATAAATGGAAGGGAAATACAAATCGAGTACGCGAGAGCAGTCGCGGGCAATAGCTCGTCAATGGTAATATTATCAAACAATGCTTAAATATAACGTAATTGGCAAGTTTCGTTAGCATCTGCTAAAGTTCAGAATTTTACCATTATATTTACGGAATTTTTACATTTTCTTTTATTGCCTAAGGAGGTAGGCACATGGTCAGTAGGTCCGCCTAATGTAAAGTGGCCACCGTCTACCAGGACATCTGCAACCTAAGGGAAGTTATTTCTAACAGCTATCCATGACTTTAATATGTCATGTAAAAGTACTCACTGCTGTCGTTATGATGTCCAGTTAGTTATCAGTGATTAACGGTACAAGATGTGTTTACCTGTAATTGGTTTTACAATTAAAATTAGACTACAAATTCATATAGATTATACCTATGTAACTTGTGTACAAACTGTTGGTGAACCTAAATGAGTAAATATTCAGCCTGCAGCCCTAGCACTTGTTATACGACCACCGAATAGTCAAGAATTGGAACTCACAGAAAAACTACTCTCTAACAGCTGATCCATTGAATAGCGAAAAAGTGTTTACTACCTCACGTCACGTGGCCGTGCTCCAGAAAGGAGAGTGTGAGTTCCACAGAGTGTGAGTGTGTACAGAAGGGACTTCTATAATTTGTAGGAGGTGGCGCACCTCTGTTGTGTCGGTCGGGATATGACTATGGATGGTGGCGGGTCCGACAAAGGACCCAAGGGTTCGGTGGTCCCACATTGCGTTTGCTACTGTAGCTATCCTGGATTCATCCTATAATTATATTGTTTGCCTTTTTTATTGTAATTTCGCTTTATTGAATATTTATTTCTATGAAACTATCCCGCCACATAAAATTGAAATTTGATGAAATTTAGGGTACTCTCCAATGGGTTCAGACCCCTTGCTCCAACATACACGATAACAATAAAATCATCATTATCATAGTGTCCCGTAGAACGTCTGTTGAACATAGGCCTCCCCTACACCTTCCACAGTTAATGTACTGCTCAATAAAGTAATTTTGATTTGATTTGATCATTATTATTCTTAAAATATCATAAGTAAACAAAACAATATTTAAAATAAATACAAATCCTAAAAATAAAGTATAGGTTAAGCTATCCCCATTAAAAATTCAATAACATTGACTTATCCAGCTATGATAAAAAATAAGTTGTATGGGATTGTTTTGACTATTTGAATCCACGGAGGCTTTCTAATTTACCTTAACCTTGCGTTTGGTAGATCAAAAAACTGACAGCTGAGCGGTGTCTTGCCGAAAAAAGTTGTCCAGTTTTTGTGTCCCAAGTTTCGTTTGCCAAAATAATAATAGTATTGAAATTGATATATATTCCGGTAGGTAGATTGTTTTGGAGGAAACTTCGTTGGCAGGTTGATTGACAGAATCAATTTTTGGGTAGAAGAAAAAAAAACGACGTTTATGCCAACTATGTTACAAGTTAATTGAATCTAACGGAACCGAGGACGTAAGGACGTACCAACACGTTATATTTTATTTACAGATAAAGCTTGATTGCTATTTGCCTGGCGGCTTGTTTTACTTAGTAAGTAAATCAGGGTACCTAGATGAATATTAAGTACTTATTAGAAATTGAGTCTTATTTTTGGAAAACAAATATAAAGGGAATTTTTGAGCAGTTTAACCGAATGAGCTAAAAAACAAAACCCTAGAAATCTAGAATCTAGGTTTTGTGCATAGATAACATTTATTCACACAATATAACACCACAAACACATTACATAATGGCTTGATTATGTATAATAAGTATGTATTTTAAAAAGTATATAAGTAGTTTTTCAGTTACTTAACACCCAAAACACAAGTTTTGCTTATTTTGCTAGATGGCGCTGTGTGAATTTTTCTAAGCACATTTATTAATTAATTTATCTTTACCTACTTGTTTCGGCTTTACTCACACGCGTGCCGAACTAAGCGGTGTGCATTATTTACTTCCGATTCCTTCATTATAACAAAAAACTAATAATCATATTGGCAACAAAATTCCAGTTGTGCTCTCGCTCACGAGATACCTGTATGTACCTGTATTATATCATTTTAAACATTAATGTAGACATCAAACATTAAAAAGTTTCAACTCTACGCACTCTACAATAGCCTCCTTAAACACTACACAATATAGAGGCTATGGACCTTAGTAGGTGTAGAGACAGAATTATGAGGATGATGCCTGATAGGCCCGTGGGTGGTCTCCGCTAAATAGGAAGCGATGCGGTCAATTACTAGTTGACAGCGAAATTAAAGGGTCAAACGGGGTTAGGTCTGTGTGAATTGGGTGGCTAACTCATTCGCAATGACTCGACGGCTCCATGTTGTTTCGACAAGGAATGTTTACGGTTCGCTTTTTGTTTTGATTAAGAAAGGGCAGCTTTGTTTTATCGATTTTTAAGTCAAGAAAGAAAAATAAGATAAATTTCAAGTGTAGCTAAGTACGATTTTTTCTAATTGGATTTATTAGGAGAACTCCTCGCATTCACCACCCCGCGACAAGGATTCTTATATTATGGTGTGGGCACCGTTGATACATACTAATTTAAGTCCACGTTTCGGGGTCAGACGACTGAACTCTAAATTAATAAATTAATAGGTATCTCACACGATTTCTGAATTAGAGTACAAACGCAACAAATTCCTACTAAAATGATAAAGCGCGAAACATGAAACGCCTTACTATCTAGACTAGGGCCTAAAATGGCATCGTTAATGTCATTCCAGTCTATCAGCTTGTACTTATAAATTAAAAAAAAAAAAAAAAATTCTTCATTTCATATTTTTCGCAAACGCCAACTTTCCCTATGTCCCCTCATCCCATTTTACGGTCACTCAACAATCTGTTTTACATCCTTACATCTAGCAGGGTCCGAGCGTGGATAAAGAATGGGATCACTCAGGGAACACTCCTCGAGGATTGCGCGTGGAGAGTCCTTCTAGTGCTAATTTGGTGCTCGGACTGTCGAGGGCGGCCCCTTACAGTGGGGAGATTAGGCTTATTGGACGCCAGTCCACCTCGACTCGAGTGGACCGTCTCCATGACACCTCCGGTGTTTGCAGCGCTACTACGAGGTTTATTTAGGCAAGCTTTCGAGTTTGGTTATGTAATGCGACGCATTTTTGTATTTTTTTTCTATATATTTATTTTTGAGATTTCCGAAATGGAAACGCTGTTCTTGATCTTAAGGGCCGAAGTATATTGTGTGTGCTATTGAAAAATAATGTCGAACCTTTATAAAATGTAAAACCTTTAAAAGTAATGTATGATCGATTTCATAGTTTCAGTTTATAGTTTCAACTGAACCCATGAAATCGATTAATCGATGATACAAAATTGCAAAAGTAACGATTTCAATAAGTGAAATCAGATAATTGTTGCCAATAGCGTTATGTAATTAGCCTACTGCCACCGGCGATTAAATTCTTGTATACTAATAAAAAGAAATGTAGATAAGAAAAGAACGCAACTACTTACAAAAAGGTTCACTTGGTTTATAGCAATTGCTGTAATTACATATATTTATTAATAATTACTATCTATTTACGAGTATATCTACATAACTACCTATTTATATAATAAAACATTGCGATTTCATAAACCACAAATCAAAATCAGATCAGTGCATCAACCGTTGAATGATTTTGTCCAGTCTCTCTTCAGTAATTCCAATTAAATTGATTTCCTATGATGAATCTATTTCGTTTTCGACAAAATCTGTCATAATAAAATAAGTCACAAAGTTCCGTAGTAACGCCGTCGAGAAAGGGTCATTGGGGGGGTCAAGATTGTGGAGGGGGGGTCCGAGTGTAAGACGGGGTGGGGTGGTGTGCTACGGACAGTAAGTTGAGGGGAGTTGGGTAAGCATCGCCGCTGGCTTTTGACAGCCCGATATCCTATGGAATGCATTCCTATGATTCTGATGCTCTGCTCACGCACAGGCATTGAAGTAGGGCACGAATGATTGTGCGTAGTGTATCTCTTCCAGACAACTATTGTAAGTGATAGATATTGTGATATTTTATGAGCAATAAAGTGTTTATCTATCTATCTGTCTGTCTATTTTCATGAAGACTGTTTATTTATTTATTTAAATCTTTATAGCACAATAACACAATAAGCTCATTAATTGACTACTGTAGAATCCAAATTAACGTATGTAGACGATGTAATCCAATGTTTATTGCCTTCTTGTTATTTTAAAAACATCTTTTGAACTATAGGTAATATTGCACAAGAATTTCCTTAGAATCTGTAATTTATTTTTTAATGGCGTAAAATTAAAATATTTTATGGACTATAATAATTTTTATTACGTTTTATACAACTATAAGTTCATTGGTTTGCCCTTAAACTATAGAAATTGAACTTTTTAATCAAAAGTGCCCTTAGAATATTAAAATGTTTTTTTTAATCAAAAGTCATAGTTTATGAATGTTTCCCCATTTCAAATACGAAACAACACAAGTCAATCAAAAATCTGTAACGTGAATTGGAGAATTAAATTCAATATAATAAAATAGGATTTAACTTGAAAATGTGTACCGAAAGCAAACACAAATAGTTTGAAATGGACAATATTTAGGTATCCGATGTTGGCCCCTGAGCAGCGTAGGCGAGCTCATCAAACTTGCAAATGGCCATAATGACATACCGCGTCGAATAAATCCTCCAAACTGTCAAAGGACACAAACTTGGACGGCTTCGTTAATAAAACAAGTGGTATCGATTACCTGCACGTATTAAATTTTCGTCGTTCCAAGCCAATTAAAGTGCTATAAACCTCTTATTAGTCACCCCATAGTTTCCCCCCACCACCCCACTAAACCAACATGGCGTCACGATTGTCACCTAGCCGCTGGAATTTTTTTCTTTCATCTCATTTGTACGAATATAGTCTCTATTCCTTTAGCGATACGTCGCAATTGGTTCGCATTAATAAAATTGTCAAGCGCCTGAAGACTTATTCTTTGACCACGTGTGCCGTATTACCCCCGGTCTCCTCTCGCCGTGCGCCATTCGAAAGTGTACTTTATGGGGTCAGTCTTAGATGCCAATTTCTTTCACCAGTAGGGGAAAGTTGGTAAGTTTTGTTGTCCTAAAATAGGTAGAAAGGCGTGACATTAACGCCCGCAGGGATTGTGGAATTATGAATGAAGGGTTGTACGCGGCGGGTTAAGTGTCGTACTTGTAAGAAAAAGGGTTGATTTATTATTGAAGCAAAAATGGCCGGCTTGAGCGGCTCATACGAGGTGTCCGCAGTAAGCGTGGGTATTCTGCTGTATTTTGATATCGACTCACTTAAATCTCACAGTCTTAGTGAATATAATACCTACCTATCTAGATCTTATTTATTTTCTTATAGTAAGTGGGACGTAGAAGCGTCCATGGTCTAATGGTTAAGGGGTCCGACTCGTACCCCAAAGTTCCGTGTTCGTCTGAAATTTGTACATTTACTTGAACACGATGCTCTTGCGGTGAGGGAAAACACACAGCGGCTCTCAGGCGACTGAATCTGTAACCATTATCCAATCTGGTTTATCATTATCCAAGCATGACCGTCTTGTAACAGCCTATTCACTCTAGCCTTGAAGGCATTATTGTTCGAGACAGTTAATATATTTACACAAAAAAGCGTGATATAATAATAATAATTAACTCTGGTACATATTGCAGCAAAATAATTAAATATACAATTTCCATGATGATGACAATTTTCAGGCTAGTTATGCTTTTTAAAACGACACACTAGAAATCATATTATTAAGAATTGTAACGTAAAGATTACTCTTTATTATTGTAAGCTTATTAGACAGCCCCCCTGTGAAGGGGATGTTTAGTAGCTGAGGAAACAACAGCTCACGTGGTCCTGGAGTGTGAGGAGCTAAAGGACTACAGAGCCAAAGCCTCAATAGGAACAGGGTCCTTTCGAGAAGTCTGTGAACGTCCCAAGAGACTAATAGACTTCTGGTAAGAGCTGGGCTGGCTACAATAGCCGGCTCTCAGTCACGTATAAAGGACCGAATTTGAGTCCAAGTACGGAAAATGGGAGCCCCCAACCTATACCTATACCTATTTATTGTAAGCTTACGGTTACATCAGCCACGCCGCTCGTTAGACCAAATATTTCGTAGCCAACGTGGCATGTAGCCAAGCGCAATCAAACAAGGCAATTAAAGATGGTACACAAACGTGTACATAAACGGACAATTTGCTGCGTCGTGTTCGAAATTCGAATTGCGCGTGTAACGTCCTATCGGCGGACCAATCGCGTGCTTGCGTCGGCGCAACAAACACATTCCTTTGACGCGTGCGCGTGCGCCGTAGAGCTTCGGCGGCGTAGAAGCGGACGAACGTGACGTCATGACTTTACATAGTTACTAAGTTTTCGGAAGTAGGTTTAAATAAAAAATTATCATCTTGGCAATGTCCCGGGAGAGCTCCCGCGAGGCCCGAGGTCCGCCTTGACCATGATCATTACCAGAAAATTACAGTGGAGCAACTGCCATCTGACCTCCGGGACCCTGCTACCAAGGGAACCTGAACAGATTGGATTATGGTTACACATTCAGTCGCCTGAATGTGCAGGTTACATCGTTATGTCTTCCCTCACCGTAAGAGCGTCGGTTGGAATATAACTAATGTACATAATTTAGAAAAGAGTCATTGGTACATGGCCGCAGTGGGAAGTAGGTACTCGTATAATAATGTATTATTAATTTTGGATGAGGCTGAGCGCTCCAGGGATACGTGAGAAATAGGTGCCTAAACCTGCCGGTATCAGGAAAGAGGTCATGCGGAAGGTAAAAAAAAGCGATTGATTGACATGGCTTAGTCGGATGCGAGAACCAATGGCGTACGACGCGAGGTTTCCCAGGAGTGGGCGAAGTGAAAAAGAATGAGTAGGAAAGCGGACCCTGGCTTCTGCCAGGGACTAACCGCTCGAAAGATAATTATCGAGCCAGCAGGTCACCGTTTTATTAATTTACACTAAACAGGCATTTAGTGTACAACGAGGCAAAAGATCAAGAGTCTCCGTAGTCTGAAAAAGGGCAGCAGCATTTTCCATTGTTATATTTAAACACTGCGATCTCCAACCCGCCTGCCAAGCGTGGAGATTATGGCAATAATCTTTCGTGGAAGAGGCCCTAAGTCCTGCAGTGGACTGTTACGGGCTGTGATGATGAAACAGGCATTTTACCGCCATCTCACCTGGTGGTAAGTGGCGATTAGGCCGATGATGGATCACGGCTGTCTAGGAATAGTCTATTTACTCTAGCCTTGAAGGCGTCTAGATCATAATGATCACGCTGACATAATGATAATATCTGACGGCAATTTTTCTGTATTGATTACCATAACTGCTCGTTATTTATTTTTTTCGACACATAGTCAGTGGTGACGTTACCAAACGTCTCTTCAGTCAGCTCAAAAGCTTCAAACACCCTGCCGATTCTACCGTATCACTAGGTCGCCACGAACAGCCAAGTCGGGTGTTGTCGGCATCGTATTTATTGAAACAATAAAGGAGGAGCGGTCTATAACTCCTCCATACTAGCCTCCTTTGGGTGGTATAGGCTTTACCGTCTAGGTATTGATTTAGACGACAGTGGGGTACTTATGGGCTTAGGACATGTTTATGGGAGACCATCCCCGTCTTAAAAGGAATTTGAAGACGCCACAGCGTCGAGATTGAGGACCGGTACTGGGGTTGTGAATTTCGTCAGTTCAGTTACAGCTTTATGCGTTACTGCTGCTGGTTAGATAAGTAGTTTATTTCTATTGTTAAATTAATTGTTAAATATGCTTATAATATAGGTATAGGGGTGTGTCTCACGGCTAGCATTGCAGATGACAGCGGCGGATAGCTTACGTCATCAGTTCTATGTTGTCAGTGGTGTGTAGGTAATGAAACTCCCCCACTCCTACACAGGCTGTGTTCAAATTCATGATAAGAAGGGATTTGTTTTTATTTCAGGCAACTGAGACCCATATTTATAAATACACATATACAAATACATACAATTAAACTTTAAACTGAATATCTACATTTCAGATCCTTTCCTTACCTGAGTGGTTCAGTTAACATGCCCGTCGCCACGCAGAGGTCCCGAGTTCGATACCCGGCCGAGTAGAAATTGAGATGATGAATTTTAATTTCTGTTACGGGTCTGGGTGTAGTATGTATAATATGTATGTATTTAAAAAAAATATGTAAGTAGTATATCAGTTATCTAACACCCATAACACAAGCTTTGCTTACTTTGTGGCTAGATGGCGCTGTGTGAATTTGTCCATGAGCATATTTAATTATTTATTACTTCTTTCAAAGTTGTTTCGGCGGCACCGGAAATCCTAGACCTCCCACGGAATCGCCGGAACCTCCCACCCCTCGGCCAACAGTCTTCCTGACTCTCTGACTATGACCACAAATCTGTAATCGCAAAAAAAAAATCAGCAGCTTCATACATGTTGGCAGCATTGCGATAGGTATAGTTTCCAATTTTGTATGAAATAGCTGATATTTTCCACGATTTCAGAGTTGATGCCATAGTAAAAGCTGTGTGTTATCACGAGCACATGCATACGGTACCCCTTGGTATAATGAATTTGAAATCAACCTGTATTACCTACCTATAATAATATAAAACTGAAAAAACTGAGTTAAATTTCGTTGATTCATGCTTATTTCTTGAACATCGACCTCTGTTGAGACAAATAAATGAGACACTGTAATGCATTTTTAACGCCCATAAGGTATAATTACTATTGCATTAGTACTTAGACCTTGTTTCCTTGGACCGTGGTTAAATCTTACAACTCTTTAAAATCTAAACTTACTTCAAAATCTAAAGCGACAGTAACTCTATCAGTATATCTGTCGCAGCCATCTGGTTAAATCAGCCATTTAATGAGAAGACTAGTCCTTTAATTAAACGCCAGCATTCAATTGAATGACTAGGCCGATCGTTGATTTTACTTGCTTCTCTCGACGTTTAACTAGTTGGCTTATTAAAGCCAGCCCTTTGGAGAATTTAGTTAAAATTTTATCTACTGCTGCGCTGGTAGTCTCCAAAACAAATCTGGCGTCATACAGCTCGCACAGCAAGCAACGTATTTTTTTCGTTTTAATTAAATTTAAAATGTGGTACATGCTTTTAAGTAAGAATTGAGATCACTTTAAGTATTTTTACATAAAAGAAAATTAAATTTCTTAATTCTTTACGGTAACTTAATATGTATGTTCATTTTCTTTTTATACTTACCTTTAATTAGAAACAAATGCCAGACTTTCGTGTCATTTTATATTTAATATTATGAAATAGGATAGTGCACTGTTGCTATTGTTCCTACTACATAGTTACAAGTAGTAAATAAGTTATAAATTTAAAGTTTTATTAAATATTTTTACTTAGTTAAATACGGTTATAGGTACCTACTCGCAATACAATTAATTGTATACCTACTTATTGAATATTTTGCCACTAATAATGTTTTATTAAACAAAAGTGATCTTTATAGTTTATCATTTAGGTATACCCTTTAACAAAACGGATAAATAACGTTCAGCCAAGTAGTTAAACGTTACATATAACTACTTGGCTAGTTATCCTTTAGCCATTTAATTAAATGCCGGCATTTGATTAACGGACTAGCCTTCTATTTAAATAGCTGATTTACCCAGTTGGCTGCGACATATCTATTACATTTCCCCGCCTAAACTGCTGTACAGATTCTGATAAAATTTGGCAAGATTGATATCCAAAAACTTCAGTGCGCTACTTCGTTCGCGGGTTGAGTGGCGATCCATTTTGAAATATTGCGATGTCATTGTCATTATAAACAACAGCCTATCCTAATCTACCAGGATTTAAGTCTCGATGTTCTGGATCCCTGATAGAGATCTCTCGCTATCAGATAGATGGACTATCGCTGCCGTGGTTACCAGGCCCTGCATCAAGGGATCGCGAGCAAAAAGACCTGAATTATCATCGCTACAGGTTCGAACATAACGTTACAGAATGGACCCGTGTAAGCCGAATTCGACTTTTTGGCGAGAGTTCGCACAGGGGCGCACTTGGGGAGCGGGAGCATTAGGTTAAGGCTGTCCTAATTGGCAACGGTCGTGCAATATAGTCGTACGAATTATGTCGCCCGACTAATAGAAAATCTCGAAACCGCAATCCGTCGCAAGACCAAGTTTTCTAATACAGTTATTTTTCGTTCTATACATAGCATAAAACAAAGTCTTTTCCTGCCGTCTGTCGCTTAGATCTTTTAAACTACGCACCGGTTTTTAATGCGGCTTTCAACAATAGATAGAATGATTCAAGAGGAGTTATTAGTTATTATAATTAAGAAAAAAAAAAGGGTAGGAAGGTCGCTGCAGATCCACTAGTATTTTATAATAAAATATGTTCATTATTCTAGATTTAACAATAATAAGACTTTTTGACAAATACCTACGATCCATGTGGGTGCAAGCACGTGTCTCAAGTTACACTTCAAAGTTGTTAGTTGACAAGGACTTCCGACATATGACGCTCGTATGACGATAGTTTATAGGCTTTCAATTAAGTTTAGTTTTTAGACTAGGGCGCTAAACACCTAATTACGTACTCGCTACTGACCAGTGCCCTGACTCCGGGCCAGGGTTACAGCCGACAAAATAAAATAAGAGAATATGCGACCGAACCACCTATAATAAGGCCATTGTTTTTATACAAATACAATATTGCGTTTATAAATCGGATAAGCCTATAACGACAGCGATGGGGGTGGAGCAGTATTGATCTCAAGGGTGTAATGTTAACAACATTGCGAATTAGTAATCTACATTGAGCTCTTAGTAGATTCTAGACCCCAACGGATGTCTAGGACTTTAAAAATTAGTGAGTATTTTAGAAATATGCATGCGAAAATTTCTCACGCAAGTATTTTTTCTACATAGATGAATCTGCCTAAATCGGTCCTAAATTACAATGCTAAACAAAATGCATAAATAGTAGATGTTACGAGCGACAGTTATCGCTTACCGGTGGGCTGTCTGCTCGTTTGTCACATCGTAGCGTAGAAAATACCACCATAAATTGAGAATACTTTACCGTCTCCACACACTTCTCTGTCCACGCAGCGGGCAATAAGAAGAGCACCATCGGCGGCGAGCATGGCGCCAGTAGCCTCGCATTTGTATTTATTTATTTATGCCGTGTCTGAGTCCGCTGCTGGCCCTCTGGCTACGGTGAGAGTAGCATACGACCTATTTCTAGGACACAGTTAATTTCTAGGGTTGGGTACTTCAGCTTACAGCCTATTTCTAAGACAAGACGGTGCCAAGCCTATTTCTAAGATTGACGGAGAGATGTTGGTATTGACTAAGGCAGACTCAGACATTACGTAGGAAATTGATTGAAAAGGAGAAATTGCTAAATAATCATTATGTCTACATATGTCTGAAAGGCACGTAGGTTTTCATCACTCGTATTATTAGGCTGGGCAGACTTGAGATAGCAGTGTCGAAAATACTGAACTGAAATAGCTGCCGCTGAATTTTTCTGGTCTACGGAGATTATCTAGTCTGCCGATACGAAAAGGCAACTAGAAAATTATAGCAATCTCTTCACATTATCCCTGAATACTCTTCGTAGAATATGGTATAGGCTGTAAATTTAAATAATAAGGATTTTGTCTCGAATACTTTATTTCATAAATACAGGATACAGTCGGTACACATCGGTAGCAACAGAGAAAACAATAGCAAGCCTTATCGCTTAAAGCTATTTATGACGAGCTAAGCGACGGACAGGGCAATCTACAAAAAACATAAGCTTTCCAGTTTAAGAGCACTAGAAACTATTGTGCAAGTACAGCCATCGCCCCATCGTCGTTACAAGCGCCTCCCTGAATGAATAAAAACAAGAATTTCGTATATAATTAGAAACCGTTGTTCCCATGCAATCCCCACGAATGTCCACCTCATTGAGCATACTCGATTAGCTTGTAGTGCATGCAAGTTCAACAGAATCGTCTTCAGGCGGGGCGGTGTTCTATTGAAATTTCTCCCGTTCGGGGAATGGCGTTCCGTTACACTTGCAGCACGGTTGGGCGCCGCCAGTATGCACGTGTGAGCGTGGCGCGCGCGCTAATTGCGCAGCACGGAGCGTGCAATGCGTAGACACACGGCGAGGAGTGTGAAGACCTAAGGAATTAATGCGTACAGCATAACCATGCAACTATCGATTCCAAGTTCAATGGGAAGGATGATCGATAATCTGATAGATTCATTAACAGGCTAGGAACAAACATGCCTGTGTTTTTAACTGCACATGATTGGCATCTCTCCAATTAGAAACATACTAAAAAGCCTGGTCCAGGCGATCAATGAGAGACTCTCGACAAGACTCGACATTCTCTCTCTTGGCCTTTGCACTGGATGTGTATCTATATCTATCCGTCACTGTGTTGCCATCTGCATACCCAAAAGCATCGGACACAAGCATATCATTTACGTGCAACAGGAACAGGGTGTTCTGTTCTGTACAGGGTTGTGTTCTATCGTCCCTAGTTTATTATCGTAGACATATCCTCAAAGAAAATAATCTAATGACATGATTAATTTTTTCTCCATACAGAATTTTGTTTAGTGCCCACTTTTAGTTGAATGGTTTTGACTTTTGTTAGGATAAACACGCAGCGGCCACATGACCGAAATCGTATTCATTAGCTTTCCAATAAGGCTAGGTTCACTGATATTAAATATATTTTTTTAAATTATATTTCAATTTGAAAACAAAAGGTTTAAAAAATACCTTTAACTTACATTTTCTTAAGAAGTAGGTAAATACCCGTTTACCCGGGTATTAAAAATATAATACCCGATACCCGGGTATCTAAAAAGGTCGGGTATTCGAAAACCATAGTAGGTACGTAAGATTACGCATTTTCATTTCTTTTACTATTTTCTTAACTTTTGTTTATTAGAGTCGTATCGTGGTGTCTTGTGGCAATAAATGTTCTTATTCTCATAGAATTACGTATTCCTCTGGAAACACATAAGTAAATCCGGCTTAATTGCTAACTTTTTATGGTCTCATAGTTCATTACGTTTGCTTGTTGACATTTGATCCTCGTGCTGCAGCCAATAAATAAATTAAAAAGTTACAGCCTACAACATCTTCACGAGACACCATCTCATTCCGTAGTCTACGGGCTGAACAGTCTGCGTCGCCATTTGCATGCGACCGCAGCGCCTCACTCAGCCGTGGTAGTGCGCGGAACTAATCGTCCGGGTATTACGCGTTTTTTGCAATCTCCGTAGGCGTGATGCCTACACATCGGGGTGTGGTGGTTAGGATTCGTACTAAGAATGCGATTGAATCCAATGTGGTCAGGGTCCCCTGGTAGCAGGGTCATGGAGGTCAGATGACAGTCACTGCCTTGTAATTATCTGATCTGCCGAATCCTGCCGAATCTAGTGCGCGGGAGCACAACCGAGACATTAACGCCAAGTTGATTATTTGATGCGATTGGATCAGATAATTATGGTTACGAGGAAGAGATGGCCCGGTTACCTGCTTAGGTACTATCAACGTTATCATCGTCAATTTAAGTGTCACACTCCGGCACAGCACTAGCCATTCCTGATTCTAGTCTCTGGTCTGCTATCCTCTTTACTTCATTCTGCTTCAAAATTATGGAGTGAGCAAAATTTTATATGTATTTAATTATATTGTTTATATCATGCATGGGCAAAGTTTACCACTCGTTTACTGCAATTCCTCAAAGGACTATCCAAAGAGTCATTAAACACTCGGGCAGCCTAACGCCAAACTACTACTAACTACTAATAATAATTGATACTCTAGTTACACTTGCAACCATTCCAGTACTACTTTTTATGCTATTCAGTGACAAACGAGCAGAGAGCCCACCTGATGGGAAGTGGTAATTGTCACCCATAACATTTACAATTCATACTCGTACATTTAGGTTGTAGATAACCGCAGATGCGTTGTCACTGTGAGGACTAACATGAAATACCTCATGCCTGTAATTTCACTGGCTACCCTAAAACCTTTAAACCAGAAAACAACAGTGCTTGCATTGTTGCTTGGCGGCAGAAATAAATAAGACTGTGGTACTCACACTGGTGGACTCCTCAGCCTTGACAGAATCCTACCACTTGATTGACTTTTACGATACTATCTTTATGTCATAACTTATAACCAATGACAATATTGCTAGAGCCCGCGATTACAAGAACTCACAACCGAGCCAACTTCCTCCCTCCGCTTTCTCATACGGCTACCTCCTGCTCCCTGTTATTGTGCGCGGCGCCTAACAGCCCAACTGAGCCGTGACAGCGCGGCTTGCGCCGGCGCATCCTTCCCCTTTGATCCGCCGCCGCCGTGGGACCGCTCACGCATGTGCACTCGCCACTGCGTTGTACGAGGACCTACGTAGGAGCGTTGCAATGCGCCCAAATCGAGTTGGGGTTTATATAGAGTATCGCAAGCTAATAATATCTATTATCGTGTTCCTTCCG
Source organism: Blastobasis lacticolella (assembly GCA_905147135.1). Lineage (NCBI taxonomy): Eukaryota > Metazoa > Arthropoda > Insecta > Lepidoptera > Blastobasidae > Blastobasis > Blastobasis lacticolella. The sequence goes on from LR990056.1 coordinate 6,535,999, forward strand.
GTGAGGAAGGTTTACCTCCTATGAGGTAAACCTAAGAGGAAGGAGGAGAATCGAGGCTTTTTAATGGAGAGGCGTAGAATTTGCCTATTTGCTAATTTGTCCGGGAGATTTAGAGACTAACAAATTGATGATACTCGTAGTGTTAGGTTAGTAAAATGGTTACAATTTTCAGGTGAAAATGAAATAAAAACCAAATAAAAGGTGTTGAAAAAATAGGCACTTTCAAACTCCAATAAATGTTAGGCATACCCACGGTAAAGAAAAACATGGTAGAAAAGTTGCAATAGAGTCATACAGCCGAGCACAGCGTGAATATTGCGTACGAGCTTATTATAAAAACAATAAATCAGCAAACGAATATCGGTTAATCGCGGGGAATTGAATTTTTAAGAGATTCATCTAACATCTAACTGATGTCAATAAAAGGTCACATTAAATGGCCCCCCAGGCGTCCACAGTTAAACCCACTGGATTATTTTAATGAGATTACGTCTAGAGTAAGGTTTACTTACTTACTTAAGTGATTTTAACTCCATTAAAGTATTGAAACGAGGATACAAAGTAACGTTTTATAATGAAAATGAATTTCGTTGTTATTTGTAGGTACAATTATATTTTTGGTTTTGCCAAAATGTCTAGTTTTTTATCATTGTAACATGATTAGAGAACAATTGATTTCTCATTCATGATTTTTGGATCCAAAACGCCAACAATCTTCTTGGACACCTTGTACGTAATGTAGTTTTTAACTACTTTCATTTCCAATTTCGGTTTGTGAAACTTTTATCCTGTAAGCTATTGACTGCCCCACACTCAAGTAAGAATACACACACACAGTTAAATTTTAGGAAAATTTTATTTGCCATAATGTACTCGTAAGTAATTGCTTTGTTATTAATAATGTAGGTACGTAGACAATATTTAAATAATAACTATAAGTAAATCCTTAAAAACTTGGAATCGTGATATCACTGGCAACCAATGATAAAGCCGCCATTAAAAAAAATACCAAAATTCCACATTCAAACTTCACTTTTTGTTACTACGTTGGCAGACTGTTTGATTCGAAATTTTTATGTTCGAAATTCAGAATCGCCGGCGACGTCACAGCGTTGGGCGGGTGGTCCGGCCGGCGCGCCGCGCCCCGCTGCGTTCGGTCCACATACCGTACCGGTCCTACGATAAAATACTTCATCATACGCCAGTACATAACGAGGCGGTGTCATCAATTATGTAGAGGTTATTTTGGGGTATTTTTTAAGGTACGATATTTACATTAAATTTCCTAGATCATTATAAATTGTCTTCTGTCCAATATTGAATGTATGAAATTAAACTTTCATTCTATGGATTTGTGAAATGGATTTCTACTTGTTAATAATATAAAACAAAGCCATGAAAAAAAAATCACAAAACAACGCCGTCTAGCGTCAACGAATTGTGCTATTTCGAATTGTCTGCCTTTTTAAATTCATATCATTAAGCTATAGAAAGCCATTTGCCGCAAATTTAAAACTATTAACTAACCATAATTCAATTACTAAACACTCAAACGAATGAAAGAATGGAAAAATCAATTTATTATGGGAATCGAACTTCTTAGTTAGCTTCAACAAAGCTGGTTTTCATGTCTTTGTTTCAAAATTTACCTAGGTACTACTTACAAAATGGCATAAGTAACTAAACTTAATTTAGTATGTACAGAAATACCTAAACAAATACCAACTTTTAGTTGAGTACTACGCCCCACACTCATAAAACTCGCCCAACAGCGACTGCAAATAAAATTTCACAGATTAGAAAAATGGGTCACTCTACTGCTCAACTTTCCAACTGGCCAGCATAGGTATGCTTTTAAAAAAGGAAAACCGCCGGAATGCTGCAGACATTCAAATAAAGAACATCGGGCGCGTTGGCGCCAACGTTCCGGCGTTCTTTTTTCAAAAGGACCACGATTCAATTTGCCGAGGATCAACCGCTGACAGAGGTCACGCGCGCGTTGGCGCGCCCCGGTGAACTCAACTCTCGTTAATTGATTTTCAAAAATTGGTTAATTTATAATTCCAAGCTAAGGTTTAGCGTATAATATTTTGGCAATCTGAGTGGTTCAGTTGGTTAACATGCCGGTCGCCACGCAGAGGTCCCAGCTTCGATTACCGGCCGAGTAGAATTTTAATGATGAATTTTATTTCTGTTACGGGTCTGGGTGTAGTATTAAAAAAAAGTGTATAAGTAGTTTATCAGTTATCTAACGCCCACAACACAAGCTTTGCTTACTTTGGGGCTAGATGGCGCTGTGTGAATTTGTCTGTATCAGTGAAAGAACGTTTCTCGCTCGTTCTAGTCGGATGAGGAATGAGCTCCTAGCCAGTGTTTCCTTTGGACTATGACATGGGATCGTTCAAGATGTATATTAGGGATATCCTTAGAGGCGCTCAACGCATTGGTAGCGCCCCTTGTGTTGCTGATATTCATTGGGTGGTTGACCACTTTCCATCAGGTGGCCCGCATGCCTGTTTGTATGCCGTCTTACATAAAAAAGGTGTTAGTTAAGTTTATAGCTATTCAGGGTTAGTGTATCTCGAAAGCCAGAGATTTAGCAGTTCCAGTTTGCTTCACCATCCCTAATTGTGTTTTCGGAAAATTAAGTGCCTCCTTGAATAGAGTTAGAAGTTGCAGAGAGTGTCTAGAGATATAATATAATATAATAATGAGGTCGATTACACGTTAGTTCCTACGTACTCCTGTTAGGTACTTATACTACTTACCTACTTGATTAATAAAATTATGATTCACGTTCCTACCTAAGGCAATGCATAAGCCTTCAATATTTTTATAGTAAATCCACATAGTGAGCAATGTAATAAAATTCTAAATAATTTATTATATTTATAAATAAATAAATAAAAATCGTTTATTACATCTATCTGACACATAGCACAGTACATTAGGTCATAATACAGCACACAAGAAACAATGAGAAAGGGACAATGATATCGTTACTTCGTTACCTAGTCCATACGACGTACATACGACGTGCAAAACCATTCGGGAGTTTTAGCCGGACTCGAGGACCAACATCCAAATAAACAGAAAAAGTCGCATTTTCAATAACATAGTAGGATTTATTTAAACACAGTTAAGTTCCAAACGATGGAGGCTTCAATAGGAATGACGTCTCACAAAAGATATTGGATTTGGCCCTTTCATTGTCGCTTTTTGCGATCTGTCGTATTTCGTAAATACACTCGTACACAGGCTTCCGCCATTTTGTCCCGAAAGCAATAGACGGTTAAGTACCCGCCTAATTCTAATCCCTGGGGCCACTTGGGATACCTTTTGTGGGACAATTACTGTCGTGCATGCATCAACAAAATGCACCTTGATGATTTAAACGTCTCCACACGCTGATTGAGTCAGGCAACCGTGTGGAAACCAAACGCAACCAAGTTCTCGTGAAAGGCACCGCTGATGGACGAAAGATAGTGCTGTAGGTGGAACTTTTGCGTTGTTGTGGTGCACAATATTGGGCCAACTGGTGGGGTCGTGTTTTACTTGGTTTGCTGTATTATTACCGGAAGCCTCATAATTAATATTTGCCTAAATGTTACCCATACATCACCAGTAACATTAACAGGTGCAACTCACCATACCTAGAGCCCACCAGATGACACGTGGTAAATATGGCCTATAAGTTTTTATACGAATTTTGTGGTTCCAACTTCAAATTACTTACTCCCTTGGGAGTTTCAAGTAATATAACCTCCCTGCGGATATAATGCCTTGCTTTATGTTGACATTTCGTGACATTAATTGGACGCTGTCAAGAAAAAGGTGTGAAAAATTGTTTACGTCACATTGCACGTAACGAAGATTCATAGCCATGGCTGGTGACCGAACTGATTCATCTCTTGCCTTCAGTGTTATGTAATGTATTATAAGTATCTGAGGCCCTATTTTTGAAACGCGACGTTTGCTTGTCTTTTCTATCTCAAGCAATTTACCGATAGGTAGCGGATGCGAGCGCTCACGTGGATGTGAGCGGTTTCAAAAAGGCGCCACTGGAACTTTAAAAAGTTTTTTTAAATTTAATTTGTACAGGTGGGTGGGTAGATACTTACATTCAATATACTTGATGGAAAGCTGTAACTGTTGCCCATAGTTTCATACCAAAATGCTGAACCGCACGTTCAGCATTTTGCTGCAGCAGCAACCGCACGCAGAAATAAGCTAGTTACAAAAAGCAAGTAACTCGTATGCCAAGATTTACTTACAATACTGCCTCGCCTACGCTCTCTTAGCTCCATTCAAAAACCACGCCAACTGTACCCGTATTGGATTGTCGTAATCCTCGCAAAAACACAATGGCAATGACATTCGGTCGGCTGCGATTTGCGCTAATGTCGACGATGGTCCTTAGAAACATTGTGCAGTCGACTGTACATTTGTGTTTGCCTGTCCGTAGAGTGGTAGCGGGTGTGTGTAAAAAAACCCTATCCGATCCTAAAGCGAAACATTTTAATAGCTCAAAATTAAATTAGATTTTACTAAAAATATTTTTAACAAGATCGGTGGCTTCATACAAAAGACATCAACGACACCCATGATAATTGTACAGTCTCTGCAAAGCCCTATGGGAAATTAAATGCAAAAAATAATTTATCTAATCGGTCGTATCTACCAGTACTAGGACCTGGACCTGGTCATGAGTCTGGAATCTCTATTTTTAATTTTTTTATGACATACGATAGGCAAACAGGCAAGCGGTCCACCTGATGGGAAGTAGTCACCACTGCCTATAGACATTAGCAACACCAAGAGTATCGCCAACGCGTTGCCCACCTCTATAACACGGTACTCTGGCAGCAAAAAGGCAAAAACCACTCCATTGCCAAAGCCACGGTTCCCCAAATCCCCACCCCATGGAGCACTGGAAACCTATGGACCAACACTAAGAGCTAGACCTGGACTAGGGGGCCTATTCTCGTGAAATAACTAAAAACGAAAAAACTAAAATAGTGTTTTTTTTTATACCACTAAGGTGGCAAACAAGCTTGCGGCCTGCCTGATGGTAAGCAGTCACCACAGCCTATGGACGTTTGCAATACCAGGGGCATCACCCACGCGTTTCCGACCCCGTAAAAACCTATTAACCCCTTTCTTGAAGAACTCCATGTTGTACTCTCCAGGGAAAACCTCTCCAAGTAGTTCATTCCACAACCTTAGTGTGCTTAACTTGGCTCCAAGGTGTGATGAACTCCCTGTCGATGGCGAGCGGTGCAACGATAGAACGTAGCTATAGGCATCATGTCAAACAGTGTAATCAGAGGACACCAAATCTATAAGAGCCACATCAACAACAGCAAGACAGTGACAACGTACCTGCGGTTCTGCATTTTTGTTGCCTGCAACCTAAATGCACGATCGTTCAAGAGGTCTCTTTAGAGTTGGGCAAAGCCTTTGTAGCGCCCCTGGTGTTACTGATGTCCACAGGCGGCTGTAACCAATTTCCATAGGTGGCCGCATGCCTGTTTGTCTGCCGTATTACATAAAATATGATATGGGCGATAGCTAACCACCTACCATCATGCGTACCATATAAAATCAAATTAATTTGAACATAAGCAAAGGCATGAATCTTTGATATACCTAGCGTTACAAGATAGATATCATCATCACAGCCCATAACAGTCCACTGCAGGACTTAGGGCCTCTCCCACGAAAGGGGAGGTTATTGCCATAATCTCCACGCTTGGCAGGCGGGTTGGAGATCGCAGTGTTTAAATAATACAATGGAAAATGCTGCTGCCCATTTTCCAGACTACGGAGACTCTTGATCTTTTGCCTCGAAAACATTAGTCGCCTTGTACGACACCCATGAGTGTAAGGGGTTGGTGCTATTCTACTCTGCCGGACACCACACGGCCAAGATAGATATGATCGTTACAAATACCTATGAGACTGAGTACAATGTTACTCGGAGTACTGTTGAACGCACAATTTGCCGTCCCGGTCGGTCACGCCGTCTAGAAAGTTCGTTAGACACTTGTGAGCCGAAATTCGGTATGAAATTGATCATGATTGCTGCTACCTATAAAGGCAAGGCAGCGGTCATAGGGAAGTGTTCATTTTATTAGTATCATATATAAAGTAGTTATATTCAATAAATATATATTTATGTAGATACCTTCAGGCGCTATCTAACACACTGAAAGCTACACGGGGAATCATTGTAAGTTGACGCGTTAGTACAGCCCCTGAGTAGCCTTTATTTACGTAAAGGGCCTGCACTTGTTGCCTGCGAGTGTGTACCGTGATCGACGACCTGAGTTCAATGGTCAACATGCCGGTCTGCCACGCAAGAGGTCCCGGGTTCGATTCCCGGCCGGGCAGAAATTGAAATGATGAATTTTAATTTCAGTTACGGGTCTGGGTGTTCTATGTATAATAAGTATGTATTTAAAAAAAAAAGTATTTAAGTAGTATATCAGTATATCAGTTATTATCAGTTAGCTATTTAAGTAGTACTTTGCTTAGTTTGGGGCTAGATGGCGCTGTGTGAATTTGTTCATGAATATTTATTTATTTATTATTATTATTTATCAATATAATCTGGACGCATTCAAGGCTAGAGTGAATAGGCAGTTCCAAGACGGCCATGCTCCATCTTCGGCCGCATCGTCACTTACTAACAGGTGAGATGGCGGTTAAATGTTGGTCTAGTCTAATATAAAAAAGGACACTAACAACAAAAAATTAGCTATCCAACATGGCTGATCTAAAAAGGTAGCAAATATACAAAATACATACTGAGTATATTGAGGTTCAATAAAAATGTACCCTACCATCTTTCTTAAATTAAAGTGAATATTAGGTTATTCCTAGACAGGCATGCTCCATCATCGGCCGCATCGTCACTTACCACCAGATGAGATGGCGGTCAAATGCCTGGCTAGATAAATAAAAAAAATCGCAAATTCACACAGCATCAAGCCAAATCCATCACCGCCGTGGCCGCAGCCTACCGAACTACCGAAATGTCTCTTCAAATTGTAGCCGGCTCGCTGCCTCCGCAGCCGAAAAACCGTCGGCCCACAACTTTCGAGAGATTAATTTGTCATTTGGAATGAAACTAGTTTGTGAATCGGATCGGAATTGGGGAAAAAACTGCGACCGCGTCTACGCCGGAGAGGCAGTTTGGCGGGAAAAAGTTATCCGCTAACTACGTTGGCAGTTACGTGCATTTATTTCTTTATTTTTAAGATCCGACGATAAAAAGAAGGGTGTTATGAGTTTGATGTGTGTATCTGTTTATCTGTCTATGGCGTCGTAGCTCCCGAACGGACCAACCGATTTGGATGCGGTTTTCTCTGTTTGAAAGACAGTTCAATCGAGATGGTTCTCATATTTGTTTCATTGAAATCAGTTTAGGAGTTTAGAAAATATTTGGGCAAAAGAAAACTTGGTCAGTTAGGTTATGCTTATATATTGTTCAGTTATACGAGACTGAGAGGTATCCGGTGGGTGGAGTAATGAAATACATAAGCCTCTCCATTCATAGATGTCGTATAAAGAGAGGCAGCCCAGCTTTTTTTTCTTATCGAGTCGCTGGACTAAACTCTGACCTACACTTCATTACACCTAACACGGCCAGCATCGGCGACGCAAGCCGCGTTTGGATTGGCCTTGAACAAGTCCTCCATTGCGCAAGTTTTAGGACACGCCGATAACGTCCAGCTAGGATATCCTGAGTCCAGAAAATGGGTAGCATCTGTGGATTGTTGCATGATTTTGAGTGGTTAACATGCCGGTCGCCACGCAGACGTCCCGGGTTAGCTTCCCCGCGGAGCAGAAATTGAAATGTTGAATGTTAATTTCTGCTTCGGGTCTGGGTGTAGTATGTATAATAAGTATGTATCAACAAAAAACTGTATATAAGTAGTTTATCAGTTATCTAACACCCATAACACAAGTCAAAGTACATTTATTTAAAGTCGCTGAAGAAACACCACACCTCTAGGCCACGTCAGCAAAAACGCATCAACATCTCTTCAACTAGCAAATTCAGTTGTCTCGTTCCATTTTACGTCTTTACCAGGAGTCGATGTTAAGAATTCATGGCGTCCTATTTCTCTCAGTAAGGATGGCTCTACAACCGGGCAAGTCTCCCGGACAAAGACAAAAACGGCGCATAAGCAGTTCCGTCTTTAGCACGCTCTCCCGGCCGGGTGAAATTACCCGGATAACGCTTGGGTCTGACTCGGGTCCGGGTACTGTACTTACCCGGTTGAAACGTAAGCTGTAGGTTGTATGTATGTGGAAATAGTTGTTTCAAGACAGAACTAAGTGTATGACCTTGTCTTGAGTGAATTTCGGCGTTGTACAACCTCTATTCCTAATGAATTGTTTATGTATTCCTCTAGCTATAAGTAGGTCCTTTATTATAACGAGATTAGAACGATAAATCGTAAAAACAAACAGCCAAAGATAGATAGATTTTTTTATATTTAAATAAATGTTTTTAGTATTTAAATATTTACATTTATAGGTATCTAACTAGCGACCCGCCCCTGCTTCGTACGGGCAGTAACCTTTACAAATTAAAAACCTAATTTTTAAAATTTCCTCATTAATTACTTTGTCTATTGGTGAAAACGGAATGAAAATCCATTTAGTAGTTTTTGAGTTTTTAGGTAACAAACTGACAGACAGACGCGGCGTGGAACTTTATAATACGCAGTGATAGTGATAATGGCGGCCAATAAAATAATAAAATACACGCAGCTACCCACATCCAGCTAAAAATATCAAAGTACCTATGTCGATATCTTTCTGACTAAGTCCTGGCTTCCATGTTGTGTTGAAATTATTCCCAGAACTACAAAAATAACTTTTCTCGTCTTCTTTATATAAAAACACAAAACTGAATAAGATATACAAGCGAAATGAGTTCCCTGAATTCGCCTTAGGTTCCAGCCCACCCGGGTGAAATTGCCCGGAAAACGCCCACTGCCCGCCTGCGTAGGTGTAATAATACCGGTTGTATACTAGACCTGGGTAAGATGGAACTATGAACAATCTTTCAAGAATCGCCCGTCTTGCGTGCACGTCGCATATTTAGAGACGCTGGAAATGTTTTAGATTATTATATATTTTAGATTGCTTCAATTCAATAGTTTTTCCGCTACAATAGTTTTTAGAATTTATATTGACATTACTGTCCAGGTTGTGCACTCGCGTGCGAGGGCCCAGGGTCCGCTTTGACCATGAGGATTTCGCAGATCAGGTATACAGTGGAGCGACTGCCATCTGACCTCGGTGACCCTGCTACTAGGGGAACCTAACTACCTAGATTGTATCATGTTTAATATACAGCCAATCACCTGAATGTGCTGGTTTCTTCACGATGCTTTCTCTCACCTTAAGAGCATCGGTTAGTGATCAACAGGTGTAAATAACTCAGAAAATAGTCATATGTACATGGCGGCAGTGGGATTCCTCAAGGTTAATATCTCGCTGGCGAGTCGGACACTTTTACCACTACAATAGGCCACCGTCGCTCACAAAAACATGTCCAAGAGCGCAAAGTCAACTAATGAGCAATTTTCCAATAGGTATCTAAAGCATTCCTAACCACTCACTAGATGGCGCCCCGACAATTTTGGTAATTGATCATCGCTTGAAATAGGTTCTTAGCAAACAGGATATAAACACTGGGTACGTTGTACTGAATAATATTGTATTTGTCAAATAGTTTTCAACCATTTTAGAGGTTGTAGTAATAATGAAACATAGTGCCAACTTCTATAAATATTTCTTTTTACATTTCGTTCAACCGTTAACAGTTATATTTATATTAATAAACATTTTATTTTTAAGTTTAGTATTAGTTGGCTGCATGACATCACTGCCACAATCATACAGATTAAAAAAAGATTACCAAAATTGTAGGGGCGCCATCTATTGATGCTTTTTGAAACCAACTATCAATACCTACTGGAAAACTCCTCATTATTAAAGTATTTTTATGTGATATTTTGATGCGATTAGGTTTCACGTGCCTTGTTTAGTTTATCTGAGTGCGTAATTTACTATTTACTTGTTATATTATTATTAGTAGCAGTTGAGATCAGGTGATTGCCACTTGGATTACCGACGAAAACAGTTCTGGCACCCTTTGTTAGAACAAGTTCAACATAAATTATCCCTCCGAATAAAATAAACAAGTCCCTTGAAACTTATACGCATGTTACGTAGCTTCACTATAAGTAAGCCGAAGACTATGCAGCCCCAATTCCTCATAGCAGCGCGCATCGCCGAATCAGCGAACTTTGCGGAACTCGGTCACGGACGCGATGTGCAGTTTTAATAGAGAATTATTATAAATTATTGTTGATCTGACATCGATCTAGGTTAGGTTATGTTTAATTTTAATGTAATAAATAATTTTAATTAAATATATTTCAAGTATTTTTTGCCTTATTGGGTCCTTAGGATGCGTGAATCCATATTTCGCATCAAACATATTAAATAACCCTTAGTTTGTTTAAAATTTGTGATAAGCACTTGGACAACTTTTTGTGCCACTGAATGTACATTTGGGACGGCTTATACCAAATTCTTATTGCATTTAAGCTTAAGAGATTCACGAACATTCGAACAAAATTACATTAAACGGCATTCTTAAATGCATTTAAGAATTTGGTGCAAACCGGGCTTAATGTATGTCGGGGGGTTAGTTATTTAATGTATATTAATGGGTGTGCTGTCCAGCAGAGTAGAATAGCACCAACCCCTTACACCCATGGGTGTCGTACAAGGCGACTAATGTTTTCGAGGCAAAAGATCAACAGTCTCCGTAGTCTGGAAAATGGGCAGCGTTTTCTATTGTTATATTTAAACACTGCGATCTCCAACCCTCAAAGCCTGCCAAGACTGGAAATTATGGCAATAACCTCCCCTTTCGTAGGAGAGTCCTGCAGTTACGGGCTGTGATGATGAATGGGTACAGGATATTGCATATGAATCGCACCTAATACCTCCCCGCTTTGTTGCGAAATCGGTATTTAGCTGTGTAAGTCCCTATTATAGATTTTGGATTCCCAAAATTTAAAATAGACACTACTCCACATCTATTCCTACACAGTCTGTGGCAAGCGTACTCTACGATTACATCACTGCAGAACTTTCCCAGAGGTTTGGATTGTAAATTCAGACAAGGGTTTCAGGTATACGTAATCCCTAAGCGGGACTGTACTATACGGATTAGGTTCAGCTATACTCAAGGTTACATCACGAACTCTTTTGCGACAGTTGTAGAGCAGTAGTGTGTACTATTTAGGTACGTATTTACTTGTTTAGGTAATATCATCTTGGCGTTAATATTCCAGTTGTGCTCTCGCGTGCGAGGGCTCTGGGATCCGCCTAGACCATAATCCAGGATATGGTAGATCAGGTAATTACAGTGGAGTAACTGCCATCTGATCACCGTGATCCTGTTAACACCTGACCAGATTGGATCATGGTTGCCTGAATGTGCAGATTTTTCATCACCGTCAGAACATCGGTTAGTGTTTAACTCAGAAAAGAGTCATTGGTACATGGTGGCGCTGGGGTTCGAACCGGGTACCTCGGGGTACGAGTCCGATCCCTTTACCATTAAGCCACCGGCGCTCCGAGTAGGAAAGATAGTGATTCCGTTAATTGTAATGGGCTGTTAACAAAAAAAGGTAACTCAACAAACATTAACAAATCTATAAAGTAGGTACCCAAATCACCCAAATCTATAAGTTAGACCCCTTTACCATTAGCCCACCAACGCTCCAAATACTACTATAAACTATTCAATTGAATTTCATCGTTTTATTAACCATCTCCATCTCACAATCCGGAGCTCTCGCAGTTCTCAACTGAGCGTTCTAACTACCCTCTGTTAAGCTAAATTACTTTATCTCCTCACCTTCGCCGTTCCCGGGTTTACACCCCCGTTAACGTTACCCCCTCACCCACCCCCACCCGCTAGGAGGTTGTGATAAATCTCTGCATTTGTGCCGCAAATGCCTTTATACCTCGAGCGAGTGGATACTCGGTCGATTCGATAAGTGTGCGAACTGCGATGGTGATTAGGGGTATTGGTAATAGTAGGGTAGTTGTTGGTTATGGTGTATTCTTGTCCGTATCCTTGCGTAGTATAAAATTAAGTCGCTTTCCGCGACTGTCTGTATTTCGGCAAACTTCTTCTAAACCACGCAACGGATTTTCACGCGGTTTTTCCCATCAGCTTGAGATTTTTTTCTGGAAATATTGTGTTATATGCATATTATTGTTCCGCTGTAATTACCTGAACTGCAAAATCCTAGATCATGATCAAGTCGAACACTGGGCCCTAGCGCTAAACCGGGACATTAACGCCAAGATGTCCAGTTTACTGTAGCATTTCATGCGAGTTAGATGGTTTGTCAAAGTTTGTGTTTAATTAATAATAATAATAATAAATAATAAATAATTTATTGCCAAAATTACAACCTTACAGAGGTACATCACAATCTTTAAGGTCAGAGAGATCTCAAATAATATATTATAATACAATGCAGTTGTGTTTATATAAGGGCGGATTTCCTGACTCCTGCACTAGGATGACCTGTATTGCAGGGGACAGTAATTCCTCAATTTAGAATTTGGTTTTTGATTCCAGCCATGAGCGGATATCCACAAATTCACCTTATTATAACACCCCTCTTTTTTCGTTGGAGGTTAAAACCGAAGTAATCCACAACACTAAAAGTATTTTACGAATTCTATTTCAAGTGAACGCGCTACCGACTCGACTCGGTTCGAGGAAACAAACGCCATTTGGAATACTTCGCGAGCAGATTTCCGAAGAATCGTATGCAAGCACGCAGCGGAGTTGAGGACTTTCTCGTACCTAGAGCTGGAAGTTAGAAGGACTGTCATTTTTCTTTTTTATCCGTATGTATCTGTAGCTCTGTGAATATGTGGGGGTGTGTGTCTGTTTGTGGCATCGTAGCTGCGATGACTTCCTTCGGACTAACGAAGGAGGGAGGCAGAGAATACTGATGTGTACCAGCGCAGCTGGCCGGCTGGTTATGCTGGACTCGCAAAAGATCTAGGCGCCGACCAGCTAAACTCTGCTTTGGAAGGCTTTTCAGGTTTCATCGAATGCGACTTCCCATAGGGATGGGGTGCGCACTTTGGGTGCTGAGCCAACGTTTTCTTAAATATTGGTTGTGCTCTACCGCAGCCGAGGGTCCGGGTTTGCCTCACTGTCCACTACGATTTTTTTTGGTGAGTCACGCGCGAGTGAGTCATCCTTAATTACCTCAAGGCACTGCTCGACTGTAGTGGCCTTGATAACTTACGTTTTCACATCTCTCTAAACCTATTGCTTACCATCTGATCTGTATTACCTTCTTGTGGGAGATACGCAAAATATAAAAACAAAATATCAAAGCGATTTCGTAATCGTTATAGCTGGTATACACTCTCGGACGAAGCTCGAGCATCCGGGGTGAGAGTGTAAACCAGGGTTTACAACGGACGTTCTCCCCAGCGCTGCGCCCCGTGACTGTCTTGTTTGTGCGATCTTATCTGGCACTGCGCATGGACGGGCTTTAATTTTATTTACATTTATGTGTGTTAATTTACCTACTTTAGCAGAAAGGCGGACCCTGGGTCCTTGAGTGCCGCGCGGAGGAGCCACCGGGACATTACGCCAAGATGATGATGAATTTACCTACTTAATATTTCCTTACATGAAATCCTCCTCCTCAATGCTGAGGATCGTGACTCTGAAACTTATATGAAATACCCATTTCATAATTTAAAATCACCTAATATATAATGTTCTATAAGGTATAAGTTTGCTACGAATTTTATTTATTTTTGCTTATTGCGAAATAAATGTTTCTTTTTAACTATTCTATGTTTTTATTACATTTCTCCTACTTATAAAACAAGTCATAGTGCTAAACATCGATACATAGAAAAATCGCCTACAACACCATTTAACCTATATCAAGTTTCAACCCTGACAGCTGACAACTTCCTCAACCCTTTGGAGTTTGACAAACCGGCTCGCGGAACAACCGAGGAAGAGTCCAATAGAAAATATTAACCCAGTGGAAAGGAACTGAGTAATTAAGAGGGTAGCCACTCCCGGGTAACAGCTTTAACTGTTACAGATAACTGCTTAACTGGGGGTACTTGGAAACTTCCTCTTGGTCGGCGCCCAGGGGCGGAGTCAGACGTGGAGGGTTCTTGACAGTGTACTTGATATTATGGGAGCCGTCGTTATTTATTTTCGCGTCGATTTTTAAAGCTTTATTTTTGTTCTTGTCTTGTTTATGGTGCACAGCGAGTGCGCCGAGAAAATTACTAAAACAGTTTTCAAGTACCTATTTCGATGTTCTGAGATTAACAACGACGGTATTGAATGTGGCACTAAATATCAAGGTGGACCGACGACCTGGTAAAGATCGTAGGTACCAGCTGTATGCGGAAGGCACATGACCGGCCTTTGTGAAGATGAGGGAGACCTATGCCCAGCAGTGGGCGTTTTTCGGCTGATATGATGATGACTAGATAAAACAGAATATGTAGGTATGGGAGTGTGTATGCAAGTATTTATTTAACCTTCGTTATTGTCAGCCCTAAATAAAATATCCAAAGTCAAAATGGTAGGTTTTACACCCTCAGGGGCATCCCATGGAGTCTAGTGCAATCTAAACCGATTATCGATGACAAAAACTTCAAACTTAATATTGGATACCACCATATTAAGTAAATTTTTTTGTCAAATAGGATTGTCAGTGCAAGGAATGAACTGCCGGAATCCGGCCGGTTTTAAAATAGAATGGATAGACATTACAAGAACTAAATATCGTGATATACACGCATCAGCTTACAGCTACTAGTATATAATAAATAATATTAATAATGTATTTTGGTGTTTCAACACGCATTACACGACCAACTTGACCCACGCCTCACTCCGGCCCTGGCGTGTCTATTGAAATATGACCGAGGGGAAGGAAAATTGTCCAAAGAGAAATGTTTAGGGTGAAATGGTAATGACATTGAACCGCGGGGGACGCCGGGAAGCGACGCTTATAGATTGCCACAGAGAGTTGTATGTTTCTTTATTTATACAATCTTACAGGAGATCGCTTTTGTTTGGATTAAGTGCAGTGTTTGCTCAGAGTTTGCTAAATTGGTTTGTTTGGTGATGGTGTTTATTTGGGGTACTACGATGTGTTATTTGGGATTGCTTTTTTTTCATAACTGACTAATGGTGCGTTTGGTTGCGCATTTGCGGGTCCTGGGTAGGGTTGATAAATTTTTTTGAGAAAAATGTAGGAGATTTTCACTTAGGGTATAAAAATAATAGTATCCATATTAAATATCTGGTAATATTTATGACTTTTACAACTGGTATGACACCCTTAAGTCGAAAGAATTTGTGCTAATAATTCTACCGTACACGACGTGACAAAATGGTACATTTTTTTAAAGTTGGTATTGGTATTTAATTGGTTGGTATATATTGACTCAAAATATAGTAGGATATGTTCTATACTATATTGTAGATTTGGCAACCCTAGTCATTTATCGCGCTATACTAGAAAACTAATCTATGGTTTCCATTGTCTATAATAAGACCACGCAAAGTCCGAATCACTTATTAAAAAAATAAACTCTACTGTCTGTCAATACGGACTTATCGTGGTCCTATTATATTTCTGTTTATTTATTTACCTATCTTGACACAACGACAAATTATCTATGGAGGAGAGTACAGAGGAGGTCCTATTTTTGCCCCTAATCGCTCGCCTCTGATCGAACGGTTTTCAATTTTGATTTTCCCCATGAAAAAAGCAATATTTCGATGCATGACTCTGATTTTCCCTAATTTTAAACCGTTCGCTTTCGGTGTTGCCCATGTAATTAAAAAATATAATAACATAAGTGGATATGATGATGTGACGGGATAGGAAAAACGTGACGTGAAAAAGAAAGGAAAATTGTACGTATCAAACTCGTGCGGAAAGACCACAACTTTATCACATAAAATATAATACCTCCTTTTAATTGCACACTCGAAGTCTGCAAGTAAAGCACGGCATAGGCCTAGATCGATAGCAGGCTAGTTCGTGTTGGCAGTTAGCGCGAGCGTGTACAGACTTGCGGGTTGCTGAGTGCAGGAACGCTACCATAGGACTACGCTATGAAAGTTGATGGCGTACGCGAGAAAAGATAATGCGCGTGTGCTGTAAAGGAGGTCATCATCACGGCCTATAACTGTCCTCTGCAAGACTGAGGGTCTCTCCCACGAAAGAGGGAGAAATTTGGAAAAAGCAGAAAAGGTTGGAAATCGCAGTGTTAACAATGGAAAATGCTGCTGCCCGTTTTCCAGCCTACGGAGACACTACATTTTTTTCCCCGAAAATTTAAGTCGCCTTGTACAAAACACACAAGTGTACGGCGCTTTCTTTATTGGCAATAGTCGTGCGACGGTTATGAGGTCTCCTATTGGTCGGGCGATATCCGTTGTACGACCATGGTCCCACAACCGTGGGCAATTAGGACAGTGCCTATGGAGTTAGTGCCATTACTCTGCCGGACACCACACACGGACATGAAGTAGGAATATCAATAGCATGTGATTTATATTTTATTATAAGAATTGGGTCCAGATGTAAATGAAGACGCAGTTCACGATAGAGAGCATAATACCTTTTGAAAGAAGTGTTCACCGATTGACAATGATGTAGCCTCCGTGATGATCGCCCTTTTTTATTTTACTTAAGGAAAACCAACAAGAATGATTACAATATCAAAATAATACTGGCAGCACAGAGCCAATTATAGGTTTCCACCGATAGTAGTTCGCGAACTTCTTCCCTAGATTTTCGTTCCGGAACGCGATGCGAGCTGTTTGGCGGTGCGGCTTAGTTTGGAGGGTGGTGAAGTGTTTCAACACGAAAAGCCTTCCTTTTCTTTTTCACTGGCGGTTTCGGGTACGGGTCAGTAGACCGGATTGTTAAAATAGACAACAGAGTAATTTAAAGTTTCATTCATGTTTAAACATTCATTCATTTTTTTGTTCATTTCATTCATTCTTTCATTTGTTTTTGCCACAACACAAAAACAAATTAAGATACAAATTGTTAATGTACTGTTCATTGCATCTCTCACTGAAAACTAGCGCCCTGGTCTCCGCCAGGGCATGAAGCTGAGTGAGGTCCCTTTTACACACCACACCACATCCACATGCAGCGGCTCTGTTCTTCATTGTTCTTTTATTCGTGTATGATTGTCTAGTTGTTTCATAATTTCATGTTGTTTGTTTTTATTGGTTTTGTTTGTGCATTTTTATGTAACTTTCTTTTTTAATTAGTTTTGTTTCATGGCTCTGGAATCGAGCCACTGACCTCAAATAATACCTGTATTGTTTGGGTTAATATGTAATGTGTTTGTGGTGTTATTGTGTGTAAATAAATGTTTTCTATTCTATTCTATTCTAAATAAAATAGGAAAATTTAGGTCCATTTAATTACCTAGTGCAATGTACTATTTGTGTAAACGACTGTTTCTATATAAATAAAGAAAAAAACATCTTCAGGTCATTATTTATCTACATTCATTAAAGTTTTGTTACCGTACTAAAAGTTTTCAGATTCTCTTAGACAAAGTACACAGAGCGACATACTCGTAACTCAAGGCGAGTACGAATACACCGTGGTAGTGGTATCGCCTCAACAACTTGCCCACCCAGCGTCGCACGCCCACCAACACAGTGCAGGAAATAAGAAGAGACTTGACCAGACCTTTTTAACTATAAAAATGTGAATTCAGTACTTTTGTAGGTTGATCATCCTTGTCATCATATCTGCCGCGAGGCCTACTAGTTAGAGGCGAGTTTATTTAAGATTTTATAACACCATGATAGCTGAAAGGGGATGTAGCAGCGAAAAACCTCAGCTAAGACATCACATGACACACATAGATAGCCGGACACCATACCCGTGACGTCACCCCCCCGACGACAAAAGGCAAAAAGTAAATGCCAATTTATAAAGCAAACCAAGTGAGGCGCGGGGAGAATTTTCTGCCTCACACGCAGCGTTGCCAGATCGTACCTTTTGGTACGTTTTGCGTACTATTTTGCCGACCGTCGTACCTTTGGCGTACTTTGCTCCACATTTAGTACGTTTTTACAAAATGCTAAATTTAGCGACTTTGGTCACTTTGCCTTTCCTGTCTGTAAAATACCTTAAAATGGAAGGAAGGGTTGATTTTGACGTGTTTTTGCTCACTGGCACTACCGGCCAGTAAATAAGGTCTAGCCTTGTCAAAATAACGCCGTTTTATTGGCTAATAAAATAGAAGACTCGTACTTTTTCAGCCATTTTCGTTCTATTTTAGGAGCCCGGTCCCACTTTTTTGGAAGTTACTGCTGGTAACACTGCTCACACGGACTCTGGCTCATATTCGGTCTCACAACTACATATGCATGTGTCGCGTCCGCGGGGTGGGGGAGGGGTGTCCACTGACCCGTGGCGCCGCCTTCAGATTGTTACGGCCAAAGAAACACTCTACGCCGCTAGGGAAATCTGTGGAGATGGTCGGGTCGGATGGTGACTTTCGGCTGGCAGTTGCTGAAATTTGGTACTGGTCTTGTAGGAGAATTTGTCGGGGTCGGGGAAGATGGGCTGCCTAATCTGGATCGGTGTAGTGTTATTGGTGTTTATTACAGCTATTTTATTGGTAAATTTGTCTATGTTTGTCATTAGGTCTTGTAAACAATACGTTCATCACTCTTTTTATATAGCTACTGTGCGTATACAATACATACCTAGTAAATCTCTCGGCTAAGCACTGTTTGATGAAGTGATCACTAGATTTCTTGTTTTTTCATTTACGTAATTTTTTTGTCCTTAATCTCTACTTAATTCTATTTACGTTGTTAAAGTTGTCTAGAGAACGATCCAGAACGATTTTCTCAATAGATCTTTCGGCAGCGCTGTACAAAACTGAAACCAAGTACACATGACGCGACCCACTCCACTCCACTCAGTCGCTGTCCCAAGCACATTCAAAAGGATCGCGAGTTTCTTTCGTCCCGCGCCACTTTCATTTCATATTTTATTTTATATTTTTATTTATCCGATGCCGTATTTTTACAGCGTTGGCTAGACTCGCAGTTTTTATGGAGGTCCGCGTTTGCGCTTTCTGGCGGCATCAGCGTTTTGGGATGATATGGGGCTCGTAGGGGGTAAGTGGTCATGGTTATTGCCTGGACCGTGGCTTTGGTCAGACTGCGAGAGGTAAGGATTATATCTTTTGTGGCGAAGGGAATTGATGGAACATTTCGTAGTGTTTGTTTTGAACAACGTATATTTAATAATTCATCTTTTTTTACTATGACTATATAAATGAGGATTATTAATAAATACCTTTATACCAGAACAGACATTACAATTATGAAATATTGTTCTAAAAAATTAAGTTAAGTATAAATAAATGTAAATAAATTCACGCAATCATTTTAAGAGACTTTAATTATTATAGGTTTCAAGACTTTCGTGGTTATTCACTACACATGTTATCGGGATTGTTACCACGGTTAGTATTGTTTTACCTCGATATTTCGACGCAGTTGCATGCGTAATTAAATGCGTTTTATATTATTAGTTACAATTTTATTATATTTTTACAATATAAAGTATGAGCTCAATAGTGGACCCAAATCACCTCCCTGCGGTACTCCTTACTTTCATACGCAGTGCGGATTCGTTGAGTTACAATAGTGTTCGCCATTATATTTTATATAGAGCAATAGCAATAAACAATGTGTATCGGTGGTAATATGCTGTGAATTCTAGTGGTTTTCGGCTTTTACGTTATGGGAAACGGGTCAATAGCATCGTCCAGTTTTATCTGTCCATATATTAGAAAAGCTTATTCGCATTCGAATGTTTGTTTCGTTTCACAGAGGAAAATATTCGTCTAAGCTTACATGTTATACAACTATTTTTGTTTAGTGTATAGTAAGATTTAGTCGAATTATAATGGGAACTGTTACTAAAATTATACCAGGTACATACATTTTTGTTAAAGTTGGTTAATACCGGATCTGCCATCAGGTAAATAGTGGAGCGCCTGCCATCTGACATCCGTGACCCTGCTACCAGGGGAACCTGATCAGATTCGATCACTGAATGTGCTGGTTTCATGACACTGTTCTCCCTCACCGTAAGAGCATCAGTTAGTACTCAACTAATGTACATAACTCAGAAAAGAGTACGAGTAGGTGGCAGCGGGATTCAAACACGGTACCGCTCGCTTACGAGTCGGATCCCTTCATCATTAGGCCACCGATGATCATTATGATTGGTTAATCACCCGAACTAAATTACATGCATTTACATTATACAAATTGTATTATTGTGTATGGCTAGGACCATACTATTACCATGATCGCATGATCGTCGCTTAGTTGGATACCTTAACCACTAAGCCACCGCCACTCCTCAGTCCACTGATCATCCATGCTTACCTCATCATCACAGCCCGTAACAGTCCACTGCAGGGCTTGGGGCCTCTCCCACGAAAGGGGAGGTTATTGCCATAATCCCCACGCTTGGCAGGCGGGTTGGAGATCGCAGTGTTTAAACATAACATTGAAAATGCTGCTGCCCATTTTCCAGACTACGGAGACTCTTGATCTTTTGCCTCGAAAACATTAGTCGCCTTGTACGACACCCATGAGTGAAAGAGGTTGGTGCTATTCTACTCTGCCGGACACCACACGGCCAGGATGCTTACCTACTCCAGTATAATCAACATATTTTAATGTAGGTACGATAATGACTATAATGCCACATTTTATACTATCTCTCTTTTCCGTAAATAACAACACATTAACAGAACATTTCTTGACTAAAATCACACGTAGCAAGAAGTCAGAAGTTAGGTAAATACACATCTACCAAACAGAGCATAGAGCACACAAACACCAACACAACGCTCAGACTCAGTAATGTGTTGTCACATTAGTCAATGTCTCTCGCACAGTGTACAGTCTCGCGCGAAAGTTCTACGTCGCCACATCACGGTGATGCTATATTTCTTCTAGCAGTACCTATGTGGGTGTTTAGTTGCGGATCTAGTTCTGGTCTCACTTGGGCTATATGACTGTTATCCACATTCATCATCACATCATCACAGCCCGTAACAATCCACTGCAGGACTTAGGGCCTCTCCCACAAAAAGGGAGGTTATTGGCTTGACAGGCGGGTTGGAGATCGCAGTGTTTAAATATAAAAATAGAAAATGCTGCTGCCCATTTTCCAGACTACGGAGACTCTTGATCTTTTGCCTCGAAAACATTAGTCGCCTTGTACGACACCCATGAGTGTAAGGGGTTGGTGCTATTCTACTCTGCCGGACACCACACGGCCAATTTATTATCCACATTAATTGGTGCCTATTTTCCAAAAGCGACACTAACGAAACTGAGAAGGGTCGATTTTGGAAAAATGACATCAATTTTGATCGATGCTTGATGCTTTGATGCTTCAAGCATACGTTTTACGAGCTTTTATTTAACTTTCAATTTTCGTGTGTATGTTTGTAAATTGTCCGTCATTTGCAAACCATTTTTTAACCATTTGTTGGTCTCCGATCTAGCTGAAATTTAATATACCTACCTATGTAACTTGGATGATAATGCATTAATATTGTACCATGGAGCTGGCCTGATTATGGAGTCGGAAGGTAGTCATAGGAACGAATGAACGCAATAATATAACCTCTTCGTGTCTGGGCTCTTTGAAATAATATTGACGAGTAGACACTTATTAAAAAACTTATTGACACTGAGCCTGGAAGAGTAGTAGGTATACCCAGTTAATCCAGTCTTAAGTCAAGAAGTACTCGACATTAGTACGAACAAGTCTTGCCTCAGCAATGTGTCGTTTAAAATTCATAGCCCAGCTTCAGAAATTGAGGATAATCTCCGAAATTTTCTATCTACAGGGAATCTTCGGCAGCCAACAATACAATGGCATCGTAAAACGTCGCCCCCAAATCTGCAATATCCAGCGACCATTGCCAGTCATTCGTTACCCCCGAGAAAATAGCTGGGACGGCCACAATACCTCCGAGTGTATACTTATAAAGATTTCCCAATATCGTGCTTAGAGGGTTGCCAGCGTATGTGGTGGAGAAATCTGGGATTTTAGCGAAATTAGGTGGCTTGTCTCGTGTTTAATTTCACTACTTACAATCCTTCTTACCAGGATGCCACTATAACATAATATCTAAATGTAACGTCTCGCGCACCAGGGCCCAGGTCCTCCTTGACCATGATCTAGGTGCAGGTGCGAACCTTAACCACTCGGCCACCAACGATCATTTTTTATAGTTTTCAGGAACCGCGCGCTAAAGAAAACTGCGAAGGCAGCTAGTAAAAACAAATCATCAACTTCATGTACTTACCTAGTTATTTAATGATAAAAAATGATACTTATTCAGGAATAGGAAAGCGAAACTACTAAGCAAAGGCCAAGGCGTTAAATTCCGGGGCAATCCTGTCTTTCCAGGTCGGCTGGCATCCCCATAGCCCGGGAGCTGGGGGCGCGGGAGGGGCGAGGCGCTGGTCGCGGCGCCTGCAACCGCGCCCGAGATAAGCGGCGCCCGACGCCCGTCCTATGAAATTATAGCGCCCTCCTGCCTCCGCCTCGCTGGACAGTGCGGGAGCTGAGCGCTAATATTGCAGGTCTATTTTATGTTATCATCATCATCATCATCACAGCCCATAACAGTCCACTGCAGGACTTAGAGCCTCTCCCTCGAAAGGGGAGGTTATCGTAATAATCTCCACGCTTGGCAGGCGGGTTGGAGATCGTTGTTTTGTAAATATAACAATGGAAAACGCTGCTGCCTATTTTCCAGCCTAAGGAGACTCTACTCTTATGCCTCGAAAACATTAGTCGCCTTGTACAACACTCACGAGTGTAAGGGGTTGGTGCTATTCTACTCTGCCGGACACTACACGGCTAACTAAGACTATAGAGTTGTTTTAAACTTCGTTTAAACAGTATTTTTAGAAAAATAGTCTGAGTAGGTATATTTAACTGTTATTTTGATGACTTGCTAGTTCTTATCTGCTATGGTAAGATGACTTTTCAAATTCCGTTGATACGGAGTTTGCTTTCCTTC
This sequence comes from Blastobasis lacticolella, assembly GCA_905147135.1. Lineage (NCBI taxonomy): Eukaryota > Metazoa > Arthropoda > Insecta > Lepidoptera > Blastobasidae > Blastobasis > Blastobasis lacticolella. Next base: position 6,559,243 of record LR990056.1, read on the forward strand.
CCAGAATTCATTATCGGTGTAGGATTTTATATACAACTGTAAAATTTTAGAAAGAAATTCTCAGTAACTGTTTTTACAATTGTTTATCTGCTTTGACTCCCCTCCTGCCTCCTGCCTTATCCTCAGGCTGAGCTCTACAATCAAGATATTCTATTCCATTTTAACACTAAGATATTTCCAATTCCATTTAACACCAGTGGGCAACCGGTTCCTGGACTACTCAGGCCTCGAGAGGGTGCCGGGGTCGAGTCCTCCGGGCCATTTGTCAGCGGCAGGACGCGCGGGGGGGCTCCCCACCCCCCAGTACGTGCATGCGACTGTGCTATGCGGGTACCCCAGGCTACATGTGTCGGCGGTAGCGTGTTAGGATTTCGGCGTCTTGAACTGTCCTATTCGGTGCCTCGGACTAATGTAATTGGGATAACTTTTATTTTTATTAATTTAATTTAATTTGGAAGACCAACAGCCATCCAACAACATAATATAACAACATAACATAATATGGTGGCATACACAAACCAAAAAATTACGCGTACACTGCTTACTTGTCTTAAAACCGCGGAGATGACAAGCATGGCATGGATTTTCCATGCTATCCACTAACATTACCTGAGTAGATCACAATGGTTATATTGGACGAATATGTCAAATCTTTTTGATGTCAGTAATGTTTTGAATTTTTGTCAAGGTTGCCTGGAAGATATCGCTGGTAGCCACAAGGTTGTCTGTGCTCTGTTGACTGCTAATAATTGTAACTGTTCTTTATTCGTCTTTTCTTTACCAATTCGAATAGACACAACCTGTCATCGGTGGTTCCTATGAACACAGGTTTCACATATTTTGTATTCTGGTATTTAAAAACGTATCTACACCACTGGTAATCTTGACATTAACATCAACGTCAAGCTGTTAAGTAATTAGGTTAAGTTCGTGTTGAAGTCTTTAAAGAGGAGGTAATTTTAAACCGCTTCTATCTTCTAAGGTATCTTTTAAGGAACTTACCTGAGCCAACACAAAGCATTTAAACTAAAACCTTTAATTGACTTAAAGTTTTAAGACGGTGGTTGCATAGCCCGAATATTGCGCGTCATTGTACTCATACGAATCTTCATCATCATCATCATCTTGACGTTATGTCCCGGTTGCGCCCAAGCGAGGGCCCATAGTCCGCCTACTCATACGAATTTTGATCAGCAAAAATCTAAGCATATTTTTTACAAACGAAATTTCTATTACCTACATTCAGTATTCAGTGTTATTATATTAAAATACCGTCACCGGGCTCCAATCAAACGATAAATTATAAACATAACATAAGTATATCTACCTATAGAAGATTCTGACTGGCTAAATATTCAAACGACGCAAAACCCTGGACCTTCACCTTGAACTTAAAATTTTCGTCGCAGTAAAAATTGCAAAATCCGATTGGAAATATCGTCGATAACTAATTATCGAAATGGAACGAAAACTTTCAAAGTATTCTCCGGGTTTCTTGCCGCGCACTTTTTTAAGAAACCTGTCAATACTTTCCAATAACACGTGTAATGTAAATAAATAAATGAACGTTTATTTTCTTCCAATAAATACAGTTCACAATTCACATCTTGTTTAAACGCTTATGGGAGACTGATGGCTAAGCTAGGCAAGAAGCTTGTATTTCAGGTCACCAGGCCCCCCCTCGCACTACTGTACGTAATATATTGTTTCTAATGTTGTTATAATAGGATAAATTAAAAATATATTTTTCTTCTTATGTATAGGTATTTCTATTATAACTGTAAATATTTTAATGTCATTTAATTATTATATTCTTTATTGCATCAATGTATAGACAGACTTAAATAGTTAGAGGATTTCATAACGAAAGGTTATTTTCTAATGTTATGTTAGGTAATAATATATTACAGATATATTCATATACCTGTAAGATTTGAAGATTTGGGTCGTTTAAAAATCTACGTCGTACACAAAACTTGCTCCCAATCCGAGCAAAAGCAATTCCAACAAGCCCAACGCGTCCATTTTCTTTCGAGGCCACAGAATTCCAGCACTAAAAAGCCCACACCACAGTCCCGGAGTGAGGGAGGCTAAGCCTAAACATCAAGCAGCCACATAATGACACCAAGGTCCGTCGTAAGGCGATTACGGCGCCACGCCAGCTGAGAAGGCGCGCCCGCTGAAATTGATCCCGGGGGGTCCACCCCCCACGTGGGGGTGGGCCTTTGTGCTGGCCCTTTATCCGTGAGACTATTGGCGTGACTTACGGATGGACGGGATTGTGAGGAATTTCAGAGATGTATGTATAGTGAGCCAAGGCTGTGGACGGTGAGGATTGTTACTATTTTTTTAGCTATAGTTGTTTACTTAGAAAGCAAGCAAGTATCTAGTATCTATAGTGGTAGTGAATTACAAAATCGACAATAAAATTTAATCCTGACTGTTGATAAAATAACTTTGATTTGCTTGTATCGCCTTTTTAAGATAAAATGTCATATAGGTACTGAAAGAAGGACAGGCCATAACCATATTTCGTATAATTAAATTTGGTGCCTAGATTAGATTGAGTTATTGTCCAAAAGCCAGGCAACAAACCTATAGTCGGTAGTTTTATTGAAGACTTATTAATTGATAACTAATTGAATAGTGAGATTTAATTGGGCGAAACATTTATATGATTGGTTTGGTTTGTAGTATAGTATAGATAGATATTTATAGGTAGTTGTGGTGTTGTAGGTACCTACTGTTAGATTTACTTACTGCACATATCAAAATCTTTCAAAATATTTTTTGTGTTGTTTTCTGTCTTTGATGTAGTAAATAAATAAAGTATTACAATTTTTTTTGTCTGTAGTTCCAAGTTTGTAAGTAACCGTAGATATTAACTATGTGCCTAACAGCCTAATGCTAAGACAGGACGTCACATTGCAGTAACTACGCCACACTCGACTTGTCCCTTATTATTTCCATCGGCAGCTGCTCCATCACACCAAAATTAGAGCACCATTGCACAAACAAGCATACCCCATCCATTCCAAACTGAAACTCAAACATCGATTGTGAGTACTAATAGACAGTAGCGCTCCACAAAAGGCGCCACGATCTTTGGATAACCAGCCTTAGCTCCCGGTAATAAGGATCATAGGTCTAGCACACGTACGCGACAAACGACGCTCGACGGTGACCTGACAAAGGCGAGGCGAAACGCATTCGAATACAGAAGATAAGTTCCCATTGTGCGAACTTGCGGGCGGTAGTTCTCTCGCCAAAGGAAATAAGATAGAGGTAGCGATATGGGAAAAAATTGAGTTTCTAGTTGATAGGAAGGTCTATGTAATCGATTGTGGAAGTCTTTCTGACACTATAGTCTGAACTGTAGGTTTCGGTAGAGCTCGTCTAGTCTAAAATGACGCGCCCCACTACTTAGTTAGTTGATTTCGATGTGTGAGTGCAAATATTGATAACGACACTTCATCTGTGTGGGAGCCAATGAACGACGCGTGCTCCGACGTTTGAATCTCACCGGCAACTGAATGACCAATTACAACGGCATTTGTATATGCGTCCATATTTTAAACTTGCTTGTGTGCATTAATGCGATAGTGGGGCGCGTCATTTTAGATTAGACGAGCTCTACTAAGATGATAGTAATTCGGGGATAGGAAAGTGAAATTACTGGGCAAGGGTCAAGGCGTCCAATTCCGTCTTTGTGACACAAAAGTATAAAATGTATGTCTCGAGCCGCAATTTTTGACTTTGTTTGATAAGATATTGGAATGCGTAATTCGAATTTGACTTCTATTATTTTTAGACTTTGGAAGTTATTGTGACATAAAATAGTATCTCAGCTTCCATAATCGACTTCTCATGGTCATCTTGGCGTTAATGTCCCGGTTGGGGTTCGCCTTGACCATGATCCAGGATTTGGCAGATCCTGTCAACAGAGAAACCAGACCAGATTGGATCATGGTTACACATTCAGTCACCTGAATCGACTTATCAATCCTACCTACTTAGGAGCAATTCACATAGAGTCAAGAGAGATCACGCAACTTGACGATGAACTTGGGGGTATCTTCTCATTCAAATATCGGTGGTTATATAAAGGTGAATACTAAGTACGCCTCAATGAAACTTCGGATTTAGACGTTTGGTGAGTACCTACTTAGTTATCGTCAGGTGGGTTTTCACCATCCTTTTACGGTGCACACAGAGTGTGCGAGTTTCTCGAATCTAAGTACTTTTAAGAGTGGAATATTATCCTACTACGAACGAAGATTTAGGGCCGATTGTTTAATCCTCAGATAAAGTTTATTTGCCCGATAAAGTACCTAATACACTGCCAAATTAAAACAAACTATAATCATTTACAATTATGAAGTAATGATTTATTTTAGTCGCATAATAACTTATCAGACTGATATGTTTTATTCGAGGATTGAAAAATCGGCCCTAAGAGTGGAAAATACGAAAATATGTGAAGATGCTGTCTACATTTGTTATACCTACATCACAGGGCAACGGTATAAATTAGAGTGTGGCTTATAATTTCCGAAAATCAGTTTTTCTTGGTGTCATTTTTTGCATTCCCATATTTTCCCAGTGCCATTTTTAGTACATTTTCCTTGCCATCCAGGGCGAATTATCTTGTCTATACACTGTGTGATCGAATCTGTCTTTCCCTTTTTGGCCTCTACAGCCTTTAGAGAAAGTACCGTACCATTAACAGTGACGTTATATAAATCATCTATAATAGATGTCTAAGACCAATGATGATGATGATTTTCCTGTACCGTAATTTTTATTACCGTTTTTCGACATTGCTGAATTTGGTCAGTAAATAGTGTAATTTCTATTCGCATTTTTCACCGTTCTTGACGAACCTACAGCTGTTGCTACACTTTTTTTTCATCATTATAAACATCGTTCTTACAAGCTACAAATTTAAATCAAGCGAAGTCAGCCATTTTGTTGCTTCGGACTGATCACTCAGGTCTAAGCGTACATTACTTGACAGACGGCATGGTCTCTCAATAAAAACCGTCATACCTAGACGCAGACTTATCTTGCGCACACTACACTTCTCGCAAACACCGCCGATCTGACAAGAAAGCAAGATCCAACGCGTCAGTGTCGGCGCCTATTTCGGGTGTTCCTCGTACAGTACCACCAACTTATCCCACCCGGCGACTGAAACTGGAACTACGTGTCGCCTCCTCGAATAATCATACTGTTGTCGACAACAGCGACGCTGTCACCGGTGCAGATATGTCTGTAGCTTTGTATACAGACGTCGTGACACGAGCAAAACGTGACGGCTTACATCCAGATAGGAGGGAGAGATTGATAGTCAGATTCTAGGAAGGGCAGTATTTAGATGCACGCACTAAGACGCTTTGGGACACGACACGATCGGTACGATGGTCTTCACCTTAGATTTGGTGATAGGGTGGCGGAGATTGGGCGGATAGCTGGGTGGTTATGTGGTGGGTGAATAGGTTTGAATTTTGTGTGCTGAGTTTGTGGAGAGGTGTTTGCAGGGAACCATCGATGGCGAATCCATAGGTATGCGGCAATTTTAGACCTTCATGTACGTATTCAGTTTGGACTCTATTTAATTGATGTTTCAATATGAACATGGTCTTTTGTCATTTTTCAGAATGGACATTTATATCGCAAATCGATATGAGAGCATACATTTGAGTATTTTCAAAGCGTTTTTTTTTTTTTTTTGAATAAATTTTTAAATATTGATTTAAATTCATCATACATCATAGGATTGTCTACAAAGTTTACCAAGAGATACTTAAGTGCATTAAAATTAGTAATTTGTGCAGTTTTAACTACAGTTCATTATACCGTTTCTACATACTCTACCTACATTGAAGAGTACGTAAATAATTAGAAAATGTAAAAGTTTAAAATTAAGTTTAATTAAACTGTAGACCAGAGTGTGGTAGACACAAAAAAGTTGAGATACATACCTTTTCACCATTACTTACCACAACTCATTTACTCCTATGGGAGTGAACAGAACAATGGTCACAGCCCGCATGCATCTTGCAGTAGAAAGTGGTAGGGTGGCTCCACCAATCAGAGTGCAGGTTCGGGACCCTTCACACCCGAGGCGAGAAACGCGACACCTTTCACACCTTCAACTACAAAACGTCATATGCAAACCTTAATAGTACAGTCAGATATGAAGCCTACGCACAGCCCAGAAGGGCGAAACTCCAGCGCTCGAGGAGGTGTGAAAATTGACGCCTAACCCAAACGAGGTTCCCGATACACGGGATAAAGCAAATACACTTTAATGCGAGGTGATAAGGTTGCTTATGGCCTGCGTTCTATAGTTCTTTTGTGTGATTTTGGGATAAATCCTGTGTGACCAATCTTGGGTCTTATTGCTTTGGCAAATAGTTCATTTTGGCTTCCATGCCGAGGTGTTAATTTTAACACCCGCAGTGAGATATTTGTATATTGATGCCACTTCGCTATTGGTCAACGCGGACTGATATTTATTTGAGATAATCTAGGAGGCCGGCTTTGTCTATGTGGTGTCAATTGTGTACATGTACTTGAGTGGGTAGGCGGTCCAATTTCGTTGAATCTGGTCACTATGAGATGAGCCTATAGGTGCGATTATGGTGTGACTTTGTGTCTTGAAACAAATTGTACCTCTATCGTTCAATTTTCGCCATAAATAATCACTGTTTTTTTATTATAGGAACTATTAGAACATACCTTAGGTCTCTTTATACTTCTATTGATTAATTAAATTTATATACCAAAAATAAACACACGATCTGTATTTATTTCTCTTTTTTTATTGAAATTAACACAATGTACTGCTTGCATCATGGCACACGAGAAAGATATTTTACAACACAGTGGTTTTCTATGTCGAAAACGATCGCCACTCTTTTGTTTTATCGCCACCACGGAGCTGTCAAATTTACGCGCCATTGACCAATTTATTTTTAATTTCTCATCCAACCTCTTTCGTAAGTGGGTATCTAATGTCTATTTCCAGCCAGTTCTCACATTACAATGTTGTCAGCCTTGGCGGTTGAAAACATGGTTATGACATGGGCACTATCACCCTCATCCTACCGGTTGTGTTTTTATTGTCTTTTTTCAACATTGATCATATTATAGGCGGCCAGTTTTTATTGCTATCTCTTACATTTACAAGTTTTCTATCTTGATTAGTTGCCGCCGTGTGCGTTTAATCTGTTATCGTATCTTTGGAGCTTTATTTCAATTTACTTGGGTGTTCTGCCGACGGCTGTTCCACAATGTTTATAATATCTGGCTACTATTAATTATTTGTTACATTCAGCTTATAATTCGCGTTTAGATTTTATTTTATATTCTTTTGACTATCCTTAATAGAAAATTATTGAACGTAATAAACGTTTTACGCTCACAAACGCGCTACTTAGATACCTACATATCTTCGACGCGCGTAAGCGGACTTAAAATTTGTAATTTCATTTTCTGCCACGCCAGAATCGAATCTGTACCTCTTTACATTCCAGTCCGTCATGGCAACCACTGTGCAACTGTGACTTCCTTAATAGAACCAACCATCTATACAAGTACCATAATTTACCTGCTTACACTGCAACTGGGTGCCCATTACTGGCACCGTTACCACTCACATGTGATCGCCCTTACCTGGTGTCCACAATTAGTAGCTTTACCTCGGTAGCAGTACTTACCTTACCCACTGTACCTAGCTGTTCTAACCTCGCTCTTACGCCGATCGTGATAAGGACTATGCTTGCGTAGTAGGGTAGGTACGGACAGTGCGCACAGGGCGTACAACCGTGAATAATAATTACCGAAGTGTATATTCTACTTGTCGCTATTCCGAAAAGTAGATATAATTGTTACCGGCTGTCCGTTGACAAGTGTCGGCTCGGTTGAAAAGAAATTGTGAAGCAATTAGTTGTGAATGCGGTGTTCTAGTAGGTGAAGGGTCCTATTAAATGTTCGTCAAGTTGGGTATTTGTGTTGAGAATTACTCTATAAGGCAAAAGGTAGCCGAGGAGACTCAAGAAAGACGAAGAAGAAGCTCGTCACCACTTTGATATTTTCCATCTTTGTATACGGCGTGGAAACCTGGACGCTAAAGAAGGCAGACCGCTCGCGCATTTATGCGTTTTGACGTTGATGCTGCAGATATCTTGGACAGCATATGGGTCTAATGCCCCCATACTTTCCGAACTCCAAGTAAAAACGCGGCACTCCTACATCTGTCTTCGGAGAGTCTTTGATTTCTTTGGTCACTTCGCCAGAAAGATCGGCGACAACCTAGAAAAGCTATGTCTGACGACAAAGTGGACGGATCACGGTCGAGACGCCGAAGTCCTATGCGCTGGTCGAATCAAATTCTCTCAACACTTCTGTCTGTGATGCTAGCCTCATCGCCAAGGACAAGACAAGATGGCGCCGAATAGTCCATGACAAAGTGCTTCAACGAGGTCACGACCCTCAGCATTGAAGAGATACGACGCAAGGAGGAGTAGGCACGCGGACGGACGGTCCTGATGTCCTGATGGAAAGTGGCGAGCGTCGTCCAGGACATCTGCAACCTAAGGGGAGCAGATTTGGTACCAGCCTTTGAGGTACCTGTGGATATGCCTTTTGAAGAACCCCATGTTGTAGTGCAGAGGAGAGACTTCAGGAGCTCATTCCACATTTATAATGTGCCGTGATTTTGGTCTCCCAATTATATTCAGGGCTGATGTCTAAGCGTGTGGTTTCCGGTTAAGTAGCAAATACCACTAAGCTCTACCAGTCACGGATGCTATAAGTTGGTAGAGCTCGTCTAGTCTAAAATGACGCGCCCCACTACTTAGTTAGTTGATTTCGATGTGTGAGTGCAAATATTGATAACGACACTTCATCTGTGTGAGAGCCAATGAACGACGCGTTCCTACGTTTGAATCTCACCGGCAACTGAATGACCAATTACAACGGCATTTGTATATGTATTGCGTCCATATTTTAAACTTGCTTGTGTGCGTTAATGCGATAGTGGGGCGCGTCATTTTAGATTAGACGAGCTCTACAAGGTGATTAATGTTATAAAGGTTAACCAGCAGGGAGTTCCATAGACCCGAAAATGGACAGCAGCGTTTTCTGTCGAGTATTTTAAATAGGTATTCCAAGCGGCCTGATAAGTGTGAAGATTACTGCAATGCCCTATGCTAATATGGAGGAGTCAAATCAAAATTAAGTCCAGCAGTCAGTCACCATTGAGTTCTACTATTCCAGTAGCCGCATTCACAATGATTCGAAACCGTTTCCGAACGATTCGACACGAAATCGTGAGCGGCGAATACTTGTCATCGATTTGAAAACTGTTATTCAGAATCCCGATAGATTCCACGGAAACTCTACTCTCTATAACATATGAAAATTTAATCTAAATTAACTGAAGCCACATTTTCCTAAGAACTTTTGCGGGGTCCTTTGTCGATTCCGTATCCGAATCCGATTTCCGAGCCATTGTGAATACGGCTACAGAACAAGCTGCTAGGGCTATTTTCGACCCCGCTCGCATCCACGCGAGCGCTATGTCATTCACACTCGTGGTAAGTTGCTAGAGAAGACAGGCATCAGAAGGCGAGCGCTCGCGTAGCTGCGAGCGATTCAAAATTAATGCCCCAGATATATAAAAGCCAACATCCATCTACCCTTATTTATTCCCTTCATGCCCTGTTACGTACAATGGCAAACTTAAAGCTTCATAGCTTCCTCTACCAGTCAACCGGAGCGTGGATAGTTTTTTTTTTTTTTTTTTTTTTGTCACGGTAGGCAAACAGGCAAGCGGGCCACCTGATGGAAAGTGGTCACCACTGCCTATAGACATTAGCAACACCAAGAGTATCGCTAATGCGTTGCCCACCTCTATAACACGTTGCTCTGGCAGCAAAAAGCAAATGCCACTCCACTGCCAAAGCCACGGTTCCCCAAATCCCCACCCCATGTAGCACTGGAAACCTTACTCACCGGCAGAAACACAATACTATTTAAAAGAGTATTATTTAGCTGCGATATTCTGTAAGGTGGAGGTACTTCCCCAGTCGGGCGGCTCCAATTCGAACGAGATACCCCGCTATGCCCTACCTCTCGTTTTCCACTAGGTGGGGGTGTATAACAAATATTACCGACTTATTAACCTACTCTCGTTGCATCGGCTGCTGATGATAATGAGTAACACCGCGAGTGGCGCCGCCGCCGGCCAAAGCGGTATGACACTGCGCAGTACGTTATGTTGGTTATAAATAATGGAGGCCGGCGCGGCTCTTGCTGGGCCTAGGCGCCGCGGACGGCATACGGAGGCTAAGGAGTAGACTTTTGGCATGAAGTATTTATTTATTTATAACACTTTATTGTTTATTAAAGGAGATTGTAAAAATACAATTTAAAGCAATGTAGGTAAAAGGGAGCCTTATCGCTAAAAGCGATCTCTTCCAGATTATATTTTGGTATAGGAGTTCTTATAAAACTCTTTGCTAAATAATAATAATAAATCGTGTATTTCAGGCTATAGCAATAACAACATATAAACAGTGTAAATAAGCCCATATTCCTTTAGTAGTAAATCTTAAAACTAAGTGTAAGTACTTATTTAAAGTTTTCTTCTTTTCCCCCCTTTTTGCGATCCCAGTAATGTCCTGGCGGAATCGTAATCACTGGGATCCGTGGTAGTGATGGGCACAAGCGAGCGAAAAGATAAAGATCTTGTAGAACTCTTCTGGCTTGTCAGAGACCCAGTGGCCTACCTGCGTAGCATGACGGACTTGAGTGAGTTTGGGTCTCGCTTACTTCACCGCAAATCAAAAGAGCTAGAGTTATCTTGCTCTCTCGCGCACGATACAACCCTTCACGCTACAGGTGCTGGCCACAAATTCCGGTGGTGATGCGGTGCCATTTGCTGTGGTATGCCACAGCTAAATGAATTGGGACTGCGGCAGCGGCGTCAATGGCGTACGCCCAGTACCCTAAAACTTCAAAAATTGCGTAATTAAGTGCAAGTGAAGTGCCTTCTCAAGTGCTTAAAATATAATTATGTCAAGATTAGAAGTGGTCACGAGTCAACCATACTCCTCATTATAAATAGCTATTGGGACTACCGCGATAAATGTGACTGAGAGCTTAATCTTCGCCATGAAAGTAATGCACTGTGGTTCTTCATTGTTTACAACAAACCTAAATGTTATGAACGTGATCGGTACGTACCGTTGTCAATCTATCAGTTTTTTAATAGTTGTTGTGAGTGGTGTCCGTCAGAGTAGAATAGCACCAACCCTTTACACTCGTAGGTGTCGTACAAGGCGACTAATGTTTTCGAGCCAAAAGATCTAGTCTCCGTGGGCTGGAAAACAGGCAGCAGCGTTTTCCACTGTTATATTTATAACACTGCGATCTCCAACCCGCCTGCCAAGCGTGGAGATTATTTCAATAACCTCCCCTTTCGTGGGAGAGGCCCTAAGTCCTGCAGTGGTCTGTTATGGGCTGTGATACACCTGACTGAAAATTATATAATTTGTATACGCAAAGCCGTCTCCACCGCCGCCCCAGTGCCCGTGCCTGGGTGGCGCCGCCGCTATAAAATTCGGACGGCCGCGTGGAATCCCACAGATTCCAGCTCAATATTAATTGACGATAGACCCGGCTCGCCCCCCGCACCGTGTGGGGAAACATGTAATCAACAGGTTCAGCTTTCGTTTAAACACAGGTAGGTATGTAATTGTAGTTCAATCTGTACCTAGGTTTGCCTCTGAAATGTTTAATACTCTGTGTTGTGATTTCGTGATGGAACTTCGTTATATTATGAATTAAATTATGTTTTGTATTTTAGTTTCACATTATTACACCGAATAATAAAGTGTAACTTGATACCGGTTGGAATATGATAAAATTTGTATAATAAAGTGGAACTAGTGTAAAAAAAAAGGCTTCCTCGATTGGCAGGAAATGGCGCATGATAGGAAGAGTTGGCGATCTCTGATTTAGGAGACCAAGATCCTCTTTGAGTCGCTGAGCCAGCGCAGTAAGTAAGTAAGTTTGCAAAAGATGATTTAATTCACAATAAGTACCTCTAAAACTTTCAATAACGGCGAACTATACCAACTACTAAATAGTTGGAATAATCGTTACCGTTACGCTACCAACTTTCACGTTAATTTGCGAGCAACGAGCAGCTTTTATAAGCTTTTTTTACAAGCCATGCCATCTGGCTGCAAACAAGTCTTAAGTATCCCGTTAGTATAATATTATAATAAGTATTAGTATAATAGTATTTGATTTGCTTTTCCTTGCCGTTCCAAAGGTGATGATACCGTGGAGCCCTCGGCGCGCGGCGGCCGCAAAATTACAGTAAAAATCGTATAATTAGAAATCATAATCACAGCCCATAACAGTCCACTGCAGGACTAAGAACCTCCCCCAAGAAAGGGGAAGTTATTGACACAATCTCCACGCTTGGCAGGCGGTTTGGAGATTGCAGTTTTATAAATATAACAATGGAAAACGCTGCTGCCCAATTTTCCAGCCTACGGAGACTGTAGATCTTTTGCCTCGAAAATATTAGTCGCCTTTTACGACATCCACGAGTGTCACGAGTGGGTTGGCGCAATTATGCTCTGCCGGAGACCACCGATCGCAACACCTACACACGCACGCAAAAACGTATCGCTACCAACTTTCACATTAATTTGCGAGCAACGAGCACATCTTTTATAAGCTTTTTTACAAGCGTCCATATGGCTGCAAACAAGCCTTAAGTATCCAGTTAATAGTATTTGATTTGCTTTTCCCTGCCGTTCCAAAGGTGGTGATACCGTGGAGCCCTCGGCCGCAAAATTACAGTAAAAATCGTATAATTAGGGATGTTCCCGTATAATTTGGCCGTCTTGCGGTCGCCGCTTCCTCCCCCATTGTTGCGTGTACCTTCTCGAAACTATTCAACAATTTCTAAAGACAGGAAGGCGTACCGAACTGTTAATCGATTTGCGTTTGGCAGCCTGCGGTCGTGAGACTCGCCATCCTGGTGTCGGGAACCGGCTTTTTGTTTGTTACCTCCTCGAGCTTCTGTGTTGGCCGTGTAACGGTGTTTTGCACTTACAAGAGATACAATTGAGAGATGAAACTCTTGATTTGCACACCGAAGAACACAAATGCAGATACAAAATATATGGTAAGTAGTGCAAAGGGCGGTCTTATCATTAATGTGATCTCTTTCAGACAACCTTGGTGGAATGTCACACAGAATTATAGCAATTACCTACGTGTTGCTTATTCGTTTTGAAATGAAATCGTTTCCCGGGAAAATGCTGTGCAAGGTTTTCGCAGTGCTATTTCAAGCGCAAGGCAATTTTGCTAGCGGTTGGAAAAGGAACTAAATTTGAAAGACAGCCAACAAGTACAACTCATGGCAACTCCCGATAAAACAGTAGCAGGGACGCCTAAGTGCAGACTCCCATTGTGGGATAAGCCCGCCTTTGCAATGTATATTTATTTTCTTTTGTTATTGTTATTTATGTAGTTATATGCAATAAAGAGTTTTTAGCTTTTTGGGCGCCCCGAAAGACGCGGTGAGTGATTCTAAACAGATAATATACACAACGAAACAAAACATAATTCATTTTCATCATCAAAAAAAATCAGAGTAACAACCATCAAAGTAAATAGACTCTTACATATGCTGAATGTTTACTATTAGCTTCGTAAATTGGGGACTTGACTAGATTCAGTATAAATTATGAAACCATGTTATAATTAAAGAGCTTCAAATAGAAGAAAATAAATGAATTCCGTCATATGTATAATTTATAAATTAAGTAAAAAGATAAAAAGGAGCACAGTTGACGTCACAGTTCAAAGTCTCATACTTTCATTGAAGTGATCTGTTTTGACAGATCATAAAGAGTTGCTGATTTGACATTTAGTCAACTCACGTATTAGATAAGCACTCTATAAAAGTACAGTCAAAAGTGTAATAGTGTATATAAGCTAGTCTTACATAACAAAAACTGCCGCTAACATGCAGTTTCTTGCGAAATAAAGAAAAAACTGTCATTTGAGCGTAATTAATACCATTCTTTATCATTAATTAGCAATAACTCATTCTATAAGTGTATTAAATCGCCTCTGGGCTTGTAATTACTAGGGTTTCAACGCTAACCAATTATTTGTGGCGTAAAAAAGTACCTACGACTACCTACTGTTAAGCACCTACCTCATTGAATTACAACATTATTTAGAAACAGCTGGCAACACGTTGATAATGGCCTACACCGGTTCTGATAAGAATTGCTACATTTGTAGATTTTATTATGTCAGTTGGAAGCAAGAGTTGTTTGATTTGTCTACATAGGAAATAGTAGGTGCTCGACTTTTCATTTACAATGAAGATAATTTTAATAGAAACATAATTTAGAAAGACAAATGCCGAAATTGGTAAGGTTTGGATGTTTGTTATTCCTTCACGAAAAACTAAACGTATTTTGATGACATTTGACAGTAAAAAAGTTTAAAGCCAAGTATTCTTGGCTTTAATAGTAGTTTATGCAACTGTCATATAAAAGGGGGTATTAAAACATGATTGTCTGTTTATCATACGAGGCGTAGCCAAGTATGATAATAGTTTGACAGGAGTGTTTTAATATCTTATTATATGCAGTTGCATACACTACTTTATCTACACTCATATTCTCATGTTAAAATATCGTACCTATAATTTTCACAACTATGCTGGAAGTAAGCTGCGAGTCAGTTCTGTTGTACGAGTATCTACGCGTCGAGGATATCAAGCGGCGGGAAATTCACTTTACTACTTTCACATTTATCTATTTATTTGCCTAAAATAAGAAAAAACTTTCACAAACACAAATTACAACAATTACAAAGAAATATTCTGTTTAGCAGGAAAATAATTACACAGAATATAAACAGGATAATTTAAATTTTGTATTTGTTAAAGACATCTAAGTATTCAGCCTACATTACGCCGTGTCCCGGCGCCCGAAAATAAATTAGCTGGAAGCTAAGTTGAGAAAATTATAGGTACGATATTTTAACATAAAAATATGAGTGCACATAAAGTAGTGTATGCAACTGCATATAATTAGGTATTAAACTACGCCTCGTATGATAAACAGACACTCATGTTTTAATACCCCCTTTTATATGACAGTTGCATAAACTACTATTTTTAAAATTTCATAGTCTGGCGTGAAAAAAGTGTACCCTTAAACGATGTTTTCGAATATGTTATTGAAACATTAAGCTATGAGTGTAGATAAACGTTATTACTGTCAAATATCAACAAAATCCGTTTAGTTTTCGTACATATGTTATAATATATCCCGAAATTAAATGTGGTTCCCTCGGGAATGGGTCTGGAATGTTTTAACCGAAATTTACGTGGACGAAGAAGAAAAAGCTAGTTTACAAGATAATTGAAGTCAAAACATAAAACACGACAAACAACAGCAAAAAACATCTGCCTGCATAGCATGACGAGCTCAGTCGCGCTAGATGAAAGTTTGTGTCTCACTTACTTCAACGTAAATCGAAAAGAATAGCTAAACATTTCTCGCTCACTCGCACTCGACAAACTCTGCCTAGTTACGGGTGCTTATCCTAAATATACTACCTAGCTACTTACGAGATAAAATTGTCCCAGGTACCATATCAAGGATAGGTGCCTAGCACTAATCGTTGACCCAAATAAAGGCCAGCCTTCTTGTCATTAGTAGCAATGTGCTTTTCTATACGTAGGTACCTCTAGGTAATAATAATCATCTTGGCGTTAATGTCCCAGTTGTGTTCTCGCGCACGAGGGCCGCCTTGATCATGATCCAGGATTTGGCAGATCAGATAATTACAGTGGAGCGACTACCGTCTGACCTCCGTGACCTCTACCACGGGAACCAGACCAGATTGGATCATGGTTACACATTCAGTCGCCTGAATATGTACTTTCATCACAATTGTTTCCCTCGCCGTAAGCGCATCGGCTAGCATTCAACTAATGTACATAACTCAGTCGAGACTCATTAGTACATGGCCGCAGTGGGATCGATAAAAGGGATCATGGTATCCAAAGGCCCCAGCGATTAGAAAAAGACCACAACTGATACACACCTCTAAGGGCGAGACACCTGATACCTCATATGCGGCTCGCCCAAAACGTAATCCAACACTGGATGACTGGAGCAAGCCGCCCCGAACCCGACGAAGCCTTAAATGAGAGTAATCCAACTAGCGGCCAATACCCATTTATTGACCTTTCATTACCTATTGGTAACCATGGTTACGAGATTGGTGGGCCACGATGCGCACGTAATTAAAGATAGGGAGGAAATTTCTTATACTTTTGTTCATACATTTATTAGAACAGATTAGAACCTGCGTTTATGTGGAACTGGCGTTTCCTAGGTCACGCTAAAAACTCAATAATTGTCAAGAGGTATATTAGAAGTCTCCTTAGTGGCGGGCAACACATTGGTAGCGCCCCTGGTGCTGCTGTTGTCCATAGTCGGCGGTGACCACTTTCCATCAGGTGGCCCGCATGCCTGTTTGTCTGCCGTATTACATAAAAAATATATTTTTATTTCTATTTATGTTATGTCATACGGTAGGCAAACAGGCAAGCGGGCCATCTGATGGAAAGTGGTCACCACTGCCTATAGACATGCTGCCATAGTTGGTGGCTAGACAGCGTTTCTTCTTAAAAGTCCCGTTGTTTTATTATTTTATATTATATTTTCTTATAAATATAGCTAACAGCGCCACTCAAAAACTACTAAGCGGATTTTTCATTTTCATAAATAGACGCAATTCATGAGGAAGATTTGAGAGTATAATTTGTTTAGGTTACTACCCGTGCGAAGCCGTAGCTGGTATTTAGTATACTACAAAATAGAACGTCCAAGATTTTTCAATCGATCGTAGTAAATCTATTAATTTATTTTTGATAATGAATGTAAGATTGGCTAGATCAACTTAGTTACTTAATAGGTACAGAAAAATATTCAGTACAGCTCAAAATAATGATAATAGTAGATGCTTTATCAAACTAAATGTGTACTACACAAACATGAATTCGAAACAGGTAAAAGTAGACACGATTACACACCCCCCGTTTGCGGCAGCCATTGTCGAATCGTAATTCAAAAAAGGAACGGTGACAATACATGCCTATTGAGTGTCGACAGATGTTGAATTCGAATTTCGAAATCTGTTTGCTGGTGAAAAAAAAAGTTAATAATACGTTCACGACAAATGGAAGGTTCGATATCGTCACGTTGACAAGAAATGCATGTGGTGACGTAACCACATATGTGATTATGCGTTTAAATATGTAATTGTGTAGTAGCTACGTGTTGCGGACTACTATGTCAATGACATATCCAACATATGCTAGGTGATATGTTATTGTATGACCTTATACAGACACCAGCGCTGATGGTAGCTTGATGTCCTCATGTACAGTTTTCCAGATCCTATTTCAAATAGGTGGTTCAGTAGCGATGCAGCTGTTCTGCGGTTCTAGAATTTCGTTAAGGCAAGGATTGTACATTGTGATGTTAATTGTTTTTTTATAGGTAAAGGAATTATTTTTCTAGCGAGGAGAAAACTTTATCATATAATTATTGTAGGGTTACGTCTAGTATAAGATATTTTTTGTATCTTAGTGTATTGGTTGCTTATGATTTCTAAAATAAAGATGAATAAATAGGTATAGATTTAGTATAAACCCTGATAATTAGGAGAAAAGTAAGTAAATCATGCTCTTCTATCAATCATTTAGTGCCAAAGCGGCATCGATGGTAAATGATCAACGCCACGCATAAAACGTATTATATTAGCGAGATTTGAGAAAACACCAAAATATATGGATTTTGATACATGTCACCATGTAGCACATTCTTTTAGTTTATTTGTAATTCCTTTCAATAAAAGCGAGGAGAGGTCTATCTATGTATTTTTCGTTCAAAAAGTGTTATATTCACGTCCTTTTTTTCTAAATAGGTGAAGAAGTAATTTAGAGCTTTAGTTAGAAAAATACATCTAATATCTAGTATATCGAATACCCATCTAAATCTAAAACGAAACCTTCATTTGGGCTGACTCTCTACATAGAGTCTATCGAACAAATTACGGAGCAGAGAGACTATTGAACTCTACCCACTTCTATACGTTGTGTAGAGCATTGTGTTATTCGCACAGATCGCCTTTTGTTTCCTACCTCTAATTAAGGCATCCGACGTTCATTTCATTGTGGTAGAGTTTGTAACGTTGTAGATGGCTGGGTGTAGAGACAGTTTGTATATGTTTGCGCTAGAGATCAATACTGGTGTCTCTATTGTTTTGTTTTGTGCTTTTCTTTGCGGGTAGAAGCGATTTTTTTATTTGTTGGGTACTTTTTCGGTTTACCGCTGATTTGGGGGAAAAATGTATTGGGATAAGATGTACGTAGTCATCTAATGTAGTCAAATCAATTTAACACGATTACTCTGCAGTTACATGCTTTTTATCATAGATATTGTGGTGTGAATGATGATTCTTGCTAAGTAAATGTTGTAAAATATTTTGCCTATGCGTAATTTAGAACCTTTTCTTGGACAATATTGGTACTAATATTGGAGTCCCGTGTCAAAGAGTGCTAGTCAGATAGCTGTGTTCAACTATATTTTCTTTTTCTCAATGAACTCCTCTTTCACAGATAGGTAAGTATGTGATACTAATATTTACGTAGAGTAGTATTTTGTCGGACCTATTTTAGTTTTGAGTAGGACATATTGTGTACCTAATGCAAGTGATATTATGAAAAGAATACCTGTTATTATTATTATTATTATTTTTATGTTATCCGGCAGACAAACAGGCATGCGGGCCACCTGATGGAAAGTGGTCACCGCCACCTATGGACATCAGCAACACCAGGGGAGTCACCAATGCGTTGCCCGCCTCTGAAGAGACCTCTAAGATACCTCTTGAACGATCCCATGTGATAGTCCAAAGGAAACACTGTTACAAAATAAGATTTTAATTAAGTAATTAAATAACCAAGTACGTTGATTCAAATGGATGACATTTTTGTAGTAAAATTTTGATAATTTTTTAATGTTTTCTAGTTCCAGAGGTATAGGTATGGACAGACGGTCCGTGATGTAAA
Organism: Blastobasis lacticolella; assembly: GCA_905147135.1. NCBI lineage: Eukaryota > Metazoa > Arthropoda > Insecta > Lepidoptera > Blastobasidae > Blastobasis > Blastobasis lacticolella. The sequence continues at coordinate 6,578,447 of LR990056.1, forward strand.
GTGGTCACCGTTGTCCAAGATCTACTTAGGCGAAGTCTGCTAAATTTAGATATTTAATCCTCATACTACTGACTCCATTACGATTGAGACAAATTTAGCATTCTGGTAAAAGTATTTATAGATAGAGTCTAATGAAATAGTAATAGACTTACAGTTGAATAAGTTGAGTCTCCTCCTAAAATCTACCAAAGGACTGCTGTCGTATTCTACAATCGAGGTGTAATTACTCTAGCAAATAGTTCAATTTTAATTCAATGGAATGTTTCTTGAAATATTATGGTTTGTTTATTTAATTAAACCGATTTAGGGTTCAGTACATTTACAATCTAAGCCCAAGGAAGTGGACGCAGTCAGCCTTTGAAATGTCCTGAAGACATTAAACCTTTTGAAGAAATTGTAGTGTAATTTTAAACAGCTTTAAAATTTATTTTGCTTAAAATAAGTCATTCAAATCTTCGCGAATTACTCAATCGTGATAAAAAAAAATCGCCACATGTAATATAACCATTGAAATGTAGTTAAAAAAAAGAAATACTACGATATTAACGATAACAATGCTGTATGCGACGTGCCGGCCGACGATCTATTGATCATTTTAGCTCAATCCCTATTAGCTTGGATCGATTAGGCCCCGCCCATTTGGAAGCCCACTGAACATTAATTGGACGCGAAACTCCGTGCAGCAACGCCCATAATATACTCGCCTCTGTCCCACACGCAGGGGGATCGTATCTCCGTCTCGCGCAGACGGCGTTGGCTCTTTTATTTGCGCGGGCGCAGCGGCAATGCTTGCGCAGACTCCTTTCCAGAGAAAAATAGAATGTCAGCGGATTTTATTTTTATTTTACTCGTTCCGCCGGCCGCCGTCGTGTGCAATATTTGTATCGGATGGATCGTTTTTTTGCCGCGTTGCGGACGTCTAATTCGGAACGGGCCTGCGCCGGCGACGGCGGCGCTATCAGAAACCCTTTAAAACGCGCCGAAAGTTTTAAAGAATGATTTTTATATACGTGAATTTTTTCCTTTTTTTTCATTTTAATGGCGTCCGTCTCGTCCGAATGAAGTTGACAGTGTCGTGGAATCTTAAACGGCGCTTAGGAATTATTTTCGTGGACGAAATTATTTTTTGTTGGCACCTTTATATAGGTAATGTGGAAAAAAAATCTTTCAATGTTTTCGGAAAAAAGTTGCACAACAGTAGGGAACGTAATTAGATAATGGTGTTAGCAACGTTGTTTGTAACGTGTTGTGTAGTAATAGACGGTGATCTGCTTCAACTGCAAGTATTGCTATAACATGCGCCACTCGACGCTAGGTGGCGCCACGCTCCCAATAAGTCGTTTATAGGTTCTTTATAAACGACTATTTTTTTTTATACTATTTCGATTTTAGAATAATATATTTTTGATACTAGATTGTTTTTTTTTATTTATATTTAATATTTTTTGTATTACATATCTACTGTTACTATTTAAAGTACATTTAAATAGATAAAGATTAAGTAATTATTTAAATAAGTCAATTTATTTAGATTTTTGCGGATAATACTTAGGTACCTATTGTTGTCATGCTCCTGATTATTTTTATATTGTGACGTAGGTACTATAAATATGTCGTAGATCGTCGGTGGCTGAGTGGTTACGGTATCCGACTCGTGAGTGAGGGGTAGCGGGTAGAGGCACTACGAAGTACTAATGTCTCCTTTCTGAGTATGTACATTAGTTAAATACTAACCGATGCTCTCGCGGTGAGGGAAAACATCGTGATGAACCCTCTCGTGCGCGAGAGCACAACCGGGACACTAGGTAACACCAAGATGATCATGACTTATCTTTGTCGTACTCTAATTACTCTTATATCGTGAAGTGCTTTAAATAAGCCTTCATAAAAGACGCCCGTAGAAAGGAGGTGAACAAATAGTTATAATCTTCATAAATGTTCTGTTGTTTTAAGGCAAAGCTTATGAATACAGGTACCAATACACGCAACAGCGACACCATTACTTAATACATTTTTAAATTAAATTAATCATCTTACAAAACGCAAGACACAGCTGTTTATCAAAATCTCACAATAATTACTTACACATAGGTACATGTACTTTTACATCCTAGCAACTGGTAAACAGCCCGCATGTCTACAGAGCCTACATGACCTAGGTCCCCTCCGTAAGCTCTAGCCTAGCTCTCAAGAGGCCTACACAGCGCCAGCCAAGCGTGCGATGCGGGGAACGTATACCTATGTATCTAACTAAGATTTAGATAGATATCTTACTCTCTATAGATTGCAGGTAGGTATAGATATTGTACCTGTATTTAGTTTTAATTTTTAAATTGTATATTAAGGTGCTTTTCCTGAAATAAAGAACTTTATTATTATTATATAGCTAAGGCTAGCTCTATTATTATATATTAGGTACGCCGTATTCCCATAATTTTTGGGATTCTTGTAGGTAAGCTACAAAACTGAAAAAAATCATGAAAATCCGTTCATTAATTATTGCGTGATTATAATTAATGAATATTAGTGAATGAGTAACCGACATCTAACATCATCATCATCTTGGCGTTAATGTCCCGGTTGTGCTCTCGCGCACGAGGGCTTGGGGTCAGCCTTGATCCAGGATTCGGCATATCCGATAATTACAGTGGAGCGACTGCCATCTGACCTTCGTGGCCCTCAACCAGGGGAACCTGACCACATTGGATCATGGTTACACATTTAGTTGCCAGTAATAGCCATTTATAATGCAGTTTGAATGTAGGAGAATTTGTAGGATAAAGGCTTACGAAGTTTTCTTGCTGTAAAAGCATCACTTAGTATTCAACTATTGTATGTAAGTGGCAGTGGGATTCGAACCCGGAATCTCTCCCAATGCAAGTCGGATACCGTTACCACTAGTCCACCGATGCTCCTGTAAAATGCAACTAATCAGAGGTAATAAACCAGATAAGGCATACCCAGGGGCAGCAGCGGTTTCCATTGTGTATTTTAAGACACTGCGATCTCCCAATCACTGCGAACCTGGAGACTCAAGGAGTAGTGGACTGTTGTAATCATCTTGGTGTCCATATCTGTGTCTAATACCCGCACCGACACCGCACACCGACACCGACAGTGTCATAGGAGGGTAGAGCTCGTCTAATCTAAAATGACGCGCCCCACTATGGCATTAATGCACACAAGCAAGTTTAAAATATGGACGCAATACATATACAAATGCCGTTGTAATTGGTCATTCAGTTGCCGGTAAGATTCAAACGTAGGAGCACGCGTCGTTCATTGGCTCCCACACAGATGAAGTGTCGTTATCAATATTTGCACTCACACATCGAAATCAACTAACTAAGTAGTGGGGCGCGTCATTTTAGACTAGACGAGCTCTACATATATTGTCTTAATTAAGATATTTTAAATATAAATGTGTCCGTTGTCTGTAATTGTAACTGTTATTGTATCGTAATGTGCTATGTGTAATAAATGTCTTTTCTTTTCTTTCTTTCTTCTTTCTTTAATACAGACAATAAATAGGTCAAAATAGTGGATTATCTAATAAAGTTTTTTTTTTAATAGGCTTGCATTTGACCTCAATTCACCTGATGGAAAGCGACAATGGTCGAAAATGAAAAAAAAAATCGGCCGAGCCGTTGCTTAGAATGTTATAAATCCCTAACAACAAACTGTAAGTAAAGATGATAAATGAAAGATAGACACATCAAATTTTTGGCTGTAAAATGTTACACTCCCTCGTGCGTTGTAAGTAAGGCTCGCTCATTAATTTTACTAAGCGACGCGCTGAATCGAAAAGAGATTTTATAGCTAAAACTAACTTTTTATACGAACAAGTGTTAATTATGTCTGTGTATGTCCATTTTGAAGTTTGACTTCTCAATTGCTTTGGGAGCAAAGTTATTGCTTTAATTAAGTTTCTGGGCAAGTCTGATACTTTAAGGGACACCAAAGTAGTATGGAAATTTAATTTCCATAAATTTCTGTGGTTTTTAATAATTGTAATTTTTTTACCCACCTAATAAAAAGCGCAGACTGTCGCCTATAACAAAAACGGATCATTTACTAATGTTTATTTAACAAAAATTTAGAACCTCAGTTGTGTTGACTCACAGAACACTGTGAGGACTAAGACGATATCCTAGATATCTTGTCTGGATTTGAAGCTGTAACATTATATACCTAATGGACTTAGATACCACACACCCCAAGGTACCTAACTTAAAAACAGTGTGAAAAAATTTGCAAGTAGGTAAGTAGGTATGTTAAATTTTTCATCATTACTCCAAAAAAAACCAAACAAAACTGCTAACTACCTACATGCTCCATCATATCGTTACCATCTGTTACGATAATAAGTACTAACCACGCCATATAAGTAGTTCAATAAACGCCACCGTCCATCCATCGCTTTCACTGTCATTTAAAAACAGAACGGTCTACAAACAGAAAAGCATCGAGCGTAGATCTAATAAAGTTTCTCATCGCGATACAATTTCTGTTAAAAAACCTTTTATCCTACCAATAAAACGTTAACAATCCGTTCTCAACGCCACGTTGTAACATAAACCATTCGATAAACGCACCTATGTCTTTTCTGATAAGGTTTAATCGAGTCGCACGAGTTAAGCTTGTTCCCGAAGGCCACCCAGGTAGGATTTCTTCGAAAATGCACCATAAAAATTACTGGCTGCCAGTAACCCGTCGAAACGAGTGAGTGCCGTAATACTGACTCAATTATCTGTTAGGTATTATAATTAGAGGCGTAGCGTTGTCGTTATGTTGTCCAGGGAAAGTATTTTGTTCATGCCATCGAGATAGCGGCGCCGGCAAATCGTGGCGCCAGTAACATACCGTTGAAGTATGACGTGTACTTTTTTAAAATATTTTATTTCGGTTTTGACAGACCTTTCGTGTCCTAATCCTAATATAAATCTCATATTAATACGCTGTATCCACTAGCAACGAAATAGCTGATCACCGACGGTATTGATGTGCATTTTTCACTGAATTTGTAGTACAGTGAATAAACATAAAGTAAATGGTGCCGAGATGGAAGAAACGCATTAATGTAAGATCCAAACAAAATCGAACCATTTTAGAATCGCAGGCCTCTATACGAACGGTTTTCAATTTTGATTTTCGCCATGAAAAATTCGATATTTTGTTGCATAATGCCGGCTTTCCCTATTTTTGTACCGTAGGTACTCGGTGATGCTAATGTATTTAAAAATATTGAATATTTCAGGCTGAGAATCAAAATTGAAAACCGGTCGAAACAAGGCGAGCGGACAAAAATTAGAGCCTCTGTCTTACAATAAATAATTATTGTAAGTCAGAGTGAAAACCTGGATTTAATCTGGCTGAGGAGAATATAACACCGATCTCTTCCATCTACGACTGTCGTAGCATAGTAGAAGGTTATAATCGTCGGTAAGTAAAGCACAGGCGACTACTAAGAACGTCTCTAGCCTCCTACAGATCCTAGCCTTAACCAAAAAATTATTGAAAAAAAATGGTTCTGCTGAATTCTCGACATTACTAACTTGAACGTGAACGACTGCCATCTTACCTCCGTGACACTGCTACCAGGGGGACCTGAACAGAGTGGATAATGGATACCGTAAGAGCATCGGCTAGCATTCAACTAATGTACTCACTATAATGTCATGTAACTTAGAAAAGAGTCATTGGTACATGGCCGCAATCGAATCCAGTACCTCACGTACGCGTACGAGTCAGACCCACTCGGCCACTGACGCTCCTAATGTGTGTAAGTAGCAAAATTGAGAAGTAGGCGAACATTCGAAAATTAGCCTAAAGTTTAACTTATGCCTGCACTTAAGTAACTTAAGTGCTACACTTAAGTTAATTTAAAATATTCCTAACAAGAAAAAGAATTGCTCCAACACCAACCTTAGTGAAAACAAAGCTAATACACTCTTAATTTTATGACACCGAAGTCGTGACGCCTAAATGCTTAATATCTTAAGGCGCCAACTTAAGAGTCGCCTAAGCTTAGTGAAATCGGACATTAGTTGCATAAAAAGTTTTCTTCGTACTTGTGAACACGAGAATTCAGTCTTCCAAGTGTCAAAAAATGCCTAGAATGCTGGATTCCTCTTAATACGTTTTATCATTAGCAAACACGCAAACCAGACACTATTGATAAATTTAGGTTACCTACATTAGGTATTTACTCAGTGAAATTGAAGATTTATTATTTTCAATAGGTACCTATTTTATTTACTTGCCATTAAGGCGATTTTGATTCGGTGTAGTATCACTATGACGACTAGACAATTGAATTGAGTTGGTTAACATGCCGGTCTGCCACGCAGAGGTCCCGGGTTCGCTTTCCGCCAGAGCAGAAATGGAAATGATTAATTTTAATGGGTGTAGTATGTATAATAATTATGTACGAGTATTAAAAATAAGTATATAAGTAGTTTATCAATAAACTAACACCCATAACACAAGCTTTGCTTAATTTGGGGCTAGTTGGCGCTGTGTAAATTTGTTTAAAATATATTAATTAAATATTTAACACTTTGTGTTGTCACTTCATGATGGAACTCCATTATTATGAATTAAATCACTATCTAAATCACAGATGAGTAATTCGATAGTATAATAAAATGGAACTAGTGTACAAAAAGTGATTTAATTTATATTTATTTAGTTATATCAGGTCTGGCCGAAGAGGATTTTAAAAATTCACACAGATACAGAGCTAACATTAACCTTAGCTATTGTTTTCTTTTTTTTTTCATTAAAATATTTTACTAGCAACATAAATTACCTAAAATAAGTCTCAACCCAAAATGATAAGGAGGTACAGAAACGTACCGTGATTACAAGCTCTGCACTTGACACCGAGTGTTTAAAGGAGACCGCAATTTAAATTCGGGTAGGTGGGGGTGGCCACTCACCCCGCTCGGCGAGGGATGGCACGGGAAACTGGAAGAAAAAACGTTTTAGAATAATATCTACAATTGGGTATACAATGAAACCTCTTATACCACCTTTTTCCACCATCTTCATAGCACCTAAGTCTGTGATGCTATCCACATCGCCGAGGACAGGACAAGATGGCGCCGAGTAGTCCACGAAAAAGTGCTTCAGCGAGGTCACGACCCTCAGCATTGAGGAGATACGACGAAAGGATGAGGAGAAAATGGAAAGTTTTTTTTTGTAATGTGGCAGACAAACAGGCAGAAGAGCCACCTCATGGAAAGTGGACACCGCCGCCTATGGACATCAGTAACACCAGGTGCGATCCAATGCGTTGCCGGCCTCTAAGGAGACGGTCTATATCTCTTGAACGATCTCATGTCATCAAAAGGAAAGATGAGAATAAAACGGAAATGGAGGAAGGAAGGAAGGAAAATTTGTATTAAATAGGCACAGCAAACTATATATAGAGAGGAAATGCCTCCCTTTGAATTAAATAAAACAGTAGATAGGTAATAGTTAATTATTATGTCTTAAAGGTATTTGGAGAGGAAAGCAGTAATATGGAAATTTCTATATACTATCAAAGAGGGTACATCACATGATATCACACATCATACTAGGCTCTAGGCTAAGTATTCAATTTAAATCCATTCCTACAAAAACAGGTACTTTAAGATATCACAGGCAGTGGTGACAACCCTAGTCCACAAAGAGTCCAAACTCCGTGTAACCGAATTTCCCCGATCATACTCTTTTGAGGATCACTTATTATCCTATCCTCCCTTCGCGACCCTCTTCCACCTCAAAATTACAACTCTGTCACATTGGATTTAATGGAATCCCTTTAAAATTTCCTCAATAAATCAATTTCGCTCTCACTTAGACAAGGTTGGATGTAGACAGCGATTATACCGATTTTGATATTTTATTATTATTCAGGTGCGATTGACAATCGTGGTTACCGGATTTATTGGATTGGATGTATAATTTTCTTCTTTATGGAAAGGAATTGGTTTCGTTTTCAATTTTGAAAGTCATAATAAGATTCGGCAAATGAATTTTACCAATTCAGTTGCCTGAATTTGCAGGTTTCATCACGATGTTTTCCCTCAGCGTAAGAGCATCGGTTAGAATTCAACTAATGTACATAACTCAGAAAAGAGTCATTGGTATATGGCCGCAGCGGGATTCGAACCCGGTACCTCTCGCTTACGAGTTGGATACTCAACCGCCCGGCTACCAACGCTCTTATTAACTATGGATGGTCTATGGAGGTCATAATGGTCTTAATAACTAATTTACGAATAGGAGATCCATAAGAACTTAGATTTGAATGGAATTATTTCTAGGAGAGAGGTGGAGATAGGATAAACCATGGAGATATTAAACTTGACGGCAATGTATACTTATTATAGAGTTAGTGGTAGAAAAGCTATAAAATGCATACCGTGCCATGAACTATATACCATTCAAGTAATCGTTTACTCTGCAGCTGACTGTACAAACCATGTACAAAGTTTTTGTCACAATTAACCTTGAATGATTCTGTGATCTTTGACTATTAAAATTTAGAGCTTTTGCACTACGATTCTGACCCTTTTCTTATTGCAACCATTCTAAACAGAGCTTATATGTAGATTTAAGTCTTGAAGAAAAGCTTAAAAAATATTTGGTAATTTCATTCATTACCAAGGCTCCTATTAGATCGGGTACGGACGGTACTTTTAACCCCAACCCAAACCGATATTATGACGTACTCATCTAGTTATTTCTGTATCTCCTTAGCGGCTGGACGGATTTCGATGAAGTTTCTTTCATTTGGAAGCCGGTTTAATACAAATTGTTCTGAACTTTATTTTATTGACATTGGTACAGCAATTTAGGAAAATTTTAGACTCTACATTGTTCTCTTCAGTGATGTCGGGCGTTTTCCGACGTTTGTCAGTGAGGTTCTTACATAGTGTTTACAACTATAAATATAAATTACTACACATAAAAATTGTTAACAGTTGAAAATACTGGAGAAAATTATCTTCCACTAGGGAATATATTATCTTAAAACTACTTGTGTCTTAAACTAAGATAATAGAAAATTCCATGTGAAAAAAATATGGAACGAATTTCTATTCTAATTGTGTCGTAAATTTATTTATTACCGTTTTATTATTAGATAGATAAGTTTATTACTTTTACTTTCATGCTCTTTTTTACTTTCCATAGTTTCCGATGCATGTTGCGTTTTTGCTGCTTCCTGCTATCCACCGATAGATGGCAGGATTAGCAACGGCCTAATGCTCTGAAAGTTTGCAAGATAATTTAACGTACCGAAGTTTATTTTTATTATAGTAAGTAGGGAACTAGCTATTATTTTTATAGTTTTTCTTGTTTTTTTTTTTGTTTTAATTAAATATTAAGTAACTTGCTATAAAGTAAATTACCTACATGTGAGATTGTATTATTTTACGTTTATTGAATTTAAATAATATACACGGTTGTTTACAGAGAGATAGATTATTGTTCAAAGATTGGTAGACTACTATTACTTACACAATTTATTCTTTGTAAATCACCTAGATGCTAAGAAGTATCAATAAAATATTTTTTGTCATGACTGTCTGTGCTATGAGAAAATTTAAAATTTTAAAAATAATAAATTTCTTTATTCAGGCAATAGACCCATAAAATACAATACAATTATCACAAAATACAAATTTAAATATAAAAGCGGACTGGACTTTATTTTATAAGATAAACATCGATTTCCTCTCAAGCTTCTTGCTTCTGAATTTAGGCAACTTAATTTAGTCAAATGTTATAAGTACCGAGGTAATGTAAGTAAGATTTTATTCAAATAGACACAGCGGTACTGGTCTAGTGGCAGCGTTGTGTTAAAATGTTATTTGAAATTTAAATTTTTCTGCATCTGTCAAATAAAAGTACAAACAAATACTTAATTCAAAAATTCAAAATTTCTTCATTGATTAGGACATTAAATATCTCTTTCTATCGTCAAAAAGGGGGGTAGGAAAGTAGGGAGGAAACACACAGTGACACGCTGATGAAGGAAACACACAGTATGTACCTACATACTTTAGTTACCTAACTCCACCTAGGTATTGTTACTTTTATTACTTGTGTTAGCAGCTACGTTTCACATCTATTTTTTTTTCTGACTCCACGACGCATCTCACAATGTAGAGACGAGTCTCTCTCACTCACCACATTTTATGTCCCTAACTCTACATTTTTCTACATTGTAGAGTCCCTCTTGTGAACGCTATTTTTCTTCGTCCAAGTTCAAGTGCCTAAATAGATGAAAGTAAGTTTAACGGTGGTTTGGTAAACACCTATTGAAATTATTGTAGCATCAATATATTTTTCTAGTAAGGCAACAGTATATGACGTAGGTAGCGCCTACCCAAGTATGTTGTTCCAGCACCTATTAACAACGCGTATCTGTCGCGTTAGCCCAAACTATTTCGCCACCTAGTCGCTGCTAAATAAGTTGAGAAACTTTATCGCGTATTCCGCCTCAGACGCCGCTCCAGCCGCGGCAACCGCACAAAAGATATCGCGAGAACGTAACGAGCTCAATTGATGAACGAACGGAAACGTGTCCAATTAGAAGGCGGCAGCGGCGGCGGCGGCGGGCGCGGGCGCGGGCGCGGGCGCTGGCGCGGCGCGGTGGCGCATTAACCAGATTAGCGCTGTGCCGCCGCGCCCCGCGCCGCGCGCCGGCGACACAGGCGAGGTGTGGCGGCGGCGGACACCTCGCCGCGACGAAAAAACAACGCGTGGCGGCGCCGCGGGCCGGCCCCGCCTGCCGCGCGAGAGGCGCGGGGGCCCGCGCGGGGCGCCTGGCGCGCCATTGGGCGGCGGCGGCGGGAGGGGTGTCGGAGCCGGCGCCGCCGGCGGCCAGTCGTTTGACGCCTGCCGCGCGAGCGGGTGTCGCCACGGGACGAGCGAGTGTACCGAGCGTCGAGCCGCCGCCGGCGCGTTATGGACGTTGCATGAGCGGGCGCGAGCGCGACCGCAGCAGCCGACGGGCACGCCGGCCGTGGAGCGAGCGCCGTGGACCCCCAGCGGCGGCGCGGGCATGCGCTTCGAGGGCGCCGAGCGGCGCGACGCCATCGCCTTCCACCCGCTGCTGGCGCCGCGGCCGAGCGACTTCTCGGTGTCGGCGCTGCTGACCGCGGGCGCGCTGCCGCCGCCGCCGTACCTGCCCGCCGCGCTGGCCGCCGCCGCCGCGCTGTCCGCACCTTGTCCGCTGCTGAAGCCGCCGCCGCCGCCGTACGCGCCGCTGCCCCCCGACGACGACGGCGTCGTCGACGACCCCAAGGTCACGCTCGAAGGCAAGGACCTCTGGGAGAAGTTCCACAAGCTGGGCACCGAGATGGTGATCACCAAGAGTGGCAGGTCAGTACGGCCCGCTGCCGCCGCTCCCGCGCTGTGACCGTGCGCCGCTGCTGTCGCGAACCGACAGCCTCCCAATGAGTGTTGTGTGTGTTGTACTCCACTTAAATGTAAAGTTTAACTAACGTGCGAGGCGGTAAGTGAGGAAACTAACTAATCTAAAGAAAGCGAAACGCTAAAAGTTGCCGATAAAGTTTTAAATGAACCGGTTCTAGAGACTGAGCGCCGTCGCGTGGTAATGTTTACAATAACAAGTTTACAATCGTCTACAAATGTGACGAACGAGCACAATATTGATAAAATCTTGCCTATTACTGCATTAGACGCCTTGTTTTCAAGATAAAAAAAATATATGCAATTTAAAATATACCCACCAAAAATCAATCTGAAAAAAAATTATAATAGTGCAACAGTACAACGGGCTTGTATTTAGTAAAACGTAAATAAAAATAGTTTACCAATAAAATATAGCAAGTAAATTAGTAATTTTGCCAGTACGCTTTAAAACGGGGTGCAGATTGCAAAAATAAGATCACGCTCATTTAGTCCGATCTACAAACCAAAACCAAGTAGAACAGCAATGTTAAAACAATTTAAAAAGTTCAATTAACAAGTTTAAAGCATCCGAAAAGTATTGCTGCATTTATATGTCTTTTAATTTCTGTTATAAGTTTATTGCAAGGGCGTGTGTGCCGAGGGATGTCGCGCCCGTAGGCTCATTTTTTCGCCAAAACACTGCACCGACGGTCCGTGAGCTCGCATTAATTACTCTCCAGGTTTCGGTAGCGGATATTTTTTACTTCCTCTCCTCTTTCGTTTTTAGACTACGAAAAAAGAGTTCGAAAAAAATCTGTGGTAGCGCGAATATGTTGATGGAAATGTTGTCGGTTCAAAAAGTCTAAAGAAGTCTAATATAAGCTATAAGAAAATTGATTTTATACCATTTTTAACGCAAGCAAAAGCAACATGGTACAATCTGTTACGCAAATAAGCAGATAAGATAGAGATAATACAGATAAGCTTGTACCATTTTAGACTTGCGTTTTTTCGAAAGCCTTAGCATCAATTTTTCAATCATCAACTTTAATATCACATTTCTGCATAGATTTCAATGATATTAAAATGAAAAGTATTTTATTTTATAATGTCATAATTATTATGTTAGCAAGCAAGACACTCGCTTATTTCTGATACAAAATATTGGCCTGGTAGAGCACTCAAGTGTGTACAAACACTCAGGGGGCGACGAACGCAAAAATTCGGAGGGTGACAGAACAGACTCTGAACATCAAAGCTAGACGAAATTTCCAAAAAAGGATATTTTAGCAAGCAAAAGGAAAAGTGGAAGGTGCTTTTTATGCTAGGCGCTTTCGCGAAACCTTTGAATGTTTTTGTTAAAGTTCGTCCTTGAACTTTGCTTTGGGAGAAAATAATTTTCACATCCCGATACTTTTATTTTATTAAGTGAAATTTTCTTCAGTGACCCTTTTTCGACGCTTCTGTATTTTTCTCCCAACTTATTTTTCAAGTTTAGTAAGGTTATTTAATGAAGCCGTAGATTTAAACACAAAATTGATAAGAACTACAGGTAGTAGGTTTTACGGTAGCCATTTTTCCTGCTGTGTAACATATAATTACTTGCAGGCGGATCTGTAAACAGATTATCTCTGGTGCTGATGCATGACATATTGTGTTAACGTCTCCATGTGTCACTTCCCTTAATGACCTGCTTCTCGCAATGATAGAGTCAGACGCGCAAACATTGGCAAACTTTTGCTGACTCGGTGGTTTTTGCTACCTGTATAATTAGGTGTTTTTAGCCTTGGCTGACCACTTATTTCTTGTGTCTCAGCTGGTTTTGCAGCTTTATGTGGATAACTATTAAGACGTTTCATGAAGATGTTACTGCTGTCCGGCACAAAATGTTTGTTCTTGAAACGTAAGAAACAGCTACTTTTCTTAGGTATTTAAAGCAGTTGAATCGGGAAGTTACAATACAAGAGCTTAGTCCCATTACCAATTTAAGTTATTTCCTTTGTTGCTACAGTAACGTTAGCTATATTATATTTGTTGCAAGAAGTCCGGTTAGCTGTTCCTTAATCCTTAAAAATTCATGGCCCCAGAATTTTTTATTCATTTAATTACTGAACCTTTTGACAAGCATGTTCTATCCTCAACTCCGTCGTCACTTAACATTAGGTGAGATGGCCATTTAATGTTGGCCTAATCAGTAGAGCATGATAAAAAAATCTTTCATGAAATTCCATAATTTTCTCTATAAATTTATGTTTAAAAATGTATGATACAGATAGAAAATTGTGTTTAATTCTGTAAGCCGTATTGCATAGCTTATTTTTTTAAATACCGAATTCACAAAATCGTTGTTATTTAAAAAGGAAATCTGACAAGTTTTCATTTTAATAAAAAATAACCATAAGTGATTGTGATCTTTCTTTTATTTTGATAGGATCTTTACTAAGATCTGCACAAACTTGAATATAATTCTTTACGCTCTTGTATAACCAATACACAATTAGTAATGCGTAGAACCTTTCAAACATGTCATAGCTAATAAATATTGGTATCCCCAACTATTATATCCAATTCAAAATGACTTTTAATACCGTAATTTCTTAACTAACATGCTTCGTTTTCGAAATTCCGAGGCACGTTCGCGATAATAGCTTAATCACTACAACTTCGCAATAATAAATCGGAACCAGCGATTTACTCGGCGATATATTATTTTAGAATACTATTATGTCCTTATTTAGAGCACGCATATGGCTAATGCTCTATCAATTTTCCATTAACCGATTACAAATTAGGTTTCGCTACACAGAGTAGGTCATCTAAATACAAATCAGGATTTGAAATTATACCCATATGTAGTTGGAAAACTAGCCGGCGATAGCGTACAGCCATTTCATTGACCAAATTACAGACTTGGATCGTAACATGCGCTATGTCAATAGAATTATGCAATTAAAATAATAATACTCGTATGACATGCACGGACTTTTAATCTAAAATCAATTGCTGGACTATATAGTAATAGAGTAGAATACCAATATACAGGTACCGATTTTTGAATCGATTAGCATGTGATTCATGTACATTGATTATAAGGTGGCCTCAGAAACAATATTGATGAAGACAAACGAACACATGAACATTGTAATTACATTAAAAATGAAGAAGAAACGAATATGACTAGAATTATGTCTGTTGCTTTGTTTGATCAAAATTATCCCACGGCCTTTTAAAAGATTCAAGCGCTCTCCTTAACCAATCTCATCAGCTGCATCAGCATATTTATTAGTCACCGCTTTCAAACCGGACAGAAAACGCGTATCTATGCGTCGTACCCGCATAATCGCCGCGTAGCTACTGGACACAAAGGTGCGTGCACGACGCGGTGACTATGCGAGCACGACGCGTACGCGTTTCTTATCATTTCTATTGTAAGCGGCGAAGTAATACGTTTAAACGGGCGCTTGGTTGGTGCTATATTTTTTGCTTTGCCGGACGCTCCTCCTCAAAGTTCCGGCTCAGCGGCAGGTGGTGAATCACCAGGCAAACCACCCAGGGTCCTCTTTTCTACTAGCAAAGAGGTTTCAGGTTTACTGAAAGCGGTTTCCTACATGAATCCTTAAACTAAAATTGCGGCGGCGGCGGCAGACCTGCACAACCTGTTAGGAAAAGCCGGTTCGCGCCTTGTCCGTCTGTCAGCAGGACCACCACGTGAGGCTATCTTGCGCCCTGAGGATCGTGGCAGGGCCCCATAATCTTCTATACCAGACACGACACAGCCACCCTGTTTACTTTCGAAAACACCACATCTTACCAACGACCATTTATCAGCGGCGGTAATTATAACGCGTTATCACATCGTGTGCGGTTTGTCACGCAACCCACAATAAAACTGTATGGGACGCATATGTCATGTTCTAAACGTATTGTATAGCCTGACAGTGAACAATATTTGTTTAACTTTGAAATGGGAAGGTATATTAATTTTTTCTAGAACCGGCTTCAATGAAAGAATAAATGATAACTAATATTTTCAAAGTTTATATGTGTGAGTTCTGAATATTCGTCGTTGAATCTTCATCTCAACCATAGGATGGCCACTGCTGGAAATAGACCACATTGACGAATACACTCGTTAAATATACATTTTTATTACGGATATTACTGTGAAAAGGGTTTACTTTTGTTTTAAATCCCGTTATATTAGGTCGTATTTTTTCTCTCTAAGATATTAGCGTGATTTACCTCTGACATCTAAATCATACGGGAATCAAATTGTATCTATTTAATTATTCTCCCAACCCGATACCGAGTCACCGAGCCATGATGCGATAATAAAAAACTATATAAGTACCATAAACAGAACTTCAATTAAATAAGCAAAAGCAAAGTAGTAAATAAAACTTCTGTCTCTCACCGCCCTTAACTCGACTAGACTTCACGTTAAACGGGTTCATACTGAAATTGATCTCAATCACAACGATAGGAAATTGTTTGTGGATTGGTGAATTTTAAATGAAAAATAAAAAGTATAAGTAAATAGAAATAAAGAACACATACACAATCTTAACATAACATCTAGCAACAGATAACAAGAATCACATCGTAATATTAATCTAACAATAGAAACTCTTGAAATTCAATTTCCTTGAATTTTTTTAACAATGAGCGCCATTTTGAAGTCGATTTCACCGTGGCTTGTCACTTGATACCTACCGCGGCGTATGTAAACAAAAAAATGCCTTCATTCACTCAATAGAATGAGCTACTTCCGTTCGCCTAATTAATAAGTATTAATCTATTTCTTTATTTAAAGTTTTAGACTCGGTTGATAAAAAATAAAATCGGTTATTGTACTTATATTAAATTTTATCTCTTATTACTTACTGTCAATTTTGTAAACTAGCATTTTGATTAATATTTTCTTTTAGACAGGATTAGCAAAATCTTGACGCGTGCTTCCATAAAATATACTTCTAACCTAAGATGAAAACAGGACATCTGTCAAATGCAATATCCCTTTGCAAGAGGCTCTTACATAGCATTAACACCAAATCAAACATATCTAGCAAAAATGAAAAAAAAAGACCGCACAGCTAAATCTGCAGGATGCGACCATGCGTTAAACCCTCAAGTCCTCATTAAAGAATCCTAATAGGTTCCTATGTACCAATAATGATCCGGGATGCCATTCAAATCGAACCCTTTCTTCTTGTATGAGCTCCGTTAATTAAGATCATCAAGCACCATACTCATCATCATTGGATATTGGATATTTAATAAATAAATTTAAACAAAATACTCACTACCCATATCAGACGAATTCTACGTCTCACAATAGCTACATACACATCGACGCTGTTATTTAGTAATCTAAATATAAAAAAACTAAAAATTGTACACAATATAATCGTAATAAAAGTATTGGCCGACGTTCACAGAACAAAACCACAACAATATTGTGCCAAACACTCCAAACAACACATCAGCAGCGTTATTTGCTTCCACTGAAATATTCTTTCCAACACGTTTTCCTCAGCACCGTTTCACCGTCACACACACCGGTTTATGTATGAACAAATTTTACACGTTTCCCGCCATACCCGTATCGGTTACACATGATAGCGGCACGCAATCCTGCGGACAGTAGAACAGGATTGCAGATACAAAACGCCACCGAATACATTGCAGATACAAAACGCAATTTCCAGAGCAAATGAGTAGGAACGTTACACGACGAGTGTCCATGCGTGAAATGTAATGTTTGTTCTCGATTGTAACTATAATTAATTAGATCCCAACATGCGATGACAGGCTATCGCTTCGAGTTACCTCTGCATGTAGTGTGATAGCAAAAACTTGTGTTTATTGAACGAGCTAGTCTGACGAAAAATATACATTGAAATCAGCTCACGAAGAACGTTTACGCTTTCGAAGTTCTTCACAATGCTCTCTATTCATTTTATGTAAATGCATTGATTTTATTTAACCCTTTCAACAGATTAACTATAGTAAATAATAATAATAATCTTGGCGTTAATGTCCCGGTTGGGCTCTCGCTCATGAGGGCCCATGTCCGTTTTGACAATGATCCCAGATTTGGCAGATCAGGTAATTACGGAGCGACTGCTATCTGACCTCCGTGACCCTGCTAACTAGGATACCTGACCAGATTCAGTCACCTTAACAGCTTCATTGAAATACAATTCTGTGTTTTTTTCTGGCAGTATCAAAACTTGGATAAAGTGCTCGTTTGGAGTAAGGACTTGTGATATGATCTCCCTCTCTATTATTCCTAACCATGTTACATAAATTTTTGCACCAACATCTCGCGCCAAGAAATTCCAAGCAACAACAGTTCGGTATCGCTAAGCGTCTGTAAAATTAATAAAAGATAGGTATCGATAATGAATGTTTGTAACACGAATCAGATCTAATAAACGTTGGATGCACGTCGCCTAGTTTTTGCAGCGTCACTTTCAATAGCCGTAATTCTGTTTACAACGCCATTTGCGCACGCGATTCATGTAAATCTGTTTTATTACGGCGCCCTACCTCGTGCCGTTGTGTGTATTGGTGATACCGGTGCTGAGTGGCTCCGCTATTATGTAGGTATCATGTTCAATAAGTCTCTATGATCGTAAATTCTGTTACTCAGCACGGTTTGTTGCTTCAGTTTATACGGTTGGCAAATTAGGAAAAATTGTGTATTTATTGTTGTCAGTTTATTTAATGCTTTTTAAAATCTGATTCTTTTTAATGGATTGATTAATTTTGCCATACACAAATATGTGGACCCTCATATCCGTCTCTCAAATCAATGCAGTTTTCGCAAGTGTTACGTTAAAACTTTGTTATTTGTCTGATTATGAAAAAAATATTATTCTTAAAAGGTTCCTGATTAGAATAGAATAGAATATATTTATTCCAAGATTAAATTACTTCACACATTTTATTTCTTAAATTCATTCTGATTTCTGATCTAGTGTTTTATCTTCATCAACTCTGCCACTTTCATCAAAAAAATACATCAACAATATTGCTAACAGCCAAAATTTCACACTGCTGAAGACTATCAAAAGCATTCCACTTTAGCCAATACCGAAGACACGATATATCAGTAACACACGGCTTGCCAAACTTGTGCAGCCAGGTGCCTCGAGGCGTCTCGGTTGCCCGCACATACTCATCTATTCCCCTTGACTAGCCGCTTTGGGACATGTATCACTCAAAAGCTGCTTTTGACGGACTATGCCGAATCAGACAGCGAGATATTAAATTATATAGTAATGTTTGTGTTTAATAAAAAATAAAAAACATTCCGATTTTCAATTATGGATATTTAACGAACAAAATAATGATATACTTATGAAGAAAATGACCTCTTCCAAAATTGTAAATCAGGATTATCCTGTATCGTAGCTTGTAGAACTCACTACACTTCACGCTTGTAAAACACTGCTTGGTGTATAACTTGTATAATCTACTATTTCACACGTTTCACTTCTACTTTTCATTATTGTCACAAATGAATGATAACCAATGCCACATTCCAAGAATAATACCAAGAAATTCCTACTTGATGTACTTCTCATAAGAAATACGTTACACAACACGAGAGTCCATAACAACAACGGTGTGTAAACACGCTGTTTAAAAACCTATTCCGCGAATAGAATGAATATTAACATTTAGTGCAGAGATTGTCAAAGTGTAGTAGGTACGCCAACCCTTGGAAGGTTTTTAGCAGCAGATAAGTGGTTAAGTTTTATTATTTGTGGAGGGTAAAATAGTTATATTTTATTTCACCCCCCTATAGGATGAATTTCCTGACATCCCTTACTCTCTTTATTGAGAAAATCTCCCTGTAAAATTTTAAACCCCTGGACCCAGCGGTTTCAGCTGTGTGTTATCAGCTAACAAGCAGTCGTCAGAAATGTACTCGTTCATACCCTATTTCACACCCTTAGGAAATAAATTTTGCAAAAAAGTCTCACTTACGTCAAACAGCAAGTCACAAAATTTCAATCTTTCAAAGCTAGACCTAGCATTTTAAAGCAGTTAAAAGTCTGTCATCAGTAATGAAAATTTTCATCCCCTATGGCCCTTATTTATATGATATATACATCATAGATACATCAAATCACTCAGCGATTCCGGCTATGCGTTGTTATATACAGATAATGTAAACTTTCACCCCCCTATTTCACCTATCTTAGGGAATGAAACTCCACAAATCTCTTCTAAGTAGTCTGCTCATTTATCAAACCCTATAGCAAACCCTCGTGCAAAATTTCAACATTCTAGACCCAGCTGTCTGGGCTACACGTAGTTAGTTAGCAGACAGAAAAGTCAGAGTCCCAAAATTTTAGTTCACCCCCTAATAAAGTTTATTTCAAATATGTTACAATTAATTACAATTAAATTAATCCAATGTACAACTCTATATAGTACACTTATAATTAAAAGCCTAATTTCTTTAGCTTGAATTGAAATAGGTTTGCAAAGTAGTCATTAATTATATTGTCAGTAATCAGTACATTATCACTAGTTTGAGAGCCTTTAGCAGCATCACCTATGACTTGATGTTTATTAAAACTGTAAGGTATATATTCAACGATTACGCCAATTACGATACGTAATTAGTGCTGGCAACACTGCACTTTATGTAGTGCGAAAATGGTGGTTCTATTTAGATAGTTTTCTTTACATGCATCGTTGAGTTTTCCAGGTATCTTGCTAATTGTATTATTATAGCTATGATAGACTTTTTCTGTGAATTATGGCAAACTTTACCTTATTAGTAATTACCTTGATCTAGAGGAGTATTCGTTTGAAATTGGAATTTAGATTAACAAAATTCCTTGTGTTCTGAAAGTACAATATATTTTGCGAACAAACTTATTACATTATAATTGCTTATCTATCTTATCTAAATCATTACGGCTAAAATTTCACTTTATGTACTAAATGTATAAAGAACTACGCTTTTCGAAAATTTTTAGGCGTAACTATTTTTTTCCTTTATTGAAAGTTACTTTTCCGCAATACCTTGAGGGTAATAGATAATGCAACTATCCGAGGGAAATTAGGGTATCCACCACATCCGTTTTAATCAAAGAGGTTTATTTCACCTCCGCCCTGCATAATTTTGGGCTCCGGTGATCCGGACCCCTTAGAAGCATCTCATCCGTGCGTTTAAGGAAAATTCACTTGACTTGTTTAATGGAACAAATTTATTAATGTATTAAAGATTAAACTGTCGCTGTATATAGGAGGGTGGAAGGGTATTATATGGTTTATTCATAATCGTGATCATCATTGGCATTTAATATCTATTAAGATGATTTAAAATAAATAAATGTAATTACATAATTTCAATTAAACAATTTGTAAATATAAACATCTTTATAGGTACCTAAAGTTGAATTACAATATGACGACATATGTACAGTCTCATTATATTAAATTAAATCAGCAATCAATATCACAATAGAAGCTGAAACGTAAATTAGTGTAATGAAAAAAAAACTGTATTACATTCGGCTTGATTCGTTTAGGTAGGCCTTAAGCGTTTGATATTAAGCCGTCTACATTAAATAATACCTAGCCCAACAATATTATAATATTGCTGGATATATGAATAATGTTATTATTATATGGATGTGTTACTCTTTTTCGTGAAAATTATTGAACGGATTTTGATTAATTGTCTCAGTGTTGTAGATAGGTAGGTAAATTACAGTACGTGTAACACATAGGCCAGAATTTATCAAGAAATTGCTTGAAAAACTTTTAAAGTAATTCAAATATTGTTTTGCATTATACTAAGCTAACATCCTTCAATTAGAGTAATAATTGATGATTTTATTCAACATCTTTGTTGCTTTACCTAGCCCACCCTGGATTGACACCTACCAGGCTACTACGAAAATTAATATGACCGATTACAACAACACCAATCAACAATCCAAAACAAAAGTTCAAAGTAACGACGCAACAAACATTCGTCCCGCGGTCAAATCGCGAATGGACGTTTGACAAAATGAATATGTCAGTGTCAACCTCCAGAGCGCGCGGAAATTGCCACCAATTTGCGTGAATGACAATATGTCTGACCTTCGAAGGTTCGATGACATCATACGTGTATAAAACTTGACGGACGGATTGACGGACGGCTTTTTCGCACCGTTATGGGTGATTAACACCCCCGCGACTCATTTTATACCGCAGGGAGGGTGCTAAATAGTATTAAAGACAACATCGCAAATTTCACGACGTTTTAATTTTCGATGTTAGCTGTATGTGGCGCCACACGGCGAACCGTAAGTTAGAGTTTAGTCCACAGGCCTACGTATAAAAGGAATGAAATGACTACTAATGAAAAGTAGAATATTTCACAAGTATTTCAAATCGATGGTCGGATCAGATCACTGAAGAGTTGGGAATACCGGTCTTCGCCGCACTACACTAAGCGACGGAACGCAGCCGATGTTGGCAGTTAATTGACAAACTCAGGAGTCACGATACTCAGTAGTGAGTTACCGACTAAGAAGAGAAGAGACATTGACAAGTAACTAATAAGAGGACGCGCCAGGCACACCCGTAAGCACAAACTAGTTAAACATTCGATATGCCTTGCGTACGTCCACAGAAATACGAACTCTTTGCCCTTCAAGAAATATTCCTAACGCCACCCATAATTCAGAGCTGTGCCGGTGTACCCTTAGCGTTGATTGACGACACGGCTGCCTTTTACGAGAGCTCTAATTAAGCGACATAGCCGATTCGCCCATAAAACCTACGGGTCCTCGGTCCTGGGAACTTCAACTCGTCATCCGATCTCTTCACCTGTTCAAGGATTTGTGATTTCATTGTCTGTTTCATCTACCCTACTATCGTAAATATGAAAGTTATTGTATTACATAATTTTGTTCGTGAAATGATTGAGAACAATAACGGCTTAACTGAAAACTTCTTTGGAGACATTTGGCTCAATGCAGAAAATGATCAACCTATTCATAATTGAACTTATTAATTTTTTATTTTTTTCAACGATGATTAATTAGTACACTACAAAATTCTTCAGCAAATGCCGCTTAGATGTTTTAAGATTGTGAAATTATCGTCAATAAAATTCTCACAAGGAATAGTTAAGTTATTAATATAAGTACCGGCTGTACGTTATTGATAATAAAGTCAGACAACAAATAAATAACAAGTTATCTTACGAAGTACAAAGACCAACAGCAGCGTGATCAGTGAGCTATGTGAAAAATCAATTATAATTTTACTGCCCCATTAAATTTTTAAACAGTTTTGCTGTAAACTTCCCACAAGATAAATGTCACTGTGACCTGCCCCCGTGGCTACTATCAATAATATTCCAATGGGGTTATCTTCTTTCTTGGGTCAAGAAGAAGGCTCCTTTCACGGTCCATACCAAAGAATCTTTGTATCTCCCTAATCAGTTGAGATAATATCCTCTTAAATAGCAGTAAAATTGTATGATTTATTATAATGATAAGTTGTTTTGAGTTATTGGTGGGTCGTCCATTATATGAGGTTATAGATTTTCGGTTACTCCTTGCTTGTTCTCGTGGCTTTTTTTGTATTGCCGCCGATCGGGTCAGTGTTTGTTTTTCTGAACACTTCTTGGAACGTACAAAGTGGATTGTGGTTATGCTTGGGTTATGCAAATTTTCGACGGTCCCTTGTTTTAGTCTACCACTTTGTGAGTTGGTCAGTTTTGTGTTAATACCACAAGTCTTAAAATTCGATAGGATTATATTCAATGTAATTAAGAGAGATATCATCTGTAGACTAAATTAAAAATACATAATTTCTCTTTCTACTTATTTTTATATTGCTCTCAGTATTTCAGCTTTACCATATTTATAAACCATTTAGATTGCAATATTGTGTCCTATTCTATAGCTCAGAACCGATTCTGTTTCTATAGCTGCAACGTCCAGGATCTTTAGTGCAACCGAGTGTGACGATACGTGACTAGAATAGAAAGCAGTCATCTAACTTGTCTTAGTCATGGACTAAACATAATACGATACATAAACACCCACGGCTCAAACGCAAGAGGCCATGTGCTGTTTTAAATAGGTAATGTAGGAGTTTGGATACAATTTTTACTAAATCTACAATCTCAAGTTTTTATTCACATAATAGTACAAAGGTGGACTTAAAGCTCAGTTGCTTTATCTACCAGTCTACCCGAAAACTGTTAAAAAATTACAGACGGTGCAATAATATTTTCAGCAAAATTATACGTATCTACATAGTTACAAATACAAATATTATATCTGTGTTCACCATTCTTTTCTAAAGGGATTTGTTTTGTTTTGAATTTGTTATGTTAATATATTTTTGCTGTAGACATAATCATCACAAAAATCATCTGCGCACCAGCCATAAACCGATGACACCCAAAAATAAACATTACTAGTATTTACGAAAAATGATAATGAGCCACCACCGTCGAGGCCAGATTCTGACAAAAGCGTCTACAAGCAGCCACATCCATCAGAGGCAGACGCCGGGTCTCCTAGAACTAATACCAATTGCAAATCGGACCAGGAAGCAAGTAACGTTCGGGAACTTGTAATTCAAGATGCGTAGGCGCCATACGTTACCGATTAAACACATTCGCGATCAGCTAAGACGTACGAGGCGTCGATTTGGGAACATTTTAGTGTTCGTGACACGAATTCGTCGGGCTACAATGGAGCCGACAACCCGGATGTTGTTGAGTATTCCTTTGCCTTCTTGAAAATCTATCTTGCTGTCTGTTGTGTCTGGTTCTGGATTCGATGGATTTGTTAGTCTACTAATAGTGACAATTCTCTGTACTCAAATATGACTTATGATATTTTGTGAATGAATTTATCTCCATTATTTACAATATTGTATAAAGTTTTCCTATGATTTTGTTCACGTCCATACGATGCATAACCCCGACATCTTAATTACATCCCTTGCGGTAATTATGAAAACATTGTGCGTATAGTTTTTATATCCTCTAGACAAGGTGTAGGCTATAAGATTAGTTAGTTTGCTACTTGTTTTATACCAATATATATTTTTAATGATTATATATGACTTTAATAGTAGTGTAGTAGTGGAATTACGATGTAAGTGGCTCACTTATTTCTCTATCGTATGGTATAAAAAAATACGTAGATAGCGGATTTTTAAAAATTAACTTTTCCAATTTGTTAAAACTATGCCAGGAAGGAATTTGCAGGAAAACAATACGAAAGTGCTGCGAATTCATCTCAACCAAACCAAACAAATCATCCAAGTTCGCGTGCAACTAAGCGATGCTACAAATAAGAATAATCGACGCGTCGATCGCGAGTGCCAATTTGAACGTTCGATTCCATTTAGTTATGACTTACTCGGTAATATATTTGTTCATTGAGGCAATTAGGTTGGTAGCCACCAATTTATGCATTCTCCTTCCATTACTTATTACCTACTCACTAGTTTTTGCTCGCGATGTTGTCTGCGTTGACTCCGATGAAAACTTGATGAAGTTTCCGATTTTAGTTTGAACTAAACATATGGCCGTGTGGTGTCCGGCAGAGTAGAATAGAACCAACCCCTTACACTCATGGGTGTCGTACAAGTCGACTAATGTTTTCTAGGCAAAAGATCAAGTCTCCGTTGTCTGGAAAATGGGCAGCAGCATTTTCCATTGTTATATTTAAACACTGCGATCTCCAACCCGCCTGCCAAGCGTGGAGATTATGGCAATAACCTCCCCTTTCGTAGGAGAGGCCCTAAGTCCTGCAGTGAACTGTTACGGGCTGTGGTGATGATGAAACATATTTTAATCCTGTTCTGTAGTTCTTCAGTCGTCATCAAGAGATATTCTAACAATTAGTTATTCTCTCTTTGATTTTTCTTTACAATTTTGGGTAGTATTGAATTGCTTATGATTATATGAACCATTTCCTTTAAAAGTGGTGTCATATTTTTTATTTATGTTGACTTATTGAAATACTTGCAAATCTACATTGAAATTGCTATGAAATTCAATTCAATCCAAAGAAACACGACATATTTTTTAACTGGCCATTAAAAATTGAGTTAAATCCATACAGACACGTGTTATAAATATCGATACAGGGGGTCTTACTAATCTCTGCTTCTTTTGCCAGTGTATGGGTATCCAAGTTATCCTGAGCTCCCTTGCTGTGGTGTTCTTGTGTTTTTTACCAATTTTCTCACACTGCGTCATTCCACTTTGTATTCACGTCACTCGACTCCCCATCTCGAGGCGCTACGTGGAATGGTTCCTTACGAAAATTCTCAAGAATCGGAACCGTGTCTTTAACCAAATTAGTCGAAACTGTGTCTCAAGGACCGCTTCTCGTTACCGCGTACAAAAAAAAAGATGATTTAATTGTTTTTCCTTTTCGACTACTGGATTTGGTTATTTTTTAAAGTCACTGTTTTGAATACAGAAAAATATTTAAGTCAACTATCAGTATTGAAAACATACAGTAATTTGGTAGTAAGTAATCCAAATGGTTAGCTACCGTAAAAGAGCAAAAGTTGATTAACACTTCAAGAAAAAAATCCTTTGCCGCTGCAGTAACATTCACAGCATTTGGCAGCAAACCGATTTTAAAGAGACTAAACTAAAAACCATATCGATTAAATTGTCTTTCATATAAAGAAATTTGGAAGTCGGTCCATCCGTTCGAGAGCTACGTTGCCACAGGCAGACACACAGCTCAACACATACCATTGAGTTATTATACCTAGCGGAATACCAATCTCTTTGACACATATACAGAGCCACAGATAAACAATTCAAACTTAAAACTTATATCACCACAAAAATTGAACTAAAAGTGCAAGTAAAATGCTACAAAATTCACCACCGAACTTTGGGTCCTACATCGTCGGTGTGTTCCCGACAAGCCCGTTTTTTGACCAACATTTTCAGCAGCGGCCGGCGCGCGCGCCGCAAAAACCTACGCTGTAACTCATAAGTTTATGTCGCGCCGGATTCCGAAGAACCTCGCCTGATCAAACTTGATCTATAGGTTGATTGCGAAACCTAAATCGCATTCTGAAAATGCGCAGATTATACCTACTTCATATCGGATTTGATCATCTCTTGAATTGTAAATGTGGATATCGATATGTAGTGTATTTACTATAGCTTCATTATCGCCCTCGACAGTCTCTAATTATCCACTTTTAGACTTCTCCACCATATTATTCTGACTTAGCTTATCAAAAACATTACTAATTAACACGAAGCGTTTCTATACCCATAAAAAAATTCAAAATCACCCGAAACGTATCAAAAAGACAGCGCTCATAACTGGGGTATCGTTAAATCAGGCCGTATCAGGTAAATCAAAGCGAACAAGGTCGTTTAACACACTAATTATAGAGGAATCCGGAGTGGAATCGTATCATCCTGTAGGTCGGAGCGGGTCCGTGGCGCCGGCCCAAAATTCCCTGGCTGGCGATGCGGAGATAGGCCCCATACATGTATTATGTATAACAAATGGGAGACAACGGTAGGGGCGTTTCGGTGGTCAGTTGCGAGCTACGGTTTTGGCTTCTGCGTATTTGGGGACCGATACTTGTTTCAGTACAGAGCTGTATATGATGCAGGCTTTCGGCTTCATATTTACACACACGCGTTTGACAGAGACGATACTTTAGGAAGTTAAACTAGTCGATGTGCATTATTAAAAGGGTTGTTCTGTAGTTTTCTTATTGGAAAGTCGTTTGTATCGTCCGCTCTAGCAAATATGAACGGAATAAAAATATTCGCCTACTCGAATTCCGGAACTATCTTCTAAAATCTTTGTCAAATTTTTCAAGGTTTTGTTAAATTTACATAGAGTAGTAGTGGAATATGGATGTCTCTGTGATCAAATTTACCTGGACTGAATTTGATTCTATAGTAGCAGAGAATGTAGAGGAGACTCTACAACAGACAACGTATTTACAATGCTTAAACTGAAAATTTCTTAATTGATTAGGACATTAAATTTCTGTTTCATTCGTCAACGTATGTCTTTCAATCGTTTCTAATAGTAGGATACTTACAGTGTGTATATTTTAAAATACAGTTGCAAAATCCACAACATTGCTCAATTTCGGCCTCTAACCGATCCTAAAGGACTCTACTCTACTGTAGGCCAAACGGTCCCCCAACGCCGTAACCACGTGGCACGTTCCCCTTTCGCCCCACCGCGCATGCGCCGCCATCTTCTTATTTCTGGCTCGCGACGACAGTTTTTGCCCCTTTTGCCCCCAGTTCTATGGAAACTAGAACGCTACGTTCCGCGGATGCCTGAAGGGCCTCAGCTGAGCGTTATGCCATAGGAATTCTGTCTTTGTCTTCGTCCGTGCCGTCAGATTGGCCGTCATTGTTGTTTAACAGTTCTATTTTGGCGGTAGCTGGTGACAGATACAGCGGTGTTGTTCGTTGTAACTCTAAATGTTGAGAAGGAAAATCTAGAAGTAATTTTAGACATTTTAGTTAACCATTCAGAAATACTAAGTAACATAGATATAACATTGCACTTGCATAGGAATTTATTGCGCTGGTTTAGCGACGTTATTGCTCTACCTTTGAAATTATGTCATATATTGTTATAGTTTTTAGTATACAATTAGCTATATTACTCCTGATAAAATGCGGCAATTCTCGTCTAAAATATCTACCACCTTTCACACACCACGATCCTTCATTTTAGTGGAGGAATTCGCTATAATGTCCGCGCTTGGCCAGCGGGTTGGAGATGGCAATATTTCAAATACACAACATAAAACACTGCAGCCCACAGTCTGGATGGAGCTCCTAACTGATTATCCTCTATCTAGTCTTAGACAAGACATTAGTCGTCTTAAACGACTCCCGTAAGCTTAGGTTCCATCTTTTGTTACGTTTTATTTTTATAATACTAAGGTGATGAACAAGCTTACAGCCTGCCTGATGGTAAGCAGTCACCGCAGCCTATGGACGTTTGCAATACCAAGAACATCAACCACGCGTTGCCGATACCGTAAAAATCTATTCACCTCTTTCTTGAAGAACTCCATTCTGTACACTCCAGGGAAAGCCTCTCCAGGTAGTTCATTGCACTACCTGAGTATGCGCGGGAGAAAGTTCCTTGCCACTGCCACCGCACTGCTAACCTTGCTAATTACCTACATTACTATGACTTCTACTATCCGCTTTAACCCATCCACGTCTCCTATCACAGAGTCATCAATCTATTTATCACCTGTCACACGCACAGGACCATCGATCACGGCGCCATCGTCGTTTTTAATCAAATATAAATAAATTTCCTCACGTACCCATTCCCAGAGCCCCCGACTCCACTCACGTAACTGGTCCTCACGGATCCTCATTGGCGTATTTCGTTAATTGTTTACTTCTACTCGTAATCAAGCTAATGGTTGAGCAATTAACCCCTTTTCCTTGAGAACCGCTGGGATCGGCAGCGCCTGGGGAATTTAAATGGGTGATTGGGATTGGGAAATCGGCTACTGGTGGTATTAAGCTCGATACTCAAGGATTTAAAAGGTTGACAGAATTCCGAAATATTTAATACAGTCTAAGGCGCTGTCCTAATTGACAACGGTAGTGCGGCCATGGTCGTTCGACGGACGTCGTTCGGCCAATAGGCTCAAAACCGCCAGTCGCACGATCATGGTCGTATGACCGTTTGCCAATTAGGACAGCGCCTAATAGACTGTGTGGGCGCCGTAGGTCATCGAGTATAATAAAAATTCCACTTTGTAGAGATAGTAGTGTAATTAATAAAATTTTTACCAATAAATGAATTGAATTGAATTGTAATAATAATATGTTTGTGACATCTGAATTTGTAATTAACTCCCTTGGACAAAATACGTTATTTTGTGTAACTAACCTCACGACATTAAGATTGTGATTATTTTTTCTGTTGTAACATTATTTCAAGAATAATGACTACTCAAGAATTTAATAACATTTGACATTTAAATTTATGTTTATCAAAATAAATGAATTGAATTGAATTTTAGACGTTTAGGTGACCTACGCAAAGTCGATATGCCCAAAAAAAATATTTTTTTTTTTTATGTGAAATGTTTCTTGTAGGTACTCAATGACATAAGGTAACCTACGGCGACAATACAGTCTATAAATATAAGCCAGGCGAATGAATTATTTACCAAATTAAGTACAAAAAAAACCGACGAAGCCAACTAATCGTACCAAAACATTGCCACTTAAAGAATAAAAATTTACCTAGAACCGAATAAAACTCTTAATTCGCGCAAAAATCTTACAACCTCCACAATGGACGCTGAAACAAAGCATATTGTCTCAAAGCGCGCCACAATGAGAATAAAGCGGCTTTTATGCCTAATGTGATTTAGGACAACGTCGGCTTTGTTTCTAGTGAAGTGACGGTATAGACGGGGAAATAAAAAAGGTTGTAAATAACGATTAACAAAAAGCGGTGTCATCTCGAACCTTTATCGGGGCGCCGGTAGCCGCGGGGCGGCCGGTGGAGTCGCTGTTGGGACTAGAATCATTTTTTGTACACGATCCATGTTTTTACACATGATACAAGATAATATGTTAGTGGAGATCTTAGAGCCTATTGAAAAACTGTACTCAATGTGTGTTCTTAGTAGAAATAAAGATTTTTTAATTTTTTCCAACCCAGTTTGAAGTGGGACAAGGAAGGAAGAAGTCAATACATATGGTCCTACGAGGATGGCGATATTTTTCTTTTCTCATCAAAAATAATTTTTCTCATCAGAAATAATTTTACAATGCGATTTAGGTTAACGAATGTATCTGTATTATTCATGTTACGACAAATACTGTATTAGGTATTCATGTATATTTATTTGACACGCATAGACTTTTAATAATAGACTTTGAATAATTCATCCAATTGAGATCTGTTAGGAAGTTTTATACAAAAAAAAATGCATTAGAACACGTATTGGGCATTATCCAGCCAACTAAATTACAGCCATAGTTTGATAAAACGAATAAACCTATATTTTGAAAATTAACTTTAGTTTTTATTTTCAACACAAGAAACCCCCGATAGGATGCGCGAACCCACGACATAGGTTCATTCCAACCAGTCACATTATCACCCGACTTTTTCCTCTAGCCTCTTTTTAGTCTCACGACTCCACAGACGTCGATGTCATCTCTAGATGCAGATAACTCCGACGTGATGTAAGCGGGCTCTCGTGGCGCCACCTATAGCCTAGCCCGCCCTCGCTGCGTATAGCCAGTCTTGCTTGTTTTGCTATCGGTTCTATAGTCTGTGGACCTTCGTTATTGACACGGGAGGCTGGCTGGTTGCAATTTTTTATGCGAATAAGACTGTATAGGTAATTAAATAAAGGGTCTTGTCCGTTGCGTGCTAGATGATTAAAAGTGGATGTGGTTATTGGTAATTAATAAGTAGGTGCTAATTAAGGTTATAATTCTATCAGTATGATCCTAATTGTAGAAAACTTCCACTCCACTTTTCATTAGGTGGCCCGCTTGCCTGTTTGTCTGCCGTATAACATAAAAACAACGATTTTGTCCACTTCATTTAAATCATTTGTTACAGGTTATTTGCGATTTATTTTTACAAATTGAATTTAAACGTGAGTTTCAGATAAATTGTTTATGTTTGTTTTGTTAACATTACAAACATTCGCATTTGTAACATTAACGAAATGAATTAGTTTGCCGTTGAAAATATGGTCCTTTGCGCGTATGGTCATTCGCATTACTAGTACAAGGCGTCGAAAGTATGTAAAGGTTCATAAAAAAAAATTCCAGACACATCTATTCTAAAAAAAAAAAAATTTTTTTATTTCTCGTCGATCCAACAACATCAACGGCCATAATTGTAATAGATGAGCATATTTAGAACCATTGTTTATTCATAAGCATACGAGAAAAACCAAACACGCGTCACGTGTCCCGATAAGCCGCAGATGCTCTTGCGCAGACGTATCGTCAAAATTCCGGAGATCCCCCGATTATTGAGTACGGGTTGAGTCCAATATGAGTAATTATTCATCTGTTATCGTGTCGCATCTGTGGCGGTACGGCGTCGCAGCGACGTCGACATGACAGCGACATGGCGTTTGTCGCCGCGGTTTTTGTCCGGCAGACACTTGTCGGCGAGTGTTTAAAACGTTGCACCGAAATGATAATGGTCCTTAATGTTTTTTGTCGTTCTTATTGGGTAGTTATTTGCCTAAACCTGCGTCGAGAAACAATCAAGAGTACCTAAGTAAGATTGCTTCTTTATTTGGAATCTTAAGGATCTCTAATGCAAAATTTAATGATCAATATATTTTTACAAGCTTTTGCATATTATAAGTAGGATGATGATAGGCATCTGACTTGAGTAACCTATACTCTAAGATTAATAGGAACTAATACTATTAAAATTATTTTAACATCTACTCGACAATGTCCAATGATGTATCAAGAAATGTCACCGTTAAAGCATGGCCTTGTTACCCCGCAGGGAAATAATATCATATGAAACTTCCGTAGGGAATAAAGTGATTTGAATTTGGAATGTTAATATTCGAATGACAACTCTTAGCATACGGGCTTTGTATAAAGACTTTATTCGAAAAACTCACCAATATATTATTTACATTCTAAAAAATAAGAGGCGCCATTGCAAGAACTGAGACTAAAGACACATGTATTAAAATATAACTAATGACAAGAATCACAATACTTGCACGAAATATGTCAGTGGCTCTTTGCACTTTGATGTTAGTTTATTGCGATATTGCATGTAAACTTGGTTAAATTGTTCAAAGTTTGAAGGTGGTAGCACATCAGCTTTAAACTTTACCGGTTGTCACCTTCGGTTCTCCAGTCCGGTAGCGTACGGTTTACACTCTCTCTCTCTCTCGTTTCCCATTGGTTAGACCGGCTGTGCGTCAGTTTCAATGAGTTTTTACTATCGTGCGGTTTGATCCGACCCGGGATCGGCTTTTGGTTTTAGTTAAGCCGTAAGGCCTATCCGGCAACCGGATGGGGCGACCGGGTATTCTTTTTTGAACCTCTCGCCTCTAGTCGAACGGTTTTCAATTTTGATTTTCAGCATGAACAATTCAATATTTTGTTGTATTACGTCGTTTTACCTATCTTTGAAACATGCACTTACAATGTTGAAAATATAATTTAAAAAAACCTGTGGGACACAGGCGTGAGCTTTATGTATGATGATGTATGTGTGAACCTATTTAAAAAAAAAAATTGTGCCGAAAATCTAAATTGAAAACGGTTTGACTTGAGGCTAGCATTTCAAAAATAGAGCCACTAGCGTGACAATCGTATAGTATCGTAGATATTTTTCAGTGACGGTTTAAAACAGATTGGTAGCCAAAGAAAATGTCCAGATGTTATACAATAGGCAAATTATTTTTCACTTCAATATGAGGTATACTCGCAGCACAGCTGATGAGGTATGATGTAGGTAATAAAAATATACAATTACAACTTACATCCATACATTTCATTTTTAACCTGCATACCTCATTAGCTACGTGTTGGTGGTACACAGTTAAAAAAAATAAAGATTACAATAAAAAAAAAATTAATTAACCAAAAAGGCGAAGCTCGAACTCGGCCAACACGTTGTCCGTTATCCAAACAGATGTAAATATAAAATGCGCAATAATTAAAACTGTAACACTATTATCCGGCCAAATTAAAATTCCAAAACGAATGTTCTCTAGGAACGTGCATGCAGTGTCGCCTTGATACGGGCGCGTAGCTCTACAAACACTAGATGTGACTTCGTGTGACAAGTACGGCCATGATGAACAAAGACATTGGACATAGATGGAGCCTCGACCTATAGATAATGTATAGTGACAATCTGTCACAACTGTATACAAATTACTCAATGTAATACAAAAATCTTATTAAGATGACCAAGGCCACCAAATTTGATAAAGCAGTGGGTATTTGACAATTTATAGGCCGTCCTTTTTGGACACTTTATGTGCACCATTAAAAAGAGAAACAATATATAGGTTATGACTTCAGCTGTGAGTAGGCCCCTCTACTCCACTATGTCAATTTCTTTAATGATGGACTTTATAACTCTTTTGATTGGAGTTGACATAAGCGAGACATAATTCTTGTTAGATATCGGTTTACATTTTAAGTGATACCCGTAATAATCCCATGATATTCCCGTTATTATAAGCAGAATTACATACTTTGTTATAAGTATAATAATATAGATAGGCTAGAGAACAGCACCACTCTTCATAGACTACATCTTGAAACAGATCATTTATTATACTAGTGCTCCCGACGCGACTTCATCCGCGCATTCATTCCTGCCTGTATTAAAATCCGTTGCGTAGTTTAAAATATCTAATCGTACATAGATACATAGGGACAGACGGCGGGTAGCGACTTTGTTTTATGCTATTTCTAGATATAGATATCAAGCGCGACAAAGCCATTCGCGATACGCAGGCTGGCGTGGGCAGTTATTGACTATACCAAGGTATTGTCTCTACAATGCACGCTTGACAATCGCACACCAATCCAGGCCAGGCACCTTTAAAGGGAACCTCCAAAATTTAGGTTTCTTAACGACAAACGATTCAGTCGGCTGCATTTTATTAACCTTTCCGTTGTTCAATCCTTAAAAGATTTGCGATTGTTTGGAATTGAGGTGCTACGTGGGCGAGTTTTATTTGATTTTTGTTGTTGTTAGTTAGTTGTTGGTCTTTATCGGCTTAAAATTTATGCAGCCTTTTTAGATAGATAGATATTAAATTACATTCGAAAACTTTTATCCTTGCCTTGCCTGCCTTTAACGTCTATAATCTTCTTGAGCTGCGAGTTGGCGAATTTACCACACCAAATCAAAAGAAGAACTCCGTTCATGAGTTACACATACCAACCCCTTTGACATAAAGGCGACAAATGTCTTAGAACATCCGCCTTCGTAAATCAAAAAGTGGACGGTGTTTGCCGGACACGAAGATTATTCCAAAACCCTCCACTGATGTGGAGGCGGTCCAAGTCCAATAGTAGACTGATATGGACTGTTGGGTCTTCAACCAGCAAATCTGTGTCGACGAAGAAATAAATAAAAATTGTACTAGTCAACTACGCTCGATGTTTCAGCGGGCCACTTCCATGAGCCCATACGTCCTCGCTCCCAGCGTGTGGGGCGCATCCTACGCCCCGCCCGCACCGCGTGAGTTAGTGCCCCGATCGACTATAAAGATAAACCGAATTCCGCCACCGTACACACACTGTAATTAATAAAAAATGTACTTAATATAATATATATAATATTTGGAAGTATCTAAATTCGTAGGTACACGCAATTCGGAACGGAACGCAAAGTTGTTCAGAGATAAAGGAGTGTACAGTACCACTTGTACAGTTGTGGGTCAATGTATAGTGGTTTCATGCTGTGAAATTGTCTCGTCGTTTCTTCTTTGATTAAGGAGTTGCCTAATGAGAAATGTATGTAAAAAGTATTTTAAAAGAACTTGTCTACATTGTGGGCACTCGCTTGTGAGAGCACAACCGGGATATTGACGCCAAGACGATTATGATCTACATAAATTGCTATAGCATTTGTATCTATCGAATAAGTAGACCTACTTTTGAAGGTAAGTTAGGATCAGACTTATTACTGATAGGTAAAAGGGCCGGTTTGTGAAATCTACAAAAATTAAACTCGCTATTTATTCATATTATTATATCAGACGGGACTTACACGCGTCGTACCTTCTCGATTTGTTTTATTTTTTTATTTTATCAAACGTAAAAAGTTTTCAGTATCAGATCAATACGCTACTGAATTAAGTCTTTTCATTTAGACTTGCAATAATTTGGTTTTCCCGCAATTGTATTGGCTTCAAAACCCCAACCCTAGCCGATATGCTAATACAAAAGTAGTGAAGCTTCAAAACCCGAGCCTGCAAAGTTCGTCGGGGCGCAGAGTGATGCGGCGTTGACTGATTCGAAAGGCGAGACGTGTCGATGTCTGCGGCTCGATTGCACTAACGGCAGGGCTAAACTAAACTAGGGTTAAGTTAGTTTTGTATGCAGAATTTTCTCATCTACAGATTAATTATTTTATAGATAAGAAAAAGTGGACGTAGTTTCTTCTAGGACGTTAGTCTTGGATAATTAAGCTCATGAAGACTTTCACTGAGTAAACGGAGTACGTAAGTAAGTTCGAAAATTGAAGAGTAAAAGCGTTTATCCATTTCAAGTTCTCAAGAGTATTCACTCCAATTGCTGAGAATTACTCACCGGTTGGAGTCATGAAAATTACTCTGCCGCTCTAACAATCTTTGTTAGAAAATTTTAATTAAGACGGAAAACTTGTATGTACCTAATTTTACCACACGCTTTGCGTCGAAACTGGCTCGCGACTGGATTCATGTAATTAGTACGGAATCTCGTCGACTGCCACTAACGGTTGGTTAGATTAGAGGAAATAAAAATAAACTTCTTGCACGGTATGGTCAGCAATATTGGTTAGTATTTATAATTTCAACTCCAGGCTTTGTTGGCGAAGGTTTCGATGATGATTATATTCCGTTTCGACGTAAAGGAAAGATAAAAAAAGGTCTTTTTTTTACTAATCTTAGACGGAATTAGGATAGTACTTAGATAAATATAGTACCGAAAAAGCATTCCACTGTTGCACTTTAGTCTCCTACACATCAATGAAATGTTTTGCATAATCCCCACGCCTGGTAGGCGAATAATAAATGTTATGTAAAACACATTGTTGGTATTACATAAACACTCACGCCCGTATCCTACACGGGTAGGCTTAGCATGCTGGTCGGCTTTAATGTTATTTTATTCTCTTCAGAGAATCTCTGAACTATATGCCTAATTACAACTCTACTTATCCTCTTAGAAAGTCGCAATGTCGATGTCACAACATCCTAACCCAACCACTAGGAGTTTGTGTAACCGGCCCCTCTCGAGGGAAGCCGCAAGAATGCGTCAACGTGTTGGATGCGCCCCTCCCACCTCCCCTCGCGTCCCCTGCGTCGCCACTTTTATTTCGCGCGAATTCTAGCGCTTACCCCCCAATTAGCTACTAATCAAAATTCAAAATTTCTTTATTGATTAGGACATTAAATATCTCTTTCAATCGTCACAAAGGATGTGGAAAAAGGGGGATAGGAAAGTAGGAACGAAACACGCTGACACGCTGGCCGCCCTATGGCCGTAGATAAACGTATCCCTCGCCAACCACGACCGAACCGTGCCCGACAATGCCAGGCAGAGCCGGAACGCTATATAATATATAATCAAAATGGTAGCAAAAATATGTCTAAATTCTTCGTTTCAATGGAGAAACCTGGCTTTGCCTTTTGAAAAAGTTTGATTGGGAAACTTTTTTTTCATTGTCAATAATATTGAATCGTTTTTGTTAGTTAATTTGCTTTTTTTTATATTAAAACACAATGTCCGAAATTCCGCATCGAAATATCTAACGAAATTATGATGTCGATAGTTATTAAAAGTCGACAAATTGGATTAGTAAATGACGCGTAAAGGAGTCGCCACAAGCATGTATTTTAGACATGTGATATCTTTAGACCTAGTCAAAATATAACTTTTTTTTCTCGCCTGTCCAAATGACAGTCCTACCCACTAAAAACCACCACGTTGCCCCTCATATTCTCCTTCTCAACGAGATCACGGGTACGGTTAGCACACTCCGCAATCTCGTTGATGAGTAACTTGCTATGGCAAACACCTCTTATTTCTTCTGCTCTCATCTTTGTATCTTACGGGCCTAAGTTAAGCCTTCATTGGCTCGACAAAATATACCTGCATCAATGCCACTTAAAAAATGTAAAACCGTATTATTTGATATTTTCTTTTACAAACAAATTTGTAAGGGTCTTAAAACTGCTTTTTCCAGACAAAATGAGTGGTAAAATAATGGCCAACAAAAAAGTGGCTGCAATTATTAATCAAAAGTTTAAAATAATTATCTTTGTCATAATTACAATCTTGAAGCCCAACTAGGTAGGGACTACGACAAGTGGCCTCAATTATTTTTTGTGTACTCTTATGTAAAATAAAAACTCTTTTAATCAAATTTTGCTTCAACCTACATGATTGTAGTAAATGATGAATCTTCAGAATGATACGAGTCGATTGTTATTTTCTCTCTTCATATAAGGAAAATATTGAGCTGTCATTTTAGTTATTATGCGGAAAAATGACAGTTCAAAATTAAATTAACTTTAACGTTATTATTTTTTAGTTGAACCATGATACAAAAAATTAAAGATGTAACCAAAAACTCTGTGCGACTCTTTCTTACAAAACTGAGAGATATTACTAATTAGGAGTTCTAAACGTGGATAACTTGCTAATTTTCAAAGCTATAAAAAATTTTGCTCTCTGTTCTTTATGTAAAAATCCTCCATTTGATGTAATAAAGGCATTTCAATGTATGGCGAAAAAATAAATAAAAAACTAGGTACTTGTTGTTTATAAAAAAAAATATTTTGGCGTTCATGTGCCGGTTGTGCACTCGCGAACGAGGACGATCCAGAAGTTGGCAGATAATTGCAGTAGAGCGACTGCCATCTAACCTCCGTGACCCTGCTACCAGGGGAACCTGACCAGATTGAATCAGTCGCCTGAATATGCAGGTTTCTCCACGATGTTTTTCCTCGCCGTAAGTGCAACGGTTAGTGTTCAACTAATGTACATAACTCGGAATAGAGTCATTGAGCACTGATATTCGAACCCGCGACTTGTTGTTACACTTTTATAATTAGGTAAATATCTTCCCATTGAAACTTAGACGTAGTTTTCCATAGTATTGTAGGCCGAAGTGACTACCTACAAGGAACTTATCATCACAGCCCGTAACTGTCCACTGCAGGACTTAGGGCCTCTCCCACGAAAGGGGAGGGTATTGCCATAATCTCCACGCTTGGCAGGCGGGTTGGAGATCGCAGTGTTTAAATATAACAATGGAAAATGCTGCTGCCCATTTTCCAGACTAGGGAGACTCTTGATCTTTTGCCTCGAAAACATTAGTCGCCTTGTACAACACCCATGAGTGTAAAGGGTTGGTGCTATTCTACTCAGCCGGACACCACACGGCCAGGAACTATTCAGACCATAACCTCATCCATCATTCGACAATTAATTGAGCAGACACTATTCGCGCCAGTCATATTATGACACCTTATTTTATAGTCACCACTATCACTTCGATGTTTATAGTTCTGCGCGCAATTTACTCATAAATTCAACATAAATAATAAAGCATAAAGTTAAGGCTACTCAGTAAATGAGTTATGATAATTGTTTAATATTTTGAAGAGCGATACAGAACAATCTATAGACAGAGTGAATAGGCTGCTTCTAGACAGGCTCCATCTTGGGCCGCATCGTCACTTACCAGCAGGTGAGAAGGCGGACAATTGCCCGGCTAGCCCAAAATTAAAAAAAAAAAATTTGATTAGAAAAGTTTGCTATCCTCATGGCTGAGGCCTCTCTATTAGCTGGCAAACTTTTTTTCTGCTCTGTGCACAATACGATCACAATATTGACACAGATGGACAACTTACTCAATACACTGCGCCAAATGTGGGCTAAGATTGCGTTACTCTCAGGCGATACTTTGCGGTCTATAGTGCGAGAACACACGTATTTGATTTCCACACTATAAGTATTTCAATAAGCACTACACCTATCTATACATATGTAGTAAAAAATTCGCTTCCCGCCGTCTGTCCCTATGTATCTATGGACGATTAGAATCTCTTTTAAACTACCAAACGGATTTCAATGCAGTTTTCAATAGATAGAGCGATTCAAGAGAAAGTTTTATAAGCAAGAAAAAGAGGGTAGTTAGAAGTAAAGTAGGAAGTACCTGCGCGAACTCCCCTGCCATCTGACAGGCCTCATCTTTCGTGGCGCGGATTGTATTAGGTTGGCTCTTACCACTGCAATTCCATTAACCAGGATCTAGTGCGTCGCTGGCGACCCGAGACATTGACGTTTAATGTTCAATGGCTCAGGCAATCTGAGGATGAGCTAATCTATTATACTAAGATGCTGCCAATACTGCCTTGAAACCCGAATCTTTGATTAGATCTAGGGCTAGAATATGGAACGCTACATTGTGCTTTATTAGTTTGCAAAAATCAAGAACAGAGGAATAGTTTCTCAGTATCTAATATTGACTATAATTAATTTAGTTATAACTAGTGGACACAGCGCGACTTTACCTATATCCACCCTTTCTTTTCATGCTTATAAACTTCCTTTTGAATCGCTCTATCTACTGTTGAAAACCGCATTAAAATCCGTTGCGTAGTTTAAAATATCTAAGCGTATCGCTCTATCTACTGTTGAAAACCGCATTAAAATCCGTTGCGTAGTTTAAAATATCTAAGCGTACATAGATACAGACGGCGCGAAGCGACTTTGTTTTATACTATGTATAGATTTGCTTTTGTTGCCATTTTATATCCACATGCCATACTCATAGTCCAGAGAAAGCTTCATATACAAAATTCATAGCAAAATTTTTATAGGTCAACAAATCAGAATTTTCCAATTTAGAATAGGTGTTTTATTGTCTAAATAAATTCCGAGCTAAAACAGCATGAAAAATTATATAATTCAACTGCCGTAAAAGGCGTAAACTCCGCACCAGCGATTCCACATCAATCATATGAACATATAATATTCCTAATTAGCATTTTAGTGTTTATACCCTCATTTATACGTTTACAACCGTTATTTACGACGTGCGACTGTATTCCCGCGCTTTGTGCGACGTGGTGGGTTATTATAACTAGATATTCAACCGTTTCGACCTCAATCGTGTCAAAACTATAAAACAAAAATAAATGTTGCCAATGGTGCTTGTATAAATCTAATTTTTACGGCCCCTATTTAACCGGGTACCCATAAATTAGGGCACCTAATGGCTCAAATAAAACCGTTCAGTTTTGTCTTTTGATCTCATCAGGTCTTTTTAATCAGCTGATTTGATCGTTCCGCGTTAAGGAAAATTACTCACAATTGCAGCTTTTGTGCTGCATTCGTACTATCCTTGATGCTTTTAAGTGTATATATGTATGTAAAATGTCTTGCTTCTCGATCTAATATGTAGTAGTGCATATGTAGGGAAAGAGTGTCGCTATGATATTGTCATGCATAATGTAGATCCGACATGCTGCTTGCAGTATAAAGTACTTAATTTTCAACGGTGTTGGTTATTGAAGCTGCTTAGCTCTGTTGTAAAGTTGTAAACAGCTATACCGACCTTTTCGACTCCAAGACTGTCACAAGAATGATCTCTAGCTTAAATTGTCTCTTTTATACTATAGTATAAAACAAAGTCCCTACCCTACGTATCTATATACTCTTAGATCTTTTAAACATCGCAACGGATTTAAATGCGAATTTCAACAATAGATAGAGTGATTCAAGAGGAAGGTTTATAAGCAAAAAAAAACTGTAGTTAGGGGTGAAGAAGGTCTACGCGAACGAAGTCACGCCGCGTCCAATTACTTCATATAAAAGTAATATAATGGCATCGTCGTCGTCTTTAGTTTGTTCATATTATCTTACCGCACGGCCCAATATCACAATATCCAACTAAACTAGCTTCGTATTCGCCAAAGTAACTTAGACTTGTTACCCCGATCACACACATGCATCCATCAGGGCCTGACGACGTGAAATCTCTGGCTCTTTGTCACGTAAACAGCATAAATAAGCCTTAATGAGAGCTGCACAGTTCAGGACTTTGTGGTAAACTGGGATGACTCGATAGCTATCTTAGGTATGCACTGCAGTTCTACGGTTGAGTTATAGAATAACTAATTCGGAGGCGTTGGTGTTTGAATGGCGAGCTTTGTTTTATATATGACTATGTTACCAACGTTAATTTTTTTTAAATATTAAGTACTAGTAGAAGTATCTAATCTAATTATTTCAATTGTATTTTGATTCCTAAAATTAACTGTTGATAATTTTATATCACTTATTGTTATGACGATGTATGTATAATACTATAAATAAATAAATATAAATACCCATACAGTATTACAATATTATAATTTTGTCTTTTAAAGAGTATTCTGTAAACTTTTATGTGATTTCAAACACAGTAACGCGGCTCATTTTTCTATTGTTACTAGTTTCATATTTTTCCTTTCTTGGGATAATACTAAATGAAATACATACACAACCGAAATTGCAGCTAACCATTTCCCGGTATTTGGAGGCCGTAGCCCTAAAATACCCCCTAATAAATAGTAGTCACCAGGTGAGATGGCAGTCAAATGCCTGGTATAATTATAAAAAAACGCCGTTATAATAACAAAATATTTAAAGCCTTATCAACTTTGAGCGTTTGATTCTGTCCAATAATACGTCGAAAGGACGTCGAATTTTGACCACAGGATCTCAGGAAAAGCATTTTGATTCGCATTGCCTCATTTTAGGCATTTACCACCGCTAAACAATATAACATGCACTGAACAAAAAACAATTTGGAGTGACACAGGAAAACGAAAAAGTTTCCACAATTTCCGCCCCACAAAATGATACAAGACAAATTGATAATAATGACATGCTAACTTTGTCGGAGTTGTTATTGTGACGAGCAGCGGCGGCACTGATTATTATGTGATTATAAATGGCTTTGTTTATTGTGTTTTCTTTTCAGCATTGGATAATAGAAATGACAGTTTTGTAGGTACCCTAGGTACCCCATACAGAGACATTTTTTTTACCACTACGGTGGCAAACAAGCTTTCGCCCTGCCTGATGGCAAGCAGTCACCGCAGCCTATGAACGTTTGCAATACCTGTTACATTTTTAAAGCTCAAATTGTTGATAGTCATAGATCATGCCTCGAAGACCACAATATCGT
Organism: Blastobasis lacticolella; assembly: GCA_905147135.1. NCBI lineage: Eukaryota > Metazoa > Arthropoda > Insecta > Lepidoptera > Blastobasidae > Blastobasis > Blastobasis lacticolella. Next base: position 6,620,833 of record LR990056.1, read on the forward strand.
CCTTGATATAACATAAAGACAATGTTGGAGTCCATAATGCACTAAGTAAGAGCGGTCTTCTCAAGTAATGTTCAGAAAACATAAACTGTACAGGGTACCTATGTAAGGGTGCGTCTAGGGGCCCTATTTTTGAAACCACTCGAATCCACACGAGCGCTCGCTACCTATCTCTTACACACTCGTGGTAAGTTGCTAGAGTTAGAAAAGACAAGCATTAGAAGGCGAACGCTCGCGTGGATACGAGCCGTTCAAAATTAGGGCCCCAGACCTCGCAAACGCGTCGCTAATACGCCGTTGCAACAACGGATCGAGGCGTCCGTGAGATCTAACTAGTTAAGGGTTGTAAATTGGTGGATAGGAGCAACCAAAAGGCGGATTTGTCAACAAAAAATTCCGCTTTCCAGACAAATGTTCCCACAAATGAAGTTCCGCGTTTCCGGACTGGACGCGAAGGCCAAGTACATCCTCCTGCTGGACATCGTTGCCGCCGACGACTACAGATATAAATTCCACAACAGGTAGCACATCATCCATTGCCTGCTGGAACGCGCACCGTGTCCGACCTCACCAACCCACCCATCAATGTACGCCGAGAATTTGGCGCGCTATATTGTCGCCAGATTGTCGGTCCTCCCCGGTCCCAGATGTCACCGTTGATTGCCCGGCATTGTCATTACGGTCCCGTTACACGCTTGTTTTCGTTTAGCTTGTGATTCTACCCACGCGATGCACTACTTCCCACTCACGAATTTCGATTCCTCTCTCGATTGCCGTCTAAACAATTTGTACGATGCACGCTTAATTTAAGGGCAACGACATTCTGTAATACAAGCGGGCACCGCGCGGAATCGCCGCCCGATTACGGATTCAACGCGCATCCGACGGTAATATCATTAAAATATCTTTGTCTCAAACCGCGGCGGTAACGTAAAAAGCGCCGTCGACACCAGAGGTGAGAAATACCGAGGCGACTCGTAGTTCTACCAAATTAACCCAAATTGGGACTAAACTCCGGCAATCTCGTCGGGAGATCACCACAAAAAAGAGTGTACGAGTAATCCGTGTTGGTTGTCGCCTCCGAGTGGGCCGCGGGGCGCGGGCCGCGCGGGCGCATCCGAATCCGAGATCGATAATCATCGTATTTGATCGTGTACATTGTTTAATTCCCGATGACATGCGGCGATAAGGTCCGTTTCTCTTTATGTTCGGCCGATCGACGTTCAATATCAAAACGGCCGACACGCAGGTTTGGCAATATCGAGATGCGGCCGATAAACTTCGATTTAATATCCGTTAATTAATACGACTCGAGAATTCCGGTCCAGCCGAAGACGGCTGTGACTCAGCCGCGACCCGACCGCGCCGACAAAGCGCCCGCCGCCTAGCGCCGTTAATATGGTAATTAATTATTACAAATCTTGCGTTAAACACAAATTATTTACCAATTAATCGATCAATGATTTCTAAAATCGATTTAACCGAGAGCCGCCTGGTTAGCAGCGACGGCGTGTTTGATCAGCGACGCGCCCGCGCAGCATTCGATCACGTGCGTCACGATGTCCGCGGCTGCGCAAAACCGAACAATGCAATCGCGGACCTCGCCATTTCAGGGCCTCCTTGGCGGAAATGCGGTATTTTTGCTAGTCACAAATAGTTTGTAACACCCGAGTAGGACTGCCGCACTATTGATTAGAGCGCCGGAGTGCGGTGCGCAAGCGACCAAATACAGTGTCGATAGTGCGCGCGCGTCGTGCCCCATTGTGCCGCGTGACTACCGCGCGGGAAGCGGTCGAATTCAATTAGCGCGGCCGAGATCACAAGCTAAAAATCCTCGGAACAAGACACAAAAAGCGAAACTAGTCCAGCGACATGTCTGACAATCGACGTGATGTCAAATCGTTGTCGCAAAGAAACTCGCCCAACCCATGTTTTTCTCTCGTATTGCTTGCAGACGTATGTTTCCTGCCTACAAAGTTCGCGTTTCTGGTCTTGATAAAAAAGCAAGGTACATTTTGCTAATGGACATCGTAGCTGCCGACGATTGCAGATACAAATTCCACAACAGGTATAAACAGAGAAAAAATGGAAGAATTAAATTAAAATAAGAACATCGTAGCGATAATGAGGGTTAGCTCAAAAACAGCAGAAGGCTGGAATTAGTTGATCTTATTTTAATGTAATTCGTAATAAAACCGAAGGCAAGAAGCATGCGTATGTATAGAGATGTGAGGCTGATAGGGGATCTGCGTGGTTTCCTAAACCCATTATTTCGTTCGTTAGCCCGAGGCTGCGGCATTGTAGGGAACGTTCGGCAGTTCCAAAAATCACTTGTTCTGTTAACGAGCCCGGCTTCCTTTGCTGGCGGGGAAGAATTTGTCGATTGAAAAACAACTTTTGATTCTGTACCCTATCACTTGGGCGTAACAACGGCTACTGACGAATTTGTTTTGTCGACGGGTTTTTATCTTGCTAGTTCCGATTTTGTTCCGATGAACGCAGATCTCTTTTCATTCACATTGTGTGTTTATGCATGGCTGATTGTGGGATTATGTGAGGCGCCTCTGTGTGCCGCTTGCCTACAGCATGTTAAATCTAATTTATAACTTGTTGAATGGCTTGCATTGTAAATACATCAGATAACAAATGAAGTATAACATACATCGAGTTTTTGCTTTAGCAGAGCATAATTAATATTTGAGCTTATAGTAAGTTAATGAGTGGAGGATATCCCTATAACACCGGTATAAATGAGAATAATATTAATTCATACGCGCACCTGTCATGCACCGTGTTCTTTTGAAATAGTTAATTATTTTTAACATCAATGTGGAAATGTTTCCTAATTTTGTTCGTAATTTTTGTAATCATTTATTCTTTGTTATTTACATTAGAGAACTGTAAATGTTTCATTTTTAACTATTAGTGAGAAGGATCAATTTCTCAATCAATCTGTCATTGAATACTAAACTTTTAATTTGTAAACGAATTATCATTTTGACTATGATCCCAATTGCATTGTTTGGATCACCATTTTATACCTATTCTTTGTTTCCGGAGTCGATGGATGGTGGCCGGGAAAGCAGACCCTGAGATGCCGAAGAGGATGTACATCCACCCTGACTCCCCCTCGACGGGCGAGCAGTGGATGCAGAAGGTGGTTTCCTTCCACAAGCTGAAGTTGACCAACAACATTAGCGACAAACACGGATTCGTGAGTACCGACTTCTTTTTTAGCTGGCGGAAACGGTGATGTGTGTATATCACGCTAGGAATAGAAATATGAAAAATAAATATAAACGGAATAAAGTAGGTACATACAATTTATTGAGACGATTCACCTATAAGATGCTAAATGAACAACCTACGTTTTGATTGGGTTAGAATGGACTACAAAAACCTCTCCATTAAATTAAAATCCCAACAAAACATATAAACAATTTGTTAAAAGTTCCAGGACGCAAGCAAACCGCGATCTATACGAAATATGGATACCTAAATGGGTACGCAAAGTTGAATAAAGCTACCTATTTAATATTCCGTATAATGCCCGCAACATCACCGATTCCAAAAGCGTACACACTCAGCCTTTGTCATGTCCATTATGTTGCTCTTGTATTAATGTTTGACGGAAAATTATCAATAACCAACAAACAAGGAGTCCGGACAATGGTTCATGTCAAAACTACGACGATTCGGGAAAAAAGTGGACCCAAAAAGTAGCAGCGGTCGGAACAGGGTTCCCTTTTTACGTTAAGCAAAAAGTTTATAATGTGGGTGATATTATAATTAAAATGAGGATTGTGGGTAGGACCCCTGTCGGTGACCGCGGGGGGGCATTGTGTAGGATACGGTTATTATGGCTATTTACTTTGGGCACCCATCGTCGCGTCGTTTAGTATTTTTCAATAGATTATCATGTGCCCATCAACAATAGTTGAAGTAGCCAGAAAAAGTTTTGTACCAAGCTTTTTATGTGGTTCCATACGGGTGTAGATTCATACCAGTGAGTGTTGTGCTATCACTGAATTAAAGTTAGCTGTTTATTTTAATGGTTATTTCAATTAAGAATTATTACCCAAAAAAGTGAATCATAAAAAGATTTACTAACCAGATTACTATTAGGGTCACACAAGGCACTATCTTAGGTCCTCTAACATTTATCTACCGACAGATCGGGCGTTAATTGCCTTACCATCGCACTAAATTCACAGTTGTCACGCAAAAGGCCCACCCGAAAATCCATTTGGAATGTTTGCAAAAAACGCCAAAAGTCCAGTTTCAATTTCAAAAAACGCTACCGAAAACGAAAGTCGGCTCTTTAAGGAAAATAATACACTTGAGCGCATTTACACGACCGCGATCCAATCATAGATAAGACGATTGTTGTTTTTTAATTCGGAGAGCGTTTGTTCCTTTTTTGTTTTTTTTTCATGTCAAGTCTTTTGTCTTTGACGAGGGACGTGGGTAATTGAAATAACGATGGTCGCCGCGTGGTATGCTTAGAATTTCGACAACAGCTGACTGTACGGCATGGTGGGTTTTTTTCTGCAAGTTGTCACCGAGCTGTGTTTTATTATTTTTTAAATATATTTTTGTATCGGTATCAAGAAAATAATGAAATATAAATTAGACTTCTATTGTCCTAAGAAGAAAGTATATGACAGTTTAGAGTAAAAGTTGCATTTGCGTTCTATCTTTCCTCATAATAAAACCCAAGTGATTTGTTTGCAAATCTGTTGGCTGTGGGTTTTCTCCATCACTCTTGTCTAGTATCATCCTGTACACGGCCGCATAGTAACAGGTAGATACACCCGGCAGATAGGCGGTCGGTTATTTGTTTTATTTGTATTCCTGTTTGTTTTTTGTGCATCGTTCCGTCCAACATGCCGATTTTTGAACGGCTCTCAATATTTCATACAAGATCCTTATCGGTGGATGTTAGTGACGATTAATTTTGTATTTTTTGTGATATAATGTAGCTCATAGACTATCCCTCAAATATTCAGATACTTAAAACAATCGGAGCTAAGTATTTAGACTGTCAACAAAATAATTCCTGTTGATGACTTTAATTTGTTCTATATGGTTCAATCAGCTAGGTTACAAGTATCACAACTCTACTCATCCTAACAAACGACCTTTTCCACATCAACGTTAACCTGTGTGACATTTCACTCGCGTACAAGCCGCGGCCGTTACCCCTGCGCCTGCGCAGCGCTAATAAAAATTAAATAAAACCCCGCAGTTCTAAGGCCACCGTCGGCGGGGTCGTGAATCAACGCGGCACGGCATTGGTCGCTCGCTCTCTAATTTACAGCCCTCGTCAGTTCGGGGACAGCTTTGGGCCCGTCATTTGTTCTCTGAGGTCGCCGGCCTAAGGTTGATCGCGTAAAACTGTTTACAGGCCGCGCAGATAGGAGGTTGTGATAAGTAATTCTCGAGGACACGATATTTGGCCACTTGCAGAGTGAGTTGATGCAAAAACGATTAGCTAAGTATTTACAGCAAATAATAAAGAGGCATTATTGCAAATTAAGCAGATAGAGTTAGTCAAATTCGATTTTATTCCTTCTATTCGACGCTACTCCAGCTATAAGAAGCAATATTTATAATAAGACATCAAAGGCTGAGATTGTGCATCGATAACATAAATAAACATATCGAGGCAGCATCTGACAAGCATGAAATCGCTCTGATCCGCGCCTCTCAGCCAGGCTTAATCGCGGGCTTATTCCGCACCCGTTTACGACTGGAAACACCGTGGCATTGTGGCCGGGCTCCGCCGGGGGTGTCTCCGCTTGTAATTCGTCAAAGATTGCGAAAAGCGCCGTCTGCAAGCTTTAATTGTGACGGGCTAATACCCAGCCGTCTTCCTTCGAGCGTCTAATTCACTCCAAGTAGCCCATTGTGTGTCGCAGTCTTCCCCGCGAATACAGCTGCCGCGTCAAAAAAACACTCGACGCCTTCGCCGGCGACCAGTTTTAATTATTTATTTAATTAATTTAACAGTACTCGACTGGACCAGGTTTTGACCAATTGAATATTAATTTCTGAGGGTGCATTCACCGAGACTTTTTACTTGAGATATTGTTTCGGAAACTGGCAGAGTTTGCGAGATCGCTCTGGGCTCCTCGATAAATAAATGCGAATAGGCGGCGACACAAAGGCCGGCGGGCCGGTGCGCTTGCTTGAGCAGGAAAGGGCATATGCTCCGTAATTTATATACAGTTATTGATCAAAAGGTGACGTCCTTTGGGAGGCATCGAGGCGTCCCGCAGACGGCCCCTCGCAAACTGCCTATTAAGTAGGGGTGATAAAATCTTGTCCGTAAGTGGGTGAAGGAGACTTGCGGCCGCGTCGATAGGGTTATAATGGATTAATTATCGAGAAATGCCACCGGAGTGCCTGAAAACTAACCCTCCAGACAGGTAGTGCACGCCGCGGCGACGGGGGCGTTATCTGAACAAATTGCGACGTTGTTTATCTTCTTTGCAGCAAAAGTAATGCAGTAGTCCTGTTGTAAAGCGAACCGATAAGAGAGCAACAAGGTTGCATCTTACCTTTTAAACCGCTTGCGACTAAACAACTAGAATTATCGACGATTGTTACACAGGTTTGGACAAATTACTTACATCTTGCGTTTCTTTATCCAGGCACAAAAGCAATTTCGCCATTAAAAGCCGGGTTAAGCCTGCCGAGAATAGACTTTTTTGCAACGAAAGGCTTCTGAAACTCCTTGTGGGTAGTTGAAGTGTAAATTTTAATCCTTTTCACGCTCTTGACTCCGCTCTTTGGGCTTTTTTTGTTGAGTGTCTTAATTGCCATATGGCGCCGTTTTTAGACATTCCAGCTAGATTCGTTGTCCAAATATACGATGGTTCGGCGTTTATGTTGAATATCTGCTGTATGAGACATAGCTATAAATAAATAAAAAATTCTTAAATCATAAGCGGAACACATTAACATGAAAATTTAACGTAGAAAAATATGTTTAAAAGGTAGATAATTAATAATAACTAGGATAGAATACGATCTAGATTAATTTGAACTTTTTACTGTTTTTTCCTTGATTGATTTTCTTGTATGTCATTAAACTTTTCACTTTGACTTGCTTATTTGATTTTTTATTCTGCATTACAGAGAGCTTCTAATAAAGTAGATATATCTATAACTACAGCAGCGATCCAAATATACCGTCTGTCAGACTGTATTGTATCCCAAAACAATAAAAGTAGGAATAGTTTTACAATAGAATATCTAAACGTATGCCTAGGTATCCATACTAGACTGGTAATAGATTATTTGATCGATGGGATACATATTAGCGCTGGATTAGCCGAGTATCGAGTTACTGTCCATTTGTGATTTGACCCTAGGTGTTATTCGTTTGCAAACATGGGGTGGTTAAATAAATAGTGTAAATGGTATCGCTTTGTTTGTACGGAAACCTCACTGTGCTAGCACAGTACAGGGTGTACCAAGTATTCCGGGCGAATGAAGCCACTTATCAAGGTTTTTTTATATTAGACAAGACAGGCATTTCACATTGGTAAGTGACGATGCGGCCGAAAATGGACTGATGGATGGACTGTTAGAATGCGATCAAGAGATAAATAATCTAGTTTTAAAACCATGCATGAAATAATAGGAGTATATTGGAGGTATCTTTAGAGGCGGGAAACGCATTAGTAAACCTTGGTGTTGCTGATGCCCATAGGCAGCGGTGACCACTTTCCATCAGGTGGCCCATTTGCCTGTTTGACTGCAGTAGAACATTAATAAAAAGTAATGAAAAGATCAAAGACTCCTAAAAAACGGAGGTTTCTGTTAGAACGAACAAAGAAAACTTTGCGCGTGGCTAAAAATGGAACTAAATTTTTAAAGACAGCCAACAAGAACAACCAACCAAAAACAATAACAGGATTGCCATATCTAAGAGAAGACTTGTCTTGCGTGCACTCCAGTTCCAATCGTCAAACGTCAAAGCAGATGAACATAAATTCCTCACCAACAATAATATGTACAAATTGAATTAGACAGAGATACAATTTATATACATAGAAAGATAAATAGTAGTAGAAATGCTATTTACTGAATGGTTTAGCACACATGGGTATTGAAAACATAACACCTAAGACCCAAATATTAAAAACCGAAAGAATAAAGTTAAACGGGAAAACATATCGATTCCAAGATTGGCGAGCATTCGTTTTGATGCGGGTAGATTCGTACGTATGTGTATTCTTACTTATCGCAATAGTTGAAACCAGCTCTAAGCACTGGCGGTAAGGTTCAGATTGCAGTGATTCGTAGCGCACTTAGACGTGGAGTTTGTGGAATTCCCACGGGGCGGTATACAAATATTTGCACCGTATCAGCTAAGCCCGATGCATTGTTCCGCTTTAACCTCTACCATGGACCACTGAATGTTTATAAAATTATTACCTACCTGAAAAGGTGGAATCACCTGAAACTGGATAAGACTGTGAGGGTTGTAGGATATCCTACGTCATTGAGTACAAAAGGAATTCCACTTTGTAGCAATTGTAGACGTTTAGGACTCCCACAAAACGTGTGTCTACCCGTGCACAACCTGGCACAACTTTTTTTTTTTTTACAAAATTTACTCATAAGCACGATTTATGTTAGTGAAGTGTTTAACGATATTGACTAGTACAGTAACCGATCGACCGTTCAAATTGTAATTTAATCGCAATAGGAGCTCAGCGATCCGATTTCAATTCAATCGAGACATTAGTAACAGTAGCACAATCCCGAAAACGTACAAACCGCCATTGACCTACAATTGCTATTGAATTACAATTCGATTGACCCAGGAAATTAGCGGACACGAGGCCCTATATTATTTGTAAATATCGCCAGTGCCTACTGAGCATCCTTCTACAACTCGAGTCGCGATCGAGAACCCCTAGTAGCGGTCTCCTAATCAGTTTGCAGAGTTTGTTTGCTCCCCGCAAAAGTATCGGATGGAACTCCCGGTCTGATTGACCGGAGTGGCGTAGTCAATATTTGTGTGTATTGCAAAAACACTTGACGCCACTTTTGTCTGTAACTGTACAGTTTTGTAGCCCTATTATTGGGTGTGCAAGGCAGGGTTCGAGGTGGATCAACGCGGTGAACAGGGTAGGAAAGTTCTGTATTAGTTTAAGAAGTCTAGATGGTATGTTATATAACGTAACCGACAGAAAAAGTCGTATAACACCCGACAGAGTTTACTTAAACTCAAACGGCTTTTGAACTACGAAACCGATTTTAATGACACAAAGCTAAGTCGAATAAACTGGCTTTCAAATAGAACACCGCATCTAAATTGATACATCCATTCGGGAGTTACAAATACACAAAGTCACAGATACACATGTCAAACTAATAACGCCCCCCTTTTTGTCACATTTTACAAAGTATAATGTTTATTTCTATATTATGCTATTAAAAAAAATTTTACTGAACGGATTCGGATAATCGTTCAGCTGCATTGAAATCGAAATTAATTCTCTTGATTTTTCAAACGTAAAAGGAAGGAAATAGGTACTTTTAAAAGTAGGTCGGTACCTATCTAAATCTAGAGATTAATGTATAAAAAAAGCTGCACGGACATATTTTCTAGATAGAATGCAATTACGAAGAGCTTCAAGTAGGTAATTCCTAATTTTATAGTCGGTAAATATAAAGTTTTACGCTCTAACAAAGTCGTAACGTCTGACTGTTCTGTGAGATCTATTAAGAGTCGGTCAAAGAGTCTTTTTACTGGAATTGGGGTGGGGTGAAGGGGGGCAGGGGTGCATTTGGGAGGGGGGGCTTATGAGTGGGTGCGTGACGAAGGCGCTAGCGCTAACACCTCACGCGTCTTGTAGCAGTGTCGGAATGGCCCTAGGAGGCAGAGATGAACTAAGGGAATGGGAATAAATATGTATAAAATTTGTGACAACTTTGTTTATATTTTTTAAGAAAATTAAAAATATATAACACTAGTAACAAAGTACTAGCCACAAAGACATGGAGTAGCAGCGTTATTTTGCTCATGACAAGCACGAGAATTATGACAAAATGCCTTGGAAGCTCCTTTTAGTTATATTGAATTTTAAAAGAAATATTAGCTATCTAATTTTATTTTTATAGTAAAATTAAAAAGGATGTATTAAAATGTAATTAAAAAAATATAAAGTCGCTTTCCACGTATTTCGGTATGTCTATCTGTATTTCCGCTAAATTCTTCGAAACCACGCAACGGATATTCACTATCATTCAGAGAAGTTCATCCGGAAATTTTTTATAAATAATACATGCATATTACAATAAAGAAACACCGAGAACACCCGTGCAAAGCCGGCGCGTGTCGCTTGTATCGTTTAAAAACATTAGAAAACACCGAAGTCCGTACAGTAATCGCGTGTGACAGCATGCGTGCCGCGGGGTGCCTACGTCGGCCATTTTGTTGTTGGAAAATTGGCGGGAAAATTGAGAGAACAACACTTTACTATAGCGACCACGCGGGACCGAACTCCGTGGCGTTATTACTGGTAGAGCTGTCTAACAATTCGCTAAGAATATAAAAATATATTTTCTATTTCTATACAACAATTTTTTTATGGTAGGTGGTAACTGTCGCCCATAATATTTACGATTCTAATATTTAGGTAGCACTAACAAAAATGCAATAACGCAGGTGCGTTGTCATTGTGAGGAGTAAGATAAAATGCCTCATGCCTGTAATTTCGCTGGCTACCTTATCCTTCAAACCGGAACACAACAATGCAAGCATTGTTGCTTTATCATTAAAATCAGAAGTCACTTAGATGAGAAAAAGAAGGTTACAGTAGAAAGGAAAAGTTATTCGATTCATACAGAGTTTACAACACTTACATTATCGGTTTCCATGATGTTTATATTTTTGTGTATTGTGGTTTCCAGTTTCCACTTTGTCAAACTTTTTATGTTATCTTTAGATAGTTAGTTTTAACATATCTATTTATCTAGTAATTCGGCCAGGTGTTCGAATGTGACACTGTACTAATATGCTGTTATAACACAGAATTCGGTGAACATAAAGGACCTTAAGGTCACATATACATATAACTATATAACATTGGAATACTCCTCGGTCCTTGATTAGTTAGCTCGCCTCGACATTCCGAAGTGTTTCGGTAGTTCAGAAACCGCTGACAGGAATTATAAGAAAAAAAAATCGGATGGCAGTTCGAGGTATTCCGGGTAGGTAATTGCGGTTGGCGGGTGCCTATAACGAAGCGAATTGATGGGGGCAGGCACAGGAGTTCGCGCTCGATGTGTCTATTAAGCAGGTATTTGCCTGCAAAGTAGGTAAATACCTGGTGGCCCAATTATTCCAAGTTTTTATTTGAGGTTAGTTCCCCGTCGTCTGTAAGTTTGATAGTCACTGTTGCATACTTTAGTAGAATTCACGGAAAAATATCGGGTCTTGTGAAGGTACTTACGAGCTGTGAGCTACGGGCTGTGTGTTTGTTTGTCTTTTTTTTCATCAAAATCCTTAGAAGGTGTTTATTTAATAAATCCTTTTGTCGAAATAGGTTTCTGCTATCTAATTCAGGTATGTTAAACATTATTTATAGGTATGATATGGAATAGAATTTTGCAGAAACTAACCTATATGAAACCGTCACGGTTGTGTTTTGAAATACAAAATCGTGCACCTTACAACCTTATATTAGCCAAACCTACGCAGCATCCATAAAAAAGTTTCGTTAAACCCATCACTGGCCCTGCAGTAAACCGTAGCCTTACCCGAATACCTTTGTTTACCTCACTCAATCATTCATTCACTCCGACCGCACAAACTCCTATAGTAAAACTGGTGAAACTTCGCCCCAATAATACGAACTAAAATAAACCGCACGACTTGAACACTCCAAGTTCACTTTTATTTCGCCTTTAGGGCCTATAAAAACGTCACCGGGAACATACTTCCCAAAATTCGAGCCTCCCAAGTATTCACAACTCACAGAAAACTGCGAGCGTGTGACAATAAAATGTCTGATACAAGTGGCATTAGACTGGAGCCGCCAAGATGGGCTGGGGACACGCACCCCCCAGGCCGCACACCTCTAGCAGAGTGGGCGGAGGGGGAAATCACCTATCATTAAGGGGGGTGCCAAACTAACGTGGCACTACATTTCACGTGTTGTTCCTTTTTATGTGTTCCGTTTGAATGGCACGCTTGATGGTGTAATTTAGGTGTTAGCAGCTATGTAGGTTATTTACCCCGATTCTTTGGATTTCTGCTTTTCGGTATGCGGCTAATTAGGTGGGTCGAGGTGTTTTGTTTATGGTGGTACCCTATTTTTTCTTAGACGGCGATAATTAAGGCGTTACGTTATGGGTGTTACGCGTTCCAAACAAAAAATACCAGAGGTACCTAGCTACGTTGTTATAACATGGTTAAATGAGGTGTGTCTACTTGTCCGCAAAGCACACAAGATGGGCTACCGGAGTATCGGGTGCCGCGGGTGGAAACTTTCCCGCCATCGACGGCCAATCATAGCGTGAGTGCTCCCAATAGATATGTCCGCTTGAAATATCTGTGTGTCAACGCGTGTTGGCTGCGTCGGCATAGTAAAGTTCACGCCATTCCGCCTTCTAGGAACTTCACGCAGAGTCAATAAATAGGCCCGTTTCCATGGAATTCGGGCGCAAAATTCGACTTCGCAATATTTCCTTATATTTCGCTGTAAGGCATGTTGTGGAAAGAGGAAAATGCGCTGCGTGATCACATGCAAAAGGATGTTTTTAACAGGCATTTTGGCTTCCATTAATTTCGTTTCTGTTCAAAATTCAGGCGAACAGTATGGTATTTCTGTAGGTATCACTGTTCACCGACAAATGACAAGTAAGTAATGACACATTGAGGTCTAGACCAAGGTAGCGCCAGAACTGTGAAAACAACAACTATTACCGCCCCTAAAATGGCGCTTTGGACGTTCTATGCTTTAGAATTTCACACAGGTACCTACCACCGCCTAGCCCGCAGTGTACAGAACACACGTCACTTCGAAGGTTAAAATATGAGGTGAGGCGTCACCTCATCCATTTCACGAGGAATTTACATAGGAACACCGTAAACCTGTCACATTTGACACAAACGCGGTCACGTTATGACACAACCCTTGTTTGTAAGCCCGTGTTTTGTTTACGACAACCATTTACCATATAAATAATGTGTGTACTGGTAGAAGTGAAGATGTAACTTTCGTGATGTGTGATGTCGATTTCGATAATATAACTTTACAGAGCTAAAAAGAACCCTTAGGTTATGGGTATTTGAACTTTAGTGCGTTGGGCTACAATTTGATAAGTCGGTTTAAAATCTGCGTTTAAATTTCGAACAGAAAATTGTCATATAGGACTTAATCTAGACAATAGGGTGGATGACTGATTGTACTTACACCATAGTTTCAGATTTTTATCATCAGTACGAAAATATATTGACCGCGGTACCTAAATGACCATACCGGCGATCAAACGTTTTTGATATAGTTTGATGATGTCAAAAATGTGTTGCAGTTGCCAGTGACTATATTACAAATTTTTAAAAATTAGTTGAACGCCTTAAACAGCTGCTTCTCCTAAAAACAATCGGAAAATCGGAAACCCCTATTCGACGTGAAGGACAAAAACTTGCACTGACTGCTTTCCCCTTTTATAAACAGTTGAGGAAAACATAAGTTCATCCAGCATAGAGGCTTCTGCGAGTATCTTGAAGTGCGAATCTCTCTCTAGACACAAGCAAAGGGAACCAAAGTGATTCTTTCTAAGGCGAGGCATCCCACAAATGTGACACCCCTCATGGCGCCGCCAAGAATTCCAATTTCAAACGTCACCGTTCCGCAAACGACACGAATTTGTTGCAGTTATTTCTCTTTGTCGCTCAATTCGATGGCGGATTTTTTTTTATTTTTTTTTTAATAACAAAAATATGCGGAGTATCGTAGATATGTACTTACTTAATATAATTGTAGCTGGTGTTTGCGTTAGAAACGTTTCGCATCAGCCATGTAAGAAGATGGAGACTTGCTTGATTATTTAGACATAAACATAACACGTATCTTTATTTGGTCCAATAACACATCCAAAAGCTTATAAACAATACAAGCTCACTTATTGTCTGCGATGTTAGTTCTAGTGCTCCAAATATCTCGTCGGGATTATCATGTGGCTTTGAATGCACATTAAAAACTGCTCTTCTGTTTCATCATCATCAAATCATTCGACTGAATTGCCTCCTCCAATGCAAAAAACTGATCCGCTAGTTATCCCGAACTTAACTACAAAATTTGTCACATATTTTTTCAAATTCCCTCTCGAAAATAATGTATTATACACAGTGTTTTCGCTGAAGCAACTCTTCGCCTTTGAGTTATCTCCACCCCGCTGTGACACCTGCCTCTTCATCCGTATGAATGACAATTTCACGTATTCCATGCTCACTTTCATGTGATATTTAACATTATTCTTATAAGAAACATGATACAAGTGGCTCTACTATAAATAAATCTCTACAATTGATCGAAGGATTAGGGCTTTTGTGCGCTTTTGGACTATTACATAATTCAGTAGATTAGGTATGAGATATGTATTTTATTATATGTACAAAACCATTTATTCCACACAAAATGTAGCGTGAGAGTAAGTTTTTAGGTAGTTAGTAGATATTTTAAACATATAATAATAAATAATAATAATAAATAATTGGCATGGGCACAGCATGAGCTGGTTTTTAGCCCATCTAGAGTCAAAGGAGGAACATGACAGGTTATTATATAAGTTCTACTGACTGTATCATAGAGGTATGGTCCATAATTGAACCAATCTGATATTTTATACTATACCAAACCTATCACACTTTCAAAACCTAGCTTGGTCTAAAACAGGAACTTACCTAGCACCTTCTAAATGCATTTTCTCCTCTGTAAGTTATGCACGTCGTATCGGGGCACTATAAAATGGTCATCAACCGCGACACGACTAAAACCAGTAGCGTTTTAAACCCAAGATTAAACTTAGCACGTTAATGTTTTTAACAGCTCTGATACGAAAAAAAAGTCACAAAATCAAGTAGCATTCGGTGTATCAGCACACACCATAAAGTGAGTGAAGATATGAAGGCTGTATGCCGGTTAAAGCCGGTGCCTTGGTGGTCCGATTAAAAGTTTCCATCGGAGGTATTTTATAGATGAATGAGGAGCGCTCTTCGTGTCGTTGACTAATCTCCTTAGAGATAACATAATAGACTAATAAAGCATTATAAAGTAGCTAATAGTGATAACGTTTTCTTGCCAGTCTCTGCATAAAATGGTTTGAATTTGGAACTTATTAGTAGAAAAATTTGAATATTCGACACTTTAGCTGCGAATATTTTGTTTCTTTTTAAAGCTCGAACCGTAAAACTGCTTAACAGCCAGCCAGTATAAGAGGATAAAGATTACAGTTACATTTTTTAATTCGCTATCCTTTCGGCGCTTGCCACATTAACTGATAACAGATCTGCGAACATTTAGCTTTCATTTTGTGGAAATATTCAAGGAATCCTTGTCGACATCGGAGTGGCCTTTTTCTAATGCTCGAAAAATGTGTTCCATTTCAATCTTATGTCGAAGGAATAAAGATCATAATGCTGCTTGAAGACTTGAGTTATTTTAGAATGGTCGCCGATGACGACATAGTGTGGGTGTATAATGATAGATAAGCGGGTAGTGTATGTGTGTGTGAATGAGCTTACGTAGATAAGACCAATAAAATAGTGGATTTAAACACCTTATCGTTGACTATTGGTGGTCGGCAGCTTTGTAATAGAAAACCCGTGGAGACGATATTTATTTGAACTGTCTATTTGCTATATTAAAATCTTTCACCAATAAATTTAAATGACTTGTATTAAATTATTGGACTGATTCATATTACGATATTCATATTTATGACTATGTAATTAACGATAGTTTGGTAAACCGTTTGGCGAGGCAGGCCTGTTTATTGACAAGTCAATTTGTGATATGATATGTAATGTGATAATTTATGGATTACTTTATGTAAGTTATCAAAATATGTATTATACAAAAGCGCAAAATTTAATTTTTGTAGGTACATACATATTTAAAAAAGACTGCCTTTAAGAAATCGCTTTAAGCGATAAGGCCGCCCGTTGCTTCTTCTGCTGTTAATTTTTAAGTACCCATGCTTTTAAATGCGCTATAAAGGGTGATTCACTAACTCTAATACTAGTGTGTTTTACTAACATTAATATGGACATCGTCTGATTCATTTAATTTTAAATTTGTTTTATTCATTCATTCATTATTAAATAACGTCACGAATGTATCAATTTTATAATAAAATAATTCTACTATTCTACATTAGCTCCACAAACCTCGCCCACTTATCGCGCCTAAAGTATTTTTATACACCTCAGCCTCTCGAAACAATAAACTTAATGACAATACAATGAGATTGCGTTGAAAGCTCCGAAAGCCCGGTATCTAAGCTCGCTACCGGCGGCGAGATGAAAGCCCACTGAGATAGCGCTAAAACACTCATTTGTTTTGTCATCCGATCGCCGACTAATGTCCCACGCGTGGGGCAAGGAAAGCTTACAGGACGCAGCTTTGGATAAGCTACTTATTACTTGCTATTACTTTACAAGGTACGTAGGATATTGAAATGAAATTGGTGTGTTAATGGTGTGGTGTGGAAGTAAAAGGATTGGATATAAATTATTTAATATGACAAATAAATTACTTATGACGAAAGTGAATCAATAACTGGTTCCAACTTATTTAAAAAACTGAATTGGTCCGATTGTACTATACATTTAGGAATAACGTTTAAAGTCATTTTATATGCAATGTTGTGTTTAAGTGTAATTAATAGGCTTATAGACTGTAAGGGCGCCGTAGGTTATCCTACGTCATCGAGTACAAGAAAAAATCCACTTTGTAGCGTTAGTAAAGGTTTAGGAGACCCACCAAATGTTACTCGGCCCGTACACAACCTGGCACGAAAGAAAATTTTATGAATATGGCCTTAAGACTCAGCAGTTCATGTGGATGTACGTACATACAAGAAACTAACAAATGGATACATTACAATACCGGACCGAATGCTCTTTGCGCAATTTTCTTACTCAAGCTGTAAAGATCTTTTATTGTGCCCATGTCAATACGCTCTCCAAATACGTTTTCTTGATCCATTTCATTGGACAGATTTTTTATTGTGTATGATTAAATGCTCACCATTATTCCGTACGTGCCTTGCAGCAATCTGCCTGAGGCATGCGCATGCGTTATGTTATTAGTTTACACAATTGTATAAAATTTATCATAATTATTTACCTAAAATCATAATCTTGGCCGTGTGGTGTCCGGCAGAGTAGAATAGCACCAACCCCTTACACTCATGGGTGTTGTACAAGGAGACTAATGTTTTTAAGACAAATTATCTAGAGTCTTCGTAGGCTGGAAAAATGAAATAGGAAGCAGCTTTTTCCATTGTAATGTTAACAACACTGCGATCTCCAACCCGCCTGCCAAGCGTGAAGATTATGCTCCCTCTTCGTGGGAGAGGCCCTCAGTCCTGCAGTGGATTGTAATGGGCTGTGATGATGATACTCTTTCCAGACTATCATCATCCGTGGTTTCTGACACTACCCACCTGTATTTACAAACAGTACTTGTCTAGGAGCGTTACTACGCGAAGTAAGATCTTCTGGCGGCGGCTCTTTGCTAAGCTCTTTATTCGTTTTGACAAACAGATAGTGTGCCGATCGCGACTCGAAGTGTTTTCAGTTGGAACAAGTGAGTTCGCGCACACTGTGAGACCGCTTATTTGCAAATACTGTTGTTCCTCCAACCTAAGCGTCTCCTAAGCGTGGAAATTGAGGCAAAATCCTCAACTGGCGTGGAGAGACTGATGTCCAACAGTGGACTGTTATAGGCTGTTGATGGCGAAGACCATCTTCATCCTTATCATCCTTCAGAGAGGTGCCGGAGTTTAGGGATCTCCTATGTGCCTTATCCACCCCTTGGATGACACCTATGACGATCATAATAGTTTACTCAAACTGCAGATTTTTATTAATTTGGCGGAAAACATTCGCAGAGATTTAATACCTATGTAAGTGATAAACATCATTTTCATAACAGCTGTACCGATTGGTGTTCGAATCTGAGTAATTTTATGTAAGAACATTGTAAATTCTTTTAAGGAATGGACGATACGGAGCTGGTAATATTATGTCCACATAGACGTTATCGCGGGAACAAGCTACCAGCACAACGGAGGCACATTATTGTAGCTACATCATAACATGTTTGAAACTATAGTATCTTTATAAATTTCACCTGAGACTGTTTCATTCCAATAAAATTTATGAGAATTAAAAATTACCGTATTAATTTTAAATACATTGGTCTCGTATCCGAAGCCATCTGAACTGTCAACACCAAATATGAAAGCGCCCATAAAAGCACTATAAAAGTCGCTTTTTGAGCTTTAAGCCCTATCCACGACGGAGTAAAGCTATCGGATAAAGAGATAAATGCGGATTTCAAACTCCGAGAGTGTTTTTATATGTATAGGATGGATTATAACGGTCTCTGTTGACCTGACGAATTCCGGTAGCCGTTTGAACACGCCGAACGTTCGATATTCAAAATTACAAACTTTACGATTATTGTTATTAAGTGTTCTCTTTCTTTTTCCTTTTTTTGCGCGGGGACGGCGACCGCTTTGCAGTTTTTGGTGGCCAGGTTTTATTTTGGCAAGGTGCTGTAAAGAAGGAGATTTACTATGTTTCGAAATTTTTATTCGAAACGCACTACCTAAGGTAGTCATTAAGTTGCTTGTGGTTGAGGTGTTGAATGCGAGTTAAATGTTCAATTAAATCAACGCAGTCTAAAACGATACTAATATTTTACGTAAAAATCACTGTAAGTACATGTTATCCTTTTTAAAAATTGCAAATGTCCTGAATATTAGTGGCCATCAATACCGTATTTCAGTCTCCAACATTTAAGAAGACCCGAAATTTTAAATTCAATTACCTTGGAAACATTAATTCAATAATCGAACGCCGAAGGAAGCTCTTAAGGAGGTTATTTCCAAAATTCGGAATTACTTAAGTTAATTACAAGAATTGAATTGCCGGAGAGCCTGAACTCGATCCTGTCCTTCGCAACTATTACCAGTACTATTGGAACCGTCCTCTCGATTTTTTTATGCTACTCAGTAACAAACATGCAGACAGCCCCTGATGGTAAGTGGTAACTGTCACTCATAAAATCTACAATTCCTACATTTAGGAATAATATTCCTCGATATTATAGTTATAACCTAACCGACCAAAAAGTTGGATAACACCCGACCAATTTTACTTTTTACTAAAATTATTTTCAAAGCTACTTAACAGATTTTAATGAAAAAAAGCTATGAAACATCTCGATTAAACTGACTTTCAAATGCAGCAACCAAAGAGTCTTTGGTAGAAGGGTTATGACGTTATGCCAACATAATTTTATTGACAAATTATTTGAGTGTGACCGTGATTTCTGCACTGTAAGCTTGATAATCCTATCCATTATCATCATCATCGTCTTAGCGCTTATCCCGGCCTCTGCTAGGGTTCGCTTTCCTACTCATTCTCCTCCTCATCGCCCGGTCTTCGGCATCCTCTCGTCGTAAACCATTGGCTATCGCATTCTACTCAGTGATGTCAATCCATCGCATCTTGGGTCGCCCACGGGGCCTCTTTCCTGATACCGGCAGATTCAGGCACCTATTTCCCACGTATCCTGAGGCTTACGCAACACGTGACCCTACCTACCCATTAGGTAAATCATCATCATCATCATCCAAGAGGCCAATCCCATTAAATAGGTAAGAATGTATAGCAATTCAGCTGAATTAATATCAGTTTCAAATGGTAGATATTAAAACGCCGTGCGGTTTAATATTTTGAAAGAATACTATGACCTCAGAGTCGAGCATCTAATTTTGAACTTCGTATTCAGCCAGTGTTTCGTAATATGTTGGAGGCTCTCAAACTGGACGGACTATAGATTAGTATTCTGTATTTTAACGGACTCGGGGGCCCTATTTTTGAAACCGCTCGCATGTATGCTTGTCTTTTCTATCTCCAACTTACACGAGTGTGAATGGGATAGATAGTGCAAACCAGTGCTCACGTGGGTGCGAGCGGTTTTAAGAAGAGGGTCACTGATCGGATGAAAAGCGAATATTACCTACTTATATGGAAAATACACATAATTATCATCATCATTGCGTTATGGGCAAAGCGCGAAGGGTCCGCCCGGAAAATACACATAAAACCCAAAAACCGCTCGCTTCCAAAGTCACCGGTCTAGTTGGCCTACTCGAAACTTCACCGAAACTCGAAGTCTAGAACGTTCCAACCCTCCGCCCGCGGTAGCGGTCCCCAAGACAGAGTAACCTGAGCGAACATTGTGCCCCTTTAATTGAATTGCAATATTAACCGCGCGAATAAATTCCCATGCGCCGATGCGAGCCGTCCTCAGGCCGCTTTATGCCAAACAAATCGGCCTCCTTTGAGATCTTCAAAGGCGCCGCCCGGAATAACCGCGTCAATTTATTTGTCGTCATTTTTATTCTTGTCAGTTCGTCCGCCATATTATTTTCCCGCGGAGTGCACCCGCTCGTAAGCGCCGATAAGGCCCAGTATCGCTGGCTAGGTATAGCAACTAGGTAGATAGGATTGAACAAACCCCGTCTTGTAACTTGTAATTGAGAGATAATACCTCAATACGGCCACAGTTGGTTTTATGAACTGATAGAGTGGATTCAGCAATATATAGCGGAGTTTATCGCCGGTGGATGGACTTATCAAACGGAGGCTACGCGGCATTTTATATTTGAACGCGTACGACGTTAATTATAAATACGTATAAGTACCAGTCATAATTTGATAACGCGTAATGTAGGTACCTGTTGGTCGATCGTTGTGGATTCGAAATTGATAGTACATTTTTTCAAGTTTATAGCTGAGACATTGTTTTGTAATTTTGCTCCAATAATCTACGTTTAATTCAGTCGTCAAGCTATTTGGCTTATTATAAATAAAACATTGGCCGTGTGGTGTCCGGCAGAGTAGAATAGCATCAACCCCTTCACTCATGGGTGTCGTACAAGGCGACTAATGTTTTCGAGGCAAAAGATCAAGAGTCTCCGTAGTCTGGAAAATGGGCAGCAGCATTTTCCAGTGTTATATTTAAACACTGCGATCTCCAACCCGCCTGCCAAGCGTGGAGATTATGGCAATAACCCCCCTTTCGTGGGAGAGGCCCTAAGTCCTGCAGTGGACTGTTACGGGCTGTGATGATGATGATGAAATAAAACATTAGGATTGCCAAGCTAGACACGAGTCAATGCTTATTTACCCCCAGCGAAAAACGAGGGGTGTTATAAGTTTGACGAGTGTATCTGTGGCTTTGTATATCTGTCTGTGGCAACGTAGCTCCCGAACGGATGGACCGATTTGGATGCGGTGGAGGTCTCTTGGGTGGCTCAAATGAATCATCATCATCACAGCCCATAACAGTCCACTGCAGAACTTAGGGCCTCTCCCACGAAAAGGGAGGTTGTTAGAGCTCGTCTAATTTAGAATGACGCGCCCCACTATCGCATTAACGCACACAAGCAAGTTTAAAATATGGACGCAATACATATACAAATGCCGTTGTAATTGGTCATTCAGTTGCCGGTAAGATTCAAACGTCGGAGCACGCGCCGTTCATTGGCTAACACACAGATGAAGTGTCGTTATTAATATTTGCACTCACACATCGAAATCAACTAACTAAGTAGTGGGGCGCGTCATCTTAGACTAGACGAGCTCTACCATAATCTCCACGCTTGGCAAGCGGGTTGGAGATCGCAGTGTTTAATGTATAACAATGGAAAATGCTGCTGCCCATTTTCCAGCCTAAGGAGACTAGATCTGTTGTCTCGAAAACATTAGTCGCCTTGTACGACACCCACGAGTGGAATGGGTTGGTGCTATTCTACTCTGCCGGACACCACACGGCCAAATGAATGAAAGCCATAAAAATATGGCGATAGGCTTACTTTATAAAAAGGAAAATGTGGACGTTAAAGATATGCTTGCCATCCATCCTGTTTAAAGATAGTGCTGAGTATCAATTTAAAAGATAACTTACTAGAACCTATCTACAGTAGGTACTTCAATTTAACGTTTCAAATATGTTAATCTCATATAGGCGAAAAACAAAACGTTACGAAATTTAAAATATTCATCTACAACTTTTAATTAAACAATTCATCGCCCCGCTGCATTCGCCTATTAATAATAAATACACAATCCGCCCGCATAAGTGTTAGCCGGGATGCAGTTTCATATTGTTCATAATTTTGTTTTTGTGTTAGCTAGTTGTGCGTAGTTTCTAAAACTCAAAATACTTTAATATATGTTGGTAGGTAACCAGTGTATTTTAGAATGCTGGGTTCAATACTAATTAATATTTACTGATATTTAGAACTAGTTTGGTTTAAATAAAAACGTAACACCAAATTGATTGAATTCATGTATTGACAACTCGGGCAAAGGCGAGAGCCGACATCGTAGACGATTAAAAATATCGGTGTTGCTTGCAATTATGGTAACGTAATATTTCAACAACTACAATACCTACAGACCAATAACAAATAATATTGAATTGCAAATGCAAAACATTCACCGTCGAAATATCAAATTTTATCTACTTTCACGTGTTATTCGTTATATTCTTTTATTTATTTTAGGTGTTCCAGTTTAGGTTATTTCACGGTACGCAAATCGCACGCAATCAAATTTTGACAAACATTTTTAAGTATAGGTACTACGAATTAGCAAAACCCTCCACATATAACCTAACGAACCTCAAACTAACCCTCTAAAAACGTAAGCATAAGTCCACAAACCTATCTGAACCTCCTCCTAATTAGATCACCAGCTGCACTTAACCGCTAAGACTTTACGCTACCATAAACGAACTCGTACTTTTCTACTTTTATAACACTTCAAGTGGCGATGGTGGCGCCAAAAACAGTCGTAAAAAGACGGGGCGCCTTCCCGATATGCGGTCTCGGAGACCACCAGAAGCGAAGGGGTTATCAGGTTATAGTTCCCCTTTTGATGTCGCGTAGTACGCGCAAGATAACTTTGCGAGCGGCTAAAAATATAACTAAATTTGATAGACAGCTAATAAGGACAACTCCCAACGAAATATTGACAGGTACGCCGATCTAAGTGCTGATTTGCTCAAGACATATCTTGCTCAAGTTTATTGTGACGTCACTTTGACGAAGTTGTTGATCTGTTTTTCTGAGAATTCGGAGCGCTTAATTAGGTGACATTTTGAATTAGTTTTAGAAGGATTATAGATACGTGCCAGGTGGCCTGTACCTACCATTTCAATAATTTATTTTGTAATAATTGTAGATAGCAATAGCAATTTAAAATGCACGTTTATTTAAACAATTACACAAAATCAAATTTTTTTTAATCGATGATGACGCATGGAACTTCGTCACTTTATTTTTACACATTATCTGCATCCTAATACCTATACACAACACAGATGTACATAACTCAGAGTACAGAGTAATTGGTACATGGATACACTGGGGTTCGAACATACAAGTGGGGCATACAAGTCGGACCCAACAACTGACACTCCACTCTACACACTGAATATTCTCACGAACTAGCATATCTAATTAGCCATTACTACCCACGACCCTACCGCCTAAATTCGCCTAATGCAGCCACAGACTACTAATACCTTAACCCATAATTCGTCCAACTGACACCCGCTGAGTCTAAGACCACCAGCGCCTCTATCTGTCTAATTGCCGTGGTTTGAACACGTTTTAGAGTTAATTGGACCTCCCTTCCCCCAGCCTACTTTACTACCGAGATTAGCGAGCCTTGTACGATTTATGAGCAAATAGATAAACAGCATTTTTCAAGAATCGAACTCGTTTAAGCTGAATACGTGATTTGTTTAGTATTTAATCTTGGGAGTCTGGTGGATGGAGCGTGGGTTGGTGCCTTTTTCGGTTGAGGTATAGGATGGCTATACTTATGTAACAAATTAGACATAGACATTATCTATTTTGACATCACTTAAATCCATTGGCGTTTACATATTAGGTGTCTATATATATTTGTTTATTTATTGGGGTACCAACAGCTATATAAAAATTAGAAATATTCTTTTAGAATCAACAAGAAAATTACAGGTCCTCGCTAGTAACAATGAAATAGTGACATATAAAAGTGTACATTGAGAATCACTTCTAGAAATTTTTCCTTTGCTACGGCTATTTGGTGCATCTAGTGAGTGAGTATGAGTTTGCTAAAAGAAGGAGGTATTAGCCGTCCCTTAGGCTCAAGGAACTCGTCTTTGATTCCGGTGTATTGTTAATATAATAAATAATATTAATTCATAAATGCTGTTAAAGCCTTATAGCAATTGCACAGGAATATGATTCTTAAGGGGACCATGTACTTATGCTCTTACTTTACATAAAAACAATTATTGGTTAGAATTATCGTGTGTATTTTTAGCTGAACTAAAGATGGGCTAAGGTAGCTCTCCCTCATATCCTTTCATTTATTCATTTCTTTCGATTTTAAGCAATTTTCGATTAAAGTATAAAGTTTATAACTACTTTTTAAAAGAAGTATACTGCACAATCATTATCATATGCAATTTCTTTCGACTTTAAGCGCGTTTCGATTATAATTTAAAATTCATAACAACTTTTTTAAATGCTTAAGTACTTATACCTACTTCAGTCTATTAAATATGTATGAAATTCATATTAAGCATAAACGCCCCTCACATCACCATCACAAAGCCGAATTATTATCAAATTATTAAACCGTTTTATAACACTCTCAAAAACATAATATAGAATTATTAATAATAACTTGTCAGCCATTGCGAGGCGTGACGTAATAGCTTAAGCCCCATGCACACCACGACGTTTGCACCTAATCCTTAGTGCATGTTACCATTGTGTACGCACCCTATTTCTGTCACCCTAGTTTTGATTTACCGTTGCACAATTGTACATTTGCCGTCCTTTCAGGCTAATTTCCACCTTATTGCGTTAGAATAGAGTCTACGAAGGTGGTTTTTAAGGTCTATATTTTAGTTTTTAATAGACATGCCAGTTGGGGTCACAGGAATAGATGATGAAGACTAATTAATAAGAATAATGTCGGAGCCACGGTGTTAAATATTTTCAATGTAAACTCGTTTCAGTGTTATTTAATGCAGTATTATTTTCTATACACTTTCGTGGAAGAATCTTTAATATGGCAGTACATTGACGGTACAATTTACAAAGGTATTCATAAAACAGGGTGGAGTGCGCGCCAGGCTAAACTTTGCTCGCGGATGGCAAAGGAGCTAAAGACAGACAGCCAACAAGAACAACTCGCAATTGGTTAAGCTAACATGATCTAGATGCAAAATTTGTAAATAGGACAAAAGCGCTGTAGTATCTCCTACTACAATATGATAAATATGCCAGAAATTAATAAAACATATGTTATAAAGAATGAAATTATTTAGTAAAAGACCGGGAGCATATACATCTTCCTCTTCTTCTTATCGTGTCAATGATAACATAGGTTATAGTTTATTTGTTAATTATATATGATAAACCTACAGACATATCAGAAAATAAATATAGGTAATGAGTGTTACGCCTATAGTCAAATGTCACCCCCGTTGTGTTCCTTCTTAAAAACTTTAGTTACAAATTAAAACTCACAGTCAGCTGCAGAATGAATGCGTTTAATTAAATGATGTTGGCGCTAAGGCGACTACACTAATATCATAGAGGCTAACCAGCTATCAATTGTAGGCCAGAAAACAGGTAGCAGTTGTTCAGACTGCCAAACGGGCATATTATGGCAAAACCCTCCACTGACCGCTGGACGGAAGCGACTCAAGTCCATTTGTGGATTGTAATTTTTAATTTATTTAAAATCTTTTTTTCTCAACACAATTGGCGTACCTACTTAAAGCCATTAAAGCTTTATCTTCCAGTCAACCAGCAGACACGACACATTCAATAGCATCAACTCTATTGTCAAATTCATATTTTAAAATGAAGATCAAGCGTTCAGTGTGAGTTAACATCCGTATTTACGAATCTCGGCGTTAGCGAGTAGACTCTTCCAGGCAAAACCAATCCACAGCTATCTGTCATCGGTAATTCTTCCGACTTTACCCACTGCGGAGGGTGACAATGAGACTGCGGCGGCGCGCTGTGATTGGTCGGCCGCGGTGACGTCACAAGCGGTCACGCCCAGTCCCCGGATTAGAATGTCCGGCTTTGGGACTCCGGCACTTCCGGTATCGGTCCAATCGGTGAGGAGAAGTGGCCTATAGATATTACTAGGTAGATTTGTACCTAGGTTAGTGTCGGTTTGCTGGTTGATTGGGTCAAGTTAGCGTCTAGGCTTGTATTCGATAGAAATGGAAATCGATTATTTTGCAGATAAACTAAACTAGGTATATGTCTAACAATTCAAACATTTAGGACAGAATTTGTGCGCTTACTTACAAAAATCCTTCTTTGTTAGGACATGGACTCAAACCATCTATGAGGCACTGTGGTGCTCCGATGAAACTGGCTGTGGATACATGTGATACATGTGGTTTAAGTGGGTAGGATTTCTTTTCGGGCAATCCCACATGTCCGGGGGGATGACGTGGTATTTCTCAAAGATTTCCCTCTTAAAAAAAGGACATGGAATTAAAAGCTAGGTACAGTAGTCATCATCTTGGCGTTTATGTCCCGGTTGTGCTCTCGAGAACGAGGGCCCGAGGGTCCGCCTACAGTAAACAGTACAAAGCACGGACAGAAACTCGAACTCGAAAAATAGTATATTATCGCCGCACCAACCCCTGACACTCGTGGGTGTCGTACGAGGCGACTAATGTTTTCGAGCCAAAAGATCTAGAGACTTCGTAGGCTGGAAAATGGGCAGCAGTGTTGTTATATTTATAACACTGTGAACTCCAACCCTGCCGAGCGTGGAGATTATGACAATAATCTCCCTTTTCGTGGGAGAGGCCCTTAGTCCTACAGTGGACTGTTATGGGTTGTGATGGTGCTGATGATATTGTGGCTACTCGGGCAGCATTTCCTCTGATTCAAATTCTCTGTATCGGTTATTGGTGGTGAGGTCTTGCACGAGATCGCGTCAAGTTAATGTTAGAACTTGATAACTTGATTGAACTTTAGTAATAATAAAATTTCTACCCAAATAAGTAGCCATAGGCGGCGGTTTCGTGTTAGATTCTCGCGACATCGTCTTCAGATACACCTGAGAAACTTTTCAAACAAACTTCCGTGTCCACTTTTTACAACCGGGTCAGATTGGAGATAATGATTCCGAATACGCATTCATTCCTATCTGAATGAAGCTCCAAACAAATTGATATTTACCGAGCCGTCCTAGACCTTACGAGTGCGACTGACTGCGACGTCACAAGCAGATTCCAATCCAAACTGCAAACGGTTAATACCTTTTATAACCTAACCGACAGCAAAAGTCGGATAACCCCCGACCAAGTTCACATATAGGTAGTCAAATATTTTCTAAACTACTAAACCGATTTTAATGAACCAAAGCGAAGAACCATCTTGATTAAACCGCCTTTTAAATAGAGAAAATTGCATCCAAATCGGTCCATCCGTTTAGGAGCTACGATACCACAGACAGATACACACGTCTAACATATAACGTCCCTCTTCTTTCGTCGGGGTTTTAAATTTTAGAGAGATATATTTTATAAGTCTTATTTTGTAAAGTCTGATCATTCACGACATAAAAGGAAGGATAATGCGCGACAGAAAATGTATGACATTGACATCTGTCAAAATTGGCTTTTCATTTCTCTACAACTTCAGTGGGTCTGTGGCCAAGCGCTACGCTTCTACGCGTCTACCCGCAAAACGCGAGTCCAGCAGCTGCATGCAGGCTGCATAGGCCGCGAGGCGGCCACGGCGGGCGGGGGCGCGGGGGGCGCGGGCGGCGGTAATTGGCCCGTGGCGCCGCCGCGACCTTCCTTTTTTAGCGAGCCTTTTTCTTCCTCGCTTGTTGGTTTTGGGAATTAGCATGTCTTATTAGCATAACTGTCCGATAAAACCAGATTGCTGTTTTAACAGCTCGATGGGGGAGCGCGATGACAGCGACGCCGGCGCAGGCTAGACTTGGCTTCGAGATCAGATGCAACCGTGTCCAATTTATATCACATGGGGGTTTTAACGATGATTCAGTTTTGCCGAACGAGAGTCGGAGTGAAAGATGGGGAGGACGCGGCCGTAACTCTCGCGGGCGACGCGGCCAAGGTGGGTCCTGTCAAATCTGCGCGCGCGCATAAATCAAGGCGCACTAAAAGCGCGCCCTCCGCGGCCCGCGGTAATGTATGCGTCTGCCCGCCGACCGCCGAAATGGTAATATTGTTAACAGGGAGTAAAATACACAGGAAACCAAAACGAGTATTATGCATCATCTCGGGAATTTCTCAATAAGGCTCGTTGCGCGCGTGGGGCCGGCGCGGGCGCGGCGGGGCGCGGGCGCGGGGCGGGGGCGCGCCGGTGGCGCCTCCATCGATTACCGCGCGCGGGTGGCGCGTCCGCGGCTCGCTCGCAGGCCGTATCATTAATCTATTACGGGCGCCGTAACCTGCGCTCGTGTAACTCGGACGATCCTCCTTTTTCCCGGCCGGTGAAAGGTAACGACGGCCCGAGAACGATATTCGGTTTTATAGCGCTTAATTAGCGTTGATCTTTCGCTCTGTCGGCGCGCCGTCGCCGCGGCCTCCCATATACGTCGCGCGCCTTTATTGGCCGATATCCGCGGCCCGATCGTAGATACTTCAGTCAGCCGTCACGCTGCGCCCGCGACGCCCATAAAAACGCTTATCATTGCGCCGCTCGGCTCGCTAACGGTCGCCAATAACTCCGGCGCATTGTTTTACCTACGGGGACGTTTGGCGGAATGTATTCCCGACGTCGGCTGCGTCGGGACGTTAAGAATGGACGTGGGTCTCGAGACTCTCGAGTGAGGAGTGTCAGCCGCGGCCAATGACTGCGGCCGGCGGCGTGCGCCGGGCGGTCGGCGCCGGCGCCGCGCCACCTCCATTCACCAGTACGACTGCCCGCTAATTACGGCTTTCGACGCTCAGCTCTCGGCGATGCCCGCCTGATTAACTCCATAACATATTATTTAGGCAACGATAATTGCATGTTCCGACGTAAGAATGAATCCATAGGATTTGTCAAAG
Organism: Blastobasis lacticolella; assembly: GCA_905147135.1. Taxonomy (NCBI): domain Eukaryota; kingdom Metazoa; phylum Arthropoda; class Insecta; order Lepidoptera; family Blastobasidae; genus Blastobasis; species Blastobasis lacticolella. Next base: position 6,650,229 of record LR990056.1, read on the forward strand.
AATGTTTGTATACGAGTGGCAATTTAAACAATGGGTGGCTGCAACTGCAACTAAGTAGGTGGTAGGGAGAAGATTACGGAATTTATCATGAGGCCCGGCGAGGCCCGGGCGTGCGACCGACAATTTCCTATAAATGCCGCTCAGCCAGTTGTAAATTAAATTCTGATGTCGTAGAATTAAGTTGTAAAACATCTCTCAGTAGGGATTAGGCGAGCGCAGCGCAGCCCTGTGGTTTTACGTCATTTTCTTGCAGTGCAATTTAGAAAAGTTCGAACAATACCGCTGTATTAGAAAACCGCCAGTCAAACATCTGCGCGCGCAACGTGCAATCTGCAACCGCTATATCTCAGCGCTGCCTCGATCTAGGTTGCCTTAGTTCTTGGTTCACTGCTAAACTACGAAAACTTCCAACGGCATTTGTAATAAAAACAATCGACGATGTCGGTGAAAAAAGAAAATTTTAAAGTCGTAAAAACTCTTATATAATCTCGCATCATTAAACTATAATTGGCTATAATAACTTTTTATCTTCGTTTAGAGTTCTTCGGCGTCGGACACCCACCGCTCCCTTCCTTTCCGAGTATGTAAATTATAATTACTATGATAGATGCGCAGGCGCGACCACCGCCGCGTCAAATGCAGGTGACAAATATTTCGCTACCCGCATAAGCTTGACAACCAGTCGTTAACAATAATTGGCTCTATCAAAGAATTTCACTATGCATTTTCTTGACCGTATAACAGGCCGTCTAGATTTTTTATTAAGTTATAGTCGTAGGAAGTAGGTAATGAACAAAAAGAAAACGAAGTCCATACATGTTTGTTTCAACATTTACTAGCTATAAAGAGTGGCGCTGTTGTCTATAGACTAGCTATACAAATCTTTGTAGTTCCGCTTATAACCACGGGGCGTTAAAGATGAAATTATCAATAACGCCAATTTGACCGAGAACTATCATTTCGATTTACTTCGACAAGGTTCCATTCCATTCTGATCGTGCGCGGTGTAGAGTGTTGCAGATTTTAGTTGAGTAAAGAATTAAATACCTTTTTTACTCGTTCTCATCAAATCTATGGCTATCATGACCTAATCTCAAACCAACATTTTATAATTAGAAAAACTAGCTAAACCCCTACTAAACCTAGACTAGATACCCTTCGTGGGTGTTCCCAACGCGCCAAAGTGTTCCCAAACGCACTTACCAAAACACTACGGTCACACCATTCGCGACGGCGCCGTGCCTACGTAATATCCACGATCAATCATCATTCAAAACAAGCTATCGTGATTGAAACATCTATAAAATTAACTGGAAATTCCTCCACACACCCACTATAATCTTTAATGTAGCCAATCAATTCGTTCCGAGCAGTTAAGGTCTCATCTATTGAATAGCGGATTAATAGTTGCACCAATAGGGCCAAATAAGTTGGAAACACGTACAAAATATGACCGTAATCCTGACAGCTGTATTATGAAAGATAAATATCGATCTTGATGTAATTTTACAGTCGGATCTTATAACTGCCCGTTTCCCCTCCCTATTGCGTAGACGTAAAAACTTTTAGACTTTGGCCTTTAAAATGAAATTCAACAAAATTGAACACTTATGACGAGTATGTTCTTATATGCTTTTCAGGTGTCTAATAAAATTATATTTCAGATATTAATTTATTTTATTTTATTTTTTATTCGGATGTCTCACAGCTTACAACAATAAGATATGTACAATAGCAAACTTCTATCAGCCATTTACGAGACACCACAGATAAATTTCACAATTTTAACTTAAAGAGGTCTTGTACATAAAAATGCTTAATCAACAGTCAAATCAATAATTATCAATAACCTCTACATCTTAATTGTGCCCAAAAAAAACATACTCAAACAGCACGTTTAAAATGAACATGTCCTGCAACCCAAAATTGCCCAACAATCGATGAGACGATCGGCAACCGGCGCCTTGGTCGAAATTAACACATTTCTGGTGGCACCAGCTCTTTACAAAAAAAATGGCAGAGATGGTTAATAAATCACGACGTGGTAAGCCAGAAAATGAGTGTTGGAGCGCGCGAGCGTTATTAAAGTAATTTAGCACTCTCTGAGAGTTTCGTTGCTCTGTCGAGTCTGTTTGTTTTGCAGGCGAGAACTTTGCTCAACCTATTATTACGGTCTCGTTATACTTTTTTACTGGCCAGGAGTGGCCAACGGTTCGGGTTGCCGTGAATACGTGACTGAGTAGGCGCCTCTGCGATAATTGTGTCGTGTCGTGGACGGGTCATGTCAAGATTTTGTTGACGTTATTTGTGTCTCAGAACTTATGATTTGCCATTTCTTTTAAGTTTTTTATGATATACAAAATATATAAAAAAGGATTAAATAAGTACCTACTTACCTACAATCACTACAATTTTTTTCAGCAGATTATCTCTCCTCTGCTACGACTTGTATTACCGTTTGATAAAAAATATGATAAGCTTTAACCCTTTATGCCATGGATTTAAAAATCTTTTTCGACGTAAATATGAAAACCTACATCACTGTACTTACTTCCCAATAGTAAATTTAAATAAAGATATTTTTTAATGTAAGTAGGTAATTGATTCAATAATATATAATAGTTAAAAATATATACGCAATACATTCCACCATTGAAGTTTTTAATTTGGTACAATATATTAAGCATCAAATAGTTTATTTGTAGAATAATATTTCAAACCATTTCCTGATACCAGTAAGATACAATAAAAATCTGTTTCCAAGACAATATTAAAGCTAAAAGAAAGACTATGTTTTTAATGTATGATGTTTCTCTATGTATTCTATTGTGTGCAATAAAGTGTTAAACAAAATAAATAAATAAATAAAGACCAACAGTTGGCAACCGCTGTCCAAGTTTAACTGGGCTCACGCCGGAGGCGCGGGCGCACATCTTGTAAAAACGTGTTATTATTATTAATAATCGGACTCACACGGCCACGTCCAGCAGTGGGCTCCACTACTTCGGGGAAGGGTCGCACCTCTGCGAATTGGGATTTCTGCACCTTGAGTTTAAATAGATACGTTGTAGTTAAAAAAAAACATCTTAGCGTTAATGTCCCGGTTGTGCTCTTGGGCACGAGGGCGCCTAGGGTCCGCCTTGAATATGATCCAGGATTTGGCAGAGCAGATAATTACGTGGAGCGACTGCCATCTGACCTCTGTCACCCTGCTACCAGGGGATCCTGGCCAGATTAGATCATGGTTACAAATTCAGTCGCCTGAATGTGTAGGTTTCATCACGACATTTTGCCGCATTTTATTTTAGAATAGCAGCCCCCCGCGGTTCTCACCGACATGCAGTTCGGATCTCTGTATACATTCAATTATCCCACGGGACCCTATTATCTTTCCGGGATGAAAAATAGCCTATGTCACTTGGGAATAATGAAGCATCCTGTTAGTGAAACAATTTACAAAATCGGTTCAGTACTTTCTGAGCACCTTCTGATATCTCCCTCCAACGAAAAAGCTCACAAACATACAAAGTTTTCCTCTTTATAATATTAGTATAGATAATATAGATCAGGGATGGCGTTCACCACTAAGGTGACAAACAACTTTACTGCCTGATGGTGTGCAGTTACTGCAATCTATGGACGCTTGCAATATTTATGTCAGCCCCAAAGCAGTCTCCAAATCTCCAGCTACTGTACCTATCCACGTGTTCTAACAAACCTTTGCAGAAACTATGACAACTAAAACTAACCCCTGTGTCGCCAGGCGTACCTCGCCTTTTCTTAGCTTACTAAAGTTGCCTTTTTCTCTCCTTCGTAGGAGCTCATCTATAGCCAAAGCCAACGGATGTTGTCAAAGTTGCTGTGGCCCAACCCGGCACCTAGTGCGCCCAGGGACCCTCACTCAGACCATTTGGTTAGTAGACCTTTTGATTTATTCAATACTTTATGCCTAAATACAATTGTTACTTGTGCAAAACCTCCTTTTACTTAGGTACCTACTTGTGTCTTTGCGATGTGGAAGTGTGTTTTAAATTGAACTGGATACGGTCAGTCAGTTTGGGTAATAATATAACCATAGACTATAATGTGTAAATATCTAACCATAAAATCATGATGTTCGGGCTCTTGTACTTTGTAGGCCACGTTTTTTTCAGCGCGCTGCATAGATACAAGCAGTTATTGGAACCTACGCATACGCAATCTTTATATATCTATCATGTATCACGCGGCGATGGTGCCTGAAAAAATAATTGGTGTTCATGCAAAGTCCCTTAGAGTAAATCTATTTCAGTAACGTATAAGGCATGTAATAAGACATGGAATTTAAAAATGCAGACTTCAACAGTCTTCCTTCGTTGACAACTGCTGAACCGCTCGAACACTCAAATGCTAAATGATTATGAAAGGCATTAGGAAAGGAAATTAAAAATAATAGCGTAAAAATAACCGTCAAAACACATCGTTTTCCGGGGACGCCCACCGCCTAAGCTAAGCATCGTTTGTACGAGTTTCGGACCAAAAAAACCAATGGCCCAAATCATACCGGCAGATGTTAATGATTCTATTATTTATGACCGTACCTCCTCCATTATACCTTTTTTACTGCTCACCTACCGAACGCTTTTCTAAACTAAAGGTTATTCGGCCGTGTTGGTTTATTTTTTGCTCCTAATGTTGTTGTTGACTGTTGAAATAGGCACTGTTTGCTCGAGCATCAATCTAATATAGACACTTGTCAATATATACTTACAATAAATAGAAATTATGTTCGTCAGTCTAGGGATATACCGTACACCAACATCTAAAAATGGATGAAGTCTCTCTCTTATATTGGTGAAAATCTAAGAAAGAAAAGCAATCATACTTAGGTCAATCATTAATAGAAGATGGAATTAAGACAGGGCAACAGACAACCAGAACACCCCGTACAACGTTAACAGCACCTACAATAACTTTCATAGTTCGTGATGATTCGATCTTGAATCTTGATAGATGGCCGCGAAATCTATTCATTCTGGCCGACAATTTCCACGTCACCTCTGGGCAGTAGCTGTTCGTTATTTATTCGTCTACACACAGGTCTCTATTACCAGCTTCTATACCCGGATGCCCCAAGGAAAGGGGAGCCAGGGGATTACGATTGGGCGTAACGGAGTACTCGTATCCGATAAATCTCAGACACTCAGCCCCTTGATGTTTTTATTCCAGATCTATCAATCTATTTGTAATAGCTGATCGCTTAATAGATTCCTGGTCGTGGGTGTAGCTTTGTGTATTTAGATTTGTGGTCTGTGGTAATGGCTGCTGTCAACGCGTATTGCTTGCATAATTTTTTTATTTGTAGTCTGTGGTATTTATGCAAATTGATTGATTTATTGCGGCGAATAATGAAACAGTTCTTCTTCAGTCTCATCATCGACGTTTTGTTTACTATAGAATTAAGTAAATACCAGTAATTTGTATCAATTAATTGTTTTAATGATTATTCATGTTCGAATTATATCTCATATAATTATATCTTCATGGGAATTATATCTCATTACACGTTTTTTCAGCAAATTAACGCGTTATTGGGTCTCAGCGGGAGGTTTAATCGTTTTATGTCAATGATTTTCTCGCTGTTCTTGCTTGTAAGAAGGTACTTTTGTTTATATAGGTAGATACAAGAACAGTAGATAATATTTTGCTCTATATATCTATATCTATTTTAAATCCGACTTGAATTTCATACAAAAAAAATCACAAACTACGCAATACACATGCCACAATCAAGTCAAGCAATCATCATATTCATCATGCCGATATTCGAGGCACCGAAAACTTGAAGACCGCCTGCCGTAGATCATCTGTCAAATATAGTTTATAACGAGCTCGATATCCGCGGCATATGTCAAAATGGGTTCCGAAAAACAAACAGACGGATACAATACCCAACAGCTGTCTAATGGTCGTATAACTATTTATTTATTGGCTCTAATTAACAAACTAACGCTTGTTAGCTTTGTCAAAAGGGAACCTTTAATCATATTGCAATTAAGTCCTTTTTTACGCCAATCCTTGACGTTTTTCGGCGTTCGAATTTTTTTCTAATACATCATCTCTATAACGAGGTTTTGCGGCTACCAATTGAACTCCTAACTTATTTGTATAGGGAGTGGGTGCTAATTCGCTTGTGCTGGCGCGTGAACAAATATTTGAGTTGCTGAGGTGTTTTTCTCCCATATAATTAGGCTGCAGACACCTTGGTGTGATGACCACTGGCGCCTCGGGCTGTCTTATTAGGGTGGTCAGGATCCGAATACAGGGTTCAGATAAAAAACAAACACGAAAATGTATTGGTAAATTATAACAACAGGTATCGTTGGTTATTGTATCAGGATCGAGTAACGGTTGATTGTGGGGAGTGACAGCAGGGAAATAAATTGATTCACTGACTGTACAATGTTAGGTGTGCTACTAAAATTAAAACTTTTCGATAGTAGTAGCTGTTGTCGCGAGCTTGTTTATAAAGTAGGTACTGCAAGGCTAGCACAAGTGTGCACGCGATATAGATCGTACTCAATACTAAGATGAAAGAAATAGCAGTATCTATGTCTACTCATTATTATAATCATGTAATAACCCAGAGTAACGTGTTAGGGCAATGCTTTGGCGATACTCTCGGTGTTGCTAATGTCTATAGGCAGTGGTGACCACTTTCAATCAGGTGGCCCGCTTGCCTGTTTGCCTAACGTATGACATAAAAAAAAATTGGCAACACATGACAGTCCTTTGGAAATCTATAAAACTATACAAAAGGGCAATAATTAGTATTAAAAAATTACCCCAATGTAATTTCTACAGCTAAACAACCATTATGGAAGCAAACATCGTTGAAGACCGCACAAAACCAGTAATAATGTCACTTACATGACCTTTACGAATTCCTTGCACTTTTAATAGTCCACGCATTCTTGTTGCCAATTCACACATTACGGCAATTTCTTTCTTGGACAACTAATTGATATTTCATTAAGTTATTTTTTTGTTATTCCCTTGTCTATTTAACACCTGTAGTGGTACTAGTTTGTAGGCATTTCTTGGAATTCCTGTGCACTGTGCTGTGGCTTGTTAATGTTGGCAATCATATTAAATTCAATAACGGTATAGATTTTCAAAACCTGGATAAGTTGTAAATGTCTTCCATGTTCTATGTGTAAACATGTTTCAAATCTTTTAGTCTTCTTGTTAATCAATGAAATAGTGTCGAAACTAGATATTGGTAGACAGCAAGGGTGTACATCACTTCCGAGTAATGGAAATGGAAAACATGGACCTCATTGTATGAACAATACATTCGACTTTAAATTTAGCCAAATGTAATAACTGCATTTGTATAATCCATCCAGTAAGAGTAGCTCCACAAAATTTGCGTTCACCTTAAACATAAATTCTGTTAAAAAAGGTAGATATCCTAGGTTAAATATAGGATCAAAATGACCCCTACCCGTCCGTGTAACAATTTTCTACCACCACGACACCGAGTAAAATTTCACAAAAAAAAAATTTTTTTTCATTCTTTTCTCTCCGATACGGTTTCCGCATGGCATCCAGTCGCTGTCAAGGATCCTGAGCCTTCAGCGAGACCATCAATCACGCGACCAATCAATTACCGAGCCAGCCTGTCGCCGGCCCACCCCGCTATACGGGGTGTGGTTATGTCTCCACAGTATTTTTTTTAATTTAAGGGTTAATAAACGATAGATCGACTAATGTTTTCGAGGCAAAAGATCAAGAGTCCCCGTAGTCTGGAAAATGGGCAGCAGCATTTTCCGTTGTTATATTTAAACACTGCGATCTCCAGCCCGCCTGCAAAGCGTGGAGATTATGGCAATAACCTCCCTTTTCTTGGGAGAGACCTTGAGCCCTGCAGTGGACTGTTACGGGCTGTGATGATGAAATGATCAGAAAGATTCTCCATAAATCTGGGGTCACCGAACTGACAAGAATAAAAGGAGATATATGAAAATAATTCTGGGCCTGGGGTCCGGCTTGATCATGATCATGTTATTACAGTGGAGCGTCTGCCATTTGACCTCCGTGACCTTGCTACCAGAGGAACCTGACCATATAAGATCATGGCTACACATTCAGTCACCTGAATGTGCAGATTTCATCACGATGTTTTCCCTCACCGTAATTTACATGAAATGGTAATCGCATCAAGATTATGAGAACTTTTAATTCAACTATTTTGAACTGCCTGTACAACAGTTCACATTATAGCACACCCGTGTTATGGATAACCCATGGGATTTGACGCGGTTTGTACTCTTTCTTTATGGGGTGAGACTTCCCTCAACATCACAGTTCCTCATACTAAATCCTCGCACCGTTGCAATATAGCCCTTATTACGTGTACCTAAGATGCATGGATATTCTAGATGCATAGTACTCGATTATGCGTGGAGGGAACGGTTGATCAAGTTCAAATCGGGTATCGGTAGCGCCCTCTAGGCTTTGTCGATGATATTAAAGTTGCCGGCTTAGCTACTTTATCTGTGTTAAGTTTATCATGATATTACTATATTGTAATATCATACTTGTACTATATTGTATTGTTTGAGGAAGCACTTCCTGAGTATTCAATAGAGCTTTATTTTATTTTTAACTATTATATATTTATAGTATGTTAGGTATATAGTATATAGTATTATAGTTTATGGTATAGTATATTTATGTGGTATATAGTATTCAACATTATAGTTATATTTAAATTTGCACAAAACTTGATATTGCTACCACCGCTCGTTAAATAGCTCATTTCGGACTATCCAAGGTAAGGTTAGCTGGAAGAAATCCCATTGTGGGATAAGCCCGCCTTTGCAATGTATATTTATTTTCTTTTGTTATTGTTCTTTACGTAGTTATACGCAATAAAGAGTTTACATACATACATGCTATATTGTAGCTGCTAATAGCAGATGCGATCTAGACAGGCATCTCCTTGAGCCTTTTATCAGCAGCCTATCATCAACATCCATGTCCACTGCTGGGCCTTGTGCCTCTGCCACATTAGTGGAGGAATTTTGCCACAATTGGACCAGTGTTGGACAAAAATGGCATTTCATTATCATTCCAAATAAGCTAGTTTAACTGATATTGAACATATTTTTCAATTTAAAAACCAAAGCAAACACTCTTCACTAACTTTATGATTGGAATGCAGTGTTTAAAATAAATATACGAAATCGCGGCCGGTCATTTTCTGGCTACGAAGGTCCCAGCTAGTTACAAGTTACGACATTAGTCGCCATTTGCGACACCCATAAGACGAAGGTCTTGGTGCAATACTCTACTCTGCCAGTGTAAATATTATACTAAGTAAAACCACCGTACGATCGTAACTTAAGCTAGAACGTATGAATATATTGTATGTATGTATGTGAATTCTTTATTGCTTAATAAATACAGGAGTAACAAAAATAAGCTTAAACTATTACATTAGCAAAGACGGGCTTATCCCTCAATACAAGCTAACCTAGACCTTCTGAAAGAAGATCTAAAGAGCGGTGGAGGTAATAATGTGCACCTTACAAATTACTTACTTACATTATTTTCTTCAAGTACCTATTAATTAACATAAAAAAAAGCGTCATACCTGACACTCATAGGTATTCAAAAACGTTACTATGAGTACGTAGTATTTTTTTCCTCTATGCTATGAGGTTTCACAATGCGCGCAAACGTACGGTGCTCCAACTAAAAATACTTGAATGGCAATCGACTTTACAGACCTACAAGGATCTTTTGGTATGACGCCGAAATCAGTATTAACGTCATCTTGTAAACCAAATCATAATTTCTTTATGAAGTAGGATATAATATATTTCAATCGTCAAAAGGAGAGGGCAGGAAAGTAGGGAGAAAACACACAATGACATATCGGCCGGAGCACACCCACCTTACGCCGCCCACGGTCGAACCGTGCCCGACAATACCAGGCAGAGCCGAATCGCGCTTGACATATTATACATGTTTTGTATACTTAGAAAAACTACCTACAACTACAGCAAGAGCATGCCAGTCCACCAAGGCACCACCCGTTCATGAGTATAACGCAGGGCCCAGCCATCGACCACATTCGAGCAGCTACCGTATTGAACTTGTGTGTTCGTTCGTTCGTTCTCTTTGCAGACGATTACTGTGAGAATGCATAGAGACAGTTTGTCAATACTAGTAATACTCTTGTACTTGGACCATATATTTCACATTAGGTATTTAGCATATTTTGCATTTTCAATTTAGGTAAAAGTATTCAAGAACACATTTTAAGGGTATGTTCCGGTTTTCCTACCGCGTACCTTTGTTGACGAGTAGCCCGATATTTCGACACAGTTGCATGCATCATGGTCTCGGGACGACCCATGCAACTGTGTCAAAATATCGGGCTACTCGTCAACAAAGGTACGCGGTAGGAAACCCGGAACATACCTTTAAAATGTGTAATAATAACCGCGATAGTTTAAAACATTAAGCATTCAAGAAGTATACAATGTCATCGTTCAAAACACAACATACCTACAGGTGATATGCCATCTTATTTGCTACCGGCTCATGTTAGCCATCTGTCTGATGGAGTTGCTGTAATAAAAATGATAACACCTTACGTAACATTTGTAATATTTCAAGATAAGCCACTAAAAGACCTACCTGGTAGCCCCAAAGGGCTCTGAATTTATTCCCTAAAATAATACGTTATAAAGCTTACACATCTTTTATGGCATCCGAATCTAATTCTTATAATCGCAAACGTTCATTGCGTTCGCGTACGACTGTGGCGCAGCTGACGAGCTTTCGGCGGGTTATATTTTTCTTCTGGTTTTAGTTTGATAATGTCAGAAAAGTATATGACAGTATTATATCGGAGTAACATTTTACTACAACCGTAATCCTGCGTTAATTCATACAAAACCTCTAATTTTCACGGGCTCTAATTTTGAAGCGCTCGGCTCGTTTCGAACGGTTTTCAATTTTTAATTTTCGGCATGAACAATTCAATAAATTTTAATTCACATGTGGCAACAACGTAGGGTACGTATGTAAGGGCATGTAAATATATAACTTTTAATGCCGGAACACAAAATTTTAAACCATTTGGATCAAAACGAGCGATTCAAAATAGAGCTGATCGAGAGATTTTTATACGTCTCTTATAGCTCTTGAGCAGCGTTTGACAAGGCTTTACTGCTTTACTTCAATAGTTCGTCACGTGAGACGTATTTTCGGCTCATTTGGACAAACAATCAATGATTACCACAAAGTACCTCCGAAAAGCGGCGGCGAGCCCCATACAGTTACCTAGTTTTAAAAATTACAGTACTTAACGGTTAATAATGTACATATCGGCTAGGTTCTGCTTCGTATTTACATACACACATGCGATAGACGATGATGTACGAAGCCGAACTCACCTACAATTACCGCTGACGTCTGTAGGTACTCCTTACTAATTACTAATACCAACTAGCGCTAACTACTACCGTCATAAATCTTCGACAATACTAATATGTTCAACGTTTTGTCCGTACATCCGTCCGAGCGTCCAAATATCCACGAATGCGCGTGCGCCGCTGTCCGGCAGGTGGCGCTACGCCATGGATCATATAATTTTATTGGTCCCCGGACCCACGTTCGTTTACAATCCACATAAATTACTGACGTTTACAACCTCTTTGTGGACGCGACTGCAGCTCGAATTTGTAACAATCGCTCGACGACAGACCTCTACAGTTTTTCCCCCTTTTATCCCCCTTTTATCGCTATTTTACAGCCGCTAATTGTTTATTGATACTCATTGGAGTGGCAAGAAGAACTCTAATGGCACTAGTGGCGCGTCCGTCAACGCTGTCATGCGTCGACACGGCCGTTTATAGGTGCAGTTTTTCAGTTGCCGTGCTCATTTCGCTAATTCTTCCATTGGTAAACGTCGTAAAAATTGTTGGGGCTGGTATTGCTAAATGCTAATATAGGTCGATTAAAATTATATTAATTAAAAACTCTTTTCTGTAACTCTTTCAGCTGTCTTAAATTATTTAATTTTTCGCCGTCTTGAGACACTGTAGGTATACTATGAGGAGGTTATTAGAGCCTTTCTGTAGGTTGAGATATTGTTTTATTTCACGTTGTTCATCGATCCCTTCCAATCTTTTGGTAGTCACGTGTTTGACTGTCATCACACCAAATGATTCTGGTATTTTTCTGCAATTACATTAGCATAATATCTTATTTAATTTTACTCATTTCTCATTTAAATTAAACACGCATTTGTTACCAGCTAGATAAACACGGTCGACGAGACAAATTAAATGACTGTCGATACCCTTATAGGATACCAGTGTTTATTACAGAATATTTTTATTGACCATTGTATTGTAAACTTTACTAATAACACGATATACTTATTGAGACCATAAGAAGGAAGAGGCCCTTAATAGATTTAAATTATCAAGTATTATGTTCATAATGCGTTGTAAATATTAAGTTTGACTACTGTCGAAGGTACTCCAGAAGGTAGTCAGTACACCATGTTCTTATGAGGAAGGTAAAAGCAAGAAAAAAGGTAGGCAGGGGTAAACGCAAACGAAGTCACGCCAGGTCCACTAGTTCTATATAATACTCTGCCGGGCACCATACGATGCCTATCAAACATGAATTCGCTTAGTGTTAACAGAACACCGATTAATTCATTATTTTTATCTATGCTCAGAAAAGAGATAGAATAACAAGCAAATGCGCTAATTCTACATTTGTCTCCACGTTTATGTTGTCAGTGGCATTTTTTAGGTTTTCATGGAAAAACGAAAACACAAAGCAACTCTTCCAGCTAAATACCACCACAAACACTGAACAGTCAGCAGAATATGTACTACGAATGAAGAACTCTCCATTAGTTGTAGCGCTCTCCTGCTCAGTCACCTAGGTAGAGTCGGACGCATTAAAATATAGAGCAAATCTCCTTGCATAGTGCCTCAGCTATTAAAATCCCATCAAAACTATCTCACCGCCATTCCGGGCAGGCCTCTCTACATAAACAAGTGCTCCATATAAACGGCTCTATGTAGAGTGGATGGAGTAAAGCCACAGTGATTTTATACTTGAGTGGCGTGGAGTAAAAACCTTTATGGTTTCATTTCTTTTTACTACGCCTAACTATATGGATTCACGTATGAATTACTTAATAACTGGACTGTAATGTACGTTGGATGCGCGTAATTGTGTTTGAATTGATTTTAACTACAATTGTATGGTGGATAGAACGAAGTAATTGAATGTAGGGACTACAAACATAACTAGCTTAGTTAGAGGTCTTATTAGAGGTGGGCAAGGCATTGGCCGTGTGGTGTTAAGCAGAGTAGAATAGCACCAACCCTGCAAAAAATCTGCATTTAAAATACTTATTCGTAGTAATTATATAAATAAATAAATAATCGTGGACAAATTCACACATCGCTATCTAGCCCCAAAGTAAGCAAAGCTTGTGTTAAACTACTTATATACTTTTAAATATATACTTAATATATATAGAACACCCAGACCCGTAACATAAATTAAAATCCATCATTTCAATTTCTGCCCGGCCAGGAAACGAAGCCGGGAACTCTTGCGTGGCAGACCGGCATGTTGACCACTAAACCACTCAGGTCGTCAAATCGTATATATCTTATAGTTAACACTTAATTAAGAGTGTTTGTGGTCACCGCTGCCTATGGCCATCATCAACACCAGGGGCGTCACCAATGCGTTTAAAAACTTAAATTTTTATTATCCAGTATCGGCGACTTGTTGAGCTGGTCCGTAAAAGTAGGCTAGGAAACAGAAGTGTTATGTTTGCTGCGCAGAGTACACACCGGTGGGTAAATAAGACCCTTTTAAACGGCCGCCCGACATTAATACCCTCCACCGTTTGACCGAACGAGGTTTAAATGTCACTCGATATACGTTTGAGAGCCCATTGAGATGTTTGAACTCATAACAGTGAATGAGTCCAGTTTGAAAGCTGACTCTTTAGACGAATGGGGAAAGATAATCAGTGATCAGGTCTATCTGTTATTGCAAGCGTCCATAGGCTGCGGTGACTGCTTACCATCAGGCAGGCCGTAAGCTTGTTTGCCACCTTTGTGGTATAAGAAAAGTTCTGTAACGCGTCTGGCTGAAGCTCAAAACTTTAAAGCCGTAGTACCTTTCAAAATCTCTACTATAGTGCCTCTGGTAGTAGTGGTAATGATAGGAAGGTCTTTGTGCAGACAGAAGTGGCGAGGCGTTTATGGCAGCCAACATTCAACTTTTTTTTTTATTTGTTTTGACAGTGATAATACCTACTGATAATTTAGCGCCATATATGACGGTCCTCTTTCCGCACAGACTAGAGTCTTCTTTCATACAGGAGAACGTAAAATGATCAAGCTCGCATACACAACTTACGAACCTCCTTGCAATCTTACTTCGTCGCCTTGTGCTTTCTCTTTCCTTTTTGTGGACTTCAGTATAGCAAAAAGAACTTTAATTAAATTTACTTGCTTACTGTTTAAAATTAGCAGTTAAAATGTGATTTACTATTCACCATTTTCATGAAGTAAACAATGTTGCATAATTAACAAAGTTGGCGCTGCGGTTGGAATCACTATTTAGCACTATTAATCTTATGATTTATGAGTACTTGCTAAATGCAAGAGAAGGTTAAGGTTTTATAGACTTGCTGGAGTTCCAAGCGCATTGCGTCTTTTCGACGTAGAGTCCAGGAGTAGAACTCCTATTTTTATAGGACTCCTATTATTTTTATAGGCTATCTAAACCGTCCTCTAAAAACTGCTATTTGTATAAGAGTTGAATGTTTTTCATACATTATAGATATATGCTTTGGTAAATAAGAGAATGTGATACTAGCTTAGTATATATGTAGTATAGTAAATATACCTATCGACGATCTTTGCGCTGGATTTCCACCTTCCACGTATGTTACCGACCTCTTTTCTCTACGTGTAATTGCTAAATGTCAAGGTAGTATAAAATCTCATAAAAAATATCTCCGTGATTATACCTAAGGCAACGGTAATTTGTTTTTATCGGTCGCTTGTCTCCAAGATTCGAATAAACATGGACACTTTACTTAGCGCAATTTGCTCCTTCGCTTCCCTTCAGGTGTGGTCTTATCTTTGCGTATAAAAATACATAATGCATGTACAGAACCACCATCCGCGTACCACTATCGGTGACCAGTGTAACATGAGCTCTCATCACTATGGGTGCGTATACAAATCCGGGACGGCGTAAATACCCGGGTAGGTCTTGTACATAAATATGTGGTGAGGTCTCATACACCCAATCAGGCACCAGATGTGTATCAAATGTATTTAATCGATTCATGAATACGCAATCAGCGTATCCGAGTCGTGACCAGTACAGATATGGTCGAAAGTGTTTTCTTGTCAACTTTGCCTTTTGTGTTGTGCTCGCGTTTTTATGTCTGCTCGAACGTTTAAGAGCGTGTGACGAACGAACCAACGTGCGAACGTTTACACGCGTATTCTAATCCATTGCTGGCCTTTCAGGCACTGTTTCACGCACGCCAAGTACTAAACCACGTAATGAATTAGAAAACTACTCACTCTCAACGCTGCGCACGCTCTACTATCTACATTATATTAACTTTAATATTCATGTTTTTCGACGCACAGTAAAAAGAAAGTGCCGCTAATTCGCATTCTTTACAAGCTAATTCTCATACTTTAAAAACTAAACTCATGTACACTATGCCCTTTTTCTCTACAATTTCCATACCCATTATTACCGCTCTGGAAAAAACTCGACGACAATTACTGATGCAAACTTATGCTAAAAAACGTTTGCCCCGAACGAAGGTCAATCAACCAGCCAATCTCTATTCACCATACTACCACCAATACCAAATCGTTACCCTTGTTAGCCCAATAGACGTTCCCACGCACTTTCGCGTCGCCTGTTTGCTACCGGCGCGCGCGCAGGCGGCACCTGTGGCGGCGACTTGAAAGCGGCGGCGCTTTGACTGCGGCAAATACTTATTTTAATTTAGCCGCTCTTCGTGCTCCCGCCTGCCGCGAGCGCTGATACCTCGCTTATAGGTACCTCGTTAATCGTTAAGGCCTTGCCACATACAAAGCTCGGCGCGAGCGCGGCGTGAGCGCGGTGCGATATTTGCTAGGCAACCATCGCGCGGCGCGTTATTTGCTAGGCAACCATCGCGCGGCGCGATGGTTGCCTAGCAACTATCGCGCCGCGCGATGGTTGCCTAGCAAATAACGCGCCGCGCTCGCGCCGAGCTTTGTATGTGGCAAGGCCTTTAATGGACCGCGGTGGTGCCAACGTTGACCGAGCGTTGGCTCTTTTGGTTAGGAAGTCTGAGCTGTTTGCTTCTGTTTTCTAGCCGTTGGGAAGACGTAAAAGTAGAAGATGGAAGAAAGTTTCCTAGGCCTACTTTATGACGTTTAAGGGCCTACCAGCCGTTCCCATCGCTTCTAATTAAGTTTAGCCTGGATATACTTAGCGGCGAGCCGAAAGTAGACAATCACGGTACCAGAAAACAAATACTGTATTGGAGAAGGAGGAGTTAATTGAATTAGTTGTAGATTCCAAGCTTAACTAGATAGCTTGTTCTCGCAGAGCCTGATTCAGGACTCAGTTTTTCAGTTATCTTCAGATCGCCGCTATAAATCCTGAGTCCTGACTGAATAGGAGTTGCAGCCGCATGAGTGGTGTGCGAGCTTCATAACTCACTGCAGTCTCTCAAACAAACAAATATTGATCGACCAACCGAAAGTGTCCCATGACGGTTTTGTTTCGCGGAACATTGATGGACAGACCGAAATATCGACTTGGATCAGAGAAGCTACGCTCTTCGCATGATTTGATCATATATTTGGATGTTAGATTTCACTGAAATCCATTCGTAAATTGATTTTTTACGAACTCGATCAAAGGTCAAACGACAGTTGCTCCACTGTAATAACCTGATCTGCTACATCCTAGATGGCAGCCCCTGGGCCCTGGCGCGTTTTTAAACTAGATCCCTGAGTCATTCCTGAGTTCGGTATGACTCACACGGTTTCTACGATGACCTAACGCTGGGATAATGGCGGCAGTAATTGCAGTGTGAAATAAAAATAAATCTCTGTTTTTATATTTATATGGCAACTAGACTGTAACAGGAATTATCCTTTCGAGCCTTATTGGTTCTTGGCTCGTTTGTCGATTCATTTATGTATGTTAAATGATGAATTTGTTAAAATAGTCGTTTTTCTGCCTTCGTTTCAATCAATTACTATTGAAAGCCGTAGAACCCCCAAGAGGTAGATAGACGTTTGTCTATTTCTTGGATGGAATTTTGTACGATCTATAGATATTGGCATCATAAGACCTATTAATACTTATATGTCATTTAGAGTAGCGTAGCTGATAACTACACGATGATATGAACAAAGGAAATCCAATAAAAAAGCTACCGTAACACGTTCCCTTTCCTCCATAGTTCTCGATATTTCCACCACTGTTATAGAGCTATTACCACGACCACTCAACTGAGTTAGAAATATCACGTGATAGATGTCGGAACACAAGTGTTCAGGCCGCACCACATGACGTGCCGTGTAATTGTATAATTACCCAAGAGTTAACCGATCAATCGGTCATTCGCGATCACGTCACTGTTATTTTCATCGAACAGGTTGGGTGGCAGTATTTTCTTTCTTTTTTTTCTATTGGACTAGCCAGGCATTTGACCGCCATCTTTTTTATCATTACCTGGTGGTGACGAGTTCTCTTTCATTGGATGGTTTAATAGGTCCCTTTGTCCACTTGAGAAATGGATTTTGCTTTAGGTATGTTTATAGGAGATTATGGGCTTACTACAACTGGTTTCTTCTTTAATCGAAGATAGCGATGTATTTATTTATTTATTTATTTTACCAAGTTATTGCACGCAATATATAGTATACAGAAATTAGAGATGTAGTTAATGGATAGAGAAACTCGCGTTTCCGATTCAGTGCTATGGCAAACCGTTATACATACTTAGTATATTGTGCGGTTAGTGATCAATACAATTTTTGTTGTAAGTAGATGTTTTTAGAAAAGAGTTGTGAATGCGAGGCTAGGGAGTTGTGTCAGGATAGAGCAAAGTGGCGGTCGATCGTCTCTGCCTTCCCCGCTTGTGGGACAGAGGCGTGTTCATTATGTATATATTATTTTGGAACGTTTTATGAATTCCATACCCGAATTGATGCCAGATTGGCCGTTTAACCTCCATCTTGTCGTCTAGGGCAACAGATAATGCTTGCTCATGAACTAAACATTTATAAGGTGTTCTAACTTAAAACGAGTGAACTCTTCCTATGTTCGTTGCGTCTAAATGCAAGATCGAACAAAGAGCGGTGCCTACTGCCTACCAAACTATTTCCGAATTACTCAAGTCAAGTATCGGATTACCCAGCCTTACCCATTCGACAGCAAAATATTATCCTAAGGGGACATCCATGAATTACGTGAGCCCAAAATGGGGGTGGGATCCAGAAAAATCTCACTAAATCTCATTTGAAGAGGGGGTCTATTAAAGTCGTAAACGTCGATAGTAAACATTATTATCTAAACTAAAAAGATCATTTCACAGAAACAATGTAGTAGATAGATACCGATTAAGTATTCATAATGCTAACACTTATTTAAAATACTTGAAAATATTTAATAAAATTGTTTATTTCAAAATTATAAACCTCACGTGAAGAGGGGGGATCCCACGCGGGTGCACTCCCGCGCAACACGCAGGGGCCCTGGGTCCACCATCCGTAATCAATGGACGGCCCCTAAACACATTTTAATGTTCGCCCGATCGTCGCCTCCGCCGGTTTCCTTAGCCAATATTTGTCCAATATTTTTTTTAAAAGGGGCATTTTTAACCCTTTTGTTGACAGACAGCTAAGGCGGTTTACGTGTCAACATAGCAAAGCAAACATGGCGGCGGCGGCTCCTCTGACGGTAATCCGTTTGGAGGTAAACGTTTGGACAGTGTTTTGTTCTTTTACACTTGAGTGTTGAGTGAAGGTACCGCATCCAATGACGCATTTAATGGATCCGGGGTTTGAGTTTTTGCCATTTAAAGTAAAGTAAGGGAAGTGAAACACTTAGGTGTGGTGGTGGTGTAGGTTGGGTGAGGTCGATTCAATTTAGCGCGGTAGCGGAATCAAAATAAATACATTAGTCGGCTTTAAATGGCAGAGTAGAATAGCACCAACCCCTTACACTCGTGGGTGTCGTACAAGGCGACTAATGTTTTCTAGGCAACGATCTCCATAGACTGGAAAATGGGGAGCAGCGTTTTCCATTGATATATTAATAACACTGAGATCTCCAACCCGCCTGCCAAGCGTGGGGATTATGGCAATAACATCCTCTTTCGTGGGAAAAGCCCTAAGTCCTGCAGTGGAATGATATGGGCTGTAATGTTGAAGTAAAGTAAAACACTTAGGTGCGGTGGTGTAGGTTGGGTGAGGTCGATTCAATTTAGTGCGGTAGTGGAAACTTTAGTCAATAAAACTAACTACATTAGTCGGCGGTAAATTACGCAGATCGGCTTGTTTCGGCTTCGCATTTACTATCTAACTGTTATCTGTATATGTATAATAAGTATGTATTTAAAAGTATTTAAGTAGTATATCAGTTATCTAGCACCCATAGCACAAGCTTGGCTTAGTTTGGGGCTAGATGGCGCTGTGCGAATTTGTCCACGAATATTTACGAATATTTATCCGATGGTAAGCCTGAGGAGTTTGTCTGGGTGAGTACCGCCGCCTTATCTATTTCTGCCGACAAGCAACGTGTGTTTCGGTTTGAAGGATAAGGTAGCGAACGCAATTACGGGCATGAGGCATTTCATCTTAGTCCTCACAGTGTTAACGTACCTGCGGGTTTGCTTTTTTGATACCTGCAACCTGAATGCGTGAATGGGCGACAGTTACCGCTTACCATCAGGTGGGCTTTCTGTTCATTTGCCACTGCGTATAGTACCTATAAAATAAAGCTAACACGTACAACAGAAACGATACGGAGCCGATCTAGCAGTGCATTAGGTATTTACCGGTGAAATCTATAATAGCGTATACGGGATGCAAATGGATTTGAATTGATTTTAAGATTTTGTGAAAATTGTGATACATGAAAGTATTTGTAAACCTCGCTGTACTTTCTGTAATGCTGTGTACTTTCTGTAATATTAAATAAATAAATGGTTTCAATTTATGTTTTATATGATCAAGTTGCGTGGTTCGGCATTAGATGACAGAGGCAAACCAGCTACAGTTCCTCAGATATACCAGAACATGGTCTGTTGTGGTATGTTCTGAGATACCAGAACAGACCATGTTCTGACGGGGTGATGCCCCTGGTATTGCAAAAGGCCATCTTAGTGGTATACAAAAAAAGTTAGGTCTTGGCAACCATCAATCATCCTCAAATAGTTCAAAATAAAGTCGCTTTCCACGTGTGCCTCTCTGGTATATCCGCTAACTATTTACATGTAAGCCACGCAACTGATGTTTATGCGGTTTTCATGAATATTATAATTAGTAAAAGACGCTGGTGGCGGGTCGCTAGTAACTGTTTAAATGAAATGTTTTCAATGTCATCACATTTAAAAATACAGAGTTTTCCTTGTCGTCAATAGATGGCGCAATTCAGTGCTTATATGTCAAACGTAAGTACAAGGACCAATAATATTGAATGATTGACGGCTTGGAATTTTTAATCGGACAAGTTTTAACGGATTAGTTTAAATAATCATCACAATTTATCAACATGGGCTTCAACAACAATTTACGACGTGACTTAAGTCATGCTTAAGTCATCTCCTCCTATCTGAGTCTAAGGAGCTCCGCCGACAACGGGAAGGAGCCGTACGACGGGCTCGCTTGACCAACAGGAGACCTCAAAACCGCCCGTCGCACGTTCACGGTAGCACGATCGTTGCCAATCAGGACAGCGCCTATGGACAAACTTTAGATAAAAGTCCCGTACAGCGCCATCTATTTACAAGTAGATAAAACTTGTTTTCTTTCTTTGACTGTCAAATTGAAAACCTCATTGCCTCACGCTTGGACCGTGTAAGGTACGCCTTACAATAATGCCAGTACCACGCAAGTTACGTAGTGGTGCCTTGATTAGCCGCTTGGCAAGTGGCTAATTCGCGCGCAAACACACACGCGCCATAACTCATAATCAACTACCCAACGCACAAACATACGCCCCTCTCGCTCACACCTACCCGCTAGACGCGACCCCGTGTTTGTTTCCCTTTTTACCTTCTACTTGTTGAAATCTTATTTTGAAATATCCTCCGAACAGGGGCGTGGATGCGACTCTGTTGCATATAGTGGCTCTCGCTCTCTCGCGGAGGTTTACATCGGCATCTCGTTCTAGCTTTTTGTAATTTTAATTCGCAGAACGACTTCGGAACGTGATCGGATTGTGTGGATGTTTTTATCGTGTTCGGAATTCGGCTGGCGTCGGTTGGAGGGTTGGATGGTGACACAATGTTGCAATACTGCTGAATTATCGACAGACGTTTATAATTGTTTATTTAGTTACTTACTGTACCTTGATAATTAGGCACCTACCTGATGATTGATGAGACATGCACGCTGAATGTGAAATACAAAAACAACCAACTTAAGTATTTTTTTGAATCCAAAAGGTTCCTTCAACAGCACATATCCAGCCCAATTAGTCCACTGCTAAACTTAAGTCGCCTCCACATTAATAGAGAGGTTTGCCATAATCCCCACGGTTGAAGTTGTAAATCTCATTGTTGAAACACACATTGAAAACAAAGCTGAATCTAAGCTGATTTAACTAGTCTTCTCTACACCGCTCTCCCCTTGAGTCTCATAATGCCTAAAGCAAGAGTGTTCATGAGGACCTCCCACATATAAAACCAGCTAGCAATTACGAGTAAGTACGTACCTATTCCATAAAAATGTTACTTGTTTCGCTCACTCGCAAACTAGCTTTTTATTGGCCGCCATATAACTTGTACCGTCATAATATAAGTAGTTTTAAAAATCTATAACAATTATTCAAAGAATAGATTTCAATCAAAAGATTTAAAATTACCCATCAAATTAAATTTAAGAACCAAAAATTATCTCCATAACTTTTGCCGTACCTTATGCTGCCATCTAGCGGCGAATAGCTATACCACTCTCGCCGAAACTTACGGACCGCTTCTTTATAGTTGTTTTTCATAATCAACTAGTGACCGCCCCAACATCCCACGGGTGTTATCGGGTTTTGCCTATTATAATATGCATGTATTAAACATATAAAACTATTTTTATTAATAGGGGAAATCTTCAAAAGATACCACGTCACCCGGGGGAATGACGGTGGCCATGTGGGATTGCCCGAAAAGGACCCTACCCACTAAAACCCCTCTATGTATCCACAGCCGCTTTGTATTGGAACACTATAGGACCTCATAGATAGTTTTCGCTATGGTGTAAACATATAAACCTCAAAAGAGTGAAAACCGCATCAAAATCCGATGCGTGGTTCTATGTAAGGTTATATTAAAGTT
Organism: Blastobasis lacticolella; assembly: GCA_905147135.1. Taxonomy (NCBI): domain Eukaryota; kingdom Metazoa; phylum Arthropoda; class Insecta; order Lepidoptera; family Blastobasidae; genus Blastobasis; species Blastobasis lacticolella. Next base: position 6,672,865 of record LR990056.1, read on the forward strand.
CGAGTCTTGGGGACTATACTCTCTGAGCATGAGAGCGTCAGTGGCCTAATGGTTAAGGGGTCCGACTCGTACCCGGTACGGGTTCCACAGGCGTAGCCAGGTTTTGGTTTTGAGGGGGTTCAAAGCGCAGTAAGCTCAAACTTTTTTATATTTTGACTGTAACCGGATTGATCACGCGGCGCAAGCGATGTGATATGATTTAGGGGTTGAACCCCCTGAACCCCCCCTCGCTACGCCTATGCCGGGTTCGTACAATGACTTTTTTCTGAGTTATGTACATTAGATGAACACTAACCGATGCTCATACGGTGAGGGAAAACCATCGTGATGAAACCATATTCAGGCGACATACACATGTAACCATGATCCAATCTGGTCAGGTTCCCCCGTTAACAGGGTCACAGAAGTCAGATGGCAGTCGCTCCACTGTGATCATCGTCAAGGCAGAGCCGGGCTCTTGTGCGCGAGCGCACAACTAGAACATCAATGCCAAGATAACCATTAAACTTTCCGGAAATAATTCTCTAAATAATAATAAAAATCTGTTGTGTTGGTTCTATATGTATAGGTATATTAAACTTTGATTCCTTGATATACCTACATTCTGAGCTCGTAATTCATAAAGAATTAGGATGATAGGACCCTGCCAAGCCTGAGGAGTCCGCCTGGATGATATAGTTCTCCCGCCAACCGTATGCATTGTTGTATTCCAGTTTGAAGAATATATACGTCACCCAAGGCAACATAATTACATAAAGGCATGAAGCATCTCAGTCCTCACAGCGACAATGTATCTGCGAATCTGCATTTTTGTTACTTGAAAATGAAGAGTGCAAATTTGACGTATCCAAATACTCCCAATCACAACAGAGATTCCGAGTTAAAATGTTTTTAAATCTGACTCATTCCCGATAATGGCTTTTTCTCCAGTTTAACAACAAAGCGTTACATCATAGTTAATTAAGGAACTAATAAACAAGCTAGTTGTAATTCCTTTATGATCTGTAACCGCGCCGGCTTTTGACCGTGGCGCCATCTCTGGTCTCGCTCGAAGTTCGATTAGAGATAGTGAAGACGGAAAATAAGTATCGATAGTTTCTATTCTTGAATTAGGTAACGATTTTTAAGGTAAGGTTTTTTTAGGAAGCGAGATAATGTTTTTAAACCTTGACGATAAAGAGAGGTACTGCAATTGTAACGTGTCTGTAGATATGAGTATGGATGTGTATGTGGCAATGCCTATCTGTAGATCAGTGTATGGTGTCTGTGGCATTAGCTACCGAACCGATGGACCAATTTCGATGCGGTTTTCTTTATTTGAAGCCTTTTTAATAGGTTTTTAACCTTATTTTATTAAAATCGGTTCAGTAGTATAGGAACTATCTAAATAAACAAAAATAAATAGGTAAAATTTGACTGATTAACTTTTCAATACTTTTAACATGTAGATTTCACGAGATACGACAATTTTTTCGAGATTTAAATAAAGGATAGTCAAGAAATAATTAACACAGAAAATTACCGAAACATTTAATTAACTTTATTACTTGTAGAAGCAGAGATTTTGAATGAAATTGCTGCACTACCTAGATATAAGTGAATAGTAGGTAAGTACCTACTTAAGGGAGTAATTGATTTTACCCTCCAACTCTTTTTACTTTGTTGTAAGTGAAATCTCTGGGGAAGATAGATTATATGGTTTCAATAACGGAAGGAAAGTTTGCAATGGCTCTAAAACTTTGTATGGTATTTTTTCTCTTCTCGAGAAGTTGCCATATTAACCTCGATAATGTCGCAGTCATGTATGGATTTAGTAAGTCAACATCAACGTCATATATACCTACCGCAAATCCATGTAACGGCAGCACAAAAACTCTAACAAACAGAACTAATGTCGAATCATTAATTATTCTATTTGCCGACACCGAATGACCAGCCGGCGAGCATCGTTAATAGTTATATCGATATGATATCGACATTTGTTTCTAATCGATGTTTCGACATCGACACGGCGGACCACCGCGCGGCGAACGATTTACATATTAATTTGTGTACGCTAGAGGCCGTAATTAGAACATGTTTGGGACCGAAACCGAAATTGAAGGGTCAGTTTTTTAATCTAAATTTAAATAAAAATTAAAATATCGATGTGATGTGTGTATTTGCACAATCGGTGTTAAACAATATTAGGTAGGTACCTTTAAATTCATTTACATAACAAAATCTCGGAAAATATTGAGCCGATTACAAAATAAGATTAATACTTAGAAGCTATGGTATTATAGATGAGTTTTATTTGTACGCGGGTACAGAGCCACACGAGCATAAACCTGTTGAACCGATATTACTAAGAACATTTCAAACTTAGTTGCGTTTTTGCCAATAATATCCATAGTAGGTATAATATCTACATAATCACTTCACACACTACGATAATTTAACGTGTATAAATTTGTTATTTTTATTAATTTACTTCACGTTATTGATCGTTAAAATTTAATTATGATAAGATGCTAATCGATTATTCTTAGGAATAAATTAAATGACGACATATCATGTTGAAAACATAGTTTGCTACATAAAAGCTAAGGAACTGAGCTGATGGGTGAGGTTTAAGTACCTGGTTGCACTGGGCGTAGTACTTACTATATAATAATATTATTGATGTATTTCATACTTAATCGGCAAAACAGCTTGCATTTGGGTGATAGTGGTATGTAGATAATTCCCGCAGGTACACGGCATAACCGATTTTTACGCGGACGAAGTCACAAACAAAAACCAGCTTTCATATTGCTGAAAAGCCCTGCAAAGTCACACGTCGTATATTGATTACTGTGTTAGTTCCTTTGAATAAGTATTTCTACGTTCTTGTCTTCGGCGGACAGAGTCGAGCCCTGCACAATTTTTTTTCCATACTGGGATATCTTACAAGCCGTATAATAGACTAGAAAAGGGTTCTCCGAATTGCGATTTTTTCAAGAGTGCGGTCTACAGTCCGCCGGCAAAGCGTGTAGATTATACAAAATCCATCATCTTCCAGTAGTGGACGATCCTAAATATTATTTATCATTACCTGAGTCTATATATATATCTACAATAGGCCTCCCCCAATGAGCGCCAAAGCACCCTTTCTTCGGCTTGCCGCGTCCAGTCTCTTTGCACATTATCACTCCTGCATACACTATTCTTCCCAAGTCGTGGTCTCTGGGCAACAAAAACCAAGTATTTTTTATTTTTAAACACCTACTTACATTTCATCATCATTACTGTTATGTCGTCCACGGTCTTACTTAACCTCAATAACTAAAGTTTATTTATGTAATTAAGCTATAGGCTTTTCAGACCAAAACCGATCGTGTCCCATCTCTATTTATTAATTTCACTGTCGAGCGGTAAAATAAAGAAATCGGTGGAATAAACGTGCCGCAATTAAGCCCGAAGCACGCGGTACCGGCTATAATTTCGTTTTAATGCCATCCATTTCGGCTCAGCCGAGTCCTTCTAACAGTTCTAAGCACATTTATATAGGGAAATAGTTGTTTTATTTGTGGGTGGTTATGGACACTTATTTCAATTTATGTCTGAATTACTTGTAGAAAGACATCTGTATTCGATGAGTCATATTAACTACTTAGTTAGTTAAAGCCGTACCGTGGTTTACGGAGATTTTGTTATAATATTTTTTAATTAATAAGAACGAAATTTCAAAAACTGAAAATGTTATGATTAGGTAGAACACAACTGATTAGGACATGATTAGGTACGTTTAGTTGTTTTTGGTTGTTTTACTTTTTGAGGTGGTACCTCACCCACCCGAGGGCTCGCTGAGTTCGCTGAGTTCACCCACCTGATTTCACTCTAGGATAAAAATGTTGACCAATCTCATGCCCTTGACCCCCAATTTTCACGATAAGGCGTTGTCCTAATTGGCAACAGTTGTACAACCTACAAGACACACAAGACTTTGAAATGAACAACGAACGAACAAAGGCTGAAATGGCGAAAAAGCTTCTTAAAGTGTATCTACCTTGTATTTTAATATAAAACGTGAGATCTGTCTGAACTTAAAGATTGTTATAACTGTACCATAATACTCTGTAAGGTTGTAATTTTGGCAATAAATTATTTATTTATTTATTTACCCTTTACTCGCCAAACCCATGCAAGGTGCAACCTATGGCGCGAGAGTGTAACCGTACTGACCCTTGAGGCTTCCCCCTGGACTTGAATTACCATGGCCGGATTGGAAGCCTTTAATTGAATAGGCTTCGAACTCAGACCGGCCGGAATAAGGAGAACATGGCCAGGTGGAGACTTTCTGGTAGCTCCAACGTCAACTGTGCCTGCGGTGCTATCCAAACGATTGCCTCTCTCACTTGCTCTGCGTGTTTAAACACCTGCACGCAGGAGGTTCTGATCACAGCCATAGGGCTGTTAATGTGGCTAAGTTTTGGGCCAGTACTCGTACATTATAATGTTTGCCACGCTAAGAAAACGATTTTTGGCGACTATTGAATAACGGCGTCCCTATTTAAAATGTGCTTCTGTAGCCTATTATAAAGATACGCATTCGAATCGCTTTATTTAAGTGGGTTTCAAATAGATATAAATTGAATTTAGATTTGGAAATATAAGTATTACGAATACTGTGATGTCAAAATCAAAGTCTAGAGACCTACTTTATCTACGTCACATGAGAGGACTAGAGAAAGATACATAACGAACATAAGCCATTTCTTCATAAGCCATCCCAAGCCATGCACATCCACCCCACAGCTGCAATCTAATCGGTGGCCAGCGGAAGCTGTCAAGATTTAACCAACTTTATCATATTAAGAGCAATTTGCTGCAATCAGAGTTCCAGTGGGGGAGAGGGAAGGGTCAGTCATCAATTAGCGGCTGTCACACTAAAGTACACTAAATGTAATCGCCTTGGAGAAATGCGTCATGAGAACTGTTGCTGCGAAAAGTTTTTGCAAGATGCGAGCTCGGCCGGTTATTCTGGTGAAAGAACCAAATCATAACTTAACCTACCGTATTCCCGATCAAATATTTGATTTCCTACTCTACTGAACCGATGTCAATGAAACAATGCTAAGGAGTAACTAGTTTAAACTGGCTTTCAATATAGAAAACGGCGAAATCGGTCCATCTGAACGCAGGCTTCCATTTATGATGATGATCATCGGGCGTTATGTCCCGGTTGCGCTCCCGCGCGGTACGCGAGGGCCCGGGTCCGACTCCAATCCATTTCCATTTCCATCCATTCCATCCATTTATGATGAGAATGCTTCCACATATGATGATGACGAGTATAACAAAACTATAGTGTGTACGTCATATTTTGCCCCTCACTGTAAATAATTCTTGCGTCGCCCATGTAGGTACATACTAAATAGACTATTGAATATTGATTTATCTGCTCATAAGTAGGTATCGTCGTGGCATACTAATATTCGTTTAGCATACAAACGCATTACCAATACAAGATAGTAACCATATCTGGGTGGCCGAAGGCTCTTATCTAGATTAAGATGCCATGTGTATTTTAAATAGAATATCTTGGCATATGGTATGCGAAGCGAAGTAGACAAGGAGAAGTAGGGGCGGCCCGCGGAGCCTCGAGCACAACCGAGATTTGCGCCAAGATGATGTTAATGACGTTCGTTTTCTATGTGCTTTTCAGAGGGTCAGAACAATTTTGAACAGAATCATGCTATCTTTTTAACTTTTGGTAATTGGTGTACAGTTTGATGTACAAAGTCTTATAATATAATGGAGGACAATATATAATACAATATGTTATTGTACACAGAGGTACTTACTTACTTACATTCAACTCTCGGATTGCCACCAACAAGGAGTTCATCCGCTTGTTTGCAATCTTAGTAGTATATACAAATTCGGAATATATACCCATATAGTATGCATATTTTCCAGTAGGAAAATAGTAGGTACATAATATACTTATGTACAGACAAACAGTTCCTGTCAATAAGCAGGTTGACACAGTTGGCTACCTCGGAAAGCGTTCGAAAATCACCTCATAAAAGGTCGTAAAACGTCGCATCCCAAATTACAGTGTCAAGGCAGAGGGGAGCGAAATTAAACGAGTAATATCAGTTATTTCGTAACCTCCGAGTAGGGTCACCACCTTGTCATTACAACGGACAATCGCCCCGTAAGCGACAACCCTGAGGTACCTAATCGTTGGTGAAGTAATATTTTAACGCGTAATGCTAGGGTGTGGACTTGTTTTACTTGTGACGATAGTGCTTAAGTATAAGTAATTTTGTCAAGTTTTTGACTACCCAAAAATTTTACTCATAAGAAAAATGCTCAAACACTTATAAGGGTGGGACTCTTGTGGGACTTGATGCTTTTTAACCCTGTTTCTGGTATCAGTCTGTGACTTGGTAACTCACGAACGAATGGACTGATTTAGATGCGATATTTTCCTAGTCTAATCGACATGGTTCGTAGCTTTGTGCCAATAAAAAACACAAAAGTGCAAAACGCAGATACGTTGTCGCTGTGAGGAGCAAGCTCCCAAACCAACCGTTTAAAACGAAAGTGCAAAACGCTGTGAGGAGCAAGCTGTTGTGCAACTATATAAACTACTTTAACTTTACCAAAGCACTGTTGATGATTTTAGTGATATGCGTTTGCAGGATAAGTAATAGATTCTTACCGCAAGATATATAAAAAATGGTGTGTATAGTCAGACGGATGTCAAAAGCAAAACAGTTACAAAAATACCCAATTCCATGAATATCTACCTAATATAAGAAGCGACCAAAATCATGTACTTACTCGATGCCAAGGCCACCACACCAAACGCTACTGGACGCATGTCCGATCAATCCTGATTATTACAAATTAAAATCTGATCAATTGAGCTTTTTAATGTCTTGGAAAAATAACGTGTAATCTTGTAGTCAATTATCGTTCGCAATTTGAGTCTGATTTCCCATAACTGCCACCTAGCTGGTGTATCGCGGCTGGTTCATGTTTTATTCATCTGTGTCTGCAATAATGACCCTTAATGACACGTGAGGCGATCGTATTACGCGCCCCTTTGGCTTTCTTCTGTGAATTTTTTTATTAACTAGCAATGGCTAGCACAGTTGTCGATATTGTGTGTTCTGAAGGCTGGTTGCGAGTATTACTTTGAGCCAATTGTCTCATTATCTATCGTGTCAGCCATAAATTAGACACATTGGCAAAATTTGGCTGTAGCATCGTCCCTGTCGCATCATCACAGCCCATAACAGTCCTGCAGGACTTAGGGGCTCTCCCACGAAAGGAGAGGCTATCGGCATAATCTTCACGCTTGGCAGGCGGGTTGGAGATCGCAATACTATAAATATAACAATGGAAAATGCCTGCCCATTTTCCAGCCTAGGCAGCCTCTTGATCTTTTGCCTCTAGAACATTAGTCGCCTCGGACGACACACACGAGTAAGGGGTTGGTGCTATTCATCTCTGCCGGACAGCACACAGCCATGTCTCTGTCGCACAGCTCTGCTTTACTTATTGCCAACTAGTCTTTGTCCTGCAAGCGCTCTATATTTGCATTTAATCCGATAGCAATGAAAAGTACGGTCTTGGGAGTCTATTAGTTTTATAGTGAGTCAGATTGATTGATCAGCCTATTGCCGTCCGCTGCTGAAGGTAGACCTCTCTACAGAGCGCCATTTTTCCTAGTCTTTTGTAAACCGATTCCATCCACTGCCCGCCACCGTCGTCGATCCATAGGCATCGTGCCATAGGCAACACTAAGTTGTTGAGGCTCGTTGTCCACTCCACCACGAGTCGGCTCCATCTACCATCATTTCGTCCAGAGACAATGGAAAGTACAATTTTACTTCAGCGCACTGAATTTCCAATATTCAAATTTATTTTGACGATTTTAGATATTGTCTCGCGCACTAGAACCCGGGGCCTTTATCTATCATAAATATACATTATTGACACCCTTTTATCTAGCATATAATTTATTCGTCATCCATTGGTCAAGTTAATGTGACCGCGTAGTACGAGGAGATGAGTTAAAAAAATATACTGTTTTAATAGATACAAAATTAACACTTAAACATATTTCTAAACTAATTTGCATTTAAAACAATCTACTCTCTGAACAATTAATTGTAGCTTAGTAAAAACAGCTACCTGTCGAAAATAGTTTATTAAGGGTTATGAGGTGCATGCAGGTGTAACTGTTAGTTCCTTGTAATTTTAACTCTATTCCTTTATTGACAAAGTCTAATTTCAATACTTTATAGAATAAGCATTCCCAAAATGAAGTTATTTCTTTAAACAACTTTATTTTTAGACAGATTACAACGAAAAGATGACCGTCACTCACATTCATAAACAATTTTTTTCATATTACTATTTAATTTTTTAGTATATTAGATATTTTAGTATACAAAATTGAAGAAAATGTAAAGTATAGCTAGTGTCAAATAAGAAGAGACTTGGCAGGTCACGTGGTTCGACTTGCGCTGCATAGGATTACCTGCGCGAAATCCCCTCCACTGCCATTTTATAAGTCTCTTCTTTCGTGACGCGGGTTATACTTTATAAGGACTGTAGTTACTAAAACCATAGTAATAAATGCGCAAAACGAAGTGCTCCATACATCATTAGTGGTCCTAATTATAATTTCTTGGTCGGGATTTACTGGTGATATAGTTACCTACTCATGCTTTTGGGATTCGTAATTTCCTTACTTATTAAGGAGGTTAGGTTTGCCGCTTGTGTAGTCTACTAGTACAGGAGATAAGCAATCATATACTCACTCAAATCCTTTTGTCGATGGGCACCCAGATTTCCAATCAACCTTAACGGTAGCATTAGATAGATAGATAGATGTATCCGGGCCGTTTCCGCAGTCATACGAACTCGCGCCTATTCTGCGTGGATATGGATGTGGAACGGTACCATTATATAATTATACACCAATACTTGTCTAAGCGATCCCACATTGCTAGTGAATCATCATCATCATATCAGCCAGAAGACGCCCACTGCTGGGCGGGCATAGGCCTCCCCCAGAGATCTCCACAAAGACCGGTCCTGTGCTTTCCGCATCCAGCTGGTACCTGCGATCCTTACACATGCGGTACTTTTTTGCTAGTGAATGCACTGAGATAAATACGGCTCAATTGCATTATAAATTGTGAATTTGTTAAATTTTCCTGAATCCTTGTTTTTTTGATAGTACGGCCGAATACCAAGATACTTCCCCGTATATTTGCTAGAAACTGTATTCTATACGGTTATTTTAGAGATGAGACTGTCTTTAGTTCCCGCCTGCGTAGTATAAACAGCCTTTTCACGCGCGAGAGCCTGAGATAACTCGATCTAGCTCTTTCGATTTGCGTTCAATGCGATATATCATTATGCTACGCAGACTGGTACCACCGTTCCTACCAATAAGTGCCCCGGACAAGTTCCTAAGCTATTTGAAGTGTGTCACGCAGACGATCCTGAATTCGATGCACAAGTACCAGCCTCGGTTCCACCTGGTGCGAGCCAACGACATCCTGAAGCTGCCGTACTCCACGTTCCGGACGTACGTTTTCAAGGAGACGGAGTTCATTGCGGTCACCGCCTACCAGAACGAGAAGGTAAGAGTCTTGGGGAGGAAAAGAATCAGTAAACATATAAACAATCCATAAGCTGCGGAGACTGCTTACCATCAGGCAGGCCGTAAGCTTGTTTGCCATCTTAGTAGTATAAAAAAACAAGCCACCTGATGGAAAGTGGCCACCTCTACCCATGGATATTAGCGACACCATGGGTTTCACCAATACTTTGCCAAGCTCTAAAACCCCAGGACGTTGCCCTGGCGCTAAGTAGGCAAATGCTAGACCCCTTCACTACCAAAGCCACAGTTCTCCATGGAAATTATATACAAAATAGAGTCAAAATGAAGGAAGGACATATACTCGTATCATATAGGATTTTTGTAGATATATTAAGAGCCGTCCACGTAAACTGTCTCATGGAAAACGGTCTGTCACAACAATACATGCATCTGCAATTCGTTTTCTCGACAAAAATCGAACCACTGTCACTGTTTTGATCTCTCAATAAAGACGTTCTAACTCCTTACCCTTCAAACTGGAACATATAGACAAGTGAGCAAGCAAGCTGTTGTCACTTGGTGGCAAAAATAAAACAATGGTGGACGGTCGGTTGACTTAGTCCTAGTTTTGAATTCTATCGCCTACTAAAATCCCTAACATTTATTCGATGCTCTATCTATACCTATTCGGAAACTCTTCACACAGTTATGTTAACAATTATAATGATACTTAATTTCACCTCCCTAACTAGTTTGACAGAAAAGCATAAAGACATCACGATGACGTTATAACCCAGCCAATTCAGGAAGCGCTAACACGCCCTTTAATTGCAGATAACCCAGCTGAAGATCGACAACAACCCATTCGCCAAAGGCTTCCGGGACACCGGCGCCGGCAAACGAGAAAAGAAGTAAGTATCTAACCTTCGATACGCCACGATAACACAGAACACCCAACGATACCTTATCTCCGACACTAAACCGCATTACTCCGACTAAAAGCTATAAAATTCTATTATCAAACTCGACGTAGGTGGCACTCGTAAGTAAAACGGCGAGCGCAAGATTAATGACGGTGAAAACGGTCGACTATTTAAGTAAAGTTAACAGCTAACGAAATTAGCCTCCTATCTGTGAATCTCCAAATTAATTAGGCCACGAGCCCCGACGTTTCCGAACGCGCCGCCGCCGCCCGGCGCCTTTCCAAATTCAAATTAAACCAATCCGGCGCCTCCTTATTCGTGTTCCGCGTTTAAACATGGCGCGTACCCGCTCCAAATGGTGGAGTCATTCGGCTTGCCGCTTTTTTCCAGCGTCTTTAGCGTGCAAGGGAGAAAATTGGATTTCCGCGATAAAATCAGCTTTAGTTTTTTTTTTCACCGCATAATTTGCCATCGCCCACCGCTAGGGATAGGTTGCGGTTCCGCTAACTTATTTGAAATTCGAACGAGAACTCAATTAGTAGGCACCGTGCTTTCCCGTATTGATCTAGCTCGATGTTTATTTCAATTCGTTAGCTTTATAAATCGAACGTGGAACTGATTCAATGTTTCCAATTGTGCTAGATAAAATTCACATTCACATTCTTTCCTCTTTCGTAATACAATTTTTTAAGACTACTTATGATATAATAAATCAGTTTTCCCTCAACATCGTCCGCGTGGAAACTCCATTAAAGTTTAAGCAGCAGACGGGAAGGCATCTTTAAACGCGCTTACACAACATTTTGCACCGGAAGCGGTCACGGGGCGTCCGAATTAGAGGGCCTGGCCGGCCAGCGGATCCGGATGCGCGGATGCGGGGTTCATCTTTTCAAAATGGCCGCCGCCGGAAGCGCGGGAAACGTGAGCGGTTTGTCAAGCGCGTCGCGGCGGCGGGAAAGCGGGGACACATGCCGTGCATATCTCATCGTTGCGACCCCTTTGTGGCATTGTCTTGTCTGCGTCGGGCGGGCATTCCGGCGGACCGCTGCCCGAGCCACAGTCGTCATAGGTACATGCATTTCGCGGATTGTTCCGAACAGCGGAGCGGAATCCACGCGGCGTGTTGGCAACGCGCTGTGTTGTAATTGTTATACAGAAAAGCCGTACCGCTCGAGTTATTAGCGACAATCAGGTTCCATTCCGTACACAGGAGTTGCAGCGGTGGGCCAACCCCATAATTTCCTTTTGATATATAAGATATAACTAACACAAGAACTACAAATCTCTAGCATTATCGACCGTCACTAGACACGCTCATAGGCTATCCTCGCCATAGAATAAAAATTCACCATAGGTCCCGTCCTCCTTACTACGTTATAGTCCTCTGTGTTCTTACGGAGCAAGAAGTTTCTTTAGCCATTGGCTTCGTGGCTAAGGGAGAGTACATATGGAACAACTGGATTTGTGGGTGTCAAGAAGTGCGCACGCCCAAAGAGCCACCGGCAAGTAAGCGTGCGCATCACCCGTGATTAGGTCTGACGCGTTCTGTATGACCGAGAGGCCGATAGGACCCAGGGTGGAGGTGGGTGTCACCAATCATTGGCTTTGTCCTAGACCTTCTGCCGTAAAATAGCCACACTCTGTAACTCGGTCAAGAGTGAACTCTGTAACTCGGTCCAGGGATGTCGCTAATTAATTCATGGACCCTTTAATAGGTAGGGCACCTCCTCGTCGCGGTCATTTTAAGATACCCAAGGGTTAAACTGGTGAGGAAACGAATAGTGAATTGATACAGGTTTTCACATAAAAATTAGTTTGTTTTTTGTGTCGCTTATCGTTGAATAGTAAATCAACTGGAAATAAATTTAAATCTTAACTTCCAATTTCAATTTACAGAAAAGGAAACAAAAAAGTAACTAACCTACTAACCTAGGTACCTAATAAAGTAATGGAAAAGTTCTAGCAAAATTTTTAAGACCCCATAATTTAAGAAAATACTTAATTTAATACCTCAAAAATTTTTTATGTCGTTTTGCTGGCTTTAAAAGCTTGCTGGTTGACCCTAATAAGAAATAAATTAAATTACAAAATATGAAGATTGAACACTACGCTACTAAAGCTATCATTAGATCGTTCTCTAGCTAACAGAAACTACTATTTCGGCCATGGCGACCCTTTCAACCCCTAATTACCAAATATTGAACGCGACTCACAATAAAATTCAAATTTTAGACTCAACTCTACTGAAGTTACACCAAAAAACTTGCCAAAAACCGCGAGAAAGCCCCACAAATGCAACAATCAAGGCTCTGTACAGTTTCCTAACAGCCTTTGTCTTCTTGAGCGTCGATAAAACACTTGCCGAGCGTTTTCGGGGTTAACCACCGCATTGGGGTAAAAAATTCGGTGAAATTACAAGGCAGGCCACCCCTGTCAGTTTACATTGTAGCAAGGACACCCTAATGTGAACTGTTTAAATGCAGGGCTGGCGAAGCGATAGTTTAACTTGAGGTACAGAATATTAATACTAACGTAACTTATTTATTCATTTATTAAGGAAAGCAAATAGTCTAACATAAGTATTACACATAAACAAAACATATCACGACAACATTTTAATTTTTGTCGAACTTACAGAAGTGGAACTTGAAGGTTAAAAGTTTAAACTGTCAGAATGAGAAAGTTTAGCTTTAAATGAACGCGCCTGATAAATTGGTAATGTTATTCTTAGTATAATTGGTATCGTCACGGCACTATCCCTAAATGGAGTAGCCGTTTAATTGATCGAAACAAAAGTTATACCCACTTCAAATGATTAAGTCTCCAATTACACATTTATAACTTAGTTCATTATTTAATCGTATATTTTTCCGTTTTTGATCGAAATTAGCGGACAGAACAAAACTGTGGAATTCTTAAATACTAGGTATGCCTTGTTATGTTAATGTAAAGCTTAATTTTAAGCCTTCTGCAAGTCCTTGGGATCGTCGTAGATGTCCATTTAATTATTACCATTAACCTACGTATCTTAAACGCCAATCTGACCAATCTGCCATACAATTCTTTCAAACGCAAAAAATCCTATAAACGTACCACCAAAATAAATTCCGCGACAATCTTCCTCACAAACACCCGGGTGCCATCCCTACAAGCAAGGGGTGGTGCAAATTAAATTCTATCAGCCGGCGATGAGACGAGTTAATAAAATGAACTCGGAACCCCGTAATCAGGAGCCAAAGGGACGACACCGCGAGGATCCCTAAAACAATGCGATGATAAAGAGTTGTTTGTCCAACGGGGCGACAGAAGGCAAATAATTGCGGACGCTTTTTGTTCCAAAACATAACCCCGGGTAAAAAGGGTGACGTGACACTTTATTCCTCTTTTTTCCTCCTCCGCATACGGCAACTCTTTTTGTCTAATTTCATTTAAATTTTAACGCCGCTCTCTGTTAATCTCATGCAGGAGTGCTTTTGTAGTTGACATAAGCATGTTTTATTGCCTTTGTTGCTACCCGCTTTTCTCTCTAACCTACAAGTACCTTCTCATATACGTAGAGTTTCGTTCGTTTCGTCCGCTTTCATCGCAATAACGGTAAACGGCGGATCCCTCTTAAATCAATAGATCGCGACCTAATAAAACAAACCCAAATCAAATAGGACAAGAACTGTCCTTTCTCAGTGGGTGCTTTTTCTTTTTCTTTCGCCCGCATAAAAAGTGGCTACCCCAGGGGGCTGGGGTCAAATTTCGGCACTATCATTAGGAGATGATTAACCTTTAGCGGCCGTGGGGGCGAGCCCCAAATGTCGCCGGTTTGACACCCCAAGCGTAAAGTGCACACTGTCTAGCAAAGGTATAATTTTAAAACGGAAACGCCACGGTCACCGTGGAAAACTTTTCTCTCACTTTTAGTTTCGAAGAGTTCTTTGCGTGAGTGGAAGTGAAGAGTTTTTCAGGTGGCACTTCCTTTTGGTATTTTTTGTAGATATGCATCGATTATCCCTAGTCGGAATACGTTTAATTATGTATTAGGTACCTAAATTTGTTCTCATTGGGTCGTCACTATAGATCTAACTTATGGCATTGATCTTTGGGGGCTGGCAGCAGACAGGAATAGGCCGTTTGTAGTTCAGAAGAAAGTAGTGCGTGTTCTATCACGTGTGCCGCTAGATACACCCGCGAGGCAATTGTTTATAGATTTGAACATCCTAACACTGCCTTCTCTCTATATTTATGAGATAGCAAAATATGTGAGACGTAATATGAAGGAGTTTCCTAGCAACGCAACTCTTGGTCTTCGTTGCTCCTCTAGAAGGAAGCATGACCTACTAATACCGTCTCATCGATTAGAAAAAACTACTCGGTCGCTAAAAGTCATGGGTCCTCGCATCTACAACAAGCTAGATCTAGACATACGCGAGTGTAAGTCTGACTTTAGCTTTTGCAGGAAGTTAAAGTCAATATTGATAAAAAAAGCATACTACACGGTGAATGAGTATCTTGACGAGTGAAACCTTATATCCTCTCCGTTGTTATTATTATGTTCTATGTTTGATACATGACTTATTATATACCTACTCAATTGACATTCTTTTTATAGTTTTTATTGTACTTTAAGTATTGACATACATATTGTATTATGTTAGTTTTCTTAATATTAAATTAATAGTGGGCATACCTACCCAATATATAGGTACATTTGTTTGACATTTTATTATTTATTTATAATATTAATTTAAATTTGACATTATTATAAAGTAATATTGTTTTCATTTTGACATTTTGTATTCTGTGACATCATTTATATTATTTGCTTTTATAATTTAATAATCATACATATTTTTGTATTATGATAAATGACGGTGTAATATTTTACTGAAATAAATGAATATGAATATGAATATGAATATGATCCTTACTAAACAGAGTAGTTGTAACATCTCTTTATAGTCCCCGGCGCTCACTTTTACCTTCACGTCCTTCCAATATTGAAATCTTGGCCTTCCTCTTCCTCTCTTTCCCTCAACTTTAATTAGAATTTTCAAATATATTTTTTATGTTAGACGGTAGGTATACGGGCCATCTGATGGAAAGGGTTACTGCCAGACACCTCACCTAAGAACATTAGCAACCACTCCAGGGCTCCACGGAATGTGTTGTCCCGTTAAGTCCTCATTATCATAACAGCCGAAAGATTTCTGGACATAGGCCTTCTCCAAAGATCCCCACAAATTCCGGTTCTGTGCCTTCCGCATCCAGCTAGTACCCGCGATCTCTACCAGGTCGCCGGTCCACCGACCTACGCTCTACATCTCTTAAAAAGTCCTTACACCCTGATCACCCGACCGCACAATAACACGAGCAGTCTGTCCGTGTACCGCAGGCAGGCGTTGCTGACGGCGCGCCCCGAGCCGCGCGACGATGACGACGAACGGCCGCTCGACGTCGGCGGCCCCTCCAGCCCGCCACCGCACCACAACACCTCCTGTGAGTATCCTAGGTTACAGACCGGACACAACGGTAGCAAGCGGACAGAAAACGGGCAGTCTTCCTATTGGCGCGCACACGACGCGGTTAAATGTTTGTCATGTATGAATGTGGAAGAGGAAAAATAGTGTCAGGGTTGTAGCTTGTGCATTCGAAAGTCTCTGCCTACCCTTAGGATATGGGCGTGAGTGTCTTATAATTTGTATGTGTACTCCCGGATTATGTCAGGATTCGCTTAAATATTTGCCAATATAGCAAAATCACATTATTCTGCACCAAGTGTGGGTTCTGCTCAGCTCGCCGCACTTGGTGCTCTGGAGATCATAGCGTAAGAACTTCGCAATACAAAAACGTCACTGCTTCCTGCTTGTGTCTGGGCTACGGTGGTCTTGATGGTTTGCCTCTAAATTAACCGCCTTGTACGATACCGGAAAATAAAAGGGGCTTTTTGAAACCTGACTACCTACCCAATCTACTCGTATTCAATTAGAGTACATCAAAGTATCGAAGACCAGTATCAGACGTATCGTTCCCTTCCAGCCTCGTGGTTTACGTCGAGCAGCGGAGGCGGAGGCGGCGGCGGCGCCGACTCCGGCAACGAGGAGGCCATCGAGGCCGGCTCCGACTCCTCGTGTTCCGGCGGCGACCGGCGGGGCTCCCCTCCCGCCGGCCCCTCGCGGCCCTCCCCGGCGCCCGATGTCTCACTAGGGCCGCCGGTGCACCCGCCGCTGCTGCCGTACTTGTACCCCCCATCGCTGTACCCGCCGCCGTTCTTCCCGCATCACCAGATGCCGCCCGGGCTACTGTTCAACCTGCACCCGCTGCTGCAGCAGTACTCGCTGCCGCCGCCGCCCGGGCCGCCCGCGCTCGGGAAGGCGCACCGGTTCGCGCCGTACGCGCTGCCCGGGCTCGGGTCCGCCTTCGAGCAGGTGGCGCCGCGCGCGCGCAGCCTCAGCTCGTCGCCGGCGCGCGGCGGCGCGGGGGGCGCGGGCCGCGGCAGCCCCCCGCCCCGCGCCTCCTCCGCCGACCCCCCGCCCGACGACCCCCCCGCGGCCTCGCCGCCAGCCAACGACCTGAAAAGCATCGAGCGCATGGTCAACGGGCTAGACGTGGAGCCGCAGGACTGACGCGCCCGCGCCTGTACATAGCGTGCACCTACCCCGGCCGCCGCGAGCCGCCGAGCTGTTTTGTATCGTTCCTATTTTGTTCCCCTGTCGAGTTCTATTCGGGTCGATGTTCGTGTATTGATTGTAAATAGTTAAGCTTTATAGGCTGATAGACACTCCCGCTCGACGGTGGTCGTGTCACTCTGTATGTTAACTTTTGCCGTTAGCGTGGATGAGTTAATGCGTAAACACTCTCTGATAATTTCCATAATTCGCTTGGAACATGAACCTTCCGCATTCGAAAGGCAGCCGAGTGACGTCCGCCGTCGAGCCCCACCCGTAGTTTCCACAACACAATAGTTTATCATCACTCATAGTTTTCCAATGCAATAGATATAATTGAAGCTTACACCGTCGCAATCGGTACACGGTGACGTCTCTATTGCAGTTTTGAGAGTTTGGCACCTGGCTGGAGAGAAAAGACATCAAATTATTTTTTGTTTAAAACTGCAGGACATCACTATTTTGATCTAAATCACAGAGTACACAAAGGGTTGGAAAGGGAATGTCGCCGGCTCAGCTGTCCGTGCGTTGTAGTAGCGAATTTCATACAAATGCCGAAACATTCGAGTCGCTATGACGCCGATCAGTTTCCATACCGTTTAAAGTGATTTAGTCTTAAATTAAAATTACTTCCGAAACTTAAATTTACCTGTTTTGGAATAAATTTTGTCTAAAACGTTGCGAAATTGAGTAATGCAGTAGTTGCGTCAGCGTCTACCGTACTGGCCGAGTGATGTCATTTGTTTCCCCCACTCTAGTAGCAGTAGCATATTCTAATTATTATTATTGATAACGCTTTATTTTGTAAATACAATGTGTAAGGTATATTTACGTGTTTACTAATTGAAGTAAAAAATAGACATATTTTGAAAATATGTTTTGTCAATTGTGCTGTGACATGTGCGGAGGTTTCTCGTTGTATTCGAATTATTGTCAATAATTTCGAAAAAATCATAAAACGTATTTTTTAACTTTTTTAATTTTGTTACATTTATTAATTTATTTGTAAATTAGATGAATACTTGTGAACTATGTTCATAAAATACAAAAAAATTATATGGTTGAGTATTGTTTTGGAAATTTTGAAATTGTTAATACTTTTCTTTAATTCAAGAAACCAGCGATAAAACTCGCACAAAAATGAAACGATTGATAAAAAGAAAATATAATTATAAGTTAAAATTTGTAATATATAGTTGATAAATATTGTAGTTAAAAATACAAAATATATAATTATAAAATGAATATAATTTTCCAAGGAATTCATTAACTCTAAGCGCATTAAAGTTAAATTCAGAAATAGTGTTTAATTCGTAAAAATGTTTGTCATTTCTATTTTGTTAAGAAACTGTTCATTCATTTTGAAAGAACGGTAACTTAAATCTGCAATAAAATGACTTTACTTGCCATTTTCTACAAAATAAATTGCTTTGTAAAACAGAGATGAGACTGTACTGTGCAACAGCTGCAATTGAGAATTATTCATTTAAATATATATAGATAAATCTATTGACAAAATTGACAATTGTTTCTCTTACACTTAAGACCATCCCTAGAAATAATTACAGTTATCTGAAAAGGATGATTGAAAGGTTAAAAATAGCAAACAAATTCTACTACTGAAATTTGGCCGGCGCTGACGAAGCGCGTCAGCCTCGTCAATGAAATGAAAATGCTGCGGTGGGTATGCAACGTTACGCGACTCCATCAAGTACGCACCGAGCATATTGTCGCGCTGTGATATCTTGAATTCAACACATTTTCTAGCGACATCATCATTAATAATAACCCTAAAATATCTACCGTAGCCAAAAATATTTTCTTAACTACCTTCGACAATCGAGGTAATGTCAAAGATAGATGGACAAAATAGAATTTGAGGTCGGATAAGGTTGCAGAGGCTTGTCTGCTCTAGTTTGGTTACGTGCTGTGGACGACCTAGGAATACGTGTTAAATAACGTTCGGGTCTCATGATGATAAGCCGTTTAGGAAGTATGCTCCTCTCCCACTCCCTTCAATATCTTCATACCCGAGCCACTAAAAAAGTTCCATGTCTACGCTCCACGCACTTTATTGAAAACCACAAATACTAACATACCAAAGAAATCCTAATTAAAGCCCTTATACTCGTCGGAGCTTAAGCTTTGGGTAGTTAACTAACCAATTGTTGTGCCAAAGCAATCTTACTTACTCGGAAGCTGAAATATTTACTACTTTAACCAATTAGATTAGAACAAATGGATCTTCCGGAAATCTCGGGCAGAATGTCGCATACCAATCTAGAAAAACAAACCGACGCGTTCCAATCAACAGCTTGTATTGAGCGAATAACGTTCTTCACATTTTCTTTTGCCTTTGTCACGAAGAAGCTTTGTTGTGGGATCGTAAAGGTGCTCATGCTGATGCAAATCATTGAAGGAGTCATATCATCATCAGTACAGCCCATAACAGTCCACTGTGGCACTTAGGGCCTCTCCCACGAAAGGAAAGCCATAATCTCCACGCTTGACAGGCCGGTTAAAGATTTCAGTGTTATAAATATAACAATGGAAAACGCTACTGCCTATTTTTCAGCCTACGGAGACTCTAGATCTGTTGCCTCGAAAATATTAGTCGTCTTGTATTGTGACACCCACGGGTTGGTGCTATTCTACTCTGCCGGACACCACACGGAGTTATATAATCCCACCAAAACCTCTCATAAATTAGCCAAGCCACGGAAGCCCATAACGGTTTCACTGTAAAAATATTATCAAATCTCATTATGCCATGCCCGTACAATACATTTTGATCGGAAAATGCGGCTAATTCCGGCCACTTACATTGCCACTTGACATGACAAAAATAGGTTTGTCAAGCCAAAGTGACCGTGTGTGGGAAGACATATTGGAAGGACGTGATGTCACTTGACGCTTTACTTGGTGAAACGGGCGGGGTCAAGCTTATTAAGCAGGCCCGTAGGCACCTTCGCGTATCTGCGGAACTGAGCTTTGGCCTCTTTAGCGTTTAGTGTTTATATAATTTTTTATTTATTTTTTCTTATTATTTATTTTTTCTCTGGTTTAATTTATTTTAATTTTATGTAATTTTTTTTTATATGTTAGCTAAATGCTAAATAAATACCTTTTTATTTTTATTTTTTATTTGATTTTGCTAATATGCAAGTGCAGTGGCAAGCATAAGCATCAAGTGGTGACAGCCATAGAATTTCTAACATGTTTATGACTCAATATTATGACTAGAATATTCTACAAATTATATAAAATAATCATGTTGGCGTTAATGTCCTGGTTATGCTCTCGCGCACGAGCCCGGGGTCCGCCTTGACCATCTACGATTTGGCAGATCAGATAATTATAGTTGGGTCCTTCGTGACCCAGTGACCCTGCTACCAGGGGAACCTGACCAGATTAGATCATGGGTAGACATTCGTTGCCTGTTCACGATATTTTCCCTCACCGTAAGAGCATCGGTTAGAATTCAACTAACATAACTACTAACTACATAACTCAGAATTTAGACATTGGTACATGGCCGCAGTGGGATTCGAACCCGGTACCCCTCGCTTATGAGTCGGATACCGTAACCACTCGGCCAACGACACTCCTTCTAATTCTACTAATCTCATAATTAATCATCTTGGCGTCATCCTCTTTCTGTACCGTCCACCACTTGCAAAAACTAAACTCAAGACTGTCACATTTTGTCTTTGCACAATCTGTGAGCATGTCTTCACCTAATCATACGGAATAATTGGACCCGCTCCCAAACGAACTATACCGGAATGCAGACTCGTAAAATCATAACACAGACTGTACCCGTAACCTCCAAGATCGTTCGCGCGATTGCTCCGTACGAACCTCACGTACGTAATTGCTGTAGGTGTAGCGAATATCCTAAAATCGTAGCACGTTGTCAACAATAGCTTGTTACAAATAACATGATGTTAGGTATTAACCTATGAATGTAATATTATAATAATATACTGTCACGGGGTGCCAATCGGGTTCCGAGAGTGTTCACCCATTCTCAGCCGCTGTCCTAATTGGCATAGTCGTGCGACGGGCGCTTTTGAGGTCTCCTATTGGTCGGGTAACGTCGTCGTTCGACAGCGCCTCAGGGTCCCAGCGGAAGACCTTGGTCAACCTCACTTCGCCAATGGTATTTAGGAGGCACACGTAAAGAGCGGCGAGGTCGGTACGGTGCTGAAATGCGATTAGCCTCAAATTACGAAACGGACACCCACCCAGTTCCCGGACTCTACTAAGCGTTGCTTAACCTTGATTATCGGTCTCGCAAGCACGCTGCCACTACACCAGTGCCTCTTACCTTTGAAACTACCATTTCTTCTTCATTGAGCAGGGGTCCAACTGCGAGTTATTACGGGCTATTGTTATAATGTGATGTGGAAAGCTTGGAGGTTTCCACATCATACACTTATCCAGTAGCATACGTTCTAAGGCATTTTACGGTTAAGTACATTTTATTTGCGGCTCAAAAATCGAACGGTTCAAAATATGGAAACAAGTTTTAGCACGATACTTGCTAAACACGCCACGATTCAAAAGTAGTCTGTGTTGCGGAATTTTTTTGAATTCATTTCTTACCGCGACAGGAGCTCCCTTGAGGCTCCCTTGAGCGCTCTTGAGGCGCTGTCCAAATTGCCAACGGTAACGGACGACGGACGTCGTCCAACCAATAGGAAACTTAAAAAACACCCGTCGCATGACCATGGTCGTATGACCGTTACCAATAAGGACAACGCCTTATCGTGAAAATTGGGGGTCAAGGGCATGATTTTTTGGTCAACATTTTTGTAATATTCCCGGTCAGGCTCTACAGTCGAAAGTTTTCCTGCAAACCTCTCGCCAGAACCGCGAATCGCTCGGAGCCATCAACCGCTGCGTACGCGCAGGGGCGATGTAATCCGCGCACTGGAGGTGTCACGTACGTAATTGCCTCGCGCTATCAGATCACCACTCTCGCTCGCCCACTTGTATGCTAAACTAGTTGTGACGACTGGGCGGTGATAAAGTCGTCATACCATGTTATACTTCAACGTGATGGTGTGGTGCGGAGTACGCTGTCGTTGGGAAATCTTGGAACTGGAATGGTTTATCGTCGATTTTATTTAAGCAAGGTGCCTCCGACCCCAGAAACAACTTTTTGCCTAATCGTGTTGTATACTCGTGGAACAAGTTAACAGAACATGTGATAAGTGCACCTTCTGTCAATGCCTTCAAGAACAGACTGGAACACCAAAACAAATGACTGATGCATGAACAAATAATAATAATAATAAGGTTTGGTTAGTAGGGGAGTGTCGGTAGCCGAGTGGTTAAGGTATCCGACTCACAAGCGAGAGGTACCGGGTTCGAATCCCACTGCGGCCATGTAACTCTTTTCTGAGTTATACGATACTCATACGATGAGGGAAAACATCGTGATGTAACCATGATACGATCTAGTCAGGTTACCCTGGTAACAGGGTCACGGAGGTCCAATTTCAGTCGCTCCACTATAATTATCTGATCTGCCAAGCTCGGATCGTGATCAAGGCGGACCCTGGGCCTTCGTGTAGAGCGCACAGCCGAGACATTAACGCCAAGATGAGTAAGATTTGGTTAGTAGCTTATGTTATGACAGTCTCTGGTCTCAAAGCTCATAACAGAGCCAAATGTATTGTGTCTATAGTTTTGCTATTGTCCATTGAACATATACGTTCAATATGTTCTTCTCTTTATATCTGCGGCTATTAATGAGCCATATAGTGTCAACTGCGTGATAAAGTTGCATATTTGAAACTTCCTTAACCTAACTGTGACTGTTATTTCGATTGACATAAAAATCCCTTGTTACACCAACTTCTGTAACAGCACATCGCGTGGTCACCCCAGCATCTGATCTGGAGGTGCAGTGCTAACAAAAGATGTGTCCGATTGCAGACCAACGTCGCGGTGTTAGATTGATAAATGCCCGAGATTGCAGACAGGCTGCTCATTCATAGGAGGCGAGCGCTGGGTGTGTAATGAGCTCGCTCGGTGGGACTTGATATGTGTTATGGCTTCCTGGTATTCTTGAGCTCGGAAGACGGAAGAGGTTTAATAATGTAACAGACTAACAGCCCATCTGACTAAGACGAGATGAAGATGAGTGCTGGGTGTGTAATGAAATGAGCTGTGTTGGTGAGATATGTTTTCCTGTATACCGCAGGCGATACACCAGTTAAGTTGTCGAGTGTATAGGTGTGTAGTGAAACATTTTGAAGGCGCCATATCAACGGATAGTAAGCGATGATGCAGCCGAAAATCATTGCCTGTCTTGAAACAGCGTATTCACTCTTGCCTTGATGGAGTTCTGATTGTACTATTCCGGGAACTATGAGTACTACAATGGAGACAGACGCACGTGCGTCAATATGTTGACTTAATTTAATATACTTTTATAAAGCGTACGGCTAAATAATGGAACACGTTGCCTGCGAGTGTGTTCCCTGACCATTAAAATCTGGACGCCTTCAAGCCTAGATTGAATAGGCTGTTCATAGACAAGCATGCTCCATCTTTGTCACTTACCAACAAGTGAGATGGCGGTCAAATGCCTGGCTAGTATAATATAAAAAACTTAAAGCTTCAAAGTTAAAATAAATAAGTTCTTTCTAAACAGACATGATCAATCTTCGGCCGCATCGTCTTACCATGAGGTGAGATGACAGTCAACAACAAAGACCTGCCTAAATATAAACCTCTAGCCGACTTCAATTTAATTCTAACTAGTCCTTAGTACCGACAATGATTTTACTACTCGAGGATTTTGCTCATAGATAAGTATAGTAACGTGGCCAAAACTTGCCTAAACTGACCACAGTATGAATGAAGCAGATAAATAGTTGAATGACCACAGAACAAGTCATCATAACCGTAAGCACGTTTCCCGCTAAATGTACTCGACGTGGGATAAAAAATAACGATGAACGAAACACTTGGCGATAAAATCTGCGTACCACTTATTCGTATCACCTTTATCATAGTTCTTGGACACGTTTTTTGTCCGTAATTACTGGACTTGGGATACTACTAAAACGTCCCAAGTCAAGATAGTTGAACGGCCCAGGTATCGATGGATGGACGAAGTCCGGAAAGACCTGCGTGAACTCCAGATAACGAACTGGGAACAAATGGCGCAGGATAGGCACCAATGGCGAATTCTTGTGTCGGAGGCCAAGATCGACTTCGGGTCGCTGAGCCAGCGAAGTAAGTAAGTAAGTACGTCAAGATAGTCTATACTATCAAGTCGCGAAAGTCAAAATAATTGTATTGTTATTTATTCAGTAACAGTTATACTGCTTGCGAATGTTAGGTACGATAAAAAAATTATCTTGCCGTTAATGTCCCGGTTGTACAATCGCATGCGAGGGCCCGAAATCCGCGTTGACCATAATCCAGGATTTGGCATATCGGGTAATTACAGTGGAGCGACTGACATCCGTGACCCTGCTACCAGGAGAACCTGATCACATTGGATCAGGTTACAGCCGCGGTTAAAATTCAACTAATTTACATAACTCAGAAAAGAGTCATTAATGCATGGCCGCAGCGGGATTCGAACCTGGTACCTCTCGCTTGCGAGTCGGATACCTTAACCGCTCGACCACCGACGCTCCTACTGTTATAAACTACTAGTCCTAAGTTTAGACCTATTTATTTCCTTTACGTTCATAATACGGTCACATGATATATCAAAATGTCTACTGTATCATTCCTATTAATCTTGTACATGCGACAGTTTGTAAGGTACGGATGGATATATGAATTTTATTTATTTATTTACTAAAACTTCATGCACAAAATGGTATAATGGCGGACTTAAAGCTAAAATAGCCTTATCTACCATTCAACCAAGAGATAGTAAGTTAAGAAAAAGGAAGGCGGTGAAAGAGAAGCTACACGACAAAATGGAGGAAGTTAACCGTTTATACAACTATAAGCGAAACAGAGTGGATTATTTTTTAGTAGGATATGTTTACCTACTCTTTCACGCAAAAACTACTGTACTGATGTTGATGAACTTCAATTTATTGAGTAATTCCCCTGAACACGGTATTTACCTACAACTGAAATTTTACGGAAACAAAGTCGCAGGCAAAATCTGGTACATTACATTAATAAACAGGCACACCTACACATTTATATTTAGCAAGATAAACCCGCTAGAGTCGAATAAGCTTTGCGATGTAATCTGCCTTCACGTTTACCATCATACGTGACGATGTGCTGCGCGCCTTATTTTACACTACATGTGAACAATTTAGGACAAGATAGATAATTTAATGTTCATGCCAAATGTATTAGCAATAGCAAACAGGACTAGTTTCTAAGCGGTCAAAGCGATAGCTATAGAGTACAAAATTTTAAAGAAAAAAATGTGTTGGCATTAAGGACGTACTATGCCGAAATAAAATGTTCTTGGAATTACTGTCTGTGTCTGTTAGCGCATCACGCAAACACTTCTGAACGGTTTTTTATTTGGTTTCGATAGTTTCGTAGCTTGAAGTCAAGGTTACAATATAAGCCGGGTTTCATCAAATTCGGGTAGTTAAAACCAAAGATACAGCTTGACCTTCCCGTAGTAATAGCATTCATAGAATACGGAGGTCATTAAAACTGGTGACACGGGCAAGAGCTAAACTATCAAAAAAACTATTTCCACGCAGACGAAGTCGCGGACAAAAGCTAGTTATAAAATAAAAAATAAATTAAAGCTCCCCACGACTAAAACGATTTAATGGAGAAAGGATGAAATGTTTTTAAAACCCGCTCGAAAAATCGTCAGTGACTGTCATTGCCATATTCTGTTTCCAATTTCAATCCAAATGTATATATCAATAAGCACAGATAAGCTATTAACTCTTGTAGCTGCAGCAAATAAAATACTTTAATTTATTTACAAACTCATTACGTTGTAGTTTCAATTATTGTCAAACTAATGAAAATCCAAAATTAGTTAATTCCAGGGCCATATCAAATGCACAGGACTGAGAATGACAGATCTCGACGGATTTTTCAATAGATCTACTAGTCGGGGTTTAAAAAATTATGGAATCCTTTCTCCATTATAGTTTTAGGCATCCTGGGCTTTCTCAACAATTTTAATTTTGGCTTTATTCTTATTTTAGTTCATTACAAATTGACCTTTTGCTGTGTGGAAAGGAAACTCCGAAATCAAACCGACGGTTTAGGTATATTTGCTTAATGGCCGATTTGTGTAGGCACTCAGGTTTAGGTATCATGATGATACACACTCGACAAAATTTTTTTTATTTACATTTGACAGACTAGCTACTCTAGCCTTGAAGGCGTCTAAATTATAATGATCAGGGATCATACTCGCAGGCAACGCTTTCCATTCCTTAGCTGTACGCATTATAAAGGTTGTCATAAAAAAGAATGTTAATTTATTTCTAGTTTATACTGTTGAGCTTCTTTCGAAAAGAAACTTCACACCCACTGGCAATCGCTAGCCGCCAATTTATCTCCGACCTCACCAAGACGGTTCCCAAAACAAAACTTTAACTCAGTTGTCAACTTTAAATTCGGCGTGAAGTGGCATTTTCGGAATTCGGGAGCTCCGAATGAAAATCGAAAAAAAATCACCTAACAAGCAACATAGGACTGGTGGCCCATTATAATTAATTGTCAAGACTTTGTTGATGCTTTGTCTTTATCTCTCGAAGGTGGTTTTGGTATTGGGCGTCTCTGTCTTTCGGGAAGGTGGTGCATCGTCACAAATCACTCGAGACAATGAGCGGGCAGGTGCGAACAGTAGCCCGGGGAATTAATAACAAAGTTTGTGGATAAAATTGCGTTGAATGATTCACACAGCCGTATTCAGAAGCAGTGCTGTCTAAGTGGAGTTGCTATACGTTCTAACAGTGCTCGCTAGCAGCTCCTAGCTAAGTGAGTAATGTGGGAGTCCCAGAGATATGTCGGGACTAGGTACCCAAGGAGAAACAGTCGCTCCACTATAATTACCAGATCTGCCAAATCCTGGAGCACAACTGGGACATAAAAGCCAAGATGAGGTACCCAAGGAGTAATGGATTAACATCGACGATTCGGAGGCTATTACGGGCGGGAAAAAATTAGATAGACACTTATATAGGTAACCCGAGTTTTTTTAGTGTCTCGGGAGACACGTTAAAGTGTAAAGCGGAGCGTCGGTGGAGTAGCTTAGGTATAATCCGCGTCATGAAAGAAGAGACTTGTCAAATGGCAGTAGAGGGGATTTCGCGCAGGTAATCGCCTACTAAGCAAGTCGAACCAGGTGACCCGCCAAGTCTCTTCTTATTAGGCACTTGTTGTATCCGACTCGTAAGCGAGAGGTACCGAGTTTGAATGCCACTGCTGCCATGTACCATTGACTCTTTTCTGAGTTATGTACATTAGTTGAACGCTAATCGATGCTCTTACGGTGACGGAAACCATCGTGATGAAACCAGCACATTTAGGTAAATGAATGTGTAACCCTGATCCAGTCTGGTCAGGATCCCCTAAAGTCACGGAGGTCAGATGGCAGTCGCGCCACAGTAATTATCTTATCTGCCATATCCTGGATCCAGGTCAAGGCGGGCTTCGGGCCCTCGTGCGTGAGCATAACCAGGACATTAACGACATGATGAATATTTATTATTTAAACCCAAGACACACTAAAAAGTATTAGTAGATATAGACAAAAGTTTTTACCTTTTTCCATGAGGTGGGCTCGCGAGTCACGAGGGTTGCATATTTCTTACTTCATGTACTTCATGCACAATGTGTGTAGGTACTTATATGTTATTTTATTCTAACGACTGCTAGATCACATTCCGTACCCGCATCACGCGCCGCGCCGGCCGCGTACGCAATATTTGTTCACCAATCAATTGATTAAATCGGGAAAATCCCCGGAAAAAATCAGGGAATCTCTCCCGGGCGGTTGACAAAAATTCCCCGTCGTTTATATTAGGGGGGGCGGCTGTACGTTATTTTTTCCATGGCCGCCGCGGCACAACGTCCGCAAAAAATGACAGTTATTCAGAGCTTTTCGCGGCAGACGAATTGCTGTGGACAAAAACTTATGAATTTTTCGACAATTCGGACATTTTTCGCCGCCGGCGGCGCGAGGCGCCGCTATTTTAACGAATGTACGCAGAGTTCGGTCCCGACAGGCGCGCGCAACGTTTTTAACAGAGCACTTCCTTTCAGATTTATTGCGTGGCTGTAGTGTGGAGACGTTTCCTTGTTTTACAAGGTTTGTCTGCTTTGGTTATTGGTAGCGTTTCTAGCGTTTCGTGAGAGTGTTGCTCACGAAATTTAAGGTTTTAACAGACAGAAGCAGCATGTCTGAAATCAATACCAAATACGTTACCGTCCTACTTAAAATGCGTTTCTGCGTTTTCAGATAAAACAAGTAATACCAATACAACCGTGGGTTACCGAATAGACCAATTTTGAAAAAAAATTGTATTTCACTGCCATTTTGATATCATTACTATGAGCCGCATTTCCATTCATTCATGTAGTAGTTAGAATTGTTATTATAACACTCGTCTTACAAGGCACCAACGTTGCTCTACCCTCACAGGTCCTGTACCATTACGCACCTCACGTCTTTCTCCTCTCACAAAACCACAAAATCACATCTACCTCGACACATATCATTCAAATCTCACCTCTACAGTCTTAAACTTAAGATAAACCGGCGTGCCCGCAGTCCGTGATGAGAACTGTCATCACGACAGCGGCGCGTCACGCGCTGGGCGATGCGCTTGCGCACCCTAGCCACCAAGAACGTATTAAAGACGGAGGGAACACTTCGAATTTAAGTCGAAGTTGAGTCAAATACATACTGAATATTATATCTGTTAATGAATTATTACATTTAGCAGAATTTATGTGTGAACATTGGATGATAGATAGTAAAATGTCTAAAAAGAGGTATAAATCGATAACTATATTTTATAAAAAATAATTTTCTTTGACAATCTGATTCACAATCAATCAATCATTTTTTTAATGAAATGGCACTTGACATCGACAATAACATTGTTTACCTTTTGACATATATAAAAAAATATAAAAAACAACTGATTCATCTTTGACCATAAAAATGCAAACATGCAAACTCAATATCTATTTCTAATTATATCTACATAAGATAAACACATAGTTAGAAAGGGATAGCGAGAAAACGATACAACTGTGTCGCTCCAAATAGGTATTAAGAAGTCCTCTCCACCTTCACCCACAACTTCATGTGATACACTCGTAAATCTCAGCGCCGTGAGATGCCCCACAGATAGACAGATCGCGACCCCGGGTGACTGAGTGGCTGCGCTGAGGCAATTCGGGGACCAAGTGCGCATGGTTAGTTGTGCAAGGTTTCGACGGAATATGTGGTACGATGTTTTTTTTGTGTTATACGCCAGGCGAACAGGCAAGCGGGCCACCTGATGGAAAGGGGTCACCGCCGCCTATGGACATCAGCAACACCAGGGGCGCTGCTAATGCGTTGCCCGCTTCTTAAGAGATATCTCATATATCTCTTGAACGATCCCATGTCATAGTCCAAAGGAAACACTGCGGCTGTGGATGTCACATGGAAAAAGTATCAGGAAAAACGTCCAGAGAGACGTGATGGAGTGACATCGCTGAGTGGGACGAGAGAACCAACGGCTTACGGCGTGAAGATGCCGATGATCGTGCAAAGTTGTATACAAAAAAAAGTTGAAAGGCGGACCCTGGCAGAAGCCGGGATTGATCGCTCGTATGATGATGATGACGATGATGGTGTGGTACGATGGGGAAGGCGTGGTTGCTGGTGACCTATGATATACCATACCAATAGGGGAGACCGGGTAAAAACCGTATAGCTAAGAACAAACCTATACAAAATCAAAATAAATGATAGTTACATATTCATAATCAATTCGTTTATAAAGACTCATTGGCTATAGAAATTACCAAAAAAAATACTATTATCATCATAATAACAAAAAATAATCAGCACAAACTAAACCTCGACGGATTACGATTTTTCCCCGGGGGTGGACAAAACCGTATAGTATATACGATATTGCCCCATACGTTATCAACGTGAAGCCAAGCAACCAAAACATTCGAAAGAATCCATGTCATCTTCATTCCAGCCGGTACAGCCTTCGTGTGCCCATCCTTTATAGGTAAATGCCCTGCACCCAACCTTCATCCACTCGACTTACGCCATATTCTTCTTGACATAAATAAATATTTTCATTACTTCTAGTGCACGAAGTTTTCGGTTTAGATTTCTTGGGTGATTTGTGAAATTGAAGATTGATCTTTTTCTTGTCCAGGGCAATTAATTCATTTAGGCATTTTGTAGAAAACCTGTAATCAAAAACATCATTTAATAATTGGCATAGTTTCGGGTCAAAACCGTATACTGGCCGATTACGGTTTTGCCCCAATGACCATAAATAACATAGATCAACATTCAATTTTCATATTATGCAGACTCAGCACCAATTCATTGTTGATAATTAAGTAAATATACACAGTTTCACGTTAATAACATTGCATTTACCTATTATCATAATATTATTCACAATTCAAACTTTTGATGACGATAAAATTATATCAAAACACCTAAAAACAATATTTATGTGATAGGTATATTGTTAACGCTTGTGCCTACAGCGACAAGTGTTTGTTGACAGATTGATTCTATTGGCTACTTGCCCTGGTCGGCAAATGCGCGGCTAATTCAAAATAATAACGGACACAGCTATACTGTACGGTTTTACCCTGGTATACGGTTTTGTACGGGTCTCGCCTGTCACCATACTACCTGGTGGTATAATACTATGAGGTCTCACAGTGCGCGCAAACGCACAGAGTACTAAATGACGATCGCAAAAAAAGTTATGATCGAAACCTGTGCCTCGATCAACGAAAAGGTTTAGGCTTGAATATAAAATGAGGACTGCAATGAAAAACAATCCGCATCGTCACTTACCAACAGGTCAGATGGCAGTCAAATGCTTGTCTTGTCTAATATATAAAAAAAATCGTATTGTGCACGTCTTAAACTACTTCCAGTCATCGCGTTCTCTTTGCTGTAGGCCTGCTGGAAGAAATTTCTTTATAGAAATAAGTAGTGCCTTTTATATTTGCCATATCTTTGTTACCATTTTTGTGTGCATAAAACTATTAAATAAATAAGATTAAAACATCCAAGTAATCCGAGAGATTACTAAGACTCAAGATACGAAAACCAACTCAAGAAAATCGTTTCATGCCTACCTATTTAGGTACCTACTAAACGTTAGTTACAATTGGTATAAAAAAAATATTTAATATATTGACATACCTGGCTAGGACCAATACAACACTTCTTTTTCTTATCGAGTCGATGGGCTTAACACAACACTGAGTATGGTTTTGACTCTTGAGCAGTAAAACAATCCATCTTCAAATGTTTTTGCATATAGTTGCAACAACACAGTGCATACAGAAGATGAATTCGGTGAAACTAATCGTCGAACAATTTAGATAGACATCCTGTGGACTCCGAACAATGGTGAACACCATGTATAATGCATTATAAGTAATGCAAGTTTGGGGAATCCGGTGCCGTTCGCTCGGAATATTTAGACTGCCACCTAGGAGACGAAACTTCTGCAGGTTATAAATAAAACTAGGTCTCGCCTACGGATTTGCCTACCTTTGGATTTGAAGAATAATTTAGGATAGGACAAACCAACACCCATAATTGATGTTGGCAAAGATCTCCGACGAATCAAGTGTATACTATTAGGTAGATCCTTAGACAAAAATCAGAAAATGTGTTCGATTGTAACAAGCTTAGGAAAGGATATCGTCCTTCCTACCTGTTTTCACATAGGCACTATCGAATACAAGCGAGTTGTACAACAAAAACGAATCCCTTTAGAATTAATTCCGCACTACGAATACCAATTTGTAGCGCAATATTTCGGGAACAATCTTGATCTTTGATTGCGGAACGGGACGACGCTAAGCCGTGTTGGGTGGCCACCTGGCCGCTCTATTTCCGGCCGCGATCACCTCCCGCGATACACCGGTACCGCTAACGGGGTCTCCTGCCCCCCGAGCCCCCGTATGCTAATCCGCACAGATTCGGGGGCAAATCGCCCTCACCGAGAAGCCAATCCATCTCGCGAAACCCCGACAGCGAGGCGGCGTCGCCCAAAAACAGAAAGTAATTCTCGCTCCAATCAATCACCCGAAAAAACTGCCCATGTTCAGCTGGTAATTCGCTAGAATTCCAACGGAGATTTAGTGGCGGGTCGCGTGCTAAAGCGACGACGATATAATGAGCCGCGGCCGGCTCATTGTGCGAGCCCTAAAAAGAGGAGATAAATAACCAAATGAGAATGGGAAAAACGGCAAAAATGGCTGAAATAAAGGCTTCAATTGGACAAAGGCGCCGAACGGGGATAATTCGTCGGGGATATGCACCAATTGTCACCGTTTTGTTCCGTTTTTTGCGGCGTCCAGTTGACAAGGCCTGGGAAGACGGCGTCGGGCAGGCGCGGGCCGCGGCGCTATCAAATTGTCACGCCTGCCGCCGCGCCGACGCGGGCCGGGCTTGGCCACATCGGCCTTCAGGCCTTCATTAACTCAGCGAGTGATTGGGGGCGGATTTACGGCGGCTGCGATCGGATTTATGCCCGCACGTGCGCCTGCGCACATCAGCGCAACGCTGCTTAAAGGGATATGGAAATTTGTATGGATACCGAACATTATAGAGCCGAAGTTCTCGAATGTTCTCGATGAGGTAGCGCTGGAAATCGGCGTATCTACGCTTGAAGAAGCTTACTCTGAGCCGTTTAACTATTTGCAGGATCTTCGGTGAGCGTGACCTACGGTCACCTAGCTACATAGTTGCTACCAGTACCAGTTTCCACTTTCCATCTGTTTCTATAATGAACTATGACAACGACTATCTATCTTTCTATCAATTCACTATATTGTCAACATCCTTAGGAGTCGACATGAAACTAAGTTCAAAAATGTGTGTGTGGCTATGGCAACACGTTAACATGATAAATTTTCTTTGATTCCAGAGTTTTTAGTAGGAACTCGCTCGGAACGTATTATTTTACCAAAAACGAAAAATGTAATCAAATTACAATATCAGTGCTGCGCTTCCGATCAGTCTGTACCAAATCTGCTGTGATCCAGCGCGACGAATTGGCTCTTATGAGAAATCAAATAAATACGACGTTTAATATTCGACACCCGCAACTACAATAAATGTCCAAATATTTGTCGCAAAGCATTTTACTCGCTAGACATGGAGCTAGAATTTTGTGAGAGGACGAACTAGAAGCAGCGGTAAGGTTATTTCTTTGTAAACAAATACATTTTTTGGATTTTGTTCGAGGAGTTAGAAAATGTGCCTGGTATGTAAATTAAGTGCTAAAGGGAATTGAAGATTTTACTATAAAAGGCTACGAACAAATAAGGGGTTAGTCGCCATTTTGAATTATTTTTAATATCGCACCTCGAAACTTATATAAATCGATAGAGGGCGCTCAGGTACCACAAATTATAGGCATTTTGTGTTGAAAGCCCAGATTCAGAGATAATTTTCAATTTTCAAAAATATTTTGCGGCTTGAAACTCGTACAAACCGCTAGAGGTAATAAGGTTTATTGAAATCTTTGACGTTCCCAACTGGCTTATACTTAGCTACACTCTCTAAATTTAAAGGCACTGGCCAGAAAGCTATTCCTGAGACAATATTGTCACCACCGCCCCCGAAATCATTACGTTGCTCTGTCCTCCCAATGCTGTTTGTGCTCATAGATCCTTTATCAAAGGGCAAATTCAAATAAAACCGTGACCAAAGGCCCTACTCAAATCCCTTGAGATGGGTCAAGCAATGTAATACCGACTCTATTCAATGCAAACCTTATCCCCTACGCAATAAGGGGCAATTGCGCAATCAAATTCATAGATATTTGTCCGACATCTAAAGTGGTATAGAAGATACTGCGTGATGTCATTTTCGCTGCCAATTCTCGTGTCGCTATCGCGGTATTATCGACCCTATTTCAATGGGTTTGTGGTCACAATTTGTGGAGGGGAGTGTGTGGGGTAGTTCTGTGGTATTTGTAGTAATGTGGGGATTCTCCATGGGTAATTCTTCGCGGTGATATTGGCCGGTGGACGGAGATTTACGGCGTTTTGCCGTCACGCCGACTCTTGGTATCAAAATTAAATATCTGGGCGTGGGGTGGAAGCCAGGATGGCTCGTTCGTCTTAGGGAAACATTTATTTATGGTACTTACGCGGTTATCATATTCAGGAGCGTCGGTGGCGGAGTTGTAACGGTATCCCACTCGCAAGCGAGAGGTACCGGGTTCGAATGCCATCGTATCAATGACTCTTTTCTGAATTATGTACATTATTGACCTTATTATTGACCAGTTGAATACTAACCGATGCTCTTATGGTGAGGGAAAACATCGTGATAAAACCTGCACATTCAGGCGACCATGATCTATAAAAGTTGTATAGATAATGGCGATGATGAAATACGATATATTACATGATGCAATCTGGTCAGGTTCCCCTGGTAGCAGGGTCACGGAGGTCAGATAACAGTCGCTCCACTGTAATTGCCTGATCTGCCAAATCCTGGATGACGGTCAAGACACACCCCGAGTCATCGTGCGCATGAGTATAAACGGATCATTAACGGCAAGATGATTATTTAGTTATCATACGGTTATAATATTTATACACCCGTATTTACAAACAATACCTACTTATCTAAGTAAAGTAGCAGTACTATGCGTTCTCACAGTGCTCGTATGCTAAGATAACGCACTGCGTTCAATACAGCTCTATGATTGGTTAAGTTTGTACATTTTGACGGACGCATAATTACACTCGTGGGTGTTTTACAAGACGACTAACATTTTCATCATCTAAGTCCCCGTAGGCTGAAAAATGGACAGCAGCGTTGTACATTGTTATATTTAAAACACTGCGATCTCCAACCCCGCCAAGCGTTGAGATTCTGGCAATAACCTCCCCTTTCGTGGGAGAGGCCCTAAGCCCTGTAATGGACTGTTATGGTGATGATGATGATGATAGTGCCGATCGCTCGATCCGAGGCCAATCACAACTCAAGTATTGTCAGTTGGAACCCTGAGGCGCTGCCCTAATTAGCAACGGTCGTGCGACCATAGTCGGTTTTGAGGTCTCCTATTGGTCAGGCGACCGCCGTCGTACGACCATGGTTGCACGACCGTTGCCAATCAGGACCGAGCCTGAGTGTTATCGCGCACTATGAGACCCTATTGTAACGTATATGAATACTGCAGCAAAGATTCGTAAACATATCGAAACAAACCGACGCAGTTCCGTCATAAAGTTACATAATCGCACTAGTGGGTGTAATACGTACCTACAATAAGTGAATAACAACTCGTCATGTATTCGAATCGTAACGCAATTACCCGGTGCCCGCTGTCGATGAGGCTTTGTCCGCGCGAACGGCCGCGACGGCGACAGATCGCACCAATTTGAATATTAATAGCGGCAGCGGCGCGTGAAAACTGACGCTCCGTGGTGTGGGAAGCGTGGGGGGCTGGAAGCGGCTTGGGAGGTTAGTAGTCCAATCAATAAATAAATTATAAATAAATATGCTTCGACAATTTACAAAGCGCCATCTAGCCCCAAAGTAAGCTTGTGTTATGGATGATAAATAATTTTTTAATACATTCTTACAGACCCAGACCCGTAACAGAAATTAAAATTCATCATTTCAATTTCTGCCACGACCGGGAATCGAACCACTCAGGTTGTCAATAAATCTGTAGCGTTCATCTCAGAACGCGTCCTGTATGCACCCACTTATGTTTCGGGACACCCCGTCTATCGGTCAGGCAACAGTCTGCATTTGGCACTCGAGCTGCCACCACTGTGTTTACAACTTTGTAACGTAACATAATATAACTTAATTGTGACCGTGTTACTTATACTTATTATACAAGTCATTTCTAACATCGTGGTTTTATTAAGTGAATACTCCACTTTACAACACAATAAAAAGAGTTAGGGGATCTCTCCATATAACATCAAATCCCTAAAAATCCTTATATTTTTGTTAATCAGTTAAAAAAACAGGCAAGCGTGCCGCTTGATAGAGCGTGGTCATAGCTGCCTATGGACATTAGCAACATCAGGATTATCACCAATTAACGCCTTGCCCACTTCTAAAACCCCGGGACGCTCTCTGCTGGACGCGTGCTCTGGCAGCAAGTAGACAAGTGCTAGGTCCCTCAACTGCGCAAGCCGCGGCTCTGCATGGAGTACTGGATTGAAGGAGCACAACACCAAATAATATTGTTACCAATAAATTATTGTTCACAAACAAAAAAAAACACAGAAAACAAAAAAAAATATTCTTTACAAACAAGAAAACACAGAAAACCGAAAAACAAACCTTAAACTGAACTAAAGTGTCGCTTCCAGTACCCGCTCTACCTCACCAGCTCGCCGCCGGTGGAGCGCGACGCGTCGCCACCGGCCGCGCCCTCGCATCCACGGGACGCATAAATCAAACGCCAATAAATGAGT
Source organism: Blastobasis lacticolella (assembly GCA_905147135.1). Taxonomy (NCBI): domain Eukaryota; kingdom Metazoa; phylum Arthropoda; class Insecta; order Lepidoptera; family Blastobasidae; genus Blastobasis; species Blastobasis lacticolella. Next base: position 6,709,698 of record LR990056.1, read on the forward strand.
ATCAGGCCAACCAGCGGTTGCTTCCTGCGTTTTCACAGGCCGTGAGGAACCATGTGTACTTTACACATGGTGGCGGTCTTTGCGCGAGAAGTAGACGCGGTGGGCGGGCGTCGAGATCAATATAGAACCTTGCATCCAATGGACGCATAAATCAAACGCCAATAAATGAGTATCAGGCCAGCAGCGGTTACTTCCTGCGTTTTCACAGGCTGCCGCGGTGAGGAACCGTGTGTACTTCACACATGGTGGTGGTTCCTGTGAACGAGAAGTCGAGGCTGTAGTCGCGCGTCGAGATGATGATAGAAGGTGTGGATTCAACTAATTCATGCAACAATTTCTTGACGACCTGTGTGGTTCAGTTGGTTAACTTGCCGGTATGCCACGCAGATGTCCCGGGTTCGATTCCCGGCCAAGCAGAACTTGAAATGATGAATTTTAATTTATGTTACGTGTCTGAGTGTAGTATGCATAATAAGTAAGTTTAAAAAAGAAAATTTATCAGTTATCTGACACCCACAACATAAGCTTTGCTTATTTTGGGGCTAGATGGCGCTGTGTGATTTCGTCTAACCATCTTTTTAAAACAATTGAAGTTTCTTCCGATGATGGAATTTTAATCCACATCATCTGGATGCCAGTCATACAAATGGCGTACGCGTATTATGATAACCTTTTTTTACGACGTCGTGTCGCACGAGTATGCAAGATGTGGAATGATCTTGCCTCCCGAAATCTTTTCTTTACTCTACAACAACTAGCCGATGTACATGATTTACTACCTTGTATCTACTGTAACTAAATAAACATCTTGGCGTTAATGTCCCGATTGGGGTCTCCCATGCGAGGGCCCGAGGTCCTCCTTGACCATGATCTAGGATTTGACAGATCAGGTAACTACGATGGAGCTACTGCTGTCTAACCTCCGCGATCCTGTTGATAGGAGAACCTGACCAATTGGTTCATGGTTACACATTCAGTTGCCTGAATGTGCAGGTTTGATCAAGATGTTTTTGCACGCCGTAAGAGCATCGGTTATTTATCAAAAAAGAGTCCTTGACACATTTTGGCACCCGGGACCTCTTGCTTTTGGCGCTGTCGTAATTGGCAACGGTCGTGCGACCATGGTCGTCTATCCACTGTAACTGTATACAATATCCATTTGGATTCCATCAAAGGTGCATTAACAGACGTGTGGCGGGCGGCGCGGCCGGCGCGACCGCATTGTCGCGCGCCGTCGCCGTGACGGCCGCGCCTTGCGCACGCGCATCAATAGGTATAACTATTGAACTGCGATTTCGATAGCATTCATCACACATTTATCTATCAGTGGTATTGAAACTAAAAGCTTTCGTGTTTCCTTTTTGTAAACACATCTGTTTAATTCCATCTGGGGCTATTTCCAGTAACTGTAGTGTTATGGCAAAACGCAGAGCCTTCGACGGATGGAGGCTATGTCGAAGTTTTTTATAAACTTAGAAGAGGGAGGCAAATGTAGCAAACAGGGCGTGTAAAAAGGCCACATTAGCGTTTCATGTTATTATTCATATTAAAGTGCCACTACTTAGTACTTATCTGATCCGGTGGCCGATACTGGAATTAAGTGACGCCATTTTGAATTGTCATGTCAATGTCAACAGCAGCGACGCTGCAGACACGTTTGTGATATATTAATATGAATCATATTAAGAAACGCTAATGTGGCCTGTTTAGACCCCCTGGTCACTTGGTGGTAAGTTAACACCGCCGCCTTGTTGATGGATATTCGCAATACCAGGGGAGTCGCAAATGGTTCAAATGTTGTACCGGCTCGAGACAACAGCCGCAGGAAGTTCCTTCCATAGAATAGTCGTACACGGCAGGAAGGACCGTACCATCTGGATGAGTGGCGACACCGCCACTCATCCAGATGGTACGGAGAACTTTATAATATTTAATCAGTAAATATCAGCAGTCACACTTTCTTCACAAGTCGGAATTCCAGCTCAGCTATTTTACAAAATCAATCCGTTTATAATACAAATGCCAAAACGTATAGCTTCATAAGCCAATCAGCCACCCACCACACGACTCATCGAGCAGTTTAGCGAATCCAGCCAGCGGCATTAGCATAATATCGACTCCAAAGCGACCATGTGCGAGCTAGGAGCAGGTGACGTGTTCGGAGACCAACCATTGGAACTCGAATTGTTAGAATAGAAAAACAATGTAGAAATCAAGAATGCGCGGCATGCCACCTTAGTTCCTCGTGATCATGATTGGACCATGCAATATAAAAAAACAATCATCTTGGTGGCCTAGGGTTCGCCTTGACCATGATGCAGGATTTGGCAGATTAGGTCATTACAGTGGAGCGACTGCCATCTGACTTCCATGACCCTGTTAACAGAGGAACCTGGGTGGTTAGATAGGTGCTTCACGATGCTTTCTCTCGCTAAGCATAAGGTAATAAAACTTCACTAATCATCGAGTTATCTTTCGCGATGAGTTTAACCAAGAAGATAACTTAAACACATCCAACAACATGCCTTTTTTAAACGGTGGAATTAAAAAAATTAAAAAAAAATTAAAATATCTTTATTTCTTTCACAATTTTTTACCTTAAATCTACTGTCGTTGGAGCCTCCTTTTAAGCTAAAAGCCTGTGGTAGGAGGCTCCGCTCTTCCTATGGTAATTATAGAGGTAGGTACAGGTGAGTTTTTTCTATTTAACAATAATACAATCCATGTATATATACATATATATATCTATGTATGGTATATATAAAAATATATAAGGCACATTATGTAAAAATAAGTAAACTGCGCGCGTGTGTGTGTGTGTATGTGTGTGTGTGTGTGTGTGTATGTGTGTGGTGTGTGTGTGTGTGTATGTGTGTTTGTGTGTGTTCTTAATTGTGTATCATGAACTATTATTAAACGGCACGCTCCAATAAAGATTCGGTCTCTTCATAAGTTTTACTATGTAGCCATTTCGTCAGTATGTTTTTGCAATCACTGTACTGTTTGTCATAAATAAAAATTTCTTTGTTTATTTTATTATAAAGATACGCCGACTGAAATACAAATTGGTGACTGGCAAAAGTAGTTTTTGGTGCTGAACCCTGTATTAAGAATCACTTTACCCTCCCACTTTTTATAAGATATGCGAGAAGCTTTCGAGAATGTTGCCATGTTTCTTTTTAATCGTAAACAAATGGTAGCCGTAGATCTGTTTTTGTGGGCGGCCATTTAACGCTAGCGGACTTGCGCGTACGTTTTATAACCTCTAATTGTGCCATATTTATTGCCTACTGTTGCCCGGACGAGGGAAACTGTCGAGTCGTAGAAATAATTTATTTATTTATGAAGAAATAGTTACCCACTTGACAGGAACAATCGGCTGTAAAGTGCTAAAAGAAAGCTCTTTCCCATGCCATGTCTAATGGAGGAAATCAATCAGGTATTAACTGCTCTCTTTATTTGTCAAGTATATTTGGTTACTGAGTAGTAATTAGGTATTCTTGCATATTTTATGTTAGGTTATTTATTTTTTTATTGTACATATTCATTATTATGTTAGTTGATATTTATTAAATAAATTTGGACACAGGTAAATCATTTACTTAGTTTAGGGTCCATTAGGTATGTATTTGTGTTTGTTCCCGTCGTCCCTCAAATGTTATCCCCCGTATGTGGGATAACGAGAATTTTGGTGTCTTTGTCTCCCATTCGGGCGATAACATTTGGGGGACAACGGGAATGATACGCTTTCTTTTTGAGAAGGTAGGCGTAACATGAGCACAGCAGTACCTACTCGTTTTGGGGCTGAGATTATCTATGATGACGACAATTTTCCCTTACAGACCTGATAGAAATGGTTTTGATAATTATGCCTTACAAAATTTTAATAGGTAAATGGTAACTCTTCTCCTTTTTATAAGCTACTCAGTGACAATCAGCCCAGCTGATGGGAAGTGATGTCGCCAATAAGATTTGCGATTCATGCACTTCACAACAAAAATGTAGAATCATCACTGTGAGGACTAAGATGAAATGTCTCATGTCTATAATTGCGTTGGCTACCTTATCTCTCTACAACTTCTTATCAACCTACTTACAGTCGTCATAACACTGATATATTCCGGCAAAACCTTGTGAACGCAGGCATTGGTTGCTGCACAATTTGCCATCGCAACAATTGTAACAATTGAATTTACAAAGAAATTGTTAACACATTATTGCTATGAATCGGGCAAAAACGTGTCCCGCAGTCACTTCGTTGGTAGTGAGGGGCCGGTTAGACGAGTAGGACCGAGCCGACTAGTGTTTGTGGTCTGGAAAATTGAGCACTTTTTTTAATGCGTATTGACTCAGTTCCATGTAAGGATCACTTCATTTTTTGGGTAAAATAAATGTGAACAGCAAAAATTGCTGCAATTTGATATATAATTTCTTCATTAGGCAACTCCACTTGATCAAGTTTTCGATCAAGCGTTTTTTTTTCTTTCTTTTTATATTAGACAAGACAGGCACTTGACCGCCATCTGACATGTTGGTAAGTGACGATGCGGCCGAAGATGGAGCATACCCGTCTTGGAACAGCCTATTCACTCTAGCCTTAAAGACAAATCAAATCAAATCAAATCAAATACTTTTATTGTGACACACAGGTTGGTATATGTAGCGACATCTATCGCTCCAACAGGGAACTTCAACAATACTCACATTACGAGTACACGAACACAAGGTTGGCAAGCATCCGCACATAGATGGCGCTAAGCGTCCTGCATCGCGCTAGAGAAATGTGCCAACTTACACGGCATATATACAACTTCCGACGATCAACTGTCGGGCCCTTGGTCCCCTGGTCACAACACCCGGCCAGGTGGGTAATTACCCTTTTCTCCCTTCTCACCATCTTCGCTTGCCAACATTGGCGGCTATCTTATCCTTCACCGCCAAAGTGGTGACCCCGACGTGATCCTTACGTCTTCCCTACCTGACTCCCCCACACAGCAGTCACAGCCTTGACCATAGTCGGCACGGACGCGTGCTTCCTGGTCGCTCACCTGCGGCATCTCCACTGTCCCCACCCAGTCTCGACTCACTGCAGACTTGGGAACAGCATCGCTTCGGCACAGCTCACAGCGCAACCTCACGCCAGAGCTACGCCATTGCTCACCGCATCGCTAGACTGACTACGCTTCATACGTCAGCTTCAGCGTTTCTCGCTTCGGTATCGACCTCCAGTCTCCGGGGGGAGTACTGTAGCGACATCTATCGCTCCAACAGGGAACTTCAACAATACTCACATTACGAGTACACGAACACAAGGTTGGCAAGCATCCGCACATAGATGGCGCTAAGCGTCCTGCATCGCGCTAGAGAAATGTGCCAACTTACACGGCATATATACAACTTCCGACGATCAACTGTCGGGCCCTTGGTCCCCTGGTCACAACACCCGGCCAGGTGGGTAATTACCCTTTTCTCCCTTCTCACCATCTTCGCTTGCCAACATTGGCGGCTATCTTATCCTTCACCGCCAAATATACATATAAATAATATACAGGTTATATTGATCAGGGAACACACTCTCAAGCATTGTACATAAACACGCATTATAAAAGTCGAGCCAAAGCGGCTCGTGCGTATACATAGCTGGAAGATCCACGACATAAGGATGAAGCGCTTGCCCGTATCGCACAAATAGAGCAAATGGTTCAACTTTTCCTCTGTTGGTCACCACGCGAAGGTTCGGAAGTACGTTTCTCGCTCGTACGATTCGGATGTGGAATGAGCTCCCAGCCACAGTGTTTCCTTTGGACTATGACATGGGATCGTTCAAGAGGTATATTAGAGGTCTATTTAGAGGCGGGCAACGCATTGGTGACTCCCTTGGTGTTGCTGATGTCCATAGGCGGCGGTGACCACTTTCCATCAGGTGGCCCGCTTGCCTGTTTCTCTGCTGAGTAACATATAAAAAAAAAACTTTTAGAAGTTACAGTCAACCAGATATATATATCTGGTTGACTGGTAGATAAAGCCTTGATGGCTTTAAGTCCGCCAATTGTATTATTTTTAGTGCAATAACGTTTTTAAATAAATAAAATAAATATCGGTTTTCCCCATATACTACCAATTTAAAAACAATCCTTAAAGAGGTTCAGTAACATCTAGTACATTATATCGTTAGAGTAAATTAACTTTTTAATAATTTCTAATCAGTCTAGACATCACGAATCACATGCAGTAAAACGTAGACTTAGACTCGGTCTATAAAATCGGTCTGAGTCTCCTCCCGCTCAGATCTCCCTTCACTACCGCATCGCCAACAGCCGTCACCGCTGATTTATTTGCAATTAATCGACTGAACTGTCATGAGAAGGTATTCCAAGTGAACCCAGCTGATCTGGGCGAAACGGCATCACGACTGCAGGTGTAGGATGCCGGCGTGCCCCACGTCTCGTTATTGTATGGGAATCCGCGTATGAACGCGGTAATTGTATGATTTATAGTGATGTCTCAACTGACTGTTATTCTCACGCTTTCGTAGCTAATGCCAAGTTCAATCGGATTGAAGTGGAGTGAGCGGTCCTTGCGTTCCTAGTGCCATTTTGGATTGATGCGAAATTTTGTAAGAGAAATAGGTATGTTTACGCTTTTCAGTTTTGAAGTATTGATTCACGGTCTATGAATGTTGAAGAAACAAGAAAGGTGAAGAGAGATGAGGTGTAGGAGATTGTTGCCACCCCATTTGTAACCAAACAACTTTTGGTCTATTTCTGTAGATACTTTTCCCTTTTTGAATAACTATAGATTCAAATAATGTTTTGTTGCTTGAGGCCTTAATTCGTGGGACTCCATAATTGACCTCGATTAATTTAGCATTGTCCCAACTGTCAATAGCTAACCACACTACCACCACTGCCACTACACTATCACTGGTAAACCTCGACTGGTAAACGGTCAATGGTTTCCGTGGACAAGCGACTCACGTGTTGATGTTAAAACTAGTAATAGAAACTCCGATTTGGCTGGACCCGACCAACCGTCAGTTGCAGTTGATACTAATCCTTGCAATGTACAAAATAAAGTCGCTTTTGTATTAATTCGGATGCGAGGGCGAGCCGACCTTGGTCGGACGTCCAACCACGTCCCCCGCAGTCAACAGCGACTTTATTTTATACTGCATAAGGATTAATATTAACTGCAACTGACGATTAATCGACTCCAGCTAAAACTGAACGTCAGCGGTGCTAATTTTGCTTTAGTGATAGTATAGTGGTGGTGTCCCAACTGTCAATGACTCACCACATTGGTGAGTCATTGACAGTTGGGACAAAGCTAAATATTCCTAATTTGAGATCCAATGAAAAATTATTGTATCAACTTTGATTCAAGCCTAGGTCACACTTGATATTGCTGTACCCACTGTTATTAAGCTACCATCACCACACTCGACTGACCACCGCAGCCGAACAGGCGAGCGATCATTCACACGCGGACCCCCGCCAAACGCCAAAGACTTCCGTCGCTAAACGAATGGATGGGATAATTGTTAAATCACACGGCTGGATAAATTACGTGCTAGGCTGCGTTCAGAAGCGACAGTTGTTTCGATTGCAACTATTTGCTGTCAGATTTTCGGGACTCAGACTGTGGAACTCAAAGGAATAGAGACTTAGATAATTCAAGCTGTGCACTACGTTATTTTACAAGCTTTTATTGAACTTGCACTGTTCGTATGTATGTTTCTTAGTTGTCCAGCAAAATTTACAAACCATTTATCGACCTTTTGTTGGTATCCGATTGAGCTGAAATTTGGTATATCTATGGCTATGGTATGCCTATGGAACTTGGATGACAATGCATTAATATGGTACCATGCAGCTGATCTGATGATAGAGTCGGAAGGTGGCGGTAAGTATAAGTTTCTTCCAATGAACTGCCCTTAGCACTCTATAGCTGATCTCGAATCCTCAGTAAGTTACTGACATAAAATTCAATGATTAGAAAATACTCTGATGTTGATTGAATTATTTATTATTGAGAGCGTAATAATAATTATTAAGAACGTAATGCCTGATATAGCGTCCTTGTCTCGTGACCTTTCTGTCACAGAAAAATTGTGGTAAATATTGCGGCGCTGGTGCCTCATAACAGAAGTTTCACCTTTTGCTATGATCGCTCCGAACGATGGTACGAGTATAAAAATTAAAAAAAAAAAAAACGTTCAACCGCGCACCGTTATTGTGAACGCACCCTTGCTTCGACGCCCCGGTCACACTCGGCGGGCAATGCAGTCGGCATTTTGTATGACAACCGCCAATTTGGCTAGTTCCTTAGGATACCACAAGCCTTTGTTGTGGGCCACCCTTATTAACACTGTTTATTATCTACTTACGGTCTAAAACCTCGAATTAACTAGCTACCTTACAACTAGCTGGGACTTGGAATTTTCCAATTGATAGCTTGAGTAGATTTCACACAATATATTTCCCTTCCAAACTCTCCACCCTGTGATGAGGAGATTCATGAACTGTCGGCCTTAATCGAAAAAAGTGCAACCTCAAAGGAAATTAACCTCAAAAAGAAAAAAGAAAATGAAAGTGAACAGCAGCGCTTTCTTCAACACTGCGATCTCCAACTGACTTGCCAAGCGTGAAGATTATAGCATCACCCACTATTTGTTTTTGTATATATATTGAATATATATTTTATATATTGTCTCTCCCTCTATTATCAAATCCAGCAGAAGACTTAATAGAGTAACAGTGTGGCTGATTTAATGTAGAATAGAATAGAATAATGTGATGCACAAGATTAAATCGACGCCCCGTACCCAATAACATTCGATTGATTAAGGCATCGCTTACACAAATACCCACATGGTTTTCACGATGTAAGTACATAAAACCTGTAATAATCTCATGAATGAATAAATACATTGACTATGAAATAATTGACGAGGTGTTATCATCATCACCATAGCCCATAACAGTCCACTGCAGGACTTAAGGCTTTTTCCAGGAAAGGGGAGGCTATTGCCTATAGGCTATTGAGAACGCAGTGTTATCAATTGAACAGTGGAACATTTTCCACCCTACGGTGTCTCTTAGATGTTTTGCCTGGAACATATGAGTCGCCTCATACGACACTGACGAAGGTGTCGGTGCTATTCTACTTTGCCGGACACCACACGGTCAAGATCTCATTGTACTTCGATGTAACTAATTTCAAAATAGCATATTGAAATTACGTATTTCACAAGATCAGCATTCTCCCATACTACTCAGTGACAAACAATCAGACAGCCCACCTGATGGATAGCTGTAGATAATCCCCCTAAACCCCGTCATTGATGAGGTAGCTTACTTCGTGTCACAAAATACCCATCCATTGATGTGATCGCGTGTGAAGCCGCCGCGGCCGTCCAGTCTGATAACGCAATGTCTGTATCAGACGCACCCTCTGCTAAGGGACGATATTCAGCGAGGGCTATGACCTCTTTCGGATATGCGACTTTTCGAATGGCATTCGAATTTCCGATAGACGAAATCTCGAACGACAATTCTTGACTCTCAGCGAAGCCGTGAAACTGGGCTAATTTCAAGTGCATTTGAGCAGGTGTATTTTAGTATCTAGCATGTGTGTATACCTACAAGCATGCTTATGTCAAAGTTCATGATGATAAAACCGTACTTAGTTGCTGTTATTGGGGGTAATCGTCGAAACTGCTAAACTATTTTAATAATTCTTTTACTGAAAGGAAGCTACTTTATTTCCGAGTTACATAGGCTAGTTTTCATCCCGGAAAAATAATAGGCTCATGCGCATTCATATCTAATTGTTTATACGCTAGTATATAGATGTCTTTGGATTACGCGGGATAGTTGAATGTATTCAAAATCCAAACCAAGGTGAAAACTGCGGGTGAACTGCTATAATATACATAGCTATAGACATTTTTTACAACCCCACCGAAGTCGTACGCCAAGTCTAGCTCAGTAAAATACCCAATCTAATTTCAATATGTCCACGGTCAAGTGGCCTCGGAGAAAAGAATAATGATTAGTCGATTTACGGCGAAACGACCTGTTATATGGGGTATAATCGATTCCCATGCCATGTGGTGATCAGGGACGCATTATACTGCGCAGGCGCTCGTCCGGAACATTGGTATAAATCAACGGCTTTTAATGTTGGTGAGAGGAGAAATTACTTCCTTTCGACGGGTTGTCGTCCGTTTATACAGTCAGCCGGAGAGTGAACTCAATGGAGTTTGTTCATTCGGTAGCCGTCTGTACTATCGATGACGAATATTGGTAGGTAGTAATATCTGAAACTTTACCTGAATGAATATAAAAGACCGAGCGAAAAATAGGGATGACCTTAATCGATAATTTTCTGTTTAACAGAACCGATATGTTTGTTGCGAGCTATGTTTGTGTGTATGTGTTTTAAATAGTATTGTGTTTGTGCCGGTGAGTAAGGTTTCCAGAGCTCCATGGGGTGGGAATTTGGGGTACCGTGGCTTTGGCAGTGGAGGGATATTTGCCTTTTTGCTGCCAGAGTTACGTGTTATATAGGCGGGCAACGCATTGGCGATAGTCTCGGTGTTGCTAATGTCTATAGGCAGTGGTGACCACTTTCCATCAGGTGGCCCGCTTGCCTGTTTGCCTATCGTATGACATAAAAAAAAAAAAAAAATGTTACGGACACATTCAGGGGGCCCACTGAAAACCAGCGTCACGACGAGTGTCTTGGCTTAGTGTGGCCCCATTGCACTCTTTGAGATTGAGATTACAGTATTTTTTTCCGTTTATGTCTCTACTTACGCTAGCCCTACTGGGCAGTACAGTAAGACTCCAACAGCAACTATATTTGTGGCCAAGAGATATCATCCAACAACACATAGAGATTCGCAGAACCAAATCCAGTGGCCTACACTCCCTAAGCCGCGTATCGAAAGGTCAGTGTGACGTCACGGGGATCCGAAACAATGATAGCGGCCCGCGCTGATCCCGAATCAATATTGGGGATCAAACGGCTGGGCGGCAATGGCGGCGCTGTATGGAGCTGTTAACACGTTTTCGAAAGACAGATTTATATATTTTTTAATTAGACTATCCTGGCATTTGACCATCATCTCACTGGTAGTAATTGACGATGCTGTGATAGATATATCTATCTGTGGGAAACGGTATTGTTTGGTTTCTCCAAATAATTTAAACAAAAATAATAGTCTCTTCTAGGTGTCCTTATTACGTAATTTGTGTGCGATTCAAGCGATGCTCAGACGTTCCAAATGAAATACATTTTATGTTTATCATTTTATTTCGACTTTTCGTTTCCTTTGTTATCATTATCGGCATGGCGAATTTAACTCAAATCTCTCTGTTAAAACTCAAAAACAATTTCACACATTACATCAACAGCTCATAACGGTCCACTACTGGACTTGAACCTCGGCCACATTAGTGGAGGGTGTTATCGCTGTATTGGTTACTAAATAGAAAATGCTGCTGCCCACTTTCTAGTTTACGGAGGTAGTAAATTAGTCGTTTTATGACACCTCTCAATGGTGCTATATTTTACTGTAACGGATACCTCACGTCCGAACAATTTGTTGAAACTGTAATACTTTATAAGTAATCTATATCGTTCGTCACCACCTAATATGGGCGAAAATCCCTTAAATCCTCCTATCGAAGAAGCCAGTGACGACGACAAATAATAAAAATTTATTTAAAAAATTTCTAATGTAAGTGTACGGGGTTGAACCGCACTATAGATTGATAAATGATAGACACTGATAAATTGCTAAAATATTGATATATTTGATGTATAAATTATAACCAATGACTGATGAACTGAGATGAGTGCACTTAGCTTTGTTGATTGCTAAATACGCACTGATTTGGTGTTAGGCGCGCTAAACCACCGAAATCGAGGTCAGCGCGGGAAATGTAGCGTATGCAAGTCCAAAGTACGTGTTGTCTCGTACAGTGAGATAAGCTAGTTCTTACCAGATTGTTAGTAGTCGCACTCATTATTCATAAAAAAAGGAATTGAAATAGTGCATTGAAATGTAAAATAAGTAGGTAACTATTCAAGTTTGCAATAAACACTTAAGTATTACTGTGATCGGTCAAACTTTCCTCGTAAATCGCCCTTATCACTGCCGACTACATTTTTATTTTCTACGCCCAAGGAGGTATTACCAGCTCCTGAAAGATATCGTTTCCAACAGCAAATCCCCATAAGAAATCGTCCGGGTGGTAGCTGCTGAGATAAATACGTAATCTCGTTATAATTGCGAGTCCGCAAACAGATCGGTCTACAAATAGAGGCGATGGACCGTGGGCGGCTACTGCTGCCCACTGGGGGATAAGACGGGATGAAATTTGTAAAGAAATGCCGTGTTGAAAGGTGCCTAAAAGTAAGTAGTGTTAAGTGTAGCAATTTCAATGTGACATTAAAAAAAAGAAGAGTATTTGCTATGCTCGTATATATACAATTAATCAACCTATTCTTGTATAGTTAGTTCTCCCAAACTAGCCAAAGACAACAACGTACTCTCCTAAATTTGCCCTACGAAAGATATAACTTAGAACAACAACATTAAAAGCGATTTAAAAAAAATAGTTTATCCTAACTTACAGTCATTCGTTCTCATAAATACGGTAGGACTAAAATGTCTTTCTTCACCGTTTAGTAAGAACTGAATGGTAAAACTAGACGAAGTAGCGGGCTATAGCTAGTAAGTAATAATATGCTTTTAACCCGAACCACAGAATACCACATGGAAGAACATGGTCGAGGGCAGAAGCTAATATTTTAGTACCTATATTTCGCAAATGCTATTAGAGACAGCACTACCCTATATATATATTTCTAATCTATGTTAATAATACAATGAGGAAATATTTGTAGGTTAGGAAGAATCTCCGGAACTACTGAACCAATTTCGACAATTCTTTCACTAATACGAAGCTACATTATTCTTGAGTGATATGGCGGAAAAAATAAATAGGGTCCTACTGGACAGTTGAACGTTTACAGAGACCCGAACTGCGCGCGGTTGAAACCTCTTGAAAATGCTAGTAATAAATAAAAAAGCAAACTACAAACCGATACAAAACGTAAACAACGGACGCTAGGAAAGCATTTAGTCTGACAAAATCGCATTACTCTCCAATACGACGGAAACCAGCTCATAAAATATTCCTCGGCCAGTGTAAATTGGCCTTTGGGCTTGTGGTTGGCTGTTCACCCAGTGAACAACAGTAAGGTCGAAAGAGGCCAGGTTACACTGGCAGTTCAAGTGCCAGACGGTCAATGTTCAATTGATATTAATGGCATTACAACACCTGGTACAATCGGGCTTCAAAGCGGTTGGTTTACATGGGCGCTGTGGAATCACTTTGAACTTATCAATATTTAAGTAACATAACTCGTTCAATTTTAGTTTAAAAAGAGTGAATTGTGTTGTATCTATCCGTTTATGTTGACGAGTAATTTCGATAGGTATAATGACTCTGGTTGATGGTTTGGTAAGTATGCTTAATCGACCGGTGTCATCTCTCTCTTTGTGTCGTATCGTATGAGATTAGAGCCATCGCCAATTTACTTAAGCATTTCCACATTTAGGTTTTGCCTTAATATCCATGTAGTAGTAGTAAGGTGGCGAAAAATCGCAGTATAGAAAACACACAACAGAAAACTATTCTTCCTATTTCTGGCCTGCGGAGGTCCTAGCTGATTTCATCATCAACATCACAGCCCATAATAGTCCACTGCACGGACTTAGGATCTCTCCCACGAAATGGGAGATTATTGCCATAATATCCACGCTTGGCAGGCGGGTTGGAGATCACAGTAGTATAAATGTAACAATAGAAAACGCTGCTGTCCATTTTTCAGCTTACGGGGACTCTTATGTTTTTTGCCTCGAAAACATTAGACTCCTTACACGACACCCACGAGTGTAAGGAGGGCTCTGCCGGACAAGACACGGCCAAGCTGGTTTGCTTTAACACTGTCGCGGTGAATAGAAAGAATCAACGCTATATTCTACTCTACCAGACACCACAAGACTATCAAATTTGCCCAAAAGCTACTTAGTAAGGACATGGTATTTTAATTAGTACCTATAGCTACTAAATCAACTTAACTACTACGCTTTCACCACACCGATACTTTACCTCGATATTTCGACGCAGTAGCATAACAATACTAACCGTGGTAACAAACCCGATATTATGTGTAGAAAAACCACGAAAGTCTTAAAACGTAACTACTACTAAAAAATTACCACTGCCATGTAACCCCAGCACGCACTACCTACCGTTCGCAGCGACACTTAAAAGAAAAGTAACACGCCATTACAACGCTAACGGGCCCGCACCTGATGCCTCCTCCCTTGCATCCACTAGGTACGGCCAGGCGTGAGTCGGGCAACGCACAGTAAAGGGCCTATATCATTAGACCATTAAATCAGGTGATAAGGACTCTTAGGGAGACCTGAGGAGAACACCTGGGTGAGACACTATCATCATCTTAGCGTTAATGTCCCGGTTGCGCTCTTGCGCACGAGGGCCTGGGATCATGATCCAGAATTTGGCAGATCAGATGATTACAGTGGAGTAGTTACTCACGGTGGTACTCACCGAGGTGGTGGTCAGATAGTAGGGGAGTACCACCGCCTTAACTATTTCTGCCACCAAGCAATGTTCGCAATGTTATGTTCTGGTTGGAAAGATAGCTAGCGCAATTACAGGTATGAGGTATTACATTTAAAACCTTACAGTGATATCGCAAGTTGGTAGTTTCATCACAGACCCGTGACCGGGTGACCCGCATAAGAGAAGTCTCCCCAAGCGCGCTCGGGGAGACTTCTCTTATGCGATATTACGCTGTCAAAGCCAAAGAAATTTTATATACTTTCTTTGGCGTTGATAGGGAAATATTGAAAATATGATCAAACTACGTTTGTTTGGAGCGCGTTGGTGCGCGCTCGGGGGTAACTATACGAAGTATCTACGATCTTCTAGTAAAGTATATTCGTATATTCGTAACGTATATTCCACTCTGACATACGGCACATACTCTGACAACAAACAAAAATATTAATAGAAAAAAAAACAAAGAGAAATAAATATTTAAAGAGTACACTTTAATGTCGTTGCTTGTGGCATGTGGAGAGCACTCAGCACATGCCACGACCGACGCCTGTCTAACTCCACGTGCATGAGTCTGCTTACTTGGACAAGTCTGCATGATCAGTTGGAGGTTGCGCCATCCAACTGATTCTGCGACGCTTTGAGGCTGGCGATAGATAGGAGCGGTTGGAGGCTCGTCAGACCACGATCCTCAGTCATGAGGGACCGACTACAAAGAAAGAGAACATGCTACCTCAAAACAGAAATTTCCAAAGATTAAGTCGTAATACCTTTTCAGTAAAGAACCCTAAAAAATAAAAAATGTGACCAATTACGTTTCAAGTTCGCCTTCACAACTCAATCGATTACCATATTCTTATCATTTGTTGACAAGTGTTAAATTAAATTGATAAATTCAATTAAAGTTCGTTCGTTAAATGGTATCACCATGCGTTGCTGTGAGCAAGGTTTTGAACGTATTTCCTGTCTGTATCCAAAGAACATCATGACATGAAGATGGACGGGTCTTTATATATCGAGCTCTCGTAGAATGATGCATTGATGTGGTAGGCCTGTCACGGGATTTGCAGCAGTTTTCGCAATACCATCCGCTATCCTACCATGGTCAGTCTCATACCGTAGGTCCACTTTATCAGAATGTCTATGAAAAAGTGGACATTTTGATATAGTGTGCATTCTGAAGGAGTGGACGTTTTGATACAGTGGACATTCTGATAGCGATCTCTGTAAACCACCTTACAGAACTTATCAGAGAAATTAAACATCAGATTAATGTAGAGCACTTAACCAGTAACACTTACAACACTTACAGAATGTCGTAGCTGTATATCCCACAATGGGCCACCCTGTACAAGACAAAGGCAAACAAAGCGCGTTCCGTGTCGCGGCCCACTAGCCCCAGGCATTAACGTTAATAGCCGATGCGTTTTCGCATCATTTGAAAAAAAAAAGTTGGCGACACTGACGGAAGAGCTCGTTAACTCGTGACAACTCGTGACACGCATTTTTCACCAAGTTTCCCTCAATTTTCCTCTTTGAATGATGGCTGGCGTTCTTTTTTTTTCGTTGAAAAATAGTGAAATGAGCACCGCCCCCCGCTGGAAAAGACAATCACAATCTCATTAGGATTAAGCCTAGGGTCACACGCGAGCTATTTCGTTAGTTTGCGGTTCACGTGTCGATGTTGCTAAGGATGGCGGTTGTTGTCAATACATGACGTTTCTATAATACATATACAGTCCCGTTGTGTCAATTGGATCCAGAGGCATCCAGTCTATAAATAAAAACAATCATTGTGGCGTTAATATCCCGGTTTGCTCTCGGAGAGCCAAAAGTCCGCCTTGACCATATTCCAGGATTTAGCAGATCAGATAATTATAGTGGAGCGACTGCCATCTGACCTACGTAACCCTTCTACCAGAGGCACCTGACCAGATTGGATCATTGTTACAACGAGCAGATAGTCCATCTGATAACATCTACAATTCATACATTTATTTTTCAGTTAACAAAAATGCGGAAACGCAGGTGCGTTGTTACTGTGAGGACTAAGATGAAATGCCTCATACCTGTAATTTCGCTGGGTAATAAACTTACGCATAGGTACATTCTTAGATTTCGTGATTTAATGAATGTGTTACAACGATCATAAAGCGATAGTAAACAAACAAACAAAGGGGCAATAGAGAGAACAATAAATTATCGGCCAATCCTCTAAAGTTTGGATGGCCTATTGGGACTCACTCCATTAGGAGGCCTATTCACCGTTGCATTGACAATAAAAGTGTACCATTCACAATGGTTTCACATTTGGGCACAATTTAATAATTGTATATACAGCTTAGCGTCCGTCAATGATTGCGCACGGCGGCGGGATCAACAAAGATTTTAATTGCGCAAGTGAGGGGGAGGCCATCGGTTGGGGAAAAATTTGGAAATCAATGAGGCCGCTTGTTGTTTTCTCTGTTGCTACCGGTATGTACGGACTGTAACCTGTGTTTATGAAATAAAGTTTTCTGAACCATAACTTCGTTCAATGAGTAAAATGTATCTGATACAGTACCAGGCTATTAATTGCGTAAACCGTGAGTGGGTCTACACTGCTTAACGTTATGCCTTTATCAATTTGTATTTTATTTATTTTTATAACAGGAAAGTCTGTGAAGTAGGCGTCGAATTCATTTATTCTACTAATATTATTCATATTCATATTCATTTATTCTAGTAATGCACATACATCGTCATCATATACCTACTAGAAAAATAAATTAAAATTAACAAAAGTTAATTTTCAGTATTAAAAACAAACAATATATGAACTTATAAGCCTTTTTGCTACCTTAGTGGTATAAGAAAAAACAAAAATATGAATAGGACCGTAGTGCTGCGAAAGCTTAAAGCAATAAAGAGTAAAGAAAAAATAATTTGCGAAAATAAAGACAAAGCTCAACATGATTTAGGTTTAGGTTTACCACCCACACATCAGCAGCCCATACCAGCCTTGAGCCTTTTTCACATTAGTGAAAGATATTGCCATAATCTTTAGCTTGGCAGGCGGGATGGAGATCGCCGTGCCGAAATTATTCAACAAAAATGTTATGTCTTTTTTCTGGTTTACAAAAATAATAGATGGTGTGCTTCTATGATATCACCATATCTATAAATATTCGCCTTTTTTATGATATAGTGGCTACATTCTTCTCTGCTGGTCACCACACGGAAATTTCGAACACCAGATATGTGGCCGTGTGGTGTCTGGCAAAGTAAAATAGCACCAACCCCCTTACACTCGTAAGAGTCGTACAAGGTTACTAATGTTTTTGAGGCAAAATATCTAGCCTCCGTAGACTGGAAAATGGGCAGCAGCGTTTTCCATTGCTCCAATCCGCCTGCCAAGCGTGGAGATTATGGCAAAAACCTCCCCTTTCGTGGGAGAAACCCAAAGTGCTGCAGCAGACTGTTATGGGATGTGATGATGATGTGCATTGTGGTCTCATTGTTTCTTTCTTTCTCTACCTGGAAATATTGGGCAACAAAATAAATAAAATTTCCAGCTACCCGTTTTTATCATGGAATCCACATCCCCACCGCAGCATGGTCACAGCCACTGGATAGATGGCCAGTGCGGTGTCAATCGGAAACGCATTACGGACAGTACGCCGTCATGGCCCGCAGTCACGGAAGACACGCACTCCACTGAACAGGGGCGTGTGGACACACACATGCCGACACCGGTGTCGTCGATCGTTGAGTTAGGATAGTAGTCGCTTAGTAGGTATTCTATTTATCAAATATCTTTGTCCAATTTCGATACCCAATAATAAAAAAAATCTAGGAATTGTGCTCTTGCGCACGAGAGCCCGGGGTCCGCCTTGACCATACTTGATAATTTCAGTGGAGCAACTTCCATCTGACCTCTGTGAACCTGCTACCAGGGGAACCTGTCAAGATTGGATCATTGTTACACATTCATTTGCCTGAATGTTCATCACGATGTTTTCCCTCACCGTAAGAGCATTGGTTAGCATTCAACTAATGTACATAACTCAGAAAAGTGTAATTGGTACATGGCTGGGGATTCGAACCCGGTACCTCTCGCTTACTAGTCGGATACCTTAATCACTCGGCTACCGACTTCGATGCCCAATATTTGAGCAAATTTCGATGTTATGATCGATGTTGATGAAAACATACAAATTATTTAATTAAATGTACATTGGGCCAAATATTTGTTGATTGGAAAGTTAGAGTGCTTACGCAATGCTTCCGAACCGAATCCGACAAAATGCTGTCCAAGTTTTGTCGCCAGGATCTACAGCGGCGACTACTGGGAGCTACTGAATTTTGATACTGCCAATGTAAAGGGGACCCATGCAAGAAGTATATTCTGTAGACTTACTGGATGCACGGATGAGTCTTTTTTTTATTAGAGTAGCTAGGCATTTGACCTGGCGGAAAGTGACGACTCGGAGCAAAAAAAGCAACTTACCGTTAATGTCACGGTTGTGCTCTCCCCGAGGGCTCGGCGTCCGCCTTGACCATGATCCAGAATTTGGCAGATCAGATAATGACCTAAAATACCTATGCCTAAATCATTACAAGTAATACTTACTTGCTTCTTTACCGAAATCAAAAGTTTATCGATTTATTTTGCACTTAAACTTAATTTAAGTTAATAGTTATTACTAGAGTGTTGAATTCAAAACAGCAATTTGCATAACTTAAACTCTACAAACATAGCTTGGAATAAATTCAACGAGGTGCGAATATAATTTCCGAGAAAGAAACACATTCTTGTTAACGTTAAGTACCTAACAATGGTGAAAATCTACATATAAATAGCGACTCTGCACTTACAGACACAAATATAAAAACACGTAGTGCAGTGGAATTACTATAAACATCATACAAGTATGAGCATCGACTTGAACGGAACTGCCATAGCCCCATACAGAAAAAAAAACTATAGACAAGAGCATAACCCATTTGGACAAACGATGACACGTATTATTTAAATAATCAAGAAAAGCATTCGAGTATAAAATTATCCATTTGACCGGGTTATGGAGTGGTCGATAGAGATAATTGTTTCTTGTGGAAGTTATTAGCTACCTATTTCGATTGCTACGAGTATCAAGAAGTCTAGGGTGTGACAGGTGCAAAGGTAACCAAGCCACGTTATGTGGCACCTTTTCAATAAGCCAGTGTTGAGTAACAATAGGTTCAATTAGTTTTCCGGTTTGTTTCAACCTTTCCAATACGGTTGCCTTTTTTTACTACAGGAACTAATTAGCAAGGCATTCGACTGCCATCACACCTAGTGGCTTTAAGAGTGGTATCCCCAAGCTATGCCATATAATCTGGACATCTTCATTATACCAGAGCGAAGGTTGTTTCAAGCTAGCCATGTTAATCTTGAGATTAGATAGCCAAATGCCTGGTTAGTACTTAAAATCGGTAATTTCCAGGATGTTTCGATTCAATTTAAGCGTTTTACATTTGTATTCTGTAATCTGCCTCGACAACCAACCCTACTGCCAGTATGACCGATCGACTGAAAATCACTTTTGACGAATGCCAGAAATACAAATTACCGTACACGCAAAGGACCATATTTTCAACAGCAAACATCCAGATACGCAGACGACCAGAACTTCTTGTCGCAAATGATCAGTATTTAATTTCGACGCAAAGCACCAGAAAGGCAAATAACTGTACAGGCAAATGACTAGGCAAAATCTAGGATTTTCAACAGCAAACTACCAGATACGCACAAATCCACGCATAATCACTCAACTACATATTTCGCGAAAAATAGCTACAATACGAAATCTACAATATGCTGCCATATGTAGTTAAAAATAAGCCTATTCAAAAATTTAAGCTGTGCTGAATAATATTTTCTGTAAGTAATCATGTATTTTTTGTGAAATATTTAATTTATTCTATAATTTTGACATAGGTATTCACACAGAAATGAAACAAGGTTTTCTTTGACAAATGATTGTATTCGAATAATTTGTTTTTGTTATTGTTTGTGATGCTCTCTATTCATTTTGCATACCATTTGACATGGCTTTATGTATGATACTAAATACTCTGTAATATCATGTTCTACTACCACATTTTCTGCAACAAATAATTGAATTTATTGACATTGACACATACGCAAACCTGTCGCTTTAGAAGTACAAACCAACAAAAAAATTGAAAATACGTACATATTCACAATATTTCCCTAAAACAGTAGACATCCAAACTAAACGCCACTTTTTCTCCAACCGTAAGCTATTCGGGTGTAGTAAACGCGTTTAGGAGGTGCATTACAACAGATTACTTACATTCGGCCAAACGATCTTTGCTCCCGACATATGTCGCGGGCAGGCCGACGGCTACCCCAATGGGGGAGCGTGATGTCTACATCTGTACAAATGCATCTGTAAATAAAGCAGTTCCATAGCAAGCAGGCTTGTTTTTATAGTGATTTTCGGGTAGTGATTTGATTTACTCAAATTAGTGAAACTGATCTTGATTTGGATTCACTAACAATGGTTTTCTTTCTATGGTAAATGTGGCTGTCATAACTTTTAATTTGTAATCGATTACTACTTTTTTAAGACAGAATTTGTTGCAGAAAGCAAGGGTGGCTTTAACTGAATCCTGTGGCTCCGCACAGACTTGTAACAAATAGTCAAGTACAAATGCCTACTAGTATTTGACTATTTGTAGTAGTGTACGCCTGGCAGAAGAGGAATTGACCGCTAAGCTAAGATGATGATGATGTTCAGTAGGTATGCTAATTTCTTATGTCAAACTAGTTCCATCTACTTAGAGGAGATCTTGCTAGGTATCCTCCCTGGAAAACGAGTTGGTGGTCGTAGTGCTGAAAATTCACTACTACAAGGAACTTTCCAATCTTTTTTTCCATTTATTTTGGAACAACCTGTCATACAAATATAGATGTAAATTAAAACTGCTGTAAATAGACTTCATCTTCACAATATTTTCGGTGTTGATTATATTTTCTACTCTGCCAAACACCACACTGGCTTCCTGGCAACTATCACAACAACTTCCATGTGTTCTGCAACCCTACAATTCGATTTCCCCATTGTTTTGGGGCCAAATTAGCTGCAACAAGATTAGGGCGCGCCCAGGCTACCGGGCGCGCAGGACCGAAAGAGAGTTATCACGCACGACCGCGCAAACTGAATCGAGTGATTGTCGGCCGCGGCGGCGACCGCGGCGTAGCAATCGATCGATTAGGTGTCGTCGGAAAGAGAAAATGACGATTGATTTAAAAAGTATATGTTTTTTAAAATGTGACTTGGACTAATTCATACAGCGACATCAAGCCCTAAAATAAGCAAAACTTGTGTTATGGGTGTTAGATAGCTGATAAATTACTTAAATACCTACTTGGTTTTTTTAATTATTTTTTTCACTCATGTCAATACATACTTATCTACTATATACATATTACAATATATACTTATTATACATAATACACCCGGATCTGTAACAGAAATTAAAATTCATCATTCCAATTTCTGAATCAAGAATTCCAAGAATCAAACCCGGGACCTCTGCGTTAACCAACTGAACCACTCAGGTTGTCGATATAGTCGTATGTATGTCCATTGCCTCAGTAAAACATGAAAGTGATGACACTGTAAGTCGAGCAACATGATACGGTGGCCCGTGTTGCTCTAAGCTAAGTAACTACGTAATTATTGTTTTTGTTCATTTTCCCCAGAGACAATTCGGAATTTCCTCATTTCTAACTGATTGCAAAGTATGAAGGAATGGGTATCTAACTGTCCACCTTGTTTAATTATGTAGAAGTAACTAGTATTCCTGCATTCTCTTCATCATCGCAGCCCATAACAGTCCACCGCAGGACTTTGGGCCTCTCCCAGGAGGTTATTGCCATAATCTTCACGCTTGGCGGGCAGGTTGGAGATCGCAATGTTATAAGTATAACAATGGATAACGCTGCTGCCCATTTCCAGCCTTCGGAAACTTATTGATTTTATATTGAGAGATATTTTGCCTCGAAAATGTTAGTCGCCTTGTACGACATCCACGATTGTAAGGGCTTGGTGTTATTTTACTCTGCCGGACACCACACGGCCATTCTATACAGTAAAAGCAAAAGCCACCCTGATCTGACATGAACACCCGATGGGTATCTATAATCTGTCCAAATAACTTGTCTTATACGGTTAAGGAAATTATGTATTTAAATGGATAATGTGCAGCAGTATTCGTTGAAATTCATATTCTCTGTGTTTCTTATGTAATTCTCGACATCTATACACAATATACGTAGCGTGATTGATACGGCAAATTCGTGATTTTGGGCATTATTTGTTCACCAAATAAAACAAGTCAGTTTAAACAGATCATACACTACAATATGAGAATGTATATTCGATCTTACTTTACTTATCTTACTTCCATTATAAATACACGTACCTATAATAGAATAGATTCATGGATAATCGAATCACTATACCACATTTATAGCCTTCATGATGATGATGAGAGAGAAGTACAATCCCCCAGTAGCATTCGAACCAGCGATTGTCACTCACATACAAAATTCTCAATGTATTAAAAACCAGGGATATAAGATTATAGGATTGCTTCACCAGACCATACTGTTGCTTAATATTAGACATACCAAACATGCTGTAGTCCACTCGAACGAAGTCGCGGGCACAGCTAGGGTATTAATATTTTAATTCATTAATAGTATTTGACCGCTACGGTCACGGCCTATGAAAAATAAGTACCTCCAAAAAAGAACATGAATCTTCTATGATGTCATAAATTCAAGATCATCTATTTATACAGTATTTAGATCTGTAGTCCTCATTATTTAAAACTGTGTTGTAATTGTCGTTTTGTCAGAGTTACAAAGTATCCCAACTATTCGTTATTTTCTCCTCTAAAATAATAGCAACGCCGGCATAACAAAACTGCGCATCTTTATTCAAGGATGGCACCCCATTTTTCGGGCCATTCAACAGTTTACGTCCGCCTTTTAATACGAATCCTACAAATTGGTATACGCCATAAATTATAGTGTGAAGACGGGACCCTTTTCCCCCTTGCTTGATTCACAGTACGATTGGTTTAAGTACGAAGTTATTTTGTTAGACTCGGATACTGGGTTTGGTGTCTCTATTTGGCACGGTTATTCGAAGTTAAATTTCAAAATACTTACGTACGTATTTGGAGATTTTTTGATAGATTTTCGCGGCTAACCTTATTTCAACAGTAGGTATGTTTTTATGGAACAGTATACGTAGATACTTACCTACATCAATTTTGAATCCCTCGCCCAAAAAATTTGAAATGCACCGATTAAATAGAATTACCTAAACTTTTACTACACATGTTATCGGATTTGTTACCACAGTTAATATTGTGTTTATCGAGATTTCGACAAACAACAACACACACCCGATAATATGTGTAGGTAGTAAATGTGTAGAGAATAACCACGAAAGTCTTAAAACCTATATTGAGTTATCTGAGTGACCTAAAGTACCAGAATAGTTCAGACCAAGAAATAGATACTGATTGAGGGTACCTGTCAGTAGGTACCCTATTCAGTATACTGAGTTTTTATTAGCAGTAAAACCTAAACACCTATCTATTTCTACTTCTCCAGGTTTAATAGTTTTGTTTTTACTATTCGTGGACAAGTCAATCGGTGTGATATATTGGCCTACTATACGTCCCAAAGTGTCGCGACCCTACCAATTATTGACATGGTATATTGCGTTTCCTATCTGAGGCGCACTTTTATCAGCGTATGTCGCCTCCCCGGAATAAACTTCGCGCCACATGAAAGCCAACCTTACCGTATAAGATTAAAAGGTTGATTTTGGCTAGATGGTGTACAGTAGCGTTTCTACTTAATTTGATGGCAAAACTTTGGGCATCGAACTCATTTATACGAAGGACATTATCAGTAAGGGTTCACGCGAAATGCCGATGGTTAATGAGCCCCTAAGATTGATATCATTTGTATCGGAGGAAGTAAAAATGTTTGTGTACGTGCATTTTATTGGTACCGTCACTCGGTCCCCAGTTGTTCCCAGTTGTTAACTAGCCAATTTATCTTCCGCGAAAAGGAAATCGCGGGAGAAACTGTAATAAAACAAACAGATAAGGAATGAAATTAAGAGATTGATGCCTATTCGTAGTTACTTAGTAAGATAAGGGTAATCTCTAGATTATAAATATAATCTCGTTTTAGAGTATGCAAGACTAGTTGTTTAGGTTCTAGGTAAGTAATAATAATCATCTTAAATAAATAAATCTTAGTGTCAATGTCCCGGCTGTGGTCTGAGGTCCTAGGATCCGCCTTGACCATGATCCAGGATTTAGCAGATCAGATAATTACAGTGGAACGTCTGCCAACATGACCAAATTTGATCATGGTTACACATTCAGTCGCCTCCCTGTAAGAGCGTCGGTTAGCATTCAATTAAAATACATAACTCAGAAAAGTGTCATTGGTACATTGCCACAGTGTGATTCGAACCTGGTACCTCTCGCATACGAGTCGGATACTTTAACCACTCGGCCACCAACGCCTCTCGAGGTAATCTTGGTAATTATTTACTTAGATATCGATATAGAATAGGGCTACAACTCACCTTACAGGCTGGCAATAATGTATTATCGTGAGAATTCTGATTCTTTCTTCTACTTAATCGAAGACTCTTGTCGCAGTGGCCGTGGTTGAGCAGACTAGGCACATGAAGAGATGTTCAGTGCGATGCAGACCTTATGGAGGATTGTTCTCTCAGCTATATGTTTCCATTTCTGCAAGTTAGAGACCTTGGGAGTACTCTAGACTATTGACTGTTTCACAAAAAAGGGGAAACGTCTTTTTTGAGTTATGAACATTAGTTGAATGCTAACCGATGCTCTTACGGTTAGGGAAAACATTATGATGAAACCTGCACATTCAGACGACTAAATGTGTAACCAAAGTTTCCCCTAGTAACAGGGTCACGAAGGTCAGATGGCAGTCGCTCACCTGTAATTATCGGATGTGCTAAATCCTGGATCATGGTCAAGTCGAGTTACATAAGCTTGCGGTACCTATGTTAGCAACCCATGTTAGTCAGAGATGAAATTCTAGTCTAAGCCAGCGTAGATACATTGGATTAATTATCAACATAACAAGTAGTTTATGGATTTACGGACGTACGTACATAATTACAAGTAGTAATTACAAGATTTTGGTAAGTACAGCTATGTGTTAAGTTGCAAAGACCTAGCAAATGTGTGAACTGAACACTTTATTACCATAGCTAGCCACACTAGCCCGGTAAGGTGTAGAGTGTTGCCATAATAAGGTTAATCGCCTCATTACACAGTAATCCACCCGGGATGTCACCCACATTGTGGATTAAGAGGTTGAAAGTCACCTTCTCGAATTACCATACTATTAAGAAATTTTTGAAGACGTTGCATTGATATGCGGGACTTGACAGGTCAAGCTGCCATACGGTTTCAGTGCATTCACCGTATCTAATCGTGTCGTTAGAAAGGAAGTAGAGTCAGGTACTTACTTAGAAGATATAAAAATTATACTTTTTATTGTTGTCTATAAACTTCTGGAGCATTTAATTTCAATGAAAAAAGACTAGTCCTGTGCTCTACTATTGTAGAGCACTACAAGTATTGTAGTCAGAAATCTAAAGCTATTGACTTATTTAAATAAATAAATATTTTAAGAGAGGTAAGGCATAGCGGGGTATCTCGTTCGAATTGGAGCCGCCCGACTGGGGAAGTACCTCCACCTTACAGAATATTAAATAGTATTGTGTTTCTACCGGTGAGTAAGGTTTCCGGTGCTCCATGGGATGGGGATTTGGGGAACCGTGGCTTTGGCAGTGGAGTGGCTTTTGCCTCTTTGCTGCCAGAGCAACGTGTTATAGAGGTGGGCAACGCATTGGCGATACTCTTGGTGTGTTGTTGCAGTGGTGACTACTTCCCATCAGGAGGCCCGCTTGCCTGTTTGCCTATCGAATGTCATAAAAAATAAAAAAATTGCGCATATAAATGCACTACTCAAAAAGTTTGCAGGGATTAATCTAGAAGTCAATATTCACTAGTTATTACGTAGTCTGTCTAAACAGCCAAGCTGTTCGAACAGTTATAAACCAAATTATAACGCGCCATAACCTCCGGTCGGTGACAAGTCACTCGTAAAATGGCGCCAAATTTTGGCGGGAGCTGCGCCCTGATGCAATCCGACGACGGCTAAGGCAACACTCCGTACAGCCAGACTTCGACTAATGCTGAGAGCGTTAATGGAGGGTAAACGATGAAATACATTTATGCATCTCTGTAATGTTATTACATTACTCTTATTACTTGGCGGCCAAAGAGTTGGCGGCTTACAAATGCGTGAATGTAAAGGGTGTTGTTAGAGGCGGAGAACTATACATTGAGATAAAACAAAGAAAAAAGTATTTAGTATCAGTGAAACTAGCTGTATTGGAATGTAAATATGATTTCAGTCATGTGGCTTTACTTATAATAAGCAACGTTTAAATATACTCGGCCAACCCCGGTTTTAGGCCAATCTAGTCAAACAGTTTTTTCATACCAGGCTACAAACTTATCTGACGCTAAGTGATGACAAGTTACAAGTAGGTAGGTACTTTGTCTACTTTCTACTACTTGCTTCTTAGTAGAGCATGCAACCTCTTGTCCACAACAATGACGGTGCCATCGCTGGGTCATTTATATGCATTTTATGTGTGTAGAGGAAAGAAACTCAGATTCTTAGGTGAATCTAACTTCTTGGAGAGTATGCAATCTCTTTGGGCTAAGTTCAGTCATAGATGATTTCTTGCGTCTACCTATAAATGATTTTGGACTTTTACTTGAATTGTCATCGTAAGTCGTAAGTCATGTAGTCAAATTTTAAATTTAAACTTAATAAATCAGTACCTCATACAGAACAATATCAGGAACAAAATTTAAAATTATCTAAATACTTACTGTTTTAACTGAATAAATCTAAACAAGAAAAATGTGTTGGCTAGGTTGGGCAGTAGCAATGTCGCTATTCTCTGCACTATTTATGCAGTCAAAGTGAAAAGTAATCCAAACAAATAGATCAATGATGGCTAAAATCTATCTCAAATGATGTGTAACTACACCCAAAAGGGTATTGTGTAAGTAAAGTATCTTATCCTGTTTTTAGGGTTCCGTACGCTAACGTTAAAAAAGGAAAGGAGGAAGTCTGTCTCTCTACTGTCTGCTCTATTACTAAGCCTCCGCTGTCTGTCTGTCTGTCTGTCCGTCCGCCTGTCTGTCTGGCACAGGTTTGCATCTTTGGACTTGGCTTATTGACATCCAAACTACGCCATGGTGTGCCATGGCTCGAGCCATGTGTGCATGTTTACGGAACGGGCCTCATGTCACTGTTGACAGCGCGTCGTCTTTATTTTTATTTGATCTTAGCAGCCAGGTCCTACTAAGAAAATTTTACAGAATATGTGTTTTAATAGCCGCTACAACAACAAATATTAAAAATTACAACATGTTGAATTTTAAGGAAGTTTTATACGGCCAAGAAACATGCTTCTTTCGCCGTCTTTAAAGATTTTTTATTATTTCTCTATCGTAATAACGGCAATACATACAAACGCCAAATTTATGATTATAGTGTCAATACAAATACTAAAAACCGGTCATGCGTGAGTCGGACTAAGGTTCTCATTAAGGGTTTGGAATTTAATTATATTCGACGAATTAAGTGTAACCTATGAATTATTTGTGTCAATGGTGCGGAACCTTGTGTATGCGAGTTCGACTCGCACTTAGCCGGTTTTTTAATCTTTTATGTAATAGTTAAGAATGAACCCACCTTATTTATTCACACATTACATAAACAGCCCAATCGCAATGGACTTGGCAGGTTACCCGGACTCCAACAAACCAGAGACGAGACGAAAACTGAATTTTTAGAACTGATTCTATGTATTCATAATATCAGCCGTAATACGCCCACTGCTGGGCATAGGCCTCCGCCAGAGAGCTGGATGCGGAAGGCAAAGGCCGGTCCTGTGCCTTCCGCATCCAGCTGGTGCCTGCGATCTTTACCAGGTCGTCGGCTCACCTTGTGGGAGGCCTGTGTAGAGCTTTGAATTGTGATAAAGATAGAGTTTTTGTTATAGTGGCCATGACTACGTTTGCCTTTCAAGCTGTGCGTGTTCGCTCTTAACATCTCAGCTCCGCTCTGGCCAGTACCCGTCTCTGCTCTAGACGAGCCAGTCTTCTCACAGCTTTGGTAGATACACCCTATCTGTAAAACATCTCCTCTTTACTTCGCGCATCTCCGCTTTGAGGGAGTCCAAGCCTAGAAATAGTCGTCTGTAGACACCCAGACAGCTAGCTTCAATACTTATTGTCAGTCAATCATTGTTTTTTTTTTCAGGTCTAAGGTAACTAAGTGCTATGTCCATATCCTTAAATGTAAATGTAAAATATAAGTACTTTACCCGAGATTAAAATATAATAAAAACCTTTTTGCTATAAAAATAGTTTTATTTTACTACTTAAACATATTTTCTTTATACCACTAAGGTGGCAAACAAGCTTGGCGTTGGCGGTTGGCAAACAAGCGGGAGCCTGATGGTAAGCAGTCACCGCAGCCTATGGACGTTGCCGACGCTGTAAACACGTTTTCACCTATTTCTTGAAGAACTCCATGTACTGTTCAGGGAAACTCTCTCCAGGTAGTTCATTCCACAACCTTAGTGTGCGGGAGAAAAAGTTCCTTTGGAACCGCACAATTAACAGGCACTTTGGCTCCAAGGTGTGAAGATGAACACCCTGTCGGTGGCGAGTGGTGCGATAATAGAATGTAGCTGTAGACATCATGGTAAACAGTTCTTGAGAACAAACACCGTTGTTCAAGCGATAGAACACATAAACGGAGACGAAATCCCTCCACTGACTTAGCGGCTCAATACCACTTGTAAGCATGGTATCATCGACAATTCTCACAGCGCGCTTTTAAATCGAGTCACAAGGACTAAGCTGATATGCTGGTGCTCCCGTTCATAGACGGGAGCGCTAATCGCGCTGTAGTAATGCTGAAGTATCACGACCTGGTTAGTTAGACGCTACTGTTAAAAACTACGTACACGCTGCTTCTGGAACGTTCTAAGTCGTGCGGCCTATCAGCACGCAAAGAAAATTTTACCCAGAATGAGGGTAGAAATTAGGGATTACCGTGAGATTACATACCAAGGGACACTGTCAAGGGGTATCTCTGACCGAGAATATGCGAAATGCAAGATACTGTGGTAGGTTATTCCTAGTGCTTCAGTTCAGTCTGAAGCCGAATTGGCACGGAGCATCCCTGGAGTTCCTGATGTAGATGCATGGTTCCATTAAAAATGTCCCTCTTTCTAGCGGCTATACTCGTAAAATCACATTTTAACACTTTTACTGTGGTAATGGACAGATTTTATGCTTTTATGCTACTATTTCTTGAAACATGCCTTTAATCCCTGACTGCTTCCTACACCTCATAGAAAACAGAAAAGTTGTGTTTAGGATATGGTATGGTGGAATGCACGTCCGAGTGTTAGGATGGACTTACCATGTTTGGTAGTTTGACCCTTTGCGCTCCGACTTCATGACCTCCTGGCTGTTACCTTACATATAGTCCACCACGGTTCAAATGCGAAATAGATGGTTTGCAGTGTTCTACAGTACCAACCAAGTATATACAATAGGCTAGGTGCAATGTCGTTAGGAGGCATTCACCTTGGATGACCTTGCAGTTGGTTAAATAGGTACCTAAATAGATGATATCTCGTTTTCGAGTTATTATAATATACGTAGATATCATAATAGGTAGGCAGGTATCTAGGTGAGTACTGTTATTGCACAGGCCACTTTTATGTGATGATGATGAGGAGGAAGAGTTAATTACGCAATTGAATCTGAAATGAGGCGATCCGGGCGAGCGCTTCATCCTTATGTCGTGGATCTTCCAGCTATCCGCACTAGCCGCTTTGGCTCGACTTTTATAATGCGTACGGCTTAGAAGTGGAATGCGTTGCCTGCGATTGTGTTCCCTAATCAATATAATCTGGATGCCTTCAAGGCTAGAGTGAATAGGCTGTTCCTAGACAGGCATACTCCATCATCGGACGCATCGTCACTTACCACCAGGGGAGATGACGGTCAAAGGCCTAGCTAGTTAAATAATAATAATAAAAAAAGGTCAGCGACGTAGAAGAATTGTCAGGTTTAAGTGGCAGTGGGCTTTTCTCGGATGATTTATGATGTTGATAACGAGGTGACTTCTGAAAGGTGTTGACCTGGCATGGACTTACTAAAAGTGCATGTGACCCAGCCAACGCCGCCAAAGAGAATGTAGGATAGGTACTGTACGCGCTGCCACTGAGGTTCGAATAAACCAAGACAGGCAACATTTTTTTTGCTGTTTTTTTTTATACCACCTAGTTGGCAAACAAGTTACGGCCTGCCTGATGGTAAGCAGTCACCGCAGTCTATGGACGTTTGCAATACCAGGAGCATCACCTACGCGTTGCTGAGCCAAAAAAAGTACAAATCAAAGTACTTATCTAAAATACTTTGTTTGAGTTATCCCCTGGTTCTCCTTCATCCGGCTTCAACCTAGACATCTATCGGCTATCTCTTCTTTCTCATGTTTGTATAAGTATTTATTTTTCTCTTTGCTCATCCCCCAGAGATCTCCACAAAGGCCAACCGCATCCAGCTGGTGCCTGCGATCTTTACCAGATCATCGGTGCATCTAGAGGGAGGCCTACCATGCTGCGTCTTCCGGTATCTGGTCGCCACTCGAGAACTTTCATGTGAGCTATGTGCCCTGCCCACTGCCATTTAAGCTTGGCACTTTGGAATCTCCTTATTCCTGATTCGATCGCACAATGTGCCCTTACCTTTTCCTCCTTCATCATGTTCATTTAAAACACCCTGAACGAGTCTCTGAATGAAGAAATTCGTTTACAGCTTCCGGAGTTCGTATTTATAATTCCATTGAAACCTTAGAATTCAAACGAAAAAATTATGATGGCCAATAACTTTTATGATTAAAAATAGAATTAACCATAGCGATTTGAAGTTGGACTTCAGTTGTCAATGTCATCAAAGCTGATCAATGTGCTCAAATCTGGATGAAAGTCTAAAATTTTATCATATTTTTTAATGTACCTACCTCGGTTCAAATTATCAAATCTTAACAAGAATGTGTTGGCTAGGTTGGGCGGTAGCAATTACACTATTATTCAGAACTATCAAAACAAGTCGTCATCGGTAAAATAAATTGGAATAATGAAGACGCGGCTAAGATAATTTTTATCTAAGTCCAAATAGGGTATTGTATGGATAAAGTACGTCACTTTCTTATTTTACGTAGGTACCTGTACTTACGTAAACAACATCATCTTGACGTTAACGTCCCGGACGCGCTCCTGCACGCGAGTACCCCGGGTCTGCCCCGACCATGATTCAGAATCTGGCAGTTCAGTCAGGTAACTACAGTGGAGCGACTGCCATCCGACCTCCGCGAACCTGGTACACATTCAGTCGTCTGAATGTGCGGGTTTCATCACGATGTTTTCCCTCATCGTAAATGCATCGGTGCGTGTAACATGTGGCAAATAGGCAATGCTTTTTTTTTCTGGCAAGCTGGCCACCTGATGGAATGTGGTCACCGCTGCCTATGGCCATCAGCAACACCAGGGGCGCTACCAATGCGGTGCCCGCCTCTAAAGAGACCTCTAATACACCCCTTGACTTGAACGATCCAATATCATAGTCCAAAGGGTTTAGTTTAGTTTCTTAGTTTTATTTGGTTTAATTATTTATACCTACCTACGGTATAATCATTGTTTTATGTAATAAAGTGTAATAAGCTAAAAAAATTCTACCGTAAACCATTTTATATGGTACTAAAATTGCTATGCGCGTCCATGGAGACGCTAGATCATATTATACCAGTTTTGAGTAGGTTCTACTTGCCTTCGCACATACATATGCTGAATAGCTATGACAAACTTTCAAAATGATTAACCTATGTAGGTTAGGTACTTACCTAACCTAGTTTCAGATCTTCATTCTTTGTTTCAGATATGCCGCAGAGTAGGATATATATAATTACCATAATATCCCTAAATGCAACTGAATATATGAATACTTTACCCTATCTTAATTAATAAACATAAACCTCATTTTACCCAGCTTTTTTATTTTTTACGTAAATAAATACAATTTGTTCTAAGAACAAAACGTACTGTCAATGTCAGGTAAAGCCAGCTGGCTGTCACTGTCAATGTCAAATAAAAGCGCCTTGGTTTTTGGCCGGCTTGTTTGTTGTTTGTTATTATCCGTAAAATTGGAAATTAAGCGGTTATCTAGTTTTTCCCTGCTATAAATAAATGAATGACACTATCAAAGTACGATATCCTAATCTCAAAACCCAATTAAATGACCGTATGTGCATTGTGCAGTGTTATTCGCCAGTGCTAGTTAAAGTGATAACGATCTTTTTAGCGCGGGAAAATTACATCATTTGTCTACAAGATGTCGTCTCCTGAAATATCCGAAGATGAGGATACCTCTGTGGAGTCCATGGAAGTGGACACAAAGCCAGCACCGGCGGTAATCCAGATTAGCAGCGACGAAGATACAGAAAACTATTTCACTTCAGACGATAGTTGCGGTCCAGATCTGCCCAAAGTAGAGTTGAATAACACGGATTTGAGGAGCAAAAGGACGGCTGTTATAAAAAATCTGTTCCCTAAAACAACCAAAAAATTTACATCATCAGAAAGGCCTAATAACAACAAATTCACATCATTAGACGATTTTAAATATAAAAAAACTGGCTACACTGCAGTACAGCAGCCACCTAAATCGTACCAACAACCATCAACATCAAGAAAAGTTAACAATGCCAATACCCCTTTACCGGTGAAAACAAATCCTCCAGGAATTGAAAAAATGATTGGAGGTGTGAAAGTAAATATACCTGTCCAACCTTATGGGAGTCAGATTGCTTTAATGTTTAAGGTAAAATACTTCTGTTATAAGTTAACTTGGAAATTATCAGAACAATGCATAAATTTTCATTATTTTTTAAATTTAATTGTTGTTCTGTAGCTCATAACTGCAATCAACAAGAGACAAAACTGCTTGCTGGAGAGCCCAACGGGCTCTGGCAAGACGTTAGCGTTACTATGTTCGGCTCTGGCCTGGCAGCTTCATGAAAGGGGTAAGTATTTCCATGGTTATTTGTACACATATGGCGGGGTGGTTGTAGGTCTAGCCCTGTAATGTTGCCTGGTGTATTTAATTAAAACTCTTTTGTAGTGAAAAAATTTGTTGTGGTTTTTGAGTTTGATGAATTACAAACAGGAAAACAAACCGGACAACAATCAAATCTTGTCTCTTCCTAGGATAGATGTGTCAATTCTTTTTATTATTTTTTTTATTTGACTAGGCAGGCATTTGACCCTTCCCACCTGGTGGTAAGTGTCAAAGGTACAATAGAAGTTTAAAATAAAATAAAATAAAATAGACAAATAAAATAAAATAAACAAAATAGTTTAAGTGGTGAAGTTTTCTTACAATGTTTGTGGTTTACAAGTTTTGCTACTATGGTGGGTAAAATAATTCTAACCATGGCTCAGTCTGGTCAAATAGTCATATAGAAGCTTTTACTTCTTCAGAACAGAACAGTTATTTTTTTCTTGTATTCAAATAGAAATTGTGGAGACCGCACTCATTGTGAATTTTCAATTTTTTGGTAGGTGATTAACACCAACTCGTCCAACTTACCTACAGTATAGTCAGGCAGTATCTCAGGGCCATGACTCACAAGGATAGCATTGGTGGTGCTTCTAAAGCACACTGCAAATGTAGTATCCTTTGAGAGTTACCGATGCAACCTGTATGTAACAAGGATTTGTTACTGGTTAGTTGGTTGCTCTCACTAGTGTCTTGTTGTATGGTAGCGAATTTTATAGTCCATAGAGACAACTAGGACCTCCGTAAACCCGATAGTCCAGACTGAATTATTACAAGCTGTTTGTTTAAGCGCTAAATGGTCAATTACCAAAAAGGCAATTTAGGTTTCAGTTATATTGACATGTCGGGCAATTTAGAAATAGTTTGTTATGTAGGTACTGGCTACCATAGGACGTAAAACATCCAATTAGCTGAATGTCCAATTCACAGAATCCAGTAATCCAGTGACCTTATAGTTGATATAGTTGGCCGTGTGGTGTTCGGCAGAGTAGAATAGCACCAAGCCCTCACACTTGTGGGTACAAGGCTACTGAAGTTTTCGAGGCAAAAGATCTAGTCTCCGTAGACTAGAAAATGGGCAGCAGCGTTTTCCATTGTTAAATTTATAACACTGCAATCTTCAACCTGCCTGCCAAGCATGGAGATTACGGCAAAGACATCCCCTTTCGTAAGAGGCCCTTAGTCCTGCAGTGCACTGTTATGGGCTGTGATGATGATAGTTTATAAGACATTTTATAAGTAGGTACCCAGCTATTGAAGGTACAAAACGATACCTCATACACAGATAAGTCAAAGCAAACCATGTGGATAAGTGTTCGCGTGCGTACGCAGTAAGGCAGCCGTATAAATCATAGAGGCCGACGCGACGACGCGGGCACGAAGATGGCGCTGCGCCTGGCGAATGCATTGGGCGCATGCAACGCGGACCACAGGCATAGGGTGGCTGCTGATATTTTTCGATTTTTGGTACCGATGTGCAATCGAGGGGAAAGGTTCTATAGTGGCGATTATCATATCAGCCAAAAGACTCCACTCCGCTCCGCTAGAGATCTCCACAAAGGCCGGTCCTGTGCCTTCCGCATCCAGCTGGTACCTGCAATCTTTATCAGGTGGTCGGTCCACCTAGCAGCGATCACATACCGGCAATCGTAGCCTGGGACGGCCCCGCACGAGAATGGACGACATCGTGAAGATCGTAGGGAGCTGAAGGATGCAGGAGACAAAGTCGATGGGTGTAGGAGACATGAGGGGAGGCCTATGTTCAGCAGTGGACATCCTGCGGCCGAGATGATAACGATGATAATGACGATGCTCTTAGGCTTAGATTTAACAGTTTCCATGAATGCTAGGGATATTAGTAGATTTTGGCCGTGTGGTGTCCGACGAGAGTAGGATGCAGAATTAAACGGAAGCCCCTTCTATTGATGGGGGCTGGTAGAGGTAGACGGCGACTATCTCCGCAAACCAGAAAGATGTAGCGTTTTCTTTGTTGAGTACTTTCAAAACTGCGATCCACTAACGTTGGACGAGGCTCAAGTCAAGAAGTGGAATTTGGAAATATGAAATCTTCTAAATAGTAATAAAGAGTTGAAATTTTTAAGTAATACTGCAGACAAACAAGAAAGCGGGCCATCTGATGGAAAACGGCCACCGCCGCCTATAGACATCAGCAAAACCAGAAGCGCTACCAATGCATTGTCCGCCTCTAAGGATCAGGGGCGTAGCTACCGCCGTATCTGCCGTATCAATTATACGGGGCCCCCGGGCCATAGGGGCCCCCAAACGTGTGTAAGCAAAAACTCGTTGTCCATAATTTCAGTTAAACTTTCCCTATTTCCCGATAAAAATAATTATTTTATAGAATTTCAGATCAGGGTCGGAGGCCCCTCCGCAAAAAAGACAATTGAAATCAAGTGATACAATACGTTTTCATTCACCTTTCGTTTAGAGAGAGATATTTATCATTTTTATTGAAAAAAAAACAAGACAACGTAGTGCCCTCTACGCGCACTCATTTATTACTCCATTGAACATTAGGTAAAATGTGCGCCTATCAGATGGCAAAAATGGCAACAATTTAGATCTCATATTGAAAATTTTATATTTTCAGCACTATCGGTAGCACCAAAGGCTTAAGATACTCCTTACTTCGTTCTTTCTTAAACGGGTCATATGGACCTACCTTGGCCCACACGCCCACACGCATAATCGTCTTGGCTCACACGCAATCAATCTTTGAATTGGTCTGTTTTCAAGTTAATAATGGAACGTTATAGCCAAAATATCAAGAAATTTCGAGTTCTTACGCTCGCTCATTAACTGTTCGCGAAGTTGATTTTATTATATAATCTCGTC
This sequence comes from Blastobasis lacticolella, assembly GCA_905147135.1. NCBI lineage: Eukaryota > Metazoa > Arthropoda > Insecta > Lepidoptera > Blastobasidae > Blastobasis > Blastobasis lacticolella. The sequence continues at coordinate 6,746,576 of LR990056.1, forward strand.
AAAAATTTCGAGATAGCCAGGCGCTATCGTAATATTGCTGATTTTACGGAATTTTTTATTTAAATCGCGCAAGGTTTTAATGGATAAATTACAAAAATTTCGAGCTCGCTGCGCTCGCTCATTGAATGATATAAGTTATAATCGCGCAAGGTATTAATATAGGCAAGCCATAGGCCAATATATCAAAAATTCCTAGCCCTACCTAGCCTCGCGAACCTGATTCTTAGAGACTATTGTCACACAAATGTAGAGCTCGCTATGCTAGTCCATTTATTGACTTCAGCTGAGACTAGGATTTAAGGTTCTCATTAGTACCCCCCCCCCCCGTAGTTGGAGGTATCTGCTAGGGGGGGCCCTACACAATAATTGATACGGGGCCCCCGAAGGGCACGCTACGCCACTGCTAAGGATATACTCTAATATACCTCTTGAACGATCCCATGTCATAATCTAAAGGAAACACTGTGGCTGGAAGCTCATTCCACATCCGTATCGTACGAGGGAGAAATTTTTTTTTAATCTTCTCGTGGACACCACTAGAAGGTTTAAGTAATGGGGATGAGTATTGACTACCCAGCCCGCGGCGGGTGGTGCGATGGCGGAATTGTGAACTTTTATGAGTAACAGTTCCACTGTTGTATCTACATGTTTTAGGTTTGGAGAATTGAAACGCTTCGATTAGGATGAGGCATGAGAATTGTAGTTAGCCAAAAAATCAAGTAGGCATAGGTATATTAGGCTATACATTTCTCCATTCCTCCATTTCTACATGAAACAGAGACAAACGCACAATAAAATGTAGTATTAATTAATTAGATAAGATCAGCACTCACGGTCAGCGTTAGCTCTGCGTGCCAGGAAAATCGGCTCAAGGAAAATCACAGAAAATCATAAATCGGTTTTCATGTGCGCCGGTATCCACGTGGCCGCTATCCACAATCAACTTTACACCAAAAGTTGCGTCGGGCGCACTCGAACAAGTACCGGGGGAACAGTAAAATATTTCGTCACGAACAACTTCGCAAACTCGATAAATTACGTCATTATGCGAATTCGTGGAATGGCAAAACTCGAAACTTGTCGAATTTTGAAATCGAATGCCGCCGTTATAGGAAACCCTATCGGCGTACACAACGCTTGTGTATTGAAAATACTGAAGTGTTACAACATGAGTTGGGAAAAAGTTTTGGGAGTTAGCCAAGAAATCGAATAATGACACAAAAGTTACGTGGATCGTGTCGCGTATGCTGGGCTTCTTACTAATTGGGATGGGATTTGAAATAGGTATTATACTTTCTGTTTGGCTAGGGAGGTACATGGAGTTACGGTCGACCTGATGGAAAGCGGCCACCGTCGTCCAGGACATCTGCAACCTAAGGGGAGCGGATGCGGTAACGGCCTTTGAGGTACCTGTAGACTTGACTTTAGAGAAACTCCGTGTTATTGTGCAAACGTACGTTTCTTTTTATGTCATACAGTATGCAAACAGGCAAGCGGGCCACCTGCTGAAAAGTGGTCACCACTGCCTATAGACATTAGCAACACCAAGAGTATCGCCATTGCGTTGCCCACCTCTATAACACGTTGCTCTGGCAGCAAAAAGACAAATGCCCCTCCACTGCCAAAGCCACGGTTCTAGAAATCCCCACCCCATGAAGCACTGGAAACCTTACTCACCGGCAGAATCACACTATTTAAAAGAGTATTGTTTAGCTGCGGTATTCTGTAAGGTGAAGGTACTTCCCCAGTCGGGCGGCTTAAATTTGAACGGGATACCCCGCTATGCCCTACCTCTCTTATTACGTATTATATTTAAATAAACTTGTGTTATTAGGTGTACCACTAGACGCATAGGTACTGTCTAACACGCGTTCTAATGTCCAATACGCTATTGCTGCAATCTTCGCCATTATCATTATTATTCCATCCCGCATAAACTGTCGCGGCGCGCGCGCACGGCGCACGTGATGGGCCCGGCCGTGTACAACCGGCTGCCGCCCGAAGTTGTCGCCTCCACCAGCATGCCTATCTTTACTAACAGGCTGCGCAATTGGCTTATCAAGCAGGCATTCTATAGTTATAATGAATTTTTAGAACTAAGGATATTGACATAGATGTGTAATGTATTACTATTATTTTATTATTAATCATTATTGTTATTTTTGAAATCCATAGCTTGACATACTTATACTGTAATTGACTTGTAATTAACAATTATCAATAAAACATGAATGAATGAATGAATGAATGAATATTAGTACTATTGTGATGATTATCGTGATATTGATATTCTATATTAACAGTATAAATATTGTATGTGTGACGGCGAAGGCAAAACTGTCGTTGAGAAATTCAAAGAGGTTTACCAATGTGTTCGGAAATAAATTGTAAAGTTTTTGTGAAAAAATAAAACACAAAGCTGATTCGCAAAATATTCAATACGTAAAATGACCTAGATAGATATAGAGATAGTCCTATAGTCGTTCGTTTTAATATTCTTCCTAATAATCTAACAAAATACTTCCACAAACGAAGCTGACACTTGCAAAGGAAGTTTTAAAACTCCAACTGAAACAGGCACGACATTACAGCAACTGTCAAATTGTAGCAAATTATATTCAGCCGCAAGTCTGGTGACTTTTTAAAACAGCCACGGTGAGAAACGCAGGCCGCCGACCATATGGCACTGGCGGGTGACACGCCGCCGCCAGCGTTTTTGGTCACGAAAATTCGCGCCCAATTTCCCTCAGACACTTTGACATCCCAATCGCGGTGAAAATTTCAGTTCTTCGCTGACTGGCAAATCGTGAGTTTGACGCAAACTTTTGGATTTGGACATTTTCATTAGACGACGACAGCGAACGGTCCGGACAATTTAAATTTAGTTTTCGCCTTTGCAAGAATTTCGAATATCGAATTCTTCAAATGACAACGGTATACTATAAATGTATCGTTAGATTACAAAACAGGCCAATTAGCGGAAACCAATGTGGATTGTAACGAGGTTTTTTATCAGATCAAATAGCTCCAGAAGTGAGCTTGTGCAATACGCCGCCGCACCTAATAATTTGCTGCGCCATGCAAATAGGGCCAGCTTACTGGGAATCTTGGTCTATTACCGCCATAAAAGCTAATCTATTATATTCAATCAAATCTAGCTACTCTGTGTAAAGACTTGCTTTGAATTTCTTAAGTAAGTATTGCAATATACACTTGATAGGGGTGTAGGTTGTCCCATATGATGTCTTGAGTCTTCCATCAACTATTGCCGTACAAGGCGATTTGTAGAACCTGATAGTAGAGGACACTGAAGACCTTTGGGGCCTAAGATGAAGAAATAAGTTCTCTGAATGTCTCATATTCTTTAGTCATACAATTCCAGACGTACGCTATGCGCTTACGTACGCGAAACCCCGATAGGTGCCAATAGAAATAGATAAGTACATGTACGAGTACATAATATCCGACAATTCTTGAGAACCTTCTTATTCTCTAGGAGAAATCTCCGAGTCTCCAATGTAAAATGTAAATCGTATTGTCAATTTCGAAGAATGCGTCTAACTTAAGGAGCGTTTAATAAAGCTTAGACACAATAAAAATCGAATCGAGTAGTTGTACCTAAGATCTGATTTAGCCGGCGCCTTTCCTCCTTCGAGGCACAAGAGGAAGATTGCCTACGCTCAACATCCTGCAGACATGCGAGGGGGTGGCATCAGGCGACCATCTCGGACAACCACAAACCCTTCCGGAGACGTTTGTAAAACTGAAAGGATTGGGACAAACAAAGGACAAACCGCTTTGGCTGCACCTCTCTAATGCGTACGGCTAACGCATTGAACGCTTCACACCGTGTGTTCCCCAAACAGTACAATCACTACAACCAATATAAGCACATTCTATCCTCGACCCATCGTCGCGTACCCTCATGTCAGATGGCGGTCTAATGCTTGCCTCGTTTAACGTAAAAAGAAAAGAACGAGCCCCAGCATCAGTGTCACAAAATACTATTCGCCAACCAAAGGACGCTTTTATAATTTGTATCGTGTCAAGGTAGCATGAAAGGGGCACGTATGGAAAGGGATATGTCAAATAATCGGGAAAATCAGAAATGTCTCGAGATATCACCTCACCCCTATATCGTGGACGTCCACGATAATATAGTCACGTTACAAATTATAGACGCATCAAACCCAAACCATCCGCGGTGTTACTTAATTCACAAACTGACTATTATTTAACCTATTGCAATTCGGGATGCATCAATTACCCGGCGGCAGCCGCGGTGACACGTTGCCACCCCTACACGTCTTTCTCCGATCTCCGAGTAACCCAGGAGTCCCGCGCCCCTCGCCCCGCCGTTCCGCGTAGCTGGCAACCCTTTCCGCAAATTGAATTAGGAATCGGAGCCCGCGAAGCGTTCTGTTCGGACGGCTCGCGGATTTGTTTGAGGTGCGATTGCGTTGCAGCTTTGGTGGGTTGGATGTGGGTAATGACAAGTTGTGTCATAGGGAAAAATGTGTAGATATATACCAAGATACAATTATAAGAATTGCGTGGTATCCTTGATAGCAAAACACTGGATCGAATCTCACGTAACGAGAGCGTCCGTGGCCTAGTGGTAAAGGTATCCGACTCGCAAGCGAGAGGTACCTAGTTCGAATCCCGCTGCCACCATATCATTGACTCTTTCTGAGTTATGTACATTAGTTGAACACTAACCGATGCTCTTACGGCGAGGGAAAACATCGTGATGAAACCTGCACAATCAGCCGTCTGAATGTGTGAAAACCTGAAACCATGATCAAATCTGGTAGGGTTCCCCTGGTAGCAGGGTCATGGATGTCAGATGGCTGTCAGTCCACTGCAATTACCTGATCGGACAAACCCTGAATCAGCCCTGGGCCCTCATGTGCGAAAGCACAACCAGTGTTTTAACTACATTGAAATGACTTTAGAGACTAATGTGTACAGTGTCATTTTAATTTATCCTATTAGAAGACAAACCATAGATAACCTCTCGCGCGGTGCACGGGGCCGTTAAGACCCGAGGGTGCAGGCACGCACCGCGTCGCGTCGCATTGCCGCGCGTCGGTACGGTTATTTACGAGGGCGCGCGCCGCCGCGCGATTACCGCCGCGACGCTCTCGCGCGGCTCATTTGCATCGTAATTTATACCACGGTTTATGGTCGCGGGCGCTTGCTTGCGACCGTGCTACGGACTGGCTTAGAGAGGAGATAATTTCTACGGAGTTCCGTAATGTGGGGTCTCGTAATTCTTTTTGTCTAAAGGGATTCTATGGCTGTCTGTTCCGGGCATACAAGTGACGCCCAAATCCACTGTTAGGTGCTTCGCCTTATAATTAGATGCAGCAGAATGACTTAGCACGCACCAACTGCCTTACGATTGACGCGTAACAAACAAGCGAACTAATTTCTGCCACTAGATCGTAATACACCCGGCCTTATGCTATTAGATGGGGTCAGCCATAGACTTCTTCATAGTCAGCACAATATGTCTCTTTCTTCCATTATGTGGCGGAGGCTTACATTGGATAATTCCAACGTACACCACATGCACAGATTTGGTTGAAACTTAGCGCCCATCAGATTACTTCTCGAGGAACACTGTCAAAGAGCTACAGATCGAGAAAAGCGATACGCAAAGGTTAATTTGTACTGCAGCGGGCCTCATGGAGAATTCTCAGGGCGGCTATGTTGGTATATGTTCATCATCTTCGCTTTAATGTCCCGGTTGTGCTCTCGCGCACGAGGGCCCGGGATCCGCCTTGACCAGGATTTGGCAGGTCAGGTAATTACAGTGGAGCGACTGCCATCTGACCTCCATGACCCTGCTAGCAGGGAAACCTGACCAGATTGCATCATGGTTACACATTCAGTCGCCTGAATGTGCAGATTTCATCACGATGTTTTCCCTCACCGTAAGAGCATCGGTTAGTATTCAACTATTTTTTTTTAATGTACATAACTCAGAAAACAGTCGGTACAAGGCCCGAGCGGGATTCAAACCCGGGACCTCTGGCTTACGAGTCGTATAATCAAACCGCTAGGCCACTGACGCTCATGTTGGTATATGTTAATGAGTGATTAAGAAATTCACTACACCTACCAAGTTATAATTTACAACGCCGCATCTCTCTCCTGCGGCTCATTTGCACCGTAATTTATATCGCGGGCGGTTTATGCTCGCGAGTGCTTGCCACGGGTCTACGCCGGGCTGTTTGTCGCAACTCGCGCGCTTCAATTCAATTCAAGACATTTATTGTGCACAATTCATCACCATAACACAATACATAAATTAAACAAACTATAATATAAATACGAAAGATTGTAAGGTTGGATGTTTGATAATCCTTCACGCAAAAACTACTGAACAGATTTTAATAAAATATGGCAGCAATATGGCTTATAGACCAATATAAGCTATAATAAGTGGTTTCCGCGGGAACGGGTCCAGTACGTTATAACCAAACTAGTGTATCTAATTAAAGTAAAAAACAAAGTACAAATACACGGAGCATCGGCGTAGGGTTGCGCGTCTGTTGGTCTTCTACAAGTTGCATTTCAGAATGTGTGAAGCATTTGCACGACCTCATTCCAGCGGCCCCTTTGCTCCATCGGGAAACGTGATCCGGGCAGACGTTCCATTCTTATGTCGTAGATCTTCGAGGTAATCTCGCACCACATAACGGCTAAGGAATGGAACACGTTCGTTGTCAGCGAGTATGTTCCCTCACCATTACAATCTGAACATCTTCAAGACTAGAACGTATACTGTTTCAGACAGGCATGCTTCATCTTCGACCGCATCGTCACTTACCACCAGGTGAGATGGCTAAATCTTATTTAAAAAACTACTTATACATATATTTTTATTGCTTCAGTTTAAAGAGTTTAATCCGGTTATTTAGGTAAAGTCGGCTAAAAGGCGTCCGACTTAAACTACAATGTAAATATCCCTACTATTATCAGCTACGAGAGAGATAGGAAAAGTTATGATAAACTTGATTAGCGAACGTTGCCAAAAGGCGTTATCCAGCGCGCTAGAGATTATTCCGCGATAGATATACATTATGCAACAGCGAGCACGATATTGGCTGCCATTTCCGTAAAAAGAAGTGACATTCTACATGGTAAAACACGCCGTTACTCGTGTACCGTCCGTCTGTATGCTAATCTTGACTGTTGGAGCCATCGGTGCCTTATGCACGTTGTTAGATAAATACACATGTGGTCGTAGGTTAACCAGGGAGTCTATAAAGGCCACATTAGCGTTTCATGATATAAAAAATAAAAAATAATCATCTTGGCGTTAAAGTCCCGGTTGTGCTCTCGCGCACGAGGGCCCGGGATCCGCCTTGACCATGATCCAGGATTTGGCAGGTCAGGTAATTACAGTGGAGCGACTGCCATCTGACCTCCATGACCCTGCTACCAGGGGAACCTGACCAGATTGGATCATGGTTACACATCCAGTCGCCTGAATGTGCAGGTTTCATCACGATGTTTTCCCGATGGTTAGTATTCAACTAATGTACGTAACTCAGAAAACAGTCATTGGTACATGGCCGGAGCGGGATTCGAACCCGGGACCTCTGGCTTACGAGTCGTATACTCTAACCGCTCGGCCACCGACGCTCTAGCGTTTCATGATATGGTTCATATTAATTTGTCACAAACTTATTTGCAATTGAGTAACGGCATAGTAGAATAGCACCAACCTTTTACACTTGTGGGTGTCGTACAAGGCGACTAATGTTTCCGAGGCAAAGATCTAGAGTCTCCGTAGGCTGGAAAATGGGCAGCAGCGTTTTCCATTGTTATATTTAAAATACTGCGATCTCCAACCCGCCTGCCAAGCATGGAGATTATGGCAATAACCTTCCCTTTTGGTGAAGGCCCAAGTCCTGCAGCGGACTGTTATGGGCTGTGATGTGATGATTTTTTGCAGTTTCGCTGTTGTTTATATTGACACCACAATTCAAAACTGCAACATTGAGTTCCAGTATTGGCGACCGGAGCAGATAAGATTGTGGCACTCTAGTATGAATCATAATATGAAACGCTTATGTGGCCCTTTTAGACCCCTGGTATGTATAGTCGAGCAAGCGGAATGTTTAACAGTTAAGTCGTCCTCTTAATTTGTTCGTATTATTACGAGAAACATCACCCACACGTCGACGTCTCATCGGAAAATAGTAACACGGCCAATTCTTACACCCGGTTTCTGAAACGCTTGTCAACGCAAAAATTACGTAACAGCTTGTTAAACACTGATTAAATGCAGTTTGGGTTTCTGAAAGGGCCAATTGACGGCTTGTTAACAGCTTGTTGACGGATTGTCAAATCTCCAATTAACGGCTGATTATTGTAATTTTGGGTTTCCGGATAGCTTTTTCTCATGTTAACTGTATGTTATCGCCGTGTTATTTTAATTGGCGAAAATCGACCAATTAACCGATTGTCAAAAGAAATTATATCCGATTTTCTTGGTCTAGGTCTTGGTCCTGGCCCTGGTCCATGTCCTAGTTTTGGTCCAAGGCAAAATCCAGGTCTAGGGTCCAGGTTCTGGTCCAGGATAATGACCAAAACTGCAACCTTGATCACAATTTGAGCTTTGAACCAGAACCAGGACCTAGACCAGTGCCAGCACGTAGATCATAAACATTAGCTGGACCAGGACCTGGTTCGGGGTCAGGACATGGACCTGAACCAGGACTAGGACCTGGACCTGAACTAGAAGCTGGTGCGGGGCCAGGACCTGGTGCGGGGCCAGGACCTGGTCCGAAGCCAGGACCTGGACCTGAACCAGTACCTGGTTCGGGGCCAGTACCTAGACCTGAACCAGGACCTGGTCCGAAGCCAGGACCTGGACCTGAACCGCGAACTGGTCTGGGATTATTGGGAGAAACTCACAGAATCGATAGCCGATGGGGCGGATGTTGTTGAGTGGCTTTCTCTGGATGGCCTCCCAAGAGATGGACAAAAGACCTCTTTAAGGTCCTAGGGAGCCGATGGATGCAAGATAACAGAGTCGACCAGAGTGTAAGCCGTGGGAGGCCTGTATTCAGCAGTGGACCGGGACCCACCTAACTGCCTAAAGATGATAATGATGGGATTACTGATCCACTGGAACCCGTGACCCTTTAACATAAATATTGTTATATTTTCTCTTTTCTCGCTCTGTATATTTTTTTTATAATATTCGATTTTTATTTAAACGAAAACTATACAATCGCTATCAGTTTCATCTAAAAGTTGAATATCCCGCTGCTATCAAAAGGCCGTTAGGGACAGAGACAAATTAATGCGTTAGACAGAAACAAAACATGTACGAGCGAATGAATGTGACTGATTTTAGCAGGGGTAGCCAGACGAAAAAATTGATCTCTTGTTAATGGTCGATTAGCTAACAATAGATTGATTGGCCTTTCAGAAACCCACGGTGATTTAACAGCTTGTTAAATGTGACAGTCTGTTAGCTAATCAGTGATTTGACAAGCGTTTCAGAAACCGGGTGTTATTCTCATCAAGACTTATGTCAACTTACTAAACATTGTTTCCTTGACTGTGCCATGGTAGTTTGTGACCTCCATGGTTGTAACATTTAATGGTAATGTTGACTTATTTTTTATACTACTCAGTGAATCACAAGCAGCCAAGCCCACTGAGTCTCACATCATTTCCTCGCTGGAAAGCTCGCTTTTACCTATTTTCTGGTATAGGTACGGGGGACCAAGCCTGCCTCTAACACATTTATCGCCTTGTGTACAAAATCTGTAGTCAGAAGGGATTGGTGCTATAGTCTCAACTCTGCCAGACACCACACGACTTTTTAAACTTAGGTGCAAAGTAATAATGGACCTTTTGTCGAGGTGAGAACTTTCAATTTCCGAAAGCACGTTCATTATTCAAAGGCTCCAATAACACTAATTCTATTCAAGAAACCCGGTGACATGCCCGTAAAATTTCATTCAAAATAGATTCTAATGAAATGCTAGGGTTATAAAATTTATATGACACCGTATTACATGCACAATAATCGCGTGTTTTGTGTTATCATTATAGATCACAACCTCGATTCGGAAGCGTTTCTCTTCGATTTTATTTTACCCGTTGTCGAGCCATAAATTTTAGACTTTACCTACAGATCTCGACGCTGTGAAGTTGCTCTTTTATCACTTTGAATAATTTAAAAGCAGCACCTATTTATATCTGGGTATAATAAATATATTTTTTGGCTTTTGCTTTCAGTCCAATTGCATAATTGCTTGCGTGGTTGCATGATGCATACCGTACATTCAAAAGAAGGAATCCTTAGTTTTCCGTTTCTTAGCCAAGTTCGTCCGTTTGCCTCTCTATAAGTACAATTTATACCGGGATTAGCTAACCACTTGCTCTATATTATCATATGGATTATCATACGGTCATGTGGTCAACTACATAATTAGTTGAATGACTGTACTAGAGAGGTGTGGCAGAGAGAGAGAGAGTGACACGTCTTGACCGATTTTTATTTCTACATTGTAGATGACTTCACGCTGTATTCTTCTTATATTTTTGTCCTTTGCTCATCAACCTAACCTTTGTCCAGGTCATTAGGAAGGCTCTATGACCCGGAATTCGATACTCTAAATTGACTAGCTGGACATTAGACCATAGAAAGACAGGTGCATTTGATAGTTTTAAAATGCAAGTCACCTGAAACTTAGGAAGTTAAACTAATGAAGGTTTTATTATTATAGACAATTTCATTTTGTTGTTAAAGTGCACTAACATCAAGGACTAAGAACTTTCTATCGTCTGTCGTAAATAAACGTTTTAAAAGTCTTAAAATGCATTTATCACCTGAAACTTAGGAGGACTTAGTAAAAGTTGGTAATTTTATTAGTTATTGAAGTAAGTAACACCCAGGACTAGGAATTTCTGTCATAAATAACCCCGGCCAGACCGTCGCGTGATCGCCAACTTTGTTTCACTTCCTAACTTGTATTGGTATTCGGTGTCTTGATTTTCATAATTCCCCAATATTCGCCATAATTTAGTGGCTGACGGAAATCTGCCCCTATTATAAAACTAGAGGAGTAAATTATTTCTTTAGTTTTGAATTACAGTACAAGTATACGTATTGAGCTTTTTCGTCTCAATTTAGTAAAAGTGAGATTGCTGTTCAATTAATAATTTATCTTTGTAAGAAACTGGTGCAGCTTATTTTCTGAGAAATATATTACAAGAATAACATGAAGGTATGAAAAATACTATGTGTTCGATTCCCGGCCGAGCATAAATTGAAATGTTGAATTTGTTGACAATACACGTTGAATATACAATTCTTTGAAATGAATATTCTCCTGTATTTTGATCACAGCGTTCAGCCATTCAGCGGTAGGAGTATACACCACAGAGCAAAAAAAGTTTGCCAGTGCCAGTCTTAACCATGAAGGTAGCTACCTTTCCAATCTTTTCGGCATACACCAAGGTATCACCCCGTTACATTCACACGCATCTAACCAATATTTGCTTTACACAAGGGCTAATTTATATTTGCCTCACCTTTACGGCCCATTAAGCGCGAATAAAAAAAAACCCGATATGCTAATGTCACGGTTTTTCATCGGATATTTTTTTTCCAGCTAACCCTATGGGGTTTTTATCATTGTAGCCGTTTACAACTCATTAAAATTATGTTTATAACCGCTTCGTGCGGGGAGGCGCTTTCGGCCCTAATCGACGATTGCAACGAACCTATTTGTCTTTTTTTTAAGGCCGTTTTTTTCTCGATTCATATTCGGAATGGTAATTTTACAGTTTGGAGCACGTCAATCTATTAATGTGATGGGCGTCCGCCATTACGGGTTTCGTGACTCGTTCCGGAACGTTTTGTTTACGAATTAGTATTGTCTTTTGGATTAGGGTTCGGCGAAAGCCGCGGTGAAGGGTTGAAATTTTCTTAGGACTTTCAGCGGGGCTATTGTCTTCAGTTGGCAACTGAATTTGAGATTAGATCATTCTAAACTACGTCATCTACGTTGGCGACTGGCTATAGCGTCTACCAAATTAGAGTGGTGTAAGATTATTTTATGTCATATTCAGTTGGCCATTGAGATAGCTACATATGAGGACCACTTGAGTGCGTGTGTGCTAATCGATGCGTATCAAGAGAATCGTGAGGTGATTGAAGATGTTTGGTGAAAGGCTGCATTGTCATAGATTCTTTATACATAAAACAGGTAGGTAGGTGAATTCTGATATTTGGTGCATTAGCTATTCCTCAACCTCTGGTCGAGTGTAATCGAGATTCGAAATTGATTTCGCATAGTCATAGATTATTTATATATAAAACAGGTAGGTAGGTGAATTCTGATATTTGGTGCATTAGCTATTCCTCAACCTCTGGTCGAGAGTAATCGAGATTCGAAATTGATTTCTTTAATTAAAACTGAATGAAATGTTTTTACACTATCACCGCACAGAAAGACCAGGAAATTAGCAAGGTGTTTATAATCAGATCGATTTGATAAACGGTAACTGATATATTATGGTCGTACTAATCATAATTCCGGAAGGTTCGCAACTGGTTTCGTACTATGATGAAAAAGTTTTTGTTCGAAACCAGTTACGAAACCGCGGTTACGTGCGCGGCCGAAGGGACAATTACCTAAACAACAGAAAACGTCGGATACTCTCATATCAACACTCGCCTTGCCTATTCGCGCGGCAACGCCGGAACCCTTTCAACTACACCGCGTTCATTCGGCGAACTTTTTTAAAATTCCTGTCGTTAATGCAAATGCCGGTTGCCGGTACCGGCCGAATACATTTCTACACTGATTGGTGATTTATGGCGCAGCAGTTTGATGTGGTACCAGATAGATTCGTGGCCACGATTGCTTGTACTCTTGAAAGCGCTTGTTTCCGTTATTTATTCAAAACTGACATGGCATTACGAGCCCAAATACGGCGGTAGGGTTAACTCCTTGTCTGCTGAGTTGAGCCGCATGAAGTAGGTTAGGTGCCTACTCGATTTAACTTCGTGGTTGGATTAGTGCTTAACAATTTGTATTCATTTGAGTAGCATGAGGTGTCCGGTGAGCGCAGGGCTGGACATTCCTCCAACGAATAGGGATAGCCACCCAGCGGGGGAATTCAGCCAGCCTTAAACCATCCCCAATAGTGGCAGCGATTTAGGTAATATTTGTATATATAGGTTTCTAGATTAGGGTTTTAGGATAATTTAATTTTAGTTAGTTATGTTCTCATGTTCTGTCCGGTAGAGTATAGGTATAGATATAACTCACGCGAGTACCTACAACGCTGACGAGGCAGAATGACCTAGGATCTGTGAAGACCACAAAATTGACAGCGGACGTTTCTGTCGTGAATTTTCTACATTTTTGATATCTAAACAATGGAACTATTTTAAGTAGGAGTATGAGTACCTACCTCGTAAGTACCTAAACTAGGTACCTCGTAAGTAGGTACCTATAGGTAGGGTAACTGTATCGGTAGATAAGCCGACATTCGGAGCACCTAATCATTATTGACCTAATGTAAAGTAGTTCATGGTTGATGAACTCCACTCACATGTGTCATACATAGCGGTGGTGGTCATTTTTCTGACTACGCAAGAAGACTAGAAGACTCCAGTTTCTCGCGTTAGAAGTTATCTAAAGACAACAGTATCGTCGTCTGAAAAGACGACGATCTAAGGATTTAAATGGGTTCCGTAACCGCTTAGCTTATATCCGAAATGACCTACATTAGCCATAAAATATAGCTAGTAAATTTGTTTGGTCTATGAAATGAGAAGCCGCATTTTCTGGTCCCGCCTGCCAAGCGTGGCAAATAGTGGAGGTTCTGGCAAAACCACCGGTTTAGGAAAATGCTCACGGTCTGAGAAACATGGTGCGGGCGGCGGGGTTTGACTTATTTGCAATAAGCGCTTTGTTTACAACGAAGATATATTTTTCTACAAGATCCGGTTCAAGTACTCGTACCGTACCTAATTCGTCTCATCGACTTTCAAGGAACTTACAAGTCTACAATCCAAATTTTTACTAAACTAAACTTAAAAATAAAATAAAATATTGCGCCAAGTAACGCCATCTTTCATAAATAAGGTGTACTACTCCAAACATCGCTGTCAGCGACGACGCGGTAGTTGTCAGCGCCATCTATCGGAGGGTGCAAGAACCATGTAGATCAGTCGTGTCCATTGTAAGGCCGGTTCGCGCGTATCGTGCTGCTGATGGATTGCGATTCGTACGATACGAATGGCATTTGGACGAAATACGACTGGGATTTTTGGCTGCGTACTGCAGCTTACTCTACATAACCCTAATTCTATATGTTTTTAGTTTCGTTATTATTTTCATATTATCTATTTTCAACACAGTATCTGCAACTCTGTCAAGCGCGGAGATTATATCGTAAACTGCCACAAATGCGGATTAGGCGCAAGTCGATTAATGGATTAGGGTTATTTTATTAATGATTGGCGACAACATTATTAATTGGTACCTACTGTTACTGAACAATGTTATAAGTCAGGTGGGAGAAAGTAAACAGATAGGTAGATATCAAAGAGCACAGACCCCAAGAATATCTTCTTCGTGTATGTACCTATTGATCTGGCAAACATTCTGTTGGTACCTACCTAGCATATTTACTGACTAGTAAAGATGTAGGTACCTACTTAGGTAAGCAATGTAGGTAAAGTGAGGTTCATAAGCTTCGGCAAAATAAATTGAGTTTCATTTTTGTATTTTTTTTTAACTGAAGCAAAAATAGAACATAAATTTCTAAAGTAACTGCCATACCTTCTCATTTCATTTCATTACGCACACCCTCGAAAAGTCTCTTTGTTGTCTCACAGTAGGCAATTTGGCGTATCAATGGCGCTCTCCTATGTATTAATTACAAAGCGCACCGACAGCCCTGCGCTTAACACCGGTTTAACTACGCACACCCCTAATAAATACACCGCACCGCCCAAACGAAAATCGTCTCTTCCACGGTTCACGTAAAGTCCAAATTTCAGTGGCGCCGCAAATGAAATTAGCATATCAAAGAGATTACTTAACGAGCGCGGTCGTTCGATTTTGGGTCGTATGTTTGTGCTTAGAAGGTTGGGAATCTATTGTGCAAATCGTGAAATTGCTAGGGGTGTGAATTAAGACCTCGCAAAAGGAAATGAAAGGCACAAAGGGTGACACGACCATCGTTTAGTGTCAACCTCATATGTCTTTGAGGCTTTGTGCGGGTACATACATACATACATATGTATAGTGGGTACTTAGGCAGTGTATTTGTTTAGGGTGCTGCGTAATCCGTGTCACGTTCGCAGTGACATCGAGAGCATCGTTTTATGAATTTATGTACTCGAATTCGAATGTAGAGGGAGGCCCTATTGTTGTATATTTTGGACGCTTTTATTTGATACGGCTACTACGGAGTCACGGATCTAGAGTGTGATTAGTTTTCGTGTTATTTAGTGGGAAGGTAGGTATATCGGGGCTTTTGTCATAGCCGGTAGGAGTTGGATGTCAACTCGGCCCGTGAACATTTTGATACACACCTGGTGAAAAGTGGTCGTCCCCGCCTATTTACATCAGCATGACGAGGGGCGCCACCAATGCGTTGCCCACCTCTAATATGACCCCCAATACACTTCTCCATGGAACTGAGGTTATACTCCTAAGGAAACACTGTATCTGGGAGCTCATTCCATATCCCAATTGTACGAGCGAGAAACGTTATTTCAAACCTTCGCGTGGACTCCCAATAAAAGGTTGGTCGAGGGTAGTGTGAATGCGTAGGTACCCAACACACGGCGAGTTGTGCGTTGGCGGGATTCTTCTTCTTTTGATCTTCTTTACAACCATTTTCAACCTCTTGGGTGAAGGCCTCCCTCTTATAATTAATACTGTAAAAAAAGTTCCTCCTAACGTTCCCGTGTGCTCATTATAGCCGTAATAACACAGACAGCCAGTAGTTTTAGCTTGCTTATTAGTGTGGCATCGTCGACAATTCGTATCGCGTCACTGTATGGTGGTTGGCAGTTTCACCGGCCTAAAAACGAGAACATATACGTGAACGCATATTTATTTATTTATTTAACAGTTTATTGTGCAGAATAACATTTATACAATATTGACATAAGGAAAACAACACAACAGGTACAGCTTATTTCATAAGAAATATCTTACAGCAGACCTACGGAAGAGACAGGGCATAATCAGAAAGGCAGACGGCGTGCACCTTAAAATACCTAACCTACATAACACTACCAAAAAAAAATATACTACAATGAAATTATAACTTATGTGACTTATACAGCAATAGGCGCTGACCTGGGATAAAGTATCGCTTGAATCAGTTAAGTACTCTGAGCTTTTTCGAGGTTAATTTTGCTTTACCTTCCAGCTGATTCCGGTACCGCACGCCAGCTGTAATTTTGACTCGTACCCCAATTCCTTATAAGATGGACTGGGGTCATCATCATCATCTTGGCGTTATATCCCGGTTGCGCTCCCGTGCAACACGCGGGGACCCTGGGTCCGTCTTCCTGCTTTTCTTAGTCCACTTTGCTCGGTCTTCGGCATCCTTTGTGGCCTTAGTGGTGATCCTTAGGACCAAGGTGTTACTTGTAAATGCAGCACTATGTCAAAAGGATCCTTTTTGCAGGAAAATTCGCATACCTGTATCTTAAAGCGGTTGAATTTGACCAGATTTAGTCTGCCCCATTAAGCAACCTGTCACAAATCCAATAAGGCTTTCCAACGAACGCCTCAGAACGAACATCTCGAGTACTGTCATCTGCATAGAACCTTGGGGAACTCAAGCTTTAAATTTCTAATATACGAGTAGAGCTCGTCTAGTCTAAGATGACGCGCCCCACTACTTAGTTAGTTGATTTCGATGTGTGAGTGCAAATATTAATAACGACACTTCATCTGTGTGGGAGCCAATGAACGGCGCGTGCTTTGACGTTTGAATCTTACCGGCAACTGAATGACCAATTACAACGGCATTTGTATATGTATTGCGTCCATATTTTAAACTTGCTTGTGTGCGTTAATGCGATAGTGGGGCGCGTCATTTTAAATTAGACGAGCTCTAACATCCATTGGTACTGAAATAGTTGCGTTGCTGTTTCAAAACAGAAGACGTTATTTGCGTCATTATAATTATTTCCACTTCTCAATATAGTACGGTCGCCCATACACATTCAAAAAGGTTACCGTTTGGCATTCTGATATTGTTAAAGTTCTTCCGATTTTTCACACTAAATGATCGTAACTCGCCGTAAGGCCGTAACGTTATAAGAAAACTTTCCATTGATAAAAAAAACTACATTTGGAGGTTACCGATTCAAATTTACACAAACATATATTTAAAAAAACTATGAGCAAACCATATACCAATTTTAAGACTGTCCCTGTTGCCGGATTAGATTTTAAGACGCTTTATATCTATAAATGTATTCTATTCTGTTCTATCCTATCCTATCCTGTTCTATTCTATTCTATTCTATCTTTAAGACTCCGGTTTTGGTATTTAAAATGGGGAAAATATCACAATGCGAAACGGTAACCTTTTTAGTAATTCCGTTTAGGACCCGCTGAAAACCAGCGCTGAATCGTTCTTCTGCAGCTAATGCTAAGTCGGGGCCCTTTTTGGCATCGCATTACTCCATATTCGATTCGCTTTATTTATATTATTTATTATATACATACATAATTAGATACATCAAACAAAAATGAGTACAATGGCGAACTTATCTCTATGAGAGATTTCTACCAGCTAACCACAAATGATGTGAAGCAAATTGTATAGCGGGACAGGCAAAGCTTACAAAGCTAGAACATACTTATACAGGTAGGGAGACAACTAAAAACTAATTATTTACTACAAAATACACCCCCTAAAACATAATACAAGAATAATACTAATAATATATAGGCTACTAAATGATTTAATAATATATAAATAAATATGTAATACTATTACAAAGTCATAGAGATATAGTGCTCTTTTAAGCTTCTTTTAAATGTGTAAAGTGATGGACACTCTTGGACGTGCTTTGGAAGTTTGTTCCATAACTGATTTGAGTAGGTTTTAAATATTAAATTTGTTGAAACTTCTTAAATGTAAGTATTACTAGTATTGTGTCTATATCATGTCTATATCTATGTCTAATTTGAATGTCCATGTGCGACCGTACTAGTAGAATTAGAAGTTTCAAAAACATACAACCTACCAACATCATTCTTTATTTTATTACCATTTCCCCTGTCTATATTATATATCTTTCACTCAGTACGGTCACAGACCACTCAATGAGTGAGCTGTGAGTGCTGAGAGGCCGAGTGACGTGGAGAGGCCCGCAGTCCTCGGCGGCTTCCCCTCGTCACTTTATGTACGTACTGAGTGCCTGAGTGGACAGATGGAGATTACGTTGTATTGTACGACCTAGCTGGGTATTTAGTGCAACATATTGTGTTTTAAAACGGACTAGTCGCTGATACTACTCTAAGTGGCCGAAATTAAGTGCTTTCTGCATATTGTAAAGGATTTTAAAGTTTTGATTAGGTAGCTACTATTAAGTAGCCTATACCGATGATTCGGTTTAAGTACATACCTATTAGTAATAATGATCTTCAATTAACTTTATGGTATTAAGCCGTTAAAACGGATAAAGTAACATCGTGGTATTTGTCGTCTACTTTGACTTTTCATCCATTTTGAATCATTTTTTTATGATTTGCCTTATCTACATTAGCTGAGGATGGATTGACCAACAACGTTGGTCTGAGAATAACTATCTACATCACAGCCCGTAACAGTCCACTGCAGGACTTAGGGCCTCTCCCACGAAGGAGAAGGTTATTGCCATAATCTCCACGCTTGGCAGGCGGGTTTAAATCGCAGTGTTTAAATATAACAATGGAAAATGCTGCTGCCCATTTTCCAGACTACGGAGACTCTTGATCTTTTGCCTCGAAAACATTAGTCGCCTTGTACGAAACCCATGAGTGTAAGGGGTTGGTGCTATTCTACTCTGCCAGACACCACACGGCCACGGAGAATAACTATGCTAGGAATAATTTAATTATTTTGTCCTCGACTTGTCCACGCCAACGTACAGCACTCTTTCATTCCTAGGTAGGTATTATTTTTACTCGAAACAATTTTTTTTTATCTTTAGTCTAGAAAGAGGTGAACTGTCAAACCCTAACCAAAGGAAGAATAGTTACACAATATTCTTCCTTCCTTCTTGTAACTCTATCCTAGAGTATAAATATTTCGCTCTCCATACAAACGTAGTTTTATCATATTTTCATAATTACACTATCAAAGTCAAAGAAATTTTGTATAGGTAAGTACGTGATACGTACCAATATCTATGCTTGTGGTTTGGCAGATTTTCGTTAAAATATATTGTTTCAACACATAGTTAATTTGTTTGTTGTATGGCAGTTGGTTTCACACAGGATTTAAATCTTTTGTATCTTAAATTCCGTGTAACTTTGAAACGATATCATTATCAACATATCAGCTAAAAGACGCCCACTGCTGGGCATAGCCTTCCCCCAAAGATCTCCACAAAGGCCGGTCCAGTGCCTTCCACATCCAGCTGGTACCTGCGATCTTTACCAGGTCGTCGGTCCACCTTGTGGGAGGCCTACTTGCGCTGAAACGATACATTTTAACGAAAATCTTAAATACCATAAGCATAGATATTGATTTCTGGATAGCGTAATATTGAACATATGATCAAGCTACGTTTATATGGGACGACTCGGGGGAGACTCCTCTTAAATCTACCCTAACCACAGATATTGATTGTTTTCGTCCGAATGTCCTTCCTACGAATCACACTAACAAATGCTGACCGATGGAGCTCTACAATCCTCGCACACGCAATCCATACAAATTTCATTCGAAAGAAACGCACGAATCGCATATTATTCTTTATGCACTAGCTGCCCGGCGCGACTTCTTTCGCGTGGTTACAATTTAATAAACTCGAGAACCTTACCCAGTCTACACTGTGCAAATCTTTAAGAAACGTAGAAAATTCTATGCGTCTACGGTTCTAAGTTTACAGTTAATTAAATCTGCATCCGTAGAATAAAATTACGTGAGTACGTTAAGCGTACAACGTAATACTATAACTTTACCGCTGCCATGTCAAAATTTGCACAACATTGATCTACTTGTCGTTGTGCTTAACTCAAATACCCTTTGATTCCACTTGACAATCCGTCGATCAGTATTAAAAGCTTGACAGCCTTCGCTTTCACTAAGGATTGTTGGACCCTCATGGGATTCGCAATTTCCGTCGCACATAGTGGAGAGATCGACTGTTTGTGTCCGACAATCGTCGGAACGCGACAACAATGGCCTCTCGAACAGTTTTTCGACGTAATAAAGTTTAATCCGACAATCCCCTCGGGGGTTGTAGGCCAATTATTTGCGGGGAGCAGGCTGCTGCGAGGCTGCTGTAAGTTTGGTGGACGATATTCGTAATGGGAAAGAGTGTTTGTTCTATTCTCTTCTTTTTTGTTGCACCGCCTTGTAATTTTTGTTGACTGGTAGAAAAAGCTAAGCCTCATGTCCGCCATTGTACTGTAATGTGCATGAAGTTTTAAATTAATAAAAATATAAGATAATGCTGTCGAGTTTGCTGTTTGCGAATTTAGATAATATGAAAGAATAAGATACGGATGGGTAATATGGCCACCAAAAAATAATAATTTTCTATTGTCTTTTAGTGACCCTTAGGTAATCTGGTGATTAATTTATCCTTAAGTTAAGTTTGTCATCATTAAGAGTCAAACTCTTGTCGGTGAAGCAAACGCTATTCTTTTCCTTGGTCTGCCAACCTAAATAAAGTCAATTCAACCTAAATCGTCATATGACAATGAAGGTTTATGGCATTTACACATTTCACACTCTACCTCTAGGCAAGATTTATCTATAGATTCGTTGTAATGTTGGTAAACTGTAAAGTGCCACAAACTTGTCTGAACCAGTGACGGCGTCGCTGGTGTTGATAACAAAATGGCGATACTTACTTGCAGTGTTGGTCACCGGGTCAGAGAAGTTTGCTGTGGGAAACAGAACGCAGCTATCATTTTAGGCGTTGCCTAGGGTTAAGCATCACCCAATCCATGTCCTAACTTTAAGCGTTACCTAACGGCAATAGTTACTCCCCAACAGTTAGCGAAACGTATTTTTGTTGTAAGTAGTTCCTAAGTATTAGGGCATCGGATTTAGGCGATTCCTATGTTTAGTAAAAATGGGCAATGATTTGTTGATTGATATTCTGTTGGCTATGATTAAAATGTTGAACGTCTGCCGTTTGCAGTGCCTTGATATTAAGTGAAAATCGAAACAGACCTGCCTCTCATACACGGCAAGACGACTTACTGTATGTAGCCAGTTTTGCACAATACTAATAAAATAACAAAGAGACTCAACTCTTCTCAGATCCTTTGCGAATTCCGAGCTACGCAAAAACAAGAAGCTTCCCGTTTCCCTCAATTCTAATGTCGCAATAGCAATTCAATGCATGCTTCAAACAAAGCTTATCATCGTCGATCGTGATAAAAAAACAAATAATATCAGCACAAGTTCTAGTGTTACCGGTAAGCCCTCTTTGTGTGGACAAATGATACGTTATTCAACAAATTTATCAATTCGCAAACATCGTAAGACTTCGGTTCCGTTTTCTAGAGCCTTGTATAATGTCACAGCGGCAAAAGTATATTTGTAAAGCTTTAGATCTCCACCCGAGATTGTATTTTGACATTTTCATCCCATTTTGCAGTATTGACATCGCTTAAGGCTAATCGTTTGTAAGGATGCGACAATACGTGACAATTGTATGGTCGTATTGTGCGCTTCTTTGTGCGTCTTTTTTTTTGTAGATCGAGTTATTTTAATTGTGACACCGCACGGATTCTTGATGTAGATACTTACATCGTTTATTTCCCCTAGCTTTTTTTGAATGGTCTGAGATTTATTCCTGCCTGATGTTAAAACTTTAAAAATTTGAAATATTTAATTACCTACCCTAATCCCATGTAAAATAATAATATCGCTAGTATTTTCAACCTAGCCAACCGAACCTTGCTAACCTAACCTAACCGAAATCTTACCTCATTTTATTTTTTAAAGCCGACGATATCAAAGCAATCTGGTGCCAGCACAGTTACGACACCGACAACCAAAGCTTGTCAGCCTTCGCTTTTAGTAGGAATATTTAATAAGTAGGTACGAAACCGTAAAAGCAAACATAAAGGCGGCGAAGTACTCACGCACCCATCATTCGAGACACAAAAGAGACGCATCGCAATATCTCCATCCGAGCAGAAACAAGATTTAATAACGTTTTGTTAGGCCCAATGCTCTTTTAAATCTCTTTGTCCATATTATTTAACTTCGACCACCCGACCTTGATCCACGCCGGCACTTCTTTCGCCTAATTATCGCTTGCACCAACTTCTTAGAAAAGAAACAGCCAAAGGTCTACCTAAAGTGGCAACCGAGGGCTGAGCACCTCCTTCCGTTTAATAAGTTGGTTTTTGTTATTAAAATTCTCTGCTCAACAATACAATTGTAGGGTTTAAAATGTTCCACTCGTCAGATGTATAACGTCTTATTCGGTGAAGGTGGGATGCTCTTTTTGTGACGTAGTAGACAGTATTCCTTAACACTGTTGTTATTGTGAGTTTTGTGACTGGAGAGAATATTTGTAGGTTTCTTTTTCCTTAAGTCATTAACTAATAATAATAATAATCTTGAGCATTTATTTATTTATTCCATTATTTCAGGCAACTGAGGCCCATATTTATAAATACACAAACAATATAAATACAAAATAAACTGATGCAAAATACAAACAAAGATAAAACCTATATCTACATCCAAATTATTATAAATTATAAACTAATATTAAAATAGTAATAGCAATCGTACTACTATTCATGTCTCTGCACAGCCTGTATTCTATAAGGACACAAAAAGTAGAAACTGGCCAATAGACTCTGATCAACGCTAACCTAAACTGTTAAATCTAGAAATTCTAAAGTATGTTGTAACATAAGTACCTCACCTCAGCATCCCACAGGGGCTAGCAGAGACTATTGAGTGCTTCAAACTACGACCCTACTCATCTCTTGCATATTCACATTCATTTAATTTGTAATATACATTACATGTCACATATTGCGTCTTCCACATTCTTCATCACATTTCAGTTCTGGTTGAGCTTACTCCTGCACTTGCCCTTTTTGGAGAAAAGTTTCCTAAATAAGTAGACCAGATAAAAGAGAAAGAGGCTCACTAAAAACGTAAAAGCAACAATAAAAAAAGTTTTCGAAAAGTACAAAAAAATCACTTTTCGAGATAAGGGTACCACGAGAAATAGTAAAACCAGAATGTTGGACACAGTATGTG
This sequence comes from Blastobasis lacticolella, assembly GCA_905147135.1. Taxonomy (NCBI): domain Eukaryota; kingdom Metazoa; phylum Arthropoda; class Insecta; order Lepidoptera; family Blastobasidae; genus Blastobasis; species Blastobasis lacticolella. The sequence goes on from LR990056.1 coordinate 6,770,063, forward strand.
CAATCAAATAGACAAAAACATTGCAATATATTTGCAAGATCTACCGATACATTAAGAATAGAATAGAATAGTAAAAAATAATTTGGCACTCCATACATACACATACAACTTATAAGTAACACAAAAGAAGAAATTTATTTCTGACGACGGACTACTAACTAACTAATTACTAACTTAAGCCGTATGTGTATGCTGCAGTAACGCAAAAAGGTCACATTAACAGAAATACGTTATTGTATCTTACTTTAAAAGCTGTAAGTAAATCCATCAAAACTGCACACTAAATTGTGTAGCCTCTGCAGTAATGATGTAGTTAATATAATGAACCAACTGTCGATGACAATGGTCCTGAATGGCCTTACATGTCGGAGTAACCGCAACACTGGCCGGGGTGGGGGCGCCTCCCCTCGGGGTGGCCGAAGATCGCCCTCGGCGTCAATATAGCCCCTCTGTCCAAACTAGCCTAGTGTTATTACACTAGGATATTTCCTGGGACGAGTTTTGGCCGTGTTTATCACCGTTGGAAATGTCGGAAATTCTTCGCCAGTAACGTTGTTGCAAGTAGCTATTGCTTGGGCTAAAATAAAGTTTTAACTTTCAAAAGTTTCGCTGATAAACTTGCGTATTTATTGTGGTGGCGAAACATGTTTACAGAATACCCACGAAAGTCTTGAAACCTGCATGTTTACAGAGTTAACTGGATCGATGTCGCTTGCAAAAGCCACTACCTTATGAAATTTGCAATCAATAAAATTAACCATTTACAAGGATGTTAGGTTTTCTAGCTAGACTCAGCAAATAATTTATCTTTGTGACAGAAAGAATAACGGAACCTATTCGTTCGCCTTGGTATCCAAAGCCCTAACAATATTGAATATTTGATCGCGTCTCAGTCGCTATGGAAGGTATTCTGCATTGAATACCGAACGTGGAAAGTGAAAAGTCGTAAAATCTCACCGCCACGAGGGCAAAGGATCCGGTAAGTGCCTCACCAAATTACCCCGGCTCGGCACACACTCGGCCAAAATAAAAGCACTCTCCGAACTAGTAGGTAGACGGCAGAGCAGAACGTCCAAATTAGGCGCGAAATCGCTCACGAGAGCCGCGCGCAAAAACCTCGTTAGCCGCCGCCATGTTTGTTCGGCGACAGTCGAGGGGCGCGCCCTCTATGTACACAATGACCATTGTTACTGTACCATCTCTCGAGGCTGTACAACGCCGTATTTGTACCTGTATAAGGTTCAAAATGGCGCCGTATTTGTTCCCCCAAACGCTAAGTTAATCTGGTAAGGGTTGTATGTAGCCAGCCCAGGGGTGTGGGGTCACACACCCTCCGGTGTCACGGCAGCGACGCAATAGCTTGTATGTGAAATGGATATGCAACACGATACGGGAAAGTGATATGGCATGGCATGCGAGTTAGTGGTTCTACTTAGAGTCTAGATGTTGTACAAAATAAATTTTCTTACTACGTGGGTTATTACTTCAGCATATTTTTTTTGGAAATGGAAATTTTCATTACTAAGTTATGAAATAAAAGCAACGATGTCTTTTGATTTATTAATAATGAAGTCCATTTTTCTTGCAGCAATATTGTAATGCATGGATCGGACCTGAATTTTTAAATGAATTGAAACTGTCCAGACAGACTCTGATAAATAAATAAGCTACTATTTACCAGACTCTGTGTGGACAAAGTTGCTTGAATAAGTTGTGAGGAATTAATTGAATAGGTATGCAATATGGATTGCATCGTTACAGGAACAAATCTAGTCCTGATTTTTTTTTATCCTTAGTTTATAACGCATTTGTCTTAATAATATATTCACTCAAGAATATTGGCAACCTCAAAGATAGTGAATTCGCTGAAAAATGCCTGCTTATACGGCTCGTGACATTTCAATATCACCCATGCACATAAGGAATGTGTTATGCTCTTCCGTGAAAGCCGACGCAAAGGCTCCTGAAATTCTTCATAGTTTCTTTATTGACATTTTTGTTATACTCTTCGGGTTTTGTTGTTTAATATCTCGGTTTTGTGTAGGTTCTACGTTTTCACATAGACTTTATGTTTTAGTGGAAAACTTGAGATCAGATCAATGTGTTATCTTATCTATTCTATAATATCCGTCATTTTTGTCGGGGATTAAAAACAAACAGTTCAGTGTTTGTAACTCAATAGTCAAAAAAAGCGTCAATATGGCCTTCGCCCTCTCCATCCATTTAATTCGATGAATTCAGTTTTAAAATATATATTTTGTAATGTACGTTACTATTAACATTATTAAGGAGGGTATTCATTGTATCGCGGATCCTCAGTCCGAAATACACCGTTTAACCGTCTGATTTCTCTCCCGCGCTAGTGCATATCACATCATATTTAAGCGCATGTTAGATGAGTTATCTATTATGATTTGAAGGATATGGTGGCTAGCGCAATGACACGCAGCTACGGGTTATCGGGAAAGCCAGCAAGCCCATCGGTATTCCAGGAATGGTGCTTAAAACGTGTGCTCCTGTATTGGCTTCGGTTTAGAAAAGCCTATTCTCGGTCGCCTACTCTACTGGGGAAGTACCGTTCATGGAAGGTAGCCTCTGTCAACCCAGTCCCTAAAAAGGGTGACCGCACAAGTCTAACTATCGGCCTATCGCAAGCACTTCCATACTTTCCAAGTCATGGAGCAAGTATTTAACACCCAGCTTGTTGGTGAAGGAAGCCAGATAATAAGCGACCGTCAATACGGTTTCCGCAAAGGTCGCTGTGCCAAACTGTAATTTTCATACAAGCAAATATTCCAATTTCTTGAAAGTGGTGCATACCAGTTTATTGTAATAACTACCTTCTTAATAAAGTTACACCTGGTTAAAGATTCAAAACTGAAAAGAGGTATTTTCAATACCTAACAAAAATTTAAGAAAAACATTTTTTTTTAGTTAAACGTACTCTATTTTCGAAATCAAAATTAATTTGATGTTATATACAATTGAAAATATTTGTGTAAATAACGCCCATTTCATAAGTAAGCGTCCAATATATGCAAATCGCTATATGTATTATATCGCGCAAGAAATTTTTTACAGCACTGTTAAACTGTTTTTGGACTCGAACTAAACTCGCGTTCTTAACACATATTATTATATTAGACGGGACTTGCATGCCTCCTTGCGCACTTGCTTGCTTGCTCCTTGATCGAAAAGATACGTCCGCGTGCAAGTCCCGTCTAATATAATAATATGTTTTTGGACTTTTAGGAAGAAAAAGACAAGCAATAGATAACTGTAATGCTTGAACTTACTATGTTTGCGTTGAATAGGAAGCCAAAGAACACTCACGGTCACCACGTCACGTCAAGTGACGGTCTAATTTCCTTTTGGCAAAGTATTAGGTGAGCCATTACGCCTGGTAGGTAGGTAGGTCAGTTTATCTTTAGAAGTGCCCCATTAGGGTTGCCAAGAAAGTCTAGGCGAATATTATTACAGTGAGTATAATGTGCAGTTAATTATTATTTTTATGTAGTTTGTCGTAGATACCTCTACGAAACTAAACTTCGCTGGTCTGTCTCATCTTGGATTGTACGACACTCGTGAGACACCACCTCGTGATAGGTAAGGCTTTTACGTAGTAGATACGACATCCTAGAATATTACAATGCTGTTTTACTGTAGTCTATGTAGGTATGTTTCAATAGACGATAACATATCTGAAAAAAAATCGACGGAAAACCCTATACTTACTCAAATATTGGAACTAAGCTAAGAACCATCTCAGTCAAAGCGGCTTTCAAATCTCATCGAAATTAGTCCATCCGTTCAGACACACAGATACCTAAGTAAAACATAACAACTTTCTTTTTTTTGTCGGGGGCAAGCGCAACAACGATTTATTGTTGTACCTCAGACCAATAAAAAATAAAGATATCGCGCTGTCAACAGTGACATGACGCCGGATGTGTAACCATGATCTAATCTGGTCAGGTTCCCCTGATAACAGGGTCGCGAAGGTCAGATGGCAGTCGCTCCATTCGTCGATCCGCAAAACCCTGGATCATGGTCAAGGCGGACCCCGGACACGAGAGCACAAGCGGGACATTAATGGCAAGATGATTTTTTTATTTTATTAACTTATCAACTGTTCGATTTAATGTACTCTCGCCTCTCTGGTCGATAAACAAATATACTGTTACATCACAACGGCTAGTTGCCCCAGCAGCCCTGGCCTCGAAGGGGCCGCATTAATTCCAGCAATTAATGAAGGGCGGCCTCCCGGCCCGGGAATTCAATTATTGATGCCTCCGATTGAGCGCGCGTCTCATCCTGCCCTCCGCGGGTGGATTGGCGAGCCGAATCGCCCGAATTGCTTTGCTGCGTTTATTTTTTGGAGATATTTTTTTCGACGGCCAATGGACTGAGAGGACGCTTTCATGTAGCTACACGATGGCTAGACCAAGTTCTTGCTTATCCTTATACAGTATATAATAAAGTCGCTTTCCGCGTCGGTCTGTATATGTCTGTATATCTGGTAAAGAAAAGCCGAGAAAAACCGTGCGAAGCCAAGGTGGGTCGCTAGTTACCAATAAGTTAGAAATCAATTCATAGGATGATCTTGAGTCGGTCATCTCGTATCGACACGCGATGTCTTGGTCAAAACTGATACGACAGATATCCGTTCACTTCTCCTTTATGCCCCTAGCGTGGAACACGAGCGTATATTGATGCCTCTTATTGAGCCACGGACGACTCTTCGCCTCGCCAAACCACCTGGCCGACTGCCATCCGAGGTGGTTTGGCGAGGCGACTCGCCCAAATGAGGGTTATCACAATTTCAAATTGCGCTAGTGAGTCGTAAGATCTGTTGTCAAAATTCACTGCTGTAAAATGACGAATCTATTCCAGCCAATGACAGGTCTTTATTTTGACAGCAGACCTTACGTCGCAGAAACGACATCTCATGGATTTTGGAATCCCGAAAACCCTGCTTTTTTTTTGACATATTCTTCAGGATCCTAGATCTCAGGTCTCAGGTGTGCGTATTACACAACAAATACAATATAGGCCGATACGTCACTTATTCTGCTAACACTTGACGCATATCCCCTTCACAAGCACGCACAACTCCGTCGCTCCCGCTGCCTGAGAGCCAATTACCTACGATTGCGATGTCTGTACTCCAAATCTTTATTTATTTTATTTTATTTGTGCTGATTTAGAGATGAGACAATTTAACGTGTAAATACCGCGCTATTTTTAAACTCTTGTAGAGAAGGGCCCTATATCGTTATTTCTTCAAGTATTAGGTAGTCTACAATTCTACATATGTATTTGTACCCACACGACGTTCCCAATCGGCGCTCGCAATCGTTCTCTATCGCCTCTACGGTGGAAGGCTGAATGGGAACAGTAGCCGATTATGTAGCTCTGTCGTCATCGTTTCCTTTTTAGATCGCGTTCAGATCACAATAAAGATTTATTATATTGTACTATATCGTGGGTGTCGTACAAGGCGACTAATGATTCCGAGGTAAAAGATCTAGATTCTCCGTAGACTGTAAAATGGGCAGCAGCGTTTTCCATTTCACCTCCAACTCGTCTGCCAAGCGTGGAGATTATTACAATAACCTCCCCTCTCGTGGGAGAGACCCTTATTCCTATAGTGAACTGTAACGGGATATGATCAAAATGCTCATCAAATCCTACTTCCTACTAATAGATTATGACAAGAAGATGATTGAAACGAAATCAACGAGAGATATTATATGGCAATAGACGAAACGCTTAGGCCTCGATATTTCTAATGCGTACGGCCAAACCAAGGAATGCAAAATTTTTGCCTGCTTAAGTTCTCTGCTAACAATCTGGACTTCTTCAAGGCCACATTTAATAGGCTGTTTCTAGACAGGCATGCTCCACCTTCGGCCGCATGATCACTTGCCATCAGTAGCTCCCTAGTAATTCTCGAGTAGCATTTCTCAAGCAGATCTCGCTGAAAACCAGCGCTCCGGTTCTCGCCGGGACATTATGCTGAGCGAAGTCCTTTTTACACAAACACCACCACAACACTTTATCTATTAAACCACACAATAAATAAATAATCAGATAGGTATATACATCAGCACTATGTAATTTATGTTGTAATAATTGTATTATTTTTGTCTTTATGTTTTCTTGTATTTTTTCAATGTGTTGGTGTTGTGTTTGTGTCAAATGTTCTTTCTTTCTAATTAGTAAAAAAAGGTATAAAAGCATTGAATGGGAAAGTCCTAGGCGGTTCACGATCTAATAGACGACACTACGACATGTCCCGTGCATTCGCGTGAAGTAAAACTAGTTTTAAACATAAGTTTGATAATATTTTCGTAGAGAAAACGACCAGAGTAAACAATCGCCCTCCGCAGTTCTTGGTCGGCAAGGCAGCGCGCTCGAGCCGCGCGACAGAGCCAAGAGCCGGCTAATTGCCACTCGAGTGCCAATTACGGCCATGGCTGAGTAGTGCGTCGTGTACAGCACAAAAGACAGGCACACCAAGTTGCCCTGTTTATTTAGACTTTGGACTTAGCGGTCCTATGTCGATCAGTGAGGGTTGAAATCGACTGACTGTACAAGTTCCCTCGCGTGTTCAGTTCAGACCCGAATGCATTCACTGAAAGGCACCTTGATTGGAGCTAAAAGTATATAGAGTTTTGTCTGTTTCATCGGTTCATGTACCAAGAACAGCAAGCATTCGCCTCATAAATAAGTTCTCAAATAAAACAAAATGTTTTATGTGATAACAAGCTTTTATTGCGCGGTATAGTATCTACTCTTCAAGGTGATTTTAAAGAGCCCAAACACGATATGGTTATCTTATTGCGTTCATAGTTCCTATGACCACCCTCCGACTCTATCATCAGACCAGCTCCATTGTACCGCATTTATTAATTTATTCGTATGGCAAAAATACAATATGAGAGAAACACATTCAATATTAATGCATTGTCATCCAAGTTACGTCGGTATACAAAATTTCTGCTCAAATTTTACGGACAACTTACATACGAACAGTGTAAGATAAAGCTCCATAAAAATATTATAAAAATTCCTCCAGTTGAAGTACAGTTGATATCCATTGAGATTACCAACGTCGATCCATCTGTATTGTGACAGAAGTATATGCCTACTCCACACGCAAGTACGAAACGCTCGAGCCAAGCGCGGATTACGAGTCGAGAGCCCCTCCAGCCTGACAAAAGAGTCGCTGAGTGCGGGACACGGAATGTCGAAGCTACAAGCTTTTAAGGTTTCACCCCACACTTGTGTTTCTGTGGGTACACTCATCTGTGGGTACGTCTTTCGTACGAGTACATAAGCTTATGTAGATACCTTTTAGGTGGGGAAAAAATCCTGTCGTGCCAGAAGAGACACTCTGGAGTGGTCGGCCGGTAATCAACGGTGGTTCAGTTGTTGTGATACGGTGTGAGGATAACTAAGATAATGTATACATATCTATGTATTGTGCATATCGTGTCGGGTTTGCCACACACTGTTATAACGAGGCTACTGTACGGGAAATGCTAATATTCGTTTCGCATCCGATTATAATAGCATCACCTCCTCCAAATGTGTCGTATAGATGACTATGCGACCAATGCTGACAGGCTAGTAGCTCCTTAAACCAAGAAATGGGCAGCGTTATGTTTTAACTCAAATAATTTGGGGTTGAGCCCAAATTGCCAAGCAGATTACGGAAAACTTTCCATTTTAAGTGGATGAGGCTCATGTTCAACAGTAGTCTCATCATGATGTTACGGTAGGTAATTAGTGTGTTTAGTGACTATATTCAATTCTAACAGACACCACATGGCCTTCCTTGTATAATTTGGTACAGACTGACTATATTTGATAAACAAAAATGGCTGGTTTGCAGTAAGTGATGGTGAAATTTATATTTTGGATAATTTGCAGCAGTATTCGTTGAAATTCACATTGTATCGTTTCTAATATTATTCAAGACATACATACATAGTGTAGGTATGTAGCGTGACTGATACGACAACTCGTGATTTTGTTATTTCCTAATATTGTTTGCCTTCCGAATAAGACAAGTCAGTCTGTGCAAATACAGTGATTGCGTACGGTACCATTTTATCGGTATATCAACGATATCCAAGAGCAATACCAGTTCTGGCTCAACATCGAGCCCGTAAATCAAAACATTCGATAGGCCCAGCCTACGTTCCGGCTATGAATAATAAATACGCGACAAACTACGCTTCCCTCCCCCTATTTGCCGAGGAGTCTGACAGCAACAGCCAGGGTTGGCGCCGTGTGCGCGAATTTAAGCATCGGTTACATGCCCATTGTAACATTTTGTTGCCCAACCATTGCCTGTATCCTTCTATTCTTCTATCTTCTTCTTCTTCTATCTGTATTCTTCTTATCAAGTCGATGGACTTACACTTTGTTCGCCCAGTATTCGGCGACGCATAAAGCATTTGGACTGGCCTCGAACAAGTCCTCCATTGTGCAAATGGGTACAGGGCATAACCTCTTTGGGCACATATGTTACTTGTAATCTCTTAGGCCTAGAGTCACATCAGTAGTCCGCAACAGTCCACTGCTGGACTTGAGCCTTCTCATTAGTGGAGGGATTCCATAACCTCCACGTTTGACAGGTGGGTGGAAGAATGCAATAAACAGAAAACGCTGCTGCCCAGTTCCTGATCTACGGATGTCCCAACCTAGGACAGATCACCTAGGTCTTAGTTGGTTATACCTGTATTGTGTTTCTTCTAAATCATTAGTCGCCATGTACGACACCCGTAGTACGAACTGGTTGGTGCTATATTCTAGTCTGCCGCACACCACACAGCTGCTTAGGCCCTAGGGTAATGTAGGCAAACTGGAGTTGGAAGGTGAGGTTGGCCTGTGTGAGGTTGAACTGTTGGACAAGTGCGAGATATACAGTAAAGAACTCCAAATGAAACATTTTCAACATATTATTAGCGGATTACCCGTGAGCACGATAACTGTAAGATAGAAAAGTCGGCATAAAATGATGAATATCTGGACATCGCGTAAATAAATGCAACGAAACAACATGGCAATAGTACAATGGGTACACATTTGGAATATCTACAAAGTTGCGCCATTCTACACGCAACTAAGTACTTTGTGATCGAAGTAGATGTTAATTGGGTAGGTGTTTATTTTATAAGTATCCGAAGCTATTTCTTCCATAAAACCTATGATAAATAGAGTCCTTTTCAAGAAAGAAGTCTCGCGGTACATAATTAGCGAAGCTATAAATATTAGTAAATGCATAGCTACAGCAGCAGCGCCTTTCTTCATGAGACTTATTTCACAAGATTTCATATTTGAGAGTGTACGAGCCCTACCACTTTCGTTGAAATGGGCTGTCTGCTCGTTTGTCGCTCTTTTTCAGCATATTTACCATATAGGAGTTCACTCAAACATACAGATTTATACACATACACACACATGCCTTCAATATTGTTGCTTTTCCTTTAGTTTTTGTTTTTCGACCACTGTTCGCGTTAGGACACAAGTCACAGTTTAAGGGTTAGGGCGACATTGTATGGAGCAAATCTTATCGAATAACGAATATTTATTTATTTATTCACGCCCGCTACGACGCAATTTCTCATTTCACTTGATATCAGACACCGTTAACGCCCTCCATCGAACCTTATGCCTCTATACCAAACCCCACCCAATTAATAATTGATCCGGGGCATCATAGCAAAAAGTATTCCCGACAGCCCTGAGCCGGGGAGCGCAATTAATCGTCGTGTCCATACCCCCGGCTTTATTAAATTTTAGCGCTTTAGCCCCCCCGCGCGCGCCCCTCAATGAATAGACCCATCACTTTTACTATTCACAGTGGGCCGTGGATTAGTGAGATGAATTTCCCGAGGCCCCAGGGGGGTGGGGGGGCGATTGATGCGGATTTGTTGCGATTGCGGCGCTATTGCTCGCCCTCGGAGGGTGCCGGCCGCTGGCAGACGCGACAAATATGTACGCCTATGTACGAAGTATGTACTCGGGCTGCGCGATGTCGCCCTTACGATTTACATGCGACGCGTCTATTGTTGTTTTGCGATGCGTGAGTTTGTAAAATGCGGATTTTATGTTTTCCGGACGTGATGTTTGTGTGTAGGTATCTGATTTTTGCACGAATGAAATGTAACGGCTGGCGGTTCCTTTCCTTTGTATTTTTTCTTAGGTTACGTCGTTGTTAACAATATCCTATTTGTGTATGTTATATACGAGATAGTGTAGCCGTAGATCGATAAATCTTTGAAGATTTCTCCCACAAACCTTTATGACGTATAGTATCCATGACATAGACCTATAACCTCTTAGTCCATCGCTTGCTCTTATGTACTTCGCTGGCGCGATATCAAAGCAATCAACGCTACGCACATGGCGCTGCGTTTGAAGCCCATTTAGCATGGAAATGGCATGTTAATACCTCTACGGGGCTCCGGGGCGGGTGGGGCGGGGGCTAGAGCCCGCGGGTGTAATATTTTTCACCCCAATCGCTGCGCGGTGAAAACAAGCCCAGGGCACCCCTACGGCTCTATTGTACAGCACAATGCTCGTTCGCGTTCGTTATTTTTTTAATAAACCAACGCTCGATGGCCGCCGGCAACGGGCTCCCGAATCACACGGTTAATTATTGACACATCCGTTTTTTACGCGCGATCGAAAAGCGCCATTGTGGCGGACTTATATTATGCCCTTTGTGCGATCCGAGCTGGTTTCCTCAACTTTGTAAGGCACAATGCCATTGATGAATGTTGTAATTATTGGTTGTCAGCTTCCTTGGTCGGGTGGGATGGCTGGGGCACGATCATTCGTTGCCTCAGATTTTCCTTCTCATTACATTCGCTGAAATCAATACTTAGGACAAGGCAATTTGAAATGTATATGGCAAATCGCTTGGGAGTAAAGTTTAATTTGAATGCCTTATTGGTTTACCAACAGGGGCCCGGTATCTTTGAATTTAAATAAAGACATATTGATCGAAGTCGAGAAGGAGGTCAATTCAGTTCAAAAAACACGGGTTTAGTTGGCTGGACAATTTTTATGTTTTTGTCTGTAAACTTGACAATCAGTGCGTCTTACGCGTTATGACGTATGAAGCGGAAACATAAGGCCAGGTATCCCAGAATTTGAGATTTTTCACACAATCTGAGACATTAAATGGTGATTTAATTTCTCAAAAAAAAATATTATTTACAACTTAAACTAGTCAAAATCGCTAATGACGGGTCACCTGCCCTTAACAGTGAGCCTACTTCACAAGTGTAAGGTAGTCGGGCGATGGCGCAAAGTGCTCGGTATTATTCTAAAGGGCATTATATGATACATAACGAAACTGATCGATATAGCTCAGGGAATTTGCAACCTGAAGTTATAATGGGCTGGTCATATGTCGTAGAACCATTACCCTTGTTCTCGAGTAGAGGCCAAGATTGGTAACACGAAGTTCTGTGTCAAAATGGGTGTTTCCCGGTCGTCCGATCGGATGACCGCTCAATCGGCCTAATGGGATTTCTTTTTCCCACTTTGACCAACATACCTCCTTACAATACGTACAGTCGTGTTGTGTAATTATTCAATGTAATAATATTAAATGTGTAAATTGTTCATTATGTTACGACCGTTACGCCCTCTTATAAATTTATTGAACTTATTAGCAAGAAACAGAGTTGTATAAATCTTGCAATTTACCGTAAAACAGTGATAGAATACCTAAATTACGGATAAAATGACAAGTATTTTTAACTGTATATTTTAAAAGAACACACTTCGTTAGTCTGTATTTTAGTTGTCAGAACAGAATTTTGTTTTGATTGTTCAGTTTCAACTAAATATTATCCATGGTGGCTGTACATTTTTAAATTATGATCGGCAAAATGGGAAAAAACGTTTTAGTTTTCTAATTATGATCGGCCCAATGGGAAAAAGAATTTCCTTAAAGCCAATTGAACGGGAAATACCCGTCACAATAGGGCGAGGACGGGGAGGCCCATGTCCAGCAGTAGCCTGAAATAAGCTGACGATATAAGGAAACCAGTAGGCTAATTACGTAACTCTGTTGCTAATAATTCTATGATTTCAATGATTTAAATTGTTACTTTTACTTACATATCATCCATCCATATCATTGATTTAGTTTTTTACTAATAAAGTTCCATTGCAATTAAAGTAACAATTTCAATCATTGAAATCAGATAATTGTTAGCAACATAGTTACGTAGCTCTATAGGCTAATAGCCTACAGAGCCCATTAAAAACCTTTTGCATATCAATGGCAGATACATACTCTTCTATTTCTTCCATGCCGAAAAGCTTTTCGTTCCTCCTAATCTTGCATGTGAACGTATGATAAGCAACCTTTCTATGTACGCTGTACGATTTACTACTATTGCGAAAGAATACCGTTTGGTATCTTTTATTGGGGGCCTATAGGAGGTACTATACATCGATATTTTAATCAGATCTCGGGTAGCTACCGCGCGAGGCATCGCGGTGAATAATTGAATAATTTTTGTGGTAATGATACACGGTACGACGAACGGGTAACAGGGCTGTACTCAGGGTTGTTGTCGGATATCGGATATCCGGAATTATTAAATACTGATCCGTATCGGCAACCGAATCTGAAATGAAAGTGTTTAATCATCCCGAATAGTGATATGGTGGAGTCTTAAACTATTTACTCCAACAGCAACCAACATTTTGTTTTTCAGAAACAACATAGAAAGGACAAGATTTTCTATTTTAACCAACAATGAAGACATCGACCGGCCAATTCCTTCCATTCTCAGGTTTCAAAGGCTAGATAACTTTGTATATTTTGAATTTTTAAAACTGCAATCTATGAAAATTATGGTAATCTCAGAGAAGGCTCATGTCTAGCTATAAAAATTAATATGTACTATACCGCTTATCATGGGGAGACTGTACAACCGCATATTCATCGTTTCATATTATGATGATGGATCATCTTGCAGCCCAGCTAGCTTGACTGCACAGAAATGCATCCACATGAAATAATCTTAGTTTTTAGTCGAATAATACGTAATAGGGTTTTCGGTCCCATGGGTACATGGGACGGGAATACCCAGGTTTAAAGCAATTTCCGAAATATCTCTGCGAATAATTTTACGAAATACCCGGGAACCATTCAAAATTGATATTTCTTTGCAATATCGCCTTAAAGTAATGATAGAGCAAACTTATTTTAACACATTTAGTTCCGACATTTCCAAAAGACAAACAAGTGCAAAAGTCAAGAATCTAGGCCGTTAATTGTAAGAAATAAGTTACCGCGTCGGTCGTGTTTTGAAGATATCCCCTTTGTTTTTGTTTACTAGGTAAAGTTCTTGTTTTCTCTCTTCTCTTGTAGGCTCTTTAAACACAATGGTTTTCTTGAAGGCTTGTTTTTCTAACAAAATTTCGTAAATGTGTCTAAAAATCCGCCTTTTTCTATTCTAAAACTTTGGTTTATTTGATCTGGGGGTCTAAAAGAGCCACATTAGTGTTTCCTAATATGATTCATATTAATTTGTCACAAACTTATCTGCAGCGTCGCTGTTGTTGACATTGACATGACAATTCAAAATGGCGTCACTTAGTTTCAGTATTGGCCACCGGATCAGATATGTTTGTGGCACTCTAATATGAATCATAATGTCAAACGCTAATATGGGCTTTTTAACTTTAACTCAAGTTCCTTTTAATTTTTACGATTAGTTGTAGAAGACAATTATTTTTCAGAAATTTTGTTATTCTTATTGATTTTGATATTACAATAACGTACAATTAAGAAGGGAGTTCCAATTGTGAATAGGCAAGTCTCAGGTACCCGGGAACACCCGGGAATAAAAAATATATTCCCGATTCCCGGGAATTAAGAACTGCCGGGACTGCGAATACCCTACCACCAGGTGAGATAGCGGTCAAATACCTATCTAATTCTTATAAAAAAACCCACCACCACTACCGCAGCCAGCTCTGCCGTCTGGCGACGTCACCCACTACCCCGATCAGATAAAGGGTTGAAGCGGAGCGGTATCGCACGGCACGAGCCGCGACGCGATCCGATCGCGCGCGATGGGCCGATAACGGCGCGCGCGCACGTGACGCCCGACGCGGAGCCGGACGGACGGTCCGGGCGGTTCCGGTAAGCAAGCAAACGGGCAAGCGAGAGCAGGTAGATGTTTAAGAAATGTACGACGAAGCGTAATTCTCATCGACATTATCCTGGCGTCAATCGAAATAGCTATCGCCTTCATCTTCATCATCATCTTGGCGTTATGTCCCGGTGGCACCCCCGCGCCAAAATGGCTATCGCTTTTTTAGGTACCTATCTTTGTCCACATCGCTCGGTCTTCGAAATTTTTTGGATCTGATTTTAGAGAACTATTTTTGTTGAGTTGTCATAGGTGTGGATATATGGCAAATGGCGAGGCCTTTCGTGGGTAAGGCCCTAATTCCTGCAGTGGACTGTTATGATGATTATGTACCATTTAAATTTAAGGACCGAATGCTTTTTGCCAAATAACAAGCCGCCAAAAAATTTAATACCACATCTGTAATAAAAAATAAACAACAAAGAAAATTATTTTTTCTGCCAAGTCTGAACAGACGAGAGTCAAGATGAGAGAGAGAGAGAGGAATTGGCGGAGAAGCCTGGCTTTATCCAGCAAGACGTGTTAATCTATTATTTATTAATATCATCAGTAATTTTTTTCTATTGAAAAGTATTTTAAAAGCCCTCCTACTGTCAGCGTGCGCGGCTCGGTCTTATCAGGGGTTGTAAATCGCCATTTTTATTATCGGCGCTGCTACCGGTTAGATTGTATTTTGTTTCTTTGTCGTTCCTTCCTTTAATTTGTGGGTATTTTTATGGCATTACGATAGAATGGCATGTCTATAAACAAACGTTTGCAGATAGTGTTTTAAATCAACACTGTAATGTAATACAATGCCACCACCGCCAGGCACGGGAAGGAGAGGTCGGCCCAAAACGCGATGGCTTGACGTCATCAAGAATGACATGCTTGCCAACAAGCTCACCACCAAGAATGCCGAAGACCAAGCGCAGTGGGCCAGGAAGAGTAGGAAGGCGGACCCCGGGCCCTCACGTACCGCGCGGGAGCGCATCCGGGACATAACGCCGATGATGATTGTAATGTAATACAAACTAGATTTTGTTCGCGTCATTGCTCGCCGGAAGAAGAAAATATCCTCCGTCTCTTTAACTGTACAAACTTGAATCTGTCTAATAGAGTGTTCCATTTGTTCGTGTACGATGTATAGGAACGATAAACTTTTACACAGGGTTGGTAGGTTGTAATCTTTGATACTATTTACATAGTAACTGCGCTGGCTCAGCGATTTCAAAGCGGATCTCCGCCTCCGACTCTAGAGATTGCTACCTTATCCTATCCTGCACTATCTTCCGCCAATCGAAGACGCCTAGTGCGTGAAGGTTTTTGAAAGCCTATGATGCTACACCGCACTATTTTATCTGCTTATCTACAATGATACATTCAATTCAAAAATGCCGTCCAATGGAGTGTTTTTCAAGCTACAAGCCGGTTTTAATATTATGAAGGAATTTTTGGAAAATATTTTGTGGGGCCAAGTTACTCCATTGACCTACAAAAAGCGGACCATTACTCTATCTACACATTCTTAATATAATCATAGAATATGAGTACGGAGCGTCGATTGCCAAGTTGTTAAGGTATCCGACTCGCAAGCGAGAGGTACCGTGTTCGAATCCCACTGCGGCCAGGTACTAATGACTCTTTTTTGAGTTGTTGAATACTAACCGAAGCTCTTACGGCGAGCGAAAATATCGTGACCATCCAATGTTGGCAGATTCCCCTGGTGGCAGGGTCGCGGAGGTTAAATGGCAGTCGCTCTACTGTATCATTCACATTATCTGATCTGCCAAATCCTGGATAATGGTCAAGGCGGACCCCGGGCCCACATGCGCGAGAACTCAACCATGACATTATCGCCAATATGAGTCTATACTAACATAATTGTAATATAGGTGCCTAATTTATTTTCAGACAACTGTGTTCTCTTGGACAAATCCAAATCCTAACCCTAAGTCGGTGTCGGCGTACGTACCGAGCTTTACAGAGCTTTGAGATGAACCGATTTGTATGAGAGGCGGCGTATCGCCTTACATTGCTGGTTGATTTGCCTTTTACACTCATTCTGGTCTTTATATTAAAGCTATACCTACATATAAAGCTATATTAGAGAACGAATGATGCCACGCCTTTTTTATGCCATGATATGTAGGTAGAGCTCGTCTAATCTAAAATGACGCGCCCCACTATCGCATTAACGCACACAAGCAAGTTTAAAATATGGACGCAATACATATACAAATGCCATTGTAATTGGTCATTCCGTTGCCCATGAGATTCAAACGTAGGAGCACGCGTCGTTCATTGGCTCCCACACAGATGAAGTGTCGTTATCAATATTTGCCCTCACACATTGAAATCAACTAACTAAGTAGTGGGGCGCGTCATTTTAGACTAGACGAACTCTACTTACTTTGGTAAATCTGGTCAGGTTCCCCTCGTAGCAGGGTCATGGAGGTCAGATGGCAGTCGCTCCACTGTAATTACTTGACCTGCCAAATCCTCGTGTGCGAGAGCACAACCGGGACATTAACGCCAAGATGATGATAGGTACCTACTTTGATGAATATTATCATATAAAAGTATCTACATATTATTGCAATTTTTAAAATGAATGCTGTGTTTTAAACCATTAATTAAATTACCACTAGCGGGAATTTAATTGTTCAACAAAGCCCACCTTTGTCGAGATTCAGTTCATCCAAGTTATGTGTATCGAGATTGCATATCGGACTCACCACAACACGTTATTTGTTTATTTAACCATTAATTGCACACAATAAAAAATAAAGAGATATAACATAGATATAACTGACACAACAGGCACTACTAATTTGGGTAGAAAATACCTACATTTTTAAAGTTGTAGGTAATTCAAACTTTACATATGTCTGTCACTTTATTTGGGAGTTTGCGGTAATCTCTGAAATCTCTTATAGAGAGATACGTTATTCCCGTGTGGCTTAAAGTACCCTTTTGATCCCGGGAAAATAATAGGATCCCGCGGGATAGTTGAACGTTTACAGAGATCCGAACTGTGCGCGAATAAACCGCGGGGAACGACTAGTGTCTATAAAAAGCAACGAGAACAATTACTAAATCACCTGCTTGAAATTAATCAATTATTTATTAACATTTTTATCTGCCAAGTCGAGCAGAAAAGCACAGCCGTACACCCTTTTCTCTTATCTTTATAACTATGTTATTGACTGTAGAATTTGCCTGATTTTGAAATTACATTGTCTACGTAATGTAGACAGCGTATATTCCAAATTACAAGTTTCTACCTTTAACGGTTTTTGAAATATTGTTTATCGAAGTTTCAATATTTCGTCACTCACTCACTCACTGACTCTAGGATCATTAAAAAGATGGACCACCTCCAGGTAACTTAGACAGTTGAAATTTGGCATGGAGATATATGTAATTAGGAGTTTATGGATTCCAAGCAACAATGAATGCATTGTTTCTCACATAATATTTGTGTTTTAAGCGACTATTACCGCTTTCCATCAGGAGTTGTAGGTAGGACTCGACCACCATACGACAAAAACGCGGTCTATCACCTGCGAATATTCATTTTCTAATCTTCCTGCGACTCTAGAACAAAGACCACGGCATTTCGTTTCATGTGATCCCCGATAGTGTTTATTTGGGCCCGAACCAATCAGCGTCAGCGTCGATTGTGTTCTCGGCGGAACAGTATTGTGGCCACGAATTTGTATGAGCAACGCGGTATCGCGTTACCTTCGAAGTTCGCGCCCCTTAAGAAGCTAGGTGATGAAAGGGCCAAGCCTTTGGCTTTGAGGTGGCCGCAGCCGCCAAAGGATTCGGTTTTTTTCTCGTAATATCGTCTCTTCATGACGGCGTTATTGTCTTTGAAGATATGTTGAGCGGCTGTAGAACCTTTATTGGTTCATTGCCTTCGCTTCGTATCCTCGCATCTCCACAGATTACGTAGATAGACAGTTTTGTTTAGTTTTCCGTTGTTTTTTAAGCAATCTCCAAGCTACACGCCGAACTTGGAGATGTTGTGGAGGACGCTCATGTCCAGCAGTGGACTGTCAAGGGCTGATGATAAAGTCAGTTTATTATTTAATAAACCTATCCTCTGGCTTTCATGTCTCGCATCTAAAAATCTTAGTCTCTTTGTAGATCCTGTACAAACTGAAGTAGCAGCGAAAAGTATAAACTTCGTAGTGACATGCTGTGCTTTAGATTTGTATGAGCATCGCGGTATCGCCTTACCTTGCGCCGCTCGCGCCCCTTTGTATAGCCAGAGCTAAGGTGATGAAAGGCCAAGCCTTTGGCTTTGAAGATACCGGTGCCGCCAAAGGGTATCGTTTTTTTTTTCATTATATCTCGGTTCTTCTTTTCGTTGTGGTTATTGTCTTTGAAGTTGTGTTAAGGTCTAAATACTTTACGAGTGCAGACAGATGTAGATATTTACCACGTTCTATGAACGTAAATATCACATAAAACAATGTTACCAAATTCAACAGTCAAGCGGATTGGTGATCGCAATGCTGATAAACCTCCGACGCAGTCAGGTATAAAACCGTAAATGTTGCTGTCATATCTCTGTCATATCTCTGTTATTTCTCCTTTTTTGACAGCCATACATACATAAACACTCACACACGTGTCCCATAGGGATAGGTAGGCACAGACTATCGAGCACCAGAAACTAACGATACTGACACACCTCTTGCACCTCTTCCACTTTCATACATTTAGGTAAGAAATAGAAACATGGATACCAGGACCAAAGCTATATACCCAATATGTGCAAAAGACATCGCCAATAAATATAATCAATCAAATACCTACTGCATGCCCACCGCGACTGCCAAAACGCAATCTCGGGGCCCGCATCGGATGCGATTGTTCCGCCATCTGAGGCCCCCCGTTCCTAAAACTTCATGTCCATTATTTCAGCCATTAAACTCCGTTTTAAAGGCGAGTAACCCAATTGTCTCACGCAGCAAGGGGCACCAGACAGGCAATTTCGGCTTGAGATTAAACTTGAAGCCAATTATCCTGCGTGCCTATCCGTCTCGCTACAGCGTTGTGTTGTGTTGTTATGAAAATCGACCTTCCTTTTGAGGTACCGGATTTTCGCCGATTGTGTCGGGCGACGTTTTTAATTATTTGCCAGCGTGAGAGGTTGATTTCTGATGGGTATGATCAGTCAAAAAGTTTGTCAAGTTGAAAGATATTACAAAACTGAATGTAAAGGACATGCAACTTGGTTAGAGCTCGTCTAGTCTAAAATGACGCGCCCCACTACTTAGTTAGTTGATTTCGATGTGTGAGTGCAAATATTGATAACGACATTCACTTGTGTGGGAGCCAATGAACGACGCGTGCTCCTACGTTTGAATCTCACCAGTAACTGAATGACCAATTACAACGGCATTTGTATATGTTTTGCGTCCATATTTTAAACTTGCTTGTGTGCGTTAATGCGATAGTGGGGCGCGTCATTTTAGTTTAAACGAGCTCGACCATTTCACTTTTAGTGCCTGGACTTTTTGGTTCATGTTAGCGAGCACATATGGATGCCGCCATGTATGAATTCTCTTTTCTCGCGACATCGCAGACAAGGTTGAAAAGGCTTGCTTGTGCTAGCTTCTGTCACGTGTTGCGTAAGCACCTACGTAAAAAGTAGGTGCCTAACCTGCACGTATTAGGAAAGAGATCCTGTAGTGGCCCAAGAAGCGATGGATTGACATCGCTAAGTCGGATGGGAGGGCTTTATGACGTGAGGATGCTGAAAACCTGACGAGGTGAAGGAGAAAGAGCAGGAAGGCGGACCTTGCCAGAAACTCGGATGATGTTGACTATTCTAGACTGCATAAGTTTTTCCGATGATTAGATATAATAAAATGTTTTTATATTGGATTGAGTCGTTTTCTGTTGTGAAATGTTTATATTTAAATTGAAATGGTGAAAATCCATAAAATCCAACTACGACAATATCATGCACGGAAAGACAGTCACCTTTAAGGATTTTTTTTTCTTATTTGTGTGTATAAAGGTACGTACTATGTACCCATCTCATCATGCTCAGTCAAAGAGGCTACGGCAAATTTTATGGCGGCAAGATGTTAAAATTACGCAGCACTTACCAAAATTGAAACGCATAGGCTGCCGAGTGCTCGTCACGGGCGGCCGCGCCCGCCTCTAAATGAAAATGACAAGACTAACGTAACAAGTGAAACATTCCGCCGGACGGCCTAACAAAGCATTCATTTTCTGATGGCGGTAATCTCGCCGAAGGGCGGCATTGTTCGTCATTTTCTCTGCTCCGTTTATTTTTTTCTCCCGGAATATTTTTCCTCGAAAAGAATAAAAATACTGAACAGTATTGTCGACGCCGACGCTCGCGCCGCGGCCGCGCAAAAAGGAGCCCTGGATGACAACGAAATGACGGCAGCGGCCGCGGGTGGCCCCCCGCCCACTCGAAAATGTCGTGGGGGAGGCGCGTGCCAGCGACAAGACGGCATTTTTACACGCCACCGCCGAACTGAGAAATCCTATACACCGGGTGGGCTCAACGCAAACTGCGCCCTGACGCGCCCCAGCAAGGGCCACAACGGCCGGCCTCGCGAACCAGCTCGTATTTGCGATAAATCGATAAGTATGTACGGCTACGGACCACGGAGCGCGGACTCCCTGAGAGCAGAGGGTACAAATTGCGCGGATTTTACAGTTCTTTGTGTTGACAGCGAAGGGTGGGGCGTTTAGTGGTTTCCGGCCGCTGTTTTGGGGAATATGAAGTTTTGGTTTTTAATCCTGATCCGCCGCCGGCAATTAGCGGGTGCTCGAGACGGAGCGCTACGCTTTTTTTTGGCAACCACTCCGGTCCTAATGAAACACTGCCTAGCCTATGCTGTGGCTCTACGTAGTCTACCTATTTAAATACGACTACAGATAGATGCAGTATCTCCACTGGGTACTGCAGTGCTTTAGCGGTTGTTTCAATTTAGCTACTTGTAACGAGTGCTACTGTGGACTCTGACGCAATTACGAAATGACATGGGTCTGTTTTAGTTCAATTACGTTTTAAAAATCACGAAAAGCCAGCGATGATGTTGTTGGATACGTGCTCATCATACGTATTATATAACATTCAACTAATGATGATTTTCTTAGTGTTACTGTCGTCTTATGAGGGTAACACCATCAACAAAATACAACCAACCAACCTGTGTGTTACAATAAAAGGATTGTAATTGAATTTAACAATTTATAATTAAGTACGAACGGGTTACAACTACGAAACTTGTACTATAGCCATAAAGTATAAATATAGGTACATAAGTAGGTACATAACTCCCTAGTCACAGATTTATCCAGTTTTCTTTTGATACGTCTCTTTTTATTCTTGTCTCTTCGGACACATGCTTGTTCAAGAGCATTTTATCTGATCTATGAATGTTTTCCTGGATCGTCTTCTTAAGGGCCGGTTTTCCAAATTCGCGCCATTTTTTTTTTAATTTTTTTTTTATGTTATACGGCAGACAAACAGGCAAGCGGGCCACCTGATGGAAAGCTATATTCTTCTTCCGCCATTCTTCTTTCATCCATCGGCCGAGCCATCTCAACATCCCTCTTCTTTGAGACAAAGCCGTGTCTAAAGACGTGTCGTGTTACCACGTCTCAAACACGCGTCCTCACTAGTTAGTTTGTAATACAAATAACAACATGAACCAAAAATGAGCGGGTCCACAGTGAAATATCGCTGCTCCCGAAATACAGACCTTATGTTGGTGTGCCGAAAGCTTAACCTTCTTTAGGCACATTCGAATATTGTGCACGTAGTTTTTTAAACCGTCACCTCACATCTTCCAAGTGAGACCCCGTACGTTACTGTATTACGCTCCAGTTACTTCCACATGCAAACTTTTGGCATGCTGAAAACTAGCACGCTTTTTACAAGCTTTTATTTAACTTGCACTGTTCGTATGTATATTTGTAAGTTATCCGTCAAAATATGTAAACCATTGTACGACTGAGTATCCGATTGAGCTTAAATTTTGTATACCTATGTAACTTTGATGATAATGCATTAATATGGTACCATCGAGCTGGTCTGATGTTGGAGTTGGAAGGTGGTCATAGGAACTAATGTACGCAATAAGATAACCCCTGTTTGGGTAGGTACTATACCGCGCACTATATATAAGCTTGTTATGAAAAAATATTTATTATTTAAGTACTTATTTCACTATGTAGTTTGACGTGAGATGGCCAGGCCATGCATGCCAGATTTACCCTTGACCACAGCGCAAATAAAAATAGTTCAGCCGTTAAGGTCCCTACTTTCCAATCTTTTTGCCATTGACCGATACAATCGTAGAGCTCGTCTAATCTAAAATGACGCGCCCCACTATCGCATTACCGCACACAAGCAAGGTCGTTCATTGGCTCCCACACAGATGAAGTGTCGTTATCAATATTTGCACTCACACATCGAAATCAACTAACTAAGTAGTGGGGCGCGTCATCTTAGACTAGACGAGCTCTACCTACATACGTAAAGAAGTCACTGTTCGCAGTTCATCGGAAGATCGAAAAATTTGCATGTTTGTAGGTGCTACTTAAAAGCACTTTCTCAAAACTAGCATGTTTTCAGGTTTAAAATTGACATATGTGACTGGGTCTTTAGGGCTCGATCCGTGGGTTTGATAGGGTACAGTCATACAACGTATTAGCTGACCACTCAGTTCATAATGTCACATGGATTATGGCAATCAGAACGTTGATCCTTCACAGTGTTTCACCAACGAATACGCAATTTTGTTACGTAAAACGTAGATATTATGGGCAACTGTAGTCTTTCCATCAGGTAGACTGGGATGTCTGCTCATTTGTCACTACTACAGTAGCATCTATACATTTTTTACATCTATACATAGTACCTATACAACAAATCAATATTTCCATTTTATTAAAAAGTGTTAAAATAATAATCGTCTTGGCGTTAACGTCCCGGTTGTGCTCTCGCGCACTAGGGCCCGGGGTCCGCCTTGACCATGATCCAGGATTTGGCAGATCAGATAATTACAGTGGAGCGACTGCCATCTTACCTCTGTGACCCTGCTACCAGTTAAACCTGACCAGATTGGATCATTGTTACTCATTCAGCCGCCTGAATGTGCAGGTTTCATCACGACGTTTTTTCTGTTACCGTAAGAGCATTAGTATTTAACTAATATACATAACTCAGAACAGAGTCATTGTCGTGTCGGATTGTCGGTCCGGTCGTGACTGGCGTGGGGTAAGTTTGCTGCTGCCATGGGGCGGCCAGCATGTCACTGTGTGCTTCCTTCCTACTTTCCTACCCCCCTCCTTTTTGACGATTGAAAGAGATATTTAATGTCCTAATCAATAAATAAATTTTGAATTTTCAATTGGTAAGTACATGGCCGCATAGGGATTCTCTCTCTCGATAACGAGTCGGCCACAAACGCTCCACTGGTTCAGTAGTTTAAGAAATATTTAGTGTCAATAATAATACTGTCATGCTGTGCCAATCAGCGCCCGAGATTGTTCAACCAGTATGTCGTGTTCATCGAGGGTATTCCGATAAACCGACATCTGTTATAATGAACCATCCTGGGTAACAATCGACTGATTCAATTCCATTTAGTCTTGCTATGGTTACGAAGCGTGAACAAACCGTTAACGAGGTACTTCTCTGTCACAGATCGCCTGAAGCAGCTCCAGAATCAGCAGTATTTCTCGAACCAGCCGGGAGCAGACACTGCGAAAGGCGTCGCGGAATACAACACGAGTCCACTGAAGAAACCCTTCAGCAGTCCCAGCAAGAGCCAGTTTGGACCAGTCTTTGGGAAGGGAGGTGAGTTATTTTATATTCCTTGATCTTATTTTAATATAAAGTATAACACCATGAGGGTTAGGAGGTTTACGCTCTGCGTCCAACCATCATTCTGAAGCTTTTACTAAAGGAAACATACGGAAATTAGAAAAGTGGATATCACCTAAGCTAACGGAAATCGTTTTAGATCACGCTGAAAACATTGAGTTTGCATTCTTATCCGTATTTGTATTTTCGTATTGCTTTATGTTGTATGCGATATGTACGATTGCGATCTTCCAATTGCAATTTATTTCGCGCAGGTATAGTGGTAAGTTAAAAACCGGTACAACTAGGACGAAAATCAGCTGCAGCAACGACCAAACACCTCATCGGGGCAATCAAACAGTTAAAAACCTGAATCGTTACCCTCCTTACCTGCACAACTCTCACAATCTCCGATCTATACTAACAGGAGCTGGCGCAATGCGCACACGCAGCCGCCGCGCGCTCCAATGCCTCTCCGCATTCAAATTATCAGATCTGTCGATCAACGCGCGAAGAATGGTGTTGCGTTATTATCCCCGCGTTTTTTCCCCACCCCGTGTAAAATTAGACGTATTACAAATGCGCATTACAATCTACAATTGTACAACGTTGGGTCGCGGCGCCCGCGCATCTGCCGCTCTTGTGCTCGATTGTTTGGAATCGGAATTAGATTTCGTTTGTTGATTCGATGTTTTTGTAAGCGGCGTGTAGTTTGGGCTCGGGTAGGGCGTCGGTGGGATATTGTTGTTGGGTGTGAGCATATCGAAGGTAGTGAGCAACTGCTCAAGTCCGATAGCAGACTGCCTGTATAGAATTACAGGCTTAGTCGCGCGAGATACAAGTTTGTGTCTCGTATACTTCTTTGCGAATTGAAAGAGATAGCTAAAGTTCTCTCTCGGGCGCGACAAAGCCCATGCTACGGGTGCTGCTGCGGGCTGTTGCCAGTTTACTCGCTTATTAAGTGTTTTGTTCAATTAACGGATCAGGTGATCATTAAGTTTCGTACTTAGGTAAAGCTCGTCTAATTTAAAATGACGCGCCCCACTATCGCATTAACGCACACAAGCAAGTTTAAAATATGGACGCAATACATATACAAATGCCGTTGTAATTGGTCATTCAGTTGCCGTTCATTGGCTCCCACACAGATGAAGTGTCGTTATTAATATTTGCACTCACACATCGAAATCAACTAAGTAGTGGGGCGCGTCATCTTAGACTAGACGAGCTCTAACTTGAATTTAGATTTTTTTATGCTACTCACTGTCAGGCGAGCAGACTGCCCACCTGATGGTAAGTGGTAACTGTCGCCCATAAAATCTATAATTCATACATTTAGACTGCGTAACAAAAATGCAGAACCGCAGGTGCGTTGGTCACTGTGAGGACTAAGATGAAATGCCTCATGCCTGTAATTTCGCTGGCTACCTGCACTGGCGAGTTAGATAAGTAATTCTGGTGTGTGGTGTCCGGCAGACTGGATTATCGCATCAACCCATTTCATTTCATTCAACAATGGCCGATGTCCAGAAAATGTGGCAGCGTTGTCTGTTGGGTATTTTCAAACATCTACTTACTGCGGTCTCGAACCCGCTTACCTAGCGTAAATGACAATACACTCCACGTGGAGGAGGCTCAAGTCCAGTAGTGGGCTTTTATGTGACGTTTCTAAATCAATAGTTTGCTTACTATCTAATTATCAAGTCGCTACATGTTATTTTTTCCGGATTAGGTATGCGTCACGCTTTGTTCCCATAGGGGTACAAATATAACAAATATTACGCAGTAATTTTTCTTATTGCGTTAAGTAATAATTCATAATATATAGGTCCCTACTTTCTTTATACAGTTTATCTATATAAATGTACAGTGTTCCCTGATTAATTCCTGATCCACCTCGGCTTCGCACGGGTGTAATGTCCCTACAAAAAATATGCAAAGAAAACCTAGACCTTCCGGAAGAAATTCACAGAAAGAAAAAGAAGAAAACCACATCAAAATCCGTTTTTTATAATGCAAACGAAGAAGCGGGTCTCCTGAGTTACCAGATATACAGACATGCGGATAGCGACTTTATTTTATACTATGTAGTTTTATAGTACTAAGTATAAAGGACGTGAAAAGGATAATCTATAATAAAGCCAATGCAGCAATCCTCAGTTTATAACATTCTATAAAATGTTGGCACAAAATGTTAAAGAATGTTATTGTAGACACAATATTTTCTTTCCTTATATGCCTATAAGCTTTGTGCCGAGCACCTTCTCACCTGTGCTCGCAGTGTTTGCTATACAAACCTCGGTCTCTGCTCCTGGCCGCGCGAGCGACAGAAATGGAGCGACGAGCTAATCTTCGCCGACGGCGCCGCCCGGCCAATCGTCACCTGCCGTGTGAATTGTGGGCGGGGCCTCACACCAGGCCGCGGCGACCACGCTATCGATCCGAATGGGGACATTTTTTTTTTCTCGTTGTCACAATATGTATGTATGAGTGCACGCTCCCAATCTGGGATCCATCAATTTTCCCGCCCACGGTTTGGCTCGCTCGTATGTAGTTGGAGGATTGTTTATTTGTCGCTTCGAAATGTAAGCGAAAGAGGTTTTGACTCTCGAGTAATACCATTAGCGGCATCATTTCAATTAAAATAAAAACAATCGATGGTGCGTTTTAGTGCAGTGATTGGAGTTGTCCTGAAAATATTTAAATTTCGGCGTCTCAATCGTCTCCCATGCGCAGAGATAAGGTACCTATGGCTTATCCTGCCACGGAGGCTCAAGACTTTTATGAGTGGCTGCTGGGATGATATACCTAAGTTTAAAACCACTTTCTAACTGTGTCTTCGCCTACGTAGAATATAGAATGAACCCTTATTTACCGTCAACTCTGCTAAATTTAGGCCAATGCTCCGTTCCGCGTACTAGCAGCTGGCTTGGCTGACTTGGTTAGTCATACTATATATTTTTCGTCTTATTACGCCATTTGTTTATTCTACGCAATGGCAAACGAGCAGACCGCCTGATGGTAAGCGGTAACTGTCGCCCATAACATACATGTATTGATTATACATTTATTTTATACAAACTTTTACAGTGATTTATGAAAAATAATACAACCCAAATCGCAACCCAGAGGATACTGACACAAAAATACCCAAGTGTCGGAATCGAAATAGCGAGTTACGCTATTCTCGCGAGCGAGCCACAACTTTGAAATTACTTTCCTTCTCGGGCGCGCTCGGCGGCTCCACTTTATTTGTGTTTCCAGGAGCTGGTTCAAGTTCCGACACCTCGGTTGCGATCCGTTTGTTTGTCTGGTTTATCGTATGTGATATGATATTCATATCATACCTTCTGTTCGGTCGTGTGGTGTCAGGCAGTGTAGAATAGCACCAACCCCTTACACTCGTAGGTGTCGTACTAATGTTTTTGAGGCATAAGATCTAGAGTACAACACTGCGATCTTCAACCCGCCTGCCAAGTGAGGAGATTATGGCAATAAGCTCCCCTTTCGTGGGAGAGGCCCTAAGTCCTGCGGTGGACTGTTATGGGCTGTGATGATAATGATGATATTCATAGCTTAGGCACGCACGTGAATCCGGTCGATCGAATTACAAGATATTCAATCTTGCCTCCTATCGGAGTCTTGAAAACTGCAAATCATGTGTAATCTAAATCACATTTAGGTACGTCAAAGCACAAGATTAACGTATTAAATAGATTAATGTGTTTGTTTGTTTACTGTATTTTCTTCGAATATGAGAGATAATCGGTTTAAAACTGTTGACATGACGGTTGTAAATTATTATTATCGAATACCTACAGATATAATCGAGAGCGTTGGTGGACGAGCGGTTAGAGTATCCGACTCGTATGCGAGAGGTACCGGGTTCGAATCTCGCTGCGGTCATGTACCAATTACTCTTTACTGAATTACGTTGAATACTAACCGTTGTTCTTACGGTGAGGGAAAACATCGTGATGAAACCTGCACATTCAGGCGACTGAATGTGTACCTAACCATTATCCAATCTGGTCAGGTTCCCCTGTTGACAGGGTTACGCAGGTCAGGTGGCAGTTGCTCCACTTCACTCCACACGTAATTATCTGATCTGCCAAATCCCGGATCATGGTCAAGGCGGACCCCGGGCCCTCGTGCGCGAGAGCACAATCAGAAGTTAAACGCCAAGATGATTATTTTTTCTTTTACCTACAGACATCATCGAACTAATCTCTTTTCTAACAGACCCGAAGCTTTAGCGAGCGCCCAAAATAGTAAAGTAGTTGAGAAAACGCTTATCGAAATACTCCACCCACGCTCAAACAAGATGAGAGTTACGAAAAACTTAAATAAAGACTATTATAATATTATTGATTTTGAAAACATAAGCATATTCCTGCGGATTGATCCAGCCAGAGCTGAAAGGACGCTCAAGCTGAAAGGCTCAGCTCGTAGAAATATTCGCAGCACATTCCTCCCTCAAAACACTTGCGATACCCCACCGGGGCGCACCAACGAGTTTTTCATCTCGCCAACCAAATGGAGGCAAACAGAAAAAGTGAAAACGTGACATTTCCATCTACATTTAGGCACCTAAACCGTTCGCAAACAGCATTGAGAGCGGGCCGCGGGTAAATGAACAGAGGGGGTGGGGTGTCCTAAACAAAAGGTGCGATCCCCACCCACGCCACCTCGACCCGGCCTGTAGGGGTGGGCGGTACTGTGACCATTGGGCGGAGTATACACGGACAAAATCAGTGGAACAGAAAAATAATGTACATTGTTAAAATAATAATGTAACCCAAGATATATTTCAAAGAATTTACGAAATTACAGTATTGTAGCTTGCACATTAGTATGAGTCATAACATCACAATAATTATAAGTGTTATGGCGGACTGTTGGTTATCGCTCTATCAATCTTATCATATTCAAGACGGTTAACTTTTCTGTGCGTACACAACAATACATACAAACGGGTGGAAATTGATAAACGTTAAACAATCTTGAATCAGGTGCCTTATTCCTACACTGGCAACTTAATAAACCAGTACCTTTTCCCAGAACTAGCCGTTCCCCGCGGTTTTCAACCGATCGCTTTTCGGATGACACAATGTAGTTTTCTATATGTGACTTGAAAAATACACTCGTGATTGATTATGGGGTGATTATGGGTGCTAGGTTACTTTACTAGCTTTCCAATTGTTTTTGTTTTCATTGTAAATTTTTGTATAGTTTTTGTGTGCACTACCTATCAATGACTAAAATACTTTTCTTTTACTTTCCATACCAAGGTTGTCTGGAAGAGATCACGCTAGTGATAAGACCGCCCTTTGTACTGCTTTTTATTATGTATTTTATTTCATGTATGTATCTAGTGTGCAAATAAAGAGTTTTTGTATTGTATTGTATTGTTGTCTGTTGGACCACCGCATCGTGTTCGCAATCGTGTCTCCACTTGTAAGGACACTTGTCCTACACTACGCTTTTTGAGTCGCGGTCTCCACTCAAGAATTCGTTCACCCCAGCTCTCCTCGGATCTTTGGCAGATATGGCAAGCCTATTACCACTTCAGCTTGCTAATTGGTTTACGTTTAGCACACATATAGACCAATACCTAGAATCTAGCTAGAGTTACCTCCATCTTATAAAGTCGCTAGCAACATTCAGTAAGCACAAACCACTGGCGCTATACCCCAAACGCCGTCACCCACACGGTTACCCTACAAGGCAGGGTGGTTGTGCTTTTTCGCAGCGCGTGTCACTTGTGCGGCGGGGAGCGGGCGCGGCGGCCGACACTGCGGGCGTCGGAGCCGGCGTCCGGGCGCCGTCCCCATGGCAACCGCGCGACACCCGGCCTGCGCCCCCCGCGCCCAGCCAAGCCAAAACCAACCCTAAAACAACTACACACGACACATCTAGAATCCCCCGGTGCGCCTATGTACAGAGGGGCCCGACACATAAGGGTCGACTACATAAGACGGTACGGTCAGGCGATGTAAATAACGCGAGATAACTTCGAGAGGGTCTAATGGAATAGGGAATCGTGTTTTGGAAAGTGCCCCGGAGAGAATGTTCGAGGTTGTTAGCCCGCGATAAGGGTCCCTAAGTGAAAGTCGATACGGGGATTAGGTTGGCGAAATTCGATTACTAAAGCGCTCGCTTAATAATGCTTAATTGCTACGAACGCGGGAGGCGGTTCGCATTCATAATTTATCACGTCAAAAATGTATTTATCTATCGCTTTGCTGGTAAGGGACTGAACGATTAGCTGCTATTAGGATAGCTAGGTTCGGTATGAAACTATCGATGTCGTGTAGATGTTACAGTCAATACTCTTAACATGTCAAAAGTACTTTTAACTATCAAAACCAGTTCGAAATTACTATTGGCCGCAGACTCTCGAGTACAATAGTACTTTTGACTGAAGTAACAGTCAAAACTAGTTTTGTCTAATGGAGCTGGTTAAAAGTCGTTTTGACTAACTTAATCCGCCAAAAGAAGCTTTGATTGGTTTTTTCCGTCCGTTCAAAGGTTAAGGGGTTGATAAAAATAACAATGAAATGCAAATAAAAAAATATGCAGATACCTTTATGCAAAAAAAAATTCAAAGTTTATTAAACACGAGTGTTAACTGTTAAAAGATTAGAAAGATAGTCATTGCGTCAGGGTACATTTATTACAATCTAACCAGATAATTAGTAATTTTGACTGGAAAATGGTAAAAGTAATTTTGACTAAGAGAGTCAGTCATATCGACTTTCCAGTAAAAAAATCCAGTTAAAATTAGTGTTAACCAAAGATTTACAGACACAACTACTTTTGACCGACCTGTACAGCCAAAACTACATTCGCCTGGTTTTTTCAGTTTAAGTAATATCTACCTACTTGGTTTCTGTGTGGTCCAAACGAAAACAACAATTAAAACATATAATTTTATAATTTATTAGTCATATAAAACAGGGGATCGGCATTACATAATTCCTATTCACAAACAGAAGTAATCAAAAAATTATTATTCCGCCTTGTAATACCTAACGAAAGTTTTGTCGAATCCAGTGACGGTCGTGTGCTGAAAATAAAGATGAAGGATATTAATTAAAGTTTGCTGGGTAGGTACAGATAAAGTAAAAAAAAGCATGCTTAAAAGATAACATATAAATAACGCCGATTACTTAGGTGATCAATCTTTCTTAAAAGATACCGATATTGATCATTTTGGTGCAATGTAGGTGCAAGTTTTTGTTTTTATACCGCAAAGGTGGCAAACAAGCTTACGGCCTGCCTGATGGTAAGCAGTCACCGCAGCCTATGGACGTTTGCAATACCAGGGGCATCACCCACGCGTTGCCGACCCCGTAAAAACCTTTTCACCCCTTTCTTGAAGTACTTACCACAATCATCTTATCTGGGAAAAATTCACGGATGTGTGTCGTCACGGCGCCCGCGGCGTCAGTCTGTATATGGGTCATCTTGTTGCCTTCGAATGTGATTACTGCTTTGACCTGAAATTATAAACATATAATACTTATTCTGGGTCGAAAACAGAGGGATCGTGGGCGCCACTGGAGATGTGTAGTTGACTACAGGATATCGGAAATCTGAAGACTACTCATCCGACGAACGTAGTAGCGTCTTATGGAATCAATTTTTTAAACTTATGAAACTCTGAAATGAGCTCGCTAAACATTCCTTTTGGTTTCTTATAGTTTCCCTATCCCCGTTTGATAACGATATCATGTTTCAACTTTCCACATGTTTCAATTAATAACTCCCGCCCGACAGTGGAGTCTCCATACAGATGGATGCATCTTAATTTATAATGCGTATGGCTAAGGAATGGAACACGTTGCCTGCGAGTGTGTTCCCTGATCATTATACGCCTGATCAATCTGAACGTCTTCAAGGCTAGAGTGAATAGGCTGTTCGTCGGCGCATCGTCACTTACCACCAGGTGAGATGGCGGTCAAATCCATGGCTGGTCTAATTTAAAAAAACTTATGTCGAATGTGCATCTCGGGATTATAGTTGTCAGCGATGCTTTACTCTTAGGGGTCTCATTAATGATTAAGTAGTGATATGGTAAGGGATATGGTTAGAGTTTCCCTTCGTGATAAGTGTAGAAATAAAAATATCCGTAGCAGAACTAAAATCACTGACATAGCTTATTCAGTCGCAAAAATAATATGGACATTGAACAGGATATCCACTGAGTCCCTAAACTGTATTTTAGGTACTTGTAGTTAGTAAATATAATCATATTAAATAACTAATTATCCAATTATCAATTTCAATAGATATAATAGATAGTATATTCTTTCGGTGGCCTTGATACATGTTGCTGAATAACATATTATTTTTATCACAAAACTTAGTCATTCTCGATAATAACGTTGTGATTTAAGTGTTATGTATTTAACATCTACCCTAGTAAAAATACTGCCGAATTGACGTAGGTCGCGCTTAGAAGCGCATGCGCTGTGTTCTTACGGTGAGGAAAAACATTGTGATGAAACCTGAATCAAGCGACTGAATGTGTAACCATGATCCAATCTGGTCAGATTACCCTGGTAACCCCACGTAGGTCAGATGGCAGTCGCTGCACTGTAATTACCTGATCGGCCAAATCCTGGATGATGGTCAAGGCGGACACCAGGCCCTCGTGCGCGAGAGTATAACCGGGACATTAACGCCAAGATGATTTTTTTTATTTATAAGTACATGACCGCTTTTAAAAAAAGCTTTTATAACTACTGTCACGTACAGGATATTATGTGCATAGTTAATCAGATGGAATTGGCTAAAGGAAGGGTCTATTAGATGTCCCTTAGGCATCAATAACTAATTCTTAAACTGTAGGTTTTTTTATTTAATAAATGATAATTGTTTTATGAATTTCCATACTTTGTCTTATA
The DNA here is from genome assembly GCA_905147135.1 of Blastobasis lacticolella. NCBI lineage: Eukaryota > Metazoa > Arthropoda > Insecta > Lepidoptera > Blastobasidae > Blastobasis > Blastobasis lacticolella. Next base: position 6,803,029 of record LR990056.1, read on the forward strand.
AACTATTTTTCGATAATGTTATTTTTAATTTAGTAAGTATTAATGTATGGTTACATACTGTAAACCTTTTTAATCAAAAAACCATTGTGACTTCTAAAAGGAAAACTGACAAAGTGATTTTGAATTGTAATAAAAAAAAACTACTAGCGATTTTGGTATTATTTTAAAATGTTTTCTACTTTATTTTCTTTCGAACAGTACCTACGCTACATGCTCTATAATATTTTAACTGGAATATGAATTTTAAGGTGGTTTTAATGGACTGTACATTTATGTCGATATTTATAAGATAATTTTTTTTTATCAAAGTTTAATATTATTCCTTAGCGCCTTGGGTGGTGTACTTATGTCCAGCCGTGAATTGAGATGAGATGATGTCGATGAAAGTATAATACTCATAGTGGACCCGGCGCAACTTCGTTCGTGTACACCTACTTTACCCCAATCTACCCTTTTTTCTTGCTTAAAAACCTTCCTCTTGAATCACTCTATCTATTCTTGAAAATCGCATTAAAACTCGTTGCATAGTTTAAAAGATCGAAACGTACAAAGACACATATCTAGGAACAGACGCCAGAACCGACTTTGTTTTATACATACAACGATCATTCTACAACACTCACCTTGGTGCCGTCGGCTTTACTGTCTTGGAACTCTTCGCCGAGAAGGAAGTTGCTCGTAGTGGATGCCAGCGGAGAGCTCATGCTGTAAGTGTATGTGCCGTCAGCGGCCCTCGACAGCCATTCTGTCGGCTTGATGCCTAGAGCAGCCTTGCGGGCTATGAAGCTCTTGCCTGGAACAAAAATGGATGCATGAGAAACGAGTGGCATTTACTTTTCACGATGCATGGCGGTTCCCGAGTGAACCCCCATTTGGGATGCCACCGCTTCCCTCTTCAATTTTATAGGGATTTTTGTTTGCTTCTATTTTTTCATTTACCTTGACTGATAGCTGCGTAGCCTTTACCTGTCCCATCTAGTTATCAGTTGATAACGTTCGCAAACAAAACAGTTTGTTTCATTTGAAATAGGCTTGGTAACTTGGTTATAGGATTAAACTTTATAAAAAGAATTTTTTGGTCAAGAAATTTAATACGAACAGGGTTAGGTTAGGTTAGATCAAATACTTCGTATTTTTGTGAAAAATACTAACTCGCTCTTATGGCAACAGCATATTTTTAAAGTTGTTAAAAATATCTTCTGCTAATACAGACAATAGAGACCGGCAACTACAAATTATGTTATTTCGATAAAAATAATAGCCTCCGACTATCCTACGAATAAAAAAGAAAATTTGCTTATTTATCTTATTACACCTACCTGTGAACGTGAGGTACTCCTCGAAATTTTCAGACTTCTCCATTTTGTACTTCTTATTAACGAAGGCCTCCATTTTAGCTTATTATTCTTGATGTAGATCTATTTGCTATAAAACACGGCAACCAAAGCCTGTTACCTGGATATGACTGACCACACTTAAGTGCGGTTTATCAGCGTATCACCTCTATCATACACAACACACCCAAATCTGTTGCGATATGTTATCGCTATCGACTGTAATTATTGGTGCAAACAACATTTTATTGCAAATGCGAGAAATTTGTTATATCATTTTGTTACTTGTAACTAAGTCAGACTTAAGCATTTGTGCATCAAAGTTCAAATTTCAAAGTTCAAAATTTTTTATTGAGTAAGATATTACACGTCAGAAGTATATCAGTAATATAACACCCATAACACAAGCTTTGCTTACTTTGGAGCTAGATGGCGCTGTGTGAATTTGACCAAGCATATTTATATTTTTGTATTTTTATTTTTTATCTCTTTAAATCGTCATAAAGGGGGGTAGGAAAGTAGGGAGGAAACAGACAGTGACATGTTGGCCACCCCAGGACCGCAGCACATCCACTCACCAGAGCCGGACCGCGCCCGACATTATAAATAGGAACCTATATTATACTTAAGACAAACCACCTGAAACTACAGCCAGAGTAAGCCAGTCCACCTATCCACCAAGCAGCACCCGTTCACGAGTATAACGCAGAGCCCTGCCATCGTCCAATTCGACCATATTTAAGGGAAATGGGCGACCAAGCCCCCACCAGGACCAGGCATCTTTAAGCGAGCATGCATCACACATGCTGCATGTGATAGGTAGCTGCTTCACTGAAATAATGCTACATGAATGTACCACGAGTGAATCTTTCTTTAGCATCGTAAAGGTGTTGACGTATTTACCTGGAATTAGGTAATATACTTGTTCATATACTAGTGGTCCCTGCGCGACTTCGTTCTTGTACACCTACTTTACCCCTACTTACCCTTTTCTTCTTGCTTATAAACCTTCCTCTTGAATCACTCTATCCATTGATGAAAACCGCACGAATATACGTTCAGTAGTTTTTGAGTTTATCGCGAACAGACAGATCAAGAGATATATTAGAGGTCTCTTCAGAGGCGGGCTACGCATTGGTGACTCCCCTGGTGTTGCTGATGTCCATAGGCGGCGGTGACCACTTTACATCAGGTGGCCCGCATGCCTGTATGTCTGTCGGATAACATAAATAAAAGACAGATAGACGCGGCGTGGGACTTTGTTTTATAATATGTGTAGTGACTAATTTCATTCGATATATACAGTAATAAATTGTGGGGCCTGCCTACCCTTACGGCATAAGAGTGCGAATGTGTATGTATGTAATTAAGTAACGGTCTATGAATAAAAAAATACTTAAATCGGTTACATTCAATTGAAATCCAAAAGCGGCTTCCCGAGGGATCACGCAAATGGGTAGAATTTTTTTTTGTTCAGCACAATCTTCACAGTCGTGGTTGACGGCAGTTGCTCTTATAGGTTGGACATAAACGCTGGTGTCCCGCAGGCTCGGAGGGTATCAATTCCACTTTCATATGAACGGCATGCTGTCCACTGACGGCATTCATTGCTATGCGTATAACAATACTGGATTTGCCTTTTATACGGGTTTATTGGGTCGTGCCTTTATCTCTAGGTCTGCAGAGGAGGAAAGTCGCGAACTTGTGTCTAAAATCGAGTATTTACGCTAGTCTATCTAGAGTCTCCCAATGGGGCGACTATACCTCCAAAATAGTTGCAATTTTATAGTGATTCAAGAGGAACGTTTAGGTGTATAACTTGTTAAGGTTACTATCCGTGCGATACCAGGGCGGGTCGCTAGTTGTTAATAAATGAATCATGGTGTCTGATATGATTATCAATATCGGATAAAATGTTATTGAATCGCACTTTTCAGGTCCGCGGAGCATATACGATGATCCACCAGACTGCACCGACGATGCCTGCTGCAGCAAGCGAAATGAACCCTTATTGTCTGAAGGTACGGTTCATATTGTAATAAAATTTATACAAATCATAATTTATTATATAAGTGTTATCTTGAAAACTAAGTACCTACTCTACGATTTTTCGTATGTTTGATACCTATGGTGATTCACGTTACGAAGGTCATGAGTTTGCAAAATTTCTGTTTGTTCAACTTACTTGTGTTAGCCAGTTGGCCTAACGTAAGTTCTGTCTATAACCTGAGTTCTATATGACTATATTAGGTAATATTCCGTGTGAATAGCACCAACACCTTACACTCGTGGGTGTCGTACAAGGCGCCTAATGTTTTATAGGCAAAAGATCTAGAGTCTCCTTAGGAAGGATAATGCGTTACCATTGTTATATTTATAACACTGCGATCTCTAGCCTGCCTGCCATGCGTAGAGATTATGGAAATAACGTCCTATCGTGGGAAAGGCCCTCCCTCAGTCCTGCAGTGGATTGTTATGGACTGTGATGATGATATTAGATCACGGTTTTCTTGACATTCTTCAATGCTATTCTACCTACCGACACGCATACATATCAAAATTATAAGCTAAGCAACTCTTCAAAAAAATTTTTGGTACTTCCTACTGGAAGAAATTTCTTTATAGAAATAAGCAGCGCCTGTTGTGTCTTTTATACTGTTATATTTCCCAACAACAATCTGGAATGACTTGTGGTGACGGGGAAAGTCGAAGGCAAGACACCCAGAGGCCGAAGTCCGAAGAGATGGGTGGACCAAATATCCGAACAACTGGATACATCCGTCAACGTCGCATTACATCAGGCGACTGATCGAACCCGATGGAGACATGCAATTGAAAAACTCCGAAGATGTCACGATCCTCAGCAGTGTGGGAACGACCAAGAAGAAGAGATTTCTCTGTATATCATTATTGTGTACAATAAACAGTTAAATAAACAACTAAATAGGTAGGTACAATGTACACACACCGAGTTCTGCTCAATAATATAGGGACAGCTCGCAATCACTGCTCGGACCAAGATGGCGTCGCGATGACAATGACGCCATTACCGGGATTACGCAGCGGTACGGCGGTATGGGTGTACCCCTAATGAAAGTATTCAACCGGCTTGTTGGGGTAGCGCGTACACTCGAGGTAGATGATAGGGTGACGTCTTCTTGTCTTTTTTTTTTGAGTCTAGTTAATCATAGTATCGAGTTCCCGATAGGTTATAAAGGCTAGTATCCATAGTTTGACGTAGCTTGATCATATTTATATTACGCTATCGAAGCCAATGACATTGTGTAGACGTGATCCAGAAACTGATATCTATGCTTTTGGTTTGTCAGAGTTTCATTAAAATATATCGGTTCTAAGTTGCGTTGGATTTAAAATTTGTATGGTAACCATAAATCCCGTGTAACTATGAAACGATATATGTTAACGAAAATCTGATAAACCTCAAGACTAGATATTGGTTTGACTACAAAATTACATTCGTTTTGATGGCGTATAATCCGCGTCATGAAAGAAGAGACTTGTCAAATGGCAGTAGAGGGGATTTCGCGTAGGTAATCGCCTACTCCGCAAGTCGAACCACGTGATCCGCCAAGTCTCTTTTTACATGACACTAGTTATACCTGTTATTGAAAAAATCAAACGCGCTCGGAAAACACTTGTCTTAAATTATTTGTTTCGGTTTTCCACCTCTGCAACTACTATTCAGCCAAGATCTGCAAAGGGTTTATGACAATGTCCAAGGAGAAGTCGTACTTGGAACTTTCAGTATTAATTTTTTTGCAGTCTGGTATATACATACATAGGTCGTGGCATGTACAATGAATGGTTTAACAGATACCTTCTCAAGGCACTACAAATTTAAGTGGTCACAAAACTCACTAAATCTTTGAATTGTTTAACATACTTAATATCAATATTTGAAAATTTTCGTGATAAACCAATATGTAAAATGTCAATTACTAGAAAAAAATACAAAATTTTACAAAGTCATATCGTGGACACGTATTATTGGTAAAATAAATAATTTAAAACAATAAAAACAATCCCATTCATAACAGAATACATACGTCAATTTAGTAAAATATATTTCCTTATAGTTATCAATGTAAATTGAAAGATATATTTTTGATTTCAATTTAAATTGATAACTATAAGGAAATGTTATATTTCACAAATCGGCGTCAACGGCCCGTAACCGCGATCTGGTGGATATGAGCCTCCTCTCAAGGCTGGGTGAGTAAGAGATCGCAACGTTGAAAAGTAATAGATAAAGCCCGTTTTCTAATCAACGAAGGTTCTAGGTAGATAGTCTGCCTCTGTGTAGTCAGCTACAGAGTGAAACATTAAATGTTGGGGATTACAATTCAATACAAATACATTTATTTTTCTCTTTGTAGTTTGCGGCTGAGATAGAATAAGTGTTTCCCCGCAGTAGATAAAGATACGATGATGTAAATGGCCGTGTGGTGTCCGGCAGAGTAGAATAGCACCAACCCTTTACACGCATGGGTGTCGTACAAGGCGACAATGTTTTCGAGGCAAACGATCAACAGTCTCCGTAGTCTGGAAAATGGGCAGCAGCATTTTCCATTGTTATATTTAAACACTGCGATCTCCAACCCGCCTGCCAAGCGTGAGGATTATGGCAATGACCTCCCCTTTCGTGAGAGAGGCCCTAACTCCTGCAGTGGACTGTTACGGGCTGTGATGATGTGTGATGATGGTATACACGAATACGTAAAAATAGTCGCACTGTACGACGGCAAATAAATTAGGCTATAAATATCCAAGTTTCAGAATGTTTGGTCACGCTTTCACTTTGATTACTAGCAACGAAACATATCAATAGCATACGCGAAGACTTCTATAGAAATATAAATCAATGGGCATATTATCAATCTTTAGGTCCATTAGTGGGCGACAGCTTACGCTCATACGCCTCCCACACTGTCACATGTTAATAATATAAATGAAGTTGTATGATTAGTAGTTATAGTTGCTATTTATTTATTGAATGGATTTTGGTGACCTCGACTGTACAAAGGTCACATTATATTTTATATTATGGACTAATAAGATTGAAGATAATAGAAATATAGAATAGTTATTCGATACAAATTCCTTCATTACATTTAAGGAAAAGCAACATGAGGCATCCAAGATCACAATTTCGTGGAAACAAAACAAACTATAATATAAAAAAACAGACTTGGAGCAGATATTTTATGTAACGATTTCTGGATTCTGGCCTACGGAACAGAGGTTCTATAAAGATCTGCCTTGACTTTGTACGTTTACGACAGCATTCCGATTTCTTCAAAATGAAAGTTGAAAAAATCGGAGCTATTCTATTCTAATCGGAGCGTTGCAGAAAAAGTTATGATGGTTAAATAAATCAGATAAATTATCTGCTTCAAAAAGGGTCAGGAATAACCTTAACCGGCTGCTTATAAAAAGTGGTATGAATGTGGAAGACGCGAGAGAGGTGTGTCTGGATCATAGCTTGTGGCACTCGGTACTCTCTGCCTACTATAGGATACGAGCATGAGTGTGTATGTATATAATAAAAAAACTTGGTGTTGAATCCCGGTTACGCTCTCGCCCACGAGGGCCCCCGGGCCCTTTGACCGTAATTACGGTGGAGAGACTACCATCTGACCTCCGTGACCCTGCTACCAGGGGAACCTGACCAGGATCATGATAACACATTCAGTCGCCTGAATGTGCAGGTTTCATAACGATGTTTTCCCACACTGTAAGAGCATCGGTTAGTGTTCAACTAATGTACATAACCCAGAAAAGAGTCAATGGTTGCAGTTTCACCATTTCCATTCAGCCACCGAGGCTCCCTGTGTATGTATTTATTTATTTGAGTGCCTAGATCAGTTACCCAAACTGAAATGAATAGTCGTTTCAACAACTTCAATTGGTTTGTAATAAGTAATACAAACAATTAATATCAGAATGAAATAATCATGTGGTTTATCTTAGTGGAAAGGAGCGACTGTGAATATTTTCGTGTGAAAAATAAATTGAATGCCAAATAATGCGTGCAGAAAAAGGGCGACAAGAAAAAAAACGATCGGAATAATAATCGATTAGAGAAAGTAACGCCTGTCAACCCACGCGAATGGCGACATACATGAACGAAAACAAATGCGAGTGGGGAAAAATGCGACTGGAAATTATGCTACGCGGAACAAACGCGTTTGGGTAACTGATCTAGGCACTCATTTATTTAAGCCACTTCTGTCCCATTGCAGGGCAAAGGCCTGCCTATCCATCTTCCACGGCTTACGGTCGGATGCTTTCCTCGGCCAATCCTAAGAAAAGGCGTCCAACTCGTTTCGCCATCTCCGTCTGGGCCTGCCGCGCTTCCTTGTAACGTTTTGTGAGGTCCAGTCGGTGGATATTGTAGCACACAATTCGTTTGGCATGCATACTGTATATGTATGCATGTGTATAATTAATGATATCAGTTCAGAAAGTCGTGACCGTATCTTATTATAGTAAATGATATGTAAGTGTTCTAAATCAATAAATAATAAATAATAGTCGTCTCAATTCGTGGGCGTAATACACCGGCCTGTTAAGTGTTTGCACGTATACTGTTTGTGTGTTGTTCCACGTGCGAGATGCTCATGAATATTTAAAGAGATGCCGCCCCCGGAATCGTGGCCCCCGCCGCCCACTGGCGGGCCACGAGGTCTTCGGGTCCGTACGGATATCCAGCGGATACCAGGGGCCTGTCCTCGCGCTGCGATATTACGAATTTGACATTAGCTGTAGCCACAAATCTCTATTTAAAATGTCACTGAAATCTCGATTGCGTCTTCGACACTGTTTCACGTTTTCACAAATTTGTGGCTAGAGATAATTTTGATGATGAAAAAGAAATGTTGCAGCGCATGAATCGCTCCCTTTGTCGGGTACCGTATCTGTGTCTGTAACCGAGTAGTAAAAAATGCCGACATCTGTTGCTACAAAATTATTTTAGCACATGGGACAGCCTGCATCCGTACCCGCACCTGCTACACCTTACGGAATTTAAATATTGATATTAAATTTAAAGTAAATCCGGACAGCGAACCCAGTCAGCGTGTTTGCCAGACTGACAACAAAAGCAAGCTACGCATGCCGATGCCGGTATCTGGATGGGTAACCGTTTCATATTATGAGGCTAAAACTAGTAACAGACGTTCCGTTTTGGCTGGAGCCGACCAACCGTCAGTTGCAGTCAATACTAATCGTTATGCAGTATAAAGTCCCGGGGACGTGGTCGAACATCCGACCAAGATCTGCTCGCCCACGTATCTGAATTTATCCAAAAGCGACTTTATTTTTTACTTTGTAAGGATTAGTATCGACTGCAGCTGACGGTTGGTCGGCACTAGCCAAATCGGAGCGTCTGTTAGTTGTATAAGACTCAATACACACCGGAGTGGCTCAATTCCCATCGCCAACTTCGTGGCTCCTCTATTTATTTATGAAGTTGCCTCTATGTACTTATTTTAAGAGGCATCGCAACACGTGCCTCGTATATGTAGCTACTGGTGTCGAAAAATGCTTTTAACAACTTACTTAGTAATTGAGTTATTTCTTTGTAAATTGTAAATTCTTTGATTATGGTTTACGTCTTCGGGCAAACTACCTGGATATAGTTGAAGGTACTCAACCTAAACACATAAATGCCTTAACTATATCGGTGTATATCGGGCGTACCTGAGTGTCAAAACTCAGTGAGTTTTTTGAGTCGCTGCTATAGATCCTGGCTACTCAGGAGTTGCAATTATGGGAATGATGGAGCCTACCTCATAAAAGAAGGGTGTGGACCCCTAGGCGCTGTAGGTCGCACTCCGTTGCCAATTAGGACAGCGCCTTATGGTGGTAGACTTATCAGGCACGACAGAGTCGTACCACTAGTGAAAATTTGAAAGTCCAATAACCACAGAATCCCATTTACGCCACCAGACGAGTCACCGGCGCAGGTGACAGTCCACAAACGACGGCGGCTCAACGACAGCGAGTTGTCTCCCGCCACCTCACCGGAGAAAATGGACCTTGCGGAGCCTGTGGACAGAGCTGAGCAGATGCCAAAACAAGAGAGGTACAACATAGAATACAACCTGCCGTTTCATCTGCTCAAAGAATCCAAACTTTTCTTTTATCCCGAAATCATCACATCCGAGGAGTCAATCTCGCTTTCCTGTACTCTTTTTTCTCCACTTCTCCCGGTCTTCGGCATCCTCACGCCAAAAGCCGATATATAACCCAGAAATATAAATTAAGAATCTTATTTCTCCATAAGAAAATAGTGAAGACTCCAGACAGTTTTTTTTACAGAGGAATAAAACTTCAAACTATTTATATTTCAAAAAAGATTAAGTTACGATAAAAATCAATTAATTCTCTCGAATAAATAAAGTCATTGGTAAGTGACCGGGTAGTGGCCACTTTCCATCAGATGGCCCGCTTGCCTGTTTGTCTGCCGTACTATAACATAAATTATAATATTCAATATCAGACTACCATACTCCTTCCAGTTTACCGATCATATACTACGGCGCCCGCACCCACAAGCAGCTGCAACAGGTCATCAAGGAGTTCTCGAGGACCTGGTACTGCGGCCAGGTGAAGATGACGGTGCTCTCCAGCAGGGAGCACAGCTGCATTCGAGAGTTTGACAGGAAACTTTGGGGCACGAAGAACGATATGTGCCGCGGGTGCACTAAGGTGAGATGGGGTGGCGTGAAACTTGTAGCGACATCTATCACTCCAATGGGGAAACTCATCAATACTTACATTACGAGTACACGAATACAAAGTTGGCAAGCATCCGCACATAGATGGCGCTGATCGCTCTAGAGAAGTGTGCCTGCTTCCGCAGCGTAAAACGAACGATTAACTGTCGGACCCTGGTCAGAACACCCGGCCACAATACCCTTTTCAACTTTGACATCCTCGCTTGCCATCATTAGAGGCTACCTTATATATACCTTCTCGGCCAAAAACCCTTCTGTTGAAGAGAGGGATTGATCTTCTCCTCTTTCTTCCTTCTCTCGGCCTGCTGTCTGTCTCAATTATTTTATAAAATAATAGAGAGTGGCAAATAGACAAGCCGGTCGGTCTCCTGATGATAAGTGATCACCGCCGCCCATGGACATTCGCAACACCAAGACGTCGCGCGATAACTTGGTTATCGTCAACCAAATTGACCTGACAAACCTAATTGGGACTATTACCTACATACTAATTTACCGTACTGACATATTACTATACTGTGCGGTTACTCGATGACCTGAGTGGTTCAGTTGGTTAACATGCCGGTCTACCACGCAGAAGTCCCGGGTTTGATTCCCGCCCGAGCAGAAACTGAAATGATGAACTATAATTTATGTTACGGGTCTGGGTGATATTTAAAATAAGTATGTATTTTAAAGTATATACGTAGTTTATCAGGTATCTAGCACCCATACCACAAGCATTGCTTACTTTAGGAGTAGATGGCGCTGTGTGAATTGTCCAAGCATATTTGTATTTATTTTTATTTATATCCAGCATATTATACTCTTCCAGCACACATCCACAGACAAGACCCCCAAGAAAGGCGAGACGAACTGCTTGTTCTACAACAATAGGGAGGCTCTGCACCACAGCTCCTTACCAGGTGCCTTTGACCTTGAAGATCTGGTGGCAGCTGGCGAGGAGTTAAGCGCCTGCCCATACTACGCAGCCAGGGCGATGGCAGCAGCTTCTGAGATAGTGTTCTGCCCGTACAACTATCTGATCGAACCCGGTATCAGGAGTAGTGTAAGTCCAACTGCCATACATCTGGATTGCCTTCCATGACCTTACCTAGACCATTGAATTAAATTATTGTTTTATTTTTACCTTTTACGTGTTTTTTACATCTAAAATTGAAATGTATTTCACAAGATTTAAGAAACTTTTTATTTGTTTTATTTATTCATTTATTGAATATAACCAGGGCACCGCACTGGCAACCATTATTCGCAATCAGTTATTAAAAAAGAAGTAATAATCTTGCTACGCAATTAGATGCCCAAAAAGCATATCTGGCAACCAAGTTTCCCAACCAGTCGTTAAAAAAGAAGTCATAATCTTGCTCCGCAACTACTTGACTAAAATGAAAACGCCGGTTTTACATGAGGTTGGAGTTAATCGTTTGGGTAACACTAATGTTCCTGTCAACCTAGTTCCTTAAGGAAATTCAAGCGGAAGAATTCCGAGAGTGTGATTGGCGGTCCTAAATACTTTGACCTGCGCAATTCAGGCAACTGAATGTGTAACCATGATTCTGTAGCTGAACGATTCGAAACCGTTTCCGAACGATTCGACACGAAATTCGTGAGCGGCGAATCCGTGTCGATCGATTCGAAAACTGTTATTCAGAATCCCGATAGCTTCCACGGAAACTCTACTCCCTATAACATATGAAAATTTCATCAAAATTAACTGAAATCACATTTTCCTAAGAACTTTTGCGGGGTCCTTTGTCGATTCCGTATCCGAATCCGATTTCCGAGCCATTGTGAATACGGCTACTGGTCAGGTTCCTCTGTCAACAGGGTTACGGAGGTCAGATGGCTTCGCTCCCTGTAATTGATTTGCAAAATCACGGATCATGGTCAAGGCGGATCCCGGGCCCTCTAGAGCACAACCGCCATGATTATTTCTATTTAATATTATTGATTGATACGATTATTATATTATTAGCTTCTCCCATCAGATGCAAATCAACCTCGAAAACAACATCCTGATAATAGACGAGGCTCACAACATCGAAGACATCTGCCGCGATGCTGCCACCACCAATATCGCGAGGGACGACATACTCGCCGCGCTCAAGGTAAATTAAACTTTATGGTATAGTGCATTGAGTGCATTTTACACCGCCTACTGATAAGATGACTTATTCTCTGCGCTTAAGGGAAAGCAAACTTTATTTAGGAGGACATTAAGTGCATTCTTCACCACCTACTAATAAGTTCCCGATGTCTTACCTGACAGGTATCTGCGATGCCGTATCTTTTATTTTATACTAATAAGAGGTAGACAACATCACATATATCCGTCATCACATAAATTAAAAAAGTAATATTTACTTATTTACCATACGCTCATCATTTTATTGTTACGCATAATCTTTTCCAAAAAACAATATAAATTGTGTGAATTTTTACTCTACAGCACTCTTACACTTACTCTAGTCGCATTGATGACTCACTATATCCTGAAAGCTAATGAGATTTAATGTGATTTTCCAGGAGTTGCAAGTAGTGGCCGAGTACCGGTTCTCCAACCAAGAAGTGTCTTCGTACGTTGACAAGCTGATACGGGCTCTACGCTGCTGGGATGATTGGTGAGATTATAAGGACAAGCATCCATTGGTCAAGTCAAATATAGCAAATATTCACCATAATCACATTTCATGACAGTCCACTGCGAGTGACAATAAGCAGCTTTTCAGTTAACGTTTTAAGTTGCTGTCCATAAGCAAGAGTTGGCGCGCGCGTAACTTTTGGTAGCACTATTGAGATAGTTTAGCAGCTAAGGACGGACGTAGGTTACGCGAGATATAATATAAGCTCAAGATATAGTGCAACATGTACATATACAATCCGACACTATACAGGTACAATCGTCCACGCGATCGGAAAACTAGTCTCATTATACATTTTAAGGGTATGTTCCGGGTTTCCTACCGCGTACCTCCTCGTTTCCTCAGTCGTCCCGTGATCATGATGCATGCAACTGTGTCGAAATATCGGGCTACTCGTCAACAAAGGTACGCGGTAGGAAACCCGGAACATACCCTTAAAATGAGTGATAATAACCGCGATAGTTTAAAACATTATAGTCTTATTATACTATTTAGTTCTATCTACCATCCTCTTTCCTTCACAACCAGGTTCGGCAACCAGTCCCCTTTGGTTGCGAACAAGTCGGCGACCGACGGCGAGGCGGCACACCCTTGGCAGGTCGACCACTTCCTACAGACGCTGGATAACCACAATATCGGCGAGAGGCAATATAAAGGTCAGTTGTAATTTTCAGGGGATGAAGCTAGTATTCAAATTATAGGTCCTGCACCCATTCCGTTAGGTCAGCATTAGCTGTCACAAGTATAAGCCGAGTATAAGTCGAGTAATCAAATTGCCAAGGTTTAACTACTTTGTTTGGATAGTGCGTATCCAAACGAAAAGGATACTAAACCTTAGTAGCGAGCCAGAAAGTAATTGGTACATTTACCTGTTGCTCTCGTGAAAATATATTTGCATCACGCTCGCGCGATTCTGTACAGTTACAGGTCAATGTTCAAATTTCTGCCTTGTCCGCGACTTGGGTTTAGATGTCGTCAGTATCGGTAAGTTGGCATCCGTATCCGAATACTGCACAGGGATATATAAATTCTCAGGATTTGTGTTTTGTCGACAACCTCTCGAAAACTAGATACCTTTTCAGGTATGTTCCGGTTTTCCTATCGCGTACCTTTGTTTAGTGCGTGACCATAATGCATGCAACTGCCTCGAAATATCGGGCTACTCGTAAACAAAGGTACGCGGTAGAAACCCGGAACATACCTTACTTATGTGTGATAATAATTGATACCTTGATACCGCACACCGTCAAGTTGTCATGCCACTTGTCAAGTCACTTGTCGAGCAGCATGAAAGTGAGTGGGCGGCATAAATCATTGTGTACTCTGAGGCCGGTTTCGTAAACATGTGTGGAATGGCGTAGTTTTGTATGCGTATTGTATGCAGGATTCTGTCTATATTTCTTTGGTCTGAGTGTACTGTATCCCATTGTAGAGTTCAGCGAATGCGCAGGCGCCTTCGTCCGGCGCCTTCGCGAAGATCCCCGCGCGTTGGTGGGCGCCACGCAGCACTCCGCCACGCTACTGGAGAACTTGGACGCCATGCTGGGTGAGTAGCACTGTGGGACTACACTGGTTTTATTACCAACCCATTACCACTAGTAATTTGTAATTTCTTTGATTTTGGCTTCATTTAATTCGAAATTGGTTGCTAATTATTTTTATTCCATTGTTTTTCGAATCACGTATTAGTAACGTAAGATAATTGCTATGGAGGTGTGATCTCTCCTAACACAGATGAAATATCTTTGCCTACTGGGTGAGATCAATCCAATGTATCTGTCGCAGCCATCTGGTTAAATCAGCCATTTAATGAGAAGGCTAGTCCGTTTATGAAACGCCGGCATTCATATGTTTGCCTAGGCCGATAGTTGATTGTACTACCAACACTCAACATTTAACTAGTTGGCTTATTCTAAGCTAACACTTTGAAGACGGCTTGCGTAAAATCAGACAGATGATTTAAATTTTGTTCAAATTTTATCCACTTCTGCGCTGGTAGTCACCAAGACAAATTTGGAGTCAAACAGCTCGCCCTATGTGAGAATGAAATGGTAGCGCCATCTAGTGGTACCGAAATGAAGCTTTTTCTCTATACTAATTTCGACTTACGCAAACGCGACAGTAAAATAAAATCGAAGCAAAACTACCATTCAGCCCTCAGGTGCAATGGCGGTCATAGGGGCGCTAGTTCTTCCAAGTCCGCTATTACTAGTTATCTTAATATTTGAATGCAATTCGATTACAAATAACAAGAAACCAAATTGGGTATTCTGCTAAAACTTGTAGGTAAGTTGTAGACATCTCTCCTTGGTGTTGCCAGCTGAAATATACCGACCAAGAGACTGCACAAACGAACGTGAAACTGCATGATGTATTTGCTTTAATTATTTTCCGTTTTTTGTATTTTAAGTATCTACATTATATTGTCCGCAATTAAGACCCTTGTCAAATATGAGGAGAATACCGTGTTAACACACAATCGAATCGAGCTACGGTTGTAACACCAATCGAAAACCAATCTTATTTGTTTAGTCTTTTATTAGTAACAGAATACCAAACACATATCAAACCACGATTGAGCTTCGGTTGCGATCGAATTACACTTCGATCTAATCATTAGTAACTTTCCGGACTCGAGGCCCAGGTGACATGCTTGCTATTTGGCTTTCTTCAATTAAATTTTATAAACACAGCAGCCCCTTTTCTGGGCTATTACTGACACGATGACTAAATTTGTGTACCTATTCTTGTTGTCGTCTAATACATTGTTTTTCGTAGGTTACCTGTACCGAGAATCCGGCAAATACAAGGAGGATTTCAAGCCAGTCTTGATCCGTGCCGTGCCATGGAGGAATTCATTCAGTAATGTATGTTTTTTGCTATTAATGTTCAATTTTCTCCATAATTGTCGCAGTGTTTGAATATAACAATGTAAAATGCTGCCCATTTTCCAGCCTACTGAGACTTTTGCCTCGAAAACTTAAGTCGCCTTGTACGACACCCACGAATGTAAGGGGTTGGTGCTATTCTACGCTGCCGGACACCGCACGGCGGACACTTGTCTATTATTGTATTAAAAATAGCTTGATTTTTAATAATTGACGAAAACATGCTAGATTCTATCAAATCTACGTCAAAATTCCGTTTTTTATTGTCATCTTGGCGTTAATGTCCTGATTGTGCTCACGCACGTGAGGGCCCGGAGTCTGTCTTGACAATGATCCAGGATTTGTCTACTTTTGATGTGTATATTTATGTGATATACTTTTTTTTTTCTGTGCAAAATAGTTGAATTTTTTATGAGTATAACATAAGCTTCTAATATGAATATTGTGAATGTTCTCTATCCCAATAGGATCCGGAACGTGGTTGCCACAAACCTTTCCATCCCATCGGTCATCGCTTCTGCCACTTCAGTTTCACGATTTTAACCCCTACGCCTATAACCTTAGACTCAATTTCCAGTCCACAGCCCCCGAAACACTCTCCCTCCGGCTTCTCTGTCTCAGTTCGGCAGTTGTCTTCTCCACTCTGAAGGTAGCGAGGCTAGTTGCACTGTCTTCGGGTACGTTGACGCCACTGCACAGTCTACATTCGGAATTGGGGACCGAGTTCCCGCTGCAAGTCAGTCCGAATCACGTTATTTCGAAGGATCGGGTGAGTAACTGACATAGACACTTAGATGTGATTTATTTTGACATTATAAAATGTAAACAATGTCAACATATTTTAAATAAAACAATATTTTTTTAATTAAACTAATGTGACAAACAAGCTTACGGCCTGCCTGCTGGTAAGCAGTTACCGCAGCTTATGGACGTTTGCAATGCCGGGGGCATCACCCACGCGTGATGTGTATGTAATACTTAAGTGTAATACAAAATCCCCCAGTCAAAAAAGACCCCAGCTACGACTTTATGCAACACCGCGCGACATTGGCTCTCTGTATGTTCTCTACCGTCTGTACATCTGGGAATGTTCCGAAGAACTGTGTAACTTGGTGCCACCGTCACTTATCCGCTACCACACCCTCCGACGATGGGATAGATATCATCCACACCATCTGGATGTCTGTCATCCAACTAACGTATGAGCATCGCATGTGTAAGATGTGGAATGAGATCTCTCCCGAAGTCTTTTCTCTGCACTACAACATGGGGTTCTTCAAAAGGCATGTCTACAGGTACCTCAAAGGCCGGCATCGCATCCGCTCCTTTTAGGTTGCAGTTGCGGTGGCCACTTTCCATCAGATGGACCATCCATCCGTGTGCCTCTCTAGGCAATAAAAAACACATAATACCGAAAAAAAACCCACAAAGGAAAGCAAAGGGAAAACTTCGTTCATTCCACATCTTGCACGTGTGCGGTAAAAAGGCTTGCGAAGTTTGAAAGAAATACATGCATTGTTGCTTGGCGACAGAAATAAATAAGGCAATTGTACTCACCCAGGTGGACTCTTTAGGCTTAACCTCTGTCCTTCTCTATCTGATTTGGCTTGTGTCTATCTGTCTGTGGGTGTGTAGGACTCTTCCTACCACCTGTTGTCCTACTTACTTTGATTTCTGTGTGTGCAAGCGATGGGGGAGGCCTATGCCCAGTAGTGGGAGTCTTCTGGCTGATATGATGATGAAGCGATATTCGTCTCCCAACCCCTCAATCTTTAAATGGCCTCCCAGGTCTGGATAGGCACTCTAACCAGTTGTCCCCGAGGCCTGCCTCTCCAATGCCGTGCGTCGGACACACGGCAGCCGCGAGCCCAGGACGCGGTGGGCGCGGCCGTGCTGCTGTGTGTACGTGTGACTCCGCACGGGGTACTCTGCTTCCTGCCTAGTTACCCGCTTATGGATATGCTGAGGGAGCGGTGAGTCTAGATAATAATAAGCATCTTGGTGTCTGGCCGTGTGGTGTCCGCCAGAGTAGAATAGCACTGCAGTGTGGCGCTTACAGGAGCGTAGAAATGATACGAAGTAGCTCGCGTATAACCATTTCATCATCACAGCCCATAACTATTAGGTATTCTGCAGGACTAAAGGCCTCTCCCACGAAAGGAGAGGTTATTGCCATAATCTCAACGCTTGGCAGGCGCGTTGGAGATCGCAGTGTTATAAGTATAACAATGGAAAACGCTGCTGCCCATTTTCTAGCCTACGGAGACTAGATCTTTTGCCTCGAAAACATTAGTGGCCTTGTACGACACCCACGAGTGTAAGGGGTTGGTGCTATTCCACTCTGCCGGACACCACACGGCTAAATAATAATAATGAAGAAAAAAAAAAAGCAATCCTTGTTGATATTAAAGTAGACGTGTATAGAGTTGTAGGGGATATATGTAATAGTAAAAATGTGCTATGTAAACTGGGGGTGAAGACCTGGTGTCCTGTAGTACAGGTTGTGCACAACCTATAGCAGGCGCCAGTCTTCACACAAAGTTTTGTGTTAAATAATCTAAATTTGTATTACTTAAAAAAGCCTGTATAACACCCCCTACATGACTACTTTGTGTGAAGAAAATAATAGTAGTTTATGCAACTGTCATATAAAAGGGGGTATTAAAACATGAGTGTCTGTTGGCTCGGCTACGCCTCGTATGATAATAGTTTGACACGAGTGTTTTAATACCTAATTATATGCAGTTGCATACACTACTTTATCTACACTCATATTTTTATGTTAAAATATCGTACCTATAATTTTCTCAACTTTGCTGGCGGGAAATTCACTTAACTATTTTCACATTTATCTATTTATTTGCTTAAAATAAGGAAAAACATTCACAAACACAAATTACAACAATTACAAAAAATATTCTGTTTACCGGGAAAATAATGACACAGAATATAAACAGGAAAATTTAAATTTTGAATTTGAATTTGTTAAAGACATCTAAGTATTCAGCCTACATTACGCCGTGTCCCGGCGCCCGACAAATAATTAAAAAATAAAAGTGTTGTATAATGATTAAAAAGTTATTTTACTCTACAGCTGTAATGAAAATAGTATGGGAAATGCTGTATCGAAAAGTAATTTTTATAAATTTTATAGTCTGGCGTGAAAAAAGTGTACCCTTAAACGACTGTTTTCGAATATGAAATTGGAACATTACGCTATGAGTGTAGATAAATAAAGTTATATTATTATTATTATATAAATAAATATGCTTGGGCAAATTCACACAGCGTCATCTAGCCCCAAAGTAAGCAAAGCTGTGATGTTATGTCGCCTAAATGTGCAGGTTTCCTCACTATATTTTCCCTCATCGTAAAGCATCGGTTTTGCTGTTTGGCTACCGTATGATATAAAAATCTTCAAGATGCAGACTTCCTCGCGTTGTTATTCTTAAGCCGGACACAGACATGTGACAAGATGTGTACACATGTTTCTACAAATGTTTGTACAACGATATTTGCAAAAGCGACTTCCCACTGAAATATTTGTACACATATTTACAAATAGGCCTCTCACACATAGGTTTTGCGCATCTTTGTACACATCTTGACATACCTATGCCCGGCTTTATAATCACGTGGCCACAGTGTGACGTATAAATAAATTTCTAACCACATCAAAACACCTGAGTGGTTCAGTGGTGAACACCGGTCTGCCACGCAAGAGGTCCCGGGTTCGATTCCCGGCCGGGCAGAAATTGAAATGATGAATTTTAATTTCTGTTACGGGTCTGGGTGTTCTATGTATAATAAGTATGTATTTAAAAAAAAAGTAAATAAGTAGTTATCCGTTTTGTAGCTACCATAACACAAGCTTTGCTTACTTTGGGGCTAGATGGCGCTGTGTGATTTTGTCCACGATTATTTATTATTATTTATTAAAAAAGTCTCATTAGCGCGAAACTTGCGTCATATGCATAGGAAGAAGTCACTTGGCTACTTTTCAACTATAGTATTAGAAGACAATATATTAGGTAATTATTTATGTGTCTCAATTACTATGGTATCCAGATGGCAAGAAACCGGCTTATGGGCAGAGCTGAACAAGGAAAAACACGTATTCATGGAGAGCAGGAACACAAGGGACCACAACGACATTATGGAGGTGAGTTTACCTCCAGGAAATCTTCATTATTCTAAGGTTTAAGTTCTGTTACACGTCTTCGCCCGGCTTGCACCAAATTCGTATAAGAATTTGGTGCAAGCCAAAAGAAGTTAAGCAAAAAGGTCGAATTTCTGAGACCTTGCTTGAGAACTTAGCTCATGCGCCAAAAAAAGTGAAATGTATTTCTAAAAGAATATGCGCCATTTTTATATCACTTATATTGTGTTACGCGTCGCTCCATTTTTCAAAAGGCGTGATACAAAAATTGATCTTATTTTAGACATTCAGTCTATAGATAAAACCTATTACGGAGACCTTGTTTGCTACAGATATCATTATTTCATTATCAAGTAATGTACTCCGAAGATTTCTATCAACAAGTTCTTCATAAACAAGATACACTTCGCAGCAGGATACATTCAACAGCAAGATACAAGCTTATCTGTTGTTTACCTGCCTGATTAAAGATAATGATAATAATGACCTATTTAACACTTTGTGTTGTCACTTCCTCCATTCCTATGGATTAAATTGGACATTCCTATCCATTATTATGGATTATAATATCACTTTTTGTACACTAGTTCCACTTTATTATACAAATAAAAAGTACAACACAACAACAAATATAATTTCAATGGGCAACATCTGCCACGCAAGAAGTCCCGGGTTCGATTCCCGGCCGGGCAGAAATTGAAATGATGAATTTTAATTTCTGCTACGGGTCTGGGTGTTCTATGATTAATTAGTATGTATTTAAAAGTATTTAAGTAATATATCAGTTATCTAGCACCCATAGTACAAGCTTTGCTTGTTTTGGGGCTAGATGGCGCCGTGTGAATTTGTCCACGAATATTTATTCATTTATTTATTATAATAAAAAACTGTTCATCTTACAGGACTATTACAAATACGTCGGCACTCAGAAGGGGGCGTTGCTTTTCGCCGTCTACCGAGGCAAGGTGTCGGAGGGCATGGACTTCAAAGACCACCAAGCACGGACCGTCATCACCGTAAGTGAATCGTATTGCTATAGACAGAGAGCTGAGATTTGAATGACTCCTGACGTCATATGTCATTTGGCGGTCGGACATAAATCCACGGGTAAAACTGTTTTATGGGTAAAATATCCTTCAGAGGGATGAAAAAGATGTGATGTCCGGTAGTTGAATAATACCAACCGGCGATATAAGGCGTCTATCGTAGCCAAAAGTTAATGACAACTGACAATAGCTTCGATCTCGACAACTTTAATGTCTTGTTTGAGACTAACCTTCCAGGAAATTCGTAAACGTAAAAAATATACAGCTGCGTTTTCTGTCGTGTATTTTGAATACTGCGGTCTCCAATACTCCTGCCAAGCGTTGAAATTGTGGCAAGCCCTCTACTAATATGAACTGTTATAAATTGTTGATCAAGCGGCGGAACTTTACGCCTTTTAGCTGTGGTCCAAGTGAGTCGACCCAGTCCACAGATAAAAAGCGTAACATTGGTCGCGTTTCTATAGTTTTTCACGTGGAAGAAACGTGTCTCAAACTCAGAACCTAACATAGATACAAAGAATAATGTTTATTTGGCAATTTCTACAATATAAATAAACAAAATATTTCTTACTAACTTAAATTAGGTTAAATATTGTAATATCATGCCAAACTAGACTTCAGCTCAGACTTTCTGATCTTCGTTGTCCCCAGGTGGGCGTACCATACCCGAACACATTCAACATGGCGGTCAAAGAAAAGATGGCGTACAACGACAAGTACCACGCTTCGCGGGGTTTACTGCCCAGCAGGGAGTGGCTGCGGGTACAGGCCTACAGGTAAGCCCTGAGAACCTATAAAAAGATGACTAATGAGTATCGGACTATCGCAAACTCCTAGCACTAGTAAGACTCAGAGCATCTTCTGCAGACTGAAGGGTATCTTGAATTTTCTCTAGGAATTGGGTTGACAGGAACATTAGTATAACCCAAACTATAATTTCTCACATAAAAGAGGCGCAAGGTCGTCGAGTTACGGAAAATGTATATACATAAATATAATCTAATCTAAGACTCAGAGCCTTGTGCTCTGAATATTTATGCACAAGTGAGTCAAATTACTTAAAGTTAGAGGAGTTCTCCAGTAAGGAGAAAGAAAGAAATTATTTATTATTATTGTTACCGGAAGAACAGGTTACTTTGGCTCTGGAGGGTCAGTTTAGCTTAAAATTGAAAACGATAAATTTTCCCCGTTAACGCATGTTACAAGCAAATAAGTGATCACCTTGGCGGGTTGTGCTTTCGCGCGCGATGGCCTGGGGTCCGCCTTGATCCAGGATTTGGCAGCGCAGCTTATTACTGTGGAGTGACTGCCATCAGTAAGCTAATTACGTAACGATATTACCAGCAATTTTTCGAATACAATTATTGAAATTGTTACTTTTGTGATTCCGTATCATCGATATCATGGATACAGTTGCTTACAAACTTCCATTGCGATAAACTGACACTATTAAATCGATCATACGTAATCGCAAAGGTAACTATTTCAATCATTGAAATCAGAAAATTCTGTATAATCTATAATAATACCCACCAACCCACCCAGGGCACTAAACCAAGCCGTCGGTCGCTGCGTACGGCACAAAGGCGACTGGGGCGCCGTGCTGCTGCTAGACGCCCGCTTCGCAGAGCCCTACTACACGGAACACCTCTCCAAGTGGGCTAAGGAGATGGTACGTACGAACACTGCTAGGCAGAGCTGGAGGAAGAGGTTTCTAATACAAAATGTAGTGTAGAAATGAACTGAGGGGATAAAAACAAAATAATATGAGACAAATATTTTTTTTACTTTCAATTAAAATTATTTAGAATCATATTTATCATATCGTCATATTTACGTCGAAACTAGATTAGAGAGGGGGTTGACATACACTTTGAGTGGTCACCTTGGGGGGGAGAGAGTACAAATAGGTCACTTATATCATACCGGCCCGGTCTGGTTTGAAAACGCCTGATTTATTATTTTTCCGATTGGGCCCTCAGTTAAAAATTAAAAATAGTTTTTTCACCGACAGTCCTACAACAATTTTTAAGGACATTTTAAACTGCGGGTCCAAGCGCCTGAGGAAAACTATTAATTTTAATGCATCAGTCGTTTCGGCCCGCAGGCCATATCCGGGCTAGGCCGAAACGCCTGAACACTCCGACAACGACAATAAGGACCGTGAGGCGTCAATTATCTTTTCTTCAATATTGATTCCCTATTATTAACGAGTTAGTTCCTGTTTACGCCACAGACAGTATTAGGCGCTGTCCTAATTGGCAACGGTCGTGCGACCATGGTCATACAACGGACGTCGCCCGACCGATAGCAGACCTCAAAACTGCTCGTCAAACGACCGTTGCCAATTATGACAGCGCCGTATCGTTGTTATGCCCAATTATTTTTCTCTTTCTCCATAGCAACGTCCTTTTCAACTTTCCACTTCTTGTCCACAGCTGGGCAACAACCACCACACATTCGACAGCCTCGAGAACAGTGCCAACAGCCTGCAAACCTTCATGCAGGCCATGGCCATAAGGGAAAAAGATGAAGACCCGTGACGCAGCAGTTTCTCTTTCTTATCATCAGCCAGAAGACGCCCACTGCTGGGCATAGGCCTCCCCCAGAGATCTCCACAAAGGCCGGTCCTGTGCCTTCCGCATCCAGCTGGTACCTGCGATCTTTACCAGGTCCTCGGTCCACCTTGTGGGAGGCCTACCCACGCTGCGTCTTCTCTATGTACATCTCAAATCAACTCTTCTAGTGAAAGTTTTTATGTGATATGCATTTGTGATAATAAATATTTGCTTATATAATGGTGTTTGATTGGAAAATTTATCTCCCTAGGGTACCTAGCCTTGGTTGTGTGGTGTCCGGCAGAGTAGAATAGCACCAACCCTTTACACTCGTGGGTGTCGTATAAGTAGACTAATGTTTTCGAGGCAAAAGATCTAGAGTCTCCCTAGGCTGGAATACAAGCAGCAGCGTTTTCCATTGTTATAATACAACACTGTGATCTCCAACCCGCCTGACAAGCGTGGAGATTATGGCAATAACCTCCCCTTTCATGGGAGAGGCCCGTAGTCCTGCAGTGGACTGTTATGGGTTGTGATGGTGGTAGGGTGCCTAACCTATTACAACCAGTGTCAATTAATGAAACCTTAAATCTATGGCGCTGTCCTAATTGGCAATGGTAGTGCCACGGGGGGTTTTGAGGTCTCCTATTGGTCGGGCGACGTCCGTCGCACGACCGTTGCCAATTAGGGCAGTGCCTATAAGGGAAATGGGTGTCGTCAAAGACAAAAATATACTTCAATATATGTTTTATTGGTATAAATAAAAACTAAATATTATACAACAATGCTTAAATAGAACTTTGGTTATGATTAGTAGTGAATATGGTACCTATAATAGTAACTGGTACACAGTATAAACACTACTTTCATTGTTTTCTATGATTTAAACAGAAAGAAAAAACTAAGGCGACAACTTAACTAAGTAACTAAAACTAAATAAACCTAAAATCTTAATCTACTTTCGTATTAGAAATTATGTGTCAACGGTTAGGTATGCATTACAATATAAACGCTACGAAATATTTCAACGCTATTTAATAAACATACTGAAAGAATAAATATTGACCAATGTTAATTCAAATGGAGTATATTTTGCTAAGATCAACTAATCATCATTGTTTTTGTGGATGTGTTGAGTTCAGGTTTGGTTACGAAAGTGGCTGGAGGGTTTAATTGAAGCTAATATCCCGCAACCCTTCATGGTGATCCTACCATACGAGCAACAGCTGTGAGATTAGAATCAGTGTTAGTTGAAGCAACCTGTAAGTCCGGCCATCCGGTCTATGTGAATAGAGATATTAAACAGATGAACTATTCGTCAGTCCATAAAAGTTCACTGCGGGACTTAAACCTCCTCTACATTAGTACAGAGGCGTTACCATAGTATCCTCGCTTGGCAAGCGGGTGCCATTGCAGTGTTTAAATACTCAACAGAACATACCACTGGCCATTTTCTGGTTTTACTAAGGTAATAGATGTTCTGCAAAGATGCAAAGTATTGCCACTATGAAAAACATTAACCCAAAAAGTGGAATTATTTCAAAATCATTTATACAGCGTGTATGTGTGTGTGGCCTAGAACCGTGGCAAATATTACGGAGGCTCTATAGGTCACCATTAATTTAATCATTATGGTCCCAACTAATTAAATCAAAACTTTACTTTTTGTTCTTTAAAAACTTAATACCTTAACTTAACTTCTTACTAACACTATGGATGTATCTGTCTGAAATAAAAATTTTCAATTTCAATTTTCAATTTCAATTAATCGTAAACTCGTAATGTAATGCAAACAAAACAATAGTTCCGCTCAACTCGGAACATCTCGTTTCTATCTTTTTTATGGGTTGTGTCGGCTGATATTGTCTTATGCCCTGTATTTTTTGCCTTTTTTGTTATTTAATTTATAATATCTATATTACAGGAGCAGCAAATAAGTCAAGGCTGACGAGCTATAACCGTCTGATGGCGAGTACACGGAGCAAGCGGAGCGTCGTGAGCGACAGGACCAACAAGAAGCTAGACCCAAAAATCGTGTTAAATCGCCTAAACTTGATTCTCAGCAGCTCACTCCAGCCAGGAAGACAAAGCAGGGACGCTGCATGCATAGGATCTCTCCGATTCCTTCGCTGCCCTAGACGACGGCACGAGATCTCTTCGGGACGGACAGTGAGGCGACGACGATGGTGCAGATCACACAGCCTCGACATTGGGTAAATAAAAAATTCAGCCCCTCTATTCGTATTTTACACGAAAAATTGCTCGGGGTCAGCAAAGCGATGAGAATAAGCTTGGGTCGCATTATGTCGAGCTAAAGATATACAAATGTAATAAAATAGATAATATATAGCCTCTAAATAGATGGCACAATGCAATTGTAACCATTAAGAGCAGGACAAATGATAATACGGAGGCATGGCGCCGACTTTCAGAATTTATCGCTGCCACACGAAAATAAATTCGTGACAATCTCCCTAAATTTATTAATTCATATTTCTAAGTATTGCTTTTTTAAAGATGTATTTCAATTAGTTCTTATTAATTCTTGTTATATGGGTGGTATTTCCTTATGATGGTTCATCATCACAGCCCATAACAGTCCACTACAGGACTTTGGGCCTCTCCCGCAAAAGGGGAGGTTATTGCCATAATCTCCACGCTTGGCAGGCGGGTTGGAGATCGCAGTGTTGCAAACATAACAATGAAAAACGCTGCTGCCCATTTTCCAGTTTATGGAGACTAGATATTTTGCCACTAAACGTTAGTCGCCTTGTACGACACCCACGAGTGTAAGGGGTTGGTGCTATTCTACTCTACCGGTCACCACACGGCTATTGATGGATGGTTATTCAATAATATAATCTTAGCTGATAATCTCAACGTCTTCTCGACTATTTATTCATTATTTTTAAACACTTGTTATCATGTCTATATAAAACAATTAATCAAATGATCAATTAACATATTGTTAATTTTTTTACAGTCCCACAAAACCTTCATAAACATCGGCGCTCCCACATTAATGATTCAATGATAAATGACCATACAATGATGTTATATAATTAATTATTGCCATGATTCAATGATTGTGAATATCCATGATAGAATCCAATGTACATGTATGTAAAATTGAAATACCTAGACATAAATATCAATATCACATGACAACCAATATCCATAAATCAAATAGTTTAATCCAGACCCAGTTCCAAAATATACATATTTACAGCCACAGCATTCAAAAACAGAAGAACTGTACAAGGAGTTAAGTACCTCTCCCCAGAGGACTTCTTGCAGGATAATAAAGATCGAATTATAAGTCTATTGAATTTATTATGATTGAAACATGACTGTATCAAAGTAAACTTTGAGTTGTTTGCCAATATTGTGCTACCACAGTCTAGCCAACAACTATTAAAATCATTCAATATGAAGTATGAGATTGTGTATCTGTGATACTGATATGATTAATTTATATTACCATGTAATAGAGACATTTAAAATGAAAGTTTCTGAATTTGAGCATTGTGACTCAGGGTGGTCTTACATATCTATAAGCCACCTTGAGATTATCATTAATAAGCATAGCCCAATGAAAAGTGGATCTTATTTAGAGCTGCCTCTACCAATCAAGAATACCAAAAATTGCTTAAATATTATGAATACCGATATTAAATGTTTTTGTGGAGTATCGTTGCTGCATTAGTAAAAGACATCCTAGTAAAAGAAATGTATGCAGAATGAGTTCGTATCCACATTATTCATTCGTATTATGTACTGAAGAAATGACTTTTCCTCCTTCTTTTAATGATATCAAGTTATTTGAATCAAAAAATCTCGAAATAAGCGTGAATATATATGGATTAGATAAAAATACCTTGTAACAGGACCACTATATATGACAAAAACTAAAAAAGAAAACCAATTTTGTTATATTTTGAAATAGATAATAAAGGACATTACTGTTTAATAAAAGATCTCGTTCGTTTAGTAAGACGACAGATCACTCAGCATAATACAAGAACATTTTTATAATAGTCTAAGTATGAGCCATATAAGCGAGGATGACTACAATCATGCTTCATTAGTTTGGAAAAAGATTATATGAGATTTTCGATACAATTACGATAATTTCCAAGGGAATAGTTCATATAATTGCGGACATTTGTGTTTAAAATTCCTAAAATCATTTTGGGTTACACACTTATTTAAAAGATAAATGTACTTAATTTATTTGAAGTCAGTCTGCTACTGTCTATTGTAATGATAGAATATATAACATTATTATATAAAGATGATTAGATTTAATAAAATATCAGCGGATAAGATAAAATCAAACATTTCGCCGTCTATTTCGAAAGGAGTAAGACGTTTCAGACGTCGCTTAAGATTTAAAAAGATTACAGAAAACAATAAAAAGTTTCTAAGTGCTCTTGGGTTACAAATAAAAAATGCTTCAAATCGCAGATTAAACACATTACGATAATTCAATCGAAAGTTATAAGATCCATAGTTATAATCCTTACAACAACAGTTAAAATTAACGATGAAATCAGAATACCAATTCATCAACAAGATGCATATGTATTACCATCGGCTAGTTCCATTTACATTGAAGGAAGGTGCTATGTTCAAATACCATTTGGCTTATACGGTTTTTAAGCACATGCTTGGACTCGAGGTATTAAAATTGTCATTATGCACTGAGAAATAATAAAAAAAAAAATGTGTAAGTAACAAGGACGCATTAGGAAAAGTAACAAAAAAGAATATTAATTTTATTAATAACCCTGTAACACATTGCTATTTCAAGATATTCGAAATCGAAATAGACAATAAAAAAATGTGGAATTACAGCCACGATAAAATCATATATTTCAATGAATAGTGGCGATAGTAAAGCTACTGCTCTGTGGAGCTGAAATTTAAATGGAACAAAAGAAATAGATGGATATTTCAGTGTTATACTGCCATTAAATAAACTACTTGGAGTTGCTGAAGATTATAACAAAATAATTATTAATTGTAGACATGAACTCATTTTACACAGAAGCAGTTCTGTATCAAATTGTGTAATTACAGATAAAAATGATGATATATTTGTAGATCTTATACAAATTTTATTGTGGAGACGGTCTCACTGACGATACAAAATGATACTCTTGCAGGCGCGGACCCCGGGGGGTGGCAATGGGTGCAGTTGCCCCCCCCCCCCCCCCCTTACTACTCGTATACTCGTAACTACTCCTAACTTATCGTAAAATTAGCTAGAGCTTAGACACTACCATCGAAGCCAAACGAACACTCTATAAAAAATTAACAATGCAGTCTTTCATACGCGGTCTCAAGGAACCGCTCGGATCTCGTATAAGGTGTATGCGCCCGGATACCGTCGAAAAGGCTTTGGAATATGTACAGGAGGAATTGAATACCATGTAGGTACCTACAAAATCGCAATGATGGTTTGCCAAGACAAGTACAAAACGCGTCAAATTACAGACCACCGGTACATACGCCAATGCCCTATAATTATTCTGTACCTAAACCATTTACGTTCTCCCGAATATGCACAATCCCTCGCACCCACCACGCTTTAATAATAATACCATGCAAAAACCTCATTTTCCTGCCTCTAGCCAGATGCGCATGCCTACGCGCACGCAGCAAATATTCGGCGCACAGCCTCATAACTACAACCGACAAAGCAATGTATTTAGACTCCCACCTAAACCCGCTTTTAATCATCACGCACCGAGACCCATGAGTGGCGTTAGTCATTTTGCGCCCCGAGTTTTGCCTCCGACTACAAACGATTGGTCGAAACAAGGGAATCCACCCCCTTCAAACTATTTCAAAACTCGCGACGTAAATGTTAACGAATGTATGCCATATGACGATTACATAACTTATTACTGCTCCGACGACAATTACGGCACTGACTCATATTACACATACTATGACCCGAGCGGTGATTATGATTACGATAGTTTAATTCACTATCAATACGATTCCGCAACGCAGGAATCGCCCGAGCTGTGTTACAAGCGACACGAGAGCCAGGAGGAGGCCTCTCAATCTCAACCCTCTTGCTCTAATAATAATCATCAGGATTTTCAGAAGGCCAATACTTCAAAACCTTCAAGATAGAGGTCAACTTACAAACTCAAAGACAACTTCCGTACATTCAAACTTCAAATCCCTCCTTAAAATTGCTAATAAACACGGGTGCCAACCAATCATTCTTGAGCCCCGACGCGGTACAAATATATTATTCGCATTTATCCTTAAATTATGACCCATTTGAAGTAACTAATATTCATGGTACAAGTAGATGTAATTATTCAATAACCCTGCCTTGTTTTAGCGACTTCAGAGACGAGAAGGAAATAAAATTATTCGTGTATAAGTTTCATGAATTTTTCGACGGACTTATCGGACTGGATTTGTTGAGCCAATGGGAAGCGAAAATCAACCTAAAGCATAATCAACTTGTTACCCGGACTTCGACAAACTCAATAAAAATGTATAACTCCAGAAATGTTAATTACTACGAAGACGTGATTCCCGCGAAGCGTTCGAAACTCGTACGCTTGCCTATTGATGCACCCGACGGCGATGCATTAATTCAGGATCAAACACTCTGTAACTGCCTTATACATGAATGCTTAACGACAGTTAGTAACACACATGGTATAGCTTCGGTGGAAAACCCTACCGATTATGACATAATCTTCTCATTAGACAGGCCCGCGGTAGCCGACGTATTTAACGCCGTGTCGCATAATATCGAGTACACTTGCACCGAGTCGAACATGACACCGCGCGCGAAAGAAGTTATTACTCGGCTTAGAACTGGACATTTAAACCCGGAGGAAACAGCTAATCTTGTACAACTCTGTTCACGGTATTCTGACATATTTTATATAGAGAGCGAAAACCTAATTTTTACGAATAAAAGAAAACATAGTATAAAAACTATGGACGAAGTCCCAGTTTACACAAAAAGTTACAGATACCCTTTTGTGCATAGACAGGAAGTAAAGGATCAGATATCAAAAATGCTTGAACAGGGGATTATCCGTCCTTCTGATTCGGCCTGGAGCTCTCCAATCTGGATAGTACCAAAAAAGGCCGATGCTTCCGGTAAACAAAAATGGCGGTTGGTAGTCGATTTTCGAAAATTAAATGAGAAAACATTTGATGACAAGGACCCTATCTTTAACATAACCGACGTACTTGACAAGTTAGGGAGGTACCAATATTTTACCACATTAGACTTGGCAAGTGGTTTCTACCAAGTAGAGATGAATGATACTAACATCCACAAAACCGATTTCAATGTGGAACATGGACATTTTGAGTTTTTGAGAATGCGACCCATCCACCTTTCAAAGAGAAATGGATAACGTTCTAAGAGGGTTACGAAATGAAATATGTCTTTTGTATTTAGATGACATAATTGTGTTTAGTACCAGCCTCCAGGAGCACATGATCAACCTGGAAAAAGTGTTCCAACGACTTAGGGAGTCCAATTTTAAGATTCAGATGGATAAGTCGGAATTCTTAAAATTAGAGACTGCTTACCTTGGCCATCTCATAACTACGGATAGTATTAAGCCAAATCCAGACAAAATAAAAACCATAGAAAGCTACCCTTTGCCGAAGACTATTAAACAGATCAAACAGTTCTTAGGTCTGGTAGGGTATTATCGTAAATTCATCCCCGACTTTGCAAAAATTTCAAAACCACTAACTCAATGCCTAAAAAAAGGTAGATCAATTACGTTAGACTCAGATTACACAGCATGTTTCGAAAAATGCAAACAACTATTGACTAATGATCCTATACTACAGTATCCGGATTTCACCCGCGAATTTATACTGACGACAGATGCATCCAATTACGCCATAGGTGCTATTTTATCACAGGGCACGATAGGCTCCGACCGACCAATCTCCTTCGCATCTCGCAATCAGAACGTACGGCCATAGTCTGGGCTACTAAATACTTTCGTCCGTATCTTTATGGAAGGAAATTTAAAGTGATTACGGATCATAAACCACTCCAGTGGCTTATGAATCTAAAGGAGCCAAATTCTCGACTCACGAGGTGGCGATTAAAATTAAGTGAATACAACTTTAAGATAATATATAAAACAGGCAGGACGAACACCAATGCTGATGCACTTTCTAGGATTGAATTGCATAACGAGGAGACATGTTCACTGTCCGTTAATCCTAGCGAGCACCCAACAAATCTAGACGACTCTCGCACTGACACCGCCCTTCTCTTTCTCGCAAGTACTACTGGCCCAAAATGAGAGAGGGCATTACCAAATTTATAAATGAGTGTTCCGTCTGTGGACAGGCTAAGTATGATCGAAATCCGATCCGACCTCAATTTAATGTAGTACCACCGTAGTAGTCTTTTCACGTACATCCAGTACACATCATTCTATCCTAGGCATAGGTATATTAAGTTATCTGACCTTAATGGTCTGTAGCAATGGCAGCAATTATTAGATTTAGACTTACGTGAATACTATGACGTAATCGAGACGGGATCATATTACATGGATAGTAAGATAGTAATCGTATTTAAAATCCCTATAACATCCCCTCATACATACGACCTTCATAAGTTATGTATAGCACCTAATAGAGATAAGCAAATCCTTATCCCACCTTATCCCTTAGTAACAACCAATGGTAATATGTACGTGTATATAGAGGCTGAATGCCCGAAGTACAATACTCGATATTTGTGTCAAAAGAAGATAAACCAGCAAATAAGATCAGAACCAGGTTGTATCCAACAGCATATCACCCGCCAAGTGGTTGATACATCCTGCCAACATATTACTGTGACATTGTCAAAAGACTCCATGGAAAGACTGGATGACCGGAATTACGTGATGGTATTCCCCCGACCTGCAAAGATTCAACTCACCTGTGAGCGTGACGAATTCAAAACCTTGGAGGGAAGTTTCCTCGTCACTATTCCTCATGAGTGCTCTCTGCGTACGAAAGAACTCACCATCTATAAAAGTAACAACCGTGTTGAAGGGCAACCGATGAAAATAACCAATATCCCAACAAATCTAAGGATGGCATCTTCGTCTCAACACCCCACCAACCTGGTATCTATTAATCTTAGCGAACTAAAGAATATCCAGGATAAAATAATGTCTCAACCACCCGTTCAATTGGAACAACCATCAACGAGTATCATTTACCATACCACTCTCCCATTCTATGCAGTACTACTTGGTACATGCACAATGACTATAATTGTATTATGCCGAAAATACAATATAATAAGAACATGCATAGAAAAAAAAGAAACAAGAACTCAGTCCAGAAGTCCCAGAATACATTATGCGAAACCAGGACCTGCTCAAAACCCCGCAAAATTTTTACTAAACGCCGAAAAATAGTTGCGGAACTTCGGGAGGGGGGTGTTACGAGATCATGCTATAGATGCATATGCTGACTAGACCAGGCCCCAAGCAACGGCTGAGATGGCATCCGAGGCACGCAGCGTTGTCCTAAATCTCATCCGCGCAAGTAAAGCGCTAACGCCGTGCCTCTTCTTCTGATCTCACCTCGATCCGAGTCGTAGGCTTAATTAGTTTAATTCTTAATTTAAATAATCTGATGTTCTAAAATCTAACTCAATTAAATTATTATTAGTATTAATCTTTGGTTTTCTTTGAGTCCTCCGGCTGTGAAATCTATAATTTGATATTCATTGTTTCGTATCGTGTTTGTTTGCGTTGTGCATAATAATATCTATAGCCATTTATTGGTACTAGCCATGCCACAAGGCTTGGATAAAGGACGAGGTGGCCAGGATGGAGATATATAATATCCCGCCTCACTTTACACTTTTCTTCGGCTTCCTAAGCCACCAAACGCCCATATTGCATGGCGACCCTGCCAGTGCAGAACGTAACTGGCACAGTCGATAAGATTCTCGTACGCGAGTATGAACGATATTTTTGAAAATTGTCGCACGGTAGATACGTGAGCCGTCCGGGCGGGTATGAATCTCCATTATCGGGAATACTGAACCAACTAGGATCCAGCCATCGATTAACGAGAAAGCCTATTCCGCCTCACTTCACACTTTTCCTCGGCATCCCAACCTACCAAACGATTCAGTTGCATGGCGACCCTGCCAGTGCAGAACGTAACTGGCGCAGTCGGTTGGATTCTCGCGGCACATGCGCAGATAGTGCTTGCGGGTCGTTCATGATTCGTATGTAATTCGTCCGGGCGCGTATCAATCTCCGTTATCGGGAATACTGAACCAACTAGGCTCCAGCCATCGATTAACGAGAGAGCTAGAAATAAAGTGATAAAAACACTTGTAATAAGTCCTTTTAACATTATTCCAGTAACAAATCATTCATCCCTCCGAAAATGGAGACTACGAAATATGTTTTTGTATGGACCGATGGGGCGAGAAAACCCTTATCAAGTGATGAACCCTTATCATACGAAAGTCCCTTAAAGTACTGGAGAGACCCGAAGAGCTTTGAAAATTTCAAGTTAAAAATAACATCAACAATATCAGTCGACATATAAAAACCTGCATTTATTTTACAAGACGAAAAAGTGAGTGACCGGCTACAGTCGCTATAATAGTAACAACCGTGTTGAAGGGCAACCGATGAAAAAAACCAACATGCCAACAAATCTAAGGATTCTCGTCGCAGCATTTCACTAACCTGGCGTCTATTAATCTTAGCGAACTAAAAAATATTCGAGATAAAATAATGTTTCAAACACCAATTCAATTCGAACAACTATCAACGAGCACCATTTATCATACCACTCTTCTCTTCTATGCAATACTACTAGGTACATGCATCATTACTATGATTGCACTCTGCCGAAAATACAACAAAACAATCAAACAAATACAAAACATTAAACGGGATCAGTCATTATCATCCCTCGCCTAAACCCCTAAACACTCACGACAACTATAACACACTACAGTTTATAGTCCTTCAAGCCCGATTATTGAAAAATAAGACAGTACCTAGGCTGAAAATCCACTACTGCAAAGTCCAGAACAGAACAGAGCTACGTGAAACTTGCTAAATTTCAGCAAGGACAGCGATTCAGCAATACCTGAAAATACGTTTAGAACCTCTGAAAAATATTCAAGCGAACCACGAGATTTTGGTGGACACGTAAACGGAATAGCTAATATTTCGTCAATAAAGTCTACGAAAAAACATACCTAACTGTGTACGAAAACACTAAAAATAAAAATGACATGGACTTAAGTCTATGGACACTAACACATACTAACAAAAAAGAAGTAGCGCAGCAGAAAATGTTAAGTCTTACCGTCACAAAGATTCAACTCACGTGCGAATGCGACGAATGCCAAACCATCTAATAAGGTGACAGACATCCTCGTCACAGTATCCTACTAACCTGGCAATCTCAATTGGAAAAACCATCACGAGCGCTTTTTCACCACTATTTCCATTCTCCGTAATATGACAAGAAATCAGATATCTTTATAATTTTCATAATGACTTGGCAGAGCTAAGAATGAAGAGGACGCATATTCGACGGAACCTCATCCGATAGTAGTGTTTGTCGCCATCGAAAAAAAAAGGAAGCAAGCCGATAGCCCTCCTTGCCTAGCTATATCCATAAAGTAGATATGATCATGTCGTCGATAAGACAGCCGGGTGTGGAACTGAAAATGACTACCAAACAAGCCCATGAACTTCTGCAAAAAGGTAAGGTAGCGCTAAAGCTGGCGAGAAATATAAAAAGGGAACAACGCTCGAATTGTATTTGGCTTTAAACCCACCAAACGCTAACATTGCATGGCGACCCTGCCACCCTGTGAGCATGTAACCCGATAGTTGTCAATATCCAACAGCCTTCAGATCCTATTTCAGAGCACTCCTCTCAACATACAACCTAACACCCGAAACCGTTGAGACGTTGAAGACACCTGAGGATTTGAAAGCCACAATAACTACCTACACACAAGCAATTCAAGAAGCGTGTGATAAGGCGATTCCTAAGTTGGACAATAGAGAAGAGATGTAGGACCTCCATGGTGGTCCAAACCTCTAGACGACCTTAAGAGAGATGTACTAAAGAAAAAGAGAAGAATAAGAAACGTAGCCCCCACCAGAAGACAGCTGGTCACTGATGAGTACCTACTAGCCAAAAAGGACTACCAGACAAAAGCTGAGCATGCTCAGACTGAGAGTTGGAAAACTTTCTGGACCATATAAGAAAAGGAAAGCATGTGCAAGGACAGCCAAGAGACAGGAGGACTTATTCCTGAGAAGTGTAAATTGCACAACTCTGTAGTGTGTAGTGCACGCCTCACCCCCTAGGGTATATATTTAAGATAGCATAGGTAACTCGATTCATTATACGTCTGAACCTGAGACATTGCGTATTATTCCAACATCCCGTAAGCGCCACATTGCAATTTTAAGACCGAAACAATCAGCGGGGCTCCTGGCAGAAACCTTCTATCCCAACGATTCGGAATCGACCGATCATCCATACTTCACTCGGCTCCGTTAACTGACGGGAGGCAGACCGGCTGAGTTCGCAGACTTGCCGGGGGACGACCCACCATTTATAACAGCAGAATTGAATTTAGTTCTTCAGGCATTAAACCCTAAGAAAGCCCCAGTCATGACAGATTGACGGCAGATATTTGCACTACAGCCATCTAAACCGACAGGAAGGTGTTTTTGGCTCTAGCCTATATGTAGTGTGTGTACACCCCTCACCCCGCCCTAAGGTTATATATAAGATAAGTCATTAGGTAATAGGAGACATTATACAACTTAATCCCATCCGTTGCGTATCATTTCGAAACACATCGCAAGTAAATGCCTGTCTGCCACGTAATTTCCTAGACAGTAGAAGTTAGTCCACGTAGTTATTATACGGAAACCGGGAAAAGAGGATTACACCCGTCCAAAATCCCACAGGCCAATCGGTTGGCTGCCAGTCCTAGGAAAAATAGTTGAGAAGCTTTTGGTGGACCACATACAGTGTCATATTTTTTCAAATGTCAACAAACAGCAGTACGGCTCTTTGACCTTGTACGGTGCAAACACCGTGCATTCGGCGCGCTGTCGAGTCAGCGCTATACTTTATTCTATTTATAAGCTAGATTACATATTGTTAGAGTTAGTTGTCCACTGCACACCAAAAAGTGTACATCTCAAACCAACAACCATTAAATCAATCAGTGTTCAAATTAAGTTGGTATTACTACCAACCTTAAGCAACCAAGTCTACACTCAGCTTTCTTCGAGCACTGCACCACCATCTAAAGCAAAAATAACATTCGACGAAGTGCGCGCAAAGAGCCTAATGGTCTTATAAGAAAAATGTTATTTAGTCAGGTTAATTACC
The DNA here is from genome assembly GCA_905147135.1 of Blastobasis lacticolella. Lineage (NCBI taxonomy): Eukaryota > Metazoa > Arthropoda > Insecta > Lepidoptera > Blastobasidae > Blastobasis > Blastobasis lacticolella. The sequence continues at coordinate 6,839,843 of LR990056.1, forward strand.
TGTGCGCCACAATTAAAAAGCTTGTAAAAAATCATAAAGACCTTAAATGGAATGAGAAACTAGCAAAAGCTGAAAATCCTGGGACTGACATATGGCGTATAGCTAAGTCTCTTAATCCAATCTCACAAGTTATACCTCCCTTGCGTAAAGATGATGGCACCACAACTGTTACAAATGAGGACAAATGTGAACTGTTTGCCGATACATTCGCACAAAATATGACCCTTACTAGTTGTTGGACAAGCGACGCCGATACGGAAAATACAGTTGGGGAATCAGCTGTTTTAATTGATAATCACTGTCATAGTGAACTTACTTGCGCCGTTACACCAAGGGAAATAAAAAAGTATATTTCAAATCTAAAGTCTAATAAGTCTCCGGGTAACGATAATATAAGCAATATTTTAATAAAAAACTTCTCTCAAAAATGCATTGTTCTACTTACAAAAATTTTTAATGCTTGTCTAATTCATGCATATTTTCCACAATGTTGGAAAACAGCAAAAGTTATTGTAATTAGGAAATCTGGAAAGGATCCTGGCATGCCGAATAGTTATCGTCCAATTAGCCTCTTACCATGCCTTGGTAAACTTTTCGAAAAAGTTATAGCGCATCGAATAAACAAGCTCACAAATGATACCCTGATCTTAGAACAATTTGGATTCCGCAAAAATCACTCGACAACACAACAACTTGCGCGTGTAGTAGAACACGTGGCTCATCATCTTAACCTTGGACAATCTACTGGTATGTTTTTACTTGACATTGAAAAAGCGTTTGACACAGTTTGGCATGTTGGGCTGCTCCACAAACTTCGTGTCATGAATTTACCCCTTGGCTTAATTAAATTAATTAAATCGTATCTCGAGAGTCGCTCTTTCCAGGTTCACATAGGAGATCTTGCATCTAGACCGAGGATCATGACCTCTGGAGTGCCCCAAGGCTCGATATTGGGACCGTACTTATTTATTTTGTATCTAAATGATATACCGAAGCAGGTGCATACACATCTCGCTGGCTACGCTGATGATACAGCTGTCTATACTAGCTCCAGTGACATTGATCTTATTATTAGTCGTTTACAACTCTCCCTAGATTCCCTTTGCAAATACTTTACTCTTTGGAAATTAAAACTTAACAAAATTAAAACTGAAGCAATACTTTTCACAAGAAAGCGTAGATTTCCTATAAGACAGCTAGCAATAGCAGACTACAAAATTCCTTGGTCCAAGTCAGTTAAATATCTAGGGTTGACCCTAGATAGTAAAATAAATTGGACGCCTAATGCAGAAATCTTACATCGAAAAGGTCTTGCAGCCATGAATGCCCTAAACCCTATATTTAACAGAAAAGCGAAGCTCAGTCCCAAAACTAAGCCAAAAATATACTCAACCTTAATCCGTCCCTGTATCACTTACGCTGCTCCTGTTTGGTCAAGTACTTGTGAAACTAACCATAAAAAACTTCAAACTATCCAAAATCGAGCTTTAAAAATATCTCACAATACTAGGTTTTCAACCTGGTTTCATCAATAGGAGCAACTCGTTTACAAAATCTATCGTATGCTAAAACGTATCATCGTTATCGACTACCGCACCATCACTTCTTGCACAACACTACGTGACGTAGGCGCATCGACGCGCTGGCCGATACTATTGCAATATCGTTGTTTATTACGCGCTCGATGCATTATTGTATGCAGTTTTTTTGTGTCTTACTCGGCAGTACCTACATATTCTCTATAATTATTATAAGTTATTTTAGTTAAAGTATCTGCCTACTTATCTTACACATCCGTATCAGTTGATATTTTTGTGAATAATAAGTAATGCTAATGTACCTATTGTCGACATAGTAAAAAATGTAAGTTGAAACCAATCCTTACATACCTAAAAATAATGTAAATGGCTGTTTGCCGTAGTGTATAAAGATTGTTAGTGTTTATTTTTTTTAACCCCATTGTTTAAATAGTTATAAAAGCAGCAATGTATGCTTATAAAATTATTATATGTTAAACTAAATTAGTTATTACTAATTATTTGTAAAAGTTTATGTTAAATTAATAAAGACTTTTTAAAAACAAAACAACCATCTAAAGACTGTACGGCCACCATAAACCGTACATCTTTATGGTCCTTCGACGATTTTGAACCACCAACCTACAAGAAACCAGTCTTCAACTCGAAGATAACATCAAGAAAATAATATCACTAATCCATTTGACGTCGATCAGTGCCCGTTAATCTAGTGACTTCTTAATCAAGCATCAAGATGGAAGCCCTGCTGGAAAACCAGAATCAAATGATGGAAAAAGGATGGAAAAGATCGTAAAACACCAATTTACATCAAGAAGCGGATTTGCCTTTTGGATCAGTATTGGATGGACTTTATGGGAAACCATAATTTAAACTCTGCCAATTCGAAGATAAAGACTACGCTTACTTCAAAGAAGATAATTATCAAAAAGTCAACAATTTTTACACCGTAGTTCACACTTATATCAGCAAGTATCTCGACGACTCTGCGATAAGAGAGCAACCATCACCGAGGGCAATTTCTCCTAGCCCTGGGACCTCTGCGCAAGATCAAAATCAACCAAGAACACCTCAAACACCATCTTATCAACCTCCGAATCTCATCGTACCATAGAATATATAAATATTCCGGATAAAATCTCAGTTTCCTAAAGATGTAAAATTAAAAAAATTAGATACAAAAACCCGGCTCTTCAGCAGCGGCCAACCCCATCAACACCCGAGGACATCCCATCGTAAATACAGAAGCAATTAGCGGATCCAAACTCCTTCAACAAAGAATAGCTCAGGAGAAAGCGCAGCTGCTAACGAAGAAGCTAAAATACGAATCCCCGCAACTCTACATGTTATGACACTCGTAGTGTCGATCAGGATAAAGAAATGAAACTTTTGGGTCTCATTATGGATAACCAAATTAACGTTCAAGTCACACGTTACCGCTGTTTGCAAGAAAGCCATGAATCAAAAATCAAAATCAAAACCAAAATTTTTTTATTGATTAGGACAATAAATATCTCTTTCAATCGTCAAAAAGGAGGGGGATAGGAAAGTAGGAAGGAAACACACAGTGACACGCTGACCGCCCTATGACCGTAGATAAACGTATCCCTCGCCAACCGAACCGTGCTCGACAATGCCAGGCAGAGCCGGAACGCTATATTATATTATATAGGTATGTCTAGTATAATTAAGAAAAAACCACCTAAAACTACAGCAAGAGTAAGCCAGTCCACCAAGGCAGCACCCGTTCACGAGTATAACGCAGGGCCCAGCCATCGTCCAATTCAACCATATTTGAGGGAAAAGAGCGACCCGGCCCCCACGCCACCATACACATGCCATGCCATGGACGTGCAGCGAAAGTAACCTGGAGCCTAAACGTAGAAATTACCAGAACCATATACACAGCGGTAATTGAGCCCATAGTCATGTATACGCAAGTACGTGGTCCTCAGCCACGGAGCTACAAATGATCAAAGGCCAACTAAACACCTTGCAAAGAGGATTCGCGCAGAAGATCTGCAAGGCATATAGCACGGCCTCGCTCACGTCGGCTCTAGTCCTATCGGGTTTGCTCCCGCTGGATTTGAGGATACAGGAAGCCAAAATACAAAATTAAGAAAAAACCCACACAAGACTATCTACCATCCAAAAGGGAGCTCGAACAGAAGGTTGACCAACAAAACTTTCTTCATCCATCAGCGTTCTTGGTGCCGGAATACGATCTCCTAGAAGACACGAATCCCGAAACCCTAGAAACCCATCACATCTGCGGGCCCCAGATTTTCACCGATGGCAGCAAGATAGAAGGCAAAGTAGGAGCTGCCCTAACATGATGGGACCAGGGAAAGGTGACGTCGTTTTCAATGTACAGTCTGGATCCGTCTTGTACTGTATTTCAGTCTGAATTATTAGCACTGCACAAGGCAATGGAGAAGCAAAGTGGTCGCTCTGTTGTCAACATCATGAGTGACTCTAGGTCAATATTGGATCTAATGAGCAACCTCAAAGTGACTTACCCCCTAGCCAATTCTATCATAAATTGTATGCGAGAACTCAAACAAGAGAAGAGAAAAGTTCGCTTAATAAACCTAGTGGAAACTCTGTCCGTTTAAATAAATTATTTTTATTAATTCCTCCGCTGCACTCAACTTAATTGACGCAGCCGGTAGGATTTCAACAGTTGAATCCATATTCATCGTCCGTTTCTACGGTTAAGTTGAATCCACCGAACAAACAAATATATTAAGAAGAGGCGAACGTAGTCCCTGAGGAGTCAAGCAGCGACATCACGGAACACTGTAAAAACAGAACATACACGGGACTGGCCGAGTCAACACTGCACAACACAGGTACAAGATGTCGATAAACACACCGACAAACACCTCAACGATCAATCTTCAACTACCGTTTGTATAGATACCAGAAGTACGCCACGTCATCAGACAAGAAGACAAACGACTCAACCTGCGAAACGTGGACTTTAGTGATATCAAAGACATTATCAACAATGCAAAGTTTAGTGTCAGTGAAAGTCTTTCGGACGACTATATGTATGTGGTGAAAAACATAAGTGTATGGACTATTCTACTCTATTCTATCATTTTTTATTATCATTACTAATTAAATTCAAGTTATATACAAAATGTATTTATTTTATATTAATAATATATTATGATAATAAGCCGAAGTTGTCCGAAACCGTCTTCAACACCTTCGGATAATTTCTCTCTTAAGGGGGGAGATGTTAAGGTTGAGCAACCCTCACAATTATCATTCGTCATCATCCTCAAATGTAGAACGAACGTCATAATCTATATTGTCAACGCTTCACTATTTTAGATATAAATATTATTATTTTTAGATTTAGATTATTATTGTCCTTAATAAACCTAGTGGAAACTCTGTCCGTTTAAATAAATAATTTTTATTTATTCCTCCGCCGCACCCAACTTAATTCGCGCGGACAAGCTTGCGAAGACATGAGCCTTGAGAGCAGACGCCTCCTCAGACTTTGACAAAATACCAAGAGAAATATCTGCGAGGAATCTGTTCGGAAATGGCAGGACAGATACGAAACCTCCAGCACAAGATCGGTTACAAAAACCTTTTTCCGGATGTAAATGAAGCATTCCGGATAGTAAGGATGGTAAAGCCGACGCTAATTCCAGTGCAAGCACTGACAGGACACGGAGGTATAGCGGAATACTTACATGTGTTTAAGTTGAAAGACAGCCCCGAATGTGTATGTGACCCGGACATCATTGAGTCTGTATGGCATATAATCATAGACTGCCCCCGTTTTCTAGCGGCTCGACATGACGTACAAAACCGCATAAACTCAAATTCAGGTCAGGGCTCCACAGAGTTTTAACTGATGAAACCAAACGGCAGCATCTGTTGGATTTCATAACTTCAATAATTAAAATAGTAGTTGCCAGAAACAGCACTATCATCCCGGGTACGATAAAAACGACGACTCAAGTCACAATCCCTGTACCGTGAGTCCTTTTTTCGCCCCGCACCAAACCACAACAAACCAACTATTACAGTATGGGGAGTCGGGAACACCGCGAGTTAGTACTAGGGCAGTGGTCAGTTCATGGACAATAATTACGAACGGTTGTGTATAAACTTCTGCAGCGCCATGGCTGGGAATAGAGTGACGATTTCACCTGGCCTCGCCGTTCTCCTAAATGGAAGTACTTTCAAAACGAGCATGAAGCGCAGCACATTCAATGCGCTTCCTGATATAGAGGTTGCCAGTAAAAAATATCGTCTGGTGCGATCGTAGAATAAAACGATTGCGCTATTCGAGGGAAGCACTGATGAAACCCAGTTCGCTTAGGCGTGCTCAGTGCTTACCAGTTTTGGAAGGTAAGGCAGCAGTGCCTCAGTCGCACCCTGCATAATAAGTGTGGATGCCATGGTGGTAGGGTTTGAGCTATGTAAGGCTGTAGACTACGTCGGGTGTATCAACGCCTCGAAACATCACGAGATCATTGTGTATGAGGATAGAGTTGCAAACCTCAGTTTCCTAAAGATGTATAATAAAAAATAAATATACTAAAACCCGGCTCTTCAGCAGCGACCAACCCCATCAACAGCCGGGGACATCCCATCGTAAATCCAGAAGCACTTAGCGGATCCGAACTCCTTCAACAAAGAACAGCTCAGGAGAAAGCGCAAAAGGAAGCCGCTGCTGATGAAAAGTCTAAAGCGAAAAATGGCTTCAGCGCCCTAATAAGGACAATACAAACTTCAGTACTAGGGACTTCAAAAACTACTAACACACAGAAGATAGAGAAAGCGTGGTTGGAAGAAGTCACCCACAAAATCACCACAAAGCAACATCTCGAGGGCCAACCATCCATAGCCTAACAACGTGAAAAAACATCATGCAATCCTACCACCTGGGTAGTCAGTGGATGCTCAAAATGAGACTCGACGATTCAGAGGCCACCGTGTATAACAACGGCACATCCCAAGTCTTACACGGGAAAGAAATGTGTCACTATATAGCGGCGTACAGCGCGACCGATGGATTAATTGACGTGGACGAGGACGAGACAAAGCGAACCCGTCGGACAATATTCAACACTCCACCGTGTGACCCGATAGTTGCCACTGCCAGATGCACAAAGATGATGTTGGATGACAAAGTTTTAAAAATGGTAAACGCCATCGTAGGAAACCTCGAAGACAACAAAGCTCTTGATTCGTCCCAGAGTCTCCGGATGCGGGAAACCACATAGGTTGTAAAGCGTTTCGAGATAGGTGAAGACTTAGTAGTCACCCTAACCACAGAGGCGGCTGAAGATCTCAGGGAAAAGCTTTCCCATCGTATGGGAAATGACGCAAAGTCCTGTGTTCGAACTCCAGCGTCACTCCTCGTAAATGGCTTAGGAGAGCCAGGGAAGAAAAAGTGTAAGCATATAATGGTTGACAAGGCTCTCATTAACCATTTCGGAGCTATAGTGATGGCGATTCAACTAACGGGGGCTGAGAAAGTCATTCTGATAGGGGAAAGGAACCAACTGCCATACATCGACATGCTGAAACTATTCACAGTAAAATACAATAAACCAGATCCTGTCCAAAATATTAGCCAAGAGTTGTTGTGCACACATAGGAACCCTATGGATGTCGCTTAAGGTCTTAGCTATGTGTATAGCGGCATCTACTCGTCTAAACCTCTAATACGATCCTTAAAGTTGAACGGCTACAGCTGCACGACAGCGTCTCGCATGCAGTAGTGGCAGTGTCGCGGCATACTGTCAGCTGCAATTAATTTTATTTGACCTTCTGTAGCACAAAAAGATGTTCAGTGTAGAACAACAACTTTATAATTCAATAAATAAACCTAACAAAAGCATAGCTATGAAAATTAACAAATACCTATAAAAAAAGAAATACCCAACGGCCTAAAGAGCTAATGCTAGATGATTGATTCTACAAATAGTATCACCATACCAAGGAATCTCGGTGACAGCCAAGTCTGTGTCATGGTAGACGCCAAAACTAACTTCTGAACCTTCAATAAATCTGATCTATTACGGGCCAAAAATCTCATCAGCGGCGATCTGAAGTAAAGAAGTTCTACGAATCTTTCATCGAGTAAACTTGAGTATAATTTTACCATCCCTACATCAGCCTGAAGGAAGTTACTGTTCATGGGCCCTAGGGTCCTCTTCCTTCTCTCTTTGGGCTAGCAGGTTAGCTAGAGTAGGTACGCGCAGGAACGAGGCCCCAGCGGAATGAAACTCAAAGTAAACTCAACATCTATATTGTTCATAAATACTAGGTCCACAATCACGGAATATAGACACTGCTAGAAATAGTCTGATCTATTCAGTACAGTGGAGCTGTAAGAACGACGCACGCGGAAGTCCGAGTGAGCCTCGGCGGATGGCACGGTTTGCGTGTGCTCTCTATGCCGCGTGTTAGCAAACTGAACGGCCGCCGCGGGCGCGGGGGGCGAGAAGAGTAGAATCAACGCTCGGGCCGACTCCCGCGCGCCTCGCTGAACTTGTGTGTGTGAGTGGGGACGATATTCGTCGCCACACCACCCACCCACGGAGAAAACTATTCCCTATTCTAGGTTGCTCATCATCGATTGGAGAAGCAGTCATGATTAGTTTTGCGGATCGAGAGGACATCGTAAGCGGAGAAAAGGTCAGGGTGACGGCCCACGCCGTGAAAGTGATTTCAGGGTTCCTGCCTACAGGAATGGAGGACGTATATTCTAAGCTGCGAGAGAGCATAGTGATATCATGTGCCAACTGGTTACTCAACGTCAACCAATCTGAGACAGTAGAGTATTTCACCCAGGAGCCCCAAGGTGCGTCCTCGACCCCCCTCGGAACAGGCTTTGGGGTTAGTCAAGGAGCCGACGATCGAGAACAAACCGGTATGTTTAAAAAGATGGGCCGCAGGCCTGGCTGGGGCATCCAAGACCAATATATTAAACGACACCACAACCCACTCAATATGGAAATATATTGTCGATATGAAACCCTCTCTTTACAGCTTTTCCAATGTGAGGAAATCTAGCTATTAAGCGTATCTACAAGGGAGACAGAGCCGCGACTCAGAGCCTTCTAAACCGAGTGCTGTTTTAAGTCAGTTAGATCTAGTATACAACGATGCATATATGAAGTCTGTAAACTTAATGAATATGTTTACTCAGTCTGGGAGTCGTGCACTCGAAATACCTTCTGTAGTTCGAGAAGCGATGGAGTTAAATGAGGTGTTGACACGAATTAAGGTACAGGAAGGGAGCAATTACGCTTTATGTCGGTTGGTCAATAACAATAAGTACCCCGACTTAAATCACGCTCACTTCCCTAATCTGTATGCGGCAACATTGGAGTGGGCAAGGAAGTCCAAAAAGATTCAAAAGAACTATGTGGGTAGTCAAGCCCTCATAGATCAAGCCGTCAATCTCGACATTGTTAAGAAGGTACTCAAGATGTCTTCAGGCTCAGTGGCCACAGGTGATCTAACCAATAATCAAAAAGAATGGTTGACCACTAAGGGGTATAGAATACCAGACACCCCCTTAGCCGATGTATTGCTATATGAGGACGGGTTGAGGAAAAGAGGTCGAGCGCGACCAGAAGTAGACGCATCAACTGATTCAGAAACCGAAGCCGACAACCGCCGAAAACCGAGCCCTATCCGCAAGAGACATCGGTGTCAATAGAGCTCAGATACGGGAACTCCAGAACCATTCCAGAGGATCATCCAAAGGACTCCAATCATCTAACACAAGGAATGGTCTCTCCCCCTACTACCATTTCTTTAATGTCTTTAACTCTGTATAAAAAAAAATTGCTAACACGCGGCCGCGGCCGCGCGGGGCGAGACGAGAAGAATCAACGCTCGGGCCGACTCCCGCGCGCCTCGCTGAACTTATGTGTGTGAGTGGGGACGATATTCGTCGCGACAAGCCTATGTACTATTTCAGAACAACAAAGACTGATTGCGGATGCAATAACCATCAAAACTAATAAAAGGTATCCAGACTGTCCAGTAATAGAGGTTCAACATAAACGCGAAAATTAAAATGCCAAGGAACAACTTCATCAACAAGGTATATAGGTTATAAATTCTCATAAGCTATTTGTAATAAAGACTACGTCTATTTATAATTCATTTGCCGTCTTCTCGTCGTCCATGAGAAGATCCACAGATGTGCTAGAAAGACTTATCCCTGCTCTATTTGCGGGAAAACCACTAACGTTAGCAAGCATATGGCGGAAACATTTGCATTTGCGCGGTAATCCAAGCGGTCTCACAAAAGGCACGAATGGCTATTCTCAATGGCTTGCTGGTACCACAGCATGGAAGTGTATATTGGGTATGTATATAAAGGCGAATAAATGCGGGGTATGTGTGGGGTCACCCTAAGTGATAGAATGAGGAATAGTGTGGCAATAATGTCGAAAGTGTTTCGCACCTTTTACCTCTATGCGGTTGTTAAGTCCCTAATATCAAAGTTCAAATACGACATCCACATTCCAGAGGTGAAGAAGTGCCTTATGTGGTTGACAACAGTCAATCTTAGTCCGGCTGTACCGTCACCAAATGGACTGTCTTCGTAAATAGTTTTCGAAGACACCCTGCGACATATCATCCTCCGTCGGTCGTGGCGAATATCAATCAATCAATCAGTTTTGCTTACTTGTAGATTTCGATCAATCTTATTATTTCCCAGGCCCCTAGTTTTTAGACTGTACGGTGCTAACACCGTGCATTCGGCGCGCTGTCGAGTCAGCGCTATATTTTATTTACTTTATAACCTAGTTTACATATTGTTAGAGTTAGTTGTTCACTGCACACCAAACAGTGTACATTTCTTACCATACCATATACCAATACCCTTTACCATTTTAGTTCACTAAGTATATGTATTAAACCAATCCGTGTTCAAGTTAAAGTGTGTGTTATTAATCTACCAACCTCAAGCAACCAAGTCAACACTCGGCTTACTTCGAACACAGCACCATAAAGCATCATCTAAAGACTGTACGGCCGCCATAAACCGTACATAGACACTAGCCTTACTTTTACCACGAGATAGCTTTTACTCTAGACAAAATATACTCCAAATTCAAATAAGCTACACGGAACTATTCCTTCCTTTCGGTTTTATAGCTCTTTCTTTACTTTGTATATCTCCATAAAATATACTTTACAAAATATACAGTGTGTGGCCTAGAACCGGGGCTAATATTGAAAATAGAGATTCTCTAGAGTATTGGTATTTTTTCTAAAAATATTCTAGTTAACCAAAACCCATGAATTACACACAATTAGAATTTAAAGTTACGGTTCATAATCAGTGATTATTGCAAAACGATATTATCACTAAAATTGTCAATGTCGGGCATAAGATAATATCAGCCGCCACATATCAACGAGGCGTTCCGAGCAGCTCCGAATAAGTACGGTGCAGAATGAAGTCGATCGAGTTGAGCGGAGTTGAGTTGAGTTTTGTTTGCATTACATTGAATTTACGATTAAGTATATTAGAAAAAAAAATTAAGTTTTTAATTTTAATTAGTTGGGACCATGATGATTTAATTACTGGTGACCTATAGAGCCTTCGTTTTTAATATTTGCCCCGGTTCTAGGACACACTCTGTCTAGGTATGTACAATTGTATTACATCTACATATAAACCATTTTCTTAGATTATACACTAAAGTCTAAAGCTACTTATTCACTTCTTCCTTCTCCTTGCGCCGTTTATACTCAATGCTGAGGGTCGAGGCCTCTTCCGATAACTGTCTCGTGGACTCTCTTGCGCCAACTCACTCTATCTTCGGCAGCATGGATGGCATCGCACACTGAGGTTTAAAGGGTAGAGCGGATCTGGTCAGACCAGCGTATTTACTTACTTGTATAAACTTAGATTAAGAAACCACTGTAGACTGCAAGTGATTGGACCCAACGTTCATTTTCATCAGGATGTGTTCTGAATAAACTGTCGCTCAAACTGAATGTGGCCGATCAAGGTTACCCCTGGACTAGTCTCCGCCATTCATTCATCCAAATCCCGTGCGCCAAACCTGTAAATTAATTACATGAATTTTATTAATTCAAATTAAAAATATTTATTCCGGACAATATCGGTCTTGAACCAGCATGCCAAGCTTGGAGATTAAAGTTGTTCGTCAGCCTTACTAAATTTATTTAGTAAAAAGATGCGTCAAATGGGTTTCTACAGCTTAATGATATAAAATAAAGCAGTTGAATCGAAAAATATATGACGTAATTACTGCACCTCCCCATGGGAATATTTTTAAGAACTACCGCTCACAATGTTTGTTCAGCTCGATCGGCCACCTCCTTATACAATGCATACTTTGCATTACATTTTTAAAATTAAAGTTTATAGAAGACGCAAAAATATAATAAGACGATGGTACGATGGTACCCATCCACGCGAATTCACATATTGGAATGTATTTTGACCCTCAAACTTGACATGAGTCATGAGTCCAGGAGCGTCGGTGGTCGAGTGTTTAAGGTATCCGTCTCGTAAGAGCGAGGTTTACCGGGTTTACCGGGTTTACCGGGTTTGAATCCCACTGCGGCCATATACCGATGCTCTTACGGTGGGGGCAAGCATCGTTCTGCACATTCAGGCGATGGAATGTGTAGCCATGATGCAATCTGATACGGTTCCCTTATTAGCAGGGTCACGGAGGTCAGATGGCACTTGCTCCACTGTAATTACCCGATCTTCCAAATCCTGTACAGTAGTCAAGGTGGAACCCAGGCCATCGCACGCGAGAGCATATCGGGATATTGACCCAAGGTGGACCCCAGGGCTCGCGAGAGCATATCGGGATATTGACTCAAGGTGGACCCCAGGGCTCGCGAGAGCATATCGGGATATTGACTCAAGGTGGACCCCAGGGCTCGCGAGAGCATATCGGGATATTGACTCAAGGTGGACCCCAGGGCTCGCGAGAGCATATCGGGATATTGACTCAAGGTGGACCCCAGGGCTCGCGAGAGCATATCGGGATATTGACTCAAGGTGGACCCCAGGGCTCGCGCGAGCATATCGGGATTTTGACACCAAGTTGATGTTCCACTACTTGTTAATTGTTATTGCAGTTTACTACTAAACAATATTGGTATATTTACTAAATATACCAATTTTAATTCAAATAAAACTGATATATTTCCGTCCTGTATCAATCAACCGAACCGGTACTAAAACAATAAAATTTTAAATTTAGTTACCTTTTGTCGTCTTCCGGTTCAGAATATTTCTGTCTCCGCTGCTTTTTAACCTCAGCTCGCGACTTAGCCTTTAGGTACTTTGTCTTTATTAGGTTTGATAATCGATTGCTATCTGAAATGAAATATTTGAATCCTTATTAGGTATATAAAATATCAATCAATGAACTAGTTAGTGGCTTGCGAACTTGCGAACACGCAAAGTCTGTCTGATCTGGATGGGTGGCCGTTTCGTACTTTGAGGCTAGTCAAACTTCAGTACCGTAACGTGTTCGCCACTCGTTAGCTGTGCATATAGCTGGCGAAGCGAGATTGACCAAGGTCTTCCGCTGGGGACCCTGAGAATGGTTGGAATAATCTCGAGAGACGATTAGGCACCCCGTAAGGGTCATCATCCCGGTTGCGCTCCCGCGTGACACGCGGAGGTCCGGGGTCCGCCTCTTCTTAGTCTATTTTGCTCGAGCTTCGGCATCCTTAGTGGTGAGTACGTGGGCATGAATATGACTCTTAGAGATTTCCAGCCAGAGACGGCCGGCCTCTCCTTCCCTTCTTGGGCCGGGAACCCCGTAAGGGTATATTATTAGTATTATTGCTAAATCGATTAAATCTTAATGTCATTGATGTGCTAGTATGCATTCATTCTCTACTATAATAATAATTTAAAATAATCACTCACTTATAGAAACGTGTAGTTGCTGTTAGTGAACGAAGCGGGCATCCATTTTGATTGCGGCATAAAACGTGGCTGTGTCAATTTCCTGACACTTGAACATGATGCGAACTTCCCTCAACACTTCGAGCAAAATGTGTGTTGGATACAACCTGGAGATCTGGTGATGTGCTGGACTCCTCTTGATTTGAACCTCAATAACCCTGGACACCCCTTCTCATACTCCTGTTGATTTTGTTTGAAATTCTACTGCGCTGCGTCGTCACTTCCAAGACACGGCGTAGGTTGTGGGGATGGTAAAATTTTACACGAGTTCACTTGGTAAAAGCTAGATATGACGCAACACTTCTTGTTGGCTAGTATAATGCTTGGCAAAGATTGCATTGCCGGACGTTGGCAATGACGATATTTTCTTTTGTATAATATGACTACAATAGTAAAAGTAGTTGATTTGTTGTCAGGATACCTTTAGATGGCGAAAACGTCCAATACCCATGGCAAAAATGATTTAAATACGTATTTTAATTGCAGTCGTCGTGAAACGTTACTCCGTGGTGGAGGTTATAGTGTGAAAGACCGCACACAATGTTACCGCGTGTTATGCTGACAAACCAAACGTGAACAGAAAAGAGGTCTCATGAGAAAATGCTTACGTATGTAGAATTCCTTTAATACAGTAGTAGTGAATAAAATAGTGGTAATCATACACACATGCACGTGCATATTGCTGATGGTCGATGTGACCTAGCGTCTCAGTTTACATATTAAGAATCGTAATTTTATTTAATGTTTAAACTAATCGTTTCTATTGTAATGTATTTAATACTTTAGATATAAGTATAACTTTATACTGTAAGCGTATATCCATATAATCTAATCTCCCTACTAATCAAACAAATCAAAAATTTGCCCCGTTTTCGTGTAGATACTTCCTGCGTGGAGCGACGGCAGCCTAATGGTTAAGGGGTCCGACTCGTACCCCGAGGTACCGAGTTCGAACTGCGGTGCCGCCAAGTACTTATCAATTACCCTTTTCTGAGTAATGTACACTAACCGATGCTCTTATGGTGAAGATAAATATGAAGGTGACTGAATGTGTGACCATGATCCACTCGCGCGAGAGCACCACCAGAACATAAACGCCAAGCTGACCGATGACCACTTAAATGACTTTAATGTTTAGTTATCAGATCACTTTATTCTGTATGGTGTCCAGCATAGCAATATACAGTTTAGCACCAACCCCAGTAACGGAACGGGTGACATAAATACAAAGCAAGTCATGACTTAGTCCAGGACTAAGACCACCTTGAAATTTCAAAATGTGACTCGGGGTCACGAATCTTATATTAAACTAGCTGACCCGGCAAACGTTGTTTTGCCATATAAATAATTTCTTGTCTAAAAAATAAAATAAAAATTTAGGGGTGGACTACCCCTAACATTTAGGGGGATGAAAAATAGATGTTGGCCGATTCTCATAGATACCGGATAAGCACAAAATATTTCATCAAAATCGGTCAAGCCGTTTCGGAGGAGTATGGCAACGAAAACTGTGACACGAGAATTTTATATATTAGAAGATTTAAAGAATACGGCCCCTAGGAGCTTGACCTAGGGAAATCCAAGGTAAATACGTTCTTCCACAATGAGCAGTTTTCCAATAGGTATCTAAGGCATTCCTAACCACTCACTAGATGGCGCCCCGACAATTTTGGTAATTGATAATCGCTTTAAATAGGGGCTAAGCAAACAGGATATAAACACTGGGTACGTTGTATTGGATAATATTATATTTGTCAATCGATTTCAACCATTTTAGAGGTTGTAATAATAATGGAACATAGTGCCAACTTCTATGAATATTTCTTTTTACACTTCGTTCAACCTTTAACAGTTATGTTTATATTAATAAACACTTTATTTTCAAGTTTAGTATTACTTGGCTGCATGAAATCACTGCCACCATCATACAGATTTAAAGAAGATTACCAAAATTGTAGGAGCGCCATCTATTGATGCTTTTTAAACAAACTATCAATACCTACTGGAAAACTCCTCATTTAGTTTCTTGAGAGTCAAAAGCCGTTGACAATGCCACGAATCTAAAAAGGTGCCGTACCAACAAGGAAACCACATACATATATCACACAATGAGGAAGTTTCCAAATTTTATATGCACCTAACGAGTGGCGAGCTCGTAGCAGTTTGTCTAGCCTCAAACTACGAAACGGTCACCCATCCTGTTCCCGAACATAGCGAGCATTGCTTAACCTCGGTTATCGGTTTCGCAAGGACGCTCTGCCACTAGATTAGTGCCGCTCTCCCAAAGTGTGATGCTTGTAAGTTTTACCATCTAGGCCATAGAGAAAAACTAGTTACATCTGAAACGCCTTTAAAATCACGTTTTATGTATGGAGACACCCCTTAATTTTTATTTAATGACGATTATTATTATTTGTTGTTATAGCGGCCATAATAAAACACATGGAATGCTAAATAAATTGAAATTGAAATTGAAATTGAAAAATAACACACATTTTGTGTCAAGTAGTTCAAGTGTCTAGCTATTACGGTTCCGAAGATACAGTCACTAAGAGTTTCAGTGTATGGGTAGCCCCATAGTGGCGGGCGGGATGGCGGCCTGGTGACGTCACAGCTAGATCGCGGCAGCAATCATTTCGCGAAAAAATATGTAAACTTAAATATTGTATAACTCAGTCATTTATGGACGGATTTCAAAATTTGTTTCACTGGCTTGTTAGTTTTGATCTATAATTTAACACTATGTCATTAAATAGGGCAATATCGATATTCGGAAACTTCCTCATTAAACGTTCGAGGTGTGGCTTCCAGCTTTACTTACTACTTTCTCGATAATGATCTACTTCTAGGATCTAAATGCTGGATGCGCGAAACTGATTACATTGCGCATACTCGCAAACAAATCTTGGTGCTGGAGGTATAACGGGTCTGTTGTATAGTAAAGATGTTAAAGAATGGGTTTAAAATTAAAATTAAAGAAAAAACGAATTAAGTTAGTAATACTGATTTGTTTATTTTCTTCACATAATGTTTTCTTATTATCTTAACTTTAAAAGAAATATCACATTAAATTGGAAGAACTAGTGAGTCTTACTTAGCCACTCTTTTTCGCGCACTGAAACAAAAAGAAAGTATCATATTAAATATTGAAACATATGCTTAGACAATTCACACAGCGCCATCTAGCCCCAAATTGAGCAAAGTTTGTGTAAGGGGTGCCAGAAAACTAATAAACTACTTGCATATTCTTTAAATACATAAGTTATTATACATACAACACCCAGTCCCGTAACCGAAATTAAAATTCATCGTTTAAAGAAGAACCAGGAGAATTTTTTTTATACACACATCTCGCAAACGTATGGACCCCTGCCTATATGACCAATATCGTTGAGCGATATGTCATTGGAAAGGATTTTTCATTTTCACTTTTACTATGGAAACAACTATCGAATCAATGTGGGAAAAAAGTTATGGACAATTAAAGTAAACTACATTTTGAACTGGAAAATTCAGCGTTTTTGCCCGACTGGGAATCGAACCCGAGACCTCTGCGTGGCATGTAAACCAACTGAACTACTCAGGTCGTCGAACCCCTGAACACATCAACCTATCCAAACCCATCCAATCCCTGTAGACACGCATAGCAATGTTAGTTCCTTATATTGGTTTTGGGTAGGTTAATGTTATTTATCTCCCTGTGATAGTACTATTGAATTTGCGTAAAATAATGTGAGTGTCTGTCAACGGATTAACAGAATTGAATGAACTTAGTGTACAATCCTAGGTCATAAAACACTTTTATCTCGGTACTACGTTCCTATAAAACAGTTTCTATAAGACGCCATTAAAAAGTTTAAACCTTTATTCAATTTCAATTTTATTTTGCTTTACATCCTCTTTTTTTTCTAATTCTTTTTTTTTAATTTTCACGAGAATTTTAATATAATTGCAAAGAACACTACCAGTTACATTTGCAAAGTTTCAAGTATGTTATGCTCCTATTCGCTCTAATACCATTTGGTGGTTATAATGGTTATAGTGGTCGGCGTTGCAAGCCGAATTTCGACGAAAAACTGCAAATCTACTAGTGAGTTGTTAGTGAGTGCTCAAAAGGGGGTTGTGGTTGGAAAATTGTAAAGCAGAAACTTTGGAGCTTTGAAAACAGAACTTTATTCGGACTAGATATGAAACAAAAATACTAAACGTCTCTGCCCCTGTGAGGTGATCCCTAGCGCGAGGGGCTCGAAGCAGGTCCTGTTTTTCTAACCACTATTACCTATCACCATCAGCGAAGATGAGTTCGATTGTATGGGAAAAGCTAGTTATTAGCTAATATAGAATTAGAATAAGCTGTTCCACTCACAATTTGGTGCAGTCCACCTGCCTCACGTGGCGGTGGTAGTGCGAGCCGTGCACGAACTGCCGCCGGCAGATCTCGCAGCTGTAGCGTCGCTCGTTCGTGTGGTACCTACCGAAGAATAACAATAAATTTTTGAGGCTTCTCTGATAATCATACATACATAAATGTATAAATACATAAAACTCACGCCTCTGTCCTACGGGTGGGATAGGCAGAGACTATGGACCGTCAGACTATGATTATCATCTTGGCGTCAATATCCCGGTTGTGCTCCGGAGAGTCCGGAGTCCGCCTTGATCGTGATCAAGGATTTGGCAGATCAGGTCAAATCTGACCAGCGACCGCCTATCTCCGATAGTATGCCGCCATCTTGATGCAATTGAGTAGGGACCAATCGCGGCAATTTCTACTCAATGAGGAGTTTTCCAATAGGTATCTAAAGCATTCCTAACCACTCACTAGATGGCGCCCCGACAATTTTGGTAATTGACAATCGCTTGAAATAGGTTCTTAGCAAACAGGATATAAACACTGGGTACGTTGTATTGGATAATATTGTATTTGTCAATAGTTTTCAACCATTTTAGAGGTTGTAATAATAATGGAACATAGTGCTAACTTCTATAAATATTTATTTTTACACTTCGTTCAACCTTTAACAGTTATGTTTATATTAATAAACATTTTATTTTTAAGTTTAATATTAGTTGGCTGCATGAAATCACTGCCACCATCATACAGATTATAAAAAGATAACCAAAATTGTAGGAGCGCCATCTATTGATGCCTTTTGAAACCAACTATCTATACCTACTGGAAAACTCCTCATTGAATGAAGATGACGTCGTACTATCGGAGTTAGGCGGTGCGACCGTATATTGTATTACGGTTACACATTCAGTCGTCTGAATGAGCAGGTTTCCTCACGATGTTTTCCCTCAGCATAACAAAGAAACTTACGAGACATCTAAACAAGCAATATTTTTACAGCAACATGTGGCTACAATCTCACTTTGTCATTTTCACTGCGGCTGAGATGATAAAATACTTTGAACCACAACATAAGAGTTCTTCAAGAAATGTGTGAAAAGGTTTTTACAGAGTCGGCAATACTATTGCGGTATTGTAAACTATAGACAAGTTAACGTAAAGGTCGGCGCAATGTTGCGGCAAAGCGACTGAAGCGACTAATTGAAAAGTTGTCAAGCTACTTAATTTGCACCACGGAGCGGATCGCAAACAATAATTATTTCTAACAACACAAATCGTACCGTTTGTGCAAATCCAGATCGCATTTCTTGTAGAACTTTTGCGTACATCCCTTGAAGTCGCAGGCGTGCGGCGTCAGCTTCTCGTGTTCACGCTCTATGTGGTTTTTCAACTGGAAATATAAATTTTAATATCACAAATATTGAGCAAAATAAATTGTGTAGACGCGCTCAATTTCATATAGGCTTTCAGTAATACACTCAGACTTAGGCGTTGTCCTAACTGGCAATGGTCTGCGACGGGCGGTTTAGAGGTCCCCTATTGGTATTGGCGACGTCCGGGGTACTACCGTTGCCAATTAGAACAGCACCTTACGGGTCTTTCTGTAAGGACTAGCCTCGTGGTTTACCTTACGTGGCAACATATTATCTAGCTAGATATACATAATATGATATGATATGATATGGTATGGTCTACTGGTTGACTGGAAGATAAAGCGTTAATTCTTTAAGTCCGCCATATGTATTTTATGTGCAATAAAGTTTTATAAATAAATAAATAAAAACAAAATGCTTGGCGACAAGAAATTGATAAGCTAGATAATCAAACCCGTCCAGGTGGACTTCTCAGGTCATTCTAGCCAGATGAGTCGTGCGCACACGCGCCGATTTCGACCCAATTGTTGCGTCGGCCGCAGCGAAAGAGTTATTTTTTATGCTACTCCGTGACATGCGAGCAGACAGCCCACCTGATGGCAGACAAGCAGCACTCACCATCCACTTAGCCTCGTACTGCTTCCCGCATCGGCAGCGGTGGTGGGGCTTCGCCCTCGGGCGGTGCTCCCGCGCTATATGCTTGTTCAGTGTCGACCGATAGCTAAACCGCTGCCCGCACTCGGAGCATGAATGCCGTTGTAGGGACGGGTTGTGAGTGGCTGTGGGGCGGAGTCGTGTGTTAATTGGTCGTCGTTAAAAGCTGACCAGCAGCAGTACCGCCGATCTCCGATATCACGCCGCCATTTTGATGCAATTGAGTATGGACCAATCGCAGCAAGCCAGAGCCAGAGCTGTCTTGCTGCGGTTCGTTTAAACTCAATTGCATCAAAATGGCGTACAATCGAATATAGGCGGTACCACTGCAGCACCATATGAGGTCTGTCAAGGATTAGCTCTTGCTGTTGCAAGTAAGAAATGAGTTCTAAAAATTCCGCAAAAATTGTAGAGCAAGCTTTTCACCGAAGTCTTTTTATAAATAAACCTAGGCATAACTCACTTGGTGACTTAGCTATGAATGCTGAATCTCCCAACCTCATGCAGTCACCTAACGAAGAATGCGCAGTCGTGGAAACTGAGACGCCTATGGAGGAATGTACTGCTGTGGAAAATGAGCCGACCTACCCTGAAAATACTTGGAATGTTGTGTCCAGTAAAAAGAGACAACGTAGCAGTCCTGAACCGAATAGAATTGGCAAACAATCCAAAATAAACACCTACTGGTTGAGCCAGTCAGCTACCCAATCAGTACTAACTTCAAATAGTTTTGAAGGCCTCGAACAAGACGAAATGTCACAAAATACTGCACCTGAAGTCGAGAAACTTCATAAACCACCTCCTATTTTTGTGGATAAAGTGGGTACTATCCAGCCACTTATTAAATTGCTCGACGAACATGCTAAAGATAACTATGTGATCAAAGTTCTACGGGACGACCAGGTCAAGATACAATCAAAAACTTCCGATGCATATACCACAATTGTCAAACAACTTGATTTAAAAGAAACTCAATTCTACACCTATAAACCTAAGCATAAGAGAAACTTTAAAGCTGTATTAAAAAACCTACATCACTCCACTAACATGGAGGATATTAAAGAATCACTTGCACAGCTGGGCCACAAAGTAACTAATGTATGGAACGTTAAACAAAGAGAAACCAAAAAGCCCTTGTCTCTATTTTTCGTAGAATTACTCCCACAAGGAAATAACAAAAGTATTTACGAAATCAAAAACTTGTTACACTGTCGTGTCTCCTTCGAGCCTCCACGCCCTAAGCGCGAAATACCCCAGTGCACCAACTGCCAGCACTACGGACACACCAAATCATACTGTCGTCGTATCCCACGTTGCATAAAATGTGCTGGAAGTCACAAGTCATCTGAATGCGCCAGAAAGGATAGATCTAACGATGTGAAATGTGCACTGTGCGAGGGTAATCATCCATCCAATTACAAAGGTTGCACCGTATACAAGGCCCTGCAAAAACGAATTCTTCCCAAGGGTATAGGAGCAACCCCGGCCCCATTAACTAAAATCACAACAGATGATGTTCCTGCGGTCGCTACTAACAAAATTAGTTATGATATTAGCTACGCTCAAATAACGAATAACGGTAAGAAGACTCGTGAAGATTCTAATCCTACAACACCACCTATACCAACGAATCCTGGTAGCGAAGACATAAAGGACATGATGATGCTCATGAAGGAAATGATGCAACAACAATCTACTCTTATCAATTTAATAATAACCCTCATGTCAAAACTGCAAAATTCAACTCCTTAAAAATTATAATATGGAATGCTAATGGGCTGCCCCAATATACCCTAGAGGTGCAAAAATTTTTGGAAACACACAAAGTGGATATCATATTAATAGCCGAGACCCACTTCACGTCGAGAAGTTACTTTACAATACCTAACTATAAAGTATACCACACCATGCATCCAGACGGAAAGGCTGACGCGGGATCAGCATAGTAGTAAGAAATGACATAAAACACCATCCTATCAAGTCTTACCAAAAAGAAGAAATTCAAGCTACTAACATAGTTATAGTAGATAAGCTCGGTGATATTACAATATCTGCTATCTACAGCCCCCCTAAACATAATTTGAAAGTCACAGACTACACAAACTTTTTTAAAACTCTTGGGTCCAGATTTATAGCTGGAGGCGACTACAATGCCAAAAATACCTATTGGGGTTCGCGCATTACCACAACGAAAGGACGACAGCTCTTACTTGCTACCCAAAGCTTGAATTTGAACACAATTTCCTGCGGATCTCCAACATATTGGCCAACGGATCGAAAAAAGAGTCCCGACTTAATAGATTTTTGTGTAGTGAAGGGCATATCCAGTGTGCACTTTGCCTGTCGACCTATGGCAGATCTTTCTTCGGATCATTCTCCTGTTGAAATTGTTTACAATAGAAACGTTATACCAACTGTACCACCGTGCAGACTGCACAATCACCGAACAGATTGGAATCTCTTTAGGTCTCTGGTGGCGAGTAACTTAGACACGACAGTTCCGCTTAAATCAGATAGCGACATCATTATAGCAGTTGAAAAATTCAATGAGTGCATTCAACAAACAAGTGAAATCTGCCATCAAACGCATTCACCTGAACAAGGCGCCTGGCTATGATCTGATTACGCCAGAAATATTAAAGAAAATACCATATGAAGGTTTACTATATTTAACGCAACTGTTTAATGCTATCTTGTGGAGAGGATTTGTGCCTCCACAATGGAAAGTGGCACAAATCATCATGATACCCAAGCCTGGGAAACCACTAACAGACAGAAAATCTTACCGACCAATCAGTCTACTACCCATTGTTTCCAAGCTCTTGGAAACACTGTTCCTACGAAGAATGATGCCACGGAACCATTGAGCAGGTGCACAGGCTTGTCGAGAATATCCACCTGGCTTTTGAAAATAAACAATACTGCTCGGCAGCGTTCTTAGATATATCACAGGCCTTTGATCGTGTTTGGCACGAGGGACTCCTATGCAAAATCAAGAAGAATCTGCCAACAAATTATTACCATTTCATTAGATCTTACCTCAAGGAACGTTACTACTTTGTCAAACAAGGTGAAAGTACGTCAGACTTGTATGACATACATGCAGGAGTTCCCCAAGGCAGTGTCATGGGCCCAGTACTCTACCTTCTGTATACCAGTGACTTGCCCATTACGGAGGGTGTGGTGATTGGCACGTTCGCGGACGACACCGCTGCTCTGGCAGTCGACGATGATCCTAATGTTGCTTCAAGAAAACTACAAAAGAGTCTGGACAAGGTATCGGATTGGCTCAAAGACTGGAAAATCAAGGCAAACGAGACAAAATCAGTTCACGTGACATTTACTCTGCGCAGAAAAACATGCCCACCTGTAACATTGAACGAAGTTGTAGTACCCCAAGCTGTGGATGTTAAATACCTGGGCCTGTACCTAGATAGGCGTCTGACATGGCAGAAACATATTTTCACGAAGAGGAAAGCTCTTGGGCTGGAACTGAGAAAACTTTATTGGCTTATTGATAAGAAATCACCATTGACGCTACATAATAAACTTTTAGTATATAAGTGTATATTAAAGCCAATATGGACTTATGGCATTATGCTCTGGGGAACAGCATCCAGTTCTAATGTGGAAATCCTGCAAAGATTCCAGTCGAAGGTTCTGCGGATTCTAGTAAACGCACCCTGGTTTGTTACAAACGCCAGACTGCATCGTGACCTTATGGTACCGACTGCTAAAGAGGAGATCAAATCAAGAGCCCAAATGTACTCAAAGCGCATTGAACATCACCCAAACAAATTGGCTTCTGGACTTATGTCGATCACATCGGACTTTAAAAGATTAAAACGAAAATCTCCAAGAGACCTACTAATCTAGATATGCCAAGTGCTGAATGACAGAATGGAGGTGCTATTGGGCATCTACCTAGCAAGATCACCCTTCCACTCATAACAAACTGATAAATGTCGAAAAGAAAAAAAAAAGACAGATGGCAGTTGACATAAAAAAAAAAACCGCAATATGGCGGCACCTCATTTATTCCCGAGCTTTTGCAATTACAACAACCACGAGAAGGCGCTGCTGCTACGTAAGGTCAAAATAAAGCCCTGTCATTGGCTGGAGCAGATTCGTAATTTAACTGCAGTTGTTTCTGTCCAATAGCACGATATTTAAAGGGAATTTTAAATGGAGAAAGTGATATGGATGCTTGCTTACCTATGTGTGATCTAAAGTTATCCCTTTTGTTAAATACTTTATTACATTTACGACAAACATAAAGGACTTGCTTCTTCTTCACTTTGATGATTTTACTGTCTTTATTATCAGATTTTAAAATATCTTTGGTGTCTATGGTATTAGGCAAGGGTTCTATTTTCACCACAATTGGCTCGACTTCAGTTAAATGTTCTATCACATCTGTTTCGCCTACAGTAGTTTCTTCTTTTTCTATTTTAGGTTTTATGCTATCATCAACTAATTCTACCCCTATATTGAGCATGTCGGTAAGTTGTTCTGCGTCTATTTCACTATTTAAACTAATTATGAAGGTGTCATCATCTTCGGTAGAGATGTATTGTACACTATTCTCCCCAATCAGCTGATTCAAATTCGCCGCCAAATTGGTGCTAGCTTCTAAATCGACATCACTTTCAAATATTGTTGCACATTCATTGACAGATACGGAGAGATTCTGCGTAGTTTCATTAGGCTTGTCTATAACTACTGTATCAGGAACATTTAACAATTCATCAGGCAAATGATCTGCTTTCACATGGTATAGCGCATTCATAATATCTTGGTCTAGACTCCTGTTGTATTCAAAATCGAACATAATCTCCTCATTTCTTTCATTGCCCGCATAGCTAGCTTCATTTGTATTAAATATTTGGCTAGTCTGGAAGTTTTCGAAATCTATATCATTGTAAAACAATTCATCATCTAATGTGTGCAATTGATTTATATCTTTCAAAAATTCTATGTGCATTAGGTTTTCATTTGTTTCACAAGGATCTTGGTGCACTTGGTTGACTTGATTGTTGTTATAGACATTTAAAATATCGTGTTGCGTCGGCATAGTCATGTAATCATCTTCAGCGGACAAAATGTCATCCACAATCTTGTCGACAGTGCCAGCAGGTTCTGCATTTATATTAATATGATCAGCCTTGTCTATGACATCTTTTTCCGGTGTTTGAACCGATACACCAGTGTTGGTATGTTGTCTGAAATAAAAATAGAGTTAGTTGGTAAGTGTTAGGCTTTGGGCATATTCTATTGCCAGTTCTAAAGGCGTTTGCTACAGGTAGTGTGAGTGCTGTTGCATTATTAATGTATACTTTGATTAACAGAAATCACAAATTACAAAATGGCCATTGAAATATCTTTTTCAATGGCCGACAACAGAATTTTTCTTGTAAGTAAACTCACTTTATCATTATTTATTATTTGTAGTTGTAATAAAGATAAAGTGAGGGTGACATTAACAGCCAGTGTGCGTAAGAACAGTAATAGAACTTCATAATTATCCCTTAGTACATGATAGGCCACTCTGGAGTGATACCCCTGGTATTGCAATCATTCATAGGCTGCGGTAACTACTATCAGCT
This sequence comes from Blastobasis lacticolella, assembly GCA_905147135.1. Classification (NCBI taxonomy): domain Eukaryota; kingdom Metazoa; phylum Arthropoda; class Insecta; order Lepidoptera; family Blastobasidae; genus Blastobasis; species Blastobasis lacticolella. The sequence goes on from LR990056.1 coordinate 6,865,339, forward strand.
AGGCTATATGCATATTCACCATCTTTGTAATAAAAAGATACTCACCTTACACAGTGTTCTAATAAAGCACTCTTGTACTGGAACGTCATACCACACACTTTACAGTAATTATCCCTGGTTGTCTTCTCCACCAACACATTGTCACTAATATTTTTCGCCAAAGTACAATTCTTAGCATGCCGTCTCATGGATGCTAGCTGTGGAATAATAATAACGACATTAATTTGCATGTTTTACTCAACATATAACCTCAACCACTGCAAGATTTAAGGCCGCTCCCTCCAAATGGGAGGTTATTGCCATAATCTCCACTCATGGCAGAGAGGTGGGAGATTGCAGTGTTATAAATATAACAATGGAAAATGGCATTTTCCAGCCTACAGAGACTCTAGATATATTGCCTCGAAAACATAAGTCACCTCATACGACACCTGCGAGTGTAAAGGTGCTGGTGCTATTCTAGTGTGCCGGACCGCAGCATATAAGCTTACAGATAATTATTTAAATTACCTGTTTAAATCTATTCCCACATCCTGTACAGCAGAATGGTTTGTAGTTAGTGTGTGTGAGCATGTGCCGTCGCAGATTAGATTTGTCCTTAAAGTGCTGACTGCAGACATCGCATTTCTGTTTCTTCTCACCTGATAAGTGTAATTTTTTATAAAAATATGAACACAAATGATAATCAGTATCAGAAAATGTTAGACATTATAAAATATATAATGTCTAATATATCTACTAGAGATGAAACGGATATCCGTTTACTATCTGGTATCCGATATCCGGCCGAATACCGGATAGTGCGTTAATATCCGCCCGGATACCGGATAGCAAAAAATGTATGAAAAGTAAATAAAAGTGATTTGTACATCGGAAAAAAGTAATCTCAAAAATGATAAATATTAATCTCTGTTGGTACCTGTTGCTCATTTATTAGGTTGGCAAATAAAAGATTGCAAAATTAATCTAAAGTAAATTATTATAAATTGGATTAAACTACTAATAGCTCCTACATTGAAAGATAGCAAGCGATTTCGTTTGTCATGACCTTATGAGAATTTTTTACTGCACTTTGATCTACGATGTTGTGAGCTTATGTGTAAGATCTATGGAACCGTCGTAGGTCGAAGGAATTGTTATGATCAAAGTAAAATTATTCACGTTGTACGAAGAGTTGAAATTATTGACTTGATCAGAGACTATGGCCTGCCGAATATCCAGCCGCCGGATATCCGGTTATCCGGTATCCGTCCAAACAACTATCCGTTTCATCTCTAATTTCTACCACCTCTTTTTAGATCACAATATTTAAAATATTACTCACTGCCATGGGATTCCCTATGTTTTTTTAAATCAGATGGTTTGTGGAATGACTTTTCACAAAGTTCACATTTATGTGGCCTGCAATGAAAAACATTTATACTAATATAGGTATGATATAAAGCATAAAAATTGTGTATTTTATTGGAACAAAGTAATCTTCAAAACTACTAAACCAATTACAAAAACTCTAACATAAATAGGAAGCTACAGTTTTCCCAAGTGATATAGGTACTTTCTGTTCCGGAAATATAACAGAACCTGTAGGATAGCCACATTTTAGCAGAGTTTATAGATAGAGTTTGTAAGCATTGGACTGAACATGGATAAAAACCAGGGGGCACAACTAGTTATCTATAATTTTGCCACCGCTAACTGTGACTTTATACAAATTTAACTTTCCTTTAGTCAACATTTAACTACAGCAGGCCTTATGCCTCCTCTACCTGTTCATGCTACATTTGCTGATCTATGAATTACAGCCAACTGCGTCTTTGCAAACTTGCATCTAACTTACAGTACCATTAACATATACCACATCCTTAATGGATAAAAGTAGTCTTGTATTTTATCTGTTGTTTATTTTCTCACTGACACCACCAGCATCAAAAGACGACCTTAGCTATACACTTCACACCTTAGCAAAACCTTAACTCATACTTTCTTACCTGTAGTCTAAGTGTTTCGCAAACAGATGTTGCTGCAGTCTCCAGAGTGCTTCAAAAGCCATTGGGCATTGCGGGCACCTCCACACTCTCTCCAAAGGCTTGTGAATGAGACTATGTTTCATCAACTGCTGCTTTGTTGAGAACTTCTGCTTTGGACACTTATCTGTAATAGGAAATGGGATTTCCGGAAACAAGTCTAATTGTAAAGAAAAACCCCACAGTAGAAATAAATTTGTACATTGACCAGTATGTACATGAATATTTCTTTTCAAAAATTTGCAACAAACTGAATTTACAAATTTCTTTCTACTGAGTGTTTTTACTTTACTTAATTTAACTGTGTCCAAGCTTGTGCAAGGGAACCAAGGTCCCCCACATAGCCCTAAGGATTGCCAGGCTAAAGTGGCAGTGGGCAGGACGAAAAGTAAGAAAGCTATATATCCAACAATCCACAAGGCCGGCAACCTGGTAAAGATCTCAGGTACCAGCTGGATGGGGAAGGCATAGGACTGACCTTTGTGGAGATCTCTGGTGGAGACCTATGCCCAGCAGTGGGCGTATTTCGGCTGATATGATTAATTTAACTTTGTAAAATACTACAACTACTGGCGAAAGGAAAGAAATCAACAGTTATTTATCACATACCACATGTCCAAAGATTATCCTTGGAGTGTACCCTGAGGTGCCCATAATATTTCTTAGCGTTGTCGAATTGCTTCTTACAAATCTCGCAATGTAGGGTGGTTGGCCCATTTAGGTCGGGCTCCTCTAGGGGACCTTCTGCAGAGAGGAACTGCACGAGATCGTCGTCTGCTCCAAGAAGAGACACGTGTGGCGGTAATGCCTCCTGGAGCTCATCATACGGTTCTTGTTTCTTAATGAACAAATCAGAAGCCTCCGAATCTACGAACTAGAGAAAGAGTTGTTAGTCGAATTTCTAGTAAAGATTATGCCATTAAAGTTAAATTGAAGATGATGATGCTTACGGGGAGACTGAAAAATGTTAAATTTGAATCCATTCTGGTAAATGATTTCAAATTCTATCAAATAATTTGGAAAATCATAATACTCCACAAAGAAAGTCACAACACCATGTTGGTTTGATTGATTGAGAGGCAGTGTGACCAACTGAAAACAGATAATTTGCAAAATGATAGCTGAAAACATGAAATAATCTGCCAGAAGAAAAATGACAAAAATATATTACACATTTTTTAGCCTACAAGTCGGTGTTAAATCCTGTAAAACATCGAAAATACGATTCTTTTTCGGACAATACAGTTTTACACTTTCTAATTATTAATTACCCCACACGAAGTTCTGAGTTCAATTCCAGCCTATCTGTGTTAAATCTATCTTTGACGTACTTAGGTATACTTTCAAATAATAGTAGATGGTGTAAAGTATCCAGCCTTAACTGACACTTCAATAAAGGCAAATATCTAATGAAGATGCGTACTTCAATAAAGGCAAATATTTAATAAAGATGCGTACTTCGTAGATCCAAAATCTGAATCAGCCTTCATTCACTTAATATCGCGTTGATTGAACCTTATCAATAATTTGTGTTACGTGACATATTACAATATTTTCCTTCAAAAATTATTAAATGTGATGTTAGTTCTTAAATCGGCAAAATCCTGCCACTTTTTTAATTCGTCAACATACCCAACTAAAAATTCTATAAAAATGACAGAAATCTACCTTACATGGTCACACTGTTGGTTTCGTTGGTTCTATGGTTGGTTGCTTGAACTGACACACACGAAAGTGATTGACAATTCGACATGATGTTAGGGTTGCCAACTCTACATAATGGTTACCATGACTAATCATATTTAACAGGACTGAGCACTTTTCGGGTAAAAACGAGCCGAGCAAGTGGTATAGAACAGAAGTCGTACGTCTCTTTCTAATAGGGTGACCGCATATTTTTATTTCATGAAATATCCATGGATAAATATCTATCTATAACTAGTGGACCCGGCGCGACTTCGTTCGCGTAGCGTTCTAACCCTACACCACCCTACCCCTAGATCTACCCTACCCTACACCTACTCTACACCTACCATACACCTACCCTACACCTCCTAGTGGACCTAGCGCGACTTTGTTCGCGTAGCGTACTAACCCTATTTTTTTTTTAATCATGAAATTCATTTACGAATACCCGCCAGTCGGGGAAGCGAGCGGATTATGTGGGACTCACTCGTCGCAATGAGGCAACGGTCCTACCCACTAAAACCTGATGGCGCCCTTCTAGCCGTATATTGACGAAGTCACGGTACGTGTGGGGAGTGATTCCCCATATTGCCCGATAACTCCGCCGCCGGGTCGCTCGCTCGACGCGAGCTAAAACTCAGGAAGTGGACTTTAGGCCCACTGCCAAAACAGCGCGCTATGGTAACGTGTCGGGACACATCGGCATGTCTAACCATCTCAGGAGCTTACAGTGAGCGACAGGTGGTCCCCACACTTGCCGCCCGAGCTCCCGTTAAGGAGGGACCTTACGACGACGGATCGGGTCCGAGAGGGCATCCTCTTTCCTTATCCGCTCCGCCGCCTCCTTCTGCGTAATGATTGTTTCGCAGAAGACGGTCATAGCCATCCAGCACCACTTACTGTCGACTATAGCCTTAACCACGGCCGGCAGTGAGAGGTCTGTTCCCACAGCATTGACAAGTGCCGCGCACGGCTCCACCCATGCTGGGCAATGTGCTGCGCCGAGTCTTCAGCAGCCCCACACTCATGACACTGTGGCGTCGGTTCCCTTCTCGCCACCTTGTGCAGATATTTGCCAAAGCAACCATGTTCCGACAGCACCTGTACTAGGCGGAAGGTTAACGCCCCCCCGCGTCTCTCAACCCATTCTTTTAGAACAGGGCGAATGGCCTCAACCGTACGGTGCCCGGCACTTGGCTCCTCAAGCCGTCGTGCCCACTTAATAAGCAGCTCATCCCGGGCGTGGAGCCGTCATTGCCTGACTTCCTCAGGGCTGGGGTCCCTATCTTCTAAGCGCACTTCAACCGTCCGCCTATATATTACTGCCAGCACCTCTGCCTCGAGGTCCCAAGGCGGCGTTCCCGCGGGAACACACGCCGCCTCGAAGGATATGTTGCGGTATCTGCGTATCACTCTGACCGCCATGACCCTTTGCGGCTTGCGCAGCAACGTCCTATTATGAGCGGCCAGAGCATCAACCCACACCGGTGCCCCATACAGCGCCATCGATCGCGCCGACACGATGTCTTAGGGCCTCCAAGATTAGGGAGCAAGCCGCTTAAGGCACCTGCAGTCCTGATCAGCTTAGGTGTCAATCGGCTGAAGTGGTCTCGGAAAGACCATCGACTATCCAACATCAGCCCAAGGTATCGCATTGACGGCTGAATGTCAATTCGAGTACCATAAACCAATAGATAGGCTCCTTGCGGTGGAGCCCTCCGAGGCCCGTGGAAGCATATTGCCTCAGATTTATTGAGAGCCACTTCAAGTCCCAAACGCCGAATACGGTGGACCACTTCTGCAACACCCGCCGTAGCGAGTAGAGACGCCTCACGGTAGTCTTTACCACGTGCAGTGACCAGCGTGTCGTCGGCGTAACATGTTAAGTCAACGCCACGGAGAGTGACGCCCCGGAGAACCCAGTCGTAGCCTATATTCCACAGGAGTGGCCCAAGAACTAACCCCTGTGGAACACCGCACGACATGTGACATTCGCACCGTCCATTTAGCCCTTGGTAGACTATTTGCCTGTCAGCTAAGTAGGACTCTATAACTTGGCGAAGGTACAGGGGTACGCCGTGGTAACAAAGTGCCTCTCTTATGCAAGCCCAGGGTAGGCTGTTGAATGCGTTAGCAATATCCAGTGATACTGCTACAACAACCTCGCCCTGAGAGACTGCTTCCTCAGCCAAGGCCTTCACTCGCAGCACAGCATCGACTGTGGACCTACCAACTCGAAACCCATATTGTTTATCCGAGAGGTTGGGCCCCTCTGTCTCCATATGTTTGATAAGGCGGTGAGCGACAATCCTCTCAAAGAGATTAGCCGTTTCGTCAAGTAAGACGAGGGGCCGGTATGCGGACGGCGATTCGGCAGGTCGACCCGCTTTGTGAAGAAGCACTAGACGCCCTACTTTCCATGCTCTTGGGAAGCATCCCCGTTTGAGGCACTCGGTGTAAAGCTGGCGAAGCCTGGGCTCTTAAGCATCCAAGGCCATGACTAGTGCTTTGCCATGGATACCATCGGGCCCGGGAGCCTTATTCTTGGAGCGGAGCTTGATAACAGCTACAGCAAGCTCCCCTTCAGACACCTCTGGCACCACACTTTCGACTTGAATTGTCGTAGGTTGTGCCATTGGCGGAGGATCAAAATCCTCCCTATTAAAGGGTTGCTACAACACTATCCAGCAATCGAGGCTAGAGAGTCTGTGTTAGTGGAGGTGTCCAGGGGCGGAGTTTACCCATAACCATCCTATACGGTCGGCCCCATGTATCTTGGTCAAGCGTCTGTAGCAGCTCTATACGAGCCTGCTCTTTTGCACGTCTTACTAGGTAGAGTACCAAGGCCGAATGTGAGGACTTGGATTATTCACCAGAGAGTTGATCACCAGTTTAATTCATTACGAAAAAAGCTATTGATTTTTAAATTTATAGACCATAGATTCTATTGTAACACCCAATAAATGACCCATTAAAACCGAATTAAAATTCACAATAAATAGCATTGGTCTTAAGAACATTACTAACTATCCGTACAAAGTTATGAGACACCAAAGACGTTCAAGTTCCTCAGTATTTTCCAAAGTAGGATAGAAGAAGACCATTCAGCATCCGAAATGGTAGCTTTCGATTGATGAATGGTCTTCGATAGTTCAGAAAATGGCCACAGGAAGCCATCCCGGACCGTGCAGACATACCGGACACCCTGAGGCCAATTGAAAATAGAACTATAAATTATAGACTTTTTAGTGTACAAATACTTTATTAATAAATGATTTAAAACCATGTCTTGTGTAACTTAATGCCATTAAACAAGTCTGAACATTAAAAACATCTATCGATTAACCAATAACAGACTTCCAGTACTGAGTCAAGAGCGCTTGGAAATTAGTAAAATTAAGTTGCCGACTGAGACGAATGTATTCTTCGACGTTCTGAATGTTCCCACGAAATTTGCAGACTCCATCACCGAACTTGAAGCACAGAACCTCGGCTGGGAACGAAGGTCTACCTGGTATTGTTCTTCTTTGACAACAGGGTTTGTCTGACGTTGAACACTAAAATACAAAAAGAAAGTTGGAACAACCATCACGAAAGACCACAAATGAAAGACTGCTGAAGGCATAAACTTAAGCTTACGTCATTCCACTCTTCAATGCAGTACGGGTCGTCCAATTCATCGTCTGAGATTTCACCTGAACCATCCAAGTCAATCTCATCCGCCGCTGTCGTTGCTAGCATTACCATAGCTCCCCAAATACAGAGAATTTGCACTGCCTTAGATGGCTCCATGGTTCACTGTACTACGAGGGTAACGTTTGGGAACAAACTGAACCCGCTAACTGAAACCATCCCTTATATAGTTGGCCAACGACGTAATCCCACCGGCCAAATACGGCCCACCCTCGTCGAGTCGTAAAACCCACCTATTCATTAATGAAATGTCAAGGTTGCTTTCGAAACATATCAATCAGTGTAATGAGAACAAATTTTAGGGGAATGGAGCAAATTAATAAAACAAATTAAGTCAAATAGAATTTCAGTTTATTTTCAATAGAAGGCACAGAATATCAAATACTTATCTTTAACACACAAAATAATTATGATTATTTGATTAGAATCCTAGACCTCTAAGTGATGTGATTGAAATAGTAACAAAGCACATCACTTAGAGGTCCGAGACTTCGACCAAATTGTTTGCTCGTGAATGGTAGGCAGATGACAAATCCGTTTCACCCGCTGTTCACCTCGATTATCATTTTTTGCGGGCAGGTGTACGCAACTGGAATAGAACTCAAATACTTGTTCTTCAGTTCCTGGAAGTTGGTGCCGTTCAGCTGCTTGACCAACTTGCTGTACTCTTCGAAGTTGTCGATGCTTTTGTTCACTTGGCACCCGCCCTTTCCGAACTTGAAGCACGTAGTTGGCACCGTGTTGAGTCGCATGAAGGTTTTCTGGTAGGTCAGCGTGCAGCAGGGAACCTTTGATTTCATGCACTGGAAGATAGAAAAGAAATATTACACATACTCTAGACGATCAAACATCTCGAATCTGTTAGTAGATACACTTACTGGCTGTCCCAACAGTAGACAAGTTATTTTTTTTTGTGGTTTGGTAATTGTTGGAGCTTTGATGATGTATCGTGGCGTTCCGGACACTACCATGATGATCGTAATAGAAATGAGGATGACTTTGATGATTGCAACCATCTTCCCCAATTTCTTCTGTAAAAAATGATAGCAATTAACACAGGGAATAGTTCTACTACTTCTAATAATCACAAGTAACAAGGAGGTACAAATTGTTCACTTACGTCCGATGCAAGAGCGAATATCAGTTAGCAGACGTCGCAACATCTGCTTCAAGAGCCAAAGGGAAAGTAAATTCCTGAAGCAGTCGCCGTTATTTATATGAAATATTCCTCAGGGGTTGGGGTCATGAGAAATGATTTATTCATTTTCTTCTCGGAAACAAAATTAACAGATAATTTTTAATAAAAATGCGATAAACAAAATCCCGGAAATGCCAAAAAGATTATTTGCGTTACTTCTACTTCAATGAGTATTCATTGTTACATTAATATATTAATGAAGATTGCAGAATTTGTTTTTAAACAGCATCCTAATGGAGTAGCTGATGTATTTGGCTTATTTTTTGCTGTCAATTCGATTAACAAAGTCAACACTGCAAGCATTGTTCCGAACATTTCATCTTAAGTAATGGCAGGATGAACATCACGGAAATTCTAATGTCAATTGTGATTATCTAATTCGAGTGACCACGTCGCAAATGATCATAAAAGTCTCCCTGATTAGAAAAACGGATTAAAAGGTATTGAAAAGATGTCGCTCAATGCAATTGTATAACTATATATTGATACTATATAGATATACAGTTTACATGGGATCAATTCCTTTCAATTTCTTTCAATACATTTGAATCCGATTTTCTAAACAGGGAAACCTCAATCAATCTCTACCGTGCAATTAAACCAAATTTTTTCTCGACAATAATAACTTTATTTTAAGACACTTGAGCTTACAGGTTTCAACATTTTCAATTATGTCAGAAGAAAAAAGATTGGGTTACAATTAATTGGCAATTACTTTTGGTTCGGACGACTTGAGTAAACCGAGATGCAAAACAGTGGTCCAATATTTTTTCTTGAGCATCTTGAAGTTGGTGCCGTTCAGCTTCACTACCAGCTGATTATAAACCTTCAGACTGTCGATGGTAACAATATCTTGGCAAATACCTTTTCCGAACTTGAAACATATCACCGGTGATGGTCCAGTTATCCCTCCTTTGTATTTCAGAGGGCAGCACGGATATTTCGACGCCAAACACTGGAAAGACACAAACGATATTGTGGAGCCAGCCGCCATATCATAATTGCACACCTCAAACAGAAAACTTACCGGCTTTCCCACCGACAAACATTTTAGACTTTTAAGCTCGACTTTTTGCGGAGAATTTATTTCGCACAGCGGTGCGACGTCTCTAGCAACCAGAGCGATCAAAATCATAACAATCTTTATGCCAAACATTTTGAAGATGAAGAGTTATCTTCAAGATTCAAAGGGCAATTGATGCCTCGGGAGCTGTAGTTCAAGCTTATATACTTCGATGCAAGTAGATCCGGAAAGAGTTTGTTTATCCACTTCATAGATCACTTCCGGGTGGATTAAACACCATTGATTTTGATCACAAGGCTTTGATCACACCAAGTCTCTAATCATTGCAACAATTATGTGATCTGACAAACTGTTGACCATCTTCATCATCTTAGGTAATCAGAAATACTATTGAATGGGTAATTAGTGGGATGAAGATCAAAGACGCTTTATGTTACTACAAATTTACTGCATCAATTCCTTAAATCTACGATAATTTCACTTAATCTACGTGAGATCAAAAGAAGTACGGAAGTACAGACACTGAATACTTCTTTTCATCTTTGAAGCTTACAAGCTTCTTAGAAGAGCCCGATAATAAAACAAAGGAAGTATCTCCTTCCAATATTGAGAATTAAGCTCTTTGCAGTTACTTTTGTTAACCTTCTTGGCAAGTTCAAGGTATCTTTCGTAGTTAGGTATGTTGGCCCGCGCCTCACACTTTCCTTCGCCAAATAAGAAGCACACGCCATTTGTTGTCAGAACTTCTCCACCTTTCAGAGTTTGGGTCTTGCAGCAGGAAATTTTCGAGTTTCGGCACTGAAAATAAGAAATTACATGTCAGTACACACGTCAACCATTTCAAACTAGAATCCCATACCCTACATCGTCCATTTCATTTTTATTTATACAGATTTAAACAGATAATAATGTCCGATGGAGCCACTTACCATTTCTCCCAACTTCAGGCAGTGCTCCGCAGGCTTTGTCGCATTTTCCTGGCGGACGTGTTCTAAAGCCAGTTCAATTTCCAGCGGAATATCGTCTGAATTTGAGACGATATTCCGTTTTTTTGAGACCCGTCTATTTATCCTCGCCGAGAAGTAATAAAGTGCATAAGTCTTTCTGGAACTCGGCAAAAGTTATTACTTTCCTCACACAATCTACCTCGAATCGCCATGATTCATCTAGCGCCACACTGTCTCGCAGGTTGTGCTGAACTCTACCGTCTCATAAGACAAGTTTCGTCGTACATTGGACAGCTGTCTAAAGGTTTTTTTTTTACATCGAATCTTATCTTTTTAAGATAGAATGGTGAGGTTAAGTGTATTGTTATTTTTTAGAAGCCTGAAGAAGTTCCAATAAAGGACCGAAAAGTCGCTAAATTAACTATGGGTTTTATTGATTAACATTTTTGATCCACTTTCCTACTAAATATTATTATTATTTCAATCCATGGACACAAATTACTATTAATAATTAAGTCAAATGTTTTACTGTACTCCTTAAATTAAACTATAACTTACATCAGATCCTTCTGGAAGGCAGCACGAAGCTTCCATTATCACAATAACTGTTAATAAAAATCCAAATATAATCCTCATTGTTACCTTTAGAAACAACCTTTCGCTGTGAAGTCTAGTAAAGTTATGGTATTTCCCAAAAATCAAGCTTTTATAAGTAACCTAGTACACTCATAAACTCGCAATACCATTTCATCGCTCTGATAGGTACAATTTAATCAAATATTCTAGGAACCACCTTAATTAGGTTTGTTCCGGTCAAAAATGAATTTTTTATCATGACACCAAAACTTTTGGACCATTTATCTTTTCCTGTTGAAAGAGATTTAAGAATAAATAGGACATTTGAGGTATTTTTTTTATAAACTACCGACAAGTTAGTGACCTACAGTCGGTTTGTTCCGGACTTACTTTCATCGCGAGGTAAGTTGGCGTCCTACACCGGAATAAACTTGCGCTTCCGATAAAACAGTAGTAAAACTTTTTACGATTAGAGCATAATATTTTAGTACCACGCTATTTTGTTTAGGTCATACTGAATTGTATTCAATACTGCGGTTTTCCCTTATTGTTGCCAATAAAACATTATTTCCTGAGACAGCTGATAAGGGATTACGCATACGTCAAAGGTCGGAGCCAGAGCGATATGGGTCGTGTATTTCAAGGAAAATCATTCCCAAACATCATTACAGTTGTCATTGTGTACTTGAAACGAGAGTACTGGATTACAGTTGTGTGAATTATTGAACAATTATTGAAGCAAAATGTTCAAGTCTATTTTGAGTTTTATACTTGTGGCTCTGATGGTAGCGGCTGAAGAGGAAATTAAAGAAAACTGCATTCCCTACGGAGATTATGTAAGTAAAATCATAGATATTCGAGGATTTTAGTAAAGAAATAGTTGTTAGTCAATCATTTTCTTGAACTTTAGGTTAACTATCATCAACCTGCTTCCTGGGACTGAAAGTTTTTTTTCATTCTTCCAGTGCGGACCAAGTAATCTACTCTGTTGCTGGCGGAGGGAAGAAGAAAATGGCCGTGCTTCATACTCTAAGACAACGTGCGACGTGGAAATTCGGAGGTGCAACGTATACAGTGACATCGAAGGGTTTAACAAGTCTCCAGAATATATCAATCGCAATAGAGACATGATCGATCTAGAAATAGTCTACAATAACTGGATTGAGTCTCATCAACATGAACTACATTTGCGAGTCTACGGTTAAAAAGCTCTATATCAAGTAAACAGTATTATTTTTTGTAACTCGAATCTATTGATCTCTCAAATGTTTTGCTATTTGTGCTCAAGACTAATGTGACAATAAAAAAATATTTTTAGTAAATTGAGTTCATTTATTTACTAAATTCCTTTATATTGGGAATTTCAGAGATTCCAAACAAAGAAAAAATATGTATGTGTACCCGTGAAGAGTGAAACTTCTTTATGATAAATCTTAAAGTATTCCAATATCTTTTTCAACTACAAGTTTTCAGTAAATAATTGGAATTATCTATTTAAAGTACAATTATTAAATTACTGGAAATCTAGTAGACATTTAGAGATTTTTTGGAATTATAAATCAATAGATAAATCATTAAAAACCAATAATTTTAAAAAATCCACGTCTACATCTTTTTATTTTCTAATTGTGTATTTTTATTTTTAAATTATTATTTAATGTTTTTTTTTATTTTTAAAATAAATTAATGTTTACTAGATTGACAGTCATATTAATTAATCTTTGGTAATTTAAATGGATTTCTATAGATTTACTGAGACTTACAATGAAAAAGTTTAGTTTAACCTAAAATAAATACCAAAATCACTTGGACGTGTTGGATCTATCAAAAGAAAGATATAACTACTCAGACTTTTGCTATTAATTAACTTGAATTAGAATAAGTCTTTTTATTTAATCATTTTGTTAATAAAATATTATTTTTGACGTCTGAATTTTGGTAAAGAAAATGTCGCGTAACAGAAAATAGTGACGATTTGTTTTACATTGCTATAAAATTTCTCTCATGTCGATAAAGAAGTTTCACTTCGAACAAGTTACAGTCAATATACTCCTAATATTCGTGTATTAACTTTTGGGAATCCCGGAGAATAATGCAATTGATGAATTGAATGTTAGGCGGCGCCATTTTACTCAATAACGGTCAGTAATTAAACTAATTATTGTCACAAAGCCGCGAAAGGAAGCGGACGACATAAAATGAGTAATATCCTGGTTAATACACCCATTTTCAATTTACAAACTGTATTATCCTATAAAATTGATAGTTTCAAGTAACTGATCACTTAGTCATTGTTGTTACAACCACTGACCTCTGAACAATTAGCAAGGTTACAATAATTGGGTTTATGTCTTGTGTCACATCCTGATTATGAAATAGGATTTAAGACCCGGTTTTGGGACTCAGGAGCTAATTACCCTCAGGATCAGCAGCGAAGTGGTTGAACATTGACTCATTTCAACTTTCCTGACTTTGAATTTAAAGTGCAAATGAAGTCAAACAAATTTGTGTTAACGTGTTTAGTCTTAGTGCTGATAGTAGTGATCAGTGAAGCTGGAAATACCAAGAATAAACATTCTCGTCCCTCTAGGTAAGCCTTTTCGAAGTGTTGCATGTTTTGAACCTAGTTTTTTTGGGCTTTGAAGAATTGAATTTGACACTATGATTTCAATGTACAGGCCGATGACCAGTCAGAGAAGAGGATCTATGAGTCGATCGAACCCAGATGAACATAGATTAGTTAAAACCGACAGTCACAGGCGAACACCTGCTGAATCCCCAGTACGATCTCCATCTCCTGGAAGATCATCATCATCAGGCTCGAGACCTCATACCTCAAAAACTTCATCTACGCGAAATTCTCAGCCTCGACTTCCGCGAAAAAAGACCCCGAAGATTGTCATTACGCCGCCAGATGACGAGAGGTAGATATTTTGTTAAAATTACAATATTTCATAGAAATTCAACTGTCTGATTGTTTTCATGACACGAATATTAAATTTACAGGCCGAAAACTGCTACGAAACCCCTTCAGAAGAAAGTTACCTTCAGTGATCCTCTGGAGAACATAAAATACATCGAACCAAATCCCATCCGTAGGCGAAGATCTTCTGAAGGCTCACCACGCAACCCCGGCTAGAAAATCTCCATATACTCTAACGTGAAATTGTATTGTTTGTACTAATTAATGAGTACTAATGGTTTAATCTACTAAAATTTACTTTTTTTCGCTATCAATAAAGTTCATGCTTATCTTTATAGTGGTGTTGTTTTAATTTGTACATCATATTATAATATATCTTACTCGTGCGATGAAATAGTAGTTAAACTTTTTGGAACTAGCTCTGAAAAAACAAAAGGATTAAAAAAGATTTCTCATATACTGAACTTCCATAAAAGGCAGTATTTGAAAGCATTTGAAACATTGAAAATTAAATACTTTTTAATCCTTTTTTGATACTCTTAATCCTTCTGTTTAATCAGGGAGATCTTAATATTTGTGAAGCACGAGATTCTATCTCAGAGTATAGAAATTGCGTTCTTTGTATTGGTCGTAAAAATAGCATCTTCCATTGTTCCCGTAACGTTTTTCAAACGTCAAAGTTCGAAATAACAAGCAAGTACAAGGAAAATCGTCTTGAAAAACCGATAGTCATTTAGTAGCTAAAACTGTACCAGTTTACAGTTTAGGAAATTCTATAAATATAAATAAACTCAGTAGCAAAATAAACTATAGTGTTATCTTGGGTTTTTTACTAGTTTCGAGCCTGAGGATAATGAAGGGAACTGTATTTCCTACAAAGGATACTTCAGTACAGTCCTAGAGCATTTTACATTAAAAAGAGATGTCAATGAAAAAACATGTAATCTCATTTATTCACTCACATTTATTTATCATATTTACAGACACAACAAAAGAAGCCTATCAACATCCTAGCGATAATTGTCTTGAGTTAGATTATCTGACACCTTCAACAGCCGCCCAATATTTCTGTTTCAACTCTTGGAAGTTAGTACTGTTCAGCTGACGCTGTAGATTGAAGAACTCGCTCTCGTTTAGAATTTTGTCAACCGATGTGCACTTGGAATCTCCAAAGATGAAGCATGTTGTCTGCATGGGACGTAGACCAATACCCGGTGTCATAGTATAGCAACACCGACTCGACACAGAGCACTGGAATGACAAAAAATGATTAACAAACTAGTACAAATCAACAGAATGAATCAATCGTGCTTACCGGTTGTTCCAGAGGGACACAATCATTTTCGAAGGTAAATGGAGCGAACCAGGTTATACCAAACCCAATCATCCCGATGGTCAGTAGCGTGACAATTATCTTTACTATCATATTGGCTTATACTTCGAGTAACCTGATGTCTGTTTAGAGTTTAGAATTATCTATTCAAAAGCAGAGTGCTTTGTAGGAAAGCTTCGAAGGGACTGGCTTCACTGGAATGCTCGTCGAAGCTTATATACCAGAAATTCAGGGGCAGGGGGATGGTTACGACGTGATGAATTGCTTTGATGTATCCATTAAACACTAGGGGTTAATATTCCAGGCGATTGTTCCCAAGAGAGTAATTTGAGTCACGCCATTCAAATTGTTAGATGCTATCGGTACTGTGTTGTTTACTTCTAGCTATGGTAAAAGTAACTACAGAGCAAATGCGTTTAAGACATTTGAAAGATTAGTATAGTGACAAGAATTTGAATCTAGCTTTATAGTTCGTACATAGAAACAAGTAAAAATGGTGTTCGAAATAAAAAACGCTTTGATAATAGTACAATAGTTTATTCTCTACTGGAAAAATGATCTACAAATAACTTTTTGCATTAACTATTCTTTCTGCATTTTATCATCTCGTTCCGCATGGAATGTTTTAAGGTTTCAGCACTCATTTGACGTGAGTTGCGTTGGTACGCATGTATTCGGATGAAATTGACGATAGTCGTAACTGCCTCAGGGTCTAACCGACAATGTGGACTACCTCTGTGCGTCCCTCGGTGCAGACACGTTTTCAAGGCAAAATCAGTAAAAATATGTGTAGCCAGCTGACGTGCCAATGTAGCATATGTCTTATTTGAATCCGTCAAACATTTCTCGAATTCTGCCTCTTCAATATACACTCCAGTATTGGGCAGGAGTTCGACTAGTCCTGGTAAGAACTCCCAATGCTTTAGCGTCCATTTTCCGTTGGTTTGTTGGTTCTTAGTAGCTTTGTACAAATTGTTGCCTTGTAATAGATCCAGTGAAGTTCTTAATGCTACGGATGTTAGAAATGGATCTCAGTCGACGTTTTGATCAATTTTACGCTTCAAGACTTTTGATTGTGGATCATTATGACTCAGTTCTCCATGAATCCGCATTTCGAACTCCGACCTATTGCTTCCATTCATCCAGTGGCTTAACGACGAATTAGTTGATGTCGAGCTCTGAGGACTTTCGACTTCTATGGGTATGGAGAACTTGTCAGCACTGTCCTTGCAATTATTGATGTAATATATCGCTCTGTCGTAAGAATCTGCAACGAATACGTCATTGTAATCCAAGGGTCAGTCTTAAAGATACACAAACTTCCGCTCAATTTCGTGGATGATTCGATTTAATACTATAAAGACCTAAACAACGAACCATTGATAAGACTCCAGAAATCTATGAGTTGACATCTAGGGAACTCACCTGTAGTGTATATAATTTCTGCTAAGAACGAAAACCAGTATATACAGGGACTATCGTAGTTCTTGACCCGTTCTCTAGTGACTTCCTTTCGCTCTTCAGGATACGCCAGTATAACTATTGGCCACCCATCCTGACATTTGATCCAGGATGATGGTACACAATGGAGACCAGTCAGTAAATTTTCATGCGTATCATGAAATTTTACCACGCGATAAATGCGCTGTTTTGAGTTCATCTGGAAAAATTGAGTAAACCATCAAAACATTATCTAATGAAGCAAACACCTATAACTTATATTAACTATTATAGCAGAAAAATTCTTACCTCATCAAACGCGTAATTCATTTCTAGTTACAGAACTACGATAATAACGCAATTTAATTGAATATGATTCGCGTCGAAACACGTCTGGACAGAGAGCCGATAAGCTATGCAATGAGCAATGTATTTTGAGCAAATTTATATAGTTAGTGAGTCGTTGTTCTCCACACGATTGATAAGCATAAGCTTATCATCGTCAGTGCGGTTTGATCCCGTGACTATTTATCCCGTGATTTTATTTATTTATTGCTTTATAAGAGTACATTAACTCCCTTATGGCAGGATACTAAATATGTTAACGCGATTCTATTTGTTAGAAAAGTGACATGAGGCTCTTGTAAGATGTAAATCATTTACATTTGAATAACTCTTTGAAAGGAGTCATTATCGATAACCTTTGACATGTCGGCTCGGTAAAAAATGAACAGGAATAAAGAATCGTTATTTTATAAGTATTTCGAATAATGGATTAGTCATCGGGTAGGTGATAGCAGGAATATGATTACGATATGGTATATAAGAACTGTTCGGGAACTCCTAAGGGTATTTATTACCTTTCAGGATTTGGGATAGAGTGGTTGTACTTTAAAACATACATTGACGAGAATTTTTACGGTTGGAAAGTCAGAATGAAGTTGATTAAATGTTTGATCTTGACGTTGATAGTAGTGATTTGTAAAGCAGGAATTATAAGGGAATCAACTTCATATTCCGCGAGGTAAGTACTTTTAGAGTGTTAAATGATTCTAACCAGGTTTTGCTGCTGTTTGTTGCAAGCTTTCTTATTGAGTATCGAATAACACTGTGTCCAATTTACAGGCCAAGGATTGCAGAAAACAGTTTGATAGGAGGTTCCTCGGGTAGAGTGAATCCTAGTGCATACAACTCCGGAAAAACCCGAGCTGTGCGTCCGCAAAGACCTAATGTGATCCCAATCCGACCTGGGTATCCCGCAAGATCTGACTCGTGGAGATCTCAAGCTCCAGAAACTACATTCTGGCGAGAATCTCAATCATCTCAACCCCAGCGAGAACTGATATTCGTTTCGCGACCCAACATGAGGTAGTTATCTAGTTCTTAGAATATTTTTAGTTTTTCTAGAAATGAAATTATTGATGGACACCCTGATTATTTACAGGGAAAGGTCTGGAGCTGCAGGATCTAACTCAAGAAGACGTCACTCCAGGAGAAGGCATCACCATGGAAATAACTCTGAGAGAACCCAAGCTCCAAGAGTACAAACACCAACTGAACTTCCAATTCGACCAGAATTTACAATTGAATACTCAGCTTTATCCAGATATCGCAATCCCGAAGCTTTTGCCAGGAGTGGCCTTCAATCATCTAGTTCTCAGCAAAAACAGACATCCGTTTCTCCACCACGACACATAAGGTAGATATTTTATTGATTGCATGATTCTATTCCTTTTCTAGAAATGAAATCAGATCAATAAATTTTACTATTTTACAGAACAAAACTACATACTATAAAGACTGACCTAAGGAGAAATTACTATGATAGAATGAAATCACAAGGAACTAACTTTGCAACAACCCAAGCTGCGAGAGTACAGAAACCAACTGAACTTCCAATTCGACCAGCATTTACTAGAAGACCTTCAGCTTTATCGAGATATCGCAATCCAAAAGCTTTTGCCAGAAATAGCCTTCAATCTCCATCTGCTATGATACGAATTATCGCGAAATAACCTGTCCGAATCAGGGGAAAAGTGATTTGGAAAAGAATATGACTCTCGTTAGTATCTGTATACTGTATTTCTATCAAAGTATTGTTTAAGTATTATCTAGTGTTATTCAAGTAATTGTATTGTTTGCGGTAATTAGTTATAAGTGTCAGTACAGGCTTAATTGTTCCACATTAGTATTATAATTAATAAAGTGCATTTTTTCTTTTTACCGGTATTGTTTTAATTCTGACGGCGCACAATGGAAAATCTTATACAGAATCTGATTATCCTATTTATTAAACATTTTTAATCAACTTCGAATATCTGTAACTATTAACTATAGCATGAATAAACATAAGCTTATCTTAATGAGTAATGTTCATTCTAATATCCTAATTAGCGAGCAGTATAGTTTTTCGTGAAATTGATAAGCATAAAATAACTTATATTTTACTCAGTTATTGGATAACCTCTAACCTTTGAACGACTAACGAAGCCAGATAAGGTTTGCCTGCGTTCATTATGAATCATGGTCAGTAACTTGTTATTGAAATGAAGAACTACTTATTGTGACATGTCAGATTGTTTCAAACTATAACTGAAATAATTTAAGTCTAGAACAATCAGCTGCTGGGAATAAAATTCATTTGACATTAACAATAACTGGTTCTTAGGCATACCCGGAATAAAATACAACTGTCATTAAGTCGTATTGCATCAAACTACATGTTAGGACAAAAATGTGTCACCCGAACTGAGTTCTTATGAGTCACTTTATCCTCGTATATACTTGCAACGCTCCACCCCTATCAACCGTTGCCTAGCAACGCTCCGCCCTCCAGTGACCGTTGCCCAGAAACGCCCTGCTCCCTAGCAACCGTTGATTAACAACTCCCCACCTCCTAGTAAACGCTGCCTAGCAGCAGAACTTTACATACCAACCCAACTATCCATTTTAGATTTCTTGGTATAACTAAAAATAAACAACGATATTCATAGAAAGTGAGCGTTTATTATAAACGATATAAAAATATCCTTAGAACAAGATTTTAATAATATAGCACAATCTTTTCCACACTCAATTACCAAAAAACGTCCTTACATTCTACCAATACTTGTCTTGTAGCATCATAACCATGGAATAAATTATTTTTTTCGGTACATCAGCATCTCGTATCGCATAGCGCTTTCGATCGTAGGAGTATTGAATCTCCGCGAATTTTGCTCCCATTCATATTTTTTGACGAAATTGACAATCGCCTTAACCGCATCAACATTTAACTGGTTTTCTCGATTTCCTTTTCGGGGCCCGATGTAAATGCACTTTTTCAAGGCAGACTCGGTAAATATATTTGCAGTGAGTCGTCTTGTCAATGCAGAACATGTCTTTGAAGATTTCAAACAATTTTTGAGTTCTGTCTCTCCAATGTAGGCACCAGTATTTGGCATAAGCTCGACAAGTCCGTGTGTGCATTCCTTATGCTTCAGCGTCCATTTTTCATCGGTTTGAGATAAATTGCTAACATCTGCTAACAGATTGTTGTCTTGTAGTAAATCCCGAAGAGCGCTTGATGTTGTCACATTTTCACTTCTCCTAAAAGCCATGAACGGTTGATCCAAATGATCGTCTTCTTTGAATTCATAGATACCTCTCTGATCTATTTCAAAATTCGATATTTCAAGTTTCGAAGTTCTGATGTCATCTATCATATTCACTATCAATGACTGAGGGCCTGAATTCAATTGTCTGTTGATTTCTTCGTCAAACTCCATCAAAAAAGCACTTTCGTCTTCTCCGGAGCTAACCGACGAATTTGGAACTGAGCACTGAAGACTCCCAATTTCCATGAAGACTTCAGCACTGTGCTTTTTTGCATTCTCGCTTGCATCGATGTAATTCATCACGTTGTGAAAATCTGCAACAGATACGTCATTGTGATCCAAGAGTTCAACCTTAAAGATATTCATACTACACCTTTTGCTCAAGCTTCCGTTGAATTTCATTGAAGATATTATCTAATACTCTAATGACCTAAATAATGAACCATTGACAACACTTCATAAATTAAGAGATTGAAAAACAGATCTAGATCTCACCTGAGCTGTAAATGATTTCTGCAAGGAACAAAGTCCAGTTCTCGTTAGGACTTTGGTAGATTTCCACCCGTTTTCTAGTGATTTCATGTGGCTCATCAGGATACACCATCAGCACTGTTGCCGAGTCATTATCATGCCATTTGATCCAACATGCTGGTGCAAAATCCTCTGTCTTGGGTTTATCTGAAGGAATTGAGTATAAACATCAAAACATAATCTAGTAAAGCAAATGCATATAAACGAATTTAACAATTGTAAAAGGAAACTTACCTCAAACGTACTGTAATCCATTCTCAAGTTCTAAACTGCCCCGATCCTTTCAATAAAAATCGGAAATTTCGTAAAATATGGTATCGCTCTGAAACCGGTCCTGGTCGGAAGCAGGCGAATTTCATTATGAATAATCATTATTTGGAGCAATATATATATATATATATATATCCGAATTAATGAGCCATTTTTCCCCATAGGATCGATAGGTATAACTGTAATCGTAACTGTGAATTTTCCCTCATTACTCATAACTCAGCTACTGTGGGCTCAAATATGTATTTATAAATTAAAGGAATGCGTGTTAGGAAAATTGTTCCTTTAACTGCCCTCTTTAAACTATCTAAAACACCCCAAGAAAATTCTTCTTATTATTGCACGCCTCATAAGCGGAGCGTTGAGGTTGTGCTCTACTCTCGCTTTACAAAAATCTAGTGATTTTTTGAACTAAAAGTGTCTCTATTAAGGAAAATCACTAGTTTCAATACTTATGACATATTTAAAAGACCTTTTGCTTTTTAAATTAATAAAAACAATGTTTAACAAAATTATTCCGTAGTTGTCCGTTTGTCTGCATGTAGCCAAAACCGAAAAAATTAACTGATGTTTGATTCACTTTACTGATGATACTGATATGGTGTTCCATAGAATCAATTTTATGAATAAAACATTTTTAATCGGTTGCGAACATTTGTGACTATTAACTATGGCATTAATAATCATAAGATCACCTCATTTGAACGTGTTGTGATGTAATTTTGAATATGTCGGCACATTCAACTTGTCAATTAATGAATTACGATGTCACCATACAGTAGCAAACTAAGTTATACAACGAATAATGTTCGGCGTGGGCAATGTATGGAATTTTTGAATTATGACCCTTATGGATCATTAAGCAGTTAAAAAGAAATGAATATTAATCGCTTACGAGGAATAATATTGAAAACAAATAAATCGTTAAATAAGAGATCGTAGCAATCTGATAAGAATATTATATAAAATATTTTTTAAGGAGGCTTAAGGAATTAAAGTCATTAGGAGTTGGAGCAAAGTGGTTGTCAGTTAAGACCAACATTGAGTTAATTTATTTCGTATTAAGTAAAAATGAATACAAGTAAGTGTTTATTGATATGTTTGATCTTGACGTTAATAGTAGCGATTTGTGAAGCAGAAATTATAAGGGAGTCAACTTCATATTCCGCGAGGTAAGTACTTTTAGAGTGTTAAATGATTCTAACCAGGTTTTGCTGCTGTTTGTTGCAAGCTTTCTTATTGAGTATCCAATAACACTGTGTCCAATTTACAGGCCAAGGATTGCAGAAAACAGTTTGATAGAAGGTTCCTCGTGTAGAGTGAATCCTAGTGCATACAACTCCGGAAAAACCCGAGCTGTGCGTCCGCAAAGACCTAATGTGACCCCAATCCGACCTGGGTATCCCGCAAGATCTGACTCGTGGAGATCTCAAGCTCCAGGAACTACATTCTGGCGAGAATCTCAATTATCTCAACCCCAGCGGGAACAGATATTCGTTTCGCGACCCAACATGAGGTAGTTATCTAGTTCTTAGAATATTTTTAGTTTTTCTAGAAATGAAATTAATGATGGACACCCTGATTATTTACAGGGAAAGATCTGGAACTGCAGGATCTAACTCAAGAAGACGTCACTCCAGGAGAAGGCATCACCATGGAAATAACTCTGAGAGAACCCACGCTCCAAGAGTACAAACACCAACTGAACTTCCAATTCGACCAGAATTTACAACTGAATACTCAGCTTTATCCAGATATCGTAATCCCGAAGCTTTCGCCAGGAGCGGCCCTCAATCATCTAGTTCCCAGCGGGAACAAATATTCGTGTCCCCACCACATCACGCAAGGTAGATATTTTGTTAAAACCATAAAAGAGATTATAGGAAAACAACATTCATTTAATGTGATTTTAATGGTTGTAAAGTATTTCATCATGGCAGTAAAATTAATACATCGGAACCGTTCGAATCTAATTATGTAAATTGATTTAATCATTTACTACATAAATCGGTCGTTAGATTTTCGATAAGATCTTTTAGGAACCCACAGTTTTCTTTGAAGTTTTGACCGGTATATTTCGATAATTTACAGAACAAAGCCTGACACTGCTGAAGACAAACCAAGGAAAGGCCACTCCAGAAAAATGCATCACCATAAAAAACATTCCGGAAAAGATCAAGCTTCGAGAAAACAAAGACCAAATATTTATCTAATCCGATCTGCATTTACAACTGAAAGCCCTCCATCTGCTGTGATACGAATCGTAATGGAATGAACCTCATGAGTTTGCAGCAAACTGATTTTTTTATGGTAAAAAATATTAAAATCTTACATAATAAACTTTAAAATTTTCATCTAAAGGCATTTTTTCCATAAAAGTCTAAGCAATACTCATCGCTATTACCTTTAGAATTATCTACTGAATTTGTACAAATAAAATAATGCGCATGGTCTATTTATAATGGCCCAATATAACGCTAAATCTACAATTTTTCAATCTCCAATTCGTATCAGTTTGATAAAAGTCTTTCGAAAGAATATTTTTACTTCTCTGTGACAAAAGTAAAAATACCCTATAACTTCAAACAACAATAACTTCATTGATATGAGTCCGAGATGACGTCAACTCGCTCGACACCCACGCAATAATGTGGTTTTGCGTCGAGTGATAAGGCGAAGTACGGCTCATAGTTTCCGTTCACTCATTAGGGGACATTATAATTAATGAGGAAAATGAAATTTAATTGGTTTTACAAATACATGAATTCCTAATGAATTTGTATGTAATGCGGTACTTCATAGATATATTATTAACATATGATGAAATTTTCATGCGAAAAAGTCCCATATACTGAAATTTATGTGTGCAGGAAAGAGATAGATATATTTTGTTCAATGAAACTCTTAGCATTTTGGAAAATTTTCGATATTTTTGGCCCATTCTCAGGTGATGTGATGATTTTCAAATTTAAATTTGTTGTTACATCTGCTTACACAGATATTAGTGGTGTTGATTAATTTATAACCTGAGTAGCATTTTTGACAACATACCTAGTTTCCAGGAGTAAGTGACCTCACTCGCTTTGCATGAAAACGGTAGGTACGAAATTTTGATAACCCATGACCATGAAAATGAAACAAACAACTTTGGCCATTGAAATTGTATATTTATTAAAACAAAAACTGATACCATTATACATTCCAGTTTGAAAGTATCATTCTGAGCCGGCATTCATTATAGACAGTAGTTGTGCCACAGCTTTGTGCATAGCGTCACTAATTTTTTTGGAAACAGGATCGACATTAGCAGGATTTTTGCAGAGTAAATTTACGTAATTCTTGATTTCCAAACGATAATATTTGGCACAAGTTTTGAACTGCACTTGCAGATTCTTATAGTGCATGTTGCAACTGAAAGCTTTCCGTAGTAGGCTACGATGTTCCTTAGGAAAAGATTTGATTGAATGAAGAATACTTGAAACGAATGGTTGAATTATGTTGATCTTTTCCGTTAATGTAAGCCTTTTGGTAACGAACAATCTACTGGAAAACGGTTCGCTGCTGACGAGATTTTGGGTGCACCTAATAGACGTTGAGGCAGGGGTGACACATTTTTGTCCTAAAATGTAGTTTGATGCAATACGACTTGTCTGGAACAATCAGCTACTGGGAATAAAATTCATTTGACATTAACAATAACTGGTTCTTAGGCATACCCGGAATAAAATACAACTGTCATTAAGTCGTATTGCATCAAACTACATTTTAGGACAAAAATGTGTCACCCGATTTCCACTTTAGAACTTGAATTTCACTAAACAACGTGTGCTCCTGAACTACAAGTAGAAGAACATGTCGAGACAAACAGGATATTTGCCTTTTATAGATGCCCAAGGAAGCGTCTACATGCATAAGTAAAATTCCAGACGAACCATTCGCATGAAAAATTTATGCTCATCAACATTCGAAATACATTAATACAAAACACGCGTAAGATTACTATGGCCTTCCATAGAATGAAAAACAAAATATTTGAAGCGACTTTCATGGTATCGTTTGTACAACATTTTGCAACATTGATGTGACTTAGCTGCATCTTGCTGGAAACCGTTTTTGTGCATATTCAGCAAATCGTTCATAGACAAATCGGATTCCATCGTCAAGATCATCTACAATTGACCAAACATATCAAATTAGAAGGTGTCAGAAAATGCATTTCGAAGGTCATTGAAGAAAAACCGACTAACCTGTTCCATACTCCACCGTCGCTGAGTAGACCTCTGAGAACTTTTTTCGAAAAGTGCGACGTAACACTATGTTTCGTCGCGGGATAGCAACAAACACATTTCTCCCATACCGGGACACGATCCACGATCTATGGATGCAATGATAAGAGAAATGACCAAATTTTCTAGGCCATTTTACAAATTTTACTACTAAAAAAATGCTATCAGCTGTTTGTGACATGTCTAATAACGTCTTTGTGTATTGGAAATCACAGAGATTATAAAACGAAAACACAGTCATTTGCTGTTACGAATAGAAATGCATCAGAGCAACGAACTCGTATAAAATTAGTCTGACCTTAACACTCTATTCTTATCAAGGTGACTGCCGGTGAATGCTCGAATTAATTTTATAAGAAAAAAGTATCTTTGATTCAATATCATACTGCTCATATCTACAGCCATAATTTCGGAGGACACTTTCCTTAAGTTGCGTACCATGTCCCTAACTGATGAGTTATTGTGCCATGTATGGCAATCTTAATTAAGGAAACATTCAAAATTCCTTTGCAAAAGTTGACTATGACCAAATTAGTACAAAACAATAACGCAGTAGTAGGGTGACTCAGTCATTACAAACCATTGGTCTTATTAAACGGAAGGAAATGAATAACAATTAATATTTCATATATTTATTGGATATCTCGACTGAGGAACATCAAAGTTTGCATGATGATAGCCACAGCAATTTCAAATAGTTTTTTTGTAACCACCACATTTCCGTCTCTTTCTACTTTTTGTTGAAACAGTCCAAGATACTTGGTCGTCTCTTCATGTACAATTTTCATAGATAGATATCGCGAAGCTCTGTGTACTTGCGTTTTTCCAGGGTTAACCGCTCGTTTTCGGTTTGATTTTGTTCAACCACTCTGATGTATTCCAACAGCTTTTCAACTATTGGTTTAATCACCATAAGCAGCGAAATGTCACTGATTTCCAAATCTTTGCGAGAAGTTCCCGGGACTGGTTGCAGTGATGGTGCAGATCGTTTCTTTCGTAGACGACGGGAATTCCGGTTAGAAGAACTCATTGCTGGTCGATCTGCGAAGAAAAGTAACGATCATGGAATCAGACTGTTTGATAACAAAATAACACGTCAAATTTGTAACAGGTTATTCAAAAACGCTTACCTCCAAAGAGCAGGTTGCAATGTAGACTCGCCGGGTTGAAGAATGAGTAAAAGTTCTTCTCGATCGGCTTTTATATCATCACTATAAGGAAAAATTACTGAAATTCATGATAAAACTAGAATGGACTAGTTATTTTTGTAAGTTCAAGTTTAGGGTTATTCGCAACGATAATATTGATAACTTAGCTTTGAGCAAATGTGAGAATCGCTACTTTAATCGCCTGTTTCCTCGTTTCGTGAATCTTTTCATAGTGGCTTTACAAGTGCGTATTTAGATACTTATTCAGGCACTCAGTGCGATGTCACACATACTTCCGCAGAAGAAAAATTAGGCACTAGATTTGTTGCAAGTTAATTTTTATGCAAATTAAACGCCAAGTGTTTTCAAAGTTTCCACTTAGAGAACTGTCCTAGTTATGGCGACTTGAAAGGTCTTCCGACACTCATTGAAGGTGGCATAACGAATAGCCTCTTCTGCCTCGTTGCGGCGGGTCCACCTACTACACCTTGTGTAATTGCGTCTTGCCGTTGTGCAGGCTACACGCATTTGCGCGAGCTCGGCAGACCACCAGTATACCCTTGTTTTGGGGCCAAAGGGCCTGGAGCGGGGCATTGACGCGTCGCAAATATTTGTCAATGCACTACGAAACCACTCAGCCTCCAAGTCAACATTTATTGGGGTCTGTGGTATGGGATTAAAGTGAGCACTTCGTTATCAAGTCACTTCAGGTTTCACCGAGGGCCATCAGAACTAGAACCCGGCTGACGCAACCAGTTTGGGCTTGCATGAAGAATGGAGATGCCCCATCGTATGTAGCGATGGTCTGACATGGTCTCAACATCCTCCATGACTACCCAGTCCTGGATTCGGCGTGCTAAAGCAGGGCTCGCAAAAGTAATATCAACAATAGAGGAACCCTGTCGTCGCACGCACGTGGGGACTGCGCCTTGGTTGACCAATGAGAGACCACATGATGAAGCCCACTCCTCTACGGCTTCGCCCCGTACATCTGTAACAGGAGATCCCCACGCCACTGAGCGTACTAACCCTACACCAACCTACCCCTAGTTAAAAAAAAAAGTATAAAAAGTATCCTATAGCGGATACTACACACACGATATATATCGTGATTCACGCAGGATCACGATATTTATCGAGTGTGTAGCCTAGAGTATCACGAATCGTGATACGGATCACAGGATTTCCGAAAATCCAGAAATCTACGATCCGTATCAACTATCGTGCGATATATATCGAGCGTCTAGTATCTAGTCGATATTTATCACGACATTTCTGTCAAACTGACTGATAAATAACGTAATTTCAAATTTATTTTCATTGTTTGTGTTTATTTTCAAGCTGCTGTGGCCACTATGGGCCTGGACAGTTACTATTAAAGTATAAAAAGTCAACAAGATCCTCATCCTCATAATTTTTCTCTTCACGCGTCTTTTTAATCCTAATGCTAATACTATAGCAACGCTAGCTTTATCAGTCATTTTGGTAAAAATACGTAAAAATCGTAAATATACACCAGCGATGCGTCAAAAATGCTTTTTTTTTAGGCTAGGCATTGGCAACTTAGTCTATTCAGCCATCAAAATGAATGAAAGAATGCACAGACTAACAAAAATATCGACGATTCTTATCGTGTGTGTAGGGTCGACTTGCGATCCAAAATATTACTCGATATGGATCACGATACGTATCACGATATATATCGTGTGTGTAGTATCCGCCTTAGTCCGTCTCCTGGTTCTAAGCTAGGTACATCCCCACAAATTTTCCAGCAAACCGGTTCAGCCGTTCTTGAGTTATAAAAAGTGTAACACAAATAGTGTAACTAACACGACTTTCTTTTATATATATATAGATATTATCTGTCTTATTAAATCTACGTGCATTTATTATTTATACAGTAACCGCGTATTTTGAACTGTGGTTTGGTTGCACCTTTAGAAGTAGATCATTCAAAATGATCAAGATTTCTCGTGTTTCATTCCATCATGAATTCATGGTAAACCTAGTCGTCAATTATAATAACTTTAATAACTAATGTTATTAATCTACTCTCTGTTTGATTAACTCTCTGATCTGCTGCTCAAAAAGTACCATTTATATAAAAACTGGCACTTTTTAATCTCTTAGTCAAAATAGGTAAGTAAATAATAATCAGAGCAAATCGGGAAGCCGCTGCTTTACGTTCCGTTGTCAGAGGGTACTGTTGTAGGTGGCGTAAGTTTGGGATTTAAATTTTTTTACATTTGTATGGTTTATTTTCAAAATCTTTCTAGTCCAATGCTTTTATTCCGAGATGTCACTTAGTCCAACAATATTTGAGGAAAATACCATAGGTGCCACCAAAACCTCCAATTCCAATATACAGTAGAAAATAATGAATTATTTACCAAAACAAAGATGGAACGGTGTGGGGGGGGGGGCATATCTTATTATAATTAATAGGTATTTCCCTGACCATTTCATAGATTTCATCAACAACTGAAAAGAAGACAAGACTTGGAACTCGGACGCGGTAGCTGGGGAAACACCCGCACCCGTGGGAGTTTATC
This sequence comes from Blastobasis lacticolella, assembly GCA_905147135.1. NCBI lineage: Eukaryota > Metazoa > Arthropoda > Insecta > Lepidoptera > Blastobasidae > Blastobasis > Blastobasis lacticolella. Next base: position 6,894,566 of record LR990056.1, read on the forward strand.
TTTCCGGAAAACACTGCAATCAGCTGATATGGTCACAAATTACCAATGTCATCTGTCAAACAAATGTCAGGCGTCAGCTCAGCAGCTGCTGAGCAGAACAGCAGAAATGTCCATTATCTAATGGCCGACGCATGCCTATAGAAGAACGAATGCCGAGTAGTTGCCGACTGTTTATTACATAGAGAAATAGGTTATTTTAAATGAAATTTTAAACCACAATATTATCATTGTAAGAATATTTTGTTGTGTGTAAAATATAAAGAACCGCATCAATAAACTTAAACATAAATATTTTATATTTTACAAATATCTTACAATCATTTTTCTTTACAAATTATCAATTGAATAGGTATATTAACGAATCTAGGTACAAGGAAAATAAGGTCTTTAACGTGAATTACTTACAACAATACTATCTGTGAAGATAAGAACCATTGTGTTGTCATTGACTGATAAGGACTTCATATAAATAATTTGATTGGATAGGTAATTTATTTACAGTGTGATAGTGGTGTTATGTCGACTTTGTGGCGTGTTTGTAAAGTAACTTCTGTCCTCAAACAATTGGTAACAAACAAAAGAAAGTATCTTTATTTAATAGCCATTTGCTTGTTCAGTTTTTATGCTCATCTGTTAATAAATATCTTGCCAATGTTCTATGTAGATTTTCTTGATTACAGGAAACATGTGTATCCTATTCATGCATATTGGTGAAAATGATAGTAGCAGCGACTACAAGTTGATTCTAGCCTCCAACCGGGATGAACTCTATGACAGGCCTGCAATGAATATCTCACCATGGAAAGAAGATCCTATGGTTATTGGAGGTCCGTAACTTGCTTAAATTATAAAGATATAAAGTATTCATTATATGAGGTATTAACTAATAGGTACTGTGTTAATTGGATTTTGCTATTAATTTGTAACACAATAAAAGTATACCTTTTTAAATGTTAAATCATACTTTTTAGGTAAGTACCTAATTAGGTATCTAGCAGCCAACTTTTAAAAATATATATGTTTGCAGGGCGTGATTTAGAGGCCGGATGTGATGGAGGCACTTGGCTAGCCATATCTCCTTGGCGAAAGAAAATAGGTGTACTCCTAAATTTGCCAAGAACTCAAAACGCTAATGCTAAAAGTATATAATTTTTTTATATTATATCAACAATAAAATGTTAATGTTACAGACTTTAATAGACTTATTGCCCCTTTCAGCAAGAGGAAAAATTGTAGCGGATTATGTGAAATCAGAAATTAGTACAAATGACTACATCCAACACCAGATGGCCTACACTAAGGAGTGTAATGGCTTTGTGTTTATTGCAATTGAATTTGGGTGAGTTACCTACACATTTTTTCCATGTTAGAAAGCCTGCTGTGATTTTGTAGCACAGGTGTGCTACTAGTGTTTTATTAATCTATAAACATTCTTTTCAGATTAAATGTAGAAGTTAAAACTTACAGTAATGAGACAGATCAGGTGAAAACTTGGTCAGACACCTGTCTCGGTTTTAGCAACAGTCAACCTGAAACACCTCTCAAGAAAGTAACAGCTGGAAAAGAAAAACTTGAAGAAATCTGTCAGAGACTGAAAAGAACTGAGTTTCAGAAAGAATTAGTGTCTGAACTCTTGAAGTTTTTGAAAGATGAGCAAAAGTAAATTTAAAGTAGAATATTTGTTGAAATAAGTTTTCCATTATTACTTTCCTTCTTATTGCAATGTTTTGCTTTGACAGGAATTTACCTGATCCAGAACTTGAAAAGAACAGGCCAGGAACATATCAACAATTAAGTTCTATTTTTGTACGCATCCCTGAATTTAGATATGGGACTAGGTAAGTCTAATTAGATTTTTAAACCTTTAAATTAATTAATTCTAACTTACTGTATAAATTTATTTTACTGAAAGATAAAGTTAATATTTCTTTCACAGGACACATACAATACTACTAGTTACTAAAAGAGGCAAAGTAAGTGTTGTAGAGGCTACTATGGAAGCTCCAATTGATGTTTGCAATCCAAGGTGGCAGACTAAAGAATTAGAGTTTGAGTTATGTGGAAAACTTTAGTTATATGACAAATGTGAAATAGATAATGTATATAACTAGTCTTCAGAGCTTTAACTTAATATTAAGAAAATTTTATGAATTTTATAGGTGGTGGAGACTATAAAATAAATAGCACATAAGGTAATAAGAAAAAGACATTTTATTTAAATCCATAAATAATTTTTAACAGTGCTGAATACACAATGTACTCTCCTAGATATTGATAACTGCTTAGGACAGTTAGGCCATGTGATTGAAATGCCACCTTCAGCAAATTGAAAAAAGTAGATGCAACAATATCTACTTTCTTTAATTTCCTTTTCATTGCCAATTTTTAACCTTGAAATTGTCAGCAAGAACAAAATCTTCATTTTGTTCTAAAACACACCCTAGAAAACGGGGCACATTTAAAAAAGTACCAGATAAGATAAGTGGGAACTTTGATTCCTTATTTTCAACATATGTAAACATAAGACGTTTACTAATAAAGTCTCCACTTACTGATACATTCGCTACTTCAACATAGTTATTGAGGGATGTAGAGAACATTTCTAAAGAAACCCTTAGTGACTCCCACATACATAATTTGTCAGCCGGTAGAATGCTTAACCGAAAATGATAACCCAGATCAATATATGCAGTTTTTAAAATATCAATCCATTCTCCTAAAAGAGTATCAAGTTTAGTAGAATTTTTCGCCGCACCAAATATCTGTACCACGGAAGACTGGCTGACATGGAATAGGCTGTCTTCCTCTGAAGGTGCTGGCACATATTGCCTGCCCATTGAAAAATATTTTAGTGGAAACACTTTAGGATACAATACATTCTTAGTGTGATATGCAAAGAAGGATGACAGGGATGCACCACCAGTTAGGTGTAAACGGTTATCAACATTGATTTTTGTATCTTCATTGTGGTGCAATATGAAACTGCTATTTGGATTTGTGTGATCTTCACCACAACCTTCCAATATAAGGCTCTTAACAAAGTCTGGATTAGAAAACTGTGTAAAACCATTTGACCTTAGTAACTTATTAAAATAGAATTTTGCACCAAGTTCAAAAATAGCAGCATCACCTTTTAAATAATAATTTTCATTTTTCTTAAATGTAAATAGATCAAGGTCTTTACCAATTTTGAGATGGTCTTTCTTGTTGTTCGGTGGAGAAAGGTGTGTATACAAAACATTATCTTTATCAGGTGTTAGTGGATGCAAATCGTTGGGTAATTTTAAACCCTCCAATACAGCTGCTTCTTCGGCAGACCATAGGGGTGACTTCAGTTTCTTGATATTATCTTTGACAAGGTTTATTTGTATTTTGTATTTTTGAATGGCTTGGTCTTCTGATTTAGATTTTATGAGTGCTCCTAGTTTAGCTGATAAATCTTTTTTAGAGTTATCTAGTTCAGATTTACGAACTTTAAGTTCTTCATAAACAGTCCAAAGATTCTCAAATTTATCTAAATCAAAGTTGTGTTTTCTCCTTCTTAGCTGTTGTAGTAAATTCTCTCTATCTTTGAGTCGTTCAGAAAAGTCAATGTGTGGGGTTACATATGTGAATACCTCTGTGGCTTTAGCGCCGTTAATAAACAAGGCAGAATTTCTTTTAATCTGTATATGACATACATAGCCATTACCTAATGTAGTTTGCAATTTACGCAGCATCTTCCTCTACCTTTTTTTTCTTGTTAGGACTCTCTTCTTCTAACACCACATCTCCATCTTTATCTGTAATATTTGTTTTAGTATCCTGGGTGACAATTTTCCTTTTAGTCGCCGACTTGAAGTTACCGTATCCAGCCGCTCGTTCCGACTCCTCGATACTGTATGGCTTCAATTCTAATGCTTTTAGCCTCCTCTTGTGGACTTTTGTTTTAAAGTGTTCATTGAGCGCTTGGTCGTCAATGAAATAGCGTGCACAGTGTAGACAGTAATGTTGCGCTGCACCAGGCAGGTCCAAATCCACGTTCTGATTTAGAAGTTTATCTGCATTCTCTGAAAAACCATTGACCATTCAAGAATAACCTCAAACATTATGCATGCACGAGCAATATTTTTTACGTTTTATTCTTTAAAAGTACATACCTTCTTTAAGATCTTCGTCAATTTCGTCGAGATCCTTTTTACGATTTCGTACCCTCCAACGTCTCTGCAAATGTGTATCACCGTTGTGATACTTTTTACGTTTATATGGCATAACTTGACGAAAACGATATCAACACGGCGGCAATGCAAGCAGCATACACAAACTATGGATGCACACACGCGCTATCTGTCAAGCAGTGTTACCAGCAGTAGTTTCCAAAAAAGTACGTCCGGGCACCTAAAACAGTACGAAAATGGCGGGTACGGTTTACCTACTCTTATATTTTATCGGCCTTCGGGGGGGGTCGTTGCCAATAAAACGACGTTATTTTGACAAGACAAGACCTTATTTACTCGGTGGTGGTGCCAGTGAGCCAAAAAGCGTCAAAATTAACCCTTTATTTCATTATTTTACGGTATTTTGCGGACAGAAAAGGCAAAGTGACCAACCCCCTCAGCAAAATTTAGCATTTTGTAAAAACGTACTAAATAGTACGATGTGGAGCAAAGTACGCAAAAGGTACGACAGTCGGCCAAATATTACGTAAATCGTACCAAAAGGTACGATCTGGCAACGCTGCTGTCAAGTGTCAATGTGAAAGACAGCCAGTGTTACCAGCAGTAGTTTCCAAAAAAGTACGTCCGGGCTCTTAAAATAGTACTCAAACGACTAAAAAGTTACGATTCACCTTATCTTCTATATTTTACCGGCCTTAATCAACCCTTGATGATGATTGATGGACTCATTAGAAATAATTATGATCGCCCCTCCGTACGAGGTGGTCATCATTAGTCGCCTTGTTGCAATGGTAAGGATTGGTGCTGGAATCCATACCACAGATTAGAAAAAAGTTATTACTCAATGTGCTTCATTTTCAAACTTCTATCAAAGGCCTTAGCTGCTCACCAAACGTCCTGTCGGCTTATATAAGGTTAACTAAATACCGACTGCCCTACGTCGCAAATCCTATGAAGAAAGACTTCGCATACTACGCCTCACTACTCTGGTAGAAAGTCGGCAGCGTGGTGATCTCATTGAAACATATAAGATTTTATCATACCAATACAATCTCACATTCATGAAGTATTTATTACAAAAAAGGGCTGCAAGTCGCACAGAGGTCACGAAATGCAATTAGAACGCGCATCACCCAACACCAATACTGCACATCACTTTTTCTCTAACAGAGTGGTATCAAATTGGAACAAATTACCACAAAATGTTGTGACAGCTGTGTCAGTGAATTCCTTCAAGAACAGATTGGACGAGTGGTTGAAGTCAGTCTCTACTTGATTTAAAATTACTTTCAACACTGTGTGATATAGACACATCAGCAACAATGCTGCTCGTCTATAACGTAAATAAATAAATAAAAATAAATAACTGTCAGAAATCTCGCTATGGGATCAGCCCTTCTATAACCCTTTTTTTTAAAGCTGTATATTTTTACAAAGGCGATGCTAACCATGTGATAACTCGTGTAGCGTCAATAGTCATGAACGTGTTGTGATTTTTGTATGAGCCGATCATGGAGAGTCGTAAGCGTACTCGCGTAGCGTTAAAGTACAGAATGTCCAGTGGTAGCAAAATGTCCAGGTTGCTCAATGGCCAACTCGCTAAACTGTCTTTATTTTTACATTAATCAGCCGTTAATTGGAGATTTGACAATCCGTTGACAAGCTGTTAACAAACTGTCAGTTGGCCCTTTCAGAAACCCAAATTGCACTTAATCAGAGATTAACAAGCTGTTACGTAATTTTTGCGTTGACAAGCGTTTCAGAAACCGGGTGTAAGTGTCGCCAACAACTGACGTTGTTGACAACAACGTCAGTTGTTGGCGACGTCACCAGTACAGATACGTTTGCGACATGTCTGCGCTGCCATGGTCGACTACCCTTTCTACGGTGAGTCGGTGCGGGCTGGTCCGTGTCCATCCGCAAAATCACGCACCGTCGAAACGCGCTTTAAGAATAAAGACTTGAGTACTGACTGACCACACCATACCTCAATATACGCTGACGCGGCTCATGCGTCACGTTTTTGTTGCGTGCTGTCTACACCGGAGCTCAAAATATGCTATATTAAAGACTGTGACTTGTGACGCGATTAATGCGCAACTTTTTTCGATTTTGACGCAGCACAATTTACACAGCATCGGCGTTTTTAGAGCTCCGGTGTGGACAGCACGCGTCAAAAACGTGACGCATGAAATTTTTTCTCTATGGACGCATGACCGCTTCATAGCGTATACCAAAGAGATTTGAAGGTAGCTAACTTTCCAATCTCTTTGGCGAATACATAGCGGCGGTTTGGCCAGTCCTTTATTCTACTGTAGTAAAAAAGCAATAGTTCAATTTAATTTATTTATTTATTCATAATATAATCTTACTATAATAAAATTCAGTGAAACAGTATCATACACGAATAAATACAATACTAATAGAACAATGAACTTCTGCATTAAGTGTTTTGTTACAATAAGAAAGTAAATAAGATTTATAACAAACGTCTATATAAATTGTTAATGATAGGAATGATTTGAATGATTCGTAATAACACCGACAATGACGACGGCACTCGCGGTCGTTGCGTTTCCGACGAAACGAGACGTGGAGTGCTGCCAGGGTCGTAGCCAGGGGCGCAAAGTCGTGATGATTTAAATAATCTCTAAATAATAATAATAATATAAAAACGAAAGGCCCCAGAGGTACCGGTACGGTTCGCACTGACTTACTCATCTAGTGAAGGCATCAATCAAGGTGACAAACGCAACTAAAGCAACGCTCACACGCCCGCCATACATTACCCAAAATAACATAGTTACACTAATTCAGCCTAAACTAAACCTAGACGTATCTAGAAAATATTTTATTCATTTATTTATCAATTAAATAGTACCGAGTCGCGACGGCTGTCGTGGGACGAGGCCCATACTGACACAACAATAACAGGGCCCACTGGTACGCCGCCGGGATACAGTACCATAGTACAAAATAATTCAGTGTAGATCTGAACAATTTTAACTGGCTCATAATGTTGTCTAATAAATTGAAAGCATTATATACATATAAGATAGTCAACTTTTCAAATACAGTTGGATAATATATATTTCTTTTGTTAATTTGTACATTAATATCGTAAATCCAATGTGAATGCCGTGACAATTATTGCTGGAATTATATAATTCATATTTTATTGCACTGTAATTGTGAAATTGTAGACGGGTTGACTACACAACTTATCATGTTATAAATTCCAAACATAATTTTCGTTAGAGAAATAATACCAAACTTTAAAGAATACCACCGCTAACATATAAAATAAAGTATCAAATTAATATAAATATTAATGCACTCAACGGGATCAAAACTGATACGTTGTGACTTTTACGATGTTAATTTGGCCACAGTCGTTCGGAATCCCACTCTCTAGCAAATATGTAATACCGAATATTATACAGATTTAACTTTACCGATTATTAGGTACAGAAAACGCTAATTTAGATTAGTGCGCCGGGGTGTTGCTCGTTCCCTCGCATCCTTTTAAGCGCAACTCCGTCAATGCTATCTCTGCCTAATCGAAAATGTCTACGACAAGCAAAGTGACACAATCTGCAGTAGGAATAATGCCGACCCGGGCCTTGCTCACGTCGCGCGATCCCTCTGCAATTTCCGTCCTTTTCCCGCAAAGCCATTATGACGAATGACACCTATGAATAACTCTCATACTCGATAAAAATAAAGCACTTTTTAGGTAACGAGAGCTACATTATACAATTCAAAATATATAACTTTTGTACAGGCCAACGACTTTAGTTCTATTCGTCGGCCCAATCTAAACTACGCGTAACCGTGTCTCTATGAATTTGCGACTTCGTTCTAGTGAAAATAAGACAAAGATAACTTTAGGCCTCCGTTTTACGAGTATGTCAGATTTCTACGTACGGTCGTGTGATATAAAACTTAAATTATTTAGTAATGTTACTTATTACAATACAAAGAAATTAACAATCGGTCGTCTGCGTCGCAAATTTATAGAGAAAATTATATCAATCGAACTTTATAATATTGTAATGTTGACCGTTGATTGTGTTCCACACTGACACTACTTTATCCTCCGGACATTGCATAATCGGATTAACAAGAATTTGTAGTTATAACAGCTCCACCACAACCATATCATGCCTACACTGATGATTATATCTACACTGAATATACACGAACAAGTGCACTAATTAGGTAAGGTGTAAGATCGACTTAACTGTTAAGACAAAAATCGTATCTATCGGTAAATACCTCGGGTATATATACCACTGTCTGTTCACAGTCGTTGTTAAGGTTCCCACACATTAACAGTCCGCCTGCAGTCTCTAGTCGTATCGGGCGGCCTGCCGTCCTAGGCCAATAACGTCTACACACTAAAGCGATTATTGCCTGCCAGCAATGGCTGCGACATCTGCGACTACACACTAGCAGTTGTAAGCCGGCAGTTTTTGTAAAACTGAAGGCGCTCGACTGACGGCAGACAAGCCGCCGGCCGACTACCTCCTAATGAGTTTATTTGGCTTCAAAACCAAGGACTGTCCGGCCGATATCTGTCAAGCGGCCACACACTCTCACTTCATATTAGTCGTCAGTCCGAAACCTTAAACGGAAACTGTTAGTGTGTGGCGTATTGCGAATAGCTGACAGACTGATATCGTGTAGCGAACTGTTAATCTGTGGCGCCCTTTAGGCAGGCTGGTGTGTCGTAGTGTTCTGTAGTGTGCAATGTGAGACACGGTCCGGATGTGCTCAGAAGTGAGCGTAGCCCCACGGGTGTGGGGGGGCTGCGCCCTACATGCCGTAGCCGTGGTAGGGCGCCGGCGACGGCGCCTGCGCCGCGTACGCGTACGGGGACGCCGCGGGAGGCACGCCGGGGTATGCCATTGACGGACCTGTAGAGTTAAGATAGGGTTAGAAAATGGTATGGTTGCAATGCGGTGAGTAATGTCAAATAGGGGGAAATTGTACCAGCTGGATGCGGAAGGCACAAGACCGGCCTTTGTAGAGATCTCTGGGGGGGGCCTATGAACAGCAGTGGGCGTCCTTCGGCTGATATGATAACGATGAGTAATGGCAATGTGTTGGCAACGATATTAACAGGGGTTTAACGCTACGGTCGCACTGACAGGCTTGTTCAGTGTTTAAACTTAGAGCCGTAGCAAGTGGAATAATAATAATGGTCTCTGCAAGGCATGACGTTTTGTATGTATGTAGTGCATGGCCACAGCGTGGGTAAGCCTCCCACTTTATGGACCGACGATCTGGTAAAAGACCGGCCTTTGTGGAGATCTCTGGGGGAGGCCTATGTCCAGCAGTGGGCGTCCTTCGGCTGATATAGTGAATATGAATCCTAATATTGTGACCTTCTAAGACCCTGAGGTCTGCAGGGTGGTTACTCACCAGCCGTGAGCATGAGTTGCGGCTCTATGAGCATGGCGGGCTTGGCTTCGTGTTCGGCGCTCTCGCTGCTGCGCTTCGCGTCAGCTTCTTCCAGCTTCTCCACTTTTGTCGTGAGCTCGCGGACCGTCTGGGAAGGGAACAGGGGTTTAGTATGGCATGTTCGGATACGGTGTGGCTTTGCCTGGCATTGTCGGGTGCGGTCCGGCTCTCACTGCCAGGCATTGTTGGACACGGTTTAGTTCTGCCGGGCATTGTCGGCCGCGGTCTGGCATTGCCTGGCAAGGTCTGCCTGGCAGTGCTTGCTTGACAATTGCTTGCTAAAACTAGCTATGTCATCGGACGCCGTTATCGGAGCGGGGTGGGTGTTCCAGTTGTAGAGGTTACTGTGTGTTTCCTTGATACCTTTCTACCACTCATTGACACTCGATTGCAAGAGATTATTGAATGTTCTATTTCAAATAAATATAATGATTTTGATACTTCCACATAACAAGGTCCACTTCATAGTAACCAATAAATCTCTTAACAAATCCATAAGACATATGATATGAATCCACTCACCTGGATGAGGAATGGCATGGCGAAGTCCATGATATTATGCCTCCACGCCAGCTCGATGACCACGTCAGGTTTCAGCAGATCGTAGCACTGAAAGGACAAAATTATATTATTGGTATCTTATAATCGTGAAACATTGATGGATAGCTGAGACTGAAAATAGCAGATAAGGTAACAAGATATACAGCTAGCTGCTACATATATAAAATTTAAAATGTGAATTTATTTATGTACGGCACTACAATCTTATTATATCCTGCACCGCTAGCACAGGTGTGTCCGCAACATTGCTCGCACTGTGAGAGAGCCTTTATTTCCTTCTCTCAATACTAAGACGAAAGAGATAGCATTATCTATATCGGGCCTTTTCTGGCGTTTGCTAGAGCACACTTGCACTAGCCGTGCTGTATGAAATTGTGACCAGTAGCGCGACATATTTTAAAAACTGGAGTTGCGCCACCTGGCGGAATTTCGTGTTGCGTTAGCCCTCTGTTGACATATTACCCATATAATGCAATTTATGGGCCAATCGGCCTGAATACATTATTTTTATTTATTTATTAGCCCGAAGAGTCCCAAACACCCTACCTGGTACAGACAAGCGGAGAAGCACTCGTAGTTGTCCCTCTGCAGGAACCAGTCCAGCAACTCCTCGGCCACATCAGACTGTCTGGACTCGGCCGCGTACTCCATAGCGTCTGCGTAGAGGGCGTCCTTCTTGCAAAGTTCCACGCTCTGCTTCCACCGGTTGTTGCCTGGAAGGTGCGGGGGATAAGTCAGTGGTGTGTAGCAGTGAGAGATGTGCCTATATGCAGACTGTTTTAAGCCACGACGAAAAAAGAGGTCGTAGTCATGGTCGAGGAGATGTATGGTAGTGGATGTCTGTGGCATAGTATCTTCCGAACGAATGGACCGATCTCGATGCGGTTTGTTTGGTAGCCAATTTAATTCTTAGATTTATTTCTTTATAATCGGTTTAATAGTTTAGGAAATATTGAAGGATATGTATACTTCGACGGGGGTTATCTGACAGTTTTCTGTCGGTTAGGTTGTCATTATGTCTTATGTTGAGGCCACCTGACGGAAAGTGGTCGCCTCTACCTATGGACATAGACCGAGAGAAATATCATCTCTAAGCCCCGATACACAGTTCTGACAGCAATTAGGCGAATTATAGGTCCACCGCCAAAAGTCGCGGTTTCCAATGGAGCACTGGAGACCATATTCGCTTAAGTATTATTTGGATATTCTGTAAGGTGGAGGAACTTCCACAGTCGGGCGCCTCCGATTCCGGGGTAACGACTAATCTGGCCGGTCTGGTACTTGAGCAGGAGAAGTGTAGTAGCCTCTCTGGTATTTTGAGCAGGGAAAGTGTTGTTATTCCTTACCTTTGTAGAGGTAGGCGGCGATCCGGCGGAACTCTGTCAGCTCGTGTTTCTCCAATTGCTGTGCCAATGCGATGGTGTCGAAATTGTCGAACGCGTCTATCGATGTCCTCAGGCCCTGGGTAAGGTTATAGTGAGTCAGTGTGGTGTCTTAGTAAAAAGTAGGTAAGTAGTACTTAAAACATTAGAAAAGTTAGAAAGGATAATTGGATCAGTCCACTTCATAGCTATATGTAGAAACTACAACAAAGCAAAGTTTAATCTCTTTGTGTCTTTGTGTCTTTTCAGATTTTTATATTTGCCGACGCATTGAAAAAGTTAAATACATGCCTCTCATCTCTATTCTATAGGTAAGAGGTCGGAAATTAGCTTGCATCAACAGGACATTGACGTCTCCGGTGGATCAAATATTAGTTACTAAAAACCAACATACCTGGTAATCCTCCTCATCAATGAGCAACGAATTCAGTGCTTCATTGACAGCCTTGTTGTTCAGACTCTGCACCGATCGCAAGTACGCCTTCACCAATTGCAAATGGCCGGCCTTGGTGAAGAAGCTGACTGAGCGCGTGTGGTCCATACGGGGTGCCAAAACCAGTAGCAGGTCGTTTAGGAGCAGAGGCTTGAAGTCTAGGTAGAACTGGATAGCTTTGTAGTAGAGCTCCATGTTCGCCACCTGGATGGATGTAAGTAAAGTAAGTATGTATGTAAAGGTATTATTAGGTATGTATGTAAAGTAAGCTGAAAGGCATATTTATTGTTTATTTGATTTATTAATTCTTAAATTAAATTTTATTTTTTTAGATATTCAAATGAATTAATCAACTATTTTAGCTTTGTTAGTTATTTTGAAACCTGAAATCTACTGTAATATTTATTTGGAATTTGTGAATATAATGTACCAATAAAATAATATGAGTATATTTAAGATACTGTACTGCGACGTCCATTGCGTGCAACACATGTCCATACCTTATTCCGTCGCTTCATAGTCATCAGAGACTCATTTTGGGGCGCTGCATCATTACAGTAATCTCCAGTGCATACCTTGGTAAACATTTATAAGTGGGTTTTTCGTTAAGTCCCAATATCAATGCGGACATTACTGATCTAATGTGATCGCCTCTTACAGTTCAGTGCTAATCCCTAAGCGGAGCCGGTCTGCTCTTCAAAGGTCGTCGTTTTCGAATAGGTTAACTTACACCTATTTGAAAATTACGATTAATAAATTAATTCTTACCAGACCAATTTCAAAAATATATAACGATGGAACAGTTAGTATATTTAATTTCCTAAAATGTGGCTTACACGTATTTTTCAGTCCACATATGGACCGAACACTTGGCATGAACTTGTACTATGTCCTCGAAGCCCCCATACCTTAGTAATGATGTCCTTGAAGTGTCCCTCGCGCCACGCCTCGGTGGGGTGCTGCATCATGGTCATGGCCGCGTTGTCGTACTCCTCGTACTTGTCGTAGAGGAACACCAGCTCCGACCAGAGGTGCGCCTGTTCCGCTGCGCGAAGAACCTGGACCATACAGGAAGAAAAAAACGTTAAGAGCTGAGACGTTGATAATAAATAATAGTGGACCAATTCACACAGCATCATCTAGCCTCCAAACTAAGCAGAGATTGTACTAAGGGTGCTAGCTAACTAGGGCTTTACCATGAACTTTATAAAACCATCCAATTTCCGCGCAGTTCAGTTGGGAAAGAGACAAGCTTATGTGACGCGTAAAGCACTGTCTCCTTCTAAGCAGGGCAGTTCTGTTTAGGTCCTGCTATAAGAGCTCATGGTAAGCCTGATAAACTGAGAATGCGAGTTGAGAAAAGGTAGCGTGTCTCTCGTGTTGGTGTGTCTTGATAGAACGAGATGAAGATAACTATATGACTAGAATAATGTTACCTAAATGTTATTTAATAGTTATTCTGTTACCTATGGAATGCAATAAATAAATTAAGTACCTATTGATAAAAAACCAGCGAATCTTACAGTAGTCGCATAATTATGATGTATGACATCTGACATCTCACTGCGCGCGCTCATTGGTCAAATCAAACAGCGTGCGTTCATTGGTCCACATCCTTCCCTTTCGCGAAATCACAGTTAGTATCAAAGCGAAAGGAAAGATGTTACACATCAAAAACTTCTCATAGTACACCCAATTGGTCTGATAGGTAGTATTTTAAATTTTTCGCTATCCATTTGGTTTCAATAAATCGCGAACCAAAGATCCGACATAACCATATGATGTAACTCAGATCTGAATCTGAAGTTCAAATTCAACCGTTATTGGATATTTATGATGATGAAGACATAACGCTACTCAAGCATTCCAAATAAAACACATTACTTCTTCACAAAGTTGTACCTATCTCGAGCTATATAGCCCGCGATTGTTATACGGACATCTGTGACGTTACCACAGCGAACCAAGACCCACCTTCGGTATGTTGACTCTGGACCAGAACAGCTCGAGATGTTCCCGCATCTTAGCGGGCTTGTACTTGGAGTAGAGTATCGCGAGCTCGGTGAACATGCCCATGTGAGCGCGTTCGAGTCCCAGCGCCGCTTCCAACAGGCTGATCAGCTCGTCGAAGTGGCCGCGGTCCTGTTGGGAGGAGATAGGAAAAAAAATTAGTTATTTTTTGGTGCGAGTCTTGATTTTGAATTATGAAATAGTGAAGTATAGAGCTAAGCAGATTGAGCACAGTGATACAAGATTTAAGGTTCTTTATTTTGTGAAACACATATACGTAGGTGTTATGGATACATGAACAGTGCTTTATGCTCGGCCATATTATAAGGCAAAGACATTTAAAAAAATTTGCTCTTGTGAGAAACATACAAATTTTCACTTCAAGTCAAAATGCGCTTTTTGAATTGGGAAAGATGCGATTTACCTTTAAAAATATATGGGCTAATGTATATTGAGTTAAATTTACTTGTTGCCTGAAATAAAGCTTTTATTATTTTTCTTTTAGGGCGCTCCCTCTCAGCACGTACATGCGTACCTCAGTACGTACAGGTCATCTAATGACACCCACGGGCCTAAGCCAAGTGGATATCATGCGACGTTGGTTTATGATTACTGGTTGCATCGTGCGTCCCCGTATGGCCGCACATCTGCGCCAGCCGGACTCGCCGGCGTCCCCGCGGGCCGGGGGCGGGGGGCCGCGGGCCGGGGCCGTACCTGGTAGTAGTTGATGAGGTCCTCCAGCTCGTCGGCGTGCACCACGATGTGCAGTCCGCACATCTGCGCCAGCCGGAACTCGCCGGCGTCCCCGCGGGCCGGGGGCCGAGGGCCGGGGGCGGGGGCCGCGGGCCGGGGCCGTACCTGGTAGTAGTTGATGAGGTCCTCCAGCTCGTCGGCGTGCACCACGATGTGCAGTCCGCACATCTGCGCCAGCCGGAACTCTCCGGCGTCCACGCACGCGAAGCACACCTCCTTCCAGGTGCGCGTCGAGTTCGCCTTGCGGGCGCTGTCCACCGCGCCTGGAGGGGGAGAATATCAAAGTTAATTCGAAAATTTTTCACTAGGGCATTAAATATCTCTTTCAATCGTCAAAAAGGAGGGGCGTCCGCGTCGTCCCATGGCCGGAGCACACCCACCCCACGCCGTCCACGGCCAGACTGTGCCCGACAATGTGAAGCCAATCTGGTGACGTTCAACGCTAAAAAAACACAGGTGTTTTTCTTATGCTATTCAGTGACAAACGAGCTGACAGCCCACCTGATGGTAAGTGGTAACTGTCACTCATAACATCTACAATTGATACATTTAGATTGCAGTAACAAAAATGCAGAACCGCGGGTGCATTTTCACTGTGAGGAAGGTGAAATGCTTCACGCCTGTAATTTCGCTTTGTAGTTTGTGTGTGTTTGTTTTCCGTCAAACGGAGTGCATTCTGTCTAGCTCCGACTTCCCGGAATGTACTTGTCAAAATTACCGACAACCTACATCTCCTTGGTGTTGAGCTATCTACCAATCTCAACTTCGGTCAGTACACCGAATTCAAAGCAAAGACTGCAGACAAGAAACTTTGTATCCTCTCGAAGGTCAGGCTGTGAAGTACCACATAGAAATGGACTTCGAGTATGGACTTGTGCTTGTACCATATCAAGCACAAGTCCGATCCTGCGTGGAGTACTGCTGCCACCTCAGAGATAGATCAACTACTAACCAACCACCACTTTGGGTTCGGTGGAAAAATGTGCAAAAAGGATAATTTGTGATCCGCAATGAGCAGTTTTCCAATAGGTATCTAAAGCATTCCTAACCACTCACTAGATGGCGCCCCGACAATTTTGGTAATTGATAATCGCTTAAAATAGGTTCTTAGCAAGCAGGATATAAACACTGGGTACGTTGTATTGGATAATATTGTATTTGTCAATAGTTTTCAACCATTTTAGAGATTTTAATAATAATAGAACATAGTGCCAACTTCTATAAATATTTCTTTTTACATTTCTTTCAACCTTTAACAGTTATGTTTATATTAATAAACATTTTATTTTTTAGTTTAGTATTAGTTGGCTGCATGAAATCACTGCCACCATCATACAGATTAAAAAAAGATTACCAAAATTGTAGGAGCGCCATCTATTGATTCTTTTTGAAACCAACTATCAATACCTACTGGAAAACTCCTCATTGATTGGAGCTAAACTACAGAGCGTCGAGCATTGGCGTAGGGTTGCGCGTCTTTCGGTCTTCTACAGGTTGCATGTCGGAGAATTGCGATGACACCGTGTAAAGCTTAACGTCCGAGCATCCCGACAGTATCGGCTGCCTTGTAACATGACTTACGTTCCTCCCAGTAACGTTTTGAACCGACGTGTAATGCAACTTAATGGAACTGAGAAGTGCTCTTATCTTTGATGAAATGTAGATGGCATAGTTAGCTTGAAAATAGACAACGTAATTTAGTCCTTGTACGAAACCCTGCGCAAAACAAAATTGCATAAAAACAATCGCTAAATCAATCAAAAAATGCAAAACAACATACCCTGGAACTCCTTCAAATACACCAGCGTAATAGCCAGCCGGGCGAAGTTGCTGACATTATTGTATAGCAGCTTCGCAGCATTATACATCTCGTCATCGAAGCATCTGTCACCGATCTTCTGGATATCCGCATGGTTCGGCCCGGATATGAATTCTTCGAGGTCGGCTAGGCGACCGGTGCGGGCGTACGCGTATATCAGTTCGGACTCGATGTAGGATTCGCGGGTCTTCTTGCGGGCCATCTGTGGGTAGGCGGGGAGTTAGGGATTTGTCGTGGTAATGGGTGACGTGTGTGCCGAAACGTGCATAGAACGAGGGCTTCCGCGATTGTAAAATCCATCAGATAGCGCTACTGAGGTCGTTGTCAAGATACTGGCCTTGCTAATTGATAGCAACAACTGCTGTAAAATGGTGAATCTATTCCAGCCAGTGACTTTATTTTGAAATCCGATCTGAGGTAGCGCCATCTGGTGGACTTTGGGATTGCAAAAACTAAGAATATAGTGCAAGAATTTTGATAAACGGCACCTCGTAATATTTAGGTCGGCAGTTGTAAAATCTTTCGACCTATTGAATATTTTTCTTCTACACTCGTAGAGCTCGTCTAGTCTAAGATGACGCGCCCCACTACTTAGTTAGTTGGTTTTGATGTGTGAGTGCAAATATTGATAACGACACTTCATCTGTGTATCATTCCTACGTTTGAATCTAACCGGCAACTGAATGACCAATTACAACGGCATTTGTATATGTATTGCGTCCATATTTTAAACTTGCTTGTGTGCGGTAATGCGATAGTGGGGCGCGTCAGTTTAGATTAGACGAGCTCTACATCTTATTAACTTCTGCTTCAGCACATCGATGACCATTATCACAGCAAAAGCAATATTATCGCGTGTTGAATGTTGACCACCTGCCGTCAAATGTAATTTGGCGGTGATATACATAGAAGACTGTTTTACCCATTGACTTATATTTGTAGAACATATGCCCATGGGTAAAACAATTTCCCATATAATTACTTACATTATAATTGCGCCCAAATTACGTAATATGACGGCTCAATCTTTAAAACTCGAAACAACATTTATACAAAACTGTAACTTAGAACCTTATTACCAAAAATACAACTCTCAAATTCATTCACACCCACCTGCAAATATCGCACGAGGTCGTCCCAGGACTGCGTATCGGCAGCCGTAGCCACTACATCCATATAAGCCGATGGGTCATCAGCCTTGATGTAGGAGTCAATGGCCTCCTTGACCAATCCCTGTTGGAGCTGGGCCTTGGCCAGTTGCGACCAGACTCCTGGCTCGTTGCAGCGCTCGGCGAACTCGTTGGCACGCTCCAGGTCCTTCACTTGCTCTATTAGCACCTGGAAATTATATCGAGGTCATTATTATTATCATGTCAGCTGTAAGATATATAACGGAAAAAAGCCTAACCAACCCTACTTTATTGTTGCTTTTATGCCTCTTGCATCCATTAAATTTCCTACGAATCTACCATAACCTCACGATCAAAACAGATATAAGGAACAACGGCTTTATATAAAACCTTTACAGAGGATCAAGCAAACAACTTGACGAGAAGTCAGCAAATAACTAAGTATTGTGCATAAAACGAATGTTTCATTGACAATGTTTTACTATAACCATTTAGTTTTAGTATCAGCACTTGGCAACAATACTGTATCTTGTCCAGAAAATCGTGTACTAAAGTTTGTCATATCTTCTATTCTAATACGATAGACTAACATGACACTAGTACAAATCATTGCCGTATCTAGTGGCAAATGTTAGTCCGCTTTTTTTCCATACCGCCTTGGCGTGGCTAAACTCTGCGTTAATTTCATTTCAGTCTATTAAATTAAGTAAAGAACCATAGGAAATTTTTCAAAATTCTTTTTAGAAATAAGCAGCGCCTGTTGTGTCTTTTGTTCTGTAATATTTCTCTGTATATAATTATTGTGTACAATAAACAGTTAAATAAAAAAATAAATAGGACTACCCATTTTAAGGTGTTTCCAAGATTTCTAAATAACGTAGGTAATTCTTAAAATACCCTGCTTCGACTATTCGAACTTTGTGTTTTCAAGTTTTCTAAATATTGTAGACAGTACTTGATAAAAGAACCCCAACCCCAAGTTCGTCTGTCCCAACTCACCTGAATAGCGGAAGTGTTGACGTCGAACTTCTTGAATATGGCGAACGCCTCCTCGTAGAGTTCGTTGTTGATCGCGATGTTGGCGATGTCCGGCGCGTCGTAGTTGTCCAGCCTGTTGATGTATTCCATCACACGGGTGCGGTCCGCCTTGATCGCTGTGGGCGGTGGAATTCAGTGTCATTCATACTACTATTACTTATACTGTTTGCTTTAGGGTTTTTTTTACATTTTTATTATATTTATTTTCTCCACGTTGGCCATTCTGATGGACTCTATTTCTAGAACTGTTCAACTCCTTGAGGTTGGGACCTGCAGAACTAAGATACAGACGAAAGTCTAGTTTAGGCTCTCTTACAATCTTGAACTGTAAACTGCGAATTGTAACCTATAAATCTGTGTGAGAATTTTTTTTTCGTTATTTATTATAAATATCATGAACGTCTTCTGAGCCACAGAAAACCACGACGAAGAAAGAGCCGGTGTACCGGTGTATCGGTGGCTTTGTAAATCTGACTGTAGCAACGTAGCTCCCGAACGGATGGACTGATTTGGAAGCAGTTTTCTCTATTTCAAAGCCAGCTTATTCGAGATGGTTCTTAGCTTTGTTGTCTTAAAATTGGTTTTGTAGTTTAGAAGATATGTTTAAGTAAACTTGGTCTGGGGTTATCCGATTTTTTTGTCGGTTCTAACCTAACTTTAATTGACAACACCAAAGCCAACAATATGAAAATGCTGCAGTGGATGTGTGGCGTTACGCGACTTACGGTCAAGTGGCCGAGTCGTTACTCGGATCTAGACCAAAAAAGAATCCTGTTATTTTCCCCAGACCGAGGACAGCTTCCGTGTTAAAAATATTTGAGACAGTTTGCTGGCGAAGAGTTTACAAGGTTTTGCTGCGACCTCAATAATGTGAATAAACTCGAATATCTAAACAGCTGTTTGATTACTCTCTATCTACAAGCCTCAGGTACCAATCCACACCCAACTCACCGGTAAGTATGAGCAGATTCTGCAGATTCCTGTGGTCGGAGAACACAGAGTTGTCCAGTACTATCTTCTCGAGCAATTCGATCAGTTCGTTGGGCAAGTCGGCTGTCATGAACGCCTTCACCGTCACCGATATGTCTTCCGGGTCCTGAGTCTCGGAGAGCGCTGTTTGGACCACCTGCGAATGAAAATAAAAAAATTATTATACCTGGTCAACCTTCACCAAATTTACCGGTATTATAGATGTTTTCAATAATCTTCAATAGTTTCTCCATCCTTTGCCCGCATGCTGAGGCGTACAAATAATCAAATATAATTATTTCACACACAGGACAAGTTAGAGTGTACCGTCAAAATGTACCGTAAATGTATGAGAGTATGTATGTGTGAATGTGGAAAACTGGTTTCAATTTCTGCTCGGCCGTGAAACGAACCCGGGATCTCTGCATGGCAGACCGGCTGTTAACCAACTGAACCACTTAGGTCGTCAAATGTATGAATGTGCAAGACGCAAAAGAGGTGTGTCAGAATCGAAACTTGTGGCACTCGATAGTCTCGGCCTACCCCTGTGGGGTACAGGCGTGTGTATATATGTATGACCATGTATGGCATGTATGTAGGTATGTATCTACGTACCTGATCAATCAACTGCCGCTTAAAAGGATTCCCCTCAGCCAGGACCTCTAGCCAGAGATCGGGATCGCGCCTCCGCACCAGGTACCGCGCCTGCGTCTTGAACAGCGAGTTGTCGTTGCAGACCGCGATCAGGGCGCGGTCGCACTGCCCGCGCTCGTACGCCACGCACGCCAGGTGCGGGTCGCGCTTCTCGCAGTACCGCCCTACTACCAGCGAGTCGTACCTGGGGGGAGGGGTATACGGTTACGGAGACGGTTTAGAGTGTCACAGGTGATGGATCCGTTTTTTATTATCCGATCCGTTTTTTATATTTACTTCGGTAAAGTTCATTAAAACGGGTGCAACAGTTTAGCCCCCTGACAGGGAGACAGTGCTCATTTTGCATTAAATTTATTGGTAGGGATATTCTTTCGAATTTCCATAGATATATGACCTTTTAAAATTTGAATTATTATTGGAATTGTAATGAAGGTAACACTATTTTATGAATAATGCATGGCCTATGTAATACTCGTATTAATAACAGTGTGACATTTCTAATTAGTATTTAACTTAACGACATATTTTATTAGATATCTATGGTAGCGTTATATTATCGAATAACGTTTAGCCAACATAATTACAAATTGTATCTAATAATTAAGAACATAAGGCAAAAGATTTAAAGTCTCCCTAGACTGGAAAATGGGCAGCATCGTTTTCCATTGTTATGTTTACAACACCGCGATCTCCAACCCGCATGCCAAGCGTGGAGATTATGGCACTAACAGTGGGAGAGGTCCTAAGTCCTGCAGTGGACTGTTACGGGCTGTGATAATGAATTATGAACATTTGACTTGACAATTATTATTTTTCAAAAAAAAAAACTCACCACTGGTTCTCCTTGAGGAACCGCTCGGGGTTGTTGTTGGAGTCGATGTATATCTTGGCGAGCGCGTTGTGAGTCGCGGGCTCGTTGCAGCCCTCGTGCACGCGCGTCTCCAGCCACGGCAGCAGCAGCTTCAGCCTGGGGGAAAGTCATCATCATCATCATTGAGCATCGATGGCCTAGTGGCTAGCGAGTCTGACTCGTAACGGTGAAGGAAAACATCGGCAGGAAATATGCACATTCAGTCCCCTGAATGTGTAGCCTTGATTCAATAGTCAGGTTTCCAACAGGGTCACTGAGCTCATACGGCAGTCGCTCCACTGTGATTCCCTGATCTGTGAAATCCTGGATCAAGGTCGAGGCGGATCCTAGGCCTTCGCGCGCAACCGGTAAATTGAGGCCAAGATTTTTTATGTATATTAAGCGATGTCAAAACATCATTCAATAAACCGCTTTCCTAATACCGGTAAGTTTAGACATCTTTCATCCACAGCATCCCATACTTACACCACAGTAACCGTCACATTCACAAAAGTTTATTTGACGTTTATTAAACCTATTTTAGTAAAAATATGTTTAATCTTTATCTGTCACTAAAATGATTAAATTTGAAAGAAAATGACAAACCGTACTTTAGGTGAAAATAGGTTTAATAAACGTCAAATAACTTTTATGAATAAGGCCATGATAGTAATTCTTAGCCTACAACCCACCGATTCCTCTTCTCCACTTCGGCGACCAGCTCATCAGTGGAGAACTGACCGCGGACGACCAGGATCAGGTTCTTGATTATGTCTTCGGTGCAGTCCACGTCCAACAGGCCGCCTACTACCACGGGCAGGCGGGATGGGTTCACCTGCGAATGCGTAGGAATCGTTTAGATGTTGACGTTTGTCTTTTTCTATGTAATGCGGGCCACCTGATGAAAGTGGTCACCACCGTCTATGGACCAATTTTGATGTGGTTCTCTTCTTTTGAAAACTAGTTTATTTGAGATGGTTATTACTTCTTAGCTTTATTTCATTAATATCGGTTTAGTAGTTTGAAAAAATATTTGTGTATATTGTAAACTTTGTCGGCTATGTTCCGTTCCAATATATTGTTTAGGTTAGGTTAATTTTTGTTGTTACTTTTTATAACAGTTGTTGTAATTTGTTTCTTCTCTAAACACAAGCAGATGGAATTAATGTGTAAAGTATTTACTTAAAACTTTAATTTCTTTTAATGACTGTAGCGCCAGATATTATGGTAACCTGTGAATGAATATCAGGAGTATCACTTATCCCATACTTGCTATAAATCCCGTAAAACTTTATGTCCAGCATTTTTGGATGCATGTATTTTGGCCCATATTAGATAAGGGTCTTACTAGGGTCATACGAATTTTCCCCTAGTGCCTGGGCAAAGCGTAGGGTTATATTCCAAACCATTACTACAGCGTCCCTACTATTAGAAAAGCCCAACTATCACTCTAAACATTCTCACCTTCTGCACGTAGATCTCGATATACTTCTGCAGGCTGTTCCTGTACAGGTACAGCACCAAATCGTGGACGAAGTCGAAGCGATCGCACACGATGATCAGGGGCAGTTGGTCGGGCAACTTCGCTTCCTTTAGGAAGTTCTTGACACGTTCCGCGTTGTAGCAATTGGACTCGCGGCATATGCGTTCCACTTCCTTGATTTGGCCGGTTTTGCAGGCCGCCTGGGGGGGAAAGGGATTGGCTTTAGTAAGGGCTAATGTGGTGTAATGGAATATGAAATGCGAAGGGAATAATTCGGTTAAGGAGTGTAATCAAAATTGTAAAGCAATAAATTGAAAAGGTTGAAAATGTAGTAAATGAGGCGCTACTCAGACGTGAGGTCCCGTGACGTGTCCCATTATAGCCTTGTCATTTTACAGCAGTTATATCTGTCCAATAGCCTGGTAACAGTGCCATGAAGCCGGTTTCGTAGACATGGGTGCAATGGCGTAGTTTGGTTGTCAATGTGGACCTGTGACCGTGTATGTACACACAGCACGGCGTAGTTTTGAATGTTTCAGTTTCTCATGAACACGGCCGGATTATGTGGCCTAACATTCACGGTAACGGTTACGAGTGCATAATAATCATACAATTTATCTTGATAGCATCTGAGAACTAAGGGTTCTACCTACACTGTAGAACCTACGTTTGGAACCTGCTTCACAGATATCTTCCTACTTCCATCAAATTATCCACTGATATATTAATTATTATGAAAACTTCACCAACTCACCTGAATGTACTTGAAGTGCACCTCCGGGTCTTGGCTGAAGTTCACAATCGAGCCGAGGAAGTAGAACAGACCCTCATACGTCTTGAAGCTCTCAAAGAGCTCGATGAGAGACTTGGTGGTCAACTGTTCGTGGTACTTCGTCGCTATTTGTACGCAAATCTGAAGGTTCTGACGGATATTTGCTTGCAGCATGGCTTTCAGACACTCCAAGGAGTCTTCCACGGATAGAGAGCCGAAGTAGGAGACCAGCCATTCGGCGGATAGGAGATGCGTGTGGACCTAGAAACAGAAGTGATGGGAACTTATGATGGGAAGAATATGGAAGTGCTGATCAGGTTTCTTCGTTTACTTTTATGAATATAGGGTTTTAAACATTTTCGTTCTTTCGACAATGTGACAACTCTTTGTGTTGTTAAGCTCTCTCTCTGAGTGTATAGGGTAGCAGTGTTGGTGTAGAGTGTCTGAGAGCGTAAGGAATGGGAATAATGGTAGTACAGAGAGTGTGGTTATCAGTATAGGTGGCGTTCTGAATGTCACGTGTGGGGAACAATGTGGGCGTCAATAGAGCAGCTACTGTAGGAACCATTTAGAGTGACTGTGTCTGTGTCAGTGTGAGCAGCAGTGTGTGTGATACACACCATAGCTTTCTCGATATCATACAGGTTCATATAATGTTCCAAAGTGCGGCTGTAGCAAACCCGCCTTCTCGCAGGGTGAGAGATATTAGTATGAGTGACAGTATGGATGCCTATACGAGTGTCTGTATTAAGACCGTATTGTCAACAGTGTTCCTAGCAGTATGGGTAGCATTGGTGGCCGTGTCATCATTTCTTTACTCACCACAGCCCGCTTGATGTCATAAAGGTCAGTGTAATGTTCTAACGCCCTTTGAAGTAAGCCAGCCTTCTCACAGAGCTGGGCGACGTGCGCTCGATCGTAGTGAGTGAACATCGCGTTGCCAAGGATCGCGTCTGCCACTTGGGGGGCCGACATCAGGTTCATTTCCAGAAGCCTGGTGGGGAAGGAGGGTAATGTTTTTTAAAATGTAATACGGCAGACAAACAGGCATGCGGACCACCTGATGGGAAGTGGTCAACGCCGCCTATGGACCAGGTTGCCCGCCTCTAAGGATACCTAGTTTAAATGTGACTGTGTTGTGTAGTCTGACACGATCGCCGCTACGGTACCAGGAGTTTGAAGCAATTGGAATTATTGGTCATCACACTCTCAAACTTTATATACGAGTAGAGCTCGTCTAGTCTAAAATGACGCGCCCCACTACTTAGTTGATTTCGATGTGTGAGTGCAAATATTGATAACGACACTTCATCTGTGTGGGAGCCAATGAACGACGCGTGCTCCTACGTTTGAATTTCACCGGCAACTGAATGACCAATTACAACGATATTTGTATATGTGTCGCAGCCGGATGGTTAAATTAGCCGGTTAACTAAACGGCTAGCTTTTTGAGCAATTATTTAGTTGAAAATTTGCCAATTTCAAGAATTTTTAGTGTAATGTTTAAAGAACGAAATTGACCCGAGTTTACGGAGCCCCTCCAAATATTGTCACAATGCTAACTTAATCTCAATAATCTCGAACAATAATAATAGTTTGCATTAGGTTTTAATTCGGTTGGGTTAGGATAGTGTTGTGACAATGAATGGAGGAGCTCCGTAAACTCGAGGCAATATCGTTCGTTAGACGTAACTTTCAAAATTCACGAATTTGGCAAATTTTCAATTAAATAATTGCTTAAAAAGCTAGCCATTTAATTAACCGGCTAATTTAATCATTTGGCTGCGACATATGTATTGCGTCCATATTTTAAACTTGCTTGTGTGCGTTAATGCGATAGTGGGGCGCGGCATTTTAAATTAGACGAGCTCTACTGACTCTCTCAATCATTTTCCGAAGCGCTCTACTTTCTCGTACTTAAGCGTCTATGCAACATTAAAGGCCTTGCCACACACAAAGCTCGGTGCGAGCGCGGCGCGAGCGCGGTGCGATATTTGCTAGGCAACCATCGCGCGGCGCGATAGTTGCCTAACAACTATCGCGCCGCGCTTTAGTTGCCTAGCAAATATCGCGCCGCGCGATGGTTGCCTAGCAACTATCGCACCGCGCTCGCGCCGAGCTTTGTGTGTGGCAAGGCCTTAAGGGTCATTACAACACTAAAATATTTAGTAACGCTTATTGGAAATGCAAGTATACTGTACAGACCGACTAACTATAGTTCATTTGCGATAAGAATACAGTGAGTCATCGTTGTCCCCGCCCCTCGACCAACATAATTCGCAACATATTAGAAAGCTAAATTCACTTTGACCAGTTAAAACTAATCAAAATAAATACTTCGCCGGTTGGAATAAACAGCAAATACTAGACTGACTGCTTAGCAAAGGGCTAATACATGGGATATCCTTGACCTTATTTAAATTTGAGAAAATTAACCCTTTTCACGCCACGGATTTTTACGATTTTTACGCCACGGCCCAAAAAGATGTTGTTTAGTTAGTGTCGTGAACATAATACATATTGATATATTAGATAATAAACTCAGTGTTAATGTTTGTGTGTGCAATAAAAATAATGGTTGATTATTACTTATTTTCTTGTCTGATATATCAGTCTTTGGCGTCATGGGCATGGAAATGAGATGTCACATATATGTCTGTGACTTTGGCGTTGAAAGGGTTAAGTTGATTTTTATTCTATAATAAACTCTTAATACTTTGAATATTTACTCCACTGTGAAAACACATTTACTCACAATTTTCTTAACGCTAATGTACTATAGACTCCTAGAGGCTTAAGTTTACAATCTGTCCACAAACCTGGTCTGCAGCGGCCCCTCCTCAGGCCTGTTATTCTTCAGCGCATCCAACAGGAAAGCGGTGCACTGTTGCACCATGTTCTGTTCCATGAACACGTCCACTATCTGACTGGTATCGGCCAACGGTGGTTCTTCGGCCACCAGCATGCCTGCGAAACCAGCTCCCTGTTCGGGATTGGTGCGCATGACTGAGCGCAGCAGGTAGATGTAGTCTGGTGTGTAACCCACCTGCCGAAAGGAGAATTCAGTTGTATGATGGCTAAAATTTGAGGGGTTCATACAAGCCCTTTTGAAGGAATGATAGTGTGAGCTCAGTACACTCAAGAGGTTTGTAGATGAAGCAACTATTTGTCGAAATTAAAATGTAAACGAGACTTGACTTGAGACTTATTGCCGAAGTTTTTAGTGTTTATTTAGTAACACACAAAGTTACACAAATAGTAAATTACACTAGATAATTAAATAGACCTAAAGTTTCCTATTTCATTTACAAACTTTGCAAGTTAATAAACTACTACATTTTTGTTAATAAATGTTACACTACAGTGCTTACATTTCAGTGACATATTGTTTGCAAAGATGGCGATATCATTCAGCAAAACATAACACCGTGCGGTTTCCATTGATAAAGGAATTCTATGCATAGAAGTGAATCTTTAAGTAACCTTCTTAGATCTTAATGGCGAGAAGTGTTATTAGGGATTGCCCGTTACTGCATTTCAGATAATTATCAACCTTACGAACGGAAAAAGACATTATTTTCACACAAACGAACACAAAACCAACCTTCTTCGCATACAACACGATCTTCTGGAACTGTCCAGTCTCAGCGAAGCACTGGATCACCTTGGCAGCGACATTGGCTCTCAGGTAAACTGACAGAGCCAAAGTAGGGTCCACCTGCTTAACCAGGTCTCCCAGCTCTTCGGAGCATTCCAGCTTTTCCTCCTTCAGCCATTTCTCCAGCAGTTGCTTGCGACCTGGCGAGAAGACGTGAATTTATTGTCGTGTTGCACTTACTGTGCGCGCGCGAGTTCATGTGTATTAGGCACGATCGCTTAAATAATTCGAGTAGCAATTATTGAAGGATCGATACATCGCCATCTCACTCGGTTACAGTGTGAGCGAGTGAGATGGCGATGTATAATCCGGGCTAGACGGTCGGGCACGATAGACATGAACTCGCGCGTACCCTGTATTGGATGTTGAAATTACAGTATAGTAACAGCAATTCAATGGAAGTTCAGTTCGCTACTGGACTTAAGCCTCTTCCAAATTAGCCACATGGATTTTGCCACAATCTCCACGCTGACAGGCGGGGTCGGAGATCCTAGTTTTAACGTTAAAAAATGCAATAGTTAACGCTGCTGCCCATTTTCATGTCCACGGAGATCTCCAGAGGTCTCCTTAGGCGAGCTACGCATTGGCAGCGCCCCTGGTGATGCTGATACCCACAGGCGGCGGTGACCACATTCCATCAGGTGGCCTACCGCATTATCTACCGTACCACATAAAAAAGAAACACAAATCATTCCAAACCTTGCAGCAACACAGGCCGACACAGCTCCAAGGACTCGAACTTGTTCAGCTGGGCCTGGTCCAGCAGTATGCCGAAGTACTGCAGTAAAGGCGAGGTCTGCCCCGGCTGCGTGGGCACCTGCTGGAACCGCTGGATGGTCTGCGGCGTGCGCAGGATGCCGCGGGGCGCCATCGCTGCCACCTGGATGGGGATGGTGGGTATTAGGAAACGTACCCCTACTGTGTGACCCGTTTAGGGGGGGAGGGAGATCTTCAAAACACTACGCTTAGTCACAGGAGCGGGGGGGTGGCTTAAATTTATGTTACGTAGTCGATTTCGTCGCAAGAAATTGCAAATATGAGTCAAATTATTTTCATTTGTTACACTTTCCGCCTGCGAAATAATTTAAAATTATACTTGTCAATGCTACGTAAAAACTTTAAGGGGGGGGGGGGGGGGGGGTTAGCATATACTACGAGTGGTCACCGAGGGGAGGAAGGGGGTCAAAAAATCTTAAAAAACAGGTCACGTAGTATGGGTACGTTCCCTTATCGCAGCTTATAGCAGTCTACTGCAGGAGTTGGGGCTTCTGCCACGAGATGGGAGGCTTTTGGGATGCTATTATTTTCAGAGAGTGATCATCATCACAGCCCATAGCAGTCCATTGCAGGAGTTAGGGCTTCCACGAGAGGGGAGGCTATTGGCGTAAGCTTCACACTTGGCAGATTGGAGATCGCAGTGTTGTAAATATGCTGCCTGCTGCTTTCAATTCCGCGGGGCAGTGATGTGGATGATTTTTTTTAAAGGTTTTAGTTCATTTATTTGTTATGGTTTTGCAAATATATTGTTTGTACCAATAAACTCGTTATCAGTTATTTTCAATAATTAAAAATACTCATGTACACAATTATACACACGCCTGTGCTATGCTATTTTTCCATTTTTTTTTTAATTTCTGAAAAATAAACCTTGTCGAGAAGATTTATTATCTACTTACTTTACTGCCCACAGCAACAAAGTAATTTGTTTTGTAGGTTCTTGTTAAGAATATGCACTACTACTACAAAAAAACAATCATTTTGTCAAACATATCATACAACAATAAGCCTTACCTTAGCAGCCTCCCCATACTGTCCATTGGTGAACAGCATATTGAACTTCCTGACGAACAGTTCCTCTGCTCCGGCCAAGTTGTTCCTGACGGCCAAGCGCAGAGCCAGCTCAGGGTTCTGCAGCACCGTGTTGATGTACGGCACTATCGAGTCTTCTTCCACGGTCACGGATAGGACCTGCCCCTTGCGGTTCACACCTGACGATGTTAAGTAAAGTAAAGTAAGTCAGTCACACGGCAAAACATTCACAGAAAAAAAGTAAGACTCAGACGGTAAAAAGATACTCTAATCTCGTAACCTGTGTCATGTAGAGAGTCCAATGGGGCCACACTCAGCATATGTAACGACAGTCGTCCTGACGCTGGTTTTTAGTGGCCCCCCTGGTTTTCGGTGGAATGTCATAGGATGGTCTATTGTACTGCCCTACCCTACTAGATAGGGTCGGCATATGTCTGTCGAATTAACGATACATACCGTTATGGGCGACAGATGCAATTTTCCATCAGGTAAGCTGTCTCCTCGTTTGTCACTAAGCTAATACTTACATATGCACACCCACGCCCGTACCCTATCCATAGTTACTAGCTAGCTTGAAGAAAGTAAATAAATACCGTCCCAGGGCCCTCAACTGTTCAACTAGTCTCCGAGTCCCCAGCGTAAGACCATAGCTCAACCTCACTTCGCCAGCGGTATATGGAGGCACTAAACTTCGACTAGCCTTAAAGTACGAAACAGTCACCTATTTAGTTCCCGGACATTGCTAACCTTGGTTATCGATCTTGCAAGCACGCTACCACTGCACTAGTGCAGCTTTTTAGTTTAAAGAAAAAATCATCATTACAGCAGAAAACGCCCACTGCTGGGCATAGGACTCCCCTAGCGGTCTCCGGCCGGTCTTTACTAGGTCGCAGGTCCACCTTGTGGAAGGGCCTACCCACGCTGCGTCTTCCGTGGTCGCTACTCCAGAACTTTACACTGAAGAAATATCACCTATATTATAAAAAATAATTTCCCCAACTCACCGATGATGCCGCCGGTGGCCTCATGGGGCGCGGTCACGAAGATGGTGTCCGACGAGATCCGGTTCATGTAGATGCATGTCCCAGTTTCGATGTCGTACATGTGGATGTATCCGTACTTGGTGATCAGGTAGATGACGTCGTATTTCGGGGAGACCTGCCAGAGTAAATAAATAAATTAATAAATATGCTTGGACAAATTCACACAGCGCTATCTAGCCCCAAAGTAAGCTCAGCTTGTGTTATGGGTGCTAGATAACTGATAAACTACTTATATACTTTTAAATACGTACTTATAATACATAGAACACCCAGACCCGTAACAGAAATTAAAATTCATCATTTCAATTTCTGCCCGGCCGGGAATCGAACCCGGGTCCTCTTGCGTGGCAGACCGGCTACCTTATGTTGACCACTGAACCACTCAGGTCGTCAAAAAAATAAATAAATAACTATGCTTGGACAAATTCACACAGCGCTATCTAGCCCCAAATTAAGCGAAACTTGTGTTGTGGATGTTAGATAACTGATAAACTACTTTTATACTTATTGTACATATTTTGACGTAAATTGTAATTTTTTTAAATACATACTTATTATACATACACAGACCCGTAAAAGAAATTTAAATTCATCATTTAAATTTCTGCTCGGCTGGGCATCGAACCCGGGACCTCTGCGCGACGACCGGTATGTTAACTAACCGAACTGAATTGTAAATAGAAAAATACTCATCCGATCCAAAGAATAAACGTTTCCATTTTTTTTTTTATTGAGTGTTTATGAGTACGGTGAAGTGATTAGTGATTGTGTGGTATACTGTCGGTGCTACATTCTACTCTGGCTCCACTCGACCTCTGTTATTTACCTGCATGGCCACAGGGAAGTCGTTCTGCGCCTCCGCCGGGAAGAATACGTCCACAGCCTTCTTGGGGAACGGTTGGTTTCCTGCCGGCGTCTGGCCGACCTCTGCAATGCAAAAGTGGTGGGATATACTCAACAGAGGTGTTAGCGGTTCCATTAAAGGTGGGAAACGCATTGTTGACGCACCTAGACTTGCTGATACATATTCATAGGCGGTGGCTTTTCATCAGGTGGCCCGCTTACCTGTTCGTTTGCCGAATGAGGTGAACAACTCAAATTAAGAGAGGTAGGGCATAGCGGGGTATCCCGTTCGAATAGGAGCCGTCCGACTGGGGAAGTACCTCCACCTTACAGAATACCGCAGCTAAACAATACTTTTTTAAATAGTATTGTGTTTCTGCCGGCGAGAAAGGTTTCCAGTGCTCCATGGGGTGGGGATTTGGGGAACCGTGGCTTTGGCAGTGGAGAGGCCTTTTCCTTTTTGCTGCCAGAGCAGCGTGTAATAGAGGTGGGCAGCGCATTAGCGATACTCCTGGTTTTGCTTATGTCTATAGGCAGTGGTGACCACTTTCCATCAGGTGGCCCGCTTACCTGTTTGCGTACAGTATGACATAAAAAAAATTGATTAGATGAATCTCTACGGTGAGGGAAAACATCGTGATGAAGCCTGCAAATTCAGATGACTGAATGTGTGTAACCATGATTCAATCTGGTCAGGTTCCTCTGGTAGCAGGGTCACGGAGGTAAGACGGCAGTCGCTCTACTGTAATAATCTGACCTGCCAAACCCTGGGTCATAGTCAAGGCGGACCCCGGGCCCTCGTGCGCGAGGGTACAACCGGGACATTAACGCCAAGATAATAATTAGGTGAATTCGTTGTCTGAGTAGATTTTTTACAGTTGATAGTCAGTAGTTTGGACTGCCATCACAACTGATGTTTTCTTCAGTGTTGGAGGCAGAACGACAATTTAGGCGTAAACCTCCGAGACTCATGTCATATCCAAAAGAGGAGGGTAAACATCCAATATGTCGGTTATTTATGCCACATTTCATAAACTCCAGTGTACTAGACTTTGATCGGATAAATAAAGAGAACAAAATCTTAAGTAAAAAGATCTCGTAGCGAGTGCTTTTAATAAAAAGAAGTCATAAGTTTGAAATTGAACCGAGTTACGTGACTTGAATGGAAACGATAGATTAAGAAATATAAGACACAAACAGCATAAACTCGAGTATTCTACTAAGCTTATAGGAAGCATATTCGATATTGCATACTTGAGTTGATTAATATTTAATAACGAACGCGTGCCGCGTCAAACATCCTTGAACCGTGGGAGACCCAATTGGCAGTGTGACAACGCGTCTCGGTTTTGGACAAAAACCCTATTCCGGTATTATGCGCCATTGTTGATCGTCGGACTCTTTGTTACGTGCGGGAGAGTGCCAATTTCAGCGTTTTGTCGTTAAATATCCGAAAATCGTGCGAGAAGGAATTTGGGTCGCGCACTAAATATGTGTCAGCCACAGCTGTATTCTTTATTTTGCAACGTCAGCGATTTACACAATAGTAAATTGGTTTTATCTTCTCCCGCTTTTTAGACATGGGTATTTTCATGCCACATATGGAACTCTCTTACACACATTTTATATCTCTTAATTTATGCAAGATCAAGATACCACATAACGATATAATGTGATAAGAACAGTGAATAAGACGAAGAATCATTATTAGTAGACTATCTATGAAAGGCCTACAGACATTTCTGTTATGTGCGTTTTGGTAGACCCTTTGTTCACTAAAATTGTTATACTATGACCAAAACTGTTTCGAAACATGTACAGAAATACTTTACTATCTGAGAAACACCGCACCGTACATCGTACCGTCGGACTCTCGGTAAATTGTTTTGGCAATAATTTGCACATACGCTGTTTATCCGGGTGGTAGCCGGGAATGCACAGGAAGCTCCCACCCGAAGTCTTTCCTTTGCTATAACATGGGGTTCTTCAAAAGGTATGTCTACAGGCACCTCACAGGCTGGCACCGCATCCACTACCCATAGGTTGAAGATGTCTTGTTGATGGTGGCCGCTTTCCATCAGGCGACTCATCTGACCGTGAGCCTCCCTAGGCAACGAGTACTTACGTTCGCATTGCACGACGCCAATGGACTCTAAGGATACTTAAGACTTAGGAGGAACCATCCCTCACCGGTAACATACAGTTTTGTACAGAGATCGAATGCTCGGACTCGCCTTGTACGACAGCTGCTACATCTCATGGCAATTAACTTAACGCCCAAAAGGAAATATCCATCATAACTCACCGATGACATGCAGTTTCCCCCCCTGCGCCGTACGCACAGCGAAGCAGAACAATGTCGAAGGCTCTGCGTTGCCCTCAGCCTTGAAGGTGGCGAAGGAGGCGGCGTGACCCTCAATCGGTTGAGAGCACTTCCGTTCAACGGAGTAGAGTTGCATGGCGCCCACCACGCGATTCTGTTGCGCCGATATGCCTGGAGGACGGAAGCAGTTACAGTGTTGTGATTACAAACGACTTTTACTATGGCGCCAACTTTGAAATCAGCTGTTATACAATATTGATGACTAATTCGGCCAAAATATATGAAATACCTGATATTTTTCAGATTTCAGAGTTAGTGCCATGGTTAAAGTTGTTTGTTATGGTAACTTTTACAGGTTATCGACTGCCTTTTTCACAAAAAAACTTGGAAACCAAGGAGTTTTCCTTTGTGAGCTTTACATGCTTTTACATGTGAGTTTTTTTTTCAATTTGGATTAACACATACAGTTCTCGGTAAATATTTACAAGAAGCTGTCCTATAACCGAGTTCATGTTGTAGTTATCATGATTTGCGAAAGCTATCTAATTAGGAAAGTGGTGTACTGAGTCTGACGTTCGACGCCGTTAGTAGGCATATTATGTAAACTAAATACTATTTACGAATGGAGAGCTGATTGCTAACGTTATTAATTTTTCATTTGCGAGTTCTTGAAGTTCGTAAACATTAATTTAGAACTAATACCTATATCATAAGACCTACTTACTCTGCAGCACCGTAACCGTACGTTGGCCACGGATGCCGTGTATTTTCCTCAAGTAAAATTCGCATCATGATTTGTAATATCAAGAGATGAGACTCACCAACAAGCAGCAACCACTGCTGCTTAGGGTCGGTTCTGTAGTTGATGATCTGGCACTCGGAGAGCGACGCATGCCGGTCGAACATCTTCACTGGCGTGGAATCCCCCTCCATGGACCAATGATAGACCGACATCTTCGTTACCAACGCTAGGGTGTTTGGGGAGATCCACTTCCAGAAAACGACATCTTCGGTCATGGTATGCGCCTTCATCTTTGATTTCATCTCGATATTGAAGATCTGCAGCGTCTTTTGAGCTGGATTAGATACTAGAGAGGTGAATTAAATGGAGTACTCGCCTGTCATGTTGGGTTGGATTTAGGTAAGGTCTGAACGCACTTGCACTGCGCTGCGTGCTACAGCTGAAGGTTTTTGTCTTTGAGACTAAGGTGCGAGTTAGTCCAGAATATGCCTATGCACTCGTTTACAGGACTACATTCTCACGGAAATAGGTATAGACCAGGATGTACGCGTTATAAAAGTTGATGTATAGTATAGATAGTGCATATATAGCGTACCACATACCCACCTCACGCCTACTGATTAGAGGGTGGCATGGTAGTGGTACCAAACATGTGCCACCGACTTTATGACTTTAGCCTTATTAGGTCGACTCATTTAAACAAATTAGAACATTTTGAAATTTCGCGCAGTACAGCGTCGCGTCGTGCGTGTAGCGCAGCGTAAATGCGTTCAGACCTTTTAGTGCTCAATTAGGAAAGAGAATTACGTAGATGAGGTTGTAAAAGGGCAGACAGTTGTGAAGGTCAACCTAATTATAGCCATACCTACATCAGAATAATATACATTTTCCACTGGTAATGCTTGGTTTAAGGCAGAACTTCCCAATTTTATAATGGTTTCGAGCGGTACCTACGAGAAAAAAGCGTGGTAAATTGTTCCGCCTTGATATCACTCAGACTTCAATACTCATTGTGTTCGTAATAGAAAAATAATATAAATTTCCTTATTATTCTAGTGTAAACCGACCGGGCAGTGTTGTTTACGTTTTGAAAACTTCAAAACATTAACAAAACAATTCAAAGACTGCGGTAACTCCTCAGTAATTATATAAAAGATATAGTTATTTCACTCTGCATTAAGTATTCGATATTATTGCAAATCTAACAGTGCTCAATTGCCTTGAACTTCAAAAAAGTCAAGACCGTGTAGTAGATAAGTACGCCAACATTATCAATTCGGCGCCATGCATACAAACAAAGGCGTCGTATATTCTTTATCTGAACCCAATTACTGTATTTATATATACTCGTATATTACCATCACAAAATATACACAAATAGACCTGTACCGTTGAAAGGTCGTTGCCTCTGCGTGTTTACGTCTCCGAGCCAACGGCCACGGACCGAAAAGCGTTTCCAGCATTCTGCATTGTTGTAGTCAACAGCCGATAAAGGCCTTTTGTCTCGGCTAAGACCGAGATAATTGACAATTCAGTCTATCTGACACACCGTTAGAGCAACGCGCGCTTTCGCGAAGACTGGAACAGTCGAGATTGCGTCGAGATTGGGTATACGTGCCCGCCAAGCGTGGAGATTATGGTAACCCTAGCGTGGAAAGGGTTTCCAGGTGGAATATTACGGGCTGTTGAGTACGTATGTAAATGTGTACAGTCCCTCATAGTAGATAGCTGATACACTTTAGAATGTGAGAGTAGTCGGGTAACTTCCACAACCCACTATACCATTCGCTAGCGCCTTCCTTTTTTTTAATTTTTTTTTTAAATTCACACAGCGCGGTCTAGCCCCAAACTAAGCAAAGCTTGTACTATGGGTGCTAGATAACTGATATACTACTTAATTACTGTTAAATACATACTTATTATACATAGAACACCCAGACCCGTAACAGAAATTAAAATTCATCATTTCAATTTCTGCCCGGCCGGGAATCGAACCCGGGACCTCTTGCGTGGCAGACCGGCATGTTAACCATTGAACCACTCAGGTCGTTTTGATACTTTGCTTAGCAATGGTTTGTCTTATTTATATGACCAAAACGTTCAATTTCGTACATCATCGATATCAAACGAAATGATAACAGTATCGAAAACGATCCTGTTGCGATAGTTAGATCGACTAACAAATAACTTTGTTCAACCGTTGCGAAGTGCAACCATGAAAACGGAACATGAGAGACAGTTACTAAAATATTAAACAAGTAAATACCCTTACAATATAATGTTAGAAGCTGATATGACACGAATTGCGGTATATTTATCCGGTCCAAAATGACGTCATAATACGTAGCAATTTGTTATTTTCGGGCAGTGGGTAAATACGAAATGCGTCTGAAAATAGAACGACAGCGGAATAAGCTCAGCTAAGTATCGGTATGTACACGCGACTTGTCTGGACATAATACTACGACGCCCCGTCGTATCAAATTACCGATCCCGACCTATTTATCGATACATAAATTAACCTGTTTTGATTGATAAAGGTCAGAACGCGTGACTGTTTCATCTAACCAATTTAACAGATACAGCGGCGAAATATCGAACCCAAATGATTACGGCTTTCAGTAAGAATTTGCAGCAAATAAAGCGACAACTAGCGCCCCTCTCCGCGAAATGTAAGTCAGTGTTGACGTAACCTTTGTCACGTATCAGTTATTATGCGATTATTGAACCTACAACGATAAGATTAGAGCCCATTTCCGATTGAGACGGTTTGGTAAGGTTTTGTTCGCTATACTTTCACTGTTTAACTTGGAAACAATGCTGATAGAGTTTAGATAGTGTTGTCTACCTATTTGCGTATTTTATACGAGAATAAATTGCTAGCAATAAACTTACGAAGGTATTACCTTAAGGTTATTACACCTTTTAAGTGTACTTTACATAATTGAATTTTGCTAAAGCGGAACAGTAAGATTTATAGTTTAACCATATAAGAAACATACGGAATGCTTCAATTTATACATAGTATAAAACAAAGTCGCTTCCCGTCGTGTGTCCCTATGTACGCTAAATCTTTTAAACTACGCAACGGATTTTAATACGGTTTTCAACAATAAATAGAGTGATTCAAGAGAAAGGGTTATAAGCTAGAAAAAAAGAAAGTTAGGTAGGGGTAAAGTACGTGTATGCAAACGAAGTCGTGCCGGGTCCACTAGTATAAATAATTATAATAATAATAAAGTATTTATTTCTCAAAATTGTACAGAGTACAAAAAACAGGATAGAGTACAAAAACCGGGGAACCTGGAGCCTGCTCTTAGTTTAAACTGTATTGCAGTAGAGCAAAGAGTATAGACACAGACAACTTACATATTAGGTACATTCAGATACGCAACAATAAATGCATCATACCTACCGTATCAAATCAACCAATAAAACGAATCGGAGAAAAGTCCGCGTCTTATTTACAAACAAAGATTCGCTTTCCAAAATAAACGAGGGGCAGTGCTAGATTAAAATATCATTTAATCGTCCGCTTCCGCCGTCGTCGGCTGTGTACGGAGACCGGTGCCAAGACCGTCCTACTATTAACCTATACATCCCGCTATAATAGTGCTTAGATAGCACACATTATAGCACACCGATGCGATATATGGCCGTGTGGTGTCCGGCAGAGTAGAATAGCACCAACCCCTAACACTCGTGGGTGTCGTACAAGGCAACTAATGTTTTCGAGGCAAAAGATCTAGTCTCCGTAGACTGTAAAATGGGCAGCAGCGTTTTCCATTGTTATATTTACAAAACTGCGACCTCCAACCCGCCTGCAAAGCGTGGAAATTATGGCAATAATCGCCTTTTCGTGGGAGAGGCCCCAAGTCCTGCAGTGGATGATGCGAAGTAGTTAACCTACACTTCCCGCTATAATAGTGCTTAGATAGCACGCATTATAGTACACCGATGCGATACAGCTTTATCGCTGTACCTGTCTGTATCTTCATGCTACGTGAGGTTGAGGCGATAATGTTGGTCGCGAAGGCTGTGATAGAACTTCTAATGAATATAAATTATTTATTCCAGAATCAGTATCCCATAATTTGTTAGTAAATGAACAATATTGCCTATGCTATGTTAGTAGATAATTTAGTAATGTTATAAGATTCATATTCATAAAATACTGATTATTCAATTCACACTTGAATGTGAATATGATGTGGCTGATTCGTTTCAGACAAACATAAAATAAAGGTTCAAATATTTTTTGTAAAAAAACCACGACGCAAGCATTTCTAAAGATTATCTATTATGATTTGATATACGCACTGACTGTCCAATATGATTGAGAGTTTAGACTTTACTAAAATTAAGGTCCACGACGCAAGCATTTCCAAAGGGTAGAGCTCGTCTAGTCTAAGATGACGCGCCCCACTACTTAGTTAGTTGATTTCGATGTGTGAGTGCAAATATTGATAACGACACTTCATCTGTGTGGGAGCCAATGAACGACGCGTGCTGCTACGTTTGAATCTCACCGCCAACTGAATGACCAATTACAACGGCATTTGTATATGTATTGCGTCCATATTTTAAACTTGCTTGTGTGCGTTAATGCGATAGTGGGGCGCGGCATTTTAAACTAGACGAGCTCTACCTACCTATTGCAATTCGACATACCCACTGACTGTCCCATATTATTGTATACCTAAATACAGTGACGAAAATAGTTTAGACTTTATATTGACATAAAGTTCCACAACGCAACCACTTCTAAACCATTTTCATTCGACACACTGACTGTCCAATTCTCAAAAAGATGCGTCCAACATACATAACAGAGCGACAAATTTTATCGCGCACCGTGTGCTAGCTAGCGGTGGGACATGGGGACGATAAAATCGCCATAATGTATGCGCATGACTCAGAGGTAAACTCCCCAGCAGCGACCGGGCGCGACGCGTGACGTCATCGCAAACTAAATAATGTGCAAGATTTAATAAACGTTACTACCTATTTAAAAAAGAGATAATGTGTAATGAGCATGCACGCACACAGTAACAAGTTCAATGCCAGTTGTTTTATCTATTTGTTTTGTCTATACAACGGCTTCACTTTCATGTTAATTTAGATACTGTTTATACTATAAACAAACTTGATCCGCCCCGACTTCGCACTGGTGTTCTCGGATCTTCTCTATTACAAATATACATGTATTATACATATAAACCTTCAGGATGAAATTATCTAACTGACAGTGAAAAACGCGTCATAATCCGTTGCGTGGTTTGAGAGAAATTAGCAGATATACAGAAAAACAGTTGCGGAGAGCGACTTTATGTAGCGGTGAGGTATAGGAATTTTATACCAGTATTGTCCAGCACATTACGTTAAGTGTCAGACCATCCGTAGCTTACGGGAAATGTGAAAGGTAAATCGCCCACACTTTCTGTTTAAAGACCCGACCTTTACCTAGAGGTTTGGTGGTTAACGTTTAAAATAGGCCAATAAATAAACTCTCCTAACAAATGTTGGCTTGAATGAATATCAGTAAAATACGTGCTACCTACGCAACGTTAGCTATTATGATGACGTGGCCGCAATAAAGGACACCCGGCGATTGAAGGTTTTCTCGTTTATAAGAATTTTCATTTTGATGCTTGCCTTTTAAACGATCGTGGCTTGTGGGCCTCTGCACAACAATATAAGTATAGTATAAGATAGTAAATACCTTGGTCTGGTAACCGCATAGGTTACTATCAATAATAATCTCAATGGAAAACTAAACCATCACTTTTACAACTAAACTAAAATCCAAGTGTTGATTTTTGTTTGAAACTAGTTCCAGAAGGTGTATCTAGAGATTCTCCATAATACTCGTAGAGTTTACTACAGCACTATGGGCCTTAGTCATCAACACCGTCGCCGGCCCATAACAGTCCACCGTTGGACTGGAGCGTCCTCCACAACAGGAGAGTTTTGCCATAATGTCCATCGCAGATCATCGGAGATCGCAGTGTTTAAACTACAAAACAAGACAACAGATATCCTAGCTGATAAGTATTCAGTCTTTAAGTATTCACGTAGAAAGCAGAAAATCTGCGCGGACCTACCAGCGCTGGGCAAGCGTGGCCAACAACTTCATGCATCTACGTGTATGTATACGCCCTAAGTCGCCTTGTACCATATTCGTAACTCGAAGGGGTTGGTGCCATATGTGCTACTATGCAGATCACCACATGGCCCAAAAATGTTGTCTGAAAAGTAATAACAAACGTAGTGCCCGACACAAGTGTCCGCGAGTCCGCATTGCCGTCATGGATCCCATGCCGCCCACGGCCGCCGGGGGGCGTACTCGGCAATTGAAACAGACGCGCGACTTGATCCGCCAGATTAATATGCATTACAATCTCACTGAGCTACTGACGTCTTCGTTTGCTATGAGGAGCCCCGAGAACCCTGAGCGATGGATTCGGAAAATTGCCGAAGATCAGTCACAGGCAATGTTGCCCTAAATACACGACACAAGGGAAAACGCTGCTGATTGTTTTCTAGTCAATGGAGATCGTAGCCAGTATGCCTCTAAGTCTAAGACATTAGCCATCTTGTGGAGTTGTTTCAGATTGCTTTGAAGTTAATTAAGCGCAATGCAATGGATTTTTAATACGATTTTTATCAACAATACGATGATTCAGTCCGAGTAACTGGCGGGTGGCTACTGACTAGGCCTTTATTCGTAACTAATATTAAGTAAAAGTCGGTTTGTTTGTTTTTACTTCCTATTGAAAATAATTTCTTTGTTTTACACATACAGACAGATGTAGTTCTTGGACAGAGATGTTAGCTAGCCTGTTACAAAACATTTTTCAGATGAAAAGTGGAATCGATTAAGTACGTTAAAAATCGGCAAGGGTAAGTTGCTGTTTCATCTTTTTCCTTATTTTCTTCAATATTTTTCATAAACATTTATTTGGTTCTTACTTATGAATATACGTATTATTTGAGCAATATAACAAATTGAAATTTCAAATCAATTCAGCAACATATCAAGCCTATGACGACATAAACAGGTAAAAACCCTCAAACAGTGAAGAATATTCATTTGACGATACGCGAAAAACATTTTCGGAGAAAACATAAAAGCCGTGGAGAGCGTCAGTGAATTATTACGTCACCGGTATCTATTTTTAGAGACAATAGCGCCAAGCATCAAACAGGAAAAGTTTTCGTGCTCTTCCATTACTTTTATATTATATTTGGTTGCAGAAAGGAATAGAGAGGTTTATTAGAGGACTCTTTATACGCGGGCAACGCATTGGTAGCGCCTCTGTTGTTGATGATGTCCATAAGCGGCGGTGACCACTTTCCATCAGGTGGCCCGATGGCTGTTTGTCTGCCGTATATAAAAAAATAGAAGTTTTCCATCCCTACTGATAAATTTTTCAAAACTCTTCTAAAATAAATAACCATACAGCTCTATGTCAGTTACTTTTGTTACTTTCTTAGGGTGAAAGTAAGTATGTTTATAATAACAAAATAAAATATTATTAATAGGGCATAAGTCCAACTAAACAAAGTTCATGTTAAATAACTTTGCAGTAATATTTATTCCACATATGCCAGACAAGACAATATAGCAATTGATTGATCTAATAGTTACTAAGTTCATTGACTCTGCATTATCTCTTTCTTGATTGTGAGATGTTATCCTCTGTCAATGACTGTTACAACCACATTTGGTATTTTGTGTTTTGTATGCCAATGTGCATTTGGACTCGTCTGATAGTAGACATTTATATTTTAATGGACGTAAACAGTGGGGGCTAATACCTAGTCTTGATTTGATCTAAGTCTGAAGTCCTTGTACAGCAATGGAAAGATTGAAATGATAGTTAGTCCAAGTCTCAGGCAAGATACTTGATATCATATTAGTCAAACAGGATTACTCATTATCAACAATGTAATAAAAGTAATTTTTTCAATATATTAATGAATTAGGATTATGAGAGGCAACTCCACCTAATCTATACTAATAATATAGAGATAATTACAGAGTAAAATCAAAAACTTCTCAACTGATTTTAAAAATTCTTTCACCTTAGAAAGCTACATTATGAGGATGTAAAATAGGCTATAGCTTTTCTCGAAATTCCAATTGGTTCTGATAGGAACGGGTCCGAAATCATAGGAAAAAAGGTAGTGTAGATTAAGAACAAGACAAAGAAGAAAATAATCTAAAATACAAAACTTAATGTAACTAAAGAACACTTTGTGTTTTGAACATTCAACATCATCATATAGCTAGTGTTTGTGACATTGGATGATGTCAAGGATGTGATGAGTCATATCAATGGATTCTTATCATTGATACCAACTTGAAGTTAGTCACAAGTTTTATTTCTAGTGTATTACAGTATTTTTATTTTCTTTGTTCTGTGATTTTTTGGCAATATTGTTAAAAATATAAAATAGACATCACTGCAACGATAACCCACTACGGGTGCAAGGATGATGATGATTAAATTTGTGCCAATATCAATCAATCTATCTTAAAAATCAGTACCCTCACACAACTGTCTGCCCATTAAACACCATGTAAACATTACACTTTGTACATCTCTAGTAAAATAAATTAATACTTTGTTAATTTTTAAACAAGAATTTTTGGGAGGGAAAGAGCACTTTTTTACCTAAATCAATAACAAAAATTGGTATTATCTTACCTTCAACACCTGCTTTTCCTTTAAGAGCGATCACTTTGCTGGCTGGGTTCATAATGGCAGAATCAGCACTGATTGGTCTTCGAATCGGATTGGTGGGGTCTCCCATATCGATAATAACCACTTCCGCGGTCTCCCCGACCTTTTCTCGGACGCAGATGAACTTATCGGACTCCATTGTGAGGGTGTTGAAGGATATTGATGTTGGGTTAATGCCGACATTTGTGAGCTAAAAGAATCAAAGGGAAGGTCTTGTATTCTTGTTTATTGTTTGAACAATTTGTTTTAATGATGAGGGTACCAGTACAAAACCAATAATCATATAAGAAAATTAATCATTGTTCCCCAAAAAATAGAGCCCATCACAATAATATTAGTATACCTAGTTCTAATAAAAATATTGAATAAGTTTAGTGATAAATGAGACAAGTGTACAAAGACACAATTTGAAGACCATAATAACATATACAAATATGCATTGCTAGTGCCCAGTAACAATTCCATTAAAATATACTATTCAGTACAATACTTATCTACATGTAAAGGAACAAACACATTGCAACTGATAACTTAAGGTAATCCTATTTACCCTCCTACTTAACAGCATCTACCTCTAAATATATGAATTGTTGTGAATCTATTTCAAGGTATTACACTTATATGAATGTGGTTTCTAATAAGTTTTAAATTATAGTGAATGAATAAAGAACCTAACGCAATTAACCCTGTGTAATAAATGAATAACATCAAAATTTTGTAGAAACTTTTGATAATATTGAAAATCCTGAAGATGCAGTTCCAATAACCCAAAAAATGCACCATAAATTGAAAGTTCACCCGCAAACCATATGATCCAGTCGGGAATATGGAACAAATCAATACCGGGCCGCTCCAGTACTATCAGAGTAGGGGGTGGATACTGTCATTGTAAATTGCGCAATGCCACTTACAAACGCCCCTTTCACTGACTTGGTCACGGAATCTAGGCTACGCGTCAATAATACTCCATTATCACTAAATAGATACTTAGCTGCATAAAGAGGAAACGCTTCGGCAATCCCATTGGAAACCGATGGGCGTACTCACCTGTAAATGCTCCTGGAAACGTATAGGTAAAACTTGCGCCATGGTTGCTGGCACTTCACACTAACTAAACCAAATCTGATCACGAGCGACTCTCACAAAATCGCGGAGTCTGAAACAATTATAATTTCGATTCACTGCTGTCTCATCGGAAAACACTTTTGACAATCAACATGGCGTTCATTCATGAAAGAAAATTGACAAGGACCGGAACACAATTGATTATTTTATGTAATTTACCAAATAATGTTGTAATTTACTCACTAATTTGATTATGTTTCTACATGAAGAAAAAATTAGGGGTTAATAATTTCTTTACGATGGAGAAAATTGCAAAAAATCCTCCTCTCGCGACTGCCACATATACAAATGAATGAAACAGAAGATAATATGTTAGAAAGAGAAAACGCTTATTAGGTTTTATTTTTGCATTGGCAACATTGATCTTTCTGTCAACAGAAACCAAGCACGGTTTTTATTGGTTGGAAAGCAAGCTCAATACAATCAATCAATTCAATGTTGCTATAAACAAATTCAAATAAAAAATGACCACTCATTCATTTCATTAATGAACGAAAATCAAACTGTCAAAAACGCAGTAGAAAAAAATGTTATTGTTTTTGTGTGTAAATTGCAGGATTTGCAAATAATTTCATAGATATTTTCGAAATTGTAGTTTCGAAGTTTACAGTTTATTTTATAAGTGCTCATTATCACTTTTTAGTTTCAGTTTGGGTTCAACATGTTTCACAAAATCTCTAGACCTTTCAACACGACCTACAAATGTTTCTCAGTCTCTATGCTGCCAGGGAATGAGAGACAAGATGTAGAAAGAGGAGGCAAAAGTATGATTTATCCATTCTTTTTTTATTAATTTCTACTGGTTTAATTGTATATGTACAAATACATAGTAAAAATTACACAATAATAGTGTCACTATTCCTATATTAAACCTAATTAATAATACTTATTGATAGATCCTTTTTTTAACTGCCATTTAATAATATAATTAAATGAAGTAATAATTGTTTAAGGCTAAAAAGCTTTTCTTGTCTTTAAAAATGTCACTTACTAATTATAAATTAATATTGGAAATGTATTACAGTCGATAGCTAATGAGATTAAAAAATGTTTTTTATTTTCT
This sequence comes from Blastobasis lacticolella, assembly GCA_905147135.1. Lineage (NCBI taxonomy): Eukaryota > Metazoa > Arthropoda > Insecta > Lepidoptera > Blastobasidae > Blastobasis > Blastobasis lacticolella. The sequence continues at coordinate 6,939,399 of LR990056.1, forward strand.
CCAGTAATAATGCCCCCATCGGCATTGGACACACTAACGCGGCTCAACATTGAATACCCAATGATATTCAAGCTCACAAATAGAAAGACAAAGAGAGTGACACACTGCGGCGTATTAGAGTTTGTAGCTGATGAAGGAAAGGTTTATTTACCACACTGGGTAAGGAGATGTTCAAATAAAAACAAGATACTATTCTTAAGCTATGTTTCTTACAGTGAAGGAAAATATTGTGCGGATACCTACAGGTTCAGGCAATGGAATGTGTAACCATCATCCAATCTGGTCTTGTCCCCTATTAACAGTGTAACAGAGGTAACCTGGTTGTCGCTCTAATCTAATTACATGACACAATGTCAAAACCTGAATTATGCTTATGGATAGCAATACCACAGCTCATTCACTCCTGAGGGATCCCGCACCCTTAAAGTTTTTGTTAAAGAATCAACTTTTATTAGACACTAGTGACCCACCCTGGGTTCGCATGGTAGTAATAACCTTAACAAATTATAAGTACACCTGAAGCTTACTCATAAATTAATGTCTATTGGTGAAAACCATATGAAAATCTGTGTGGTTTTTGAGTTTATTAAGAACATATAGATGCGTCGTGGGACTTTGTTTTATAATATGTAGTGATGTCATATATGTCACATATGACCACAATTTTTATACAGTAGGCTATGCTGACAACAACAATACTAATCAGCGGACCCTTTGAAAACATTTTATGAGATCTCATGAGGTCAAATACCTCAGGGTTATCTTCGACAGCAAAACGTTATAGAACAAACACTTGGATCACTCATCTCCCTATGGCAGTGCAACAGACGCCTAGGCAAGACCTGGGGTATCTCGCTTGGTGGACTAGAACCAAGCTGGCCATGTCAATTAACAAGTTGTAGCGATACCAAAGGGTGGCCTGTTCCACCATTTCTGGCTGTATGTGTTTGAACACATACACATCAGCGGCCCAAGAACGGTAGCATTAAACTGCCACCGCTTGACCTGTACATACAGAAGGAGGCAATGATGGCACCATTCACTCAAAGTATCAAACCTATGGTTTAACAAACTTAGTTCCCACCATCTTGTGGGAAAAAATTATGTCGAATAATCCACTGTTTGAGGCCAAGTGTGACAGAACTCCGAAGCAGTTCACATTCGGAAAAGATACCAAATCCAAACTGCTGAGACGGGGACAGACTGGTCTGTGATACGAGAAGTCCGAATATACACGGATGGATCAAAGACCGGCCAGGGTACAGTAGCAGGAATCTTCTCGGGAAGCTACTCACTATCACTAGGAGTCCACCATCCTTAATGTGGCAATTAGACAAGCCGCTCGGCTGCTACAGCGCCTTGGCGTAGCGACCATCAGAGACATCAGAATACTAACAGACAGCATGTCCATACTGAAAGCACGAATGGGCAGCAGCATTAACATTTTATTTATTAGGAAGACCAACAGCTGGAGTGTCACCATGCACTAGAGGACATTTCCTCGGTGAACAGGGTCACTCTACAATCGATTAAAATCTAATTTGACTAATTTTTAAATGCTTTAACCGTCTTTTGAAAATACGCTCTTAATCTGAGCCCGAAAAAGCTCTTTCTGCTTTTACGCTAGTATATTGGACCATCAGGATATATTCATAGGCGAGTGTCAGGGTCAAGAGGAGGGTTTATAAGCAAGAAAAAAAGGGTAGGTACGGATAAAGTAGGTACCTACGTGAACGAAGTCGCGCCGGGTCCACGAGATTAAAAATAAAATTTTGAGGCTGTATTATTAAAAAATATTTAAGTTTAACTTATTAAGACAAAGTATGGAAACTATTTAAAGAAAATTTTATTTAATGAATAATTAAAACCTGCAGTTTAAGAATGAGTTATTGGTGCCTAAGGGATAATGCACCTAATATCGTGTATGTGGCAGTAGCCACAATAGATTTAGAGGTCATGCACTTATGAACGCGAAGATTTAGATGATTATTACTATCATTGCTGTTGGTTTTCCTTAAGTAAGGGCCGATTTTTCAATCCTCAGATAAAACATATCAGTCTGATAAGTTATTGTGCGACTAAAATAAAATTGTATCATACTTCATAATTGTAAAGGATCATAGTTCGTTTTAATTTGGCAGTGTATTACTTTATTGGACAGATAAACTTTATCTGAGGATTGAAAAATCGGCCCTAAATAAAATAAAATAAGCTATAATTGCAAACCACCCTTTTAAAAGGTAAATATTTATCAATCACGTGAACACAGGAAAATTAAATGACCTCAGTAAACTTTGTTTTTAATATTCAATAGAGATTCAATTCATAGTTTCTAAGACATACATAATTAATTTGTAACTTTATATATTTATTTTATATTTCTTTTTATAGATGATGTCCAATTTAATTTTGAAAGAGGGTGCATCAATCCATATAGAGAGTGTGTCATTGCCGGTAGCTACCTTTTCAAAATTCCAGCCCCTATCTGAAGACTTTCTAGATATATCAAATGCTAAAGCAGGTGAGTAATAATAAATGTGTTTTGCAGATACAATATCATAAACTTAAATTTTGAGATTATTTATTAAAACTAAGTAATCTACATGCCTATAATATAATTTTCTTTTATAGTATTAGAAAATTGTCTACGCAACTTCTCCTGTCTGACAACTGGAGATGTGATCGCTATAAAATACAACTCGAAAGTTTACGAACTCTGTGTGCTGGAGACGAAACCCGGAAACGCAGTCATCATTATCGAGTGCGACATGAATGTGAGTCCCGCCATTTGTATACTCCTTTCCCTTTACTTTAATTGATTTCATTCCCATTGTCATTCAATTTAGCTTCTCGAACCAAGTCGTCGATGAAGGTGTTCCATTTGCTGTCGAAAATCTGGTACGCGTCGGCCTTTGCTGTGTCGTTTAGCGCGCTGTAGGAGTTGTATCTATGGAGAAGAATGGATGAAGATCGTATGGAGTTGAGCGCGAGTTGCTTGAGCAGGCGCAGGTCGTGGCGGCGGCTGGCGGCGGTCGCGAACGCCGCGAACAGGTCCGCGGCCAGCGGCGGCGCGCCCCACAGCCCCGGGTCGTCCGACGACACCACCACGGGAAGCCCCCGCGCTATGTACGACGACACGGGGTAGTCGCGGACGTCGCGGGTCAGACCCAGCACCCAATTCGACAACACATTCACTTACAGCGCTATATCCAGCCGCCTCACCTCTTCTAGCAACAACGGGTGCTTCAGCAACGCGTACGCGTGCCCGATTCGCTTGCTTCCGAGCAGTATTGCGTCCAGTAAGTTCTCGTCGCTCGGCGTCCCGAACCAATTCGTCTCGCCGGCGTGGAAAAAGAAGTCCAATTCCGCTTTATTGTTATCATCAGACCTAAACTTTGGACCACATGTTGAGTCAAGAGCCCAATTGGCTTCGAAAAAGCTTGGAGTCCTCGCCAGGATGAGGAAGTACTTCACACCTGGACAGCTTTTAAATGTATACCAAGCACAAGTCCGGTCATGTATGGAGTACTGTGGTCACCTTTGGGATGGGTCCGCCAAGTATCAGCTAGAAGCTCTTAACTCTATCGACAGACGTGCCAAAAGATTGATTGGTGATGATTCGCTTGTCGAGTCTCGCCTTCTGGGTCTGGGACACCGTCGTAGAGTAGCCGGCTTGTCGGTCTTTTATCGAATTCACTTCGGTGAGTGCTCCCAGGAGCTCCACAACCTTGTTCCATCATGCCCTTTTTATCATCGAACAACGAGGGGGACAAAAAATCGTCATCCATTTATGGTAGATGTCCCACCATCTCGTACTAAGCGTTTTGCATCCACTTTTCTTATGCGCACTGCAAAGGACTGGAACTCTCTACCTGAGTCATTGTTCCCCGATACGTATAACCTTGGGGTCTTCAAATCAAGAGTGAATAGGTATCTTCTAGGCACGCATGCTACATCCTCGACCTCATCGTCGCTTTCCATCAGGTGAGTTGAGGTCAAATGCAAGCCTATTATTAATAAAAAAAAAAAAAAAAAAATCTGGACTGTAAGCTACATTACTGTCAAATTTCATAAAAATCCGTTCAATAGTTTTGGCGTCAATGAGTAACAAACATCCACACAAACTTTAGCTTTTCTAGTTTTAGTATAATAGTAGGGAGGTAGTATTATTGGTAGAAATTTCTTTTTCGAAAACAACAAGGGGAAACTACACTGAAGGAATGTTTACACAGAACCCTCTGTACTCAATTGGACTTTACCTGGCGCGTCATTGGGAGACATCGCGGCTCAGCTCAGCGGGAAAGCCCCGCAAATGTATACGTAATAATAATTTTCTTATCGTCTAACCAAGGAGTGTTTTCCAAGTCGAAATTTTGAATTCTCACTGGTCAAAAAATAGCCTTTAGAAAATAAAGCTTATATTGTGTAACATTAAACTTTTTTAACGGTACACAAAAATTATAAGTCTAAAATCATTTTTTTCATGTATCCCTATGTATTTGTTCCAGCAGACTGTAGGATATAAATGACTGTACTGTTTAATAAGTGTACTGCTTGACAGGCAGTGCCTGTATTGGTATTTAGTTATTAGCAAGCCTCTAACTAGTAAACACTAGAAATTTTAAACAGCCCTCTACATTTTCACATTCGATAGATTTGGATATAGAGATAAGTTTAAGTTTTAAAGATCGGCCAATGATAAGTGATGAACATTTCACGTTCAACCAATAAGGAATCGTGGCCGGTTTTTTGCGGGTTTCGACTAACGGCTAACTTTAAAACATTCATCTATTTCATTTTAAAGGATGAGGTGATGTTTGATAACTGAGGTTTGTTTGTTTTTATACTATATAATCAATATAGTATAGTATGTACTATACTATACTATTTTTATTTATCATTTGTTGCAATGTATCGCAGCGGAACCTGCTCTACTATACTATGATATGTCGTAGACTAGGGCAGACTCTAGCAGGGGAGAGATCCATCAGAAGGTATTTTCGGGATAGTGTTATTGAAATAAGAATTATAAGAACAGTTTAACAGTGTATTGAGGTAATAAAGCATGATTACAATAAAAATAGCAAACAATGAAAGCATAGTATGACTTTAGGATAATTTTAAGTAACAGATAATAATGTGGGACCACTGAACCCGTGGGTCACTGGAAGACCCGCCACCACCCATGGCCATCCCGCGAGGCCGAAACGCAAGGTGCGCCGGGGAATCTATTCACGTGCGCCCTTGTACAAATTCTAATTTGGTAGTCCCTTCTGTACTCACACTCTCCTTTATGGAGTACGGCTATGTGATGCGAGGCAATTAATAAAGACTTCTTTCTTCAATGGATGAGCGGCTAGTTACACGTCTTGACTCGTCGATGGTCGAATGGGAAGTGTTCGTTGCGACCGCGCGCCGAATATGACGTCTTCACAGTATTTCCAGCTATCCGCAAGGTGGCGCTTCGATTGACGTTGCGTTTCGCAGTCAAAATGATGACTAGGCTCATGACCCTCTACGACAGATATATATAGCAAATATCCCACATGGAAAATATATATGTCGAAAATGGATCTGACGCATCATTTGCGTATATAATATTAATGTAAACAGTTTTATTCGCAATTTCTATTAATTTCAAAATATTTGTATTTTTATTTAATTCGTATTTATTATATGACTGATTTATATATATAGTTAAAAAATCACCATTTTATAACAACTACAAGACAATCTAAGAACGAAATAAAATTATTTTTCCTTAACGTTAAACTAAACGAACATTTTTAACTGACTGAAAAACCAATTTTCATTCCAAAAAAATTCATCCCTGTGGTTTAATAAATAAATGGCTCATAGTTTATTCAACATGTAATGTATATTCTATTGGCCTTTCCATTATTATGTAGGTAACAAGTTCCCAACAAAACGTGCGGTTCCATCGACTTGTTTGTTACGCAGCTTCATCGCAATCTGGACCGTCTGATATATGTATAGCTGTCTCTTTTCTACTCTCACGATAATTCTCGTTAAAAGAGTAGATGGGTCCAAAAATATTCAGTATTCTCCTTTGTTGCTAGTGATCAGTCGTATATTTCTACTGAAAAAATACAAAATTTTTACTTAGAGTATCTCTTGGGAGTTCAAGGCTATAGTTAAAACGATACGTAGCTTCACGGCGTTAGCTAATGCCCTAAATACTTTTTATAATTATTAATAACTTACGATTTATTTACAGATGAATTCGGACGACGTTAAGTATTACGTAGCCGAGTTGTTAGAAGGTTCGTTAAAGAGCTCAGATAAATACGTTTGTATACCCTTTTCCTGGATGAAACACCGCAAGACAACAGATGGTGAAGTTTTAATTAAATATCCAATAGAAACAAAGTCAGTAACTAAAAGACGTGTTCAGAATAGAGAAGAATCTTCACATGACTGGCCAATTTTTTCCGCGGAGCTAAAACTTGGCACAAGTAAGTTTTGATTATATTATTTTTTTATATGTGAGACATAAATGTGACATATACATACAATATACATGTGCGCAAAAAAAAAATATTTGAAATATATTTTCACATATATTATTCACATACATATTTTTCGTGCGGGCTATGTCCTGAGACGTCTCACGACGCGTTATTGCTTATTATACAGTTCACTATCAGGTCATGTTTAGGTTGCGCGCATATAGATAACGTTTATATATAACTTAACTATTTATTTTAACAAATTGGCTTGTATTTTTACAGATTCGTACAAAGAAGCGACTGATTACATTAAGATACTAAACAAAATATCGGAACAACAAGAGAGCGAAATAGACGAAAGTATGTATAATTTTATTAAAATATTAGCAAGTTATTGATCAATACTTATAGAATGTCAGTGTAAAAATTATATATTATTGAGATTTTAATATCAATTGACATCGTTTGACTGGTTATTTTTAATTATGAACGTGTATAATAATGGCCTCCAGTCCGTAAAAACAATTTAACTCAAATTTTTTCTTTCAATGTATCGACCGCTCACTCTCTGTCAGTATACATTGTTTTTTTTAAAGAAGTTTACCCGATCAGAGTGAAGAAGTTTTCTTGAGAATTATAAGCTTCGATCTAGGACCAAATAGTATAAACCTTGAAAAATAAAACCAAGACGGGAATCGAACACGGATTGCTCAATCACTAGTCGTGATAAGGAATCGACTAGTGATTGAGCAGACATTGATCATTGACAGACAGTGAGCGGTCGATACATTGAAAGATAAAATTAGAGTTAAATTGTTTTTATGGACTGGAGGCCAATACATACGTTCATTAGTAAAAATTATACATAATAATTATACAATGTCAAAAAATTATATACAATAATATTAACCATTAAATATGCATATGTTGATGTGGGAAACTTGAGTTTATGACATGAATGCTAATAGCGTATTTAAAGGTAATGGTTAATATTATTGTTTTAATTTTTAACATTGTATAATTTATGTATATTTAATTCTGCACAGAGCCTAATGAAGCTAAGAAAATACAGCGAAACGTTGCGACCTAAAATGCAGTATTATATTCTGTTAATTGATCCGTACTTCCTCTGATTTTGTTTAAATTTTTATTATTTTTGGTCTAACTGCAAAATTTTTGCCATAATATTAATTTCTTTGACTACTTACTAATTTCACAGAAAAATAGATAGTTTTTTTACCGATTACTAATATAGAGTTTAATTTCAGGTGTACCATCAACATCGGGCCTTAGTTCTGAAACAATAAGTAATCAAACCTCAGACCAAGAGTCAACTGCTTCTATAGAATCCCAAAAGGAAATCAATGTTGGAGATTCTTCCCAGAATGTTAAAAGATATTTCACAAGACTGAGAAGTAGAATATCTTCGCCAGCCAATACTGTTAATGTAGATCAAACTGTGGATAATGATTCTCCGGAAACTAGCAGCTGTAGTGAAGAGATCGTTCAATACAACCAGGATGAAAACTCATCAGAGCAGAACTGTGAGAAGTTTACAAAGGGATTTATTCTGCGAGAGGCTTTACGTGAGGTTTTGGGTGATAACTGCAAAGAAATAGTAGATATGCTCTATGCTAAGTATTGCGAGCGCTATAGGTCGTTCCAAAAGTTATGCCACGATGCGCTTCAACGTTGTAAGACGTTCGAAGAAATGAAGAAGATATTTGATGATGACAATTATGGTCAGGGTGTGTCTCCAAGTAAAAGAAAAAAAGTAACTTGGTCAGAAGTGCAAAATAATAATGATGATACGGATGAAACAGATGAAGATGATAACATCGAAAATGACAATGATAATCCATCAGATAAAATTCGTGGCCAAGCGCGCAAGTTTACTTTGTCGCCAGAATATGATCCAGAGGACCCTGAATGGATGTTAAAGCACCGAGAGTACAAAAAAGGTCTCGTTGAATTAATACCAAACTCTCATATTTACGTGGACGCTGTTAAACTGAACGATTGCAAGAATGTGGCCAGAGACAGTAAATCCTTACCGAGGATGTTACTGGTAGAAGTATTTCGCGAGAGCGCTTTGAGTATAGTTTCCCGGACTGCTCAATCACTAGTCGTGATAAGACTCTGAATCGACTAGTGATTGAGCAGTCCGGGTTCGATTCCCGGCTTGGTTTCACTTTTCATGGTTTATACTATTTGGTCCTAGATCGAAGCTTATAATTCTCAAGAAAACTTCTTCACTCTGATCGGGTAACTTCTTTAAAAAAACAATTTATACTGACAGACAGTGAGCGGTCGATACATTGAAAGATAAAATTAGAGTTAAATTGTTTTTACGGACTGAAGGCCAATACATATGTTCATAAGTAAAAATTATACATAATAAATTATACAATGTCAAAAAATTATATACAATAATATTAACCATTAAATATGCATATGTTGATATGGGAAACTTGAGTTTATGACATGAATGCTAATAGCGTATTTAAAGGTAATGGTTAATATTCATGTTTTAATTTTTAACATTGTATAATTTATGTATATTTAATTCTGTACAGAGCCTAATGAAGCTAAGAAAATACAGCGAAACGTTGCGACCTAAAATATCAATTGACATCAGAATAACAGAATATAATGCAGTATTATATTCTGTTAATTGATCCGTATTTCCTGATTTTTTTTTTAATTTTTATTATTTTTGGTCTAACTGCTAAATTTTTGCCAAAATATTAATTTCTTTGACTACTTACTAATTTCACAGAAAAATATATAGTTTTTTTTACCGATTACTAATATAGAGTTTAATTTCAGGTGTACCATCAACATCGGGCCTTACTTCTGAAACAATAAGTAATCAAAGCTTAGACCAAGAGTCAACTGCTTCTAAAGAATCCCAAAAGAAAATCGATGTGGGAGATTCTTCCCAGAATGTTAAAAGATATTTCACAAGACTGAGAAGAAGAATATCTTCGCCAGCCAATACTGTTAATGTAGATCAAACTGTGGAGAATGATTCCCCGGAAACTAGCAGCTGTAGTGAAGAGATCGTTCAATACCACCAGGATGTGAACTCATCAGAGCAGAACTGTGAGAAGTTTACAAAGGGATTTATTCTGCGAGAAGCTTTACGTGAGGTTTTGGGTGATAACTGCAAAGAAATAGTAGATATGCTCTATGCTGAGTATTGCGAGCGCTATAGGTCGTTCCAAAAGTTATGCCACGATGCGCTTCAACGTTGTAAGACGTTCGAAGAAATGAAGAAGATATTTGATGATGACAATTATGGTCAGGGTGTGTCTCCAAGTAAAAGAAAAAAAGTAACTTGGTCAGAAGTGCAAAATAATAATGATGATACCGATGTAACAGATGAAGATGATAACATCGAAAATGACAATGATAATCCGTCAGATAAAATTCGTGGCCAAGCGCGCAAGTTTACTTTGCCGCCAGAATATGATCCAGAGGACTCTAAATGGATGTTAAAGCACCGAGAGTACAAAGAAGGTCTCGTTGAATTAATACCAAACTCTCATATTTACGTGGATGCTGTTAAACTGAACTATTGCAAGAATGTGGCCAGAGACAGTAAATCCTTAGCGAGGATGTTACTGGTAGAAGTATTTCGCGAGAGCGCTTTGAGTATATGTTCCCCTACTGGGAAAAAGGCTAATGCATTTACTGGAACAGATATAAGGCCCGGGCTCGACGAACATGCAAGAAAGGTTTTATTGAAATTCGTTGACCAGCATACAATTGCTGAAAAGTGGGTTCGTCGGGATAAAGCCGCAATTTTGAACACATTACGCAATAAAATGCAAGAATTGAGAGGGAAATATAGATGAGGAAATTTTCTTATTTATTTAAAACAATGTGTCAAATTATTTTTAGCGTAATAAATGATTTATAATTTTATCTATTAATTTCCCCTATTTTACACTAGAACCATAATACTTATGTTGATATTACAAAGAGAATGTTTACCTTCTAAAAACTGTGACTATATCTATATATAATATAATTTTTATTAGCAGTAGATTATTATAGCTCATAATGAACTATAGAAGCATCTAAATTAATACATAACACCGACTGATTGAAAGTAATCATGTTGCGCATCATTTGTTTACGGTAATAACTTATTGAAAATTCTAAATTATGTTGCAAATTCCATTATTTCAAACCTTGTTGACTTGTATAAGGGATTTGCGTCATCTATGGACAAATTAGAAACAGTACATTGTGACCTTGAGCTTCTGCGCGTGTTAACGAATGGAATAAAAGAGACAGCAATATAGAGTTTGTTGCCTAGAAAAACAGCGTACTGTGATTAACTCAATACAACCAAAGTATTTTCTACCCAAACGATGTTTACGCAGTATCGCCGGCAGTCAGGAAACGGACAGACGCTTGCATTGAAGCTCGTAATTTGTGCGTTGAATTGTGTAAACAGTTCTACAAAATCAGTAAGTATAAATTCTGCAATCAAGAATAAAAAATTAAGTGTTAGCTTAAAAAATTTTTTTGCATTCTTTATATATTTTCTTCAGAAAAAACAACTTTTGAGCATATAATTCCGCGCTTATTGTTTTGGCGTGAAATTTTCAAAAGTTCAAGTAAAATCTGATATAACCGACAACTTTGTCTCTTATGAGACAATTATAATGACTGAGAATCTGTTTATCATCTGTTAATATCACTGCGTTTGTATCTACACTTCTTAGTATTCTCATGTGCTTTATATTATGTTGTTAAATATATGTATCGCCAAGTGTGAACTTATAAATGACCCTGTCAATGGCATACACTTTTGGGTCTATGTGAAAGAAATCAAATAAAATACAGTGCTCCCTCCCTAAGGTATAACAGAATGTCTTTTTCTCTCTTATTAGTGGCAAATGGAAAAATTGAAACAGAACTAAGATATCTTAGGGAGGGAGCACTGTAAATAATAAATAAATAAAGTTAACTTTTGTTATTTTTTAGGGCCAGCTCTTTGGCATTTGCCAGCGCCAGACTTATACAGGGTGTAAAAAGACTGCTAGCATTCATTGAAACCCCATATTTTACCCATGAAACTGAACAACTTTCCCAAAGAAACATACCCGCGGAAATGACTTCATAATTTCGCTACCTAAAATAAATAATTAATTGCGACGCGCAATGTACAACGTCTGGCGCACGCCTCTCGCTGGCCCACGTGACCAGTGGTCACTGACCCCGCGCGGCGGCCGCTTTGACTTATTCTACCTAACTAGTACGGGGAAAAACCTACTGCACGATGGTTTTTCCCCGTTAGTGGCCGCGCAAAGCAAATGAGGTTCTCGTCAAAATGGTACCACCTGGTACCTAACACCTGTTAACCAAAGCAAATAAGGCACTAAATTCCCTTATTTAAACCTAAATAACTGCTAAACCATAAGTTGCAGACTGTTTTCGATTGGTACTTGCTATCTTCCTAACTTTTGATGGCGCAGACGGTGTCAAAATTTCAACCTTCTGTCTTCAGCTGTTCAGAATTTTAGTACCACATGCTTTTTGTTTAAATTACATTACAAAATTAAGTAGGTACAGATGGCAGCACATCAACCTATTTACAGCCAATATAACATGAGCTAGCATCACTATGCACACACGTACAAACCGAAGATAACAAGCAAACCAAAGCGCCGAATTGGATGCGGCTCAAATTGGCACCGTTATGGTTATTAAATTATCATGTTAAAATATTCCTGAGCATCGTAACGATGTCTTTCATTTGCACGAGGCATCACAAAATACCTAACACACTTGAAAATACTTTTTAAACTTGTGAGAACACAAATCACTTTCGCCGTAACAATGTCGTATTGGTATCGCGTTTGCAACCGAACTGAAGAAAGAAAGAAGGAAGAACAGTCGCGCCGCCGGTGTCGGCAATTTCTTTTGATCCTAGTTTCGGTAAAAACCCGCGCGCGCGCATCCTAAGGCTGGTACACACTATCGTGTCGTGACGTGACGCGGCAGAAGCATACCGGTGTCATACATTTACTTTGGTTAAATAACACATTAATGTGAAGTGTCGTATCGTAGCGTGTCTCTATCTCTTTCTCTCTCTCTATCGCTTTACCATAGTAAATGTATGAAACCGACATACTTTTGACGCATCACGACACTACACGACAAGGTAGTGGCTTTATCACCGCGTCCAAATTTGTATCATTTTTAGGGATACGAAACCAAGGGCGAAACGTGACCTTTGTTCCATTTGACGTTCCATTCGCCGTCCGGCTATCACAGGATAGTATCTCTTGAACCACTCTTGAACTTTAAATTTTCGGCTCATACCATAGCCTCCTTCATCTTACAAGCCATGCTGTAGCACGAAACGGCAACTTCGCTGTGAACCGATTTACTCATTGTTTACATGTCAATGTGCGGGAAAATTATGAATTTTATGATAATAAATTAAAAATATATTGGCGAAACTATAAATTAACGCGTTTGTATGGACCATATACGAAGGTAAATAAAAGTAAAAATATTTATAATTGCGCCAAAATTGATAAATACTATTTTAAAAAAACAACCCTTGACTATTTTTGTTGTTCGTTTTTTACTTATTTCATAAATCAAATTCTGTTTTAAAATCGTAATCATTCTCTAATAGATGCAATGGCATTGTAGCATTTGAAAAATGCAAGTAAAATTATGATTAAACCTTAAAAATGGGCAAGAAGCTGTGCCAAAGTTTTGCTTTCCAAAAGATGTAATTCTATTAAACAAATGGACTTCTGCTATTCCCCAAGCATGCTGGAGCCCCATCGAAGGATCCTTCGCATGCAGCAAACATTTTCGCAGTGTGAAAGTTATCACAACTACTTTAAACCACTGATTATCGACGATGATGGGACCGTTTAAAAAGTAGATAGGTACAATAGGTAAGCAAGTAGTTAGTTTTTAGATACTTAAATAAGAATGTTTAAAATGTATTATAACTAATAGTGAATAACTGGGGCAATAGTTTGGCTGGCATAGATTATTTCATTTCATAATAGCTTTTGGCCGCGACTGCGTCCTCATAAAATTCTGCTATAAAGTTCCGGACCCGTTTCCGTTTTAATCACATTAAATTTCAGGATAAATTATAGCAAACGTGCTATTCTAAGCTATATGCTATATAACTGCTAAATTGCATTTAAATCCGTTCAGTAGTTTTTGCGTGAAGGAGTAACAAACATCCATTACATACAAAACCAAACATACATTACTTACATATTGTATTTCGCATTTATAATAGTAGCATAATACTATAGCAAGTAAATAGATAGGTAAATAGTACAGGAATCTATCCAATTTCATATTATCTAACTAATATATACTTAATCACTTAAATAACTAATAACATTAAACGACGACGACCGCGACGAAAGTTTTACAGTAATTTTCAGGTTATCTAAAATTAAAAAATGCGACGTTATCAAACTTCTGCGCATGGCTTGTAAGATGAAGGAGGCTATGCTCATACCCATTGCCCCCCGAATATTGACACCCAAATCTACCCTCTCTTTCACACTGGTGGTAAGTTGCGACGAGTGTGAAAGGGATAGATAGATAGATTAGGGTGTGAGGATGATTTGGGGGACAACGGGAATGATCAAAATTTTCACGGTATAACATCATTGACATCATATCATCATGATCAGCAAGTATCATTTTTCGTGTTTAGGGCTGTCTCTTTTGAAACGTTATGGGTACTTGACAAATTCCTTGAGTATTACTGTAGCCTATACCGACAAATAATAAAAATAAAGTTAAGTTAAATCTAGGGTACAGAGACGTGTCCGCTCACTGTAGACCTTATAAGAAAACTTATTGTCACTCAAAGGGCAATGGGAAGGTCAATGCTCAGAGTCTCATTATGCGATCGAATCAGGAATGAAGAGATCCACAAGCGAACTAAGGTCACCGACATACCCCGAAGGATTGCCAAGCTTAAGATCTCTGGGGGAGGCCTTTGCCCATCAGTGGACGTCTTCCGGCTGATATGATGATGATGATGAAAGTACAAATTAAAGGTGTATCTACAAGCAATGTGATTTTTCATAAGTACCTGCCTTCTACGAAACCCTTCATGTGCGACTCCGATTTACGGGCGTATCATATCAGGTATTTCCTAATAGTGTCAACATCGCTTCGATTTGGCTGGAGCCGATCAACCGTCAGTTGCAATGGATACTAATTCGCTATAAATTAAGTCGCTTTCGGATGCACGGGCGAGCCGACTTTGATCGGCCGTGAGACTACGTCAGCTTTATTTTATACTACGTCAGTTTCAACTGCAACCAGTGGCGTAGCATAGGTCACTAGCACCCGGTGCGGATTCCAAATTTGCCGCCCTCTTATTTTTGTAATCCATTATAAAAAATTTGGGGCATGGTAAAAAGAGTACTTTTATTGATTAACACTAACCTGAAAAGTGAAATTAACATTTTTTGTCATAGAGTAGAAGGTAGAACATCACTTAGAAAAATTACAGAGAAAACGTAATACAATAATGGAGAAATCGCCTACTTCACGAACGCTCTTTTGCGCACGAGTATCATTTTAACCTCAACTCCTCAACTGAAAGATTAAAATTTAACTTTTCTAGTCTTCCTTTGCTGAAAGCAAAGTTTTTGATCACACTTTCAATATCGATTGCATCAGTGAGGTCTTGTTCAATCGACAATATAGCTAGATGAGTTAATCTCAGCGTACTCATTGTAGATCGCAAATAATTCTTTATCAACTTCAGTTTCGAAAAGCTCCTTTCACAACTAGCATTACTTATAGCAGTTGTCAAAAATATTCTGAGCATTATGAAAATGTTAGGTACGGAGATTTCGAACTTCAATAATTCAAGTGGACCTACATTAGCTTTGCCTAATTTATCAAGATCTCCAGTAGCAATGGCAAAACTTCGAAGTCGCCCTCGCTCAAGTTCAAACTCCTCCTTGTCAATGTCGGTAGCATGGTCAAGGTTACATTTTCCAGTAACATCCAGTAGTTTTGCTGGTGTAAGAAAGGCAAATTTCTCTGCTAAATTATCGAGCTGCTGAAATCTCGATCGAATCTCAGAAATGACTCTATCCTTCTCTATTTTTTTTTTCTAACTGCCACCTCCGCAGCGCCACCCCCGGCAAATTGCCGCCCGGTGCGGACCGCACCCTCCGCCCCCCCCCCCATGCTACGCCACTGACTGCAACTAACGGTTGTTCACCCAAATTGGAAATTTATCGGAAATTTTAATTACGGACATTTATTTAGCCGTCTGCCGTATCGTGTCAAAAATCGACCAGACTGATAATAAAATGTCATGATCGTGACGTACACACGTCGGTACCGGTGCCACGCCATTTGCCGGAAATGCGCTACATCAAAATGTTACAATGTAGACCCAGCCTAATTGCACAAAGGCAACGCCGCCATTTGGGGCGAACTTCAATTCGTTCGCTGGCTTTTCGACTTGAATGTACCTACGTTCTGAACTGAAAGTGAAGTAGGTAAACCTCTTGTTATCTGATCGAGCAATTACAATTAAGGTAGGTATTAAGTCATCGATCAATGACCTGGGTTTAATACTTATTTCTTCTTAAAGTGTGTATCTATTCTCGTGTCGTGCGTGTCTGACAAATGAATACCTACCTAGTTTCTTTTTTTTGCCTTAGTCTCCACGGTTCGGTCGTGTGATAGACATTGGGAATGTTCGTAATACAAACATGTTGGTTTGGTATCCGGTCATCCTATCAGCTGATGTTCAATTCTCATATTCCTAGTAGGTATTAGAATATCGATCGTGAACTTTACTGCAGATATCGACAGTAGGGGCTCGATTCTCGTATGATGTGAATGTCCGTAAGCAAACGTGTACGTAAGTTAGGTAGGTAGACAGCTGATCCTGTGCCTGATCATGCAAGTGCGCGCCACGGTAGATACCTACTACGTTAAATTCTCATGTAATGTGAATGGTCGTCATACAATCATGTGCCTAGGTAGGTAGGACTTTCGATCGTGAACTTTACTGCTGATATCGACGGTAGGTCGGTGCTGGTATAATGTCAATGACCGTAAGCAAACGTCTAGGTAATGTATTAAGGTAGGTATGCATACCCCTGTCGTGTTGAACTTTACTGAGTGGTAGCATGGCAGTGCTGCTGCCCCATGGGCATGGGCCCACGGGCGGCCGGTGGCGGATTGGCGCAGGCATGTCCGCTGTAGGTAGTACCTAGCGCGCGGCACCGAGTTGGTGGAAAGTTAGCGCGCGGCAGCTAGTAGGTAGGTAGTTAGGCGCACGTGTACGGCCGGCCAGCCTGCACGCTATCCATCGCGTGCTTTTACTTAAAGTGCATTTATTTCAACTTAAATTTGATCTTTGAGTGTCTAAATTAATTGTGAACGATTTAGTTATCGATACTTGATATTTTTTAGGACAAAAAAACAACTTTCTTTTTTAAAGAATCTCAATTTCTGCCTAAACTATGAGTTTCCGCGGGTATGTTTCTTGGGGAAAGTTGTTCAGTTTCATGGGTAGAACATGGGGGTTTCAATTAATGCTAGCGGTCTTTTTACACCCTGTTATAGTAATTTTGGGAAATTTAGGTAAAAATATAGTACCTACATATTTATATTTATATTATTAGGTACTTATTAATTTTGACATATAATTTTTGGTAGATTTTGGCTTTGGCCAACAAATGGAACAATGTGGTTTCATCCTACCCCTACAGGAACAAGGTGTGACGATGAATGTTTCCTTCTGAAACTGTCTATGCTACGCTGGAGATGCGTTCCTGTTACAACTTAATATAAAAAAGATTAATATAATAAATAAATAAATTATTTTTCTATAATTTATTGTACAAATGTCTTAAATATAGTACGATAGCTACTATATATTATAGTACGGGTGGCAACCCTATTCGTAGTATCTGTTTATCACAAGGATTGTTGTCTACAGGTAACAGTAACATAAACACACTATCTTCAAAACACATTTCAATCTTGTGATCCGCACTCCTGACATATGCACAGTGCCATATGGTGAGTTGTCTTCCTCCTGGGCATCGGGCTTCGACGCCCTTTGTAAACTTGCCCTGTCGACGCAGCAGCAGCCTAGTGAAACTCTAGATGCCACGGTGCGATTACCCAGTCGATGGTGCTCATTGTCGACGTCGTTGAAGGTCTTGATCGAGTTGCTTAGCCTGTGCAAAGAGGTTAGGTGTGGGTTTTAGCTGAGCTACTGCGGATCACAGATTACTATAGATGCTGCGGATGACAAGATTGACAAGTGACACCTATAGTAATCTGTGAGTGACACCAAACTCGGCTCGGTGACAGTAGTACAAACCAAGTTATCTTGATCTATACCTTGTCTAAAATAGGATGATAATTTTGACAATTCACAGTAGGGATGGGGTAATGTAAAATCGTTAATGAATCTATTCGATTATCGATTATCATTCTCATAGAACTTGGAATCGATAGTTGCATGGTTATTTAGTACAAGTTATACAAAATAAACTATTTATTTTCTTTTTTCTTTTTTATTTCATTCTGACATGTCCATATTTATACTTCTATTTTATTTTGACATAAAATTTAATTTAACAAAGGTATAAATAAACTACACACTACTAATAACAAATTTACAACTAATTAAATAAACGAATTAAAACAAACTTACAAATAAAAAATTTGTCCCAGGTCCACGGTATTAGGAATGCTGCCTAGAAGGCTGGCCGCATTGCCCCGCTGGATGGCGAGGCTGATTTGCTGTCCGAAATAGAGGCCAGCCTTCTGGTCTTTAGTAAGATCGACCAGGCGCTTAGCTAGCTCTCGAAACTGCGATAACCAGGCTGCGTCATCAGACGCGCCAACGGCCTCGGTCTGCCGAACGGTGGACCCTGGCAAAACATCAGTGGCAGCGCCCCCCAGCGCGCCTTCCGCACCAGCGGTGAAAACCGCGGGAGCGGACTTGGACCTGTCTGACCTGCAGGCAGTCATGCCAGAGGCACCTCCCAGAGAGATACCACCTTTATGGAGGGTGCCGATTAAGGACAGCAAGTCCAAACCAAAAACGGCAATACAACAGCCAACGGTGGTCGCAGGACCAGCGAAGGCCAAAAAAAATAAAAACACTCCTTCCAGGGCGCGGCGTGAGAAGGCGAGGAAGGAGGCGAAAAAAGCCAGGCGCCGAGCGGCCGATGGCAATAGGTCGCTTACAGTGACCGAAGGGGAGGTAACTCCCCAAAAACCTGGCCCGAGCGCGACACCGCCTGCATGCGCCCCTGTGGCAGCAGCGGAGGCTAGTGCAGGGCCAGGGCCATCGGCCGACGGGGCCCCCTCGACTACACGCCGAAAACCCAGGGGCAAAAGGGCAGGGTGGCAGGTGGCTCAGCGGTCGGCGGCTGCTGCGGCTGCTGAGGCTCCAACTCCGGTCGGAGCCGGTGCGGCTGCTGCGGCTGCTGCAACTTCGACTCCGGTCGGAGCCGCTGCTACAGGCAAACCCGCCAAAAGGGATCGTCCCGACGATTCCCTGACCCCGAAGGAGGCTACAAAACGCCCGAAAACAAAACGCACGGAAGGGTCCGTGAACTATGCCGACGCGCTCAAGTCTAATGAGCTATGCGTGGCTATACTCGCGGAACCCTTCCGTGAGCTAACAACGGAACAGGCAGGAGCCATTGAGGCGGCGATCGACGAGGCCATAGACCGGGATCTTGGAATTCCCGGAGGCTCCGTCAGATCAGCGCCGGGCTTCAGAAGCAAACCAATCCTCAGCGAAGGGGTGGTCAAGCTATGGTGCTGGGACGACCGTTCGGTGCAATGGCTCCACAGAAATGTGGGGTCATTTGAACCACCATGCCCTGGAACCAGGCTGGTTGTAAAACGCCAGTCTGAGCTACCAAAGAGGGTGAAGACGGTCGTCTTGGTGCCGAAGTACGGAGGCGAGGACTTGGACATCGTCCGACGTCGCCTCCAAGGTCAAAACCCCTGGTACTGTGTCGACCAGTGGGCCATATACCATGCCGAAAGGCGGGAGGAGACAGGTATGCTCCTCCTGGTAATGGGTATACCGCAGGCCGACGTGGACAAGCTGAGGACAAACAGTAACAGACTGGCCTACAGAGTAGGCTCCATCTACGCAAGGTTCGTAGATGAGGAAAGGACGGGTGCGGAAACCGTACCTAAGCCCCCTCAGGCACCGCAGGCGCGACCGAGCCCGAGCCACACAGCTGGGGAGGGCTCTGGGGTCGTCCATAGCTGCAAGGCGAAGGAAGTCCCTAAAGCCTCAGGACGCAACGCAGCGGTGCCTCCCCAAATCCCGGCCACGACGATGCCTGAAGCCTTTGAAAAGAGGCAGAAGGCAGCGACAGCGGCTAGGAAGAGGGGATCTACATCTGAGGAGGAGATGTTGTTGGGTAGCGATGGCCAACCCACCTCATCTGACTCCTCTTAACCTGCTACAAGCAAACCTCCAACACAGTCAGACTGCTACGGCTACCCTACGCAGGACGTTGGAGGTGAACCCTATGACCGCAGCCCTGATCCAGGAGCCGTGGATCAGAAAAGACAGAATCTGTGGTCTGAGCAACTTGGGGGGTGAACTTCTCCTCGATACAACGGTTAGTAATCCACGTACATGCATACTTGTTCCAAAACATATACGCGCCGTACTTCTAAACCAGTTCTGTTCTAGAGATCTGACTGCAGTCAGACTCACCAGCTCAAACAACAGCAGCCTGCCACCGACCGTGCTCGCGTCGGCCTACCTCCCGGGTGACGCCGAGGCGCCAACACCTGAACTGGCTGGCCTCATTCAGTTCTGCGAGAGGGAAGATATGCAGGTAATAATTTCACTTGACTCTCACGCGCACCATCCACTATGGGGATGCGATACTGCGAACAACCGCGGTGAGGATCTTATCCTGTTTCTTATGACAACACGACTCACGGTAATTAACAGGGGCGCTGAACCTACTTTTGTAACACGAAGGGCCCAAACAATTATAGATCTGACGCTAGCCTCGGAGCAGGTATCCAATCTGATAACAGACTGGCATGTGTCTGATGAGATCTCTTGCTCTGACCACCGGTGGATCAGATTTAAACTACACACAGAGAACAAGGACATAGGTATGAATAGGAACCCCCGCCGGCTAAACCGCCCCAAGTACATGACACTGACGGAGGATTATCTTAAGGGAATCTCGGTACCACCTACCTACCAAAAAAACATAGATATAGACAAACACGTTGACAAAATAACGACGACATTAACAGACGCCTTCGAACAAACATGCCCCCTGAGCGCCCCTCGCATGGGACCAACATCGCAGCACCAGTGGTGGGGACCCGAGCTAGAGAGAATGCGGCGAAAACTTAGGAGAATGTTCAATAGGGCCAGAAACACAAGATGTGATAGCGATTGGGATGCTTATAAAGAGACCCAAAATCAGTATAAGAAGCGCGTCCGGCAACGCAAACAGGAGTGCTGGAGACGCTTCTGCTCAAGAGTGGAAAGTAACACCCAGGCTGCTAGGATAAAAAACGTACTTTGCAACGAAAAGTCCCACAGCCTGGGGTCACTGATTAAACCCGACAAAACATACACGAAAACAGACTCGGAGACATGCGAAGTACTGCTGAACACACACTTCCCAGGCTGTGAAATCAGAGGGGAACAGTCATGGACCGAAGCAGTGGAGCACAAACCGAGTGAAACAGATTGGTCACAAGTTGACAAGATAATAACCAAGGACAAGGTAAAATGGGCAATCGACAGCTTCCTGCCATTCAAATCACCGGGTCCAGACGAAATTTTTCCGGGCCTGTTGAAATGGAGCGGGGAGGGAGTTGTCGACCACCTTGTCAGCATATACAAGGCTTGTCTTGCCAAAAGATACATTCCGCTAAAGTGGAGAGAGGTAAGGGTTGTGTTCATACCCAAACCCGGCAAAGGTGACTATACACAACCCAAATCCTTCAGACCCATAAGTTTGACATCGTTCATGCTGAAGGTACTGGAGAGAATATGTGACAGAGATATCAGAGACTCTGCTCTTATAAACTACCCTCTCCACAAAAATCAACATGCCTACTCCATAGGCAAGGGTACTGAATCAGCACTACATAGCATAACAGCTCATATAGAGCACGCTATGACATCCAAACAATCCACCCTAGGGGTCTTCATAGACATTGAGGGTGCGTTCGACAAAACACACTTTGGTAGTATTAGCAATGCCCTGAAGAAGCACGGAGTAAAAGATACCATTGCCGGGTGGATCGACTCCATGCTGAGATACAGGGCTGTGCGTCTCACTATGAACAACACAACAAGAGCGGTGGTTGCGAGAGGATGTCCCCAAGGAGGGGTCCTATCCCCGCTCTTATGGAACATAGTGGTAAACGGGCTTATTAGCCGTTTAAACGACCACAACTTTTATACAGTAGGCTATGCTGATGACATAGCAATACTAATTAGCGGACCCTTTGAAAACATCCTGTGTGATCTCATGAGGTCTGCTTTAAGAATCGTTGAAGACTGGTGTCATGAACAAGAACTCTCCGTGAACCCAACCAAAACAGATATGGTTATGTTCACGCACAAGAGGAATCTGGGGGAACTCAGATTACCCAAACTGTTCGACACGACCCTATCCCTAACTAACGAAGTCAAATACCTCGGGGTTACATTTGACAGCAAATTGTTATGGAACAAACACTTGGATCACAAGTTGGCCAAAGCTAGCATCTCCCTATGGCAATGTAACAGACTCCTGGGCAAGACCTGGGGTATCTCCCCTAAAATCGCCAGGTGGCTGTACACTGCAGTAGTGAGACCATTTGTAACATATGGGGCAATCGCCTGGTGGACCAGAACCAAGCTGGCCACATCAATTAACAGGCTACAGCAATTCCAGAGGATGGCCTCTTCCGCCATTACTGGCTGCATGCGCTCAACACCATCAGCAGCCCTTGAGGTACTACTGGGACTGCCACCGCTTGACCTGCATATACAGCAGGAGGCAATGATGGCTGCACTCAGACTCAAGGTATCAAACCTCTGGTGCAACAAACTTGGCTCTCACCATACTTTGTGGGAAACAATGGTGGCAAACAACCCATTGTTTGAGGCCAAGTGTGACAGAACTCCGAAGCAGTTCACATTTGGCAAAAGATACCAAATCCAAACTGCTGAGACAGAGACAGACTGGTCTGGGATACGAGAAGTCCGAATATACACGGATGGATCAAAGACCGACCAAGGCACAGGAGCGGGAATCTTCTCGCTAGATCTGAACTTCAGATCATCATTAACATTAGGAGAGCATAGTACTATATTTCAGTGCGAATGTGTTGCAATTACACAGGCCGCTCGGCTAGTGCAGCGCCTTGGCGTACGCGACCAAGGCGTCAGAATACTAACAGATAGCATGTCCGTACTGAAAGCTCTAATGGGCAACAGCATTAACAGTTCCTTGATCCTGGAATGTCACCACGCACTAGAGTACATCTCCTCGGTGAACAGGGTCACTCTACAATGGATTAAGGGTCATAGCAACTCAATGGGCAACGATGCTGCCGATGAGCTGGCAAGGAGGGGATCAGGGATGAGGACTGCCGGTCCCGCCCCGTTTCTACCCCTTTCATTCAACACACTACGCTCGTGGGTGAGCAAACACACCAATGACCAGCACAACAAGCGCTGGGAAAACACACCCGGATGCAGACAGTCTAAGTTAGTGGTGAGCGATAGATCACCTAAGCTAACTAAAAAACTACTGGAACTAAAACGGAGAGAAATTAAAACAGTAGTTGGTACAATTACAGGACACCTCCCCCTGAACAAACTACTGCATACCATCGGAGCTACAGACAGCCCCCTGTGCAGGGGATGTTTAGTAGCTGAGGAAACGACAGCTCACGTGGTCCTGGAGTGTGAGGAGCTAAAGGACTACAGAGCCAAAGCCTCAATAGGAACAGGGTCCTTTCGAGAGGTCTGTGAACGTCCCAAGAGACTAATAGACTTCTGGAAGGAGCTGGGCTGGCTACAATAGCCGGCTCTCAGTCACGTATAAAGGACCGAATTTGAGTCCAAGTACGGAAAATGGGAGCCCCCTACCTAGCTCTCGAAACAGAGAGTGTGCGCCTGGTCCCCACGGCCCAAGGGTTTCCACGCCAAATGGCGCAAATATGTGGTCCTCACCAAGACTCGCGTATTTGCGCCGCTTGGCGTTTTCAGCTGCGGCGGCACCAGCCCCAGCGTGACACGCGGTTACTGGAAGATGCGACTGTGCGAGGGTATCGACACACGTGGCGTCCCAGACCAAAGGTCGTCCCAGCTTCCAGGGCGTGAGTGTCATCCCGTCGGGTCTTCTACCGTCATTGCGAACTAAACCGCTTGGCTCCAGCACCGCAGGTGCACCAGCGGAGGTGAAGGCCCGGCGGATGATATCATTTAGGTCTGCGTGCCGAGGAAAGCGCCCAGCACTCCTGCTGCATGACAGGCCATGGCGGCCAAGATGGTCAACAAGGTGACCACAATGGCACTGGTGCGGAGCACTGCAGGGCGCGCCAAGGCGTAGGGCCGTGGCAATCCTAAACGTGGTGCGATCAAGATGTGTGCCAATATTTTTGGAGGGCATTGCCTGAAGCCAGAGACCCGATTCCCACTCACCAGCAGCCAACAGACGGGCACGCTCTGCAGAGTTGGTTGATGCGCTTAAAAGGTTGTTTCGCACCAACCTGCAGAGAGGCTCGTCCCATAGCCGCTGGGAACAGGAATTTGTCGGGGGCTCGGCTCCTGGACAAGCCTCCTGCCAAGCGTTTTTGGCCTCGGTGGAATACGCGGTAGTAAAATTCCCTAGTTTAGATAGTATATTCTGCACTGGGGACTGCGAACTATGCACCGAGGACAGAAAAGCTGGCAGGGACATACCTGAAACTTTCCTAACTCCTAGACCTCCAAAACGGATAGGCAACGATGCCTGATTCCAAGATGAATTGTCGAGATTGATGTTAAGAATTGAAATAAGGGTATGTTTCACGGTGTTGTCAAGGTCTTCCAGAAGGACAGGATGTTTCCAAAGCTGACAGCACCGCAAAACATACGTGAATTTTGGTACAAAAAGGCAAAACCGAATTATGGCATAGGCCATGTGGCTATTAATTTGGAGTAGGCGATCCGAAACCGAATTTAAATTTTGAATTTTTTCTTTAACGAAATCCGAGAGGGAGTCCCTCAAAGAGTCCCATCAAAAATAGGTGACCCTAGGAGATGAAGCGACGTCTTGTCGACGACAGAGATGTTTGGTGCAATGGCGTCAAAAGCTGCAGAAATGGCACCAGCCGTCGGACAAGACTCCGAGATATACAACTCACACTTCGAGAGATTCAGATCCAAACCAATGGCCTTAAGCTCTCGCATGAGGAGCTGCAGATCTTGTAAAACCGTGTTCGCATCCCCTCCTAGGGTCCCGTCGTCTAAATACCATATGTTAAATTTTGAATTTAGTTTCTCGAGTATAGGGTGAATCGCGAGGCTAAAAATGGCCGGCCCTAGAGGGTCGCCTTGCTGGCAGCCAACCGCTGATTGTAAAAGGTGGCCCTTGTAGATGAGATTACTAGGTTTTTTGTAGCATTGCCACAGAAACTTATAGGCGGCCGGCAGCTTGGACCGAATTTGAGCCAGCAAAGTGCCTCTATCGACGGAGTTGAATGCATTTTTTACGTCAACCTTCAGTAGGACTTCACCGCTATTACTTTCGAGGAAAGTTCTCAGTGCGTGGACAACAGCTTCGCAGCCACCTTTAGACCCAAAGCCGAGCTGAATAGGCTGGAAGTAATCGGCCAGACTGGGGGCGGAGAACCTGCAACACAACTTAGCCGTCAGGCGACGGTAGGTAGTCCCAACCGCAATGGGACGAATGCCACCGTCCTTTTTTTTTAACGCGATCAAGTTGGCCCCATAGAGGGTACTGACAATGGACTGCTCTATCGAGCCTGATAACATTAAGTTCACCAGCCCCTTAATTGCAATTAGAAGATTATTTCCAGCCTCTCCACCACAGCATAACAGGTCTTTTAGGTGCTGCGGAGTCAGGCCGTCGATGCCTCCAGCCGAGCCGTTTGGAAAGGCGAAAACAGCTTGGCGGACGGCAGCCGCGGAAACCTGAAAAGCTGAATCTGCAGCATCGGGTGCGTCAGGTAAAAGAAGGCCTACCGAAGGTTGAGGATGCTTATTACGGAGGCCGACCAGAGTCTCGTTAGAAAATAGGATTCGAGCTGCCCCTTTGACATCACAGTCATTAATTTTGTTTTCTACATGTTGATAGATAGAATTATGGCAGAAATTATGTGGACGGCTTTGAAAGTTGTCTGAATCAAAGGAGGGGGTTTGCACAGTTGTTTTTTATACCTGACGTGAGCGATTTTTTGCAACTTGAATTGTTCGAATCTACAACATGTAGAATTCTGAAGCCGAAAGTAAGTAGATGCTCCCAGCTCTGCTGATCATTTTTGGATGTAACTCTTACAATGTCCTGTGCGAGGGTTTGGGCAACGGAAACCCTCGCACCACGGGGAATTCTTTTAACAATTGGGACCGAAAGTTTGAGGTCCGACACCCGCTCCCAGAAAGGTTTTGTGGAAGGTACACCGAGAACTAAGGGGACGGGTGTCGAAGAAGGGACAGAGGAGGTAGTAACTTCGCCACGCACTTTGTGTGACTTACCCAAATGAATACTAAGACCCCTCTGCCCCTTACAGAAATGGGGCTGGGGGCATCTGGGGCACCGAATCCAATCGACCGGTGGAGGCACACTACTCGACCCATCGGAAACCGGTGTGTCCTGGGACATACGAGTATACTTATGATATATGGTAAAAACAAAATTAATTCACAACTAACGATAAAAATGCTATAAAAACACAACCACAATCACAATCACTACACCATTGTCGTAGATCATAAAAATCAAACTGACGTGTTGACAGATGGCTCCCATAATGTGTGCAGTTTTGCCTGCTTTTATTCTGCGCGCGCAATGACGCAGCGCGGTTCCCCAGCAACCCTGTGGCGTTGCTTGGGCGTTGCTAAGTAGCGTTTCTGTCAAGCACTGATGTTTTGTAAATATGCTTCGCTAGAAAATATTTTTTCGTTCTTCTTTTGCAACGCGCACGCCCAGTGACGCCCACACACTCGCCGGCGCACTACCACATTGGAAGACCGGGGGAGAAGCCCAAAGGTGGCATGGCGTAACGCAACTTTTTAAAATAAATTAAAATAGCCAAGGACGTATGTCACTGTCCGCTATCTCTCTCTCTCAATCTTTATTTTCTTTTGAAATAATAATTTATTAATACGACATTAAAAACCCTTACACAACGACGATTTCGACCCATGCGTATTTTTATTTAATCAGTCAGCCTATTCCGTTGAATACGCGCAAGTCGTAATCGTTGTTGTGGAAGGTCTCTTTGGGTGAAATCCAAACAAGGAATTAGAGTTGTAGTTGCAAAAAACAACTTAATTATCAAAATATTAATTTTAAATGTTCGATTATTTTATTTGAATGCCGATTTACGATTGTCTGTTGTTATTCGTTATTCGTGGCACTTCACTAAAGGGGCGGGGCCTGTCTATGAAGTACGATATTATTCGTAGTACATTTTACCGAAATAAAACAT
The DNA here is from genome assembly GCA_905147135.1 of Blastobasis lacticolella. NCBI lineage: Eukaryota > Metazoa > Arthropoda > Insecta > Lepidoptera > Blastobasidae > Blastobasis > Blastobasis lacticolella. Next base: position 6,966,599 of record LR990056.1, read on the forward strand.
GAAACTTCATGGGTGTGCGCCAAGGACCAACAATTAGTGAGCTGTCAAAATTATCATCCTATTTTAGACAAAGCATAATGCAAGTGTCGCTGTTATTTCATTTTCCAAATGCAGTTACTTAGTTCCAATCACAAGTTCCAATGGCCGCCGGGTTCGGTAAATCGCTATTTTGCCATCCCGTCAAATTCTCACCCGGCGGACCAAGAATCTGAAATTAGATTCTTGGTCCTAGCCGGCTACACCTTTTCACATTGATACCATAATCGAAAAATGTACAATATTGCAAATAAAGTTAATTATACAAATAGCATAGTACATTTCGGTCACCACCCACTTTCCGCCATTTTGAAAAAATATCGATTTTGCGGCTACTCATAAAACTTATGCCAATCGATAGGAAACTTTAATATCTATCGATCACTATGTTCAAAAATGTCGAAAACGGTATACCTTGCGAGATATCGCAAGTCAAAGATGTACATTATCTACCGACACATGGGGAACAAATACCTCCTACTAAGTCTACTCATAGTCAAATATCTTCTAAACTACTAAACCGATTTTGATTAAATAAATATAGGAATAATTTAGATTAAAAGACCTTTCAAATACAGAAAACCGCATTAAAATTGGTTCATCCGTTCGGGAGCTACAGATAGACGGATCACCATCCATAAGAGATCATCATCGGTAAGAGTTTTTACTTACTTACTTACTTACATCGTCCTAGCACTTGTCCCGGCCTCTGCTAGGGTCCGCTTTCCTACTCAATCTTCTCCACTTCGCCCGATTTTTGGCATCCCCTTGTCGTAAGCCGTTGGCTCTCGCATTGGAGTCAGCGATGTCAATCCATCGCTTCTTATGCCGCCCACGGGGCCTCTTTCCTAATACCGGCAGATTCAGGCACCTATTTCCCACGTATCCCTGAGGCTTACGCAACACGTGACCAAACCAGCGCAGACGAGCCTCCTCGATCTTATTTGCGATATCCCTCACACCAAGGCTGTCGCGGATGTACTCGTTACGTACTCGATCGAGTCGCGTAACTCCGCTCATCCAGCGCAGTATTTTCATTTCGTTGGCGTGGAGTTCGCGAACGTGTTTCGTCAGCGCTGGCCATGTCTCGCAGCCATAGAGCATCACCGGTCTAATTATACTCTAGTATATAAGCCCTTTGAGCTTTACAGGGATTTTAGTTCCCGCCATTTGGCCCAAGCCGCAGAGATTCCGGATTTGACATCGGGGCCGATATCGCCGGACTCGTGCATCACGGATCCGAGGTATTTGAATTTATCTGTTCTATTGACAGCTTCGTTACCTATACGGATGGTGTCGGGATCCGCGCTGCAGCTGGCCATATACTCTGTTATGGCGATATTCATCGTCAAACCACCGTTTTCAAGCACATCCTTCCACGTGTTTACTCTGGTCTCAAGATCTTGCCTAAGCTTGCTCACCAGTACAATGTCGTCAGCGTACTTCATAAGCCAAGGAGGCATGTCCTAAATTTCCGCAGGGAGGGCATCGAGCACTATGCAAAACAAGTAAGGACTAAACACAGAACCCTGGTGGACACCTACAGTAATCGGGAAGGGTTAGTATGGCTTACGATGGTTTTGACAACAGCTCCAGTATTGGCATACATGTCCTGTATAACAGAAATGTACGCCTCGGGCACAGACTTTGCTCTCAGAGCCCACCAGATTATCTCCCGAGGGACACTGTCGAAAGCCTTCTGCAGGTCGAGAAATGCGTAATGCAACGGTTTCCTACTGCAATGGGACTCCTGGAGGACCTTGAGATCAAAAATGGATCTATGGTCCTGCAGCCCAGCCTGAAGCCGTATTGGCATTCCGACACGGAGAGCATTCCTGGCGAAGTCTCTGGTCATTTTTCCGTTCGAATAGCTTCATTGTGTGGCTCATAAGTTTGATACCTCGATAGTTGCCGCACTCTTGCACACTGCCTTTTCCTTTATAGATTGGTGTGATAGTATTTACGCGCCACGCGTCAGTTATAAGCCCCGTAGCTACAATCCTGTTGAATAGCTCAATGGGCAAGAGTACGCCCCGGGTCCCCATTGTTTTCCAGGCTTCTATGGGTATTCCGTCATGTCCAATAGCTTTTCCGTTTATCATACGTACCAGAGACCTCTCCATCTCATCAGGGGTGATCGGGCTTATCATGCCAAGGTTTGCAGGAAGCTGTGGTGGTACGTAGTTGTTGGCATCGTTAGACAGTTCCTTGAAATGACAGCACCACCGGTCTTTAAGCAAAACGCAAAACGGTTCACTTGTAAGCAAAACGCCATCCGTACCCCGATGATGATGATCCGTGATGTATGCCGATAGAGATATTAATACTATAGAAGCTAAGTTGCAAGAGGACTTGGATAATATATTGAAGTGGTCGCATGATAACGGCATTATTTTGAATGTGTCCAAAACAAAATATATGCTAATACACTCCCCTTATCTGAGTACTCCTACCGAAACAATTAAAATCATAGGACACAGTTATGACTGTCTACATCGCATTAAATTATGCTGTAAGTGTAACTTGTTAGAACGTGTTAAGGAATATAAGTACCTAGGTCTAACAATTGACAATAACTTCAGTTGGAAAAGGCATGTAGACATTGTGTGTAATAAATTAAGGGCTGTGTTGCTCAAGATGACTACTCTTAAATATGTAATTGGCAGGTCAACGCTGTACATGTTATACCACTCGATGGCTGATGCAATCCTAAGTTATGGTTTATGTGCTTATGGCCGCACCTTTAAAACATACCTTGATAGAATTTATTATTTGCAAATCCGATTTTTAAAAATATTAGTAAGTAGGAAACATAAAGATAAATGTAACGGAAATTATGGGTTATTGTTCAAAAAATGTAATATCTTACCAGTGCATGAAAGAGTTAAGTATTTGTTATTGTTGGAACAGTTTGGCAAATCAGAATTTAAAAACAAAAAAAATCTAAATTGTAAACTTAGAACGAATGTTAGGAAAAAGTATGAGCAGCCTAGAGTGAACAATTACTTTGGCCAGCGACAGAGATTGTACCTGGTGCCTGGTATTCTGAATGAAGTTGATATCGAAGCAACCGAGAGCAGACATACTTATAAGTCAAAGCTGAAATGCCTGCTGATAGACAACTTCATTCGGAGTCTATGCCCAGGTGCAAATTAGGTATAAGTGTTTACTATTATTATTTTGTTTTTTTTTGTACTATGTTGGTAGGGTAAATATATTGAAGGCATAGAGAGTGCAAACCTTCGCCAACAAACTGTTTTACAGTTTGGCGAATTATACAAATAAATACCAATGTACCACATTTATGATAAATAAAAAAAAAAAAACCTTTTATGGCAACACACTTTGTCACATCCAGACTGGCTCGACTCCACGGTTTTGCCAGCTTATAGACGAGCTTGTGCCCCTCCACAGAAACCATAGCATCGTAGACCGATCGAAGATCGTGGGCCAACCGCGCTTTTGCCAGCGCCATTTTAGATCACCGCTTTGCTCCCAAGTACACTTCTTTATCCGATAGTGAGTTACTGTGCTGCCATTTCTTGAATCATGCCTTTTTGTCCCTAACCGCTTCCTGCACCTCACCATTCCACCACCCCGTATCCTTGTCAATTCGTCGGACGTTTTCGACGTGCCGAGTACTGTTCGTCCGAGTTTGAGGATGGATTTCTGATAGTGACACCAGAGCTCATTGAAGGTTTCACCCTTTGCGCTACAATCGAGGCTTTCGGCTGCCTCCATAAACTCCTGGCTCGTGCTGCTCAGAGTCCGCCACTTAATAGACGGCACGCAGCGTTCTGCTGTAGGCCATCTACTACTCACGCGGACGACCATGACAAGGACTCGGTGCTGTGTAGTGAGGCATTCCCCCTGGATGATCTTGCATTGGGATACGTGACCGATGTCACGTCTTCGGATCAGCAGATAATCGATCTGTGATTGGTGCGGGCCACTTTTGTAGGTTATGAGGTGTTCTGGTCTTTTCTGGAAGAAGGTGATGAGGTTCGGAGAATATCTTCTCCCTCACTGTTTCGCTAGCCATAACCAAATCCATCGTGCACCCGACCGAACTCCTCGCTCCTCTGGCCCACATGACCGTTGAGGTCCGCACCAACCACAATCTGTGCGGAGGATAGTATACGTGACAGGGTATTTTCGAAACTGTTACAGAAGGCAGTTTTTTCGGTGTCGGCGCAGCCGGACTGGGGAGCATAGGCGCTAATGAGGTTGGTTGTTATACCCTCAATTTGCGCCTTGATCACCATGAGTCGATCGCTCACTCTGTTCACCTCCAGAATGCCGTTCTGGAACTCGTCGCCCACCACAATAGCGACCCCATTCCTCCCTTTTGCCGATCCGGTGTACAACAGCTTCTATCCCTGCCCGATTTCCCTAGACTTGGAGCCACGCCACCTCGTCTCGTGCAGGAATGCAACCTGAACGCGGCGCCTGTGCAACAAGTCAGCCAGCTCTCGAGACCGGCCGGTCAGAGACCGCCGTTTAGGGTGGCGAAGCGGAGCTTCCTACTGTTAGGCGCTAACTTCTTTAACCCTGCCTGCGCGTGACAGGGTAGCCCTATCCTACTTATCGCAGGTGTAGGGCAATATGCCTGCGCGTCGTTCAGCGGCGACGCCCTAGCATGGTGTTTACTTCCAACAGAGGACCTTTTCATTCTATTTTTTGCGGTGTTTTGGCTTTTAACATGCGGCGACTACCATCCGCCCGTCATTGGTACATGGCGGCAGTGAGATTTGAACCCGGTACTCTCGCATTGCAAGTCGGTAATTTACTTGGGTAAATATGTCCCATCCCAAAAAAAAGAAGTTGTCTAAAAACACAGAAATCGATTTCTGGGATCTGGTCACATTATTAACGTCATATGCATGGCAAGTGCTAGGCGATGTAGGTACAGCGCCAAGTGCTATGCGGAGTTGCTAGCTGAGTTAGAGTTGAGGAGCTTGCTCTTACACTGTAAGCACTGCATTAAGCAACTTAACTTAATTATCTTATTCCATAAAATAAAGAAACTTGCCAGACCGATAACCTAGCTTAAGCAATGTTCATAGCGTCCTTTAACTGAATGGGTGACCGTTTTGTACTTTGCAACTAGTCAAACTTCAGCACCGCCACGAGCTCGCCACTCGCTAGGTGTGCCAAATGCCAACGGTATGTGGCGAAGCGAGGTTGACCATGGTCTACCTCTGGGGACCGGAGACTAATTGAACAGTCTCGAGAGCCGAGTGGCATATTATTATAAAATAAAGTATTTTGTGTGTTGGTGAACACATAATCTTACAATACAGTTTATTTTAGTTTAATTTTTGTTGTAAGTTTAACGCGTGTATCCGTCTATCTGTTGCTCCCGAACGGATGAACCAATTTCAATGCGGTTCTCTGTATTTAAAAGGTCTTTTAATCGAAATTATTCCTAACTTTATTTAATCGAAATCGGTTTAGTAGTTTAGAATATATTTGACTATGAGTAGACTTAGTAAGAGGTATTTGTTCCCCATGTATCGGTAGATAATGTACATCTTTGACTTGCGATATCTCGCAAGGTATACCGTTTTCGACATTTTTGAACATAGTGATCGATAGATATTGAAGTTTCCTATTGATTTGCATAAGTTTTATGAGTGGCCGCAAAATCTATATATTTTCAAAATGGCGGAAAGTGGGTGGTGATTTTCTCCATACAAAATGTTCAATGCTCTTTTTAACTAAAGAATTTGTAAGTAATAAGGCATAAAGAAATAGTATCCATGTCAACGGTTATCTGCTAAGCAGTTACCTAGGAGATGTTCGGCCAGCGCAAAGAGAAGGGCCGAGAATAGACTCAATTTCGCGTTTTGAAGGAAAACCGAAGTAAAGCGCGCTCCACATGTGGACAGTTCCGCGGGAACACGAGAATATAGAGGTAGTATTCGTGTAGTCCCGTGCATATTTGGCATGTCTCGCCTATTTCATAGACTAAGTAGAGATAGTTTGTTGTCGTCTCGATTCGATCGATTTTATATTTATATTCCTAGCGCTTTTTCCCGTAACAGGTTCGGGGTACTCTTGACCATGATCCAGGATATTAGTAGATCAAGTAATTACAGTAAAGCAGTTGCCATCACCTCTGTGACCCTGTTTACAGCAGATTAGCGATATTACACCGATGAATCGATATAATGTCGCCGCGTTTTGACACGCACCACATCTTTAAGGCGAATACTACACACACGATATTTATCGTGATACGTATCGTGATCCATATCGAGTAATATTTTGGATCGCAAGTCGACCCTACACACACGATAAGAATCGTCGATATTTTCATTAGTCTATGCATTCTTTCATACATTTTGATGGCTGAATAGACTAAGTTGCCAATGCCTAGCCTAAAAAAAAAGCATTTGTGACGGGTCGCTGGTGTATATTTACGATTTTTAAGTATTTTTACCAAAATGACTGATAAAGCTAGCGTTGCTATAGTATTAGCATTAGGATTAAAAAGACGCGTGAAGAGAAATAATGAGAAAAATTATGAGGATGAGGATCTTGTTGACTTTTTATACTTTTATAGTAACTGTCCAGTTCCATAGTGGCCACAGCAGCTTGAAAATAAACACAAACAATGAAAATAAATTTGAAATTACGTTATTTATCTGTCAGTTTGACAGAAATGTCGTGATAAATATCGACTAGATACAGGACGCTCGATATATATCGCACGATAGTTGATACGGATCGTAGATTTCTGGATTTTCGGAAATCCTCTGATCCGTATCACGATTCGTGATACTCTAGGCTACACACTCGATAAATATCGTGATCCTGCGTGAATCACGATATATATCGTGTGTGTAGTATCCGTGAGTGCTTGTGTATCTGTAAATTCCACTCGAGCCTATTTTCACCGTAGCAGCGGCTATTTCCACTCTTTTATTTGTTCCCATTCGTTCTGAACGAATGAATTCGATGGCAAAATAGCGACGGCCTTGTTTTTGTGAGTAAATTGCGTGATTTGCAAATAATTTCATAGATATTTTCGAAATTGTACAAAGAATAATATCGTGAAAATGGTGAGCATGTCTCCTGTCATGTTATATCAGTTTACAGTTTATTTTATAAGTGCTCATTATCACTTTTTAGTTTCAGTTTGGGTTCAACATGTTTCACGAAATCTCTAGACCTTTCAACACGACCTACAGATGTTTCTCAGTCTCTATGCTGCCAGGGAATGAGAGACAAGATGTAGAAAGAGGAGGCAAAAGTATGATTTTATCCATTCTATTTTAATTAATTTCTACTGGTTTCATTGTATATGTACAAGTACATAGTAAAAATTACACAATAATAGTGTCACTATTCCTATATTAAACCTAATTAATAATACTTATTGATAGATCCTTTTTATAACTGCCATTTAATAATATACTTAAATGAAGTAATAATTGTTTAAGGCTAAAAAGTTTTCTTTGTCTTTGAAAATGTTACTTACAAATTATAAATAAAGATTGGAAATGTATTACAGTCGATAGCTAATGAGATAAAAAATGTTTTTTATTTTCTCCAGTAATAATGCCCCCATCGGCATTGGACACACTAACGCGGCTCAACATAGAATACCCGATGATATTCAAGCTCACAAATAAAAAGACAAAGAGAGTGACACACTGCGGCGTATTAGAGTTTGTAGCTGATGAAGGAAAGGTTTATTTACCACATTGGGTAAGGAGATGTTCAAATAAAAACAAGATACTATTCTTAAGCTATGTTTCTTACAGTGAAGGAAAATATTGAGCGGAAACCTACAGGTTCAGACAATTGAATGTGTGATCATCATCCAATCTGGTCTTGTTCCCCCCTATTAACAGTGTAACAGAGGCTGGGCGTCGCTCTAATGTAATTACATGACACAATGTCAAAACGTGAATTATGCTTATGGATAGCAATACCACAGCTCATTCAATCCTGAGGGATCCCGCACCCTTAAAGTTTTTGTTAAAGAATCAACTTTTATTAGACACTAGTGACCCACCCTGGGTTTGCATGGTAGTAGTAACCTTAACAAATTATAAGTACACCTGAAGCTTACTCATAAATCAATGTCTATTGGTGAAAACCATATGAAAATCTGTTTAGTGGTTTTTGAGTTTATTAAGAACAGATAGATACGGCGTGGGACTTTGTTTTATAATATGTAGTGATGTCCTATACCAACCTATATGACCACAATTTTTATACAGCAGGATATGCTGACTACATAACAATACTAATCAGCGGACCCTTTAAAAACATTTTATGAGATCTCATGAGGTCAAATACCTCAGGGTTATTTTTGACAGCAAAACGTTATGGAACAAACACTTGAATCACAAGCTGGCTAAAGCTAGCTTCTCCCTATGGCAGTGCAACAGACGCCTAGGCAAGACCTGGGGTATCTCGCCTGGTGGACTAGAACCAAGCTGGCCACGTCAATTAACAAGTTTCAGCGATACCAAAAGATGGCCTGTTCCGCCATTTCTGGGCTGTATGTGTTTGAACACATACACATCAGCAGCCCAAGGGCTGTAGTATTAAACTGACACCGCTTGACCTGTACTTTCAGACTCAAGGTATCAAACCTATGGTTTAACAAACTTAGTTCCCACCACATCTTGTGGGAAAAAATTATGTCGAATCCACTGTTTGAGGCCAAGTATGACAGAACTCCGAAGCAGTTCACATTCGGAAAAGATACCAAATATAAACTGCTGAGACGGGGACATGGTCTGTGATACGAGAATTCCGAATATACACGAATGGATCAAAGACCGACCAGGGTATAGTAGCGGGAATCTTCTCGGGAAGCTCCTCACTAACACAAGGAGAACATAGCACCATTTTTAATGTGGCAATTAGACAAGCCGCTCGGCTGGTACAGCGCCTTGGTGTACGCGACCATCAGAGACATCAGAATACTAACAGACAGCATGTCCGTACTGAAAGCACGAATGGGCAGCAGCATTAATAGTTGTTTGATCCTGGAGTGTCACCATGCACTAGAAGACATATCCTCGGTGAACAGGGTCACTCTACAATGAATTAAAGGTCATAGCAACTCAATGAGCAACGACGCCGCCGATGAGCGGGCAAGAAGGGGATCAGGGACGAGGATTGCCTGTTCTGTCCCTTTTCTACCCCTCTCCTTCAATGCGCTACGCTAGTGGGTGAGCAAACACATATACGACCAGCACAACAGGCGCTGGGAAAGCACACCCGGATGTAGGTTGTCCAAGTTAGTGGTGAGCGAACGGTCACCCAAGTTAACAAACATACTCTGCTCAATCTCAAACGGAGTGAACTGATACAGTGGTTGGCACAATTACAAGCCACCTGCCGCTGAACAAACTACTGCACATAATCGGAGCTACAGACAGCTCCTGAGTTGTTCAGCAGCTGAGGAAACGACAGCTCACGTCGTGCCATAATGTGAGGGACTAAAGTATTACAGAGCCAAAGCCTAACTAGGGAAAGGTTCCCTTCGAGAAGTCTGTGAACGGCGAATAGACATCTGGAAGGAGCTGGGCTGGCTATCATAGTTCTTAATCACGTGTAAAGGACCGACTTTGAGTCCAAATGCGGAAAATATTAGTCCCTAATCTAAACCTACCTATATTATAAAACAAATATAATCAAGTACAAGTACGTTAGACTTTGTTTTATAATATGTAGAGATGTCATATACCTACCTATATTATTTAACAACCATAATAAAACAAATAGACTTATCAAACCATCGTCACTTGGTAGCGGTCAAATGCCTGACTAAATGAAGTTGTAAAAAAATCACTCAGGTAAATTACTTATGAAAGTACGACTCATATCTAATTTGACTAATTTTTAAATGCTTTAACCGTCTTTTGAAAATACGCTCTTAATCTGAGCCCGAAAAAGCTCTTTCTGCTTTTACGCTAGTATATTGGACCATCAGGATATATTCATAGGCGAGTGTCAGGGTCAAGAGGAGGGTTTATAAGCAAGAAAAAAAGGGTAGGTACGGATAAAGTAGGTACCTACGTGAACGAAGTCGCGCCGGGTCCACGAGATTAAAAATAAAATTTTGAGGCTGTATTATTAAAAAATATTTAAGTTTAACTTATTAACACAAAGTATGGAAACTATTTAAAGAAAATTTAATGAATAAATAAAACCTGCAGTTTAAGAATGAGTTATTGGTGCCTAAGGGATAATGCACCTAATATCGTGTATGTGGCAGTAGCCACAATAGATTTATAGGTCATGCACTTATGAACGCGAAGATTTAGATGATTATTTCTATCATTGCTATTAGTTTTTCTTAAGTAAGGGCCGATTTTTCAATCCTCAGATAAAACATATCAGTCTGATAAGTTATTGTGCGACTAAAATAAAATTGTATCGTACTTCATAATTGTAAAGGATCATAGTTCGTTTTAATTTGGCAGTGTATTACTTTATTGGACAGATAAACTTTATCTAAGGATTGAAAAATCGGCCCTAAATAAAATAAAATAAGCTATGATTGCAAACCACTGCCATGACCCTTTTAAAAGGTAAATATTTATCAATCACGTGAACACAGGAAAATTAAATGACCTCAGTAAATACATCACTTTGTTTTTAATATTCAATAGAGATTCAATTCATAGTTTCTAAGACATACATAATTAATTTGGAACTTTATATATTTATGTTATATTTCTCTTTATAGATGATGTCCAATTTAGTTTTGGAAGAGGGTGCATCAATCCAAATAGAAAGTGTGTCATTGCCGGTAGCTACCTTTTCAAAATTCCAGCCCCTATCTGAAGACTTTTTAGATATATCAAATGCTAAAGCAGGTGAGTAATAATAAATGTGTTTTGCAGGTACAATATCATAAACTTAAAATATGTGATTATTTATTAAAACTAAGTAATCTACATGCCTATAATATAATTTTCTTTTATAGTATTAGAAAATTGTCTACGCAACTTCTCCTGTCTGACAACTGGAGATGTGATCGCTATAAAATACAACTCGAAAGTTTACGAACTCTGTGTGCTGGAGACGAAACCTGGAAACGCAGTCATCATTATCGAGTGCGACATGAATGTGAGTCCCGCCATTTGTATACTCCTTTCCCTTTACTTCAATTGATTTCATTCCCATTGTCATTCAATTTAGCTTCTCGAACCAAGTCGTCGATGAAAGTGTTCCATTTGCTGTCGAAAATCTTGTACGCGTCGGCCTTTGCTGTGTCGTTTAGCGCGCTGTATCGTATGGAATTGAGCGCGAGTTGCTTGAGCAGGCGCAGGTCGTGGCGGCGGCTGGCGGCGGCCGCGAACGCCGCGAACAGGTCCGCGGCCAGCGGCGGCGCGCCCCACAGCCCCGGGTCGTCCGACGACACCACCACGGGAAGCCCCCGCGCTATGTACGACGACACGGGGTGGTCGCGGACGTCGCGGGTCAGACCCAGCACGCAATTCGACAACACATTCACTTCCAGCGCTATATCCAGCCGCCTCACCTCTTCTAGCAACAACGGGTGCTTCAGCAACGCGTACGCGTGCCCGATTCGCTTGCTTCCGAGCAGTATTGCGTCCAGTAAGTTCTCGTCGCTCGGCGTCCCGAACCAATTCGTCTCGCCGGCGTGGAAGAAGAAGTCTAATTCCGCTTTCGCAGCCTGCAGCTGCGAAAGGAACTGTATCAGCGGAGTGCCGCTGTCCTCCAAACCGACCAAATCGAATCCCGCAACGAAATCCGGATAGGTCCTCTTCGCCTCCTTAGACAGAGCCAAAGCGTTAACCAGCACGTTCGGGTCGTTCAAAAACGTCCTGCCGAACGAACATATTATCTTCGCTCCGACGAAATCGCCGTGATCCGCTACGAACCGGTCCACCACTGCTTTGGTGACGTTGACGAAATACATCGGATGGTGCCGGGTTCCGTCCAACTCGTACAGATTCGGCAGATAACTTCTGAACTCCGCGTAAAGGATGTTGTCCTCCCTCAGCTGTGTGAGGGCCTCGTAAACGTATTCTTCCCACACCGGCCTGTGCGTCCAGAGATTACTCGTGACTCGGAAGATATTCCTGAAGCTTCCCCACACGCCGGACGTGGCGACTTCGTCTGCCATTAGCGTGAAATTGCCACGCAGGTCGGCGTCGAACTTCGCCACGTCTAGGGTTTTTCTCACGTCGCTCATCAGTTTCCATTGCGTGCGGCACGGGTCCTCGGGCGTGGTGTAGGCGAATTTGAAGTCCAGTCCGTCGTCGAAACACACATGTAAGTTGTCTTTGTAGGTCACGTTCACGAAGAAGTCTGGTCCTAGAAGCGCCGTCGCATGCAAGTGCAGGGCCGCGCCTTTGGGCATGGCCTTTATCACTCGATACACCTTCGATCGTTCCATGGCGTTTTTGAACTCGAAGTAGCTGCGCGAAAATTGGAACTCCCGCGGGTTGTTGTAACTCGCGTCGCTCTCTCGGCGTTTCCATTTCATCAGCAATTCGTTCGCAATTGACTCGTTCTCATTTAATATCATATTTCCACCAATTGACATTCGTAACTCTTCGCTTAGCATTTTTTCTCGTTTCTCACTGTACTGTTCGTAGTTTTGCTCAGACGCGACGATTGCGATAGACAATAGCCATAGTATTATCTTCATTTTCAGTCCAGGGCTGCCCTTGGTGTGCTTTCTCGAAATGTTGTACTACGACTGGCGCTATTTATCTGTTACGCCTATTTAATAGCAGCCGCGGGCAATATGCGACTGATAAAACAAAAGTTTTATTGTTTTCCTGAAATATGATCCTTGCATCAGCGATTAATCATCTTGGCGGTTATATCCCAGTTGTGCTCTCGCGCACGAGGGCCCGGGGTCCGCCTTGACCATGATCCTGGATTTGGCAGATCAGGTAATTACGGTGGAGTGACTGTCATCTGATGTGGGACCCTGCTACCAGGGGAACCCGACAATATTGGATCATGGTTACACATTCAGTCATTCATCACTATGTTTTCCCACACAGTAAGAGCGTCGGTTATAATTCAACAAATGTACATAACTCAGAAAAGAGTCATTGGTATGTAGTATTGATAGGTATTTAAAGTTGTAGATCCGCATGAAACGGTTCATAATTTATTCGCAAAAAGCTTACCCCTTTTTAAACTGATATTTAGTATAATAGAGATTGTTTGGTTTCATATCGAAGAAACTAAAAGCTATAGATCAGGGGCGTTTCTCGTACAATACAGGCCCCGTCACGTCACCTAGAAAGAACAGTGGCCATTTTTAAGCTTTTTGCATGAGGGAACCAAATTGAATATTGGGAAAATCTTATCTTAGCCTATGTTACTCGCTTAACTCGCTTTCTACAGGTGGAAGAATTTTAAAAATCGGTTAAGTAGTTTTTGTGTACTATGTACTTGTGTACTCGTATATCACAAAAAATAAACAATCAAATCTTTGCATAATATTAGTATAGATGACTAATGATAAACTTCCCTCCACTGTCGCCCAGCATTTTCTTTTACGTTACGGAAGTTGTAGTTATTTTTTTAATTGTCAATTTCACTAATTAATTACATCAATCTAACAATCTATAAATATGCCCGACTCTTTAGAAAAGTTACCCATTGGTGAAAACCGTATATAAATTTATTTCTTGCTTGAGTAAAGTCCCTTAGAACTTTTTCACTGTGTTGAATCAGATTTCTTGTAGTTCCTCATAATATAATCTACTACTATGTTTATAATGCGACGAAGGTACAAATCATAAAAGAAAGAATTAAACGCGTAATTGGAATGGAAGAAAATTCTTGTTTTATGTCCACGACCTCGTCCGAGTAAAATTTCCGTTCCCGCGGTAATCACACTAGATTTCGGGATAGCCTATATGTTATTCTGGGCTGTAAGCTACATTACTGTCAAATTTCATAAAAATCCGTTCAGTAGTTTTGGCGTCAATGAGTAACAAACATCCACACAAACTTTAGCTTTTCTAGTTTTAGTATAATAGTAGGGAGGATTATATTGGTAGAAATTTCTTTTTCGAAAACAAGGTTTGGGAAACTACACTGAAGGAATGGTTACACAGAACCCCCTGTACTCAATTGGACTTTACCTGGCGCGTCATTGGGAGACATCGCGGCTCAGCTCAGCGGGAAAGCCCCGCAAATGTATACGTAATAATAATTTTTTTATCGTCTAACCGATCAGGAACTTACGGCCTACCTGTAATCTCGTCAGAGTTTAGGCCCTTGCGTATTGTCCCCAAGTTTATCTGCTTATCGACAGATTTCACTTATTACGTACCTAATTCAAGTATATTTTTTATATTCAATTCGACCTAGATTCTATTGGCGAGATAATACCCTTATCGTTAAACGTGTGCGGAATAGTACGTGGGGTACACTGTTAGTTTTGCGTTACTCATTAATAAAACATATAAAGTAACAAATAACAATAATTTACATATAAAGTAATATATTTATTGGCCGTGTGGTGACCGGCAGAGTAGAATAGCACCAACCCCTTACGCTAATGGGTGTCGTACAAGGCGACTAATGTTTTCGAGGCAAAAGATCAAGAAGTCTCCGTAGTCTGGAAAATGGGCAGCAGCATTTTCCATTGTTATATTTAAACACTGCGATCTCCAACCCGCCTGCCAAGCGTGGAGATTATGGCAATTACCTCCTCTTTCGTGGGAGAGGCCCTAAGTCCTGCAGTGGATTGTTACGGGCTGTGATGATTAATATATTTACTGTTTTTCGAAGTACTCTCTACTATATTTTGAACACTTTTTCATTCGGTCAAACTATTTTTGAGGACCATTGGCTTGAGTGCTTGTTTTTCACGTGCTGGTTGAAAGCTATCACGGTCTCTTCCGGCCCCGTAAATGCCAAACCTTTCATCAAATCTTTGATTTTTCTTTGATTTGGGAAAATAAAGAAATCCCATGTTGCCAGGTCTGGACTATGTGCGGGTCACTTGCTCTACCTTTTCAGAAGCCAGAAATGACTTTGTCATGATCGCGGATTGCACCGAAGCATTGTGAATAGGTTGCGACTTCTTGGTCTACTACACGTACTACACCTTCTGGTATGTACATTTTAAATTAACAAATTCGACAAAGTTGTAAAAGCATTGGTCCAATAACCACCTTTTTAGTTTAAATTTCAAACTATTTATGGTAGTTGCACTTTTATCGCGTTCCGGAAATTTATTTAAAACAGTAGGCCCCAAAATGTATACCGACCGCTCGGATTTTGGCGCAATGGAAGAAGTTGGCCCTCTTTGTTGCTTCTCAAGGCGCGACACGCTGCAGACTTCCGATTGAATACAGCAGACCTCGTCAATATGGGACTCCCAAGTTATGGCATAGGGTTTCACTTGTTGCAGCGGTGCTCCGCCGATATTCACCTGCAATGGACTAACCCATTTGCACTGAACCACCCATCGAGTTGCCGAATCACGTCGTTAGGGCTTTCTTTAAGTTGCTATTCTGTCGGCGCAGTGACCACAACCACGACGTCATCCGCGTACATATACATATCCACGCCTTCAATCGACCCTGGTTGGTCGTTCAACAGGAGTCTGAATAACGAGTTGGAGAGGCATGAACCTTGAGGAACCCCATCACGTTACTCATCTCCGCCGAACTCAGTCCACCCTCCGCGCTGATCAGGACCTGCGATCTGCTGCTCATGAAGGAGAACAGCAGAGAATTAGTATAATAATAATTTATTGCCTTAGATTAATAAAATATCGTGCCTTACCACTAAATCTAAACAATAAAAATAACTAAGGCAAATGGACCTGGCTCAGCTTATGCTGTCACGGGACGGTATGGTTCCGTACAGCGCTGTTTTTCAGCCATGCCCATTGAGTAGGTGTTTGCGAATTTAAACTTTATAAAATAAACAAATAAAACATAACTAAATAGAATAAAAAAAAAAGATAACTAAACTAACAGATGCCGTACTAACAGAAAAAAAAAGATGAATACTGTTTTTACGTGTCTCGATCTTCAGTTTGAAGAATCGGGTTAAGACACGAAGTTGGCCCCGAATCCCGTAATCCTGCAACTTGTTTACTATCAGTCCGTGGTCTGCGGTATCGAAGGCACGCGAGAGATGCGGACCACCACGAACTAGGTCTGTCGGACCGGCAAGGATGGAGGATATTTTTACTTTTCTTAACGCTGTAGGGTATATCCCCAGAGAGTTCTATATACTAATAAATAAAAAATGTATATCCCCTTTTGGCTACATTTGTAAAATAAATGGCTCATGATTTTACCTATTTAAGTTATAATATTCGAAAGCAGGCTAGACGGCAAAGTCTGTTCTCTTTTTGGGCGCGATGTTTTATTTATTTATTTATTGGAGTACCAACAGCCATATAAAACATAATAAATATTATTTTAGAAACAACAAGCCAATTACATAAGTTGGTATAAGACGCTGCAGTTATTCGGGCGTGAAGGGTCGCAGTCGCATCGAGACGTCAGACTTAACAGCGAATAGGGTAGGTAGGGTGGGTGTTAAGTAGGTGTAGGGGTAGGACGCCACGCGAACAAAATCGCTAGTCACTAGTACATATGTATAAAACAAAGTAGTTTTCCTCTGTCAATTCCTATGTACGCTTAGA
Organism: Blastobasis lacticolella; assembly: GCA_905147135.1. Lineage (NCBI taxonomy): Eukaryota > Metazoa > Arthropoda > Insecta > Lepidoptera > Blastobasidae > Blastobasis > Blastobasis lacticolella. Next base: position 6,983,277 of record LR990056.1, read on the forward strand.
TCTTTTAAACTACGCAACTGATTTTAATGCGGTTTTTAACAACAGATAGATTGATTCATAACATTTATATGCAAGAAAAAAGGGTAGGTAGGGGTAAAGTACGTGTACGGTTGGTGTAGGGTAGGGGTAGGACGCCACGCGAACGAAGTCGCGCCGGGCCCACTATTAAATATATAACCATATTAATAATAAAAACACTAATCATATAAATGCGAAAGTTTGTGTGTGTTTGTTACTTCCTCAAGCCTGACCGGATTTAGATGTTATTTGGTAGATAGCTAGATTAGGGTCTTGAATAAGACATAATCTTTTATCACCCAAGCTGTTGCAGTAATGCCGCTTATAATCCAGAATATCACATAGGCTATATAAGTAGGTACACGGTGGGCGTTATTGCGATAAGGTTTACGCTGATTATAGTAGGTACCTAATATATATCCGTTAGTAGCCTGGGGGCCAAGCTCTTATCATATTATGAGTAATTATACGTTTTCCCACCACTCCTCATGGAGTATAGTGGACGCGTGTTTATCCCTTTCCTGCGGTGAACGACTTACCAAAGTTCTTATACCTAAAAAATTACGTTTGTATGACAATAGACATAGAAAACAGCAAGCAATGTAAATACATCTTCTCTGGTTTCATGGCAATAGCCTTTTATTATACATCAGTACCTGTAGCATGACGGACAGCCTCTGCCTTTTAGCTCGATTTGCATTGGAGTGAGCAAGATACTTTTATTAGTTACATAAAAACAATTTGGTAGGTAGGTAGCAGGGTCATGGAGGTCAGATGGCAGTCGCTCCACTATAACTATCTGATCTCCCAAATCCCGAATCATGGTCAAGGCGGAACTCGGGCCTTCGCGCGCGAGATCACAGCCGGAACATTAACGCCAAGATGATTTTTACTTTATTTTAAGTATTGTAGACAGACCTACCTATATAATATAATATAGCGTTCCGGCTCTGCCTGGCATTGTCGAGCATGGTTCGGTCGTGGTTGGCGAGGGATACGTTATCTACGGCCATAGGGCGGTCAGCGTGTCACTGTGTGTTTCCTTCCTACTTTCCTACCCCCCTCCTTTTTGACGATTGAAAGAGATATTTAATGTCCTAATCAATAAAGAAATTTTGAATTTGAGTTTTGTATGTAGGCAGAATATATAATAATTCATACCCCCATCCCTCCATCAGGTGGAGTTTGCCGCTCCGGTAGGTTACAAGGAGGAGGAGCGCGTCCCCCGCGCGAGTGCTGCGGACGCCATGGAGGAGGACGTGGAGGCCATGATGCCGGCGCCGGATGGCTTCATCGCCTTCAGTGGTGAGGGCAACCGGCTAGATGGGAAGAAGAAGAAGCTGATCAGCGAGAGCGACGGCACGGAGCCGCAGCCCTCGCAGGCCAGACAGGTGAGCTTGGTGGAAAGAGGCTCCTACCTTCAAATGATGTGTACATTTTTCTGTTAGTAGGTTGTGGACACTACTTCTTCTTAGCGAGTCGATGACAAAAGACATTACTGTGTGCTCGTCACTACCGTGAGCTGTTTATGGACATTATGCAATACCAGGGGTATCAGCAATGCATTGTCCGCCACCAAAACTGGCTCTAGCAGCGAATTCAAAATAACCTAAACGACAGCAAAAGTTGGATAACGCCCGACCAAGTTTATTTAAATTCGAATATTTTCTTAACGACTAACCCAATTTTAATGAAACAAAGCTAAGAACCATCTCGATGAAACTGGCTTACAAATAGGGAAAACCGCATCCAAATCAGTCCATCCGTTCGGGAGCTACGATGCCACAGACAGATACACAGAAACACAAAGTTATTTTTTCGTCGGGAGTTAAAAATAAGCAAATCTAGCACTTGCACCTCCACTGCCAAAACGACATTCTTCCCCATCCGCATAGAAATTACTCACTTTATTACCCTCCGCAGCCCTACGTACGCGGTATCCCAGACTACGACTACGTCATCGGCACGCTCCGGTTCATCCGCACATCACGGCCAGCCAGCGCACGCGACGCCCCAGCTCCCGAACCCTTCCACGCGTTCAAGGGAGAAGGCTTCACGCTACGCACAGCCAAGTCGAACACCAGCAACTAAGTGGGAAGATCATGCAGTGGAGAAGGATGGCATTGATGACACCTTTGATCAATCCAGCAACAAAAGTCATCAGAGAGCAGATCAAAATGGAATGTATGCTCACAGAATAAGATCCATTTTTGTATCTTTTATAAATTTTACGGGTCCGATCCGCTTTCCAAAAGGCAAGATATGAAAATTTACCTCATTCTGTAAGCCTTTCCAGCCATTCCATTTTGATCTGCTCTCTGATTACTTAGGTTGCAGGATTACGCAAAGGTATAATCGATGCCTACGCGACGTCCGTTTTCTCTGTTCTCTGTCATTAAATCGGTATCAGAAACCATGAAACCTTGTGCCTAATGTTTTTTTCTTCAAGGTGAAACGAAATAGGTTAACATTCACGACTAAATGAGGGCATGATCATGTATTAAGAGTAACACACGGTTATAGTAAATAGCTGGCCCCCTACGCGTTTGCCTGAGTCCACATACGAGCCACAATACGTCAGTAAAAGATGCGGTTTTTCGCCTCTCAAGACAATATGGAATTATTACTGCATTCATTAATACAGAGGAATAAAGAATATGGGCGTCGAAGGTGAAAAATGACTGAGTGAAGTGGTTTATACGAAGATAACTGCTGTATTTGTCAAAACGTATGTTAAATTTTCATATCGCACTGTATGTTTGTGATTGCATTTCTTAAATGCGAGTCGGTCATACGTTGAAGGCTGTTATCAGTAGGACCTGCATAGAACCACAGCAGCTACTACGTCTTATTGATGTAAACAACAGCGGCAGAGGTACAACTGTCTGTGACAGTCTCTATCCTCTATATTGTAAATATGACGGAAACCTACCTATGTATACATATTATTATACATTGTTTTTCTGTCCATCCATAGTTGCTGGTGAATTTATAAATTAAATATATAGCGACCCGTTCCGGCTTCGCATGGGTTAATTTCGATCACATGTGGTCTCATAGGGTTATCCGTTGGATAAGGTAGCCTGTTACTTCTGGATAATTTTTTATTTCATTTTTAATATTCATTGAGATTGGTTAGTTTCTGCTCTTATATGGTCACATAGACTAAACAGTGATAAAAGCATTTTTGTACCGACACCATTTTGTTAAACTTTCAATTGCACTTTACCACAGAGATATTAATATTTTTGGCTTTCATATGTATCTAAATATAATAAGGTAAAAGCGTTAAACAGACAGGCGCGGCGGCCAGTTGTATTCGCTTGCAATGTATGTGAGGAAACGAAAACAGCGTGGTGGTGGCTAGTGGTAAATGGTAACCGCCACCGCAGGCCACGCTTGTCTGCTAGACACTTAAAAAAAAAAAGCATGTCGAGACGTCAAAGGTTTTAACATTGTTGCAAGCAAACTGTACCGAGTGAAAATAAAACTTGTTTCCTTGAAAACTAAATATTAAGATCCAATGAAGGCTTAATATTTATTTCTAAACTGGAGACTGGGTAAATAGAATATCAAGAAGAATTTTGAATTATATTGAAAAAATTCATTGAATTAATATTTTAGATTCTCATGTAAAAATGTAATTTTTTAACAAATATATAAAATTAGGAAAAGCTAGTATTTTTGTTTTAATTTACCTAATAAGTGTTGGTTGCAAATCTTACTTGCTCATTACGTTATAGTGTGCCTATATCCAATAAGGTTTGAATATTTTGAAATAAGAAAGTCACAATAGTGGCCACTCACAAGAATATTACAAAATGAAACATGAACATGTACAATATAAAATAGTTTATTAATAATACACCTATACAATTTAATTTAATTACCTTAAATAATAAATGCTGGAAAAATTTGAAACTTGCAGTACCACTGTGCTGCAAATGTAATTGTAGAACTAATAACCAATGGTAAGCACAAAATAAAGTTTAATATTGCTGGTACAAACTTCCTCAATGAACACAAAACTCCAGGAAAACGAACAATCAATCGGGAAAAGATACCTCATAGTACTTAGTTATTTTATGGTTTATTACTTTTATTGTTATGATTAAAAAATAAATTGAATTCAAATTAAAACAAATTGAGGTACCACCATAAGTAGTGCCTTTACATTTATCAATAAATAACTATGTAAGTCAATAATAATCTCTATATATAAAATAGTGCTTCATACTTATACAACTACAACATAATTCAGTTTATATAACACTGACAGTGAATAGGGGAAAAATTAATACTCGCATTAAAAATTACTGCCTGAGGAATCAGATGTAGTTATTACTGTAAGTATTGTATCAACGTGGTGTCCCAATTTTGGAATTCAGATACAAAGGTAGTTGGAATGAAGACTAAAACTTACAACAAAAATACTGATGCTAAAACAAGGTAACATGAAGTGAATTAAGAGAATTTGTTCATACTCATTCTAATGCTCAATTGGAATTACAAGTCATCCGCCTTGAAAAACATAGCAGCTAGATTAAAGACAAAAATTTACAGCTTTTATACACTCTAAAACTAGAATCACATCAGTCAATAGAACTAAGTTAATGATTAAACTTTATGTGACATATTTTAAGTCATTGCTATGCTTATGTTATATAAACGATTTTAGTTTTAAGTAGCCCAAATTTCATATGATTGCTATTGTCATACATAATAATTCAATGTGATTCCTTGCAACTCATTACAAAAGAGAGCAAAAGCAATCATACAAAACCCGATTTCTAGGAAACTACCTCTCTAGAATCTTTTCAAAAACTCCTCAGAGCAAATTCGTGCACGGGCATTGACTGCCAATTTCATTTCGCTTATTTCTTTATCTATTTCTTCCATAAAATAAATAACAAAGTCGACCAATTTGTGCTTGTACATCTGCTCGGTGTGGAAGTTGGTGATAAGGAAGCTGATGTGATACCCGTCCACGGGCTTCCGCCGCAGCACTATAAAGTTTTCGGCACGCATCATCATAAACCTCATAAACTTCTTACACAGTATTTTCTCGATTTCATCCGCCTGTTTGATCATTATGCTGACTCTTATCGAGTTTATCGATGACTCGATCAACACTTTTTCGTTGGCATTTCGCGAAATTATCACTGGATTGAGCAGCAGTTCTTTACTTGTTCTAACCTCCACCTCCGGTTTGTTGTACCTTTCGACCACTTGGGATGAGAAATGTTCTAAACACATAGCAGCAGTGAGTGTGTGGCGTACAGCAGTTAGGTAGGGCTTTAACGTAGCCGACATTTTTCCAATTTTCTTTACTAAATAATAAAAAATGAGTCAAGCCAAGCACCACACCTACAAAAATCTAATATGACACTAATGACAGTTAATAGCAGTATTGCCGGTTTCGAAAATAATGTTAAGGAATTTTATTCAATCGTATATTTTCAATCAAATGTATGGAACCGTACATTCACATCGGATCGTGAATAGTAGACTTTTGTTTTGATTGAATTATTGAATATTTTTTATTGCGGCAATAACACCAACCAAGACAAGACAAGAGACAAATCATGGCGGAAGGATTGTAAAGTGACGCAAGTTCAACGTCTTACGGCATGCGTTTTTATAGTATTTCTATGCTTAGAATTGTGTTAAATAAATTTTCAATATCACGAGTGAACACATGACCAACTAGAGAAATAACCAATATAGTTTTTAGCGATGGCTCGCGAATTTGACCATCTTTTCAAACTGCTGATTATTGGTGATAGTGGTGAGTGGGCGAGGCCTGTGTTCAATGTAACAACTTCTCGGTCAGCTTCTCTGCCGTTGCTCATCGCTACGTTACGTTTCAGGTGTGGGTAAGAGTTGTCTTCTCCTGCGATTTGCGGACAACACATTTTCTGGCAGTTATATTACTACAATAGGCGTTGACTTCAAAATACGAACTTTGGAAGTAAACGGTCAAAGAGTGAAGCTGCAGATATGGGATACTGCTGGACAGGAGAGGTTCAGGACAATAACGAGCACGTACTACCGAGGGACGCACGGGGTCATCGTAGTATACGATGTCACCAATGGGCAGTCCTTCGCCAATGTCAAAAGGTGGCTACACGAGATAGAGCAGAATTGTGATGTTGTGAACAAAGTTTTAGGTATGTTGAACATCAATTACTAATACCTGGTACAATTCATATGCCTACCATAATCTAGTTGAATATAAATGTGTGTATCATCCAATAATCCCTTATCTTGTACCTGGGCTATGTAAGGTCCTGGATATTAAATCATGAACCACTTTGACACTTTGCCTATCATACACATAATAAGTAATCTGACTTTATTCCTCCCTCAAATTAGGTAGTTCAAGGGAGTTAGGGTGGTTCATGATTCAGTTTGCGCTACCTTAAATCACAAAAATAATTTATTAGTTTGATGCAAGGTCTTCACAAATTAATTATAGGCATTCAATAATTTAAACCTAATACAATGTTCATTCAAAGTTTTTATTAGAAGTTTGTGATAATATAAACTAATAGACAGACTTCCAACTAAACATGATTAGCAAAAAAAAATTTGTTAAATAGCAAACTAGCGACGCACCCTGGCTTGCATGGGTTTTATTGACTTTTCTTTATTATAATATACACATAAACATTCTTAAAGAAATGGTGACACCTGCATCAAAATTTGTTGCAATGTTTAGGTGTTAGCAGAAATACAGACAGACAGACTTGGAGAGTGACTGTATTTTATACTATGTATAGAAGTAAATTGGGAATGACTAACAAATGGATATTATTAAAAGGATGGTAGTACAAAAATTGTATATCCTGTTGTGATATGATAATGTAAATGGTGATTATAGTGTTGTTGCAAATAATTTTCTAAAATGTTTATTTTTAAATGATAATGTTATTTTCCAGTTGGTAACAAGAATGATTGTCCATCACGGAAGGTTGTTGTGACAGAAGATGCGCAGAGGTTTGCCAATCAAATGAGCATACCTTTATTTGAAACCAGTGCAAAAGAGAATATTAATGTAGAAGAGATGTTTCTTACTATCACACAAATGGTGAGTATTAAAAACACACAATTCAGACTACTTACAACTTATTAACCTAATTTAAGAGTTTTTAATAACAAAGGCTCCACTTAAAATGATGTAACAGCATTTAGTATAATTATTCTATGCTGTGATATGAAGCATTATGTGTAAATTAGGTTTTTAAGTCAGGAATGCCAATTTGATACTTTTTAAATTCAACAGCCAGTAAGACCAGTTATGTAAACTGTTACTGAGGCATGGTTTACAAAATATGGCTATCGCTCTTACTCGGTTACATTTTATTACTTTATCTAATACTGATTTTGTTCCTTTATTTATGTTTAATAGATTACTTTTGGTATATATTACTTACTTAATAGGAATAATATATAATAATATAATAATGTCCTACTAATATTATAAATATGAAAGTTTGTAAATCGTCAATGCAATAATTAATGAAAGTTTGAAGTACTATAGTTTATAGCTTTTAATTTCCCATAGGAACATTTCTTAACCAAATTATAGCAAGATGAGAGTTGCAGGCAAAACCTAGTTTCTTATAAAAGAATGAAGTAAGACTGTGTAGGGTTTCATGGTTAATACCATAGAGCAATTTGAAACTGAAGTCTGTACCTAATTTTGAAAACTGTTTATAAGTTTCCGATATGGAAAACACATCCCACATACAAACATATATTTTTTTTACCATTTTATAATATTAATCCAGATCATTTCATGTTTCAGGTATTAAGGTCAAAAATGGAGATGTTATATCGGCAAAATGTGCCATCAAATGATACCGTAAATTTAAAGAAAGGTCACAAAACGAAAAAGAAATGTTGCTAGTAGCAGAATGCATGGACTGTGTCCAGAAATTTGCTTACTATGCTCAAATATTGAGAGAAATGTTGCACAACCCTAGCAAAAAACTGTGGCTCAGTTTTACAATTATAAGGAGCATAACAGCCCAAAACCTTGTGTAACATTACGTGAATGCAAAGGTTTTCACAAGGCCAGTAAAGTAATTTGGCTAAGGATGGAAACAATTATGAAAGTGTCAGTGATTGGCTGATTTCCCTGTTACAGAATAGTTTGTTACGGCTGTTATACTGATTCTGGTATTATATAATAACATTGTCTCGGTAGAGGTTTGATTACACCACCAGAAATTTAACTTATTTTGATTTACAGTATTCATAAGAACAATTATTATCTTTATTAGGGCATCTGTTTATGCCCACTTGATATTGATCGTGATCTCCACTGGCTGCAGAATTATTGGTGTTAACATACTCGTCACTGTCATTGTGCAATTGTGTACACGCCTCTATCACCAACACACTTATAGTATAATTTATTAAGATATAATTTTAGAAGACTGAAGTGTGTGTTGCTTCACCACTATTTTTACCTAAAAGCAGTTCATAAAATTGGAGAGCATGCCTTTTTTATATTTAAAATTATGTCATATGCAGGGTTGGACAACCTCGACTTATAAGAGCATGTACATTATGGATATACTGACTCCAAAAATTACATTAGGATATTACAAAATGCATAGTTTAATGCCTATATTATGATGTATGCTCATTATCAAAATTTATGTGATGGAATGTCGTGTATGATATCAGAAAACTTGTGAATGGTTATTGTATACCACTAATTTAACATTTAATTTTAAATTGTAACTGCAATCTTTCAGAAAACTTAGAATTTGGCGTCACATAAACATTGATTGATTGAAAAATGTTGATAACATCAAATATTTTATTGTATTATTTTCCTTAAGAATATTATTATTATGGTAACATCAAATTAGAAAAATATCACAAGAGTGATTATAGTTAACCCATGAAATAATCCATTATGTGTGATGATGTCGTATTTATATATTTTTTAATTTAAATATTGGCAAAGTATTGTAATGAAAATTCCAAAAAAATATTTATTTGCCCAAATCTGGGTCTCTTATGTGTACTATATTAATTTTAGTCTTATGTTAAATTCTAGTAAAGCTTATATTTTTACAATTCTCTTGCAACATCAAAGTGAACATTGTTCATAGATCAGTTCAACCATTTATTTTCCCAATATTCTCTGCGTACCCTTGTGGGATGAAAGCGCAAGAGTGAATAATAGTAGTTTATGCAAATTATGGTAATTACTTGTACATTCATACCAGCAAATGACATCATACAAAAAATATAGTTGTGTGAACATTATTTTGTTATTTAAAAAATACCGATGTTTTAAAGATACTGAAACACATTTCTCTACCAATTTCTTTCATGTTATAAATTCCCTACTATACTGTATACCTATTATAAACGTTGTGTGTTTGTAAATCATTTAGAGATTTCATAAAATTTACATATCGAATTGTAATTTATCTTCAGCTTGTTGATACTTATATCTGATGACCAGGTATGATATAATGTGGTTTGTATAATTGTCATTGGTTAACAAAAAGTTTGATTTTATGTCTAATTGCCTATTAAAATTATGTGTATCTTTACTTAGTGTTATCCAATATTTTAATGACTACCTATCTAATTTTTATTCTTTTGGGCCCTACAAGATATTGGGATATAATTTTATTTTAAATATCATTCCGTACGGTTAACATGTACAATGTAATGGCATTTTAATTTTTTGCATGATGTTTCTTTCTGTACTCATTATTTTAAGAAATATTGTTCATACCAGCATTTTATTTTGTTTTAAAGTGTAAATAGACTATAAAAATATATTTTGCCCATAATATGTTGTGTTCTTTTACTTTATTTACTCTAATAATATCTTAAAGATTGTATACTGACGTACCTACGTACATCATCATAGCATGCGAACACCCATTGCTGGACCTAAGCCTCCCCCAGAGATCTCCACAAAAGCCGGTACTGTGCTATCCGAATCCAGCCAGTTGGTAATTGCGACTTTTACCAGGCCTTGTTTGCTTGCGAGGGTTACCCACGCTGCATCTTCGACCGGGCGTATGAGAGGAGGAGAGGTGTCCCGCAGCGGCACAGCTGATCTCCAATCACATTATCCTACCCCTCTGAAATGACGTTACAACATGCATATTGCATAGGCCCTATCTATCTAAACGGACTGAAATGTAAGATTTTGACCGCCTCATTTGGTTCAAGGTGTCCCAACTCCCATTTTAACAGTACCCCCATGGCGAGAATGTCTGAGGCCCGCGCCATACACCCCGTTTTGACCCTTTCCAGTAAAAATAAAAAAGGGGGCGCCAAATTATTTTCTTAATTCCGTCAGCGGGCGCGGTTGCGCTCACATCAGGAGTATTTGTTTTCTATGCTCACATCCTCCGTAGAGTACATAGTGTTCTGTACTAACATCCATAGGTTTTCAGTGTAGCTTCATGCCGTAACCGAATTAGAAATTACCCGTTCTTCTTCATCTTCTTCTTCTTCTTATCGTGTCAATGATAATTAGGTTAAAGTATGTATGTATATAAATATTTATTTTATTATTACTTAAATTTTTCCAGTCCAAAACCGAGCGACGCGGATGGCACTATCCGAGGCCTTAAATAAGTCTTCGAGTGAGCATGAGTTGGGGCAGACCGGGCAGACGAACAAGTGCGCCATGGTCTGCGGCGAGGCCCCACACTCACAGGCGCCTTCCGTGGAGGCGAAGTACCCCCATTACCCGTTATGTGAAGCATATTAATCAGTGGCGTAGCGTGCCCTTCGGGGGCCCCGTATCAATCATTGTGTATGGGCCTCCCTAGGGGGGGGGGGGGGTTCTAACGAGTAACTTAAATCCTAGTCTCAGCTTAAGTCAATAAATGGACAATAGTCTCTAACAGTCAGTTTCGCGAGGCTAAATAGAGCTAGGAATTTTTTAATTTGGCCTTTGGCTTGGCTATATTAATATCTTGTGCGATTATAACATATAACATTGAATGAGCGAGCGCAGCGAGCTCGAAATTTTTGTAATTTATCCATTAAAGCCTAGCGCGATTTAAATAAAAAATTCCGTAAAATCAGCAATATGACGATAGCGCCGGGCTACCCCGAAATTTTTGACGAGAATTTAATAATAAAATCAACTTCGCGAACATTAATGAGCGAGCGTAAGAACTCCAAATTTCTAGATATTTTGGCTATCAAAACGTTCCATTATTAACTTAAAAAACAGACAAATTTAAAGATTGATTGCGTGTGAGCCAAGACGATTATGCGTGTGGGCGTGTGGGCCAAGGTATATTATAAACCAGGTCCATATGACCCGTTTAAGAAAGAACGGAGTAAGGAGGTAAGCCTTTGGTGCTACCGATGGTTCTGAAAGAATGAAATTTTCAATATGAGATCAAAATTGTTACCATTTTTGCCATCTGATAGGCGCACATTTTACCCAAAATTCAATGAAGTAATAAATGAGTGCGCGTGGAGGGCACTACGTTGTCTTGTCTTTTTTTTTCAATAAAAATGATAAATATCTCTTTAACGAAAAGTGAATGAAAACGGATTGTATCACTTTATTTCAATTGTCTTTTTTGCGGAGGGGCCTCCGACCCTGGTCTGAAATTGTATAAAATAATTATTTTTATCGGGAAATAGGGAAAGTTTAACTGAAATTATGGATAACGAGTTTTTGCTTACACACGTTTGGGGGCCCTATGGCCCGGGGGCCCCGTATAATTGATACGGCAGATACGGCGGTAGCTACGCCCCTGATATTAATTTTCGTTAAAAAAGAATGAAATTATATTGAATAGGATTAGACTGCAATCAATGAATGAACGACATCAGAGAGCTTGAATTTTTTGTACAGTGAAAATATGGGGCTTTAAAATTCCATTATAAAGTACAATTCTAGCGTTTTATTCAATTTAATAAGTACTACGTTTCAAAATGAAAGTGCGAAACGGAGTGTTACTTTATCTCCAACTCCCCATTAATTTCGTTCATTTTGATCCAATACTGAATTCGGCGGTACGAATTCTGTGACGTTATTCCACAGGGTGGGATCAAGATGGCGGCGTTCGATTGGAGATGGTCGGTATCACCCCGGGTCTTAACGGAGTGTGTAACGGGGGTCTTATACGTGTGTAGTCTGTGCCTGCTTTGTCAATTTTGACATTTCCATTTTCCATATCTTTATTATTTGTGGTAAAAAAGTGTGTGCGAGCGAGGTTCGGGTGATTTTATTTTACGAAAATCCGACAAAATCTTCGCAAAAATGTGGGCTGGACTAAACCGTGGTATTTTCAAGCGTACATCAACTTTATTCTTGGCTGCGGCTGTTGGCACATTCTTCTTCGAGAGGGCATTTGAGATCTCCACCGTCGCAATCTTCGAGAGCATAAATAAAGGCGTAAGTATTTTGTTATGTAATTAATATTTCTACTTTCGTATTTTACTAGTAAAAATTGACCTGTGGTGTTCGGAAGAGTAGAGTATAAGGCCAAGCATCCTATTCGTTTATGGGTGTCGTAGAAGGCGACTGATGTGATAAGAGGCGGACAAGCTATAGCACCTCTGTTGCAAAATGGGCTGCAGCGTTTTCTATTGATTTCCAAACCTCCTGCGAAGCGAGAAAATTATGGCTTTGTCCACTCCAGTGGACTGTTGAGATTATGTTTTAAGTTACCTTTCTCAGTATCATTTCAGGAATAGAAAATGTTACAGCTCCTATTAAAATTAACCTAAGTATTGGATATTGCTGAGACTTTAATTTTTACTAAAATATTAATGCACATAAATATTACAAATTCTTTCCTGATGGAGAGATTTTTATACCCATAGTTTATTTTGACTAATTTTTTTTCTGCTTTTCAGAAATTATGGAAAGATGTAAAAGACAAAGTGTCGGGTGGTGCTGGGGGAGAAGAATAAGTTCTACACAGTCGATATTATTAAATTTATTAGATTAAAATTCGTTATGTGATTAAATTATTCTTAATTATATATATTTGTGGTTTATTTACATAGAAAATAAGAACACATTCCATGAATGTATTGGGCAATCGTTTCTTTATATCATCAGGTCAATTTGACACCCAAGTTTTATAATATTCATGTAAAGTCTTTTCAATATACATAATGTCTTCAGAAACTGACATCAATAAACCAAGCCGGAATCTTTACCAAAAATAAATGTTCTTGTTGGGAAAATCCAAATAGTTAATAATTATCTTTTTAAATGTGAATGAACTTGATTTTAAAAAGGATCATTTTGTTGTATGGGGCAAACCAACAATCCATATAAGTTGTTTGGATCAAAGAAAAATAGCAACTGATTCCCTTTATATTCACACAGATAAACACTTTGTTGATGGATCACATGTCAATCTCAGAAAGGACATTATTTTATTTTAAGAAGTATTATTTTCACAATTATTTAAATGCGTTGACTGATTAACTTATTTACAATTTATACCTTACATACTACTAATACAATATTTACAAAATTCAATAATGGTTAGAATATTAAATTATTATCTCTCAACCTTTAACCAAATATAACTATCAAAACAAAAAATGTTAACATAATAAGCTAATGTATAGTCATCTACAGGGTAACTTGACCCCCTCCCCCTTACATGGGGCTATAGTGTATTTTTAAATTAGAGACAGAAAATGGTAATATTGTTAGTTTTGCGTAACAACCATAGTAAAAAAATATAGTATTATTAACCCATGGTGATAAATATAATTGTCATTTTACTGACTTGAATCAAAAGCAAAGTACAGTAATAATAACATTGAGGAGTCCGGTCACTTTGCGGGTGACTGTACATAGTTGGTTGCATAATAATTATCATACATAAGCCTTCAAGTTAATAGATAGACCTTTTCACTAGGCCTATTTCATGATACCTAATACCATCTGACCGAATGTCAGGCAGTGAAAATCCTCATATTTCATTTTAAAATGTTGAGTAACCCTTACACATGATTGCCATAATTAAAAATGCCTAATTGGACAGTTTAGACAGTAAATAGTTTTTTTTTTTTTATGTCATATGGTAGGCAAACAGGCAAGCGGGCCACCTGATGGAAAGTGGTCACCACTGCCTATAGACATTAGCAACACCAAGAGTATCGCTAATGCGTTGCCCACCTCTATAACACGTTGCTCTGGCAGCAAAAAGCAAATGCCACTCCACTGCCAAAGCCACGGTTCCCCAAATCCCCACCCCATGGAGCACTGGAAACCTTACTCACCGGCAGAAACACAATACTATTTAAAAGAGTATTATTTAGCTGCGATATTCTGTAAGGTGTATATTTAATTACCAGCAAACCCCCTCGACTGCGACAAACATTTTAAAATGAGATGATATTAAAATTAAGAAACATAAAATTAGGTTTTCTTAGGGTTTCAAGTTTCCTGTTCAATAAGTATTCCAAGGTTAAGCCTAACAATCATAAGTCCAGTCGTCCATTAGACCAATTAGCCATTAGGTATTTCATTAGGTAATTTTAAACTTGGCCTACTTAATGCAAAGCAAGCATTGAAATTAGGTCCTATGATAATAGGTGAATCGACTCTAGGGCTTATGATATGCAACCATCTATCAATATATCTTTGGTACATTTAATAGAGATTTCAGAATTCTATTTTAGATACGAACTATAGAATTCTATTTTAGTGTTTGGCTGCCGATACCCATTCTAGTGCGCCATCCAGTTTCATTCTAATATTGCCATTGAAAAGTGACCTTTACGTATATCTGTTATAAGAGACAATATACAGTGCGACAAAGATCATTAATGAACGTTTCGGCGTGTCGAATAACGGCGGTACGTTAGTTCTTTTTTACGCCACCTTTAACGAACGCATGATCTGTCGCATTGTATAATCCGTGTGCAGTCAGAATTTGATGGATCCTTGTCGAAGCAATTCAATTTACTTTGACAAGGTTCTGTTCCTTTCGAATTACGCACTTTTATCAGCCTTTTATACAAATAGCATCACATAGTCATTCAAATCTGGATAAATTATTGGCTCCGATTAGAATCACAAGTATTTCATCTACAACCAAGGTCCTTGACCTTTGTGCTTCAACACACTCCATCTAATGTTAGTCCCGTGCCACGCTTACAGTCCGACAATCAGCTGTTCTGTCAGCTGACCTTACGACTTCCCGCATCGATGGCGACCGTAGTCGGGATCATCTGTCAGTGTGTCTGCGGATGAGGATGATGGCAGGGAGCGTGGTTGGAGTGGCAACGGCGAGTCGGTCTGTCGATCTTCGGCCAAGGCCTCTATGATGTCTACTAGGAGAGGCTGCGGCAGGTGTTTTATGGCGTCTTGTTTCGCCACCTAGATGGGACAGTGTGATGTGTTAACATTATTACTTAATAGTTGAACACTAACCGATGCTCTTACGGTGAGGGAAAGCATCGTGATGAAACCTGTACATTCAGGTGACTGAATGTGTAACCGTGATCCAATCTGCACGGCTAGCACAAATGTGCTCTCGTGCGCGATAAGCGAGAAAAGGCGCGACATAGATACTGCTATTCCTTTCATATTAGTATTGAGAGAATAAAACAAACGCTCTCTCATGACGCTAGCTGTGTCGCGGGCACATTTGTATAAACATGGTCACGGAAGTCGGATGGCAGTAGCTCCACTGTAATTACCTGATCTTCCAAATCATGGATCAAAGTCAAGGCAGCCTAACCCTCGCGCTCGAGAGCACAACCGGGACAGTAACGCCAAGACGACCACTGAAATTGGCAGTTTTTTGCTCACTAGTTGGCGCCACAGTCGAGTGAGGTCTTGTCATTGTCAAAACACAACTGTCAGCTATGAGTGTTGATTCTGGCCAACATTACGACAGTCGGCTGCAGAGAGAATTGATCCCCTACTGTACCTTTAATATTAGAGGTATAATAACCATTCACTTTGCAGCTAACTGTACTTTGACAACAGGGCTTCACTTTGTAGTTGCGCCAACTAGTGGAAAATTACAGTTCTATCGCTTTAGCACGTCATGCGCCAGATTATGGCGAAACCCACCACAGATGCGGAGAGGGATCAAGTCCAGCAGTGGACTGTTAAGGGCTGTTGATCTGTACGTGCTTACCACAGGGAAGTGATGCACGATCATCTTGAGGGCGTATTCCTTGATGTCAGCGGTGCGCATCCGGTCGGCCGCTTGTAATATCGCCAAAACGTTCTCTGGCGACACGTTGCTTTGCAGATTGTGCTTGCAGAACACTTGGAGACGGTTGTTTGTGAACCCTGTTGGTGAGCGGTGTTGTGGTGGTTAATTTTATGAGCATTCTTGATTTTATGGTAATTCTGTATATAATTCATTTTTGTCTGTCATTTTCGATTCTAATATTATAGTGGAACCGGCGCGACTTTGTTCGTGTACATCTACTTTACCCCCATCCCTTCCTTTTGAATAATTCTAGTTATTGTTGAAACCTGCATTAAAATCGGTTGCATAGTTAAAAAAAGATCTAAGCGTACATTGATACATAGGGGCCGGGAAACGACATTGTTTTATAATATGTATAGATGATGCAAAGGTTAGTCAATTATGAAACTATTTCACAAGACATTACGAACATTATAATTTTACTTATTATTTGTTATTATAGCGTCCATTGACTCGCATATTTTGCTTTTACAGTTGAAAAGATGCAGGCCTGTGACATACGACAGACAGACAGCTACATGAAAGACAACCATAGGGCTAAAAACACTAAAAATAGTAGTAGTAGTAGTTCTCACCATAGTATATGGGCGCTTGGAACAGGTAGAGAGCGTCATCTGTTGGCATGTTGGTGTCACCGTAGTATATGTACCGCAGGAGGGAGTCGAAAGCCTCCTCCGAGGGCACCGTGTCGCAGATCTGGATCTGTTTAGGGGATACATACAGGACATTACAGGTGTTATTGTATTTTTTATATCACTAAAGTGGAGAACAAGCGTATGGCCTGTGGTAAGCAGGAACCTGTAGTCTAAGGACGTTTTTAATACAAGGTTTTTTTTATAAATGAGGTAATATTACCGAAGTTAACTGGCTCGAAGGACTGAAGTTGACAGGCTCGGAGGACCCAAAATCTGACTGGCTCGAAGGACCCAAAATCTGACTTGCTCGAAGGACTCCAATCTGACTGGCTTGAAGGATCCAAAATCTGGCTGGTTCGAAAGACCCAAAATCTGACTGGCTCGAACGACCCCAAATGCAACTGACGGTTGGTCGGCTCCAGCCAAAACGTAGCCTCTGTTAGGACACTAGCCTTTAAGTCACAAGTGTTTTGCTTAGTTTAAGGGTTAGGGCCTCATTGTATAGAGCAAACCATATTGAATAAAGAACATTATTTATTTTATTATTTATTTGTTACTATTTCAACACTTTCGCTGCGGCCGACGCAACAATTGCGTCCGCAATCTGCACACGACGCACCTGGCCGCTCCGTTTAATACGCGCGCCTCTAGCACTGCTGTAGCATCTCTAGTGGGGGGGAAGTGTTAATGCTCACATTGACGATATTATCCTCTGGCGAGAACGACCGGAACATGGCCTCGAAGTACGCAGCCCGGGCGGCCAACACGGACCGGTGTCCGGGCCGCGAGGCGCCGCCCACGCGGAACTTCACATCCGCCAGCTCCGCGCCGCCGCCCGACACGAACACGCACATGTCTTGCTCGAGAGTCGTGCCTGGGGAGATACAGTGTGAGAGGGATGTGTAGGTGAGAGGGTTGAATGTCGCTTGTTCGTTTTAGGTGCTCTCGTAAATGGCAACGGTCGTACGATCATGGTCGTGCGACGGGCGGTTTTGAGGTCTCCTATTGGTCGGGCGACGTCCGCCGTACGATTGTGGTCGCACGACCGTTGTCAATTAGGACAGCGCTTTAGGTTCAGATCGGAAGTTTTGGGTAACAAATATTGCAATACAATGTGATGGTTTCAGTAAAAAACAAAAAAAACAGTAAGATCGATAATATCTTGGTCGTCTTGAGCACATATGCACGTATGAAGCTTGCATGCATCCATATAACCGGGAGTTTAAGTTTCATTGGGAAAGCAAGGTATCCTCAAGTGCTTGATGGTGATAGTGGCTGCTAACGCTGCCGGCCCCCCCACCTAACTTCGATCTCGTCCTCGGGGGCGTCACGGTGGTGCGGCGCGTGCGGCTGCGGCGGCCCCCCGCCTACCTTCGATCTCGTCCTCGGGGGCGTCACGGTGGTGCGGCGCGTGCGGCTGCGGCGGCCCCCCGCCTACCTTCGATCTCGTCCTCGGGGGCGTCACGGTGGTGCGGCGCGTGCGGCTGCGGCGGCCCCCCGCCTACCTTCGATCTCGTCCTCGGGGGCGTCACGGTGGTGCGGCGCGTGCGGCTGCGGCGGCCGCGCGGCCGGCTGCGAGCGCCGCCGGACCACCTCCACCATCAGGGATTGCTCCAGCCGCTCGAACTCCGACGACATCACGATCGTCGTGAAGTTGTAGTCCTTCACCACGAACCTGGGGGGGAGGTGGTTGGGTAATTACATGGTTTTGTACACGGTAAAGCGAACGGGCATATATTACAATGAGAGAGAGAGATTTCGAAATAAAATTCGGAATTATGTGTTGGTAACGTTCTGGAGTTAATAAACAAATGATTTATGTGGAAGGAGCGAAGACAGTTATCTCCATCTTACCGCACCCGCCTGAGACAGCAACCTCCACCCGCCGCACCCACCTGAGACAGTACTCCTTGATGGCGTGCAGCGCGGCGTGGTGCGCGTGCGCGAGCGCGCACAGCACGTTCCCCGCGCCCAGGTTGGCGCGCAGGAACCGCGCGCACAGCCCGCGAGCCGCACCCACCTGAGACAGTACTCCTTGATGGCGTGCAGCGCGGCGTGGTGCGCGTGCGCGAGCGCGCACAGCACGTTCCCCGCGCCCAGGTTGGCGCGCAGGAACCGCGCGCACAGCCCGCGCAGCCGCGGCACGGCCAGCCGCAGCGCCAGCCGCAGCACCTCCATCACCAGCAGGATCGTCGCCGGGGACGCCGGGTCCTCGTCTGGGATCACAACCATACATGACATACACACTCACGCCTGTATGCAATAGGGGTAGGCTGAGACTATCGAGTGCGACAAGCTACGATCCAGACACATCTCTTTTGCCACCACATTCATTTAATCGTATTTAAGTATATATGACAACAACATTTATTGACCAAATGTGTATTAGGGAACGTACCCACACTACGTGACCTGTTTTTTGAGATTTTTTGACCCCTCCCTCCCTCCCTTACGTAGTATTGACAAGTATGATTTTTAATTATTTCGCAGGCAGAAAGTGTAAGAAATAAAAATAATTTGACTCATATTGGTTTGCCACCAGCTGTGAGTTTAAGAAGCACTAAACACTGCGCGCCATATTCGAATATAGGTCAAAAATGCGCAAAATTTCTTGCTGGGGAGATTTAAAAACTGGGATGATAATTGAATGAATGAGCAAGCGGAGCGAGCTCGCAATTTGGACATTTTTGGTCTTAGAAGCAATGGGTGATGATCACAAAAGTAATATAAGGAAATCAATGAATGACAGACCGCAACGAGCTAGGTGAATGATAAGAAAAGTATCTGAAACCCAATTTTTGACATTTTGGGTCACATAACTTGGTGTTATCATTGAATGAATGAGCGAGTGAGCTCGAATTTCTTGACATTGTAGGTTATAAAAGCCTGAGGTAATCATAGTATGAAAGAGCGAGCTCAAAATTTTAGACAATTTGGGTCTTAACAACAAGGGGTGATCTTTACAAAAGTAACTTAGGGAAATCAATGAATGAGCGACCGCAACGAGCTTAGTGAAAAATGAGCGAGCAAAACGAGCTCGAAATCTTTGATATTTTGGGTCTTAAAATCTGGGGTGACAATTGTATGAATGAGCGGGCGGAGCGAGCTAGAAATTTTTGACATTTAGGTAGGCGCTGTGATGATGTGTGATGCTCATCGTAATAAAAGACAATAAAAGTAATGTCCATTATTGAATGATCAATTAAAGCGCTCACGAAACTTTTAAAGTTATGGTTCTTAAAAGCTGGGGTAATTGTTTAAATGAATTTTAGGTTTCGAAAACGATTCGCGAATAGTATGAAAAAACTGAAGCCAATGAATGAGCCGAAAGTCCAGGCCGATAATTTTTTTTTGTGTGGATTACCGATCGTGGCAAGTTATGCATGGGCAGACCAACATTTTGTGGGTCTACAAAACCTTTACTATCGCTATAATGTAGCACATTTCTTGTACTCGATGATGTTGGATAACCTACGGTGCCCTCACAGTCTATAAACCAGTAAGATGGTGGTCGGGCAGCCGAAGCCCTCGTCTGTTTGCACGTCCGACTACCTAACCTAACCTACCCGGTGTTAATGGTCTACTATCTTCAGTCGTCGACGTCTGGGTGAGCAGGTTGATGGCAATGAAGAGTTTTCCAGTAGGTATTGATAGTTGGTTTCAAAAAGCATAAATAGATGGCGCTCCTACAATTTTGGTAATCTTTTTTTAATCTGCATGATGGTGGCAGTGATTTCATGCAGCCAACTAACACTAAACTTAAAAATAAAATGTTTATTAATATAAACATAACTGTTAAAGGTTGAACGAAATTTAAAAAGAAAAATTTATAGATGTTGGCACTATGTTTCATTATTATTACGACCTCTAAAATTGTTGAAAACTATTGACAAATACAATATTATCCAATACCCAAATACAATAATATCCGTACCCAGTGTTTATATCCTGTTTGCTAAGAACCTATTTCAAGCTACTATCAATTACCAAAATTGTCGGGGCACCATCTAGTGAGTGGTTAGGAATGCTTTAGATACCTATCGGAAAACTGCTAATTATAGTAGACTTTAGATTTTAACGAATGCGTCAAATAAATAAAGAATTACAAAGTTCCAAATCGAGGCTTTGAAAAAAAAAACAGGGTAGTTGAAAGATAATGATTTTAAATATTTGAATTTGATTCGGTTTTACAATTTGATAGGCAAAGGAAGTTAAAATGTACAGCCAATAATTGTATACGAATAAAATATAAAAATATGAAATTAAAAATGGGAATTAATAACAAATATTTATGGTTTTATGAAATCGCATATAAATACGTACAGGGGATTCACCATTTAACTTTTTGTAATAGCTTTTGCGATACCTTTGTGACTTCAGCTCGCTCTCTCATTTGCGGAACCTTCGTGAGCGAGTGAGATGAATCATGAAAGCTATTGCTATTCTAGTTAGCCGGACCCACCCCAGGCCAGGTCTATCACTTTTATTAGCCTTATTGTACAAAAAAGCGCAAATTACACTACCTAATGCCGACAAAAACTGAATGTTGTCAATTAAAATAAAGACTGTAATAGTTTACATTAAGACTCACGCTCAATTCTTGTCTTATTCTATTGAAATACACTCTACTATAAACTTCAGACCAACGAATAATCATCATATACCTGATGTAGTCTCTGCCTTGCGTATTCACATGCACGTAGACCTAATGTTTCCCACTCACCTTTCTCAGTTGGATCGATCCTGTCCGTGTAGATATAGTTGAGCACCATCCGGAAGGCGTCTGGCGTGGCCTCGGGCAGTTGCACTACTAGCTCCGGCCCGTTGGCTTGCTTGCCCGCCTCGGCTATGCGGCTGTCTAGCTCCTCACGGGCTTCCCTGGGGAGACCAGGTTCATCATAATTGTCAACATATACGTATCAGGCGAGAGCCCATTGCTGAGATCCCCCAGAGATCTTCACAAATGCCAGGCCTGTGCCATCTGCACCTAGCTGGTAGCCGAAATATTTTATTTAGGACCAGGTCCAGGACATCTGCATCCTAATGGGAACCATTTTACCTCTATGTAATAGTGCAAAGGAAAAACTTCGGAACTTGAGCTCCCTCATCCACCATCACCATGCGGGCAGCCTCAATGAAGGATCAATGGTCAAATTGGTGAGTCGCCAGCTATTAGCTACAGATACGGCTAAGGCCATATTCTATGTATAAGGATAAGGATCAAGAGTTAAAGTGGTGAGTCGGTGTTGTGCTGTTTGGTCAGGATCTGCAGCACCGACCTAAAAAGACAATAAGACTCTACAAGGAACTGTATACTACGATTGTGTGGTTTAAGAAAGCAACTGAAACTTAATAGTGATAATCAAAATAATGTTGAATACAGTTGCTTGTAATTGGTGCAATGATTGTTTCCGCGATTTAAAAATCCACCAGATGACGCCACTGAGTAGTAGGGTCCGTTGTTAAAATACTGCCGTGCTATTGGACAGAAAGAACTGATGTAAAATGACGGATCGATTCCAGACAATCATCATATTAGCGGAAAGACGCCTACTGCTGGGCATAGGTCTCCCTCAGAGATCTCCACAAAGGCTGGATCCATGCCTTCCGCATCCAGCTGGTACCTGCGATCTTCACCAGGTCGTCAGCCCATATTGTGGGAGGCCTACTGACACTGTGTCTTCTGCTATGTGGTCGCCTCATTTGTCTAACAGTGAGTGGCCACGTCTCTGCTCCGTAGGTCATCACTGGTAACACACATTAGTCAAAGACCTTCGTCTTGAGACACTAATGGCAGGGCTTCATTTTGACGTTAGAGCTCATGTCTCAGCAGCGTCATCTGCAAATACGAAAACCTTCATTCGGCAATAGAGTGCCAACCTAACAGGTTGTATACTCACTTGATCTTAGCACGTAGATACTGCGAGCGAGCAGCCAACATCGCCTGGTGGGCCAATATGGCGGTCTTCCCCTCGCCCACTATGAGCGTGACGTCGCAGAACTGCTGCGACTTCAGAATCCGGCCGAAGTCGTCCGTGAGTGTGCACCGGGGGTAGTTCGATAACTGTAAATAAATAATAAATAAATAAATAATTTATTCAAGAAACTCAAGTCTAAAATTACACCGTTAAATTTAAAACCTACTTATGTTAAAATTTGAGTAGAACAATTTCAATTTATTTATTACCCTAGTTATTTAAGCTAAGTAAATTAAGTAGATATATGCTATATTTTTCATTAACTAGATGTCTAAACAAAGTAAGTAGTTTACCTGTGTCTTAGGCATCGATGTTAGTTGGTTAATTTAATGTAGGTTAGTGCTTATGATTGTATTTTGTAACACTTGCCAGCCAGCCACCAGCCAGCCACTTGAGTGCCTACCCAAGCCAATGCCAGCCATGTGGGATGCCAGCCAATCATGGGATGCCACCCATACCCACGCCAAAGCCAAAGCCAAAGCCAAAGCCAATGCCGAGCTGCCACATAGTGACGCCACGCCACAGGATTCTCCTAGAGCCGCGCATAAATAGCTGTGGAACTCATTTTTTACCCTCAGTTCCACCCTGCGCCCATCGGGATAACTTGTGCCAAATAGTTAATCTTAAAGACGGACTTCCACCTTATAAAAAGTGCCATATTAGTAATAGATTTATTGTAGACGGACTTATACCTCAGTTATAGAACAGTTCCAATATTAGTTATAGTTTTATTCTAAAGACAAACTTGTACATTAGTGATAAAAAGTGCCAGATTAGTTGTAATTTAGCATAAAGACGGACTCTTATCATAACAATTACAATCCTGTGTGCGTGTGTCAGCGTGTGTTAAGAAATATAAACAGTCTCGCCTAATAAAGTGCTTTTATTTGCCCCTTTCTGTTTCAATTTATTAATAAAACAATAAAAGTATTGGTTATATTTTGTACAGAAAGTAGTTAGTAATTGATATAATTTAAAATATATTTTTTTTGTTACATTCTAAACTGAGCGACCACTTCGAGAAGATTTCCGTTTCCTCGTACGATTTACCTTTCAACCAGTTTGTAAGAGTAACCTTACAACTATAGGAATTCATGGGCTGAATGCATAGGGTACGATTTAGTTTATTATATAGATAAGTACCAAGGAAACAGACAAATCAATGGTAATGTTGTGTGCGGAATAGTTCATTGCTGCACACAATATCCATTTGTCTATGGCTGGTCTGGGTATTGGGATTTAGAGGCACTAGGGAGTGTTTTTCATGATAGTATGCAGAATGAATAATTGACGGACTGATAAAACATCACATTCAGTAAGTAATTGAGTCGTCGGGTAGCGGAAGGGACGGAAGGATGTCACTTTTAGAATAGCTCTCTGTGCTTAATCTAAGTCAAACATACTCGTTTTATGAGTGCCACCCCATGATGTATTGCAGTAGGTTAGTAAGGACTGGCATAATGCAAGATATACGGCTTTTCGTAAATTTTTGCTTGCTGCGTGACTAACATTTTTAAACACGTATATTAGTTTCCTCATTCTTGTAGTCAGCACGTCAATATGCAGCTTAAAATTTAAATGCTGGTCAATAATGATCTCTAAGTATTTCATTAACTTGGTAGAACCAAGTTTGGGACATCCACAGACATTACCTAAGTTTAGGAGGTCGTTTGGGGCGCAGGAATGAGCTATTATTGAATACATATTAAGAGGAGGTTGAGTGATAGAACTTTAAGAGAAAGTCATGTACTGCGTTTTGTCTGTGTTTAAAGTAAGCGCATTTTTATTAATATATTGTGTTACTGAGAGGAAACCTGCTTGCGCCAGCCTGAACACTTCACCCCAGCTATCCGCACTAAAGAGCAAGGCTGTGTCGTCTGCGTAAGTAATGATTCTACCATTATCGAGAGGGATAGTACATAGGTCATTAATGTACATCAGAAAGAGAATTGGGCCTAAAATAGATCCTTGAGGAATGCCGTATTCAATAGGGAGTTCGTTGCTAATGATATTGTCAAAACAAACGCGTTGTGTCTTGTCAGAGACGTAGTTTTCTATGAGGCGAAGGGGGAGGCCTCGTATACCTAGTGTATATAGTTTATCCAGAAGTATAGGGATAGTCACTGTATCGAAGGCTTTGGTGAGGTCAATAAATACGGCTAAGCACTTTTTGTGTCAGTCGAGTAGTCTGACAAGATAATCAGTTAGGTTATCTACTGCATCGCTAGTGGATCGTCCAAATCTAAGGCCATACTGTGTCGGTGCTAAAATTGTATTACTTTCCAGGTACCCTAAAAGCCTTTTATATACAATTCTTTCTAAAATTTTGGGTAAAGAGGGAAGTAAGGTAATCGGTCGGTAGTTGTTGACACAATATTTATCGCCATTTTTGTAAATGGGATTAATGACGGCCTTTTTTAATACTTTAGTAAATATTATTGTAATGTGAATGGTGAGGGATGGATGGGACAAGTTGATTAGTATCGTGATATAAATGTTTTTTTTTTGTACTATTCAGTGACAAACGAGCAGACAGCCCATCTGATGGTAAGTGGTATCTGTCGCTCATAACATATAATATACAGGGTGTTTCATAATACATGTATAAAGCCGAAAGGGTGTTAAAGTATAGCTTGCAAAGAGTACACTGGCGACTTCATATTATCCAGACATTGAATTTTAATTTTTATAAAAAATCTTCGTTTTTAAAGAAAAATAACCATATCGACTACGTTGATGCGCAGCTCTATTTCAAGTTGATGATCCTAGAAGGAGAAGTTCAATAACCGCGTGCGACCCCTATGAAAAAAGCGTGGCGGTAACATCAAACGGATAGAAGCAATCGACCAAACGCAGCTTGGGCGGATAACGGAGGCCAACGAACAAACGTGCGATTACGAGCCCGAATAGGTTCCCAAAACTCCCAAAGATCGTTTGCTTGACCACGAAATGCAATTACCTATTGGACCTTAGAAATCCAAATCGGCCGACAACGCTTCGTTGGCGTAAGTTGAGTGTGTACACACCATAAAGAAGAGTTTAATAACCTCGCGCCATTCATAACAAAACAAACGAACATCCTACATCTTGCTACCAGGCTCCGATTTAAATGTTACCTACTTATCTCCATGAATAATCTCTACCAAATTAACTAGGAACTTACCTACACTAATTATTTTCAATAGGTAGGTAGGTATGCTTAAATAGTCGGAGCGTCGTCGGTGGCCTAAGGTTACGGTATCCGAGTCGTACGCGAGAGGTACCGGGTTCGACACCCGCTGCCGCCACGTACCAGTGACCTTTTCTGACGGAAAACATCGTGATGAAACCTGCACATTTAGGCGACTGAATGTCTAACCATGATTTTAATCTGGTCAGGTAATCAGGTTCCCCTGGTAGCAGGGTCAGGCAGGATTCAGGACTGTCAGACGTAATGACCAGAAATGCGAAATCCTGGATCATGGTCAAGGCGGACCCCAGGCCCTCGTGCGCGAGAGCAAAACCAGGTCATTAACACCGAGATGATTTCTACTAGGTAGGTACCTAACAGAACAAACCACCCCAGCACAACAAAAGTAAAATAAGAATTAAAATCATAATACTTAGGTACTTATTAACTAAAGGCCTAAAAACAGTATCTAAGTAGGTTAGGTAGGCCTACGTAAATAAAAAACAAAACATGTTAATCAGTCTGGAAGACAGCCGGACCCGCGGTGTGGACTGCCGCAGGTACTTAAACTAAATAAAAATAAACATAGTCAGCTACGTACTAAAGTAGATATCTACTACACTAAAACGGGATTCGTTCAATTGACAAAATGGCTCTACACAGATAGGTAAGTACTAGGTACCTACTAACACGGTTCCCTCATCTAAGTACCTACGTACCTAGGGAACCACTTATGAATCTAGTTTTGGTGAAACACATTACAGACAGGTTCCACTAAATACCTACATGTTTTTATGAAAAGATAAAAGCGTTGTCTTTTCTACCTATTTCCCGTCGGAAAAGAACCGAGCGCGGCGGTTGCGCTTCTAACGTCACTATTTGGTGGTAGGTAGCGTCTCCTAGTCTAGCTAGCACCTAGACCTTTAAAGCATGTAGGTACGTACCTTTTAAACGATATTTTATGGAAACAAACAGTGTCAGGTGCCAGCGCAGTTAACCACACTTTCTTGCTTTCTTGTGGCTCGATGACCGATAGGTAAATACACTCATACACACAGATACACAACACTACAGCATGCACTGGTTGCTATGCAATACGTAAGTAGGTAGGTAACATGGTCTTTGGCCTACTGCTTGGTTGCACTCATGCACAGAATAATGATTATCACAATACTTAAACTGTTGAACATTGTACACAAACAAGACTACGTTAATATTGGTACCTGAAGCAATAAATCATTCATTCATTCATATCGTTTACAGTCTTATCACAGTTATTTTCACAGTACTTAGGTATCCTATACATACAACGCAACAAACAATCACACCGATCACGCGAAAAGCTAAAAACCGAATAAACGAACACGACTCGAAAATAGGTAACACAAGAAGCCACGCTGTCGGCGTCAGCGGTTCAATCAAACGACACACCCAAGTGCAGCATGCACACTGCCAAAACTCCGGCGTGTCGACACATGTTCGGCGCGGCGCACGGGGCGGCGGGTGGCGGGAGGCGAGGCGGGAGGCGTGGCAGCAGGCAGCGCTTTAGGCAGCTTTGCCAGATCGTACCTTTTAGTACGATTTACGTACTATTTGGCCGACTGTCGTACCTTAAGCGTACTTTGCTCCACATCGTACTATTTAGTACGTTTTTACAAAATGCTGAATTTAGCTGAGGGGGGTAGTCACTTCACCTTTCAAATTCACAATTTCACCAAAAATAATGGGAAGGAAGGGTTGATTTTGCCACCGGCAACAAAATAACGTCATTAATTGACTAAAAATCATCCCCCCCCCCCAAGGTCGATAAAATATAGAAGATAATAAGAAGAAATCGTAACTTTTTAGCCATTTTCGTACTATTTTAAGAGCCCAGACGTACTTTTTTGGAAACTACTGCTGGTAACACTGGCTTTAGGGATCCGCGTGTTAGGGGTCGTACTTATTTCGCCTCTTATGTTCTCCTGTTCTCTTTATTAAATAAACACAATCAACATTACGGTGCATCTAGCACCGTAATGTTGATTGTGTTTATTTAATAAAGTGAGGCTCAAACAAGTCCAACAGTGGACTAATAATAATCCTTATGATGTCGGTGATGGAATACATTTGCTTACCACTATTTTATCGGGTAATTTGTACAGACAGTAATTACTAAAATTGTGTTTGAGTCCGTGTTTCACCTAGGTGACCTAGGTTCAGTGGCGTTGCTTGCCTTCCAGGGGCCCCGTATCAATAGCTGTCTGGGGCCCCATAGTTAGTACCCCCAACTACAAGGGATCATCATCATCATCATCACAGCCCATAACAGTCCACTACAGGACTTTGGGCCTCTCCCGCAAAAGGGGAGGTTATTGCCATAATCTCCACGCTTGGCAGGCGGGTTGGAGATCGCAGTGTTGCAAACATAACAATGAAAAACGCTGCTGCCCATTTTCCAGTTTATGGAGACTAGATATTTTGCCTCTAAACGTTATTCGCCTTGTACGACACCCACGAGTGTAAGGGGTTGGTGCTATTCTACTCTACCGGTTACCACACGGCTACAAGGGATGCTAATGAGTAACTTAAATCCAAGCCATTCGCGTGTTAAGGCGGTACGATTTTCATACAATTTTTATGTAACGTTTTTGTGCAATTGGCTGTTAGAAAATATGTTCAATTGTGCGCGAAATAGATTTCTACATGTTAATAATGTAAAACAAAGCAATGAAAAAGAAAAATAATTAAATCACAAAACAACGCTATCAAGCGGCGATTTGTGCTTTTTTCGATTTAACTGCTTTTGAAAAGAAAACCACTTTGCGCACCATTGAATACATTTACTAAGAGTAGAAATCATAATACAATCACTAAACACTCAAACAAATGAAAGAATATCGAGAGAAATTTAGTATGGGCGTTGAATCACCTTAATAGTAAGAATAACATATGTATGAAAGAAAGTTCCACACCGCGTCTGTCTGCCTGTTCGCGATAAACTCAAAAACTACTGAACGGATTTTCATACGGTTTTCACCAATTGACAAAGTGGAATTACTTTGTCTATTGAGGAAGATTTAGGTGTATAATTTGTTAATGTTTTATGTTGGTAGTTTGTATGACAAGAATCTCCTTAAAGGCCGGGGTGGACATCGGAATTTTTGTAAATTGGCCCTTGACTTTGGTATATTAAAACCTTGCATGATAAATATAAAAATGTCATAATTTGTTGAATAAGCGAGCGTAGCGAGCTCGATAGTTTTACAAACTACCCCTTCAGAATACTTGCGCGAATAACATAAAATCAGTAAATGGACGATACGACATACGACGACATACGATGTAGACATTTCTGACATCTGGTTTATAATAAAATTAACTTCGCAAACAATTAATTAATGAGCGTGCGAGCTCTATTTCTGACATTTTGGCTATAAAGTTTTCACGATTAACTTAAAAACTGTCAAATTCGAAAATCGTGTGGGCCAAAACGATTTTATTATGAGCCAGGTCCATCTGACCCGTTGAGCAATGAACAGTGTAAGGAGTTTTTTAAATCTTATGATCTCACCGATAGTGCTGAATATGTTGTACATGAGATCAAGATTTTTCTCATTTTTGCTATAGGTGCATTTTTACACAATTTCAATGAAGTAATGAGTGAGTGTGCGTGAGGGGCTCTAAGTTGCTTTTTTTTATTAAAAATGTTAATTATCTCTAAGCGAAAGGGGATCGAAAACGGATTGTATCACTTGATTTCATTTGCATCTTTGGCGGAGGGGGCCCCGACCCTGGTCTGAAAATCACTAAATAATTTTTTTTCCGGGAAATAGTGTTTAACTGAAATTGAGGATAACAGTACGTATTTTTGCTTACAAACGATTTGGGATCCCGTATCATTGATACGGCTGATACGGCGGTTGTTGCGCCCCTGCCTAGGTTCCCAACTGGGTGAAGCATGGGATATTTACAGGTATAGCTCCGTCAACTAAGATTCATTTAGTTAATTTTTGTTGATGAGAAATATTCGTGAAATCGTACGGATTTTAACATAACAGTCCTCTGAGAGTTTAAGCCTTCCCCACATTAGTGGAGGGTTCTGTCTTAAACTCCACTCTCTACTGTCTTTGTTTTATTTATGTTTCATTCATTACACTAAGGTATTTTATTTGTTTTATTTAATACAAAAATATGTGTGTGTAGTTACTGAAAAATCTCATAGCAGATAGGTACGATTACCTTTGCGACACTGAAACATGACTGACAGGCATGACATGAGAAAGAAAACTTATAAAGACAAATATGCTACATTAATTAGAGTTTGCTACATTAATATGCCACAGTAATTTGAATTAGACTACTTTGCTATTAGTTAGGTGGTGGTGCACTTTCGAAAAAACTATGAAGGAACCTATTAAATTAAAATTACAATATTTTTTTGTACAGAACCCTCAAACCAAAAAATACAAAACGGCTAATTTAGATCTCCTTAATATCCCATTGCGCCTAGTACTATGAACTTGAGTGACCTTTTACAACTGATTTCTAGAGATGCGGTCTTTCGTTTTCAAAATGTCGATTATCGACATTGAAAAGGTAAAAGTTCGATAGTCATTTTCTCGCTTACTATTCCACGCACGAGAAAATAATTGTACCTATCGTTTTAATACGTTTAGCACTCCATCCAGTTCACGGCTTTATACATGTATTATGAAACACCCTGTATAATTAAATTTTTACTGAATACCGAAAATCCCAGTTGTTGTAAAATGAATACCGGTATTTTGAAGGCGTATTTTTGGTCCAGGAGCCAAGCCAGGAGTGGTTGGTATTTTCGGTATCCGGAATTCCGGTTTGTGACTCCTAGTTGTTTCCAATAGCAGGACAGTATTTTTTAATCATCATAATCATATCAGCCGAGTAACGCCTACTGCTGCGCATAGGCCTCCCCCAGAGATCTCCAAAAAGACCGGTCCTGTGCCTTCCACAAGTCGGCGGTCCACCGGTATTTTTGAATTCGGACCTTATTTCTCAGTACCTATCACCAGATAGATTTATACACCCGCAAATACCCTCATCTTCCCCTCCACAACCTGTCCTAACCTACCTGGAACCTGTACAAATCCCCGCTGCGTATATTGTTGTCGACGGTGCCGCCGAATATGTACATCGCATCACCCACTATCGCCGCTGCATGGAAGAGTCGCCCGCTGGGGATTTGCGAGTCCGACGCTGGGGCCACCACCGACCTGAGGATGGGGGACCAATGGCTCAATCTCACGGCACACTCAGCTGACAACCCACTCAGTCTACAACTCGCCTGACAATGCACACAGCCCACTTTACCAGCGAACTCACATGACATGTTTTATACTATGATTTATATTAGAGTGCCACAAAATTATCGGATCCGGTGGCGAAAGTGACGCCATTATGAATTGTCATGTCAAGATCAACAACAGTGAAGCTTTAGATAAGTTTGTGACAAATTAACAATATGAAACGCTAATGTGGCCTTTTTAGACCCCCAGGTCATGTGATTGTTGGCTGTGTATGTTGTTAGGCGAGTGTCTTGTGGACTGAGTGGATTGTTAGCTGGTTGTGCTGTGGGTTTAATGAGCTAGAGACTAGGTGGGTAGTCAGCTGAGTGTGCCGTGGGTTTAGTGAGCTGTGAACTGAGTGGGTTGTCAGCTGAGTGTGCCGTGGGTTTAGTGGGCTGTGGACTGTGTGGGTTGTCAGCTGAGTGTGACGTGGGTTTAGTGGGCTGTGGACTGAGTGGGTTGTCAGCTGAGTGTGCCGTGGGTTTAGTGGGCTGTAGACTGAGTGGATTGTCAGCTGAGTGTGCCGTGGGTTTAGTGGGCTGTGGACTGTGTGGGTTGTCAGCTGAGCGGGCTGTGTGTTTAGTGGGCTGTGAACTGAGTGGGTTGTCAGTTGAATGTGCCGTGGGTTTAGTGGGCTCTGGACTGAGTGGATTGACAGCTGAGTGTGCCGTGGGTTTAGTGGGCTGTGGACTGTGTGGGTTGTCAGCTGAGTGGGCTGTAAACTAAGTGGGTTGTTCAACAGATTTAGCCGTAAGTTTAGTGGGCTGTCAGCTGAGTGTGCCGTAGGTTAAGTAGGCTGTAGACAGAGTGGATTGTTGGCTTAGTGTGCCGTATGTTTAGTGTATTATGGTCCGTGTGAGTTCCGGGCTAAGTGATCTGTGGACTTAGTGGGTTGACACTTGTCACTTTGTCAGCTGAGCGTGCCGTGAGTTTAATAGGCTGTGGACTGGGTGAATTGTCAGCTAAGTGAGCCTTGGGTTTAGTGGGCTGTGGACCGAGTGGGATATGGGCTGCGAGCTGAGTGCACTGACCGGGTTATACTCTTAATATAGTCTGTACGCCAACCCCATAAATACGTACCACATCTGCGTATCCAGATCGAAGCAGTGCATGTCCGCCGGCAGAGTGTTGTCGGCGGCACCCCCGAACACGTAAAGATGGCGGCCGTGGGCCAGCATCGCGTGGCCGTAGCGCCGCGCCGGCGCCGGGCCCGCGCACCGGAGCAGGTGCTCCGTGCATACGCGGCTCCAACTGTGGGCGCAAAGGGATGGGTGACACCGAAGAGATTCCTGTAGCGGAGGAGTTGCGTTGTTGTGTTTCCACTTTCCAAGGTACTTTCTTCCACGCACACTAAGGTTGTGGAATTAACTACCTGGAGAGGTTCCCCTGGAGAGTACAACATGGAGATCTTCTTCAAGAAAGGGTGAAAGGTTTTTATGGGGTCGGCAACGCATGGGTGATGCCCTTTATATTCTGCGGTAACTGCTTACCATCAGGCAGGCCGTAGGCTTGTTTGCCACCTTAGTTGTATAAAAAAAAGGTGGGCTGTCTGCTTTTGTCACTGAGCAGTATAAAAAAATATAGTTATAGCCAGTGTAATGGGGGTTGACATACTTAGGCTTGCCAGTTAGCACCACCTGCAAGTAAGGCCGTGTCACTGAAAATACCGTCATTTCATTGATCAAAATCCAAGATTGCTTGGTTGGAGCGTTTGGAGCCAATAGGGCCTTGGTTGTAGGTATGTGGGTCTGGGTAGCGGATGAGATGATGATGAAGCGACTAGGGTAGAGGCGAACATCACCATTGCTATGTCCACTCCCTTATATTAACACTTCCCTTGCTAACTTAAATGCCAGAGAGGTTACAGTGGATACAACGGAGCGGCCAGATGAGTCGTGCACACTTGCGTAGCGCCAATTTTGTTACTCGAAAAAGTGCAGCGAAGTTTTACGAAGGTGCCAAGGCAGCTCAAGAGGCTAACTTACGATGAGAGATTAAACCTGCTCAACTTGACAACGCTAAAGAAACGCAGAGAACGTGGCGACCTAATCGAGACATTTAAGATCATCAACGGGCATTACGACATCCACGAGTTTGAAAATATATTTGTCTTGAACAAAAACCCCCACTTACGAGGACATCCTCTGGATGGGCGGTTTTCCAAAAACAACCCACACCGACACTTCCTGACCAATCGTGTTGTGAGAGCCTGGAACGGGCTGCCTGAGGCGGTGGTGACCGCAGAGAACACAAACGGATTTAAAAATAGATTAGACAAATTCTTAAGATCAGAACAGGAAGAATAATTTTGGTTAGAGAGAAGCCGGATGCAGGCAACCCAACAGTTGTTCACAACTGCCTGCCTGATAAACAATAATAATAATAATTTCGACCCAATAGTTGAGTTGGCCGCAGCGGAATTGTTAAACCTAAATTATTGTATGGTATGGAATGAGGAGCATAACGTACACCGTGTATGTTAAACTAATGAAGTTCACAGCGCCTGTCACCTGTGCAATTACTGCGTAACATTGACATTCACCAAGCCGCCACTAGATACCTTGTACTCACGTCCTAGTCTCGAAGTCGAACTGGAACAGCGCATTGGTGATCTTGGCGCCGCTCTGTCCGCTGAACACGAACATCCGGCCGCGGGCCACCGCCACCGGGAAGTTGCAGCAGGTGGGCGGGCACGCGCCGCGCTGCTCCACGCGCTCCCATTGGTGGCTCTCGCCCTGGGGGTGCGCTCATTGGTTACGGTGACGGTACGCGATGGGAGCCGAGCACGCTCATAGGCAGAGACCTTTAAGCGGGCTACAGATCTTCAGTTTTAAATGTATAGGCGAACGGTTCAGTTAAAACGTCGCGGTGATTGGTTACTTTGACGTTACGCGACGATAGCCAAGCACGCCCATAGCCAGATCTTTTTAAAGCGGGCTACACACCTTCAGATTTATCTGCACAGTCTTGACTGTACAGTTTATCTGTTTAGTTAAAACGTATCTAATCGAAATATCATTAGATAAAACTGTACAGTAAAAACTGTGCAGTTAAAATTGTAGGTGTTTAGCAAAAAACTGCGCAGTTGTTGTGCTAAATAACTTCTTATTTTACTTTATTCTTTTACGAGTTTTAGAAGAGAGTTAAATGAAGTTACTTCAAGCTAAAAGAGATTAGCAGCATGTTGTGGTTTCATGCGTGATATAGAAAGCCAAGTCATACTCACGCTCAAGTTAATAGTCCACATGTCATTGAGGCGCGCGTTGCCATCGTAGCCGGCGAATATCCACAGCTTGTCATCATACACCGCCGCTCCGTGCGCCGACCGCGGCACTGGTTCCCTATCACGTACGAAATAAGGTTCAAAATTAAACCTGTTACGTTTCCAATGAATATGGCACTCAGAAACCGTTAGTTGACCGATTGCGATGAATCTTTTGTACATTGTAGGTACGCTAGAAAAAGTACCTACGATCGAGAAAGATAAAAAGAATTGAATACTTTTTGCATGTATGGAAATTATCCAGTACAACAGACAGACACCTACAGGTAACCCATATTCAGTCATCATTATCATCATCTTGGCTTTAATGTCCCGGTTGTGCTCTCGCACACGAGGTCCAAGGTCCGCCTTGACCATGGCTCCAGGCTTGATCCAGGATTTGCCAGATCAGGTAATTACAGTGGAGCGACTGCCATCTGACCTCCGTGACCCTGCCACCAGAGGTGGTGCTACTGAGAAAGACTCATTGATACATGGCCGCAGAGGGATTTGAACCCGGGACTTCTCGCTTGCGAGTCGGATACCCACCCGGCCACCGATGCTCGCCATCCGGCCACCGACGCCCTGTTACCCATATTCAGTATATATCCGAAAACACGAATACGAATTTGATCAAGTTCGTCAAAGGTTTCGGGTTCGTCACCAAAGCATAACTGTTGTGTAAATGATAAATTGCAATACTCACTGGCCTGTGAACTTCCATTGCACCCACTGTGCGCTCTGGAACTTGTACTCGAAGAGGTCATTCTTGTTGGTGAGGTTGGAGTTGGCCAAGATGTCACCTGTGTAGCCGCCGAACACGAACATTGACGAGCGGTGCACCTGACGGTATTTATTTTTTTATGTTATACGGCAGACATTGGCAAGCGGGCGACTGTGGTTACCGCCGCCTATTGACATCAGTAACACTAGGGGTATCACCAATGCATATTTAATTATACAAAAAAATAACAATAAATTAATTCAACAGTCTTAAGGTCAACGGTTCCCTGAGAATGCTCCGTGCAGGAGGGAAATACGCGATTATGAAGCGGAGGTGGTGTAGTGGCGGCTTTTGTAAAGCGGAGCAACACGTAACATAATATAAGTGATACAAAAATGGACCTTATTTTATGAGCTATACATTTCACTTTGATTTGCTATCACGCTTTTTGCTTCTGAATTTAGGCATGTGTAATAAGCGCATTAACAATGAAGAAAGTTTGAGTTTGAATTAGTGGTGGCGGTAGTCTAGGCGGTAGTAGTGTAGTGGCAGGTCAGACAAAGCTAAATATTCAATTATTATAAGTACTGACCTAAAAAGTGATTTTATTTTATGACATTCGGGACATGTGATCGGACCACTTTAATAACAGAGTTAACAATATTCAGCACAATAATAATTTAAGGAAACTGGACTTACAACTGCAGAATGGTGGTATCTAGGAGCCGGTGGGGTACCTTGGTACCCGGCTTTAGTCCATGACTTCTCCCTTATATCAAAGCGAATCAGGTCATTCAACATAGACTTGCCATTGTCTCCACCAAAGACATATATTGCATCCTTGTATGCCACTGCAGTGTGTTTGCTACGCCTGTAACACAAATTTGAAAAAAAAAAGAAACATGTAGTATAAAATTCGGGTAAACTAAGATATTTTTTCTGTTATCTATATAGGCGTAGGAAGAGGGGGAGCCGGGTGGGCCGTGCCCCAGGATGGGGTGCTCCCTGGCTGAACATCGGCGATTGACTCGCCTTCATCGGCCACCTCAGGGGCCAGAAAATAGCCCTAGATACGCCGATTGTTATCTATATATTAATGCGCAAGCGCAAGTATGCGCGTTCACCGCCATCAGCTTAGTCCTTGTGACTCGATCCAAAAGCGCGCTGTGAGAATTGTCGATGATACTATGCTCACAAGTGGTATTGAGCCGCTGAGTCAGCAGAGGGATTTCCCCTCCCTTTGTGTTCTACCGCTTGTACAACGGTGTTTGTTCCGAAGAACTGTTTGACATGATGCCTACATCTACATTTTATCATCGCGCCGCTCGCCATCGACAGGGAGTTCATACTCACACCTTGGAGCCAAATCGGTCTTGGTTCTCCAACGCACACTAAGGTTGTGGAATGAACTACCTGGAGAGGTTTTCCCTGGAGAGTACAACATGGAGTTCTTCAAGAAAGGGGTTAAAAGGTTTTTACGGGGTCGGCAACGCGTGGGTGATGCCCATGGTGTTACAAACGTCCATAGGCTGCGGTGACAGCTTACCATCAAGCAGGTAGCAAGCTTGTTTGTCAGCTTAGTGGTAAAAAAAAAAAAAAAAATTCCATCATCATCATATCAGCCAGAAGACATCCACTGCTGGGCATATAGAGCCCCTATGTATGCATGTATTTAGTATGTGTGTACAGTTGTCACAGAAGTGAATGTGGGCCATGCCCAATGGTATTTATTTTTGATATTGAAAGTTTATTGCCTTCCTTTGTTGCAATAAACTGTTAATATCAAAATTATAATCAAAATGATTTTAATTTTACATTGAACGGAGTAAAGAAGTAAAGACATTTTTATACTATAGTTGTCTATGAGGAGATTTTCTTGTACTGGAATAAAACTACATACCTAGCTCCAACAAATTCATAGCACTCTGACATACGCTTCCATTTGTGAACAGTTTCAAACGGACCAAATTCCATGCGAAGTGTTATGTCCAATTCATTTGGATTTCGTAGTTGTTCAGTTATCATTTTTGCTATATTCTGCATTTTGGACGTTATTCTGAAACATAATAATAAATGTTATGGTAATTTTGGTGACGGTCAGACAAATAATAGCACTATGCTGCATAAAATAACGTAGAGTCTCTCAACATGTAAATAAAGTGGGACAGGAGCTCTGTGGAGAGAAAGAGAGAAAGCCCTGCAGCACAAGAGTTTGAAAAGTAGTGACATCCCGATGTATCAGATTTTCATAAAGAAACTTGCTACAAATGCCACCATAGAGAGCAATACATACTATAATAATCTAGAAAAATTATATTTAATATATTCCTAACAAGAAAAATCATTGCACCATCACCACCTTGTGTGAAAACTACTCTGTAAATAAGTCACACACTTAATGATACACTGGTTGCCTTTTGAATTGGTAACACTTGCTATCCTCTAACCTTTAGTAGACAGTGATGGTTAGGTACCTTTCAAACAATCGATTATTTAGTTAATAAAATAAAATAATATATTCTCCGCCTACGCAGCGAAAAAGGTAGGTAGCGAGCTGTGAGATTATTTTAACCAAACTAAACATTCAAATACTAGATGTAGGATGCTGGACTAGAAAACAGTAAACTGTTTCGGGAAACTATAGGAAGAAATTCTAAAATAAACTGCCAATTTAGGTCGACTTATTGGTGCTACGAGTAAACCCGGAAAATAGTGTAAATAAATTCGAAATTTTATAGAAATATGACCCAGCTACATCTATGATTGTCATCGTGCTTACTTGAAATATATCTGGACTGGAGACAAATTAAATGTTTATACTTTATTTGTACGTTTTTATCACAGAAAGAAAACTCTTAAAACACAATAATACTAAATACAGAGCCACTAACTTATCTGACCCAGTGGACAAAACTGGAACTACGTGCTGCTCTTGTGAAATGTCATATCAATGCCAACAACAGCGACGCTATCACTGGGTCAGATAAATTTGTTGTAGTCGTCTAGTTAGTTTTTTCTACTTTGTCAAGTTGGCTATTCTGTCATTCATTCATCCGGAAACGTCAAAAATAATTATGGCCCATCCACACTTTCGTAGCACGTACGATACTGCGGATCCGCCTTTATATAAATGTTTTGCTCATTGTCTATAACGTAGGCAGTATATCCTCTTTGGTGTTTAGCCAAACTACGTTCCGCAGCATCATAAAAAAAAAGAAAAAAGTTACCGAACGAAAATACGAAGAAACCGAAACGAACGAACTCTGAAATTATTTGCATTGTTTGCTAGTGTGCAGTTATTTTATTTCTTGTAGAAGTTAAGCATTTTCTTTATCTAATTGGAAATGTCTCAAGTGAGTGCATTGTATTTCACACTTTTACTTTAATGTGCGAGTTACTCTTGATTAAGTACAATTTTTGATAATTCGTTTTGTGCAGGCAGAAGAAAGCGTGAGTGTGAGACGTAATAGCGAGGCTGAGGATGGAGGAGCAGAATCTCCGGAACATGATCCTCATTACGATCCTATCGTGTCCTTGCCGCTGGTGGACGTACAGACCAATGAGGAGGAAGAAGAAGAACTTGCCAAAATACGCGCTCGCCTGTATAGATACGATACCGCCGACCATGAGTGGAAGGTAGGCTCAAGATGAAATATTGATGATATTCTGTCCTCTCGTAATTTCGGAAAAGCCCCTCACATTTGTGAACCCCAAGCTTCACAAATATGAGGACCCTTCATTGGATACTTACAAAATTTTTCAATTTCAGGAGCGTGGCACAGGTGATATCAAACTTCTTCGGCATAAGCTAAACAACACAGTGAGAGTTGTGATGAGGAGAGATAAGACACTGAAAGTGTGTGCGAACCACTTCATTACTCCAGATATTCGAATGAATGTACACTGTGGGTCTGATAAGGCATTCAATTGGTCAGTTTTTGCTGATTTTGCGGATGAAACTTGTAAGCAGGAATTGTTGGCAATTAAATTTGGAAATCCACAAAGTAAGACTTAACTCTTTAAATTTTTGCCCCGTTTGAACTTAAGAATTATGGAGGACTTAAGGTTATAAAAAAAAAATTAACTCTTGGTTTGTTGCTTGGCTTGAAAAAATTACTTCAGCTTGTAGGTTTTACATTTTTTAAAGCAAAAAGTCATACTGAATAAAGGACACATAACATAAGCTGTTCAAATAATGAATGACTTTATTTTTCATATAATTAAATTTGCTACCTAGATTGAGTTATTTTTCCAAAAGTCAGGATACACACCTATGATCTATTTCTTAGTCCGCCAGTGTATATTACTGCAGAGGTATATGTATACACACTAAAATTGAACTATCCCACAGGTCCCTATTATTTTCCCAAGATGAACAGTTGATAAAACAGAACAGTAACAGTTGATAAAAATTTAACTTCATATTAGTGAAAGAATTTTCAAATTCAGATCAGTCGTTTCAGCTATTACCCCAACATACAATCTTTCCTCTTTATAATATAAAATCATCAGATAAGCTTTTGCCTGTGTCATTGTAAATTGTCTATGCAGACTTCATGGCAACTGATGTCTTAGAAGCAACCTAGCAGGGCCATCTCTAGATCTGAGAATGGGCAGAAGCAGTATATTTCTAACATTTTGATCACAATCTGCCAAGCATGGAGTAGAACAGTGGTATAGGTAGGATTTATAAGAATTAAGAAAACGTAAAGACATTCACTACACCAAAAAGTGTTTTTATTTTCAGATGCTCAGCTTTGGAAGTCTAAGTTTGCAGAGGCTCAAGAGATAGTGAGAACAAAGTGTACATTGTACTGTCAAGACCCATCTTCTGATGAAGATGAGAGCAGTATCACAAGAAGTGAGGACACTGACACTCCTGAACCTAAGTCATCTGATAAAACACCAGACAATGATGTAAACGAAACATCTTCAGTTGAAAAAGATCCTGAAGGTATAGTGTTAAAACTCAAAGAATTGAAAGTAGAGAGTGAAAAAACCGAATGATTTTTATCT
Source organism: Blastobasis lacticolella (assembly GCA_905147135.1). Lineage (NCBI taxonomy): Eukaryota > Metazoa > Arthropoda > Insecta > Lepidoptera > Blastobasidae > Blastobasis > Blastobasis lacticolella. Next base: position 7,023,599 of record LR990056.1, read on the forward strand.
TATTGAAATTGTGATGTTTTTTAAATTACGTGGCCAATTATTGTTTTGTAATTATATAGATAGCTTATAGTTTTATACTATAATAGATTTAATTTTAACTGAGCCATTTCATTTTAATTTCTTGATTACTATAGATTTCATTTTCTTTTATGGCCTTTTATTAATGTATAAAAACCATAGTACTGATTTAAAATTAAAATCAAACTGTATGGAAATTTTGAAAAGAAAATAGTTTTGAATAATTCATAGTAAGTGTTTAGGGGGATAGCATTTTTGTAATGAGATAATAATTATGGTGTGGACCTACAGGACAGGTCTATAGACCTTGAGATCAATGGGATATTACAGTAAAAAGAAAACAAATTGAACACTTTAGATAGAACCACATTACTACTTCTCAGTCTGCATTTAAAAGAAATAGTGTTTTAAAATGGGAATTTACAGAGATCATGTGTAATTCACACACTTGTTTAAATAAGTAATGTCTGACATTGGTGATAATTTGGATTTGATGGATGATGTATAAATGTTAATGAGTTGAATATAAGATACATTGTAAGCTTTGCATTTATATAGCCTAAGTTGATAATGATGATGTATGTAGGTCTGCCAGCGAGTGTTTAGTGGACTCATTAACACATTGGCATAATTGCTCTGGTACCTTATTTACATTTTTAAACATTTTTGTGTAATTTATAAGATCAAAAGCTTCTGTGTTAATCAGAATCTATTCTGTCCACATTATCCAAATTGCTATAATAAGTTTTTAAAGATTTTTATGATAACATTGTGAATTGAACCTATGGATAGAAATCTAAATAGTTGTATATTCTAAATGTATATTTCCTCATCCAATTACAAGATTATCCAATTCAAGAACATTCCAATTTCATATAAATGCAATCTATATGAAAAACTATGTTGCCACATAATTTGTCAGTTGTGATTGAATAATTTTAACAAAACTGGTAAAGAATAGATCATTCAAAAATATATTTGGTTTTTGTTTATCAAAATGAAAAGATTGATGAATGTTGAAGAAGCTAGAGAGGTTTGTCACCATTAGGTTCATAGCAAGTGCAGTGATGTGGTCTCTGCCTACCCCTATGGTAAAAGGCGTGTCGGATTTTAATGCGGTTTTCATCAATAGAGTGATTCAATATGAAGGTTTATAGACAAGAAAAAAAGAGTAGGTACGGGGTAAAGTAGGTTTAGGGTACGTGTAGGGTAGGGTAGGGGTAGGACGCCACTCGAACGAAATTGCGCCGAGCCCACTACTTAATGATAAGAGGGAAAGTTTTGTATGTTTGTATATAATCGAATTAGTGGTAGGTAATCTCCGAAACTATTAAATCGATTTTGAAAATTCTTTTGAAATAATAGGAAGCTGCATATTCCCCAGTGTCATAGGGTAATTTCGATGCCGGAAAAATAATAGGATCCCGGGGGATAGTTGAATATACAGAGGAGCGAACTGCGCGCAGGTGAAAACTATAACTGGACTAACTCAACACTACCACTACTCGATTGTGCCACTTTACGGTACTGCATATCTTGGCGAGCTCTGCAGTGCTCCCCACGAGATGCTGCCTTCTACCGTACCTGCACACGGATCTTGAATGTGTCATTTGCCGGGCTTTCATTTCCGCTGAACATACGCGGTGCTAACACCGAACGGCGATGGTACTTGATGGCACTTGACTACACGTACATTTGGTGAGGAAATCCTGGGGCTGTGGCCACGGTGCCGCCTCAGCGGAAAACGTCAACCGCGCAAATATGTTCGTGTCTACTATATACCAGTGTTGGGCATGAACAATTGATATTTTAATCATCATATTAATTGATTGAAAAATTAATTGCAATTAATTTAATCACAATTGATTTAATTGCAATTAATCTGTTATTTGCGTATTGCAATTAATTTATTTAAATAAACTCACGTTAATTGCAAGAGAAAATTAAAATAATTCAAATAATATTTTTAATTGTTACAAGAGACAATTAAAACTAACAATTAACAATCACAGATTTATATTGTTATGCGGCCCGATCGGGCCGCTCGAGGGCTGAGAGGTAAGAGTAGGACGCGAGAGAGACAAAATAATATGTAAACGCATTATTATGTTGAAAGCTATTTGCGGAAAGAATTTTCTATTCTTAAGTACTAGTATATATATTCTGTGTGGCTATCATGAAGAACGATTTAGCATGGCCATTAAGGTCAAGCTTGTGAAAGCCCTACCCTGTGCCACTCCTTAATCTTATAATATTACTATTTACATTATTTAAATTTAATTAAAGTTTAATTACAAGAACAGTTAACAATTGATTAATTGTTAATTGCAACGTCACAATTAACAATTAATCAATTGTTAATTGTGACGTCACAGTTAACAATTAATCAATTGTTAATTGATATTTCACAATTAACAATTAATCAATTGTTATTTTTAATTGTAACTTGCAATTAAATTTTGCCCAACACTGCTACATAATATATATTTGAGCCGTTTGGTGAGGAAATTCTGGGGCTGTTGAGACCATGACCATCATTTCGGAAACAAGATGCCTGGTCGATATTGATAACACCAGAAAGCTGGCTTTTACGTAGCTAGCGAATTAGCTGCGCTATGCAGAAGGGTTATGCAGGCCACCTCCTGAACACTCCATTCCAGATCTGGGTCATTTTTATCTATAGTATCAGCATCAGCTTTTGTCATGATCCCCTTTCCCGCTCTTTCTTCTAGACAACGCCTGGTTTTTTTATATAGTTATGCTTAGTTTTCATTAACTACACCTAAAATAAAATAAAATAATAACTAGTAAAAGAATGAATATTATTATCACACTTTTAATGGTAAAGCTCATTCAATATGTAACAATCAATAATGTATTTTATAAAATAAACCATATCAATTTAAAGCAAATCACTCCATATAATAAAGTACATACATAACACAATATCACACAACTATAAAAGAATTGCACAACAAAAAATTACTGTGTTATTGTGAAACTAGTAAAACCACATTACAGTATTTATGACTATAGGTGAACCATGAAAAGTATACCGAAGTAATTATCTTTGGTACATACTTTTTTACATTACATAGAACTTACTTTACAATAAATAGGAATGTTATTACTACTAGTGTGAATAAGTATTAAATTAACAATGTCAAACACAATTGACAAACTTTGAATGTAGTTTTATTTACCTACAATTATGTAGGATAGTTACATAAAAACAAAACAAATTATCTTATTGATAGGATGACAGACAACCATAAAGTATTGAAAGTTTGGAATGTATGAATGTGGTTATTCAGTTGCTTATATTAGATCACAGGTCTTCTTTAGTAGTTTTTTCATTTGAATGGACCTGGAATGTTTGTAGAATGTTCAGTCTCACACCAAGTTCTTTCCTTTTCTCATCTGAAAGCTTCTTACTGAGTATCTTTTTAACTCTTTCGTTTTCTCCATTAACAAATTCTGTTCCTCTTTCTATTATTTTCTCCATTATAAGTTTGTAAATCTTGCCTGATGTAGAATCCTTTAACAAAGAGAATATGTTCATAAGTAAAGAAAAATATTAATAATATTCAATATACAGGAGCCCCTCGCCTGACATAAATACATGAAAAGATGTATGAATGTGGAATAGGCAACAGAGTTGTGTCAGGATTATTGCTTGTGACATTCAATAGTCTCTGCCTACCCCTATGGGACATGGTCGTGTGTATGTATGTAATACAAAAGTAACTATGGTGAAATTTACGTATGTTTTTCTTGAAAAGAAAATTTATTTATGTCAATAAATTGAAGAGGTAATTAAATATAATAGGTCAAAAGTAGGCTAAGCGTAGATTAAATACCTTGTCTTTCAGTTGCTTCAAAATTCCTTCAGCTTCCTTCAGTAATAATTTCCTGTCAGCAGGGGTCGAGGCCATAAATTTAGCGGCCAGTTGATCGAGTTGACGGACGCACCCCGGCAGACTGAAATAAAGCCCTGTATTCTCCTTCACGAACTTTCGCAGCTCATCACTTGTAAACCCTTTACTGTCGTCAAAGGGAATCGGTTCGCTCTTCCCTTTAATAAACAACTTTACAATTGGGAAGTTATCCTTTGTTGCTCCATATTTTTTTGCTAGGTCCTCGTTATCTTTTTCTCCATAATCTTTGACTCCGACTTCGGCAATCAACAACTCGTCCACATCTTTCGCGTCTTTCGCTAGTGCCACGAAGGCGTCGTGTTTATCGCCATATGGAAAGGCTACGTCGAATTTAACCAGAGACGCATCAAATTTACTGATTATTTTATCAAATGAAAGTATGTCTAATTCTACTGAGCCACTGGACGCTGAAGCTCTGCTCACCACTGATGGAGTAGCAATAACAACGAAAAGAAAAATTACGTATCTTTGAATCATTGTTTTGATTCAGATAAGCTGTTAAATCGTTAGTTTACTCTACGCTGTTAATGAACTAGATCAATTGCAGATTTTTGAATTAGATATTATCGGTCAATCAACTTCCCTCCTTGCCGACTTGAGTCAATCAGTCAGTGTGTTTGCCGGCAAGGGCGGCAAGTCCGTGGGTATGTTTTCTTTTATCAAATCGATAAAAAATTCAATGACGTTTCGTTCCTATTTTCATGTTCTCAGTTTTGAGTGAACTTGGAAATATGTTTGACAAACAATTTGTTGCGTCATACCATTAACAATAATTACAATATAGCACATTCCTTTTTCTTACATAATAATAATATTTCATTGCATATTTACATGAAACGATAAAGAAAATAAATAAAAGTTTTAAACTTTTTAAAATTCTTTGCGTAGATTGGATTTATTCCTCTCACTGCGCGTTTGACAGCGGCCGTGGGCTTCGGTCATTGGTCTATCTGACTGCGATTTTTCCAAGTTTTGTTTTCTTTGGGTAACAGACCGCGTCATACTAGCCGTTTTCATCCGTTCCGCTAAGTAAAAAATGAAAACGGAAGGTGCATTCTCATGTACTGAGCAGGCCGAGAAATTGTTATTTTATTGCTTTCACGTGATGCGTATTTGCTCGTTTTTACTAGGAGATAATTGTGTAGATGTTTAGTTTTTAAGTTTGTCTTTCTATATACATAGTTATTGTTATAATACGGAGCTGGCATGTTCAATTTTGTATAAAAGTTCCCAATAAATATATATCATAAAATAACGCCATCTTCTGCCACACTAGACTGGTCCGTCTTGTTAAGGCCCGCGCTGTACTAATCGATTTCATCCATTCCGGTAACAATAGAATTAAACGGTTGCAGTTCCGCTCACATCTCTCTGTTTGCAGTATTACTGCCAGTCCGAACAAGAAAATTACAGCCGTAACAAAATTAGAAATTACCCAATAAATGAATGAGCGACCCATGGGCATGGGCGTGGCCAGCATAGGGCACCAAAAACCCTGGCAAAGCGTATGAACCGAAGGGCAAAATAATATGAGAATAAAATTGGATTGCATCTAACTCGCTTATTGATTTTAATAGCCAAATACCATAAATACCGAGCTCGCTGCTCTCGCTCATTCATTGGTTTCTGTTATATTTATTATGGTTGCCTCAGCTCTTTTCCGCCTGATAAACAGTCGAGAAATCTCGCTGAATTCGCTCATTCATTAATTTATGTTCACGTTTATTATCTTCACCCCAGATGTTTGCGTAAATTTCTGATTTTGCTATCGCTGTTTCCCAATTTTTTTCATCATTCGCACCGCCCGCGCCACATGATCAACTCAAATTTTAAGGGCCAAAATTCGAAGCTCGCTCATTCATTAGTTTATTATATTATCTACTATTATCTTTGGCATGCCTTTAAAGGCAAAATGCTAAAAAATCTGAACTTTGTTTCTTTTCCTATGTTTACTCTGGCTCTTTGAACCAGAATTCGACGAATTTCACAAAACGAGAAGCCCTCGTACTAAAACTTTGCAATATGTATTGGGTATTGGCTAATAAACGTGAAATCCCTAATGTCATTGGAAAATAAACTCTCACTGTACAAGTGCATACTGAAGCCAATCTGGAGCTACAAAATAGGTACTGCTCTGGGGAACCGCTGCTAAATCAAATCTTGGCATCCTACGACGATTCCAATCGAACACCCTCAGACTCATAGCAAAGTCCCCCTGGTTCATCTTAAACGAACGACTACATCAATAGCTTGCTTACAGTGTTTTCGGGATACAACTGATATCACCCTTTCCCTTATATCTTCGGACACTAGATGCCAACGGCTTACGACGTAAGTCGAAGACCGAGCGAAGTGGGGAAGAAAGAGTAGGATAGCAGAGCCTGACAGAAGCTGGTATAGACCGCTCATTTCTTTCCATACTAAGATCATTACCATCCATACAGTTTATACATATTTCCTTCCATGTCTTTATAAATAAATAAATAAATAATCGTCGACAAATCCACACAGCGCCATCTAGCCCCAAAGTAAGCAAATCTTGTGTTATGGGTGCTAGATAACTGATAAACTACTTATATAATTTGAAATACATACTCATTATACATGTAACACCCAGACCCGTAACAGAAATTAAAATTCATCATTTCAATTTCTGCCCGGCCGGGAATCGAACCCGGGACCTCTTGCGTGGCAGACCGGCATGTTGACCACTGAACCACTCAGGTCGTCAAATCACCTCTAATTCATTTTAATAGTCATGCTACGTGAGTGTCTTCTAAAAATATCTTTTGTAAATAATTTGAGACTATCTCACCAAAAATATAGAGGCTAGGAACAGTAAATAATAGCTGTTCTAGTACACATCCCTAAGTACTTACCCTTGTATACCGATCTGTGATTTTGTATTTCAAGTTCCTTTTGCCACCTCGACTTATTGCCATCTATAATAGACTGTGAGGGCACCGAGGTTAGGAGACCCACAAAACATTGGCATAGTTAAAAACAGAAAAGTAGGGTAACTTCGACCAAGGTACTTCGCGCGGCGTCGCGCGCTCTGTCCCTTCCCACACATAAATCTCTACCTAGATTAAATCTCAAGACAATTTGACATTGACTAGTCCTTGTGATTTAATGTGTGCATGCGTACGTATAGAACACGCGGAGCCGCGCACAAATACAAGTCGCGCGATGTACTTTTGGGGTTATTCTACTTCTTTTTACTATGATGCTGGTCTACTCGTGCACAACCTGGTACAAAAATATTATTTTTAGTTTCCCAAACTTTTTTAGCGAATAGAAACCGGTGGATTCACATCGCCGAGTTGGATGTGAGAGCCAGCGGCTTACGACGTACGGATCCCGAAGATCGGGTAAAGTGAAGAAAGAAGAGCAAGAAAACGGACCTTGGCAGAAGTCGGGATTGACATCCGAGCGGGATGATGATGATGAGTATCTAAGGTCCAATCAATATCGGTGTGGCAGCTGTCAGCAGGACGGCATCTGGTTCAAGTGAGATCAGCTACCAAAAGTTTATCTAATCTAGTGAAAATCTGTCGAGGATGGTTAGTGCATGCAGGTCTTTTCAAACTTTATCCATCCAGAGATAACTGGGTAGTCCGACATCCTTATGCCGCGAACCTCCCTATCCTCTCAGTATGGCTATGCAAACGGATCTTTCAGACTTTATTTCGGCCAAGATATTGAATACACACTTCCTCGTTCTTCTTCCTCTTCCATACTTCGTCCTCTCCATTTATTGGCCTCAGAAGCTTTCGAAAATAAGACTAAATGAAATTAAATTATTTATTGGTTGCACACGTAAATTAAATAAAAATCAAATGGGCAAAATTCTGTTCGCGCATATCTTCAGAACTGCTGCTGCATTTACTTAGTTAATTCTTCTTTGTTTGAAAGGGTATACGCATTCTAATCTGGTGACTTGTATTGCCACACTCGTCGGGGGTTGCAGGGGGTTTGCTCATCTCACCAGACACTGATCGGATGTACACAGCTGCGGTGTGGAAACCGATACTGAGGGCCTGTTTGGATCTGTCGTCAGCAGAAGGTCTAAGTACTTAGCGGTATGGGAACCGACATCAGGTACCCTTGTGGCACAGTTTACCAGCTGCGTGAGCTCCAGTATCAGAGCTTCTTAACGCGATCAATCACCTGGTACGGGAAAAGCCACACCTGGCGGTGGGCATTGAAGTCCCCCAGGTTGACTATAACTGCACCGCGGGGCAATGTTCCCTCGCTTCGTCCGCCACTTCGATGAAATGGTCATATAAACGAGTTACCTGAGAGAGCTGATAGTTTAGCACCACCCACCACTAATTGGGGGGCTCACTGGGGACCAGGTTTTATGAAACTGTGCCAAGAATTATCTCATCTGATACAGACTTCAGATGTTACATGAGCTAGCGCGTGCTGTGGCTATTCGAAGAGGTCACTGCTTGCCCCCTGGAACGTTGCTCACTTGCTATAATTTTATTTTTTATTTATGTATACCTGTCTACCTAGTTTTAATATGTTTAAATGTGTGTCTATTATGTATTGGGTATTGTAACAGTGAGGGAAATGATATTCAGTTGCAATGATAAGGTAAGCTTGACAGTGAAAGCAATGACGGTTCTATTCTATACTGTTTTATAATATTGCATCGCGATCTAAGTTGGAAGGTACCTACGAAAATTTTAGTGCTTCTGAACAAAAATTTATAGACAGAGTTGCGAAATATATTTGAATAAACAATAAAAGCATAGAAGCAATAAACTAGAAGTAACGAGTTGTGGGCCATATCGAATCTATATGTTCTTCGTAAAAGGTTTTCATTATTATATAAAATAGAGAAATGTTGCTTTTACTTCAAATTGTCTTACTTTTACGCATTGCTGATGGATTACCAAAAAAATTATGGAGTGGTTAGTAATCTTTAATTACTTGTACCTACCCACAAATATACCTAATCTATACATAAACTGTCATTACTTAACACCTTTTCTCTTGCGTGACAAATCTAGCTTTATTCTAAAACTTGCAGGCTTTGACATAATCTCATCTGTCTTGAAAATGCTGCTGGCCATTCTGTCACCTAAGTGCGATACTCTTCAGGGGAAGGCATTGTTGCTATCTTACCATACAGCACCATACCTACCCCTGAAGGGCCTATAGCTTAGCGGTGACTTACTACATAGTCTATATCAGCAACATAATTAATATACGATAAAATACCCTCATAATGATGGCCTTTCGAGCGAGGGCTTGGGGTACGCCTTCTTGCTTTTCCAAGTCCTATTTGCTCTGCTTGGTGGTGAGTTTGTTGGCACACATGTCATCCTTAACGGCGTCAAGCCATAGCTTCTAGGGAAAGCATCTTTTTTTTTATACCACTAAGGTGGCAAACAAGCTTGCGGCCTGTTGCGGTAAGCAGTCACCACAGCCTATGGACGTTTGCAATACCAGGGGCATCACCCACGCGTTGCCGACCTCGTAAAAACATTTTAACCCCTTTCTTGAAGAACTCCATGTTGGATACTCCGAATAATTGTTTGCCGCGCAAGACGTGGCCATACCATCGGAGGCGGCACTCTTGCTGCTAATCTGCGTTATGCTCTGATTATTACGCCATAAGAACAGTCGACAAACCCTTCATAAAATTCAAGTTAGAAGCACACTGGCTGTTCGAAGTGACCTGGGCTCCCTGTGTGTGTTCTACGTGCTGTGCCATGAGGAATGTTCTGAGGATCTTTTTGATCTGGTATCCACCGCATCACCCGCTGCAGGGTTGCTGCTCATCCACAAATTACCTAGCTAGACGCCTTGTTAGTATCCCAGCGAGGACACTTCTATTGCTCGTACTTGTATTGGATATGGAATGAGCTCTCAGCTGCAGTGATTTCTTTGGTTATACTATGACATGGGATTGATGGGATTTTCCAACAGGTGAACGTAGAACAATGGAGGTGACGCTGGTGTTGCTGATGTCCATTCATAAGCAGTGGTCATCACTTTCCATCAGGCGGCTTAAAATATTGCAAATTCTTAAACAGTATTTGTTATTAGCGTAACTTGTTTTTTCTTACGTTAACCGGCAGACAAACAGGCAAGCGGGCCACCTGATGGAAAGTGATCACCACCGCCGTCCATATATCAACAACATCAGGGGAGTTACCAATGCATTGCCTGCCTCTGAAAAGACCACTAATATACCTCTTGAACGATCCCATGTCATAGTCCAAAGTTAACACTGTGGCTGGGAGCTCATTCCATATCCAAATACCTAGTACGAGCAATAAAACTGTCTGTGGGAGTGTGTAAGCTGCGTAAAAGAGTTGCAAAACTAGTTGTCTCTTTTGGTTGCCGTTGTGTTTTTGCTAAAACGGAGTTCCAGCGGTAGGTTCGCATGCTGGGTCTATCGTCACTCAAACTGGCCATCTCCATTTCTTTTATTGTTTCCCCGGGTAGACTTCTCTTTAGTAAAAATTGGGATTGTTAATCTTTCTCCTTAAATGATTTCCAGATAATGTTTATAAAGATGCGACTAATCTTGCCCACCAGCCTGTAATGTTACTGATGGGCGTGCCGCTTACTGCAGATAAGATTGAAGAGAAGTTGAATGTGCCACTAAACTCAATTTGGCCGAATGGCAAAGTCAATTACTTAATAAAAAATCCTACGAACGGTATGTAAATAGACGCTTCTTCTCGTGCGTACGTTGAGAATAGTATGCACGAAAATACTGACGTACTTTAATGCAATGTACGTCTATAGGGCAGTGGCTCTGTGGTGTAGGTAGGTTCATGATATATTCTCATAGCTTTGTTAGAACTGAACGACAGCTCCATATCATCATCATCGCGTCAGTTTCAGCTGTGCTCTTGCGCCTGTGGGCCTTAGAACTTGGTAAGTAATTCAGACTTTCCAGAATCGTGTCAGCTGCAACTTCATGAAATCATCAACAATCTGAACTCATTAGTTTTCTGATGGCTCCGTTAACTCTACAAATAATTAGCCACACAGGCGAGTGCTGCTGACTTGTATCGCCACTGGTCTGGGGTTACAAGAATTTCTGGCATGGGTAACAAACCGATACAGATTTTACCGATACTGCTTATTAAGATGAGATTTGAATACCCTCGACAGAAGGTTACTTTCGGAAGTCACTTCCCCCGCTACCACGTAGAATACACTCCCAACTTAGTAGTAGTAGTTTCCTATACCTAACCAATGTTTCAGTGATGTCATTTGATGAAATCGCGATAATCATCATCATCATCATCATCTTGGCGTTAATGTCCCGGTTGTGCTCTCATGGGTGAAGGCCCGTGGTCCGCCTTGACCAAGATCGAGGACTTGGCAGACCTCCGTGACCCTGTTAACAGGGGCACCTGACCACATTGGACCATGGTTACACAATCAATCCCCTGAATGTGCAGATTTCATCACGATGTTTTCCCTCACTGTCGAGCATCGGTTAGTGATCAACTAATGTATGTAACTCAGAAAAGAATTATTGATAAATGGCGGCAGTGGGTTTCTAACCCGGGACCTCTGGCTTACGAGACGGACACCTTAACTACTGACGATCCGATGAAATTGCGATAAGAAATACGCCCTTATTTTATATAGTAGATTTTCAAATAATTTAAATTTATGGTGGGTGGAGTGTTGAACACAGATCTTGGCGATTCGGCGAAAAGATAGCGAGATGTTTGCAGTGCATATTTAATGTACAGACATCGACCAGTTACTTTCTCGGTTTCACTTCAGGTGGTACTTCGATAAAGATACTTACGCGACGCCTCGTGATGGTCTTCAAGGACATATCAAAGTATTCCTGTTTGGAGTTCAACGCAATTCATAAACCGCCCCAAAACGGGCAGTTTTCGTGGCTCTACATAACCTTCGCTTCGACACCGAACAAGCCTTGTAATCACCAAATAAAACAAGAAGGGTTTAAAATAGTATGTATAGCCCTTTCTCAAGCTTAAATGTTAATGTTAATCTAACTAACTGTCCATGTCAAAAAAAGGAAAAAAAATCCCGACAAGTTCTACTCAAACATTTTTGAAACCACTGAACTTAATTAGTTTTATGTATATCAATTTAGATTTACTAGAGATCTAAGACCCCATACAGACAAAATGCAATTTTGGTTTCTATATTAATGACAGGAAGCTTATTAGAAAGCGACTAATGGTTTCGAGGCAAAAGATCTGGAGTCTCCGTAGGCCGAAAAATGAGAGCAGCTTTTTCAACCAACAACCAACTCGTAAATGTCCACTACTGGACTTGAGCCTCCTCCACTTAATGGAGGGTTTTGCTTGGTAGGCAGGTTGGATATCGCAGTGTTGAAAAGACACAACAGGAAACGCGGCAGCCTGTTATCTGGTCCGTGATGGACAAACGGTATCTGGTCATTACACGGCATATATTTGCTCTAATTAATTAATTGAAACAGATCCTGGAGATAGGCTACAGTTGCCTGAAAAAGCATAAAATTATGCACGTGGTGATGCACGCTCTTGGATTCGATGACGAAGTCACGCGCAAGGACAGGGACCAATACATCAGAGTGCACTGGGATAATATATTGCCTGGTGAGGATCAGCTTTTATTTATTACAAGAAACAAAAATAAATGGAACCATGCGTTTTCTTCTTCTCTTTATTTACGGGTAAATTGTCAACTCTTTCCTTGTTTTTTATGAGAATTATTCTGTCGCCAACTGAAAGGTCTGACTAGTGGCGTCAACAGGAATTATTTTCCTGTAACGTGCTGTTCTAAACATAGTCTTAAATACTGGTGTCGAATAACTAGAGAGTACAATATAAGTATTGATAATCTAATATTACAGAATACAAGAAACTGTTCAATATTAATAAAAAGACAGAGACAAGACTCCCGTATGATCCGGAGAGCATAATGCATTTCAGCGAATATGAATTGACGAAGAACGGGCAAGCCACTACTTCTCATAAATCACCTATTAGATATGGGAATGTAAGTATAGTTTCCTTGATTTTTAGTGCAGTTGTCGCCCTTAAGGAGATGCGTTGAGCCGTCATGCATAATGATCATCTTGAACTCGACTAGTTTGATGTAGCTTTCCAATCCAATCATATGTGATAAAAAATTATTAGTACAACATATAATGTACTGCTCCATCTCCTCACGACAATGCACCCCTGATCACTCTGTCCTACTTATGGGCCTCCAGAAAGGCATAGTGATGCAACACTGTCGTGCCCAGTACAGCTTGGGTTTCGTGCAGTAGCGGCGCCGCGCCGACTTAGTGGTCGCTATGGAGCATCAATTGGCATTACTGAATCGTTGACTATGGACAAAATTTTATATCGTTTTCTAGAGCGGTGTCTACAGCATTCTCTAGGAAATATTGATCACTTGTTTTCCTAATCAACTTTTCATTTGAGTCATTTGACGCTTTATAACGACCACTCAATGTACACAGCCCTATTGGAGGAAAGTCAGGATTTGGTCTGTATGTGCGATAGAGCGCCACAGATGGCGGCATCTAAAACATAAACTGTTGTTTACTTGACAGACTAGAAAGGAATTGTCTATGATGGATATAAAGAAGTTAGAAGTCATGTTCGGCCATGAATGCAACAATCGAAAAGTCGTAAAGCTAATGCAATCATGTCATAATGCTATGCATGAAGAGGAAGAACAGCGTCATCCCGAGTTATTCAGAAAACCCGAATCGAATTATAAATTAGGTGATTGTAAAAATGCGCGCTCAAGATCAGAAGACACCGTCGAATTATCAGCAACCACAAAGAAAAAAAATATAGTTAGGTATGTGAAGGCTCATCTTCGGAGTAAACCAGACAATCAAGTAAATCAACACATTCAAGAAGTCACTAACAGAAAACCTGTGGACAATAAATATGATAATGAAATTGAAAAATCGACACCCGCCGATATAGACAAAGAGATAGAGGAGATTCTTAAATATCGATGATGTTAATTAGAATGTCCTAAAAGGCAAGTATCTGTTATGAAGAACCAATGTAGTTAATTTAACACATAATAAAATGGCGCTCAATTATCTAGTTGTCTTGTTTTATTTCAACGAGATTTGGCGGAATGGATGTGTTTGAGACAAGTGAAGATGTAGATGTGGCAAAGGATAATTACCCATATGTTTTTATGCTACTTCGGTGGCAAACAAGCTTACGGCCTGCCTGATGGTAAGCATCTGGGCGGGTGTTATGAGACAGTTGGACCACTTCTATAACACGATGTAGATTAGTTTAAATGTACTCGTAATAGACATGTAAGTACCTATAGTTTACTTGGTTTTAGTGCAGCTGTCGCCCTTAAAGACATGCGGTGATAAATAATCATCTTGGCGTCGGTATTCTAGTTGTGCTCTTGCGCGAGGGTCTAGGGTCCGCCTTGACCGAGATCCAGAATTTGGCAGTGGTACGACTGCTTTCTCACCATCATGATCATGTTATCAGGGTAACCTGACTAAATTGGACCATGGTTACATATTCAGTAGCTTTATTTTGCAGATTTCCTAACGACGTTTTCAACGTAAGAGTATCGATTAGCGTTCTACTAATTGTGCTGGCTACCTTATCCTTCAAAGTGGAACACAACAACCACTTTCACCAGTCTCTTCAAGAGAATTGCCGTAGCACTATTAACTTCTGCGGCCTTAGCCAAGAGGTTTCGTTAATCTACAATCGTTTGTGATAGAAAAAAAGTATGGGATTTGACATAAGCTAACGTTATCTGACATAAGCTAACGTTATCTGACATAAGCTGTTTGTGCTGCATTTGCACTAATGCAAATGCAGGGACGGAATAAGGCAGCCCATCTGCAATGTTATATTTTGCTACGAATTTCCACTCGTAACGAATATAAACAAATCTGACTTGTGAGTATATTTCGCTCCGGAAGATTTTGTAATTTTTATACACTTGTCCTTATAATTTTATATTGACATTATAATAAAAGGTAAGGTGTCTAGTGAATCAAACCCACGCCCTGATACCTACCACCGTCTTTTTGATCTCTCGATCCTACATACCGTGAATCGGCAGTGCTTGGTTTTGCATGATGGAGGGTTTTGAGGATTTTGACCGGTGTAAATGTTTATTTGTTGTCTCATAACTTCTAAACTAAGTAGGTACCTACTTACTTATCGTTAGAAGTATCTTCATTATCAACAGGTTGGCCTATGTGACTTCACAATAAATTGAATATGATGACCTCTGGAGGACATAGTCATAAAAAAAATAATGAAAGGGATAGGTACATTAATATATAAAACAAGCAGCATATTCTTTATTTTCAGTAAAAATTCATATAATGATGATACACCAGGTCTGAAGGGACTTGCATCTACTTATTATCTTGATCGTAGTCACGTAGGATTATACCTGACGAGTGGCATATAAACATATATTACGATTAACTGTAAAGAAAAGGGCAGTAGGTATACTGGAGCGCGGCAACTTTAGAGGTATCAAACTTATAAGCCATACAATGAAGCTATTTGACCCAAACCAGACTCTGCCTTCCGCTTCCTACGGTCTTTGCCTACGGCTTCAGGCCGGGCTACAGCACCATGAATTCAGTATTTACGATTGCAATTGTCTAGTAGACCTATTGGAGTAGAAATCAACCTGAGCGTTACGCTTTCTCGATCTCAAGAGAGTAATCCGCAGGGCGCTGAAGTCGAAATCTGTGCCCTAGGCGTATATTGGAATTATCAAGAACTTGTACGAATGCGTTGTCAAATCATTGTAGGCGTATTAATCCCGTACCAATTACCACTGGTGGTCCCAAGTACCGTAAGTGTGTCCGTAATTCACAAGGGTTCTGTCCTTGGCCCTTTTCTATTCTGCATTGTGCTGGATGCCCTGTCAGCCGAAATTCCGAACCCGCCTTCATTGCTCATAGAATACGTTGATGACATCGCATTGGTGAGCAACCGTAGGCAGGATATTGAGAGCAGGATACATAAGTAGAAGGCAGTGCTAGAAAACAGTGATTGAAAACTGTATATTATCAAAACAGAGTAGGTACATGGTAGTCTGCAGCTAGGATCGTGAAATCATCCATATGGGGAAGTCTTTCAATAGAACAGACAAATTAAAGTCGATAGATAAGATTCAGGATTTAGGTAGTAAGATATGGATCTTAGGTTGACGATGATCTGGCGATGAAGTTTCCACGATGAGGTGTCCGTAGATATCTACTCTTATGTTAAGTTCTGTATTTCTGCAGCTTGGGCAAAAGGGAAAGATGTCACGGCGAGCGAGCGATATGGCTAGCTCGCCTGCCCTAGTTTAGTCAAATGCTGCGTAGGCCCCAGGGATACCGAACACCCCAGGAGTAACTTAACTGGCCTGTATCAGGTCTCACGAGAGACCCAAGAAATGATGAATTGACATGGCGAAGATGACGAGGATCGGGCGAAGTAGAAAAAAAAGTGCAGGAAAGCTTACCCTGGCAGAAGTCGGCATTGACCGCTCGGATGCGTAATTCACTGGGATGCCCATTAGGCTGTTAATTCGATAGAAATGCCTTAGGTACTGGGACTCCCAGGGAGGCCTCTCTGGTGCTGTGACTATAAGACAGGTAGGTAACATCCAGATAAATCGACTAGTTACTGTTTGACTGCGATTACACAGACCCTAATTCAGGCACCTAGATAAAGGAGGCTCCACATGTTGGTATATCCGTTATGGGCTGTGCTGCTAGTGGCCAATATTTAAAAGTAACACAAGGATGCTCAAAAGTAGTCTCGTGACAATTTTATTTTTTGAGCTGCATTGTCTTACTTTTGAATATCGGCCACTGGCAACACTTCCCATAACGGGCATGCCATCATGTGGAGCCTCCTTTATCTAGGTGTCTGAATTAGGGTGTGTGTGATCGCAGCTTGAATCTGATAATGAAATCGAAAAATCGACACCCGCCGAAATATAGACGGAGCAGATTCATCAATATCAATATGTTAAGTATGTATCAATCTAATATGTAAAATCAATGTAGTTAATATAACGCAAAAATAGAGCTGAATTATGACGTTGTCTTGTTTTATTTGAACGAGGTTTGATGTGGTTGCGAAAGCAAAGATGTAGAGCTGAAAAGGGATAATCACCAATGTGACTGAGAATTACGACAACGGTTCAACCGATGATCTTCGGATGTAGTATTAACATTTATGTAGCGGTAGTTGGAACACTTAGAACTCATGCTAATGTATAATAAATAATTTTCATACTAATGAAAATTTGGTAATGTTATGAGCGGCCTTGGCCAGTTAGCGTCATTTTGTTACGATGCTTGTCAACTGTGTGCTCCTAGAGTGTTATTCTCTAAGCGCAAACATCCTTACAAGCTCCAGTGCAACGTTGAAATTTTGATGGGCGAGCAATTTGGTATTGCCACTGAATATCACTTTTAATAATAAGAAGATTGAAGAGGTTAACCAAGCCACCCTGCTAGGATTACATCTGGACAGTCAACTAAACTGGAAAACACATATAGCACAAACAAAGTCTAGACTAGCAAAATTTGTATATGCACTTAGTATTTTAAAACGTAACACTAGTTTAGAAACAGCACTATCGGCGTATCACGCGTTCGCAGTGTCATGGCTGCGATACGGACTAACACTATGGGGCAGAGGCGCCACCGCTCAGGAACTATTTGTCATGCAAAAAAAAATGCATTCGCATACTTTTCAACGTAAAAGACAGAGATAGCTGTAGGCCTTATTTTATTGAGAAACAATTATTGACTCTTCCGTGATTGTATATCTTAGAAACGGCAACGTTTGTCAAGAATAACTGCATTTATTTACATTTAACAGCAGTGTCTTAAAAAGGACATTAAGACCGAGAACTAATATTATTTTACCTACTTCCAACTTACAAATATATATTAAGGGTCCGTATTGTTCTGCCATATAAATATATAACAACATTCCGGAAACGATAAAAACCGAATCGAAACCACACGTATTCGCAAAAAAGCTTAAACAATATTATATTGAGAAATGTTACTACAAAATTGACGACTTCCTAAATAATAGATAATCCCGTAGATCAACGTAGATATAATTTAGTGTTTAATAGATTTGACATTCCAAATATTGTGTGAATATGCTGACATTGATTCGATTTTTTATAATTATTGTATTTCTAATTATTGAATTATTGTATGACATTTTAACATTTATTAGCTTATAGTTTGACCATAAAATTACCTGCCCATTATATGTACCTACCTATTATATTTACTTGCAAAGAATATGGTGAAACTTAACTTATAGGACAATTTTATAATGTTTAAATCATTATTTTGTAAGATGTAACAATTGTGACAGCAATTTAAATTTGCAGTGCCTTCCAAAGGTGTCTAATGTGAATCTTGTTCATTATTAAGACCTTATGTACCTTTGGACAGCAAATAAATAAAGGAATATGAATATTCTTAAAGGTCATTAGGCATATAAGGCCTGCACTCGCTGTTGACCGCGTGAGATAAAACTACTCATTGACGTCGTTTTGATATTATTTCAAGGAAAATGGTATTATCTAAGCAAAACCATCGTTGCGTTTGATGTGTAAGTCAAACAGAAAATCTAAAGTTTTTACGATTTTCCCTATTTGTATTTTATATATTGATATCAACAAGTTCACAGACGTTACAACCTATATTTCGCCGATGCGGGAAACGTCGTTATTATTGGTATTCTATAGTCTTAGTAGCTTGTCATCGATCTTTTGGATTTTAATAACTTTGAGCCATTTTTATATTATACCTACTCCCGACAAGGTTTCGATATTGAATTTTGCCATTGTGTAAACTTCATAAATGAAAATAATCTATATATATCACTACATAGTATAAAACAAAGTCGCTTTCTCTGTCCCTATGTCCCTTTGTATGCTTAAATCTTTGAAACTACGCAACGGATTTTGATGAGTTTTTTTTCAATAGATAGAGTGATTCAAGAGGAAGGTTTATAAGCAAGAAAAATGGATAGGGGTATAGTAGGTGTACGTGAACGAAGTCGCGCCGGGTCCACTAGTATATTATAAACCAGTAAAAAAGTGTGTCTGTACGTTGAATATATTCAAGTAAATATAAACAATTTATGGCGATGCAGAGATAGTGAGAATAAAAAAAATTTAAAATGTTGTCTCCGGTTTTTTTGACTGTTTGTACACTCTAATTTCCGGAACTACTGGACGGATTTGAAAGAGACTTATTTGTTGTGTAGCCTATTTAATTGTTGAAATTGATTGAATTGGTTCAATATATATCGCTATAGAGGTAAGTAATAGAATAGAGGTAGGGGAAGGTGGCCTAAAACGGGTGGCCCGCCTAAAACGGGTGAGCGCTCGTATGCTGCCATGTCAATAAGTAGTGCCGACGGGTGCATGTTCCGAGAGTAGCCGAATGATGACGAGTTTCGATCCGTTTTGCTCGGGTACCGGAGCCGCTTAATGGCGGACGTATGTTTAACGAAAGTATTTTAGTGCTTTTCTTAAAAAATATTTAGATATGTGTTCCTTAAAAAGTCGAAAACCTTTATAATTAGCACATTGTTAATATTGCGCTTACATTTTAGCGCTATCTATATTTAAATTAAGACAAAGAGTTATATCGGATTACCTTTAATTTTGAAGTCTTTAATTACTTTATGAAAATATGTGCTATTGGGCAAAACGGGTAAGGTTTTGTATGAACAATTTAATACAAAATGGATCACTTGCAGAACTTGTTATTTCAATATATATTGTAAAAATACCTCAAAGGAGTATAGGTATTTTGATCTACAATTCCTGTAGCTATTAATATTACATCAATAGAAAGGTTGATTTTGTTAGGTGGTTGAGGTTTTTAAGTTTGCATTTTAACAGTAAACAAAATGTTAAATGCATACAGTCGAAATGATAAACTATAGTCGGTAGGTAAAGTATTTTTCCTAGTTGTTAGATTTTAAGTTTGATTTACCTATCCTATAAATTATGACGTCAACCCGTGTTGCCCTAATCAGATACCCGTTTTAGGCTCATATGCGGGAAAACGGTTTTTTTAGAGGTTTCTTATTTCTTCTGTTAATAAAATATTTGATAGAAAATGCTTTAAAATAGTGATTTATTTTCAAGTTTAATAAACATCCTATCTTATAAACTAAATCAAGCTAAGATATTGACCACGTTTCTAGAATGTTTTTATCCTCACGCGAAACTTACCCGTTCTAGGCCACCTTACCATACCTATCAACGAGGTATTTATCTGTATTCCGTGGTCGTGTGGTGTCCGACAGAATAGCACCAATCCCTTACACTTGTAGGTGTCCTACGAGGCGACTTATGTTTTCGAGGCAAAAGATCAAGAGTATATGTAAACAAGAAAATGGGCAGCAGCGTTTATTTTTATTATTTATTTATTTATTTTATTTGCCAACAAATGTAGGTACACATTTTGTTACATTGAAATATTATATGAAAGATCCAATAAGGCGCAAACTTACGTTCACAGTAAAATTAATCTAAATCTAATACCACTCAAACTTAACAACTAAACAATGATATTGTTAGTGTAAACGGCAAGTACAATCAACTTTCCCACGGGAACCTATTATTTTCCCGGAATAAAAAGTAGCCTATGTTACTTAGCAGTAGAATAAAGTAGCATTATAGAACATAGAACTTTTAAAATCGGTCAACTAGTTTTTGAGTTTATCTATTACAAACAAAAATACAATTATCTATAGGTATAATATTAGAATATATTGTAACGTAACACTGTCCCACGTACAAGGCCAGGTTCAGTTAATAAAGAAAACACAAAGATTCAGGGTTCTATTCTCTCAGTCCGGAAAACTATCTAATTACAATTAAGTTAAAAAAGTAAACTAAGTAAAGCACAAAAGTTCCTAAAAGAGTCTACTCCACATAACCTTAGTCCAGGCAGGATCACTGAGTTCACTTGGATTTCGTTAAAGCAGGCCGAAACGTACTGTTTACAGACTGATTAGGCGACCATGTTAGTTTGAGAATTTCAGAGATAATTATTTCAATTTCAATTTCAATTTCTTTATTTCGCATTCCATGTGTTACATATATATGTTACAATATGATGAGAATCAACATGGACCCGGATGCAGAATTTGATGCAGCCATGTGCATTTTTAGGTGATCGGTCACTTTTTATTTTATTTACTTCTTGAAAATAGCTTCTTCTAGGTTATAATACTGATCCACCTTCTAGTTCGAAGGCCGGGATAACTCTTTTCAAATAATATTCTATAAATAATATTTAATAGTAATACTTTTGTAAAATAGCATGAAAAATCCTTCATCTTTTTTACTTCCAAGCTTCAGACTGAATTTATTTCTCTAGCTGTCAATCAATTTCAAATTCATCAAGCACAAAAGTTCCTAAAAGAGTCTACTCCACATAACCTTAGTCCAGGCAGGATCACTGAGTTCACTTGGATAACGTTAAAGCAAGCCGAAAAGTACTGTTTGCAAACTGACTAAGCGACTATGTCAGCTTGAGATTTTCAGAGAAGAAGATTGATGCAAGTGTGTGCATTTTTTAGTTTGAGACTTCAGAAATAAAGTTGATGCAACACGTGCATTTTTTAATTTGAGACCGATCACTTGTATTATTTTTCATCTTGAAAATAGTAACATCTGGGTTACAATATATATCCACCTTCTAGTTCGAAGGCTGGGAAAACTCTGCCCATCCCTCAGCTGCACTCTCCATTGAAGGCTCGGGTCTTCACTTAAACCATAGCCTCCTTCTGCAGGAGGCTATGCTTAAACACGTTCGAGAACGATTTGGCACGAAACTGAAGAATTGGATCCAGCAGTTATCTAGAATAAGAGGAGCACAAAAATGATTAAAATCTCCTTCGACTATAAAAAGTTCTCCGCATGACAACATGACGTGACAAGAATAAAAAATAAAATGGTTGATGGAACCTTGAAAGTGTGATTTTATGAAGAAATAGATATAAAGATTAAAATATACGGTCCCCAATGAGGAGTTTTCCAGTAGGTATTGTCAGTTGGTTTCAAAAAGCATCAATAGATGACGCTCCTACAATTCTGTTTTTTTTTTAAATCTGTTTGATTTTGGCAGTGATATAATGCAGCCATCTAATACTAAACCTAAAAATAAAATGTTTATTAATATAAACATTACTTTTAAAGGTTGTACGAAATATACAAAGACATATTTTTATGAATAGGCACTATGTTCCATTTTATTCCAACCTCTAAAATGGTTGAAAACTATTGATAAATACAATATTATCCAATACAACGTACCCAGTGTTTATATCCCCTTTGCTAAGAATCTTTTTCAAGTGATTATCAATAAGCAGTTTTCCAATAGGTATCTAAAGCATTCCTAACCACTCACTAGATGGCGCCTCGACAATTTTGGTAATTGATAATCGCTTGAAATAGGTTCTTAGCAAAGAGGATATAAACACTGGGTACGTTGTATTGGTTAATATTGTTTTTATCAATAGTTTTTAACCATTTTAGAGGTTGTAATAAATTATTACAAACAAAGCAAACATCAATTGGTGTGAGTCAATTCGTTTCATGGACACTAGGATCAAAAATGGAGACAATACAAATCACAGATAATATGAAAGGTTTGTATTAAAATACATTTCGTTGAAACTTTTGGTAAAAAATTACTAAAATTGTAGGAGCGCCATCTATTGATGCTTTTTGAAACCAATTGACAATACCTACTGGAAAACTCCTCATTACCAAAATTGTCGGGCCGCCATCTAGTTAGTAGTTAAGAATGCTTAAGATACCTATTGGAAAACTCCTCATTGAAAGGAAAAAAGTTCAATGTGGCATTGGGGCTCGTCCGGATCCATAAAAAGAAAACAAGAAGTAACAAAGGTAAGAATCCAGACACACACCCCAATACCCTTGTTTTTATTCAGAAACCATCATTACTTTTACCAATTGGATATTTAGAATACGAGAAATCATTTCCCGAAATTCTACATGAATCAAAATATTAGTAGAACGTAGTTACGACGTAGTCTGATTTTACAGGATTAACTTATTTTCCAGGGAAGAATGATGAGCAATCAGAGCCTGAAGGGCCAAATCCAAATATACCCAAAAAAACGATTATAATACGTATAAAAATTTAAAATAAAAGTGTCAACGTGCTGAACAATTGTTTGAGCAGGAATCCTAATAACAGTAAGTAATAACATAAGTCAGGGCAAGCGCCAAACCCAAGGAAATACCAACAAAAACCATAAAAACTATTACATTAAAATTGAAAATAAATGTTTCTACTAGCTGAACAGTTGTTCCATTAAACAGGGCCTGACCCTACAATATACAAGTAATTCTTCAGGTAATAACAATATTTTGATACCAGCGCAACATGTGATTCTTGATTTTTTTTATATTATATTTGTAAGCCTGAATCGGGCTTGCCAATTTTTATTATTTCGCGTGGTGTAATCTACCCTTAGGTATTCTACCTAGAACCGGCCACTAGGCTTGGCTAGTGAATGTTGTTTTATGCTATTTTACAAGACAGATTACCTAATCGTCATCATATCAGCCGAGAGACGCTCACTGGCGCCCTGGCCAAGGCCAAGGCTAGTCCGGCCGGTCCAAAATTATCATAATAACTCCCCTTACAATTATTCTTAGACTCTGTTTCGACCAGGGGATCTTTCCAGTAGCTTTTAAAAGAGTTCTAATAACCTCAGTATACAAGGGAATAGAGACAGTGTCACTAATTACAGACCGATATCTGTGCTACCGGCATTGTCAAATTTTTGGAAAAGTAAAAAACACTTGGCTAATAACATTTCTAGAAAATAACATCTTGTTTGATTGCCTTTTTGAATTTAGAGCAGGGAAAAGTACCAAAGACGCAGTTAGAAAACCTAACAGACTATGTAACTAAAACCTTAGACAGATAACAGAAAGATGTAGGCATTTTCCTAGATCTCGCCAAAGCATTTGACACTGTCTCTTTCTCCTTACTTGTATACAAGCTGGAATGTAGCATATGGGGAACAGCTAATTAATGAAAAACGGCGAAATCTTTAAGGATTTCCTGACAAATCAATCGCGAAATATTAGAATTAGCATACACACGAGCAGAGACGCTAAGGTAACTTACAGAGCATTCTTGGTCCAAGTCTGCTTTTGATCTCTGTCAAATGTCCCTAACAAATGGAAGAATATTTACTTATGCCGAGGATACAGCCCTAGTTTTTATGGCAAAATATACAAAATGGGACGTGGACGCGACTTTTTAAGACATACAGAAAAGACGAGGCACGGACGCGGCGACCAGTTTAGAGCGCAGGCAAGACAAGGACAGCAAGCGCTGCGTGCGAGGCCCGGCCCCCCGCGTCCCACCCGCACCCCCGCTCTCGCCCGTGCCCCGTCCTTTCTGTATGTTTTAAGACGTGTCTGCGTCGCGTCTGCGCCCTGTCTTTACTGTATGTTTTGCGACGCGACGTTTCTATACATGTTGCATGAAAGTAAATTGAACGGGCGCCGCGTCTGTGACGTGTTTGCGTCTTACGTCTTTTCTGTGTGGCCGCTCGCTAAGAAGCGATGGCTGGGCGTCGTTAGATTAACATGCATGCTAACGGACTCACCACTAAGGACGCCAAAGACCGAGCGAAGTGGACTAGAAAGATTTAACGCCAAGATGATGATGATGATGATGATCTGTAAACGTTTTCTGGACTATATTTAACGACTAAAGTCATCATCATCATCTTGGCGTCAACCCCGGTTAGTGCTCTCCCATGCGATTGCCCGGGTTCCACCTTCATATTTCTCTTTGTCCACTTAGCTTGGTCTTGGGCATCATGTGTGTGTTCTACCGGCGGTACGATGGAGAATGTTTTGATACCCACAGCACAATTCCACCATCGCACCACCAGCTGCGGGCTAGGTAGGTACTCATCCCATTGGGGATCCAATACGTATTGACGTATGACTATGACATGGGGTCGTTCAAGAGGTATTAGAGGTCTATCGATCCCTTTAGACATGGTAGCGGACCTGGAGTTGCTAATGTCCATCGACAGCGGTGAATATTATCCATCAGGTGGCCCGCTTGCCTGTTTTTCTGTCACGGATTTAATTAATTTTTGATTTGATTTGATTTAATTTAAAAATCCTTGGTGCCAATAAGCTTTTAAATAAATAAAAAGCTTATTGGCACGCATGTCATCAACGTCAAGCCATCGCTTCTTGGGCCGGCCTCTCCACCCCGTGCTTGGCCAGCACTAGCACGTAGTAATCACTGGAGCCAGGATCTACAGCGGCGACTACACTCTTGCAGCTTATCTGCGTTGTCACAGGCTACGCGAATGTAGGCGTTCCGGACGCGGTGTTTGCGTTTCTGAAAATCCACATATCCATCGAATGTGGGCGTTCCGGAGGCGGTCTTTCCGTTTCTAAAACTTTACACATCCACCGCAGCATCTTCCGTGACGCGCAGCTCTTATGACGCGGTAGTAGGGGGTCTATAGACCTGGCCCTTTAGCTTTCCCGGCAATTTGGTGTTACAAATGACATCCTTCACCTTCGGCCATTTGGGTTAAACCGCGAATAAATATTCTGAGGGCTCTGAGGCCACTGTCGATGTCTCCGATTGCGTTAAAAATAGAGCGCATGCAGGTATCTGACTTGATCCTTGCACTAAACCACATATTCGCCTATGCAGACGGGTAAAGGATATATACTATTGCAGGCCATGCACTCAAGGCATAAGTGTTATATAAATTAACCTACGCACATATAAAATACTCTATCACATCTTACCTTTATACAAACTAAAATTATAGAAAATTTTTGTCTCTATAGACAATTTTGCTAGTTGAGGATCTCTCCCTTCACGCCTTATTTCCATACTGTAGGTATATTATTGCAATAGATTTTACATACCTACCAATGCATATAGTACACCTACTTTTAGTGCTTTTGAAGAAAAATTTATAGACAGAGTTGCGAAAAATATTTGAATAAACAATAAAAGCATAGAAGCAATAAACTAGAAGTAACGAGCTCTGTGCTATAGCGAAT
Source organism: Blastobasis lacticolella (assembly GCA_905147135.1). Classification (NCBI taxonomy): domain Eukaryota; kingdom Metazoa; phylum Arthropoda; class Insecta; order Lepidoptera; family Blastobasidae; genus Blastobasis; species Blastobasis lacticolella. The sequence goes on from LR990056.1 coordinate 7,049,677, forward strand.
CTATTTTCTTCGTAAATGGTTTTCATTACAATATAAAACAGAGAAATGTTACATTTACTTCAGATTGCCTTAATTTTACGCATTGTTGATGGATTTCTACACCATTACGTGAGACCTGTCCCCTTGCATTTGAGGAATGGTTAGTAATTTATAATTAATCTCATCAGTAATCTTTAATTAATTTGACGAAGTCGAATCTAGGTTTACACTCTTTGTTAAAAATTTGTTGTCGGCATACTGCACAATTTCGGTTGTCATTGTTGGGGTCTAGGATTTTCACGAAATCTCAGACCTGCAGTGGTGTTTCTAGACCATTACGACATTAAACCTTAAGGAAACGTGCCTCAACCTTTCGATGTACTCGGTACGTCGAAAGGCGGCCGAAGAAATCGCAGCACAATAACTCACCCTCGAATAAGAAGGTGTACTTGGGGGCAAAGCAGCGAGCTAAATCGATGGTGGCAAAGCCCGAGTCGGCTCAGCTGGCTCCGCTCTACGATGCGTTGGATACTGTGTAGCGACAGAAACTCGTCTATAAGCTGGAAAAGTCGCGGAGTCGAGCCAGTTTAGATGTGACAAAGTGTGTTGCCATAAAAGGCGTAGACGGCGTGTTGCTCACAAGTGCAAACTTTTATAAAGGCCGTTGGTGCTGTCATTTCAAGAAACCTGTAACGAGGCCAACAACCAAGTGCCACCACTACAGCTTCCTGCAAACCTTAGCTTGATAAGCCCTATTATTCCTGACGAGGTGGGGAGGAGGAAGGTCTGTAGCCCGTATAAAGAACAGAAAAGCTATTGGCCATGACGGAATACCCATAGAAACTTGGAAAACAATGGGGACCCGGGCCTACTTTTGCTCACTGAACTATTCAACAGGAACGTAGCTATGGGGCTTATACCAGACGCGTGGCGCGTAAATATTATTACGCTAATCTATAAAGGAAAGGACAGTGTGCAAGAGTGTTGCATCTATCGAGCTATCAAATTTATTAGCCACATAATGAAGCTATTCGAATATAATACGACCAGAGACTTCACCAAGAATGCTCCTTGTCGGAATACCAATACGGCTTTAGGCCAGGCTGCAGCACCATGGTTCCAATATTTGCCCTCGAGAGTCCTCTAGGAGTCCCACTGCAGTAGGAATCAAGCTCTGTATTACGCATTTCTCGACCTGCAGGAGCTTTCGACAGTGTCTCTCGGGAGATAATTTGGTGGGCTCAGAGATAAAAGTCTGTGCCCGAAGCGTGCATTAGTATTATACAGGACATGTATGCCAATACTGGAGCCGTCGTCAAAATAATCGTAGGCCATAGTAATCCTTCGTATTGTATAGTACATTTATTCATCTTAAGCTATTGTAATAACTTGTCACAACTGATTCCAAAGTGCGTTCCTCGTGTTTGTTTGTGTGGATTCAGTGCTGAGCGCTTACTTTTTTTGCATTGTGCTCGGTGCCCTTACAGCGGAAATTTAGAAGATGCCTCCTTGGCCTATGGAGTACGCTGACGACATTGTACTGGTGAGCAAGCTTAGGCAGGATCTTGAAACCTGGATAAACATGTGGAAGGATGTGATAGAAAACGGTGGTTTAAAGCTGAATGTCGCCAAAACTGAGTATATGGCCAGCTGCGGCGCGGATCCCAAAACCATTCATGTCAATAGAATAGATAAATCCAATTACCTCGGATCCGTGATGCACAAGTCATGCGATATCGGCCCCTATGTCAAGTCCCGGATCTCTGCAGCTTGGGTCTTAACCCGCCAGTATCCGGAAAGAGGCCCTAGACGTGCGGTACCCCAGAAGGGATGGATTGACATTGCTGAGTCGGATGCGAGCGCCAACGGCGACGGCGCGAAGATGCCGAAGACCGGCGTAGTGGAGAAGAATGAGTAGGAAAGTGGACTCCGGCAGAGGTCGGGATAAGAACTAGGACGATGATGATGATGATGATGATGAAACGAACCCTACCTATCTGGGAACGCATTCGCGCTCTCCGGGTGTTGGTACATTTTGCATCCGCTGTCGTTTCTCTTACGCCCAGACTATACAATACGATAGGCTTAATTACAGGTTACTAAAAGGCGGTCATCGTGACAAAACACAGGCGTCTCCATTATCGGCCAAACCTCCTTTCCGGGGGAATATAGACGGTTCTACCACCATTATCTGGGCCCAAATCAACTTGACCTGCACGCGGTCCTCCTGCTGGCAGATGTATGTGGCTCTGGCGAACCGGCTTATTCCTTATGGGTTGTGTGAGTCAGATGGCAATCGACGCACCTAAAAAGCCAAAATTACCACAAACTTGGTCTGATACGAAAACGCTTTTAAAAAAGCACTTTCCTAGTAAAAAAACGGAATGGCAGGTAGTTCCGCTACCCGCTGAGTTGGGATTTACTACTAGGATGAAAAAGAAATAGGCTCCATGCCCAAGGAATGGAACACGTTGCCTGCAGGTGTGATCCCTGGTCATAAGAATCTAGACGCCTTCAAGCCTAGAGTGAAAAAAAAGCAACAAGCGGTATGAGCTTCATTGTCAGTAAAGGGCCATAAAACGAAGGATGCAAGAAAGTGATTTAGGTGAAAAGAGATCAGCGCAAGGTTCTACCGAGTTACATGATTAAGATTTGCTCGTGAAAACGTGAATTGTACTATCGACCAATAGAGCGTAGTCTTGTCGGTCAATAGGACAGGCACGTCCTGCTAAATGGAATGGATTTCGTTAACCGGTAAACAAACACGTCTGTGTTTTGGTAGCGTTGACCGTCACCAGATTGGCTTCGCCCCAATCGGAGATTGCCTTGAAAGCTTCGATCAAACGACGAACCATGGCCTCTTGACTCGTGGCCTCTCGACGATTTGCTTGTACCTAAGGTATCGGGTACACGGGTTTTGCAGCATGAAAAGAGCCTATATAAAATTTACAGGTACCTAAATAAAAATATTCCATGCTATGAAAGCGGTCATCGCAAAGGCAAAGGTACACTGGTCTACTGGTCTACCTGGTCCCTGTGTAGGTACTTGTATACCTTTGAGGTGCGAATCGTGTGATTGCAATATAGTTTGCAATAAGTGGCATGTTTCATTTTAGTAATTTTCATCATTAAATCTAGAATCCGAATAAACCAGCATTCAATGAAGAAACATTTTGTTATTTCTTTAACTTCTTGTGTCTCAAATGCATTGAGGTAGTCAATGTTACCTTTTCTTTTTGGACCCTGAGACTGGATGAACAGTCTCGGAAGCCGATAGGCGTCCCGTGACGGTATATTTATTTTTTATATTCATTCCTTTGCAGATGAAACGAGTTCGAATCCTCTTAAATTGAACTTACCGTGGAGTGGTGAGAACAATAGTCTGACGAAACCGCCACCGCGGCCTATGTTGCTAATGATGGGTGTCCCGCTCCCTGCAGAGAAGATACAGAAGAAAATACACATGAAGGCCTTGTGGCCGGGCGGCATTATCCATTACTATCTAGAAAATCCTGACACAGGTAGTCTGTAATCCGTATTCTTCAACTCTGCTTAGGATATATCAAGCTTTGGAGTGTTAATCCTTTTTTTAAGTCCTACGATAGATAAACAGGTGAGCCTCCTGATGGATAGTGATCACCGCTGCCTATGGATATTAGAAACACCAGTAGTAGTCGCCAATGCGTCGCAGACCTCTACACCCCGGGACATGTTGCTCTGGCAGCAACAGGCAAATGCCCGTTCACTGTATCAAAAGTTTTAACATGGTGTCGATAAAACATCGCACATTTAAAAATGTATTCGAGTAGAGTTAGAAGCCGTGCGTGCGGTGTCTAACAGAATAGATTATTGCATCCACCTTAACAACTGTCGAGCTAGGACCATCGCTGACAAAACGTATTTTCAAATTGTTCTTTTCAGAGTAAGGAGTTCTAGGGATTTAATAGCTGCAAGTCAGCATAATATTACTTGATTCGAATAACGAGTTGGCAATAGACAGCCGTCAACCTATAGAGCTCACGAGTTCACCTCCACCAGTATACGTAACGTCGAATATTTATTTATATGCGAATAAATGCATTCACTGAGACGACTAAGCTGGTATATCTCATGCATAGATAGGCAGAGCTAGAGGATAGGTAGAGCCCGAAGGTATGCCATGCCTCATGACTGTGAGAAATGAGTTTAAATCTTTGGTATCAACCGAGAAAGATGAGTTGCTGTCCCTTTGATTGGTTGGTTGGACTTGGAATCCGAGCGCTTAAATCAGTACTTCATCCTACGGTATGGAAAACATTATGAGCATATCTGTGGTTTTACTGTTAAGTCGATTTCACCCCGCCGCCGCCGCAATCAAGTTAGATAAAGGCTAGACCTGTTGTTCATTTGTAAGTGTAACACGAATTTGCAGCTAGTGCTTCCGATAGCACTTCGGTACCAATGCTTAGGCAACGCTTCCGTGAAGCAGTAGCGGAGATAGAAATGGTTTCCTGTTTGGAATTCCGTTCACTGCCACAGCTTCCGACTGCGGCGAAATACTTATTGAAGAATGTGGACAGCAGCATTTCTTCGTGGATTCATGTTAAATTTGCTGCGACAAGTGAGGAACCTTGCAGCCACGAGGTTCGCCGTGGGAACGGGTACCGTATAGTATGTATATCTATAACGGATATTTAATATTTAATTTATTATTTCTCCGTGGTATATTAGCCAGTTGAACATTGCAGTTGTACCACGGTTAGAATATTGTAAAAGAAAAAATGTCGCATGAATTTCCATATGAATTTTAATACCTAATGCTTACTTTGACTATTAACTGAAACAGGAAATGGTGATAGCCTACAATTGTCTGAAAAGACATAAAATTATTCATCTGGCGATGCACGCTCTCGGGTTCGAAGATGAAGTGAATCATCCACAAAGGAGCAACCACATCGCAGTGCATTGGGAGAACATATTGCCGGGTAAGAATACCTTTAATACATATTTTTAAAGTTTAATTACTTTCATTCAAATTTTTTTCAACTGCGCCACTCACTTTCACTTCGTTTTTCTGGTATCTACGATTACGATGACGTAAAACTATTATTCAACAGGCCGTCAACGGAGCGGGATCGTTTTGCTATCATCGTACGACTATCATTATCATCCAAGCGGTCGATCCAAGCTTCTGCTTTCTTTCTTTTACTTCTCCAGTTTGTCCGATCTTCGGCATCCTTACGTCGTAAACCGTCGGCTCTCGTGTCCGTGTCGGCAAAGTCAATCCATTGCTTCTTGGGTCTCCTATTTCACATATATCCTCCGGGCTTACGCAATACGTTACCAAACCAGCGCAGGCGTGCCATCATATCCGCGATGTCTCTCACACCAAGGCTGCGGCGAATGTTCTTGTTACGCATTCGATCTAGTCGCGCAACACCACACATCCACCACAGCATTTTTATTTCTTTGGCACGGAGTTCGCGAACGTGCTTCGTCGGCGCCAGCCAGGTTTCGCAGTCATAGAGCATCACGGGCCTATGTTCTTGTATTTTAGCCCCTTGAGCTTGATCGTGATTTTTGGCCCAAGCTGCAGAGATTAGAGATTTAACATCGGGGCCGATATCGCCAGAGTCTGCTCTATTGGTTGACTGGTAAAAAAGCTACGTAGCTTGAAGTCCGCCATTGTACTGTAATATGCATGAAGTTTTAAATAAATAAATAAATATTGACAGCTTCATTCCCTATACGGATGCTTTCAAGATCCACGCTTCAGCTAGCCATATACTCTGATTTGGCGACGTTTAGTTTCAAACCGCCATTTTCTAGCACTTCTTTCCAAGTGCTTACCCTGGTCTCAAGATCGTGCCAAAGCTTGCTCACCAGTGCAACGTCATTAGCGTATTTCATAAGCCAAGGAGGCGCGTCTTGAATTTCTTCCGAGAGGACAGCGGGCACAACGCAAAACACGTAGTGCTTAGCACTGAACCCTGGTGAACACCTACAGTAGTCGGGATGGGATTGGTATGACCTAACATGGTAATAATCCCAATGTACGCCTCAGGCACAAATTTTAATTTCAGAGCCCATCAGATTACCTCCCGAGGGACATTGTCGAAGGCCCTTTGCTGTTTAGAAATGCGAAATGCAAAATTTGATTCCTACTGTAGTGGGACTTTTGGAAGACCTTGAGGGTAAAGTTTGGATCCATGGTTCTGCAGGCTGGCCTAAAGCTATTTTGGCATTGCGACAAGAAGCGATCATGGGGAAGTCTCTGGTCTATAATACATTCGAATAGCTTCATTCAGTCTACGACTCTTTATTGGATGAAGGTTGACCACGGCCAAGTCGGTGGCCAGTCAGGTTCGAAGAATATCTTCTCAGATCCTCACTGTCTGCCGATTTGCCTGCTCATATAGCCCACGGGGCCGTTGAGATCCGCATCAACCACAATCTGTTTAGAGGATGTAAGTCTTCTTAGCGCTCTTAGCAGGCAGCATTTTCGGGACTGAAGAGCTTAGGCGCTTATCTGGTTCATTTTTGTTCCCTTAAATTTGCGAATTGATTGCCATTAATTGATCGCTCACTGTGCTCATCTCAAAAATGCTCCATTCCTTTTTTCTGCCAATCCGGTGTGCAAAAGCTTGTACCCCTGTCCGATTTTCTTAGAGTTGGAGCCCCACCACGGCCACCTCGTTTCTTGCAGCTTGGCCATATCTCAAGACCGCCCAGTCGTAGAGCCAACGTTCGGGGTGGCAAAGTGAATCTTTCTGCAAGGTGCTATCGTTTTAGGCGCTGTAATAATCGGCAACAGTCGTGCGACCATGGTCGTACGAGAGAGAGAGATATCTTCGTCAATTGTGGGCCGATTTTAAAGTAAATTTTTTAATTCTAATATTCTCGTTAGAATTCTCTATTATAATAGTCTCATTTTCATCGGGTTTAGATCTGATGATCTTTTTTTATGTCAAACGGCAGGAAAACAGGCAAGCGGGCCACCTGATGAAAAGTAGTCACCACTGCCTATAGACATTAGCAACACCAAGAGTTTCGCCAATGCGTTGCCAACCTCTATAATGCGACCACCCTCGACCACAACTCTACATATAACTATTCTACAACATAATATATTTTGACATTTTATTTTTCTATAAAGATCATTTTATTCCTTATCATTAGCCATTCAAGTTATTAGACGCCTAAGTTTGAATAGGTACGCAAAGTACCTATACCAAACTTAAGCACAGTCTACTTCTTTCTTGTAATAATAACATAATAATAAAGCATACGCCGTGCTATCCAGTAATGGTGATCTTACATTGCAGGTTACAAGCATCTATTTCAAATAAGAAAAGGACACTCGCGAATTCCGTATGATGCGGAAAGCATAATGCATTTCGACAAACATGAATTTACTAGCAACGGGGGTGCAACTATTTCTCATAAACCACCTATTATTGGGCATGTAAGTACCTAGTGTTTCCTTAATTTCTTTGATTTATAGACCATTCTTGGACTGACATTTCAAATAAACGACTAAGAGTTTGATAAGGTAAAATTTTCAAATCTTTTAAAGTGGAATCGTGAGTAAAGCTCAAATTAGCAAATAAGCAAATTTTGGTATTGCAAAACCATTGCATTTACTGCGCATTGCTTTGCAAAGGGAGACAGGATCCTAATATCCAGACATCATAAATATATAAAGCATGGATTATTTATAAAGATTATGTGAGAGCAGATTGGCGGCTGATTGACTTGAGTTAATCTAGCAAAGGATGAAGAGAAATACGTTTCACCACCACATTTGAATTTTCATATTGCATAGGAATTAGCAATTGCATTGCATGCCTCGGGTACGCATCTCAGGTGTGGAGTCCGATGTATGACAAATATATTAATAGACTTTAATCTACAGGGAGGGCCCTGAAACAACAGCAATAAATTAAAATATAGACCCTTTAACTGATTAATAACTAAGTCCACGTGGTTTTAATTTTATAAAATGAAAAATAAAAGTTATTATTTTTAAACAAAATTAATCGAGCCAGCAATGTACTGCAGACCGTCGTGCCCAGTCGGTATACTTGACATTGACGTTACGATCCCCATCCCCCCGAAAACATCAAACGACCGATAACGACAATTTCGCGATGATGAAATTCATTGATTATGAATTGTAATTTTAAATTACTATTTCTTAGAGTTGCACAATATGCACTTTGGAGCATTAGGATCGGGTCAAGGTAACTTCGGATACTCTGAGGAGCCAGCGTTTAAATTTATTGCTCCTGTTGCAGGCCCCAACCTTTATACAAAAAAGATTTATGAGATATCTAGAATTTAAGTGTAAGCGATTCAATTGTAATTATGAGACTAGATGTAAACGGCATCACTTTCTTCCCCTCGCAATTAGACGGAATATTGTAGATATTATTTTCGCAATATTTAATTGCACAAAGTAGAATAGAGTGTAAGACTTGTAAACCATTTATTTTTTTCATTACCGAATAGAGCGATAATATGTCGACAATGAAATGTTTAATCTTTTCCGTCTTTTTGCGCAAAACATCGTAAAAATTCATATTTTTGTCGTGCAATCTCGGAATTCAATAAGTCTGCAAATAAACTAAATATTGACATATTTAATAGTAATCCCATTGGCTGAAGAAGCATTCAGTAATAAATTGGTTTGACTCTGTTGTCTAATGCATTGGTGTGGTGTTCTCTTTATTACTTGTTCAGCTTCACAAGGCAAGTCGCATCCCATCTTAGTTGTTAAACATGAAAACATATCATTGGCGTATTAGTTATTGACTAAGTCATTAATTTATTGTCATACATGCTGTTTGTTTTCCAAATAAAATAAAATAAAAAATATAATAGCTAGACCAAGTACACTAACTTGAGGGACACCATATGTGTCAGGAGTTTTGGAGCTAATTGTGTCACAAATGATTACTGTTTGTTGTCGGTTTGTCAAATAATCTTTGTTTATTTTTAGAGAGTTTCCACTTATTCCTATGTCCTTAAGCCTGTTTATAAGGGTACAAATTGAGTCTGAGTCCAAGGCTTCCTTTAAATCAGAAAAGATTGCTAGACATGACATTACGACATCCACGATTTCGAAAAGTTATTTCTGCAGAACAAGAACCACCACCTACGAGGCCATACTCTCAAACTCGACACTTATTCCTCCTTCAACAATCTGCACAGACACTTTTTAACCAACCGAGTAGTGAATGCCTGGAATAAGTTGCCTGAATCCGTGGTGACAACAAAACATACTAACTAATTCAAAAACAGACTCGAAAAATATTTGAATACAGGTAGATAATGAGTAGAGAAGAGCCAGATACAGGTATCTGTCAGTTGTTTTGACAACTGCTTGCCTGCTTAATAATCTATACTTCTATACTATAATATAATAATAATATTATAAAGAGGAAAGGTTTGATTTTTTGTTTGTTTGTTTGTTTGTATTGAATAGGCTTCGAAACTAATGGACCGATTTCAAAAATTCTTTCACCGGGAAGCTACACTATCCCCGGGTGACATAGGCTATATTACATTTTCGAATAAATTACGGATCTATAATAAAACTCCAATAATGTAACCCAAGGTGTAAAAAAATACCCTAAAAATTCCTTACATCGCGTGTGCTGCGAAAACTATTGATGATAGAACAAAATACTACGACTTTGCAGAACACATCATTATCTACAAAAAGTGTCGCGACAGAATATGTCTTACTATTATAGTTATGTCACAATAAGTGTTCTTTAATTTTCAAAATTTAATTGAAATGCCGCCGCTAAAAAACGCTCTTTATTTGTACCTTGGTATTAATCCTTATCAAAATCAATTACTTCATATTCACGACTGCTTCAATACCTTTATATAACTTTTTGAATTATTCAATTCAGACATTCCATTCGAAAGATAGCACGAGTTTAAAAATATGAATATTAGAAAAAAGTCGCGTGTTCGCCGCTCAGTCCGCTCGGCTATCTAAGCAGCACGGGGTACGGGAGGGGTCAATGTCAAGAAATAAAGTGCCGCGCGGCTCACTCGCGCGGTCGGCTCCCTATGCAGCGGTCGTGTGCGTAATCGAATAATTTTCGCTTGAAAGTAACCCGTGTACCCGTAGTGGTACCCGTGCGAAGCCGGGGCGGCTGCTAGTAATAATAATTATAATGTGTCTGCACCGACCACTGTACTAGGCTGGTCCATAAGTTTTTAGCCAACGGCTTGTTACACACCCTATTGTTTTAATTTTTGTATCGTTTGGAGGCAAATTTTATTACAAACTCTGGCCAAAAATCATTAGCAACTTTTAATTTTTTTTTAACGAATAATAAAAGTAGCATGTCTCAACAAAATAAAAAGAATCAACCCCTACGAATGTGGTAAGGCGGGAAGCATTTTGTTGTAAGATGTATTATGATTATAAATATGGGAAATATGGGTCTCTTGTCTATGCTATTGTCGTTTGTTAATTTTATGACTTTAAACGAGGTCAGAGCGACCTGAAACATGAACCTAGACCAGGGCAGCCGCTAAAGTCAGTCACTCCAGAAAACGTCATCAGGGTATAATCGCTGATAAAAGAATGTCACAATATTACTAGCTGATAGGTTCAGTATGAAATATAGTTTCAAACCCATGTAGTTTCTATAATTTTTACGAACCATAGAAATTATGTATCATTAATTGGCACAAGTAACTTTTTGCTCTTCTCTGAGAAAGGAGGCTAATATTCGAGATACAACCTTCCTAACCTTATGAAGTTCATGTAAAGTGGTGGAAACTTCCTGGGATCTAATCCTCATTTCATTCTGAATCTCATGCTTGTTAATGTTGTGACATTTCTCTAATAACGACTTCACCCTGTTGATATTTTCTGAAGTGACGGCAGTTGGCGGTTACCTTAGTCTAGGTAATTATAGTACGTCTGGCACGAAATGCTTCCCATATTACCAAAATACTTTGGAATTGTAGGTCTAGCCATGTTTTTTTAGTATTCGATAAAAAAATAAGTAATGGTCGCCGGCTATTGATTTTGACCAAATAGTTTGTAATAAAATTTGCCTTTAAACAAGCTGTTGGCTGAAAACTTTTGGACCAGCCAACATATTAATAATATTAGAAGTAAGTGACAGGATGGCATGTGGTCTTGTGTATGAATGATGTACGTTAGTGTAGCTATCTAGAATATTTTTGGACCCTTTTTTTTCTACATCACCACTTTATTTACTGCCACTAATAATTCTGCATTTAACGTTTTGGTTTGGTTGCTTCTTATATTTTTAATATAATTTTAATGGCTATCCACATATTATTAGCATCTTTTTGAGCATCTGTCAGTCTATCCTGATCGTACTTAGGCTTCCGTTTTTTATTTGGCCGTTACAGTAATTACGGTATCTATTATAAGTAATTTTAGGATGTTGTTACATACCAGGTGTCATCCACAGTTTGATTAGTTGATTTTTTTGGGGTACGCTAATAGCTCTTGTGTAAAGTGTGATGCATTGTCATTACTTTGAAAATGGCGGACTTCCCTACAAACTGTTCAATTCTATTTCACCCTCTCTGGGGTGGATATTTTCTGTTTTCAGTCTTTTCCGTTTATAAACTCCTTACCGATTTCCGTTATTCAACTTTCTAGGTCCCCTTGAAGTGGTTTATCTTTTTCATGGTTAATGAGTCAGTCAGTGAGTTAGGCGCTCTCTACATTGGATAGCAGCATCGTCAAAAAAATTTTTTTGTATCTTGAAATCACATGTCAATGCTAGGGTGTCAATGTAACAACAGCGACGCCGTCACTGCGACAGATAAGTTCGTGTACTATAAGCACTTAGCTCTGGTAAGGCTTGTATTATAAGAGGTCAGTGACTAAATGTAGGGTAGTAGTCGTAAGAGCAGTAGCAATAGCAGCCGGTAGCAATCCGGACCGATCCGGGCGGATATGTTATCATCAAAGAGATAGGCATACCAGGGAAAGGTATAGTAACTTTACTGTTGATCCTGAGTCCATTATTTTGCAGTGCAAAATTCCCATGAAACCAATTAAATGAAAAACAAGGATTATCACAACCGTGATCTTAAGACCTTGCATAGGAAGAGGTAAATAAATATGTTTATGTGAAGTTGGAATGTTGGATGAGGAGAAAATAATGCAGGTAGGCAGTATCAGTCTACTGCTTTAATTCTTAGGATTATTTTAAGAGGCCAAATTAAGAGTCGCCTAAGTTTAGTGTGCAGCATTGGGTTTTTAGAGTTTGTCCAGTGTATCTTTGTACAGTTCAGGACCTAACAAAATTCTGTAAAACTCTCCAGTATAATAGATTTTAAGTGTTTCCCTCCGGAAACATTTAAAATCTATAGGTAGGCACTATATGCTGTGCTTATCACGTTTTTATTATATCAGGTTCTTGTTTCTGGGAGTAACTATGTCATGCCGTTACGAATTCATGGTCCTTGTCGGTTTGTAGATACTAAAGCTTTGGTATATGAAAGTCTTGGTTTTGGCTATTATACAGGGTGTTTCATAATACATGTATAAAGCCGTGAACTGGATGGAGTGCTAAACGTATTAAAACGATAGGTACAATTATTTTTTTCGTGCGTGGAATAGTTACCGAGAAAATGACTATCGAACTTTTTCTTTTTCAATGTCGATAATCACATTTTGAAAACGAAAGACCGCATCTCTAGAAATCAGTTGTAATAGATCACTCAAGTTCATAATCAGGTCAATCAACTGAATAATACAATTTTACCAGTTACAGATAGGATATAGGTTTTGTGCCTTTAAGTCTTTTCTACCTACCGTTTCATATGAGTTTTAAAATTCAATCTAAAAATCACTACGATCAATACCTCAAGTGGCTGGTTAATAAAATTATTATTACAAGCAGCTCGTGAGCAGTCCGGCACAAAAACAAGACATTTCGATGTTTGTTTCTACTTTAATTTATTTGTTTTTTTGTTGCCTTCAACACAATGTTGCACCTAGGTACATAGTCTTCAAACTAATTGCGAAAACACAATAAACATTAATAGGCAAAAAAGTTACAGCTTGATTTCGCGTCTGCGCCATATCTTCTATTGTACTAGGCAGTCATGACTGAAGCAGGTGGACTATGTACGGGATACTGATATCACAGGGTGTCCATAAAGTACATTCACTAGATTTTAATATTTTTGGAAAGTGCAGCAAAACTACACGATATTGTTGTTATACTTTATTGTCTATTTTTTCACTCAGTCTACATCCTGTTGAATGCATGTGGTGAGTCTTGGCACAAGTTTATGCATTTCTCGTTGAACTTTTCCGCCAGCTCCGAAATAAGGAAAGTTGTCATTTTAGTACCTATCTAATAGTAATTATTAAATTCTACTCATGTTTGAATTCAAGAAGGTGAATATTAAATTTGAATAGCTGAAAAAATACCTAGCAACACTATTTACGTACTAGGATTTAAGCATTTAGGTTGCAGGCAACAAACATGCAGAACAGCAGATGCGTTGTCACTGTGAGGACTAAGATGAAATGCGTCATGCCTGTATTTGCACTGGCTTATTTTATGGACACCCCACGTACTAGGCGCAATATTAAGGAGGTCTAAATTATCCGTTTTGTATTTTTTGGTTTCGAGGGTTCTGTACAAAAAAATATTGTAATCAATTATGATTTTAATTCAAAAGGTTCATTCATAGTTTTTACGAAAGTGCACCACTACCTAACTAATAGCAAAGTAGTCTTATTCAAATTACTGTAGCATATTAATGTAGCAAACTCTAATTAATGTAACATCTTTGTCTTTTTACGAGTTTGCTTTCTCATGTCATGTCTGTCAGTCATGTTTCAGTGTCGCGTAGGTAATCGTACCTATCGTTTTCACGAACATTTCTTATCAACTAAAATTAACTAAATGATTCTTAGTTGATGGAGCTTTACCTGTAAATATCCCATGCTTCACCCAATTGGAGAACCTAGGTCACCTAGGTGGAGCACGGACCCAAACACAATTTTAGAAATTACTGTCTAGGTTACTGTCATTGTACCAAACTACCCGATAAAATCGTGATAAGCAAATGTAGGCCATCGCCATAAGGATTATTATTAAGCCCACAGTTGGATTCGCTTGAGACTTACTTTAACAAATAAAAAAAAAAACAACATTATGGTGCAACTACCAGGAGAACATAAAACGAGAGAACATAAAAGGCGAAATAAGTTAGACCCCTAAAACACGGATCCCTAAGTACGAATCCTTTTGCACGTGCCGTCAAGGTCAAGGTCGGCGCCGGAGCTGTGGCGGCGCTTTTGACATCAAAATAGAAACTGAAAACTACAAAATCTAAAAATAGAATACTTTGGCGGGCCGTTCTTTATTTTGTGGTTTGACCCACGGCGCGACTTCCATTGACGAAATTTGCCTACTTTCGCGTCGTATTCGTTCATTCAGTTTTTAGCTTTTCGCGTGACCGAAATGATTGTTGCGTTGTAGTTGTAGGATACCTAAGTACCTATTGTGAAGATAACTGTGATAAGAGTGTTAACGATGTGAACGAATGATTTATGGCTTCAGGTACCAGTATTAACGTAGTCTTGTCTGTGTTCAGCGTTCAACGTTTAAGTATTGTGATAATCTATTTGTTATTCTGTGTATGAATGCAAGCTAGCAGTAGGCCAAACACCATGGTACCTACCTATTTACGTATTGCATAGCAACCAGAGCCTGCGTAGTGTTGTGTATCTGTGTGTATGGAGTGTACCTACCTAGCTACGCTACGATACGAGTGCAAGCTTACTTGATAGTTAATACCTATCAGTCATCCGAGCCACAAAAAAGCAAGAAAGTATGGCACCTGACGCTGTTTGTTTTCATAAAATAACTTTAAAAAGGTACGTACCTACATGCTTTAAAGGTCTAGGTTCTAGCTAGACTTTAAGATATGCTACCTAGCTAGTACCTAATCGTAACGTTAGGAGGTTCTTTTCCGACGGGAAATAGGCAGAAAAGACAACGCTTTTATCTGTTCATGAAAACATGTAGGTATTTAGTAAAACCTGTCTGTAATCTGTTTCAACAAAACTAGTCTCATAAGTGGTTCCCTACGCTACGTAGGTCCCTAGATGAGTGAACCATTTTAGTAGGACATAGTACCTACTTATTTGTGTAGAACGATTTATCAATTGAACGAATTCTGTTTTAGTTATGTAGCTATCTTAAGTATGTTTTTCAAGAACGTTGGTGGCTGGGCGGTTGAGTATCCGACTCGTAAGCGAGAGAGGTGCCGGGTTCGAATCCCGCTGTGGCAATGTACCAATGACTCTTTTCTGAGTTATGTACATTAGTTGAAATTAACCGATGCTCCTATGGTGAGGGAAACATCATGATGAAATCTGCAAATTCTGGCAACTGAAATTGTAACCATGATCCAATCGAGTCAGGTCCCCCTGGTAGCAGGGTCATGGAGGTCAGATGGTAGTCGCTCCACTGTAACAAATTCTTTTCTCTCCACAAAATTATTTTCCGTGCCCGTGGTCCGCCTTGACTATGGTCCATGATCTAGGATTTGGCAGATTAGGTAATAAATTGCAGTGGAGCGACTGCCATCTGACATTCCTGGCTCCTAACCCTGCTACCAAGGGAACCTGACCAGATTGGATCATGGTTACTTACACATTCAGTCGTCTGAACTGAATGTGTAAGTTTCATCACGATGATTTCCCTCACCGTAAAAGCATCGGTTAATATTCAGCTACTGTGCATAACTTAGAAAAGAGTTAGTGGTACATGGCGGCAGTGGGATTCGAACCCGGTACCTCACGCGTACGAGTCGGATACCGCAACCTTAGGCCACCGACGCTCCGACTATTTAAGCATACCTACCTATCGAAAATAATTAGTGTAGGCAAGTTCCTAGTTAATTTGGTAGAGCCTATTCATGTAGATAAGTAGGTAACATTTAGTACGACGCCTGGTAGTAAGATGAAGGAGGTTGGTTTGTTTTGATATGAATGGCACGAGGTTATTACTCGTCCTTATGGTGTGTACACACTCAACGTACGCCAACGAAGGGCTGTCGGCCGAATTATTTGGACTTCTAAGGTCTAATACTTGCATTTCGTGGTCAAGCAAACGATCTTTGGGAGTTTTGGGAACCGATTCGGGCTCGTATTTGCACGTTTGTTTGTTGGGCTTCGGTATCCGCCCAAACTGCGATTGGATGATTACTTCTATCCGTTTGATGTTACCGCCACGCTGCACTGCGGATTGCCGGCCGGCACACGCCAACGGACAATCGTTAGCCGAAACGGGTGCGCGTCACACATCGCCCGGTGTGTACGCAGCATTAGGCTCCTGGTAGTAGGCTTGAGGAGGTTGCTTTGTTTCGATAGGGGTCGCACGAGGTTATTAACCTGTTTTTTATATGATCATCAACTTGAAATAGAGCTGCGCTTCAACGTAGTCGATATGGTTATTTATCTTTAAAAATTAATTTTTTTTATTAAAATTAAAATTCAATGTCCGGATAAAATGAAGACGCCAGTGCACTCTTTGAAAGCTCTACTTTAACACCCTTTCGGCTTTATACATGTATTATGAAACACCCTGTATATTGCATTGAAAAATCAGAAAACTTCCCCACAAAGCATTAGATATTTTGTACATTTCATTAGGGACAGCCCGTGGATTCAGCCAATATATACTATCTCGTTGGATTCAGCAATTAATTCATTACATATTACAGTAGACCTCCATGGCAATACTGACTATAGAGCACTCGTGTCAAATGTGTCATAGAAAAACATAAATGAAAAACGACGAATTCGCACGAAAGCTCGTGGATGCGTTTTCAGTGAGTTCGTCTATGCGTGATTTCCATACAAACTGATGACAGCACAAATAACTTTGTGTCACGCACTAACGCACGTCACACACAACCGGATGGTGCTGCGATCCAGTGTGAATAGCCTCACAGTGACGAAATATTGAAACATCGATAAAATATATTTTAAAAAACGTTAAAGGTAGAGACTTGTAATTTGGAATATATATTGGGTATATTATATAGACAGGCAGTTTCTTTAGTGCCTCACAAAGATAGAAAGAGCTTGAAAATGCGATGAGTTGCTTGAGGACGTGCTTGTCTGCTCGACTTGGCGGGGGCACTGACGTAGCTCCTGATGCTGTCATATCTCCGAATTTTCTTTGACCCAATCAAAAGGTTGGGTAAAAATAAAAGGTTTAAAAAAAGATGCGACGTGGGGCCACACTGAATCAACATAAATGCAAAGGATTTTGTTAGTCAATATTCATAGATGTTTTCCAAAATCCGTTTTTTATTTTATAATAGATAGCAGCCGCCCCGGCTTCGCACGGGTACACGGGTTACTTACAAGCGAAAATTATTCGATTCCGCACACGACCGCTGCGTAGGGAGCCGACCGCGCGAGTGAGCCGCGCGGCACTTTATTTATTGACATTGAATCCCCTCCCGTACCCCGTGCTGCCTAGATAGCCGAGCGGACTGAGCGGCGAATACGCGACTTTTTTATAATATTCATATTTTTAAACTCGTGATATCGTTCGAATGGAATGTCTGAATTGTATAATTCAAAAAGTTATAGAAAGGTATTGAAGCAGTTGTGAATATGAGTGAATATAAGAATACCAAGGTACAAATAAAGAGCGTAATTTAGCGGCGGCTTTCAATTAAATTTTGAAAATAAAAGAACACTTATTGTGACATAACTATAATAGTTAGACATATACTGTCGCGACACTTTTTGTAGATAATGATGTGTTCTGCAAAGTCGTAGTACATTATTTTGTTCTATCATCAATGGTTTTCGCAGGACACGCGATGTAAGGAATTTTATGGGTAATTTTTTACACCTTGGGATACATTATTGGAGTTTTATTAATGATCCGTAATTTTTAGAAAATATAATATAGCCTATGTCACCCGGGGATAGTGTAGCTTCCCAACGGTGAAAGAATTTTTGAAATCGGTCCAGTAGTTTCGAAGCCCATTCAATACAAACAAACAAACAAAAAATCAAACCTTTCCTCTTTATAATATTATTATACATACAGGGTGTTTGGAAGGGAGCTGTACATACGCCTAGGGTAGAAACTAGGAATAGTCTGCTACCTACCCCCGCCTATTATATTGACCTTGGCCTCAAGGTTTTTTTTTATTTTTTGTTTGTTTTTTGTGATTTTTTTACTAAAACTACCTGTAGCTCAAAATCTATCCATGGGACCGGTCTGCTAATGGTCTTGTTTTAATCGTTAGAGTCTTGGGGTCCTGCAAAAAATTATTTTACACCAGAAAATTGTGGAGAAGAAAAGTTATGGGGCCTGAAGTACCGTAGTAAGGTAAAGAAATAATTTTAAGGGCAACTTTCTATGGGGTTTAAAAAAAAACTAACAGGTTTGGAGTTCTTCTGATTTTTTTAAAACATCCTCAGTCCATGCCCTTTCTGACGATATGCTAAAAGTGTAATTATCACTTTTAGTTTTAAAGTTATTAATTAATTTCCGCAACTAGGGCACTTTTACCACCACAGGCGTACAGCTCCCTTCCAAACATCCTGTATATAGTATAGATGGTGGCAAACTAGCAAGTTTAGGATTAACGTATAGGTACGGGAAATCTAGAGTAACCGCTGCCGTAGTAGGTATTTACTTGTTATGGGTACGGATTATAAATTGTAATGAAAGTGTCTCTTTTTAATTAAATAATATTTATTTAACAGGGTATTAATAAAAGATTATCTATTTTGGATGCAAAGAAGTTGAGCATGATGTTCAGCCATGAATGCAACAATCGGAAAGTTGTGAACCTAATGCGTTCATGCCATAACGCTATGCATCTAGACCAGAAACAGCGGCATCCTGAGTTATTTAGAGAAAATAAAAAAAAATTGTCTCTGTCAGAGCCATCGTCATCGGTTTCTTCTGATGAGCGGGGTCCACCGAAATGTATACCAGCTAAGCTTCAAAATGATGAAGATAAGACGACTGAAGTCGAAGAAAAAGAGGCGGCAGTGAGTGAAGCGAGTGAAGAGAGTGAAGAGAGTGAAGACAGCAGGGAAAAAGACAAAAAGACGCGAAAACCGAGAGTAAAGCTGCAAAACAATGTGGATACTAAAGTACGTACTAATCCCGGTCGGTAAATTGGCCAAAACCTAGAAAACGATTTTTGTACGAGTCATCTCTGATAAGGGTGTATGTGGTATCAATGCATTTAGTATGACAACTAGTAACAGATTCTCTGATTTGGCTGAAGCCGACCAACCATCAGTTGCAGTCGATACAAATCTTACGATGTACAAAATAAAGTGGCTTTTGGATTAATTGGGATGCGCGTGCGAACCGACCTTGGTTGGACGTCCGACCACGTCCCCCTAAAAGCGACTATATTTTATACAGCGTAAGGATCAATATTTTAAATTATAATTTCTATTAAATTAAATTAAATTAAATTATAAAAAAGTATGTATTTAAAAAAAAGTATTTAAGTAGTTTATCAGTTATCTAACACCCATAACACAAGCTTTGCATATGTAGTCGCAGGAGCAGCCTGTATGTAGTTGCATGGTCTAGGAAGTACCTTAAGCATTGTAAACTCTTATGAATTGCATTAGAACTCCACGCCAGATGACAGCTTAAATGAAATCAAAAATTTATTGTTATTATTGTAATCACTACATAGTATAAAACAAAGTCGCTTTCTCTGTCCCTATGTCCCTTTGTATGCTTAAATCTTTGAAACTACGCAACGGATTTTGATGCGTTTTTTTTTAATAGATAGAGTGATTCAAGAGGAAGGTTTATAAGCAAGAAAAATGGGTAGAGGGTGGGTAGGTGTACGTGAACGAAGTCGCGCCGGGTCCACTAGTTTGACAATAATTTGAAGTATGACTAACGTCACTCGCTTCTGTGTCATGTCATGAATGTCATTACAGTAATTTTTATGTGATATACGTTTATTATACATAAAAATTACTGAAATGTTGCTGATGACGCTTTACAGTGCTGTAGCTATAATAATTTTGAAGCAGATAGCTATAGTGACCTTTACAGCTTATCACTAGAGATGCGCTTACTTTTTCAAAATATCAATATCGAAATTGAAAACCAGAAAATCGCCGCATTGGTATCCTTATTATTGGTATCCTTGTTATTGGTACTGAATTAGTATCTAAATTATAAAAGTTTGATATTCGTTTTCTCATTAATTACTTTAACAATGACATAAATTCTTCTATACCAGGTATACCTATAGATGAAACTGAATGTTTAGCAGTTTTCACGTCTTCTTAATTTGTTCGTATTATTACTATGTACTTTATTATTCTTACTTATATTAAAGAATTATTTCTTAAATTATTATTATTATTAGAAATAGCGCATAATGACAAACCACACGTCGGAAAATAGTAACACGGCCAATTTCAGACATATTATGGCAACTTGTTAAACATTCAGTTTCCTTGACTGTAACATCCGAAAGTTTAGCCAAAGCCTCATCAGTTTGTCAGCAGGGGGACCACGAACCTACATCTTCTATATAGATAATTTCATCGCAACTAAGTGCGAGCTGGATAATATTTTAAGTAATTTTTTTGGGGGTCCTGCTGCACCACGTCCGTAGGCTAGAGACCCTACACGTGACCCCCGGGTGGTGCAAAGAGTGCAGCCGAAATCGCTTGGTGGTAGGGCCTCGGCCCGCATGGCTAGCGACCACCCACGGAGATGAGTCTGCATGGCGCTAAGCAGCCCATGGGCTGTGTTCCGCCAGAGTACTCTGTAATGTTGGTACTCTGTAGGTCCCAGTTTTGTGTCGGACATGTTAGGGGGGTGGGCTCGCGCTGGTGTGTGCTTATTCATCAGAAGTGATATCTGCTGTCGACGTCTTGCCATTGAACAGAGTGATGAATCTGTTTTGTGGGTGTACGTGGAACAGGGAGGTTCTACGTTTCCGTGTCTACGCATGCCTATACAACAATCGTCACGGCGTAGGTGAGACAAATCGGTTTATCGAGCACATTTTATGCGCTACCGACAAGGTTCTTGAGCGGTGTCCTTCTGCTGAGTTGGTAGTCTTAGGAGACTTTAATGGTCACCACACTGAGTGGATAGGGTCAAGCCGCCCTACCAACCCATCCGGGAGATCCGCCCACAAATTTTCTTTGGTCAATGGTCTCACGCAACTGGTATTAGAACCCACCTACTTACCGGATGTTGTGGGCCGTAATCCTTCTTTGTTAGACCTTCTGTTGACCTCCCACCCAGACGGTTATCGGGTGTCCGTCGATGCTCCTCTTGGGACATCTGACCACTGCCTGGTCCGTTCTGAGGTGCCTCTTACTATACCCGAACAGGCTCGCCCCAGTGGGTCACGCAAGGTATGGCACTATGGTTCAGCAGACTGGGATGGATTGCGAGAATTCTTCGCGTCGTACCCGTGGATGCAGCTTTGCTTTTCCTCAAATGACACCAACACCTGTGCTGCAGCTGTAGCTGATGTCATACTGCAGAGAATGGAGTGTTTCGTTATACTGGCCGTGCGAATATCCCTCGCTCCGTGGTGTCGGAAAGCCGAATAAGACTTGTGTCAGAGATTGAACACTACTTGGAGCAAGTTGCTCACTGGGTCAGACTGAACCTAGTGGAATTCAACCCCTCAAAGACACAGGTCTGCGCATTGTCCGCCAAAAAGGATCCTTTTGTCATAGTGTCGCAGTTCCAAGGGACACCCCTTTCCATCTCAAATAGTATCGAGATCCTTGGTGTCGACATATCGGATTACGTGCGATTCCGGAGTCACCTAGAAGGTAAGGCCAAACTGGCTTCGAAAAAGCTTGGAGTGCTTAACCGGTCTAGGCGATACTTCACCCCAGGGCAGCGCCTGCTGCCCAGGTGCGGCCTCATATGGAGTATTGCTTCCATCTTTGGGCCGGTGAAACTGCCGACCTGCTTCATTCTCTGGACTCCGTACAGAGACGCGCCATACGAATTGTTGATGATCCCATATAATCAAGCAAGTTAACCACTGGCTAACCGAAGGGACTTTGGCTTTGGCTTTGGAATGGGGAGTGTTCCGAGGAACTTTTCGATCTGGTGCCCACAGCACAATTCCGCCATCGCACCTCCCGCCATGGGCTGGGTACTCATCCCCACTACGTAGACCCTCTGTTGCTCACCACGCGAAGGTTCGAAAAAACGTTTCTCTCTCGTACGATTGGGATGTGGAATGAGCTCCCAGCCACAGCGTTTCCTTTGGACTATGACATCGACATGGGATCGTTCAAGAGGTATATTAGAGGTCTCTTTAGAGGCGGGCTTTTGCATTGGTAACTCCCCTGGTGTTGCTGATGTCCATAGGCGGCGGTGACCACTTTCCATCAGGTGGCCCGCTTGCTTGTTTGTCTGCCGTGTAACATAAAAAAAAATTAACGAGTAAATTGTCCCTTTTTCCAGTCATTTGACCGCTATCTTCCCTGGTGGTAAAGAACAATGAAGATCGATATTGTCTGCCAAGAAACAATTTACTCAAGCCATTGAAGGAGACAAGACCATCAAAAAGAGAAAAAGATTGTAAACAACTGTATCCGAGTTCGCCCCTTATGCTTGTACTGTACAGCCAGCATCTACAACAGCTAGAAGCAAAATAATTAGCTAAGCGAAACAGCAGTCCAGAAGAATCTGAACAACTAAAATTTTTAAACTTTATGGCCTTATTATAAAAATACGATGTTGGAGTTCCAGCGAAAAGCTTTAGATAAGTGGATAAATCTTATGGTTCTGTCATAATTGGCCGCGGTTGTGCGACAGACATCGCCTGACCAATAGGATTAAAGCCACCCGTCACACGATCATGAGCGCACAACCGTTGCCAATTAGGACAGCAGCTATTTCTACGATCTGAAGACTGAATGTTTGTTGACTGACTTTTGAAAAAATTACTGTTTTCAGCAGCTTGAATCGCATTATTTTAAGAAAGAGTCTTATACTGTGAGGAGTCTATTTTTGCGCTTCCTAGATTGAGTTATAGTTCCAAAAGTCGGACAACAAACCTCGAGTCTGGGTTTTAAGACTTAGTGTAGTTTAGACTTAGTGGCAATTCACTACACTTTCATCGCATATATTGTCCGGTTTATTACCACGGTTAGGTATTGTTTTTACCTCGATATTTCGATGCAGTTGCATAGGTCTTGGTCACGAGTAGTATCTACTCTCTCAGTCTACTACGACTTTACTCAGTCTACTCATGACCATGACGCATGCAAATATCGACGTAAAAGCAATATTAAACGAGGTAATAAAGTAGATAACTGTGCAATAAAAATCTAGAGTCTATATTTTAGTCCACCAGTGCAGCAATTGTAATTTTAATAGTACTGTATCGCGTTTAGATAAAGCTTAATTTAGACTAGATGAATGAGAAAGGAAATTTTTGGAAAATAAGAAATTATTACCCCCACCACCATCGTATACTAGTAATTAACATTCAATACTGAGTTGTTTGCTCAGTAAATTTTGTTCAATAAACTATAATGAATGATGAGTACGACAATATTTATTATAGATTAATTAGACCATAAATTTTGTATAGGTCCTCTTTTACTCCACTCGCATCTCAGAAATCAGTTAACTCAGTGAAAAGCAGCCTTCGATAAGAGAGTAATATTTAAATCTACATTAAACCATAATGGGAGAAAGTTCTTCGAGTTGTATGTTTAATTACATACATAAACAGTTCCATGCGAAGCCGGGGCGGGTCTCTAATGTTTAAATAATAATAACAATACGAATACAAAACCATTTATTAGCTTAGTAGTTAAGTATTAGTTCAAGTTGATTATTATATAATTGAAATAATATTGTAAATACATAACTTAATTAAACATATTGATTAACACGGTCTTGTTTTAAAATTTAGAAATAACATCTGGTAGGGGATTAATGTACATTTCTTTCCAAAAATTCGCACTCTGATGAATTTATTTGTCCAGTGGCCAATTTTGAAAAATAAACTAACAATCCCCACTGGTGGGGATTTGTCGGTGGGAATTTCTGGATTAATTCAGTGAAAGGTTTATAATAATAATATTTCTGAGGAAAAGTATGTCTGGTACCTTCATACAACTTGTTTGTTATATTTTTATCTCATACTAGCGACCCGCCCCGGCTTCGATTCGCACCTCAATAAATTATACACTTAAACCTTCTTCATGAATCACACTGTATTTTGGTGCAAAATCGCATTAAAATCCGTTGAGAAGTTTTTGAGTTTATCGCGAACACATAGACAGACACACCCAGACTAGGTAGTAATTTCAAATACCGGCCAGCAATATTTTTACATGACCTATCCCCATTGTACATTTTTCTTTTTTTAATAAAATACAAAAAATAATCGCATCTATAATCTCTTATCAAAATCCATTATTTATTATTATAGAAATAATAAACACTTATTATTTATATGTTAGGCTGACTCGCGCCAAGAGGGTTCGCGATCCCCGGGTGAAATAGTAGTTGGTAATGAAAATGTTATTTTGAAAATATTGACCAAAACTGTTCAAGTTAATTTTTTATTATAAGGCCTACATTTATTATTTTTGAAACCGCATAACTAATATGTAATTATTTTATACAGATATCTTTAAAATTGTTTAGTTTATAAATTGTTCCTTCGAAACTAGATAGAACTTGAATAAAAATAAACATGTTTGAAATTCAAATATTTAATGCTTTACTTTTGAAAATATAGCCTCATTTCATCCCTTGGGCGAGTAAATTTAAACTACGCAAAATTACAGCTGTCTCAGTTTTTTTTTATTAATTTTAGACTATCCAGGCATTTGACCGCCGACTCACCTGGTGGTAAGTGACGATGCGGTCGAAGATGGAGCATGCCTGTCTAGGAACAGCCTATTCACTATAGCCTTGAAAGCGTCCAGATTATAGTGATCATCCCGGAACACACTCGCAGGCAACGCGTTCCATTCCTTAGCCGTTCGCATTATAAAGGTTGAACCAAAGCGGCTCGATATCTCCAAGGCCTTTGATAGGGTTTGGCACGCAGCCCTACTAAGCAAGCCCTCATTTGGCATTCCTGTTGGCTTTTGCACCTGGATTTCGGACTTTCTGAGTGGACGTTCAATCCGGGTAGTTCTCGATGGTTACTCGTCTGATCTTCAGGCTATCGACGCGGGAGTTCCTCAGGGGTCGGTTCTGTCCGCGACTCTTTTCTTGCTGCATATCAACATCTTCTAGTACCCGGTACCCTTGGGTACGCTGACGACAGCACAGTAACGGATAGATATCTGTCAGAGGCAAAAGCTAACAGGGACGACATTCAGTCTTGTCGAGAGGCCATGGTTAGACGTTTGAACGAAGCCCTCGAGGCAGTTTCCGACTGGGGCGAAGCCAATCTAATGGCGTTCAACGCTACCAAAACACAGGCGTGTTTGTTTTCCGCCAAACGGAGTCCATTCCATCTAACTCCGGCTTTCCGGGATGTAGCTGTGGAAATTACCGACAATTTACAGCTCCTTGGTGTTGAGCAATCAACCAATCTTAACTTTGGACAGTACATCGAATCCGAAGCCAAGACTGCAGCCAAGAAACTTGGTATCCTCTCGAAGGTCAGGCGGTACTTCACTTCAAAGCAGATGCTTCAATTATATCAACCACAAGTCCGTTCATGCATGGAGTACTGCTGCCATCTCTGGGATGGATCAGCCAAATACCAACTGGCCGCTTTGGATTCGGTGGAAAAACGTGCAAAGAATATAGTTTGTGATCCGCAATTAATTGAGGCTAAGCTGCAGAGCCTAGAGCATCAGCGTAGGGTTGCGTGTCTGTCGGTATTCTATAGGTTGCATTTCGGAGAGTGTGCGAAACAGTTGCACGACCTCATTCCGCCGGCCCCTTTCCGCCATCAGGAAACGCGATCCGGGCGAGCGCTTCATCCTTATGTCGTGGATATGTCGAGTTTAGTAGTTTCTTAGTGTCCTAGTTTAAAGTTATGAGACTGATAATCAGACGATTTATGTATATATCCTGAAAGTTTTCCATATATACCTTGACCGCTTGTTTCTATTTACCTTGGAAATGGTTGCAGTTAGGAGAAAGTTTTCAAAACCAATTGACAGTACATTCATATCGATATGTGCTATAGGATCTGTCTCCACATATTAAAAAAAATTATAAATTAATTTGTAAACTAGTATCAGACGCTGTCATTTGGTTGGAGTCGACCAACCGTCAGTTGCTAGAAAAGATGGGGCGCTGAACTCACTCTTGAACCTGTCTGGTAGAAATGTGATAGGTATAAAAAAATTATCGGTATTATATCGATAAATTCTACATCTACATTAATGGCACCTAATTTGGATTTAAGAAAGGACTGTCAACAGAAAATGCCGTGCTGTGCTTTAAGCACAACATACTACTACAAGGCTCGTAAAATGCCAGTGTATGCATGCTTCCTCGATCTGTCCAAGGCATTTAATCTGGTTTCATATGACATACTGTGGAAAAAACTTAATGGTATAAATGTTCCTCGGGAAATAATTAACATTTTAAAGTACTGGTATTAGAACCAGATAAATAACGTCAGATGGGCAGGCACATTGTCAGAACCATTTAGATTGGAATGTGGGGTGAGGCAAGAGGCCTCTTCAATTTATAAATAAATGCACTGATCGTCGCGCTCGCCGTTTCGGGTGTCATGTAGACAGAGTCTTTGCCCCACTACTCATTACCACCGCTGCAAATCCTGTAAAGCCAAGATCTACAACGGGATCAACGGCAACGTGGACGACATGGTATTGCTGAGCGCGGTTTGTGGCATTCGCGATTTGTTGGTTGTGTGGGAGTCATACGCTTTGACACATGGGCTAAAATATAATGTAAATATGCCAGTAATGTTTGAGGCCGGTCCTAAGCGAGGTTTTGACGTACCACCTGTGGAAACTTTTAAGCATCTGGGACACATTGTCACGAGCCTCAAGGACTGTAGAGGATGATGTTGATGGCTTTATCAGTGAGAGCAAATATGATCGCGCGCAGGTTTACACGTTGTTTACAACAAGTCAAGAACTCTTTTTAGAGCCTTTTCATCTTTTTACATGTATAGCCTGTGGTCTAGTTATACTCAAAAAGCATAATTTGTTGAGGGTGCTGTTACGGCTGGGTCGTATCTCGGGTATGTTTGCGAAGCCGTATCCTTGGTCAGTAGAGTGCAGACCAGTCCCAACAGCATCCCGGCAATGATCGCAGGCAGACTTGACTGCCCAAACATGTCGCATTGCTGATTTAGGATCAATAGATTAATTGTAATTCGATGTCGTATAAGATTTTTTGGGCATCATGGCAAGTGATGGGCGTCTTGTGTATAGGGAGCAGACAAGACATGGCCAACATGCATGACTTCACGAATTTAGGCCAATACTTCCTCTACATTCTCGTGTTGGACAAGTCTCCAATATGACCTGATGATAAAATAAAAATAAAATAAAGGATTTATTTTGTCTCAAACACATCCCTTATAAACTATACATTTCTTTTTGCATAGGTTATAAATATGCGAGTAAGAGACAGGAGCCTAAACTAATCTACCTAGGTACCTTGATACCTATTTAGAATGTATGTACCTAAATTTTGTTCAAGTCAAATATTGCAAGCCCAATTTGACCCACTTCCCAGCGTTCAATGGTGCTGAAATTTAGTGTAGTAATATGGTACCATGGAGCTGGTCTGATGATGGAATCGAATTGTTGTCATAGGAACTATTGAATGCAATAAGATAACACCCTGGTGTTTGGGCTCTTTAGAAAGGTCTTGGTGCGTACTATATCCATAGGTGATATTCAAGGTTTAATGGTACTGGCGGAAGGTGGCCATAGGAACTACTGAACGTAACAAGATAATCCCATCGTGTTTGGGCTATTTGGAAAGGTTTTGAGTATGTGTACCGATCGATAAAATCATCATCATCATCATCATCTCGGCGTTAAATCCCGGTTGCGCCCCCGCGCTACACGCGGGTGCCCGGGGTCCGCCTTCCTGCTATGTCTAGTACCGATCGATAAAAGCTTATTTATAAACCGAAACATAAACACCAACGTAAAAAATGTTAATCGGTATTAAACACATCTGTATTTTATGAATGATGGTAATTTTATAAACAAGCTTTTGTACGAAAGTGTGTGAAAGGCGGGATTTAATATTTCAATATAAATCTTAAGTCCCGTTTAACTTTGAAACGATATATTTTTACTAAAATCTGATCTGCCATCTGACCTCCGGGACCCTGCTACAAAAGGAACCGACGGGCCTATTGTCTAACTCAATTGATAACTGAATTTGACATTAAATAATTCTACACTTCGTCATCTACGTTGGCCACTGGCAATAGCGTCTACCAAATTAGAGTAGTATAAGATTTGTTATGTCAAATTCAGTTCTCCACTGAGATAGCCAAGAGCCCCTTTGATTAGATCTGAATGTGCAGATTTCATCGTAAGAGCATCGGTTTGCATTAAACTAAAATACATAACTCACAAAAGTATCATTGGTACATGGCCGCAGTGGGATTCGAACCCGGTAACTGTAGCAAACGCGGCGGATATCTTGGCTATAGATATTGGTTTCTAAATCGCATTTACAAAATTTAATTGGATTTTTTACAAATTAATGTTATCAATTAACAAAGTTGTAGTCGTAAACGTACCTCTTTTCCTCTGAAAAGCCATAGATGTTTCCGAAACGGAGGAGTTTTCCAATCGATAGATACGGATTCGCCGATCACGAATTTCGTGTAGAATCGTTCGGTAACGGTTCCGAGTTATTGTGAATACGGCTGCTGTTTCTCTTTCTTAACTCTAGTGTTTTGACATAAAAACGGAGTAGGTATACACGAATAAAGTCTAATATAAAATTAAACAACGAAATGTGCCATTATATTTATTTTCACATTAAACTTTAAATACTCGAAAGTATGTAGGTACTTATTCTATATCATTAGGTTCTTGGTCTTGCCCAATTTGGCCGTTGTTTTCAACCCACTCTTTCCTTCTCTGGCACTCCTTTTCATAAAGGCGGTTTAGTTTGAGCACATCAGTGAAACTAAGACCTTGCCAGTGGCCCATGGACCATCCGTCATTCTAGGACAACATAAAAAAATTAAACAATCATCATCATAGTCTTAGCGCTTATCCCGACTTCTGCCAGGGTACGCACCCTGACAACGAAAACGGTTTCCTACTCATTCTTCTCCACTTCGCCAGATCTTCGGCTTCGGCATCCTCTCGTCGTAAGCCGTTGGCTCTCGTATTCGACTCAGCGATGTCAATCCATCGCTTCTTGGGTCGCCCACGGTGCCTCTTTCCTGATACCGGCAGGTTCAGGCACAAAAAGAGTTAATCAATCAATATTATTGGCATTAACAATGCGCAAGGGCTTACTTTTCGACCAACTTCTAAACAAGCCGACAAGAGCGAGTCTGATGGTCTGACTCGCGCGCTGTGGCTTCCGTTTCTTTGTAATGGCAGTGGCGTGCCAGTATAACAAGCCAAAAGTAAGTCAATGTTTACAGAATCACATGCTAAAATGAATTATTTCTCATCATCATCTCAGCCACAAGTCATGCACTGCTGGACAAAAAACACTTCCTGTACGTGGTCGCCATTCGAGGACCGGTATCGGCCTTCGGTTCTGCGAGCCATGTGGCCTCCCCACTGCCCCTTTAGTTTTGGGCCTCTGAAATGACTTTGTGTGTGGAGAATTAAGGAGAAATTGGAGCAGAAGAAGAGTTAGAGGAGGGAGGGAAGGGACATGGGAGCTGTCCGACGAGGTAGTAGAGAATGTGTGACGTCAGCCCGTTAAGGGACAACTGAACTAGTGGGTGTCAAGAAGTGCACACGCCCAAAGAGTGCCCGGCAAGTATGCATGCGCATAACCATAGCCTCCATAACCCGTGATTAGGTCTGACGCATTCCGTAGACTGAGAGGTCGATAGGACCCTGGGTGGAGGAGGGTGTCAACGGAGACGTAGCTTCATAGACATGTAATTTTACGCTGGCGTAGAGCAATACTTTGACTTCGAATTGGTTATAATAAGCCAAAATGACGCCTATATCGTTGACGACATTGTTACAAATTGAAAACATACGCTTGCAATACGTCTCGTGGACAGACCTCATTACGCTGGGCTGTATAAGCTGCACGGGCGTATTTTGAAGCGTCTATGAAGCTACGCCCCGTGGACAATGACGCCTTATCAGTGTATTTGAACAATACTTATATACTTACCCATACAGGGTACATGTAGTGAGTCATGCCATCTCTAATTTGCAGCCAAGGGAAATGCATGACGCTCTGGTAATCGTACTTGAAGTTAAGTGACGCTTCTGGTTTCTTTTTATCTTTCATTTCGGCGGCGATATCTGAAATGCAAGACCTTTTTCTCAAAAAATCCATACCATGAAAACTCATGGAAATCTATAAAAATATATACCGACGCTACAAATAGAAAACAAACCTGCTGGCAGCTTCTCCCAATTTATGTAGAGGTAGTAATCACGATCGTACATTTGATGCTGATGTTCCAAACCCAATAAGTGGACAAAAAGATGAAGCAGATCGTTTACAGTATTGAAACAGTCTTGGCTTATATCTAATACCTGAAATGAATCGTATACATTTGAATTGAAACATGTAAAATCAACATTTTTTCTGATTTTAATGTTAATGTTTGTGAAATCGACGGTTAAAATGGAAACGAGAGGACAGATAAGAGTAACTAATGTCCGATGAAGATTTTATTGCCTAAGTGATAGAACAGCCATGGGTCGAAAAGTTAAATAAACCTTTCGTATGTAAGTCTTGTAGATACAACATGTATTAATGTGTTCATTCGGAGGGAGTAGCATGCGCTACAATTTATTATTATATTAAAAATTTATGCACAAAAGTACAGTGGCGGACTTAAAGCTAAAATAGCCTTATCTACCAGTCGACCGGGATAATCTAAGCCCGAGAAAGGTAGGCGGCACAGGAAAAAACCACATGAGTAAAAAAGAGGAGGGATATACATTTATGCAACTATAGTCCGGAAATGTATACTAAATACATAAAAAAACTATAAAACAAATATAAAAACTAAAAAATGCCGAATTATCCCCAACTAACCTGACCAAATTACACATTTTTCGATATTTTTAAAATTACTGAAACGATTTTAATGAAATAAAGCTAAGAAAAATGACGATTAAACTCAATCCGTTCGGGAGCTATGATGGAATAGACAGACACATATACACACATACGCCGAGCCACCGATACACATGTCAAATTTATAACACCCCTCTGTTTTCGTCGGGGGTTAAAACAAAAACCAGGAGTCAAACATTTTAACCGATTTGATGATTCGTAATTGGACTCAAATATCAAACATAAAATAAAACATAAACTCAAAAGTGTGTTTGCACTATAATAAAATAAACCCAACGGGTGGATTGTTTATTAAATACTTTTGATCTTGAATTTTATCTCCGAATTTAGTCATCATCATCTTCCAAGCGTTTAGTCCCGGCTTCTGCTTTCCGACTCATTCTTCCCCATTCCGCCCGGAGGCATCTTCGCGTCTTAAGCCATTGTCTCTCTCATACGATTCGTATGAGTAGTGTGTATGTAAACTCTTGCGTATAACTTCATAAAGTACATTAACAAAAGAAATAAATATACATTGTAAGGGCGGGCTTAACCCATAATAGGCTTTCTTCCAGCTAACCTTACCTTGGATAGTCCGAAATTAGCTATTTAACCAGCAGTGGTGGTAATATCGAGTACTGTGCAAATTTTAAGTAAATTACTATAATAAATACTATGTACCACGTAAAAATACTATAAATATATAATAAATCATATAAAATAAAGTTCTATTGCTTCTTCAACCGTTTCTTGAAGGAGCATAATGTCGTATCTACCTACACTTGTCGCGCGGTAGATTCGTGTTCTGCGCTGTATTTGGATACACCTTTATAATATAAGTATCAGCCTTGCAAGCTATAGTTACCGAAAGGACGGCCAACTCTTAAGACTATTAGGCGCTGTCCTAATTGGCAATGGTCTTACGACGGACGTCGCCCGACCAATAGGAAAACTCAAAACCGACTGTCGCACGACCGTTGCCTATTATGACAGCACCGTCCATAGGCTGCGGTGATTGCTTACCATCAGGCAGGCCGCAAGCTAGTTTGCCACCTTAGTGGTATAAAAAAAAACCTTACACACGATGAATTATTAACATAATGAATGAAAATTCTCTATTGTTTATACATAAATAAAACAACAAAAAAAGCAATCGGCGGCCTTATCGCTTTAAGCGATTTCTTTCAGGTTTACATACCTAGTAAACAAAATATACTCTAGCATACTTATATCTAATGTTATTATATTTAAAATCTGATAAATGTAGAGTTAATTTATAAGTAATATGGGTATCAGTACGGCTATGTTTATTTTGTGGATAAATAATTACCATGTTTCCTCTAGGTCTCCCGCTTTCTTTAGGACACTTGCAACCAGGTTGTGCCGAACGTGCTAAGACTATTGTGTTACTCGCATGTTTTCTACTTGGTGAAATTACTTTAATTTCTACTTCTTTTTTTTCTACGTCTTCGTCGTCTTCTTTGCCTATTTCGTTATTGTCTGTATTTTTTAAATTACGTCTATCTTCATCTAGATCTTCATCTGTGAAAAACATAATTCTAGAATAATTATTCAAGATGTTCTACAGTCTGTTCGCCGAGAGTTGATAAATATTATGAAAAGTCTCGGAATAGCGACTGTCGCTTAAGGCTAGCGTTTGCCGAGCGCGCTCAGACAAACGTAGTTTGATAATATTTTCAACATTACGCTATCAAAGTCAATGGATACAGAAACCAATATCTGTAATATGCTTGTAGTTTGTCAGATTTTAATTAAAATATATCGTTTCAAAGTTGCACGAGATTAAAAATTCGTATGGAAATCTTAAATCCGATGTAACTTTGAAACAGGCGTAGACATTGGTTTCTGGATCACGTCTTCAAAATTTCATTGGCTTTGCGTATGAAAATATGATATACTACATTTGTATGGAGTGGTCTCGGTGGAGTGTCCTATTCCTCTTTATTATCGCAATCTGAATGACGGACGTATATTAGCGCCGGGGACACTGCGTACCAGGAAGGTACGTGGGCATGACAAGCGCTAGGCCGCCGATGGCGGGACGAGTCCTTGGAAATCAGTAAAATTTATTATAAAATAATAATCATCTTGACGTTAATGACCCGGTTGTGCTCTCGAGAACGAGGGCCCGGGCTACGCCTCGACCATGATCCGGGATTTGGCTATCAGGTAATTACAGTGAAGCGACTACCATCTACCTCCGTGTCCCTGCTCCCAAGGGAACCTGACCAAATTGGATCATGGTTACAAATTTAGTTGCTTGAATTTGCCGGTGCATTTTGTAAAGAGTTTAGTGACCCTTATTTTATATATTTATTATCAACTCTCGGCGAACAGAGTATTGTGGCTATATATTATAGAAGATATTGATACTTGTTTTACCAAAGTGGCAGTTTCTAGGAAATATACAGTAGGTACCCACTGTATATCTCTTAAAATTATTTCTTTATTTTGAGGGGCTCCATACTGCAGAAAGTTTAGCTTCATCATGTAAATGAAAAATATTGTTATTACTGAAGATAAAATTAATTATGTACTGAATTGTAAAATAGGAAAATTATTTATTTTTTCATTTACAGTACGGTTCACTCAAAACTTTTAATAGGTACCTACTTACTATTCTTCTTCAACAGGGTAGATATTCGGCTATGCATTGCCAAGATATAGTAAAAATATCTGCCAGAAGCTACGGCACCTTAACGACGACAGTTGATGGAGATATATTCACGACGATGAAGAGGCACAGCCGTAACCAGCGCACCATAGTTTCAGGGGAGCAGTTCAAACTGAAGGCCCCTACGTACATATACATCTCCCGGCTCAGTAAGGCGACAACGGTTCAGGACGTTACTGATTCATCAAGGACCACGGGAAGACAGCTCTAATTATATGTAGAGACTATTTTACGATAGTTTCAGCTTCAGGCTCAGGATGCCGACAGAGGGTTAAATGTTTCTTTAAAAAAGAGCTTTGTACATGGGGGTGGTGTTTCGGCGGTACAGCACGGCAAAACGACCTCGTGTCAGACTGAAGAAATTTGAAGGTTTTTGTCTAAACCACGCCCGAATGCGTAGTTGCAGCAACAGCTCGCGCAACTGCGCATTCGAGGCGTGTTCGCGAGATTTGGACGCTTTGGACCTTTACTTACTCCGTTTGCCATTTTCGTCTTCACTAACTAAATATTGTTCGTCTGGTTTTTCATTATCTGATTTTCGTTTGTCTGGATCACTATTTATGTCATTGTCTGATAATAGAACCGTTGTTTTTATATCACTTTTTGTAGTTCTTTTAGTAGTTCTTTTAGTAGTTCCATTATCCGCGTTCTGAACAGTCTCTCGAAACTCTATGCATACTGCTGCCTCTATATGGCTCATGACTGCTTTTATATTTTCTTTTTCATCAACAGCTGAAATTGATATAATTTATGTGTTCTGCTATGCTTTAAGTGATATAGTCTACATTGTTTCGTAACGATGAAACATAATGCCCACAAAAATATTTCATGTAAAATTGGTTTACCAAGCCTTGCTAGCTCATAAAAACTTTCTCTATCTATGAGATTGTATGAGGCCAAGCTCTTAACCTTACAAGGACTACCTAAGCCTGTGTATTCGGTAGGCAGTGTTGAGCGGAAGTGGATACGCATGGGGAGCATGGGGCGAAATCGCCAGCCGGTTGCCAGTACAAGCAATGATATTTGCTGAAATATTTTTATTGTGCTTAACAGATACAAAATTAATATGTACTTGATTTCGAAAATAGAGTATGGTTAGATGCCAGTAAGTCCTTAAAATTAATTTAAAAGTAATATTTTAAGTTTTTATGTTTGGAAATACCTATTTAGTTTATGAAAACGTTAGAATTATATGCACCTGTACGCACAGCTTAATGTCATCTGATTATGCCTACAAACTTTCAATGTAATCGGATTTGTGATTTGCAAGAAATTGAGTAAGTTGCTTGTATATAAATTAAGTTTGCGCCATTTTAGCCATACAAAAGGGCAATTTCATAGGTTCACCTAGGTTTCACCTATTATTGTAAAGTAGATTTTTTAAAATTTATTTTGTTTTCTTTAAAGAAAATGTCGTTTTGACACGACAGGCATGGGGTTAACCCAGGCAGACACGTCAGGCTTGGCAGAGTCCTATACCCCCTGATGGACCAGGAGCGAAACTCGAAATTTTTAAGACCGTAGAAATTATTTATTCCTTTGGCCAGGATAATTTACTTTCCATCATATAGGCAATTTCAAAGCGGTAAAAATTAAGTCTTTGATAGAAAATCCGCCCGCCCTATTCGATCGATAAACGCAAAGGTTGGCGATTTTGCGATAACGCTCCGCTTCCGCATTGAAAACGCGAATCATATCAGTGGTTCCGCATCCGCCCCCTTGCCCACCGAAAATGCACTCTAACTCAGAGTTAGTAA
This sequence comes from Blastobasis lacticolella, assembly GCA_905147135.1. Classification (NCBI taxonomy): domain Eukaryota; kingdom Metazoa; phylum Arthropoda; class Insecta; order Lepidoptera; family Blastobasidae; genus Blastobasis; species Blastobasis lacticolella. The sequence goes on from LR990056.1 coordinate 7,085,343, forward strand.
CTCTACAAACAATTAATGTCGTAGTCAAAATGTATGGATGGACAGTTTTGCGACTATCGCACAAAATTTCCCATGGTGTGGCATGTAGACGAATAATTATAGCGGCAAATCGTGCGACATTTGGGTCGCCAGGATTTTTACTAATTTGTCACTGCTGAATACAAATACAGGTGGTTACATAATATATTTATGAATCCGTGAACTGGATGGAGTACTAAACGATAGGTACAATTATTTCTGTTGAATAGTTGTACCTATCGTTTTAATACGTTTAGTACTCCATCTAGTTCACAGCTTCATACATATATTATGTAACACCCTGCATACCCGCTGATAATACCTAGAGTGCCTCCGAAGACCAGAAATCAAGATTGCGGCCAATATTACCATCATTTACGGTAGGTTACTCCTTAGGTTCGTAATTCCTGAAAATATTCCAAAAATTCTTTTTGTTTGATAGAGTTTATTGTCAAGTAAAATGCGCTTAAGTTTGGTCATGATCTGATGAAGATATTTAGAGACAGCAGAAGAAATCCTCAGCGAAGGACAGCACACTACTCAAGATTAGGACCATATCATTGTACCGGCATGCTGAGTGCAGGGTGTTACTTGCAAATTGACAATTACCACCTGACGCTTGATCCTGGCTTCATCGTCATAGAAATTCTTAATGGGTGCCAGCACATAACTCGAGATTGCAGCAATAACTGTTACTGTAATCACCGTACTTGTCACCGTAATCAGCTGACTTAAAGCTCCCGGTACCATATTTTGCATTTTTTTGTACTTATGTGTGTGTCAGTAAATCTTCTAGCAGAACTTTCAACTTTCTTTGGATATCTGAATGTAGGTGGATACGGCGATTTAGCAAAATAAGCCCCTAGGCCATAAACATTATACTCAGAGGACCGTCACGTACAAGTGGAGTGAATTGTATAACAAATATATAACCCGATAAACCTCGAAATTTTTTAAGTATTTTAGTGGGTTACTTTATCTATCGATATCTGGATCCGCTAGTGGTTGACATCGGACATATTCGTGATCAATAGGATCGAATTAATAAAAAAGGCGTAGTGACCAAATGTCGCATAATTTGTCGATAACATCGATTTCTAGAAGCCTTTCTGAAAACTCGTCATAATGTTTTTTATAATACTTACTGAAGTCCACTTCATCTCTGAATCTGTAATTTATTATAGCAAATTCCCAAATCTTCGTTTCAAAGTACTCATCGATTTGTTTGTCAGTTACATTCTTGGGTTTAAACGATGGGATATTATTAACAATCCTGCAAGTTGTATTCAGGTATTCTTTATTTCTCAGCTTACATTGGTGAGCGTAGATCAACCGTACCTTTTCGGCGTCAGTTTCACTCAATTTATCGCGTTGACCTGTCTTATTTTCAGCCTGTGTGAAAAATAATACACTAATTAATATTTACTATTGATTGCATTGACCTTCAGGGGTTCCACTCTGAAATAGCACCAATAGCCCAATAAATTGGTTTGAAAAGAAAGGGTACCCTGCAAAAGGACAGGAGGGACTTGCAGGAGGATTGATTTTTAGATATGTTATAGAGGCTTTCATGAAAAATCCAAGTTTTCGACGTCAGGGTGCTGCCGTGGCCAAAGCAATGTCCATAAAATGCCATGCTTTTTCGGTCACTCACTAATTTCTCCAAAACGTCGTTTTTTAAAGTGTTATTTTACAGAAATAAATCTTATAAAATTCTCTACAACTTTTGCCTGTATGAACCAGACCTTTTGCAGAATATACGATTTTACTGGGATATAACACATTTTTCACGGGTTCATATTATATGATATGAGGACTATATCCTCATTACACGATAAAACTGACAACACAGCTTTTCAACATGAGCGATTTCTAATTGAAATGTCAAGAAAAAAGGTGTTATCAAAAGGTTTCATCAATGATAGCTTAATATGTACTTTGTTTACCTTTATAGTCAATTGTCCGTTTCTGGAGAAAGCTCGTGGCGGATAATGTAGCACACTGTCGTAGTCATATGGCAAAGTCATGAGGGTATCGTCAGTCCGAAGCGTGAAGTATTTCTTGTAGCCTAAAGTGAAGTACCGGTGATTAGTTGCAAGATCAATGTAGTCAATACCATATCTACATTATAAATCATAACTTAAAATAGTTCTGTCTGTCTATGTTACGTTTACTTCATCTTAGATGTCATAATCAATGTCCCAGATGTGCTCTAACACGCAAGGGCCCGGGGTCCGGCTTGACCATGATCTGACAGATCTGATCTTGATGATGATTTGACTAATGAGGTAATTACAGTAGAGCAATTGCCATCTGACCTACTTTAACAGACTGGAACTGGAATGTGTAACTTACCAGGTTTAATGTTATCCCACAAAATAGTAACATAGTCGTCTCTGTCTGGCCTCGTGTGCTCATGGGAGAAGCCAAGCACATGCATAATTTCGTGCAATATCTCACCCTGAGACATGCAATCATAACCGAATACTACGAGCTAAAATACAATAAGGAATGTAAGTATATTCATGCAAAACACCATTTGTATAGATTACCCTAAAATGTTTAAATTTCTCCTTTTCTTGGGCTTCGCCAAGAAAGTAGGTACAAGCTGGAAGGCACACTCTCGGGATAAAATATCGAAACGACATTGGTATAATAATTAACTTAGAATAGATACGAGCAAACTGTATGTTCATAGTAGTATATTTTGTCTACTTATGTGATGCCCAGACATTTTGAATGAATTAACCCTTTATATTATTATATTCATTTTATCCCGACGTTTCGATCACCTTACAGTAATCATGTCCACAGTACCTAGATGCTAACAAGATACGGCAAGATGGTTCATAGATTTCGTAGAATGAACAAAAGACACTCAGCGGCACAAAAAGTTATCTCATCATTTATCATTCACGTTTCATACATTTTTGGAACAAAAGTCTAAAATTGCCGACCAGAAAAATAAATTCCGATAGTGCAAACAATTTCTAACATATTTACTAACATCCTTTACTTTTCTGGCTAATTCTCACCTGGACGCCTTTATTAGGTTTTTTTTCGTTACTGTGAACGCATTGCCGTATGCCCATAGGGTTTGTGATGTAGATCCACTCCACCTGCTGAAGAGACTTCATGTCCGTTGGCTTCTCTCTCAGCCTTTGTAAGCGAATACAGGTTCGTTTTTCGAAATAGTCGAAGGCGTCACGTATTGCTTCAATTAGGGTGAAGTCTGTAGTTTATAAAATAAATCATTAGGGGTGTTGCACCTGCGCCGAGCCACACTGTGTCTCAGAATACAAATGTGGGCTAATTACCTAACTCTGTTGCCAATAATTCTCCGATTTCAATGATTGAAATTGTTACTTTTGCCATTATGTATGATCAATTTAATAGTTACAGTTTATTGTATGTAATTTAAGTTTTAGACCTCGAGGAGCTTGTGCTACCTTGAGGGTGGCCAAAAAGCCTCGAAATTTTTGGATGTTTTCCAGTTTTTTGCTTATAACTCGAAAAATGGCGGTTTAAAGCAAAACATGTTTTTACATTTAGGTAATCTAAATCAAATTTTACATGAAACACTTTTTTAAATTCCCAACCGCTTACAAGCAAAACAGTCTCGGTTGTGGCGGTAGGAAAAATATCCTTTTCTCAGGAAATTGTTTGAAAACATAAATGTGAATTTTTATGTGATATATGTTTAATTTACCAATTTTGGTAACCGAGAGCGTTGCCTAAAATTAAGTGCAATCAGGTGCCCCTGTTCCGTGATGAATACAAACAACATAATCAATTACCGTAAGTCTTTGGATCGACGAAGTAGGGCACGATTCCATGTTTCCAGTTCTTTGTCCACGGTATGACGATGTCCACGTCGGTGTCGTTGATGTCAATGTCATCATATAGCGTTAGGTTGGCTGTCAGTAGCCGCGGCGCGAAGTCGAAACGCCTACCGGATTCTTTTTCAGCGGGCAGCTAACAATATGAAACACTATATTTTCGTCATAAATTAGGACAACTGTTTAGGTAACGTCAATTACGAGTATAGTACCTAGTTCAGTAAATAAGTATGCTTGGACAATAGCGCCATTTAGCCGTAAAGTAAGCGAAGCTTGTGTTATGGGTGCCATATATAACTAATAAACTATTAGTATATTTTTTAATACATACTGTTATGGGTGCCATATATAACTAATAAACTATTAGTATATTTTTTAATACATACTGTTATGGGTGCCATATATAACTAATAAACTATTAGTATATTTTTTAATACATACTGTTATGGGTGCCATATATAACTAATAAACTACTAGTATATTTTTTTATACATACTTATTATACATGTAACACCCAGACCCGGAACAGAAAATAAAATTATTCATTTCAATTTCTGCTCTGCCGGGAATCTATCCCGGCGTCTGCGTGGTCGGCCGACCGGATGTTAACCAATACAACTGAACCACTCTGGTCGTCATGACAGCAGTGACGCTTGCATTAGTAATAAAAATAAATCAATTTTATTATTATTGAATCTTGTGAATTACATTTAATGAATGAATGAATGTGTTATTGGACCAAATAAAGTTACGTCTATGTCTATGTCTATGTCTAATAACATTCTGTGATAGTTTGGGGATTGATCGATGTACAACACAAACGCAATTCTACCTTGGGGGTCAGATAACACATTATTCTAGTTATTTATTTATTTACATCAGCTTGAAACATCCCACTGCTGGGCAAAGGCCTCCCCCGTATTCGTCCATACTTCGCTATCGTTATTCTGGTTACTATTTAAAAATAATCAACTCAACTGAACTCAAAACTAAAGATTCAAATACCTCACAGTTCATTTGTAATTACGTATACCTTGGTAGTGGTTGTCGATATCTGTCTGGATCTATAAGCGATTTTTTGACCTTTCTCTTCCAAATCGTCGTACATTTTCTCGACAACATTCTCCACATTTGCGATGTCAGAAGGTTTCAATGTTGTTTCAAAGGTGTCCACATTTCGTTTGAACCTCCGGTTTTCTGATGGATAGCTTACAGTAGCGACAGGTTCCGCGTACTTCGGCAAATCAATTTTACCGATTCCCTCATTGTATATCCTACAAATTTCTAGAGTATCCTCTCGCTTCCTCTGCACCACTTTTCTATCGACTGAAAATAATTAATGATTAATCTAACAGTTAATTGCTGAAGGTTAGTCTCGCTGAAACTCAGAAACAACTGGACCGATATGATAATTTTTTTTTATCGTTTTAATACAGGGGTGGTTTAAACGCAAGAAAAAAAGGATAAGTGGGGATAGAGTAGGTGTAAGGTAAGTGTAGGATTGGTGTAGGGTAGGTGTAGGGAGGTGAATGGTGGTGTAGCGTAGAAGTAGCGTAGGTGTGGGGTAGATGTAGGGTAGGGTATGAGTAGATGTAGAGTAGGATAGGGTAGGGATAGAGTAGGGTAGGGTAGGGTAGGGGTAGGAGAATACACGATGGAAGTCGCGCCGGACCAACAAGTAAAGTAACAGAAAAATGACCCTGTTGTGCTCTCTCGCATCATGATCCAGGATTTGGCACATCAGGGAATTACAGAAGCGACTGCCATCTGACCTCCGTGGCCTTGCAAAGAGGGGAACCTGACAAGATTAGATCATGGCTACATATTTAGTCACCTGAATGTGCAGGTTTCATCACGATTTTGTCCCTTACCGTAAGAGCATCGGCCAGTGTTTAACTAACTCAAATCAAATAAAATCAAATAGTTTATTTGTTCTTAAAATTAATACAGTGGTAAGTATTCAACTTGCATGCAAGTGTGCAAACATTGTGAATCTAAATAAATTGTCGTTCAAACTTTAAATTCTAGGTACTCTTTTACACTATAGAAAGAATGGTGGAGCAACCAAGCAGTCAACTTAGATTTGAATGAGTTCCCAGTCAACAACTTCAAGTCTTCAGGAAGATGGTTATATAGAGCTACACACATGTGGCCAATATTTCTCTTATATTTATCTTTGTAAGCAGTGGGCTGATATAACAAATTCATAATTTTCGGCCTAGTTTCTCTCTGTCTAACTTCCCGTAATGTCTTCCAGTTATCAGGGTTTGATGCAACGAAAACACAAACATCTCTGATGTACATACATGGAAGTGGTAAAATATTATATTTTTTTAAAAGAGGTTTGCAACTATCGTCAAATTTGCACCACAAATAGCCCGTATGCACTTTTTTTGCACTTTAAATGCTTTTTCCACGTCAACTGAGTTGCCCCAAAGAATCAATCCGTAACTCAGAACCGAAGACACGTAACCGTGGTAGACTGTTTGTGCCGCTTCAGTAGAGATTGTCTGTCTTAATCTTTTAAATTTTTAATCTCTAACGTACATAACTCAGAATGGTATTTGGCGGCACTGGGGTTCAAACCCGGTTATTTATCCCAGAGGTGGCACAGTACTTCTTTTATGTTATACGTCAGACAAACAGGCAAGCGGACCACCTGTTGGAAAGTGGTCACCGCTGCCTATGGACATCAGCAACACCAATGCGTTGCCTGCCTCTGAAGAGACCTCTAATATAGACCTCTTGTTGAATAAAAGAGACCTCTTGAACGATCCCATGTCATAGCCTAAAAGGAAACACTGTGGCTGGGAGCTCATTCTACAGCCGAATCGTACGAGCGGCGAGAAACGTTCTTTCGAACCTTTGCGTCGTGACCAACAGAGGGTCTACGTAGTGAGGATGCGCATCCAGCCCACGGCGGGTGGTGCGATGGCGGAATTGTGCCGTCGAAAAGTTCCTCGGAACACTCCCCTTTGTACAGCCGATAGTACACACACAGGGAGCCAAAGTCCCTTCGGTTTCCCAGTGATTCCAACTTGCTTGTTTGTATGGGATCATCGACAATTCGTACGGCGCGTCTCTGTACGGAATCCAGAGGATTAAGCAGGTCGTCAGTTTTACAACTTAGGTTACAATACCAGTCTCAATTGAGAGGCGATGTCAGATGGGAAGACATCTCAGAGGCACATCTACGTCGGACTATTGCTGGTATACCATCAGTTCCACTAGCTTTGTTCACGTCGAGATTTAACGCGGCCAGCCGTCGCATTTCTCACTTCATGTGCTCTTTGCCTTGTTACTTACTAAATTGAAACTTGTATTCGAAAATTTACCCGATGTATAAGAGGAACTGGAGGTGTATCAGTTTATGTGTGATCGCCAGTACAGATTCCGTTGGAGTCGACTGGCTGGTAATCTTTTAACCTATCCAATTCACAAATGGGCGGTGGCCATAAGCAAGGGGGAGGCCAAGCCTTCCCTGGCACAAAGCACTACTTTCGAAGCTTCCTTTTTATGTACTGAGTACTGCCAGAGATATTAAGCAAATGGATTTCCAGGTTTCTCACGGAACATAGCTTCAAGGTTGTGGTCGATGATTCATGCTCTGTAGCATGTGCCAATCTCCCGTCTGGCTTCAGCAATAGTGGTAACAAAGGCTGACTGAAATACGGTTACACCGCTTTTGTCAAGTAATAAAACGTCTTCGAAGGGTAACAGGACAGTTTGCCTCCAATCCGGGTTATGTGGTCCTTTTGCAAGACTTTAGATTTGCGAGGTTCTCTTCAGATTACGAGTCTCGAGATACATATGCGCTCGAACCTGATTCTAGGGAGAGTATGCCGCCTGTTTTAGCGCTTTAGCGTGACAGCAATCAGCACAAAAACCATGGGCGAAACTGGCTGGTCAGACGTATGTGATTGAATATTCACTATATAGAGGTATCTGCTTTAGTACGCATAGAAATCGCCTAAAGAGATGCATGCCTCCTGCCAAAGAAGGCACTCTACGAAATCTGTCAAGCGCACATATTCGTTTAATTTTTTCTGGCAACTTTTCCAGAGTTCCAGCTAGGTTTGTTTACCAAAGAAAGAGAAATGTGATAATAGACGTGGATAAGTTAAAAAAGTTGTCTTAGAACTAAATTTTACAATTTATTGTCGTCCATTGAATTACCTACACACGACACTACTATTTCTAAACCTCACATAAAATAATCATTTCAACATCCAGAGTCACTTACCCTTACGCACGCTAAGACTTGGAATCATGCATTGCACTAATATTATATTTTGCAGAATTATAAAAATACATACTTTTGTTAAGTTTAACATTTTACCAAAAGCATTTACATCTATTCCATTTTATACAAAAGGTTTATAGGAATCAATTTTAACGATATGAAATTTTATATCAAATACTGCAATAAACGTTTTTTTATGGATAGAAATATAAAAGTACGCAGTTGTTGAGTAAATAATAATTTTCAAACTACATTATGCTGCAACATACAACAGCTCACCAGTAGAAATCATAATCAATAATCAAATCATCATAAGCTTAGAGTCACCCCCTCGCCTTGCACACTGTCAATTTCACACATCTTATTTCCCAAGCAGTTAGTTCCGGCTTCTGGCAGGGTCCAGTTTCCTAGCTCTCGCATCTGATTCAGCGATGGTAATCCTTCGCTTCTTGGGCTTTCCACGGGACCTCTTTCTTTCCTGATACCAATAAGTTTAGCCATATATTTCCCACGTATCCCTGGGGCTTACGCAACATGTGACCAAACCAGCGCAGGCGAGCCTCTTCAATCCTATCTTCACCGCGAGCCTCTTCACTTTTATCTCACGTTATGGCTGCCACGGATGAGCTCGTTACGTTTTCGGTCGAGTTGCGTAATTCTGCACATCCTCATGTTAGCACATGTCAGGTTTCGCAGCCATTTAGGTCCAGTATAAATTATACTCTCCTATACGCTCTTCGCGAAAATCCTATCTTGAAGACACACTCATGCCTAGGATGTTTGAAAAATCCTGAATAATTGGATTACATGAATAAATTTCGTAATCATCCTAGCTATTTTCAGGATCAAAATCTAACTCATTTTAGTATGACAGCCAATAAAGAGTGTACATTTCGTAAGTCATGAGCGTTAATTCTCGCGCTCTGACTGGTTGCGCTTTATATTTGTTCTTATTTTGTTTTTGTTACATTGCTTAATGTTTCAGCACAGTTTAAGAGTTTTTGTGGTATTTTATTAGAAAAGATAATCATTTAGTGTTGATCAGACATTAATAGCACTGCATAGTCATCATCATCATAGTCCTAGCGCTTATCCTGGCCTCTGCCAAGGTCCACTTTCCTACTCAATCTTCTCCACTTCGCCCGGTCTTCGGCATCCTCTCGACGTAAGCCGTTGGCTCTCGCATTCGACTCAGCGATGTCAATCCATCGCTTCTTGGGCCGCCCACAAGGCCTCTTTCCTGATACCGGCAGATTCAGGCACCTATTTCCCACGTATACCTGAGGCTTACGCACCACGTGACCAAACCAGCGCAGACGAGCCTCCTCGATCTTATCTGCGATATCCCTCACGCCAAGGCTGCCACGGATGTACTCGTTACGTACTCGATCGAGTCGCGTAACTCCGCACATCCACCGCAGCATTTTCATTTCGTTGGTGTGGAGTTCGCGAACGTGTTTCGTCAGCGCTGGCCATGTCTCACAGCCATAGAGCATCACCGGTCTAATTATACGCTTATTTTTAAGCCCTTTGAGATTTACAGGGATTTTAGGCTCACAGGTGATTGCCGTGAGTTCCCGCCATTTGGCCCAAGCTGCAGAGATTCGGGAATAGCACTGCATAGTGCAGTGGAAATATAAGTAGCTGAAGTTTCAAAACGTGTGCTGGACGTAATTCTAGTGCCGGCCTCTGTTTGTGCAGCTTGTGTAGCTAATTTCGAGGTTTTTAATATATAATATTAAAAACTTTTACTTATTGATATATTGATCTGTCACCTCCATCCATCATCCATCATCTTGGCGTTAATGTCCCGGTTGTGCTCTCGAGAACGAAGGACCGAGGTTCGCCTTGACTTCGTGATCTGGTAATTACAGTGGAGCGACTACCATCTGACCTCCATAACCCTGCTATCAGGGGAGCCTGACCAGATTGGATCAAGGTTACATATTCAGTCGCCTGAATGTGCAGGTATCATAACGATGTTTTCCCTTACCGTAAAAGCATTGATTCGCATTCAACTAATGTAGGTACATAACTCAGAAAAAAGTAATTGGTAGTACATGGCCGCAGTGGGGTTTGAACCCGGTACCTCTCGCTTACGAGTCGGATACCTTAAACACTCGGCCACCGACGCTCCTACAATTCCTACACTCCTAATCCTTTTTACAATTTCAAGTACATATCTACCTAAAAGCAATCCTTACAAAACACGTATTGTAATGACTATAACAATGTTAACAGTGATGAGTGGACAAAATATTCAGAGGTCAATGTTGAGTTGAGTGTAAATTTAAATTGTTAACTCATTAGTAACAATTTATTTAATTGGGCGTCGTATTGCTTGCCTTTTAAAATAAATCCTGATATATTAAGTACCTCATAATATCGTTTCTAAGTGCAAAATAATATAATATGCTTGGACAAATTCACACAACGCCATCTAGCCCTAAAGTAAGCAAAGCTTGTGTTATGGGTGTTAGATAACTGATAAACTACTTATATACCTTTTTTAAAATACATACTTATTATACATACTACCAGAAATTAATATTTATAATTTCAATTTCTGCTCGGCCGGGAATCGAACCCGGTACCTCTGCGTGGCGTACTGCATGTTAACCAACTGAACCACTCAGGTCGTCAATAAAAAAAAAGTTAATGAAGTGCATGAGTGATGAGTTAATGATGTTAATGATAATAATTTAATGATCTCAATCTGATTGCATCTCACTCCACGAAATTATCTTTACACAACGCGCAACGGCCCCCTACTCCGCTCCATTCATTCATAAACATATTCGTCTGCCCACTTCACCTGTCCAACTAATTCGCAAATTCAAATTTAGAAAGTTAACTTTTTTACGCCGGCACAGCCGGCAGGTTTTGCACTGGTGCTGGTACAGCCAAGTATAGTGGCAGTGCTGGCCAGTTGCGGTTTGTGTGTCAGTGGGCGAACACGTCGATCTCTTCTGAGCGTGCTCGATTGAAATACTTTCGCGCGTTCTTGTGCTCTGGTTTCGCCGCCTTCGGTCGAAAGGATTACTGATTTTAAGTAAGTGAACATTCTTTTTTTAAATTTTGTATGTATATCGATATTCTATTTTTAAATCTTATCTAATAATTTACTTAATCTCTATCGCGGTGATATTGAATTCGATTAGAGCTTGAACATATTTGTTGACGTAACTTTATGATGTTCATGCAAATTTTTGAACATGCTTAGGTATGGTATGTGCTTATGGTAGGTAAGGTGATTTGTTATATTTTATGTTACTCGAGTGGAAATTAGCATATCAGTATTAAGTGAAGTATCCAGGTGTGTTCTATTTATTGTTTACTAGCTTTTTTGCCCGCGACTTCGTTTGCGTACAATTCGTACTAGGTTCCAGATCCATTCCCGTGGGAAGCACATGGAATTTCGGGAAAAACTATAGCCTATGTTACTCGTTGACAATATAGCTTTCTTACAGATGAAATAATTCTTAAAATTTTTAAATAGTGTTTGAGTTTATTGATTACAAACAAACAGGCAATCAAATCTTTTCTCTTTATAATATTACTTTTTTTAGTCAATGGTCAATTTAACACTAAAGTTAACGTCTTCATTATGACAGTAAAAAGTTAAAGCTCGTTCGTAACCATTTCGTTGATGTCTTTAATATGGTCGTTTAAACCATCTCGAACGGTTCATAATTGAGATATGATTTTGTACCATATTGCGTTCAGAAAAAATAAGATACATACATAATGTCACACAATTTCCCAATGGGCTCCATAGAGCTCATAGGGGTGACAAAAAATTTGAATACATAAGTAGATGTTCCCGCTGAGTTCTGTATCACTGTTATTCAACAAGAAAGAAATTTCCGATGAACTTGTTGCGTTAAATACTGCGTAATTTTGTTTTAGTTAATATTGTAGATTTGAAATGTTGTACACTTATTGTATTCTTGGTTACAAAGTTACTATGACATTGTTAAACATGTTAATTCCTTAAAATTCTAAAAATATCGTGCCGCTGTGCGCGTGGTCAAAAAGGTGACACGAAATTACCAAATCAAATGATTAACAGTACTATCATTATTACTACTTCGATAGTTTCCAATCATTGTGTCTACTGTCCATGTAGTTTTATTAATTAACAACAAAACTGTCTACTATACAATTATTAGTGACATTTTATTTATTACTTCTTAAAACAGACAAGAAGAAAGGTTGCAATGAAAGAAGATGAGAAAAAAAGACATTAAAAAGCATACATAAGCATTTAAAATTTTAAAAGTCGTCCACATCGTTGCCCTCGGAATTGTGCCCAGAAAGCTGGCTGCGTTACTCATATAGCAATGCTTATTCTTTGACCGACTAACGAGCCAGCTCTCCGTTCACCTATGCTGATTCTTTAGTGTTTTAGATATTTCTGAAAATATACCTATTTTTAGCGCTAGGGCGCTACGGTCCCAACTGGGCTAGGCTTTCATATTTCCATCGCTGGAGGTCCTCATCAGTAGAGGCTACAACAAAGTTGTTCAAAACGGTGCCATTGTTCCTAAACCTCGGGGTTCTGGACGGCTAGGAGACGAGTCCGTTTCATAATATTTGCCGAAGAAATGATAAAATCTTTTAGATATTTTTTGCATACAGACTCGTCCCATAGCCGTTGATGTATCAGAGACTCTGGAGGAGACTCAACTCGGCCATATACTTAGGCCCTTTTTAACATCTGTGCAGCAAGGATATATGAAAATGAAACCTATGTGTGGTCCTATGATATACCATACTAAATTATCGGTGCAATGGATAAAAAAGTCGGGAGAGAAATTTTGCTCACTCCGATTCCGTCTAACCGGACTGGTAGTGTACCTTGCGACCAAGCACGAATGTTGAGATCTAAATTTAGAATTTTGGATATTATTGTCCGAATATCAATGTATAAAGTTATTATTTAATTATCGTGTTTCCAAATATATCCTATCCAAAATCTGCACAGGGAAGATTGAAGTGCTGCATTCTATGCCTATATTTAAACGGCTACAGCGCTGACCGAAACTACCGCTATTTTCAACAGGCTCGAGATAACGGGAGCCGGCGTGCCTCGGTAATCGCTGTGATGCGAAGGTTATACACGATTGTTCTCATCGCCTCCCAACGTGGTAATTAACGAATTGATGTGTCCGTGGAAGAGTAGATAGACACCTAACTTATAGCTACCATAGGCATAGGTAGGTTCTTGATTACACCCCTTACACTTATCTCGGTCGTCAAAAGTTATTATTATTTTAAGTTAGACTATTTATACTTTCGTGGGAAACGAGTAAATATCTGTCCAGTACTTCGGTTGTTGTTGCAGAGTCATCATCATCATCACTAAAAAGTTTTTGCATACGTTTGCAAAGGGACAGGTATAACTCGGGATCGAGTGGAAGGCTGTCAATGATACGATGATTAAGTAGAAGTACAATTTACAATACTAATTATAGCTAAAATTTAGAGGTTCATGCCAACACGCAAGTTTCTGGAATAACTCGAAAGGATTAGTAGAAAGCCTCCCATCCTAATCCAGTCATACTGGTACCCAACACGAGACTAACGTTACGAAGCGACCGCGTTCAAGCCGGCACGTTACGTTACTGTTACGTGGTGTTACGTGCGCATGCGCAGCGGTCACGCTACGTCCACTCACGCCACGCGGGTACTTGTAATGGCAGAGAAAATTTTATTTTTTCATCGTTGTCTTCAATAATCTGCAGTTTCATAGTCATATTTATGCCGTCTCAATACACACTCTGCTAGTTTCGGCTTCGTAGCGACAGAGCCGTGGCGTGCGGCAGTGACGATGGTCTGCGAAACTGAACTAGCTGATGTGGATTATGTAACCTTGTGTCTCTATTTCATAAAATGTTGATTTCATATTTTTTCGTTTCCCAAATATGTATATTGTACACCCGAAATGGGTAAACTGCAATAACATGTATTTGAAACTAGTTCGCTATATTTTCCATAAAATACTAACAAACAACTACCATCGCCATACTGCCAATTGCACTTGTGCCTCATACTATGTTGAACACAAAATAATAATATACATTTTTATATATCATAATGACTCATAAACACTTTAAAGTTGGTCTATATAATCCTGGCTCTCTGGGCACTCACCACGATGAGCTTCAATTGGCAATCATGCAACATTCGGTAGATGTCCTAGCTATTAATGAGACATGGCTTTCGGTCAATGAGGAGGGGAAAGACCTATGCCTACCTGGATACACGCTCCGCAGCGTTACTAGACCCGCCACGGTTCGTGGCGGCTGCGGTGGCGGAGTTGCCTTCTACATCAGGAAAGGTATCAAAGCTCGGCTGTGTGAACACCACGTGTGTTCACCAGTAGAGCAGATGTGGTTAAAACTTAATATTAATGGTAACAAAATTACCTTAGGTACGGCTTATCGTCCCCCGTGGCTTAGCGTCGACTCATTTCCAAATGCACTTACTGATTCCACTAATGCATTCGGTTTTTATGACAAATTAATTATCCTTGGCGATTTCAACATAAACTTATTAGACCTACCTAATACTAATTCTCAAAAATTCTCGGAATTCATTCATTCAAGTGCGTCATGTTTCAAATAACATCATAAGGTAAATCGAGCAATCATGCTTTTATCGTCTGTGAATTTAATTTTAATATACCAAAAATCCCTTCTAAATTTTAAAGTTAAAGGCCTTTAAAGGACATTAATATGACCCAATTTCAATATGATTGTAAATGTATGCCTTGGCACAGCATTTTAGGATGTTATAATGTAAACGATATGGTCCTATTATTCAATACTCTACTTTTAAATTTATTTGATGTGCATGCCCCGACTAAAACAATAACAATCAAGAACCACTCATTTCCTTGGATGACGGACAATATTAAGTTGATGATGGGGCTTAGAAATGAAGCACATACAAAATATCTCAATACTAGAAAAGATTCTCATAAAGAATATTATAAACAAATGAAAAGCCTTGTTAATTCTTCTCTCTTTCATGAAAAATGTGCTTATTTAAATATTATATCAATTGTAACGTGAATAATCCCAAAACCTTATGGAAAAATCTGAAGTTAAATGCTCTTCCTCCTAAAGCTGATCAAGATAATCCTGCTCATCTCTGCTCTGCCGAAGATATTAACAATCACTTTCTTACTTTACCAGGTACTGGTAATGTAGATTTGTCGGTTTTAATTTATTACGAGTCTCATAGATTTAATTCATCAACATTCGCTCTGAATTGTGTCAATCAATTGGACATTTCTAAGATAATTAATACCCTCAAATCCAACGCACATGGTGTTGACTCTATATCTTTGAAAATGCTCCTGTACACTTTGCCTGTGTCTTTAGATGCTATTACATCCATAATAAATCGCTCAATTATTACTTGTTCCTTCGCTGAGCCATGGAAAACAGCTATCGTAGAGCCTCTTCCTAAAAACGCAAATCCCACAACGTTTAATGATCTTCGCTTTCGTCTTTCAAAAGTCCTAGAAAAGGTAATATATTTACAGGTTAGTGATTATTTGGAAAGAAACAACATTCTCCCCCAACTTCAATTTGGTTTCCGTAAAAATAGGAGTACAGCTACAGCGTTACTAGAAGTTACTTTGTGACTTACTTTGCATTTATATGCTGATGACTCGCAGCTCTACATATCTTGTGATACTAATGATGTAGAATCTGCAGTTGAGAAGCTTAACGATGATTTAAGTAGAATCTCGGAATGGTCAAATACCAACTGCCTATCATTAAATCCTAGTAAATCCAAATTTATGATCTTGGGTTCCAAGCGACAAGTATTTAAAATAAGTTCTCGGTTGCCGTCTATTATTTTGAACGGTGAACAAATTCACGTCACACAAAAAGCTCGTAATTTAGGTCTAATGGTAGATACTAATTTGAGATATGAGAAACATATACAGGAGTTAGTGCGAAACTGCTTCTATCGCCTAAAAGTGCTATACAGAATTAGAAATTTCCTATGTACTAGTCTTCGTATAAATCTGGTCGAAGCATTAATACTTTCAAAGTTTACTTATGCTGATACTGTGTATGTACCAAGACTTCTGGCCAAAACAAAACAACTAAAACAACGCGTGCAGAACGCTTGTGTTCGATTTTGTTTTGAAATACCACCGGGGTCTCGCGTATTGCCATATATTAATAATGCTCGTTTGCTTAACATGTCATCTAAAAGTTCTGTGCATTTTGCTACTCTCCTATTTGGAGTTATTAAAACCGGCAAACCGCCATATCTTTATGAAAAATTTACATTCTTCTCTACAATGCGTCTTAATCAAATTAAAATCCCGCAACACAAAACAACTGCTTTTAAAGGGAATACTATTCCGCCCCCACTACGTACCCTGTCCTCTATCCACACTTTTAAAGTAAAAATAAAAGAACATTTTGTAAGAGCGCAATTGGCTGCTGTGTGACTTCCTTTCAATTTCTAGTCTACAATATAATTTTTAACAATCACATTAGATCTACGATAGGTTATGTATAGATAAATTTCTGTACGTAACATTAAAGCGCATATTATATGTATCTCATTTTAGACTCATTTAGATATTTAGAGTCTCACTTATGTTTTAAGTATAGTATTTATAGTATAATAGTAATTCATGTCACTATTTTAAATTTAAGGATATTATTACTTACACACAACACACATATACACACCACACACACACACACACATATACACGACTATCTGATTAAACATTAAGACATATTTAATTAATATGTTAAATTAGTTAATTTTTATTTTTGTTATGTTTGTAAAAACCCATTATTAGCATTAAGGTTACTAATGAACAATTTTAAACTTTTAATTATGGACGTACGCCATCTCATCAACCGGTTTCAGCCGAAAATCAGCGTCGCAGCCTCGGCTGTGGCAATATGCTGGAACCGTTTCGGCATTTTGTTACACAGTGTACCTACCTATATAATGTAAGTAAAAATGTAAATGTATTTTGTTAGTGCAGTTCTACAACAGCAAAAATTTACTTTACTGTTACGCCGACACCTGTAAGTTTAAACGGAAAAGCTTATCGCTGCAGCTCAGACCCAAAAAGAACAACCAGAACAAGCATATATGTATTGCCTTTGGAGCCCCCAACAAGCGGTAATTTATAAAAAGTCGGTGTAGCAAAAAACTTGTTGACAAATTGACAATGCAGTATAATAATAACGTGAAACGGTCCGATGTACACTTTTCTTTTACTATATCCATCTGATTCTCGAAATGGTAGAAGTTATCAAAACAAAAGTTATATAATGATAGATGAATAAATGAATTATGGTGAATGGTTTTTCAATGTGGTACCAGATTAAATCCGAGAAAGTCAGAACTTGTTTCGGCCACATACCTAGAAAATGCCACGCTCAGCCAGGATGTTAGCATTATTTATATGTAACATCTACGATCTGTGGGACACAGGCGTGAGCTTTATGTATGTATGTATGTCATCATTATCATTGTCCTAGCGCTTATCCCAGCCTCTGCCAGGGATCGCGTTCCTATCCATTCTACTCCACTTTGCTCGGTCTTCGGCATCCTCGCGACATAAGCCGTGTGTGTATGGATCTACGTTTAATTAAGTTTTAAGTTACTCGTATACGACAAGTTTTTATAGGTAGGGGTCATCTGACATTTGGTTTTTCTTATTATTAAGATGACAAGAAATCCTTTTTGACTGAGTTGGTTATGCTGATTTTTACTTACAGAATCAGTTGTGGATGAGCGGTTAGACTACTCTAGTTGGTATAACCTTTTTTTGCGATTGACGAAAATAGACAAGTGTTATAAGTTTGACGTGTGTATCTGTTGATCTGTGGCGTCGTAGCTTTCGAACGTATATATCGATTTGGATGCGGTTTTCTTTATGTGAAAGCCAGTTTAATAGATATAGTCGTTAGTTTTGTTTCATTAAAATCGGTTCAGTAGTTTAGTAAATATTTCAGTATACGTAAACTTGGTCGGGGGTTATCCGACTTTTTTTGCCGATTAGGTTAAGGCCTTGCCACATACAAAGCTCGGCGCGAGCGCGGCGCGAGCGCGGTGCGATATTTGCTAGGCAACCATCGCGCCGCGCGATGGTTGCCTAGCAAATATTTGGCGATGGAGATGGCACCGAGCTTTGTATGTGGCAAGGCCTTTTTACTCTTAGACGGTACAATTCAATAGGTACTTATGTATTCAATAGGTACTTATGTATATTTGTGAAAATTTAACATATTATGCCTATTTGAAAGCTAATGCATACAAACCACCAAAATATCTAGTAACATAAGTAGAGAACAGACTGTACGATTATAGTTTTATTAACCAGACAACGATGTAAGTAAATATAAATAAATTTTGAGAACTTTTTGAGTACCGCTGGACTAGTTTATTTTATTTTCAATTACCGAAAACAGGCCTAATTGAGGCCAGTATTTAAGTAAGTAGGTACTTATGTTATTGCACACTGTTGTTTGACTATGTTTGGATGTATCGAAATGGATTTTGACTTGATTCTTTACTCATAAGATGTTTTTTCTTGTAATTAGTGCGCCACAAAATACATTTGATAGTAGATAACCTTGACGGGCATTATGCTCAGTGCATGACTAGTTTCCGTTTAGATATTTAGTATTATTTTCATGTGGATTGTTTGTGGTGTTACTGATGTCCATAGACGGCTGTGACCACTTTCCATCAGGTGGCCCGTCTGCCTGTATGTCTTCAATATTATAAACAAAAAAATACTCAACTACTCTATTTATGTGAAGTCCACGCATTGTATCAACTACTACCTACTTATATTTGTATAGGTACTTTTACCTGTAAGTAATACGATACGGTACCCACCTATTTTTTGGTTCTTACTTTATATTACAAGCTGAACAAAATGAAATAGAAAAGAAAGGATTAGGGTATTTTTATTAGACTAGGCAGGCATTTGACCACCATCTCACTTGGTGGTAAGTGACGATGCGGCCAAAGATGGACCATGCCTACCTACGAACAGCCCATTCACTCTAGACGTACGCGTCAAGATTATAATGATCAAGGAACACACCCGCAGGCAACGTGTTCCATTCGTTTTCCTTGTCGTGTTTACGAATGACCAGAAGAATTATCTAATACGAATGAGCGGCAAGCCTTAGGGTGTCCCAAGAATTTTTTTCTTGGATTTTCTTAATGCAAGACCTCTTAAAATTTGCGTAATTGATACCAGATTACCATAATAATAAAAATAATAAAATAAAATTTGATCTTCAGGGTTCCACTAGGGTTCTATTAGGGTTAAAAATAACGATGGCGCCAATCTAAACAGTTACACGGAACATTCGGAATGTTTTGAAGATTAATGTTTTTGTCTATTATTTAATCACCTTTGTAGGTGCTAGTTACGAGAAAGTACTATGTAGTATTGTTGCTATATTATTTACCTATATTGTATGAATTTATGTAATTAACATATACATAAGAATTATAGAAAGATAATTGATATATGTTGACACTCGTTTATTGTTTGTTGTCAGATTTTTGTCATAAATTACTTGCGTCAATGGATAAACAATATGCCGAATAAACCTA
The DNA here is from genome assembly GCA_905147135.1 of Blastobasis lacticolella. NCBI lineage: Eukaryota > Metazoa > Arthropoda > Insecta > Lepidoptera > Blastobasidae > Blastobasis > Blastobasis lacticolella. Next base: position 7,105,080 of record LR990056.1, read on the forward strand.
GTGCGATATCCGTATCACACTTCTTTTTTTTAGTAATGTTCAAGTCAAAATATTTGCGACTAAGTTCAAACCGGATTACAGAATCAAGTTCATGGCACGTGCCGTGCTGCATTTGCGTTTCTCTCGCTTTGTTAATTTATTATTGTATTTTGTAACTCTACGATTCTGATGACCCTCGTAACGTCTTGTAACTCTTTTACAGAGGATTTATTCAACAAAGGTCTTTTATTATTCATGTCCATATTAATAATTAATAGGCTTGGACAATTCACATAGCGCTATCTAGCCCCAAAGCAAGCAAGCTTGTGTTATGGGTGCTAGATAACTGAAAAACTACTTATATACTTTTTAAATACATACTTATCTATACAGGGTGTTTCATAATACATGTATAAAGCCGTGAACTGGATGGAGTGCTAAACGTATTAAAACGATAGGTACAATTATTTTTTTCGTGCGTGGAATAGTAAGCGAGAAAATGACTATCGAACTTTTACCTTTTCAATGTCGATAATCGACATTTTGAAAACGAAAGACCGCATCTCTAGAAATCAGTTGTAAAAGGTCACTCAAGTTCATAGTACTAGGCGCAATGGGATATTAAGGAGATCTAAATTAGCCGTTTTGTATTTTTTGGTTTGAGGGTTCTGTACAAAAAAATATTGTAATTTTAATTTAAAAGGTTAAACTTCTCCTTCTAGGATCATCAACTTGAAATAGAGCTGCGCATCAACGTAGTCGATATGGTTATTTTTCTTTAAAAACGAAGATTTTTTATAAAAATTAAAATTCAATGTCTGGATAATATGAAGTCGCCAGTGTACTCTTTGCAAGCTATACTTTAACACCCTTTCGGCTTTATACATGTATTATGAAACACCCTGTATATAGTATAAAACAAAGTCGCTTCCCGCCGTCTGTATATGTACTCTTAGATCTTTTAAACGACGCAACGTATTTAATGTGGTTTTCAACAATAGATAGAGTGATTCAAAAGGTAGGTTTTTAATTAAGAAAAAAGGGTAGGTAGAGGTGAAGTAGGTGCATGTATGTAAAGTGGAGGTAGGACACCACACAAACGACATCGCGCCGGGTCCACTTTTTATACCTACATGTAACACCCAGACTCGTAACAGAAAATTAAATTAATCATTTCAAATTCTGCTCGGCTATAAATAAAAGCACCTTTGGTAACACAAATTGACAAAGTACCTACTTAATTTGAAAGTTACATGCTAGCGCTAATAGGCACGTGTCCTTTCTCAAGTCAAGTACTTCACAACTTCGTAATTATTAGGATCCCATACGCAACCTCTACTAACATTTGGCAAGCACTAAGTAAGCTAAATTAGTGACAACATAATCTCATATTGTTCTAACATTCAAGGCGAAAGGATTTAAGAATTACATGGACATGACACAGTTAGCCTAGTGCCTACCGCACTTGTAATAGGTACTGCAAGATAAATCCTTCGCGTGACATTACAGCTACCACAAAAAGCGTTTAACCGCGTAACCTTGTGTCATACATCGTGAAATAAGCAATGAAGGTTTGATGTAGATAAAATACATCAACATATACAAATACATCATACACAATTTTAATAGATAAAATACCACTATAAAATATATTTATAGTCTAAATAAAGCACAAATTATTAGATAAGTAGAAAGTTGGCACCTATATTTATAGTTTTGATACTACTAATAGTGTACAGTTTAAATATGTAAATGTAGTACTTACCTACTTTATTGTGCTATATTTGACATAAGCCTCCTCCCTCCCAAATTGCTGCGCCCTACCGGGTCCATATTGTATTTACATTATTATTGTAATAACTTTGTGGAAGCAAATAAATATAAATAAAAAAAAATAGATGTAATACCTACGCAGGTTTATTTATATGATGATTCTGAGTTTCTGTTCTAAAACTATAAATAATCGACAGAAAAGGCAACAGACAGATAATTCCGACCAAATTCACATATAATTAAATATTTTCTAAACTACTAGACGGATTTTAATGAAACATAGCTAAGAACCATCTCGATTAAACTAGCTTTCAAATAGAGAAAACCGCATTTTAAACGGTTCATCTGTTCGGGAGCTACGATGCCACAAACAGATACACAAAGTTACAGATATACAGATACGCACGTCAAACTTATGACACCCCTTTTTTTGGTCTATGGTTAATAAGGGTCACAGTGGGTGCGTCGGTGGCCTAAATGGCTTGCGGATCTGACTCGTATTATAAGGGAGAGGTACATAATTCGACTCCCAGTGTCGCCAATTTTGTGAATTATGCACATTAGTTGAACACCAACCGATGCTCCTTCAGTGAGGAAAAACATCGTGAGGAAACCTGCACATTAAGGTGACTTTATGTGTAAACATGATCCAGTCTGGTCCCCCTGTTAGCAGGGTTAAGGAGGATTAGGTAGTATTAATAAATATTAGGTATTATTCTGATGATTCGAACACATGACATTTCAGTACGTGTTTCTTGAAACCCTCAATTTCAACAATATTCCTACGAAAATACGATTGATGTGCGAGTACGTGTGTGTGGTGTATCGATTATGTACACTGTGCATGTCGTCTCATCTTTGATTTGATGGTAAGAGGCCTTTACCTATTAGGTTACCAATAGAATCGATTGTTTAAAATTTACGAGCAACGATACTATCGATCTACATCGACTGCATGGTATAGAAACGACGCTCTACCAACAAGCCGATATGCAATAATTACCCCAACCTCTATACTACTCTATCGATGTAGAGTAAATAGGTTAATAGCTACTCCATATCTGTGGATATTGTCATTATGCCCATCGATAATAATAATATTATATACAGCCACGGGATGCCAGTCCGCTCCTGAGACTGTGCAACCAGTCCCAGTGCCCCCAGCGAAAGACTTTGGTCAACCGCACTTCGCCAGGGTATTAGGAGATACACCTATCGAGTGGCAAGCTCGTTGCTATAGCCTAAAAACGGTCATCCATCCAGCGGTCATCCGCGGAAATTACTACAATTATTTCAAACAACACAATAAACATATTTGATTGATTGATTGAACAATTATATCGGTCTCGCTTGTTGCCACTAGACCAGGGCTGGTTCATTTTAATAATAACGATCGACAGCGTGGCTTACTAGGCTCGAGCAATAGCGACAGTTCACAGAGCACGGCCGCTGCCCCCACCTGTTCTATCGCCCGACTAAGCGGCAAGAGATCTTGAGCCAAACGCACTTTCTCGAGTTCCGTAGAAAGCGAGTTACTAGGACAACCGTGCATTTCTAGTGACGACACTGGCGCGGCACTAGAGTCAAGTTCGATGATGATATTGAGGTGTACCTACAGGTTTTGGATATGTTCAAGGTCGGCTTATAGTTACGGATACTGGGTTATTATGTATAATATTGTGGAAAAGTTAGTTTAATCTTTAGTAATCATGTTATGAAGACGTGAAGCTGTAATTTTGTTTATAAGTTTGGATGTGGTACTTTGTCTACGGAAATATATACCTACTACTTACTTCGTGATATAGAAGAAACTTTCGAAATTTTTCACTTATAAGCACATTAGCCCGAGCCCGAGGCCAGAAGTCTCGGAAATAGTTGGCCGGGCCGATACTTGGAAATACTTGGGCCCTAGTTAGTGTAGCATCCGGGTCATCAAGTGGTATATTGATAAATTATTATGGAGATAATTATATCAATTAAGTCAATTCGAAATTGATTATTTCAATAACGCACTTTATTGTTGTTCGCGAGTAGTGTTCATCTTTTTCATTTATTAGTATCGTGAAAAACAATGGGGACCCGGGGCATATTCATGGTTACTGACCTATTCAACAGGATCGTATTACACCCGGCTATAAAAGAAAGGTCATTGTGCAGGAGCATAAAAACTATCGAGGTATCAAACTTGTGAGCCATACAATATAGCTATTTAAAAATACAGTACATATGCATTGTACACCAGAGACATCGCCAGGAATGTTCAGTGGTGACGTGGAAGCCGAATTGCATTAGGAATCAACCTTTCCAGTTCCATTTAAATAGAATCAATGCATTTCTCGACGCACAATTATGCTCTCGCGCGCGATAAGCGAGAAAAAGCGCGTCATAGATACTGCTATCTCTTTTATGTTAGTATTGAGAGAAGGTATCGAACTAACTCATCTCTTCACAATGAGGAGTTTTCCAGTAGGTATTGATAGTTTGTTTCAAAAAGCATCAATAGATGGCGCTCCTACAATTTTGGTAATCTTCTTTAAATCTGTATGATGGTGGCAGTGATTTCATGCAGCCAAGTAATACTAAACTTGAAAATAAAGTGTTTATTAATATAAACATAACTGTTAAAGGTTGAACGAAGTGTAAAAAGAAATATTTGTAGAAGTTGGCACTATGTTCCATTATTATTACAACCTCTAAAATGGTTGAAAACTATTGACAAATATAATATTATCCAATACAACGTACCCAGTGTTTATATCCTGTTTGCTAAGAACCTATTTCAAGCGATTATCAATTACCAAAATTGTCGGGGCGCCATCTAGTGAGTGGTTAGGAATGCCTTAAATACCTATTGGAAAACTCCTCATTACCATAGATGATCATCTAGGTTCTGTTTTCAGCTGACCGCCGCTAAAACTGAGTAGAGACCATCCATAAAGACGAACATAGTACACTTTGAAGCTACGACTCGGACACATCTTTTTTATTCTAATCAGTGCTTTTGCTAAGTTTGGTATTAGATGGCCCTGAAATTGTCCGTGCATATTTATTTATATTTCTTTTGTCTCTTCAGTCATCTGTTCATACATTTAAAACACGATGTGATTATCATCATATCACAATAAATCTTTATCTCCCAATGGTCCACAAAGACTACAATTTACTGCATTAGACGAACTTTCAGCTTCGCCCATTACGTACAACTACAGTACTAAAACTAAATTATACCTCCACGTATAGTGAAATTCTGCGGTACGATACACCTACATTTCTGCTTACGTTAGTCCGTGCCTAGTCTAAACGCGTAGAAAGCACGTACGCGTACTTGCGCAATGCTTAAAATTCATATTTAGGCACGTAAGCCTCACGGATTACAGATTTGAAGCACATGAAGTGAATTTTCGCCCAATTTAGGAATAGCCAGGCCTATTACGGCATAATCAGCCGAGCGAAGCTACTGTTTGACCACGTAATCCGAAACGCTTTCTTCCGCCAACAGTTTGCTAATTGCACAAAATACGATTGCGCACGCGCATACCGCGGGCGCGTTCGGCGATATGCGCCGTGTGAATTGTGTAATGAGCGAGTGTCGTGTGTGCGAATTAGAATTACAAATGTAGATAGAATTTTTGGTACTATTACGGCGCAACGAGTAGGTGTACCTCCAATACTGATACACCTCGGCAGAGGAGACCAAACGGCCTCAGGCCAAGGGGGAGAGAGTGAAATTGGTGGACGTTATCTGCTACATGCTGGCAAACCTCATGCGTCCTCCTCGTGCGTCAGGTTAATATGATACTGGAATGCTTCTTAACTTTAAGGGCTCCTTAAATATCATGCTGTCACTTTATTATGAGGATAGCATGATATCTAATGAGCCCTTATAATTAAGAGACATTCGAGTATTCGGCCCTTAATATTTTTGTCTGATTCGGCTTTGACAAGCCTCTCATCTAAAGGGATTGTGATTTCCACTAAGAACACACACGTATTCATCTGGTCCATCAGTACATTATCGGACTTGTTAGCAGCAACAGTTCTGTCCATAATGACAGATCGGTCTCAGTACAATCCGACGCAGACTTTCCCATTGTAGAGTAAAATGGTCTTTTGCATCAGTTGTCTCTATCTAGATCAGAACTCTAGACCTCCATCATATGCATAATCAGATAGCATCCAGAAAGTTCCCAGGGGGAGATCTAAGATTTAAAAATGGTCTCGATTGTATAAGAGTTGCTTTTTGCATAAGTGTTTACACACAACAACGTAATTTTAAAAAGGCTGTAATATCCAGTTCTCAGGTTTTCGTTGCAGTTTCACCTCTACTCATCAGTTCAGTGGCCGACTACCAATTTCCATAAAATTATTGGGCCATACCTAAGGTCTTTGACTTATTTTTGTCAATTCACGTATCTTATAAATAAAACAAATTGTATGTAAAATGTTTAAGTGTAGTTAAGTATGATAAATCATTAATCGCACATTGCATATTCATTTTGACATGAACTCTGAGTCAGCATTAAGTATACTTGTACACCTTGATACCTAGAGATAGACGTGATTCTCTAAACAATTAATAGGTTTGGGTTAGTTTACCAGATAATTATATCAGATTATAGGTATCCTACTTGTATCTTTTCCCAACATAAATAAAAACAGCGAGCGAATTCTCAACCTCAGTTTTTAAGTACGATATTTAACTAAACAATCGTTCCACTGTGTCTGTTATCTGATCGCTTACTTGATCTGACAAATCCTGGATCATTGTCCAGGTGAACCCCGAACCTTGTGCGCGAGAGCACAACTGGGACATTAACGCACAGATTATTGTTTTTATTTAACTAAACATAGAAAAATTAAACAAACTCAGTTTAATATTGTCAACCTACAAATGATTATTACTAGTTTTAGTACCGTATAGAATAGCTTATTGTTGGAGTTAGTTAGAGTATCTAGGTAACATCTTCTTTCGTCAGTAATCAATATTTATGAGCCTCACTTCACTAGCTTTAAAGTGTTTGTTAAGATTGTGTAGATTTTAGGCTGTAGTCGGTCATTTATTATTCTCCTTGATTGAAAAAATTAGGGAAGTTGTCCCGTATCAGCGTGCAATCAGAATGGAAATAACCCCGGTCGCATAGCCCCGGACCAAGTTTACATATACTGAAATATATTCTAAACTACTGGACCGATTTTAATGAAACAAAGCTAAGAACCGTGATTAAGCTAGCTTTTAAATAGAGAAAACCGCATTCCAATCGGTCCATCCATTCGGCAGCTACGATGCCACAGACAGATACACAAAGCCACAGATACACACGTCAAACTTATAACACCCCTCATTATTATTTATTTATTTTTCGTCGGGGTTGCAAAACCATGTCGAGTGTTCAGGCCCAGTCTGGTTTGGCCCGCGGGCCGAAATGACTGAGAATGTAGGTTGATTATACTTTGACTAGGTCCTATCCTATTACATTCTGATTACGCGAGGAATTTAGTGATGGAAATATTTATTATGTCAAGTATGAGGAATCCGTTTGCATTCGCATAACCGTGTTATCAACAGAGCAGGAACAATGCTTGCGTTGTTGTGGTTCGGTTTAGGGGATAAGGAAGTTTGTGTAAATATATTTATGAGGCTTATCGGATTATAGGTATGAACACATAATAGTAAAAATCGAGATGTTTAATGATGATAATGGAGTATTATGGGGTTAGTGGCAAATGGACCGGAAGGCATTTGTATAATCGTCAGAACTGACAATATAACAGTTTGATGGTATTCTCACATAATCATAATCCACCGCTATTCTACAACCGTCAAAAACAAAGAAAAATGTATTTAGTATCAGTAAAAAAAGCCTAATTGGAATGATTATTTTATGGCATTTATTTTTAAACACGATTTCAGTCATTCAAAATTTTGTATGAGGAAAGAAATTAACATTAACGAATAATTCCACGTTGGCCTCTAAAAAACACCGTTTACAATATATGTTAAAAAGGCCAATGATGATTGTGACTTAAACCACCGATTACAAAAAAAAGTTACATCAAAACCCAACGTTCAACAATAATTTGCTTTGATTTCCTCCACGGTTACTAAGTAGTTAGGTTAGGCATAATAATCTTGAGTTTCCTTCAAAGTAACAAGGTAATGGCTAATGATAGATTGACTTAGAACGAACAGGTTTTGCATGAGTTTTCAAGACACAAAAAAATATAATCTGCTAAATAAGTGTCATGGCAGATTTTTTGTGTTCAATTCAACACCTTTTAAATTAAATAATGAAGTCACAGGCGTGTCGCTTTCGTATATGCCTGCAACTTCGTAGGTATACGCCTATAATTCGGCTTCTGGCACTAATTAATACTTCAGTACAATACTTTAAGTTTTCTCCAAGTCCAGACGAATTAGAAATCTGATCATCGTTAATCATTTGAGACCCAGGACGTCCAACAGCGAGACGCAATAAGCCTCCTCCCAAGTTTTCCACACCGATCGGTTCTATGCATCTTGTACCAAAGAATATGTGCCGTTACGGCACCAATCCGCTCTAGAAACTGATAGACGCAGGGTCCCCATCGAAAGACCTTGGTCAACCTCACTTCGCCAACGGTATTTATTAGGCGGCAACCTAATGAGTGGCGAGCGTGAACGATGCTTCAGCACCGCTAGCTCAAAGTGTCAACGGTCACCCTCCCGGACTCAGTGTGCGTTGCTTAAAACTAGTACGCAGTATAAAATATAGTCGGTTTTGGGTGCGGCGGACGTGGTCGGATGTCCGACCAAGGTCGAATCAATCCAAAAGCGACTTTATTTTGTACATTGTAAGGATTAGTATCGACTGCCACGACGGTTGGTCGGCTCCAGCCCAAAGGGTGTCTCTGTTACTAGGTTAACCTTCCTTTTCCTTCTTCCAGGCGGTGGCTCACGACGGAGAGTGCGCACGCGCGGCGATGGCGGCCACCAAGTACTCGCACCCGTTCCTGCGCGGGCTGAATCCCGCGCCGCAGGGATACGACGAGGAGCTGCAGCAGATCAGGGAATGGTGAGTTTGGGTTTATACATACCTACATTTTAATGTTCAGCGGCTTAAACTTAAAAGACTCAAATTATTTTTTGAAATAGAATTTGATAAGAGAATAATCAACATTCATCATTTCAATTTCTGCTTGGCCGGGAATTGAACTAGGGACCTATGCATGGCAGACCAACGTTAACCAACTAAATTACTCGAGTCGCCAAATATAAGATTCTGTAGCTTATGGTTCAAGTACTTTGGTTTTCAAAGAGATTGAAAAAAAAAATAGCGTCTTGCCATGAAGGAACTTTTCGATCTCTATGGTTATCCTTGTTTGCTGTCTTCAAATAGGCGGTTACTCTCTCTTAGCCTCCTTATACCAATGCCTCACGTCCGGATCAAACGTCAAACCGCAAAGATATATAATTTCCCGCCAAAACACCGCCATTTATGGTCGAAACTCATTTGTTTGAATTATCCTATTTTACTCACGGTACCGTTACGTAACTTTGCTTGCATAATTTCCAGTTAGTGGTCGCTTTACTGTTTGCAAAGAACACAGCAACACTAATATATGGGCAGTGTCAATGCTTCAATAATGTAACCCTTAAAGTGATAATAAATGTCTATACAAACTTATGACTTAGCGACTTAGAGACTGTCCACATATATATAAGGAAAAAACATTAAAGTATTTGAGTACTTTGTGATTATTCCACAATGAAACCAACTATAGAGACTTTGGATTCAACTGAGAGGCAAAGAGGCAAGAGGTTCAAAAGGGTAAAGCTTGCCTTGCTAAGATAAAATTCTAAATAAAAAACCTGGAACATCTCCACAATCAATCTTTGTTTAAATTATCTGTTTTTACCGGATACATTTCGGAGTTCGCAATGGATCTGCACAATCTAATGTCGCCCCAAGCCATCCATCTTCGTTCCACCACCAAACGAGGAGAGACTCGGCGAAATGATACTGTTTTACAGTCAACATTACAAAGACTACTCGCACAAACCAGTTTGCTTTAACATTGCTCAAAACTATATTAACGGCAATACTTTCTACAAATTAGATGAATTTTTAAGCCTTAAATTTTGTACTTATGAAATTTTTCAATAGTTTTACTTTGACGTATCATTCAATTATGTATACATTTTTGTTTTAAGAAAATGTAGCCATAATATGAATCTGATGAATAAAAAAAGATGATAATGATAATTGATTGTGCGAATCGCGACGGAACTCTCTATTTGACTTCTGTCTTTTAATAAATACAACCTGGGAGTTTTCAAATCCAAAGTAAAAAGTTACTTTTTTGATAAGAGTGTTTCGCCGCAGATCAAAGTATTGCTTTATCATAGTTAGTAGCACTAACCTCATTTGTACTTACTATACGTATTAGTTCCATCATCTTCCACTTAAACTTAGTTCGAGTTATAGTTTTACTCTAATTAGCCCGGTCTGCAGGTACTTTCGACTTGAACACAATTCCGATTTTAATGAAATTTTGGGAGTTTATTTGGGAATAGTGTGGGGTGTGTAATTTAAGTTTTCGACCTCGAGGAGCCTGTGCTACTCCCATGGTGCTCGAAAAACTGTGAATTTTTGGCACATTTTTTTGTTTTTTTGCTTATAGCTCGAAAACGGGGCCCTATAGGGAAAAATTTTCTTATACTAAGATAATCTACATAAAATTCTCTACAACTTTTGTCTTTTACACTTTTTCAAAAGCCTTACAGTTTGTTTTTTCCCTAATTTTTACCTGCCGACCAGGCTAAATATTCTCTTAAAACTTTAGTCTTAGCATTTTTATTTCTCACATTTTTATGTTAATATGTAATTCCGCAGCCGTGCGTTATGTTTGAGCAAGTTTTAGAGGTATGTCGTTTAAGATTACGTAAATGGTCAAACACTGATATCATAACCGGTTAACCTTATAGCCTTCAACTAGAACAATAAAACAATCCTATTAGTAATACGTCTTTTAATAAAAGAGAAAAGAGTATCAGTGACCATGAGTACCATTCATCTTGTTTTGTTAGTTCATTGTAACGAAATAGACATAAAAACATCTTATAATACAATAAAAAGCATGGCCTTGCGCTGCTTAGCGAACTTCAAATACTTCCTTGAATTGCTATCGGAAAAGCCTTGAGAAAGTTACATGTTCTGTAAACTGTCGAAACGATTTTAAAGATGTTTCCTTGTTGTTAACTAAGAACTATCACTGGACTTAAGCTAAGAACTACAGCTGGTTATGTTAGGCGGTCTTTGCATCACACGAGTTAGTGTCAATAATTGCATTCAATATATCATATAGGTACGCATTGCATTATACACGTGCCAATCTATCGTAACAGTAATAAATAACGTAACATTCGAACCTTAAGAGGTTATCTATTTGACATGGAAGTAAGTAAAACTCTATACTTAATAATACATATATACATACTCGTACACTAGTACCTACCTCCTCATATTATCCTCATAAATTGCCGATAGTTCATAAATAGCTCTCTAATCAATTCACGCTAACTACTACATACCACTTAATAGCCAATTCAAGACTGATGAATATATTAAAGTGATATTAAAGTGTTCTTTATGTTTAGATCTTGTTATAGGTTGGTGTTGTAGTTAGACATACCACCATGTTTAATGCGTGAATCTGGTTTTTTCTTTTCTGTGGCGGGAATAGTAAGTTAAAACGAGCAGACACTTCTTACTTGATGGTAAGCGGTAACTGTCGCCCATAACATCTACGATTCATGCATTTAGGTCGCAAGCAACAAAAATGCAGAACCGCAGGTGCGTTGTCACCGCTTTATGTCGCACTTTATGAGCCTCAGTGTACTTGGTACTCGGTATTACAATACTCTTTTGATTGTGAATGTATGAATCCTATTTATTCACGAATTGCATAGCCAATTATGTACCGACTATACATTATAATAAAATCCTTTTGAAAGTAAGGATTTAGTAATCTCGAACTTAATTAATTAAGTCGGAGTACCTAAAATAAATGTGTAATACCTATTTATTTTATTCAATAAAATTGTAAGACAATGAAAATTATGCCTGCCTATCGAAGAATTTTCTTGATCAACAAGTAATAAATCTACTTGAAATATGTTGTCGAAATTAGTTCAAACTACATGCCTGTGTATAACCAGTAGTTGATGTAATGGAGCGTAGCGTAATGCAATAGGTACCTAAACAAATATTTACTACTGTTGTTGAGTACGATACGTAGATTATGCAGAACTTGTATCATGCTGAGGTTAACATTCAGAAAATTCGAAATTCGTGGGCCGAATTTTTTGCTATTCTTTTTGTTATAATGCGGATGTGGCAGTCGAATGGCGTGACCGCCTTGGAAGCAGGTAGCCCAGGTTGATATCTTACTGTACTGATGGGTGGTTTGACCTAAACATAGTTCATACTATCACCAAGAGTTTATTCGAAGGGTACGTTTGGAATCGGTCTCGCGTGCTATCCGATTGATAGCTGTCATCACAAGCGACGTCGGAGGTACTTCGCGGTTCAAAACTATGACGAATGAATAAGAATGTAAATGCAAAAAAATACATAAAAAAATATCTTAGTATGAGCTAGTGGATTTTCAAACTTTCAACCGAGTATGGCTCGATCACTCCACCCGCCAAGCGGTTATGGCAAAACCCTGCTTCATGAACGTGGAAGAGGCTCAAGTCCAGCAGCTGACCTTTTTTTTTATTATTGCTTAGAGAGGCACACGGACGGACGGTCCACGTAATGAAAAGCGGCCATCGTCATCCAGGACATCTGCAACCTAAAGGGAGCTGATGCGGTGCCGGCCTTTGAGGTACCTGTAGCCATGGCTTTTGAAGAACCTCATGTTATAGTGCAGAGGAAAGACTTCGGGTGGGACTCATTCCACACCTTGCACGTGCGCTGTCAAAAGGCTCGCGATGTCACAGTAAGCAATAGATGGTGTGGATGAAATCTATCCTATCGTCGAAGGGTGCGGTGGCGAAAAAGTTATGATGTAACTAAGTTAAACAGTTCAGTGACTATTACGTATGGGTTGTTGATGCGATATTATATCTACTTAGATATAATTTACCTCGACATCAATATAAATCGACTATAAAACATAAAATGTAATCTTGGTTATTAACGCACTGGCACAATATTGTCCCGGGGCACAGTTCAAGTTCTTGACTCAGTCTCAGCTGCCCGGCTGACGGCTCAATTAACGGGTACCTATTTCGGAAATAACGGGTCAAATGAAACTTAATTCTGAACGGGACCTAGCATTGATTTATTTGTTATTACCTACCGTATAGGGAACATTTTTCTTACACAATAATAATGTTTGTAAGATGCTTAAAATGATTATTAGAAAATTATTGACGGATGAGGAGATTCAATTTTTATTTATCTAGGAGTAGGTAGAGACCACATTGTACCAGCTGTTGTTGTTGACGGGAAAAAGGCGCGACGGTATGTATGTACCCTATGTAGGGTAGATAGTAGGTAGGTATATAGAGTAGAAATATGCACGGATTGTTAAGTTGTTACTTATATTTCCAATGCAATGCGTAACTACATCCACATCCATAAACAACCTGGGTTCCTGTGGAAACAGTGCATTAAGCACAGGAATTTATTAAATTGGCACAATCATCTTACGTTCTAAAATACATAATAAGATAATTACGCGAGAGAAGCCAACAATTGTTTTTCATATGAAGCGATCCAACTCTGCGTATAATTAGTTAGAGAAGTAATTATTAGTGGTATTAGCATGCTTAATAACAGGTAACGACGCGCATAGGTTTCGCAAACAGCACAATGTTAGTTAGTCTTTAAGAATTATTCTATTCTTACTGAAAGAGTGATAAAAATAAATAAAAATAACAATAAATATGCTCGGATTGTCCACACCCCAAAGTAAACAAATCTTGTGCTAGAAAAAAAAACCATTTATGTACTTTTTTAAATATATACTTATTATAAATAGTACACCCAGACCCGTAACAGAAATTAGTGTTCATCATTTCAAATTTTGGCCGGCCGGTAATCGAATCCGGGACCTCTGCGTAGCAGACGGCGTGTTAACCAACTGAACCACTCAGGTCGTCAGGTGATGACCGAGTAGGAGCGTCGTTGGCCAAGGTGGACCCCGGGCCCTCGTGTGCCCGACAATCGAGAGGACAACCGGGACATTAACGCCAAGATGATTCTTTTTATTATGTAATAGTGACAGATTCTTCGAATAATGCTAACTTCTTTAAACAGCCACACAGTTTTTCCTTTTGCGATTGATATTTACGAGACCGTATCTCAATTCCAGGATGAAAAGCCAGCCTCACCTGCCGTACGTCAGCGACGAGTACATAATGTTGTTCTTGCACTCCAACTTCTACAAAGTGAAAGAGACGAAAGACACGATCGAGAGCTACTTCACCATCCGCGCCAACTCCGCGGACCTTTTCTCCAACAGAGATCCGCTCGGTCCAAAAAACAAAGCCATTATGGATATCACGTAAGTTAGCTTTCTAACAACAGAAATAATTGGAATCTATAGAATTTTAGAGTGAATAGGAACAGCCTCCTAGAGAGTGAATAGGAACAGCCTCCTAGAGAGTAAATAGGCTGTTCCTAGACAGGCTTGCTCCGTCTTCGGCCGCATCGACACTTACTACCAGGTGAGATGGCGGTCAAATGCCTGGATAGTTAAATTCAAAATTAATTAATAAAAAGATTTGAATGGCCCAGTCCTAATTAGCAACGGGCAGTTTGGAGGTCCCCTATTGGTTGGGCGACTAAGGAGTCGACATAGATTACATGTACATACAATCCGGGACAGGATTGACTGCTCAGAGACTACAACATCGAATCACTATAGTTATTGTTTCATGAGAAGAGGGAATGAAATCAAAGCAACGTTTTTAATAACGTTCATAATTACGTTTTAGATTACCAGAGTGGGTTGGTTCAGGTCAGAAATTGAAATAATGTATTTTAATTTCTGTTATGGGTCTGGATGTAGTATGTAAATAACAAAAGTATATAAGTAGTTGATCAGTTATTTAACATTCATTACACTAGCTTTGCTTACTTTGGGACAAGATGGCGCTGTGAGAATTTGTCCAAACATATTTATTTATTTATAGCATAATTTCTTTCTATCCTTCGATGATACCTTACTTAGAGTCACTTGTGACTGTTGGATCAAGTTTTATGTCAGAATTAAACGCAATACCGGGTTACCGGGTGCCATTCGTCCCGTTAAATTCCGCCGGAGTTGCCGGGGCCGATGAAACAATTTTCCCTATCAACCCCGGGGCAAAGCCACCGGGGCGGATGGGAGCGAGTCGGTACTTGAGTACAGATGGGATACCTAATAATGTTGACCAGAAAATGAATCTAGTTATAAAGTACAAGTTTTCCATAGTCCGCACTTCAAGTCTCCAAGGTCGCGTAGATGGTATAATAACAAAATTTTTAAATTAGCAAAAAATATGAAATCTAACTTAGAATCTACTAAACCTCCGATGTCGGTTTTAACCATAATAATTATAATTGGGTGGGTAATTTGGATTCTAGCAATTAATGCGACGTGAATTTGTACTTTTTGTTTCGTGTTCTTTGGTTTAGACACTTTTGACAACCTCTAGGTACGACGTACATTGTACAGTTTCGGAATAAAAATGAAACAGTTTTCAAATTGAATTAATTTATGTGACGGTGGCTCATGTTCAGGCTCGGATCCAGGGGGGGGGGGGGGGGGGGGGGGGCAATGGGTGCAATTGCCCCCCCTCAACCCCGACTCTGACTCACAATCTCTCACGGTTTTATGAGCCAAAAGGCCAAAAATTCGAAGCTCGTTGCGCTCGCTCAATTCTTTTATTGATTTTATCAATCACTCCGACTTTTAAGAATAGAAAGGTCAAAAATTTTTCACCAAACTCGTTACGGTCGCTCATTCAATTATTTCCCTAAGTTACTTTTGTAAAGATTACCCATTGCTTGCATTGTTACAATCCAAAATATCTAAAATTTCGACCTAAAATATCAATAATTTCATGATCGTGTTGTTCGCTCATTCATAGGTAGTATCTGAAAAGATACTTTTCTTAACATACACCTAGCTCGTTGCGGTTACTCATTTATTGATTTCCTTTAATTACTATTGTGAGGATCACCTATTGCTGTTAAGACTAAAAATGTCTAAAATAGCAAGCTCGCTACGCTCGCTCATTAATTTAATGATCACCTCAAGCTTTTATAACCCATCATTTGCTCGTTCATTTAATTCACTCGACATTTTAAGACTTCAAACGTAAAAAATGTCGAGCTCGCACCGGTCGCTCACACATTCGTTGTTCTCCCTTTGGTTTTAAAACATAAAATTTCCGAGCTTGCTCCGCTCGTTTATTCATTTATGTTCACCCCACTTAAAAGGGCAACAATCTTTTTACTCAGGGCGCTCGCTCATTGAGTAGAGAATACCTATAATAAAAAAATACCTATAATTATGACCTTTGCCCCCCCCCTCAACCAAACCCTGGTTCCGCGCCTGCTCATGTTACCGTTTGAATTTAATACATTTTATTAAGATAATTATCACATATACAGCCCATAAGAGTACACTGGAGTCTCCTCCATATTAGTAGAGGGTTTGTCAGAATATGTAAGCTTGGCAAGAAATCGGGTTGGAGATCGCAGTGTTTAAAATACTTAATAAAATACGCTGTAGCCCATTTTCTTCTGGTTCACGGAGATTCTAGAGAATTTCTAGAGAAGGCACTAATCACTTTGTACGACACCCGCAAGCTGAAGGGTTATTGCACTCTACCGGACACAACAATGGCAAAAAGTAGCACAGAAACTAAAAACTCGGACTGCCATTAAATGCTGAAGAGTAAAAAAAGTAGATTTTTGATGATTTGCGTACCGTGATTTCGAAGAAAACGAAATTTAAATTTAAGTACAACATTGCGGCAAAATTCTCCATTTTGAATTTATAAAATTTTGTATTCAGTCTATTATTCCACCAACAAACAAAGGTCCAAGTCAAACGACGTATAAATTGTATGATCGGCCAACGCGTTCAATAGGTAGACACATATTACTTCTCTTTGCGTCGCGTAGTCAGGTAAAAAGAAAATCTCCAAATAGGGTAGGTCAGGAGTACCCTTAACCTACATAAATGTATGAAAAGTTGTATGAATGTGGAAGAGGCAAAAGGGGTACCTATGTCAGGCTCAGGATCGCAGCTTCTGACACTCGATTCTCTGCGTACTGATTCTAATATGTGTAACGTTTCATGTTTTAGAAGCCTCCATTTATGAGTAAACTGAAATATATTTTAGGGTGACGAACCTTCTCGAACGGACAAAGACCAGAATGTTTCATCGCACTTCAGCACGTATAAATCGATTTCTAAGGCAATTAGCATACAATATAAATGTAGAATAACTTTGACTTATTTGTAGGTTGACCTTCATTGTTTTATGTAAGTTTAATATAACCTAATGACTAATTATATTCACGTGAATTTAATCAGTCAGCGTCTACTCCGCTGAATAAAATTAAAAAAACGGTAGGCTAATGAGCAGTTTTCCAATAGGTATCTAAAGCATTCCTAACCACTCCCTAGATGGCGCCGCGACAATTTTGGTAATTGATAATCGCTTGAAATATGTTCTTAGCAAAGAGGATATATATACCGGGTACGTTGTATTGGATAATATTGTATTTATCAATAGTTTTTAACCATTTTAGAGGATGTAATAAATTATTACAAACAAAACAAACATCAATTTGACTGAGTCAATTCGTTTTATGGATACTAGGATCAAGAATGGACGCAATACAAATCCCAGATAATATGAAAGGTTTGTATTAAAATACATTTCGTTAAACCTTTCGTTAAAAAATTACCAAAATTGTAGAAACGCCATCTATTGATGCTTTTTGAAACCAATTGACAATACCTACTGGAAATCTCCTTATTACATTACCCTGTTGCTAACAATGCTCTGATTTCAATGATGGAAATTGTTACTTTTTCGATTTCGTATCATCGACTTCATGGCTTCAGTTGCTAACAAAGTTCCATTGCAATGAACTGAATTAATCGATCATACCTACGTAATCGTATAAGTAACAATTTCAATAATTGAAATTAGAGAATTGTTGGCTACAGAGTTACGTAATTGGCCTACTGTTTACGGACACGTTTTTATTTTTTCGGAATATTTATATCCTTTATATCCCGTATTGTGGGGAAATTTTACATACCCCTTCGGTTTTGTATAAAAATAAAATCTTCGAAACCGCTGGGATTCAGGTACAATCGTTATCAACTATTTGTAGATATACATATAATAAATATGCTTGGACAAATCCATACAGCGCCATCTAGCCCCAAAGCACGCAAAGTTTATGTGATAAAGTAGTTAAATACATTTTTTTATGCATATGAACGAGGCACCTCCTATACTTACAGTACTTAAATGTATTTTTAATAAAAATCTGAGATCTGGCCGTAGGACTGATTTCTTGTTATCGCATACAAAACGCTTTTTACCCCGTATTGCCAAGATCATAGCTGCGTTGCCAGCGTTGCAGCTGACCTGATTTAGACGTGTGGTATCCGGCAGAGCATTTTGCTTTTCTGATTTGGTGTTGTACCAACCCATGATATTGACTGGTGTCGTAAAAGGTGACTAATTTGGATCATTACAACGTTGTCCCCCAAATCCACCTATAAGTATTTTTACACTCGTCGCATTTTACCACAAGTGTAAAAGAGATAGGTAGATTTGTGGGACAACATTTGGAGGATAACTGTAATGATCCACTAATTTATAGAAAAAGAGGACAAGCCTTCATATGTGACGATTAGGAATGTGAATAGATAGTTCGGTAGAGGTGGACATAATAACATATGGATTGACTGTGTGACAAGTGATAGAGCTAAATAGAAAGAAAAATATTGTGCCGACCCCACCTAGAGAGGTAAGGACAGGTAGATGATGACATAGAGTTAGAGGCATATTAGATATCATAAACATACATAAACATACAAGATTGCAGCGTTTTCTTTCAAGCATTTACAAACCATTTTATATTCGCCCCCTCTAAACTGGCGAAATTGCTTCATGCGTGATATGAATTAATGATTTCATACATCATCTTTCCAGACATATGATAGCTCTCCCGAACCTGACTCCTGAAGGTTATCACATCCTTCTCTACCGTCTGGCTGAATACGACTACAGCAAGTTAAACTTCGCCGATGCCATTCGCGTGTTTAACATGTTCAACGACCTCAGGCTGTCGGAAGACAACCTTTCAGAGGGCTACGTGGTGATATTCGACATGAAGGGCTGCAGTCTCGGCCATCTGACGAGGGTTACGTTGCCAGCTCTCCGGGTATTCATGGCTTACATCCAGGTGGGTTTAAAGAGTTATTACTCATCACACTTGCTTCACTCCGGACTCTACATAAGTAAAGTTAACTCTAGGGTCTTTTGCTGCACCCAGGGCACATACGTAAGACACTACGATACACACATTCTTTACTACTCAGTGACAAGCACGCAGACATCCCACCTGATGGAAAGCGGTAACTGTAGTCTATAACACAAATAACGAGATGCGTTGAAATAACCGCAGGTGTGTTGGCACTCTTACTTGTAATTGTGCTAGCTAACTTATCCTTTAAACCGGAACACAACAGAATAAATTAATTGCTTGGCGGGGGGAGATAATTAATGGAGTTGTACCCATCTAGACGGACTTCTCAGGCTCAACCGAATCTTACCACCGTGATTAAACTATCAAACTGAACATGCAACTATGGTCCGACACGGGTCGCCGATCAGGTTATCCCTACGCTATAGTTATTCTAACTGTAAATACGAATAATGTCGTTCTGCTTCTTCTTACCTCAACTTCTCCACGAGTAAACAACGCAGATGGTCATGTGGTGTCCAGCTACATGATTTAGATATAATCCAACAAGAATCTCTGTCGACCAGAAAACGGACAGAGCGTGTTCTGTTATGAGTTTTGAAGTTGCGATCTCCAACCCACCTACTTAGTTTTAAATTGTACCATTTTAATTTCAACCTTCTCATTCCAGAATGGACACCCGTGCCGCTTGAAGAAGATCCACGTGGTTCACACGGTGTCATTCATCAACCAAGTTATGTGCCTCGTGAAGCCGCTGATACATTCTAACCTTCTTAACCTCCTAAACTTCTCGTCAGAAGGACCAGACGCGGTCGTCGAGAAGGAATCTCTTCCAGAAGACTATGGCGGTCCCTTACCTCCAGTCAAGAAGTTTTACGATGAGCAGAGGAAGAACATGGAAGAAAACTACAGAGACTGGCTGATTGAATCCGAAATCTTCAAAGTAGACGAGAAGAAAAGAATAAAGAAACCAAGCAAAGGCATGTTCGCATCCTTTACCAGCAGTTTCAAGAGCCTTGATATTGACTGATTAAGGGAGAAGATTTTTGTGATCGGGACCTGATAAACAACTTGGACCTCTGTAACGTATTGACAGCTGTATTCGTGAGCAAATCTGGTAATTTGAGGGAACTTACTGTAATACAGGTATATTACTATACATATCGATCGCTTTAATAGTTATCGCATCTTTAGATGCCTTCATTAAACTTTGTATTTACAGGGTTACAAAATAATTACATAAGTTGTCACAATGGCGAACTTATATCATTAAGAGATCTCTTCCAGCTAACTATTTAAGGTGATATCAGAGAAATGATAAGTGGGAAGAAATTTTTATCCATATCGATCGTAACAATTTTTGTATATAACTCCAAAATTAAATATGTCTTCATTATAGTTTCAAGTGGTTGAGGTTTCATTACATTTTTAGTCATATTAGCATCGGATTGTTAAAGACTAAGTTAAATAGTTTACTGAATCGTACATGAGCTGGGATTTTTGTTATGGACGTATTGAAGTGTCAGAGTCAAATGTTGTGATGATAAGTACGATTACTTTAGTCGTTTCCGTATATGATTCATGCAAATGATATGTGAACGTATCTACCGTACCTTTAATGGCATAGCCCTCTCTTCATTAATTATCCAAAATATCTTATAATTTTTTAATACTCTCGTTGGAATTGGAATACAAAAAATATTGTTTTTGATGTTAGGTAATACATTTTGTTTTATACAGAATATACAATTAGAAAACTATAATTATTGTTATAAAACTTGATATTTAGAAGTCTATGCTGTTCATAAAATAGTCGTTAGTTCTATTGAAAGCTGTGTATTGTAGGTAGTAACTACTTCTGAAGTTATGCACTCCATTTATTACTTATTTATTACAATGTTACTTATAATATAAGTAATATTATACTTTTATTGAATTGCTCAATTCCTGTTGTTGTGGTTGTCTGTTTAGAGATTTAGTTACTTAATTTTGTATTTTGTTTTAAGTAAGTATCATTGTTAATATCTAGGAAGGAGTAATTTGTTTTAAACTAATGTTCTTTTTATTGGTACGGTGTTTAAGAAATATATATTTTTTATAAATCATCTAGAAAAGTTACCACTAGGTATTAGTCATTTTGTAATATATTACAGAAAATTATTTTTGACTAGTGTTTTGTTATGAACGAAATTGTATCTAAGTACCATCGTAGTTTACTTGGTACTTACAAAGAGTAATTGTACTTTTCTATTGAAGGGCGGTTAAGAATTTACATTATTGCCAACATAATCTAGTTATCTAAATGTAATCGATTTATTTTATAACAATGTTGTACGTTAACTGAACAAGCCAAATTGTTACGCTTGCGAATTATTTATCAAGCTGTATATTTTTGTAAATGCATATATTGTAAATACTAAATAAAACGTTTTTAGAATCATTGTATGTTCTGGATGATCTATCCTCCTTCTTGAACGGTCCCATGTTATAGTCCAAATGAAACAGTGTGGCTGGGAGCTCATTCCACATCCGAATTGTACGAGGCACAAACGTTCTTTCGAACCTTCGCGTGGTGACCAATAGAGGGTGTACGTAGTGGGGATGGCGGAATTGTGCTGTTGGCACCAGATCGAAAATTTTCTCGGAACACTCCCCATTCTACAACCGATAGAACAAACACAAGGAGCCAAGCCACACGAAGTAAAGCAGCATTTTGGCATAGGAAGTGCACACAAGCTAAATGTAATCTAAATAACTACTATAATTAATAATGTTAGACATGGTGCGAAGTTTCTGCTTTTATTGCTCTAGTGGAGTTCTATGTGCCCTGTGGTGTTCGGCATAGTAGAATAGCACCAACCCCTTACACTCGTGGGTGTCGCACAAGGTAGACTAATGTTTTCGAGGTGAAAGATCTAGAGTCTCTGTAGACTGGAAAAAGGATAGCAGCGTTTTTTTATTGCTATATTTACAATACTGCGATCTCCAACCCTCCTACCAAGCGTGGAGATTATGGGAATAACGTCTTCTTCAGTGGGTGAGGCTCTAAGTCCTGCAGTGGCCTGCTACGGGCTGTGATGATGAGAGCTCTATATCTTGCCTAATATGGCGTACAATAAAAAGTCCTCACATCGTAGTTCAGTGTAGGCACAGTAGGCAATGGCTGACAAAAGCGATGTGTGAGTTAAATTATTAACTACCCAGAATCTAATTAAATATCACTATCTCTTCACGATCGATACTTATTATCTTTATCAACTGAAATCCGACAGTTAGCTTTGGAACTTTTATGTATAAATTAGTTTGATTGATATTATCGACCAAAATGGTTTTATATGGCTGACGGAGATATGGAAAATAATAAGTTATACTGAATACAATATGAAGGTCCCAAGGTTTTCGTGTACAAACAATAACTGCTCAAGTGTAATGTACAGTATATATTACGACATATTTTGCAAAACTAATTTAAAAGAGATAAGTGCTGAAGTTACTGTTACTAATAATAATGTTAATGATAGTACGACTAAATCGGATGAAATTGTGTCTAGTGATATTTTTTATATCAAAGTGAACAGTGATAAAAGAGAGAGTATAGCAGAGTTTGAAGAAATATTTGAAACGGTCACTATTTGTATTGGTGAACAACGTTCAGAGGACAGCGTTGACGATGGAGTAAGTATTAGCTTTTGTAGCTTTAAATCTTCAGATTTATTTATAACACACGTTTTTTACATACAAAGGACATATAATTACATATTAAAAACTACCAATAAAACCTTACTCTAAATTACATTTGTATTTATTTTATACAGCAGACAAACAAGCAAGCGGGCTATCTGATGGAAAGTGTTTACGCCGCCTATGGACATCAGCAACACCAGGGGAATTACCAATGCGCTGCCCGCTTTTGAAGAGACCACTAATATACCTCTTGGACGATTCCACGTTGTAGTCCAAAGGACACACTGTAGCTGTGAGCTCTTTTCACATCCGAATCGTATGAGCGAGAAACGTTCTTTCGAGCCTTCGTGTGGTGACCAACAGAGGGTCTACGTACATAAATAGGTAAAAAATTTGCAATGCGGAAATTTGTCCAGCGGGCTGGTGTTGCCCCGTTCGATGGCGAGGCTTATACGCTGGCCCAAATAGAGGCCAACCTCTCTGGCCATACTAATGTGGACCAGGCGCTTGGCTTGTTCCCTATGTAGAGAATGTGCGCCTTGTCTCCACGGCCAAATGGCGCAAGGATGTAGTCACCACCGAGTTATGCGTATTTGCGCCGTTAGGAGATTTTTTAGCAGTGGCAGCACCGGCCAGTGCTTGACTCGCGGTGGCTGGAAGATGGGACGGCAAATATTCATACTTTACAGCCACAAGAAAATTACATATTATCATACTTATTGGCGGAAAAGGTGGTATTGCTAGACAAAATTAAGGTGGGTGTTGCTCTGCCAGGACTTAGAAACTTCCCACGAACTTTTAGCCCATTTCACCTGTGAGAGGTTTACCTGTAGGCGGCTTTCTATAAGGTGTATGTAAGTACTTGCTTGGATACTAATTGAAACAATTATAGGAAATATTATAGTATAATATTAAAATCGAATTCCATATTTGCTTCCTAACTTACTTCGAAGGTTACGAACTATAAATCTCAAAACAAAGAAAGTGGCTAATAATGTAGTTTTGCCAGATATTATGTATTAGATATTAGATTTATGACGATAACAGAAGGTCTACTCCCGTCATCCTCGGAAATTATGACGTTTTGCTGACTCACTAGGGTTGCTACTGCATTTGTTCTGAATTTTGAAAAGAGTATTTAAAAAATTGAATAGAATTTTAAAGATCGGTCACAAAACTTTTCCCGTGCCTTGGCCTGTTGAGCCGTTTATTTCTTTGCCTGTTATTCGCTATGTATTTCCTGTGCACAATAAAACGTTACATAAATAAATAAATATTTTTTATACAACTAAGGTGGCAAACAACCGCCAGTCACCGCAGCCTGTGGACGTTTGCAATACCAGGGACATTACCCACGCGTTGCCGACCCCGTAGAAACCTCTTTCTCCTTTCTTGATAAACTCCATTTTGTACTCTCCAGTGAAAATCTCTCCAGGTAGTTCATTTCACAACCTTAGCGTGCGTGGGAGAAAGTTTCTTTGGAACCGCACAGTTCACGACCAATTTAGCTCCAAGGTGTGAGGATGAACTCCCTATCAGTGGCGAGCGGTGCGATGATAGAATGTAGCTGTAGGCATCATCTCAACAGTTCTTCAGAACAAACACCGTTGTACAAGCGGTAGAACACACAAAGGGAGGCGAAATCCCTCCGCTGACTCAGCGGCTCAATACCACTTGTGAGCATAGTATCATCGACAATTCTCACAGCGTGCTTTTGGATCGAGTCACAACGAGCAAGCTGATATGCTAGTGCTCCCGCTCATAGATGAGAGCAATACTCCAAATGGGGTCTTAAGCCTTATATAGGAGAAGTCGTTGCCCCGACGTGAAGTATTGCTTTGATATGTTAAGCACACCCAGCTTTTTAGATGCGAACTTGATCTTCTCTTCCAAATGACTGCGAATCTGGACGTCACTGGAGATGTCGACACCTAGGATATGTATGCTCTTAGAGATGGTACCTAAGCGATGTATCCTGGAACTGAGGAGCTACAACGAATGGAGTTTTCTTGGCGGTGAACGCACATACTTGTCTCTTATTTGTCGGACGGGATGCCAATCGGTTCGCGAGACTGTTTAACCAGTCTCAGGGTCCCTAGCGGAAGACCTTGGTCAACCTTGCTTCACCATCGTTATTAGGAGCAGCAGTGAGCGGCGAACTCGTAGCGGTGCTGAAGTTCGACTAGCCTCAAAGTCCGAAATTGTCACCCCTCAGTTCTTGGACTTTCGAATGTTTGCTTGTATTTTAATAAGTAATATTAGAGTCTTGTCAGTAATTTTATTTCTTCAATAATATTATGATTATCGTTTAATTCAATATTATTCAACTTGCGATTTAGCTCTGCTTGTAACTGCTTGAGAATAAACAGTAAACGTAACATCAATGTGTGCGTGACGGAAATGGCGCTTTGTTTCCTGTGTGAAGTGAACCTTCTGCTTAGGAAGGTCAATTTTTATTTTGTGACGATAGTCAGTTGGCAAAAAAGCCGCGAACAGGCTTTCAAGTGTATAACGGGCCAATATTTGCAAAACGTGTTGACAACAACGTGTTGAGTTGCCAGCTTCGATTGCGTACGCATAGTTAATTAAGTAATCGAATCGGTCGGGTGTACATTAACTACGGGCGGCACTAAATGATCGATGACGGCCATTATAGTGGGCAACGTGGGTACACGTAGCGCTCAAGGCCGCTGTGTGGAGTGACAGCGTCGGGGGCGCGCTGGCGGCGGGCCGCGGGCCGCGGGCGGCGGCGGGCGGCGGCGGCCCATTGAAGGCGCGGGGCGCGGACGGCGGCGCGCGGCGCGTG
This sequence comes from Blastobasis lacticolella, assembly GCA_905147135.1. Taxonomy (NCBI): domain Eukaryota; kingdom Metazoa; phylum Arthropoda; class Insecta; order Lepidoptera; family Blastobasidae; genus Blastobasis; species Blastobasis lacticolella. The sequence continues at coordinate 7,130,820 of LR990056.1, forward strand.
ACGTCACGCGGCGGCCGCCTCGCGCACGCGCCCGACTATCGAGCGGCATGTGCCTCTCGCAGCCGGCCACCGCTCCGCCCGACGTCTCCACACTTATCTATTTTCCCGACGATCGCACCACCTCGCCGTCCGAGGGCTGAAGCGCCGCCGGCCGCAGCCGCGCGAGCAGTGGTCGCGCCCGCGCCCCGCCCTCGCGCCCGCCGCGTTCGCGACTCCAATATGGCAGGCCGGGGCGCCGCGGCCCGAGCGCGGGCCCCCTGACCTGACCGTACCGAGTGTCTCGTTATATAAATGTTACGCAAGTTGAGGACAGAGCGCCCGAGAAGAGGTAGCACCCGCGCGCGACCCGACCCCTACGCTCCGAGCCGTGTTCGGTTCCCATGTAACGCCGAGGACTTGATCCTGCCGTGAGTACCTGACTTACTCTAGCACTTACCTAGCGATACCCTGTAGAACCATCATATTATACTTATCCATATATACACTTGAATATTTCAATCTATTTCATAAGTCGAAGGAGAAGGGCAAAAGGAAATATGAATGGAAAACAAGTTCTTTTGGTCGTTTATCGATCGGTCGTTATCTGGCGGCTCAAATTGTTTATATTTCCTTTCTGAATAGAGAGAGGTGCCGAAGAGGGAGCTAATGGGAAAATAACGAGGGATTGTTGGTCGGCGGCGGCAGGAGGTCCAACATGGCGTTAATCTGTGCCCCTAAGGCGTCTGAGATCCCGCCACTCAAACCTAGCCCACCCAGCTCGCTCCTCACACGGCGTTTATTGATCAATCTTCTCAATGTTTTTGATTAGCATCTATATTTGATGAACCCGGCATTTGTTACGGCTGACCTTTCTCTGTGTAATCAAATCATTTACCGACGCCCACGGACTAAGCGACCTGCCTACTCACGACACGACACAATTGTCACGCCATGAAGGTGTTTTAGGGGTAGGTGTCTATGACGTTATCGGTGAGTATCATCATGTTCACATTATAATTATCAGATGCTTACTTATTTCTTTATATGGTGTAGATTAATGCATAACCCTTTCCTGATGTGGAGAAGGTTCAGGTCCGGCAGTGGACTATGATATGGGCAGCTAATGATAGATAAATTATTGTCAATGTTTTTCATACTTTTTTTTATGCGCATTGTAAGACTCAGAATTTAGTTTTCTCTTCATTCTCATACCTATATATTTCATTATGTACAGAAATTTTTTTTAATGAAACTTAGGATTATCCGGCTTAACATTTACAACATACTAAAATGTTCAATTAATTGTATGTACTTTCTATCAATTATTTTATTTATTTTATTTATTTATTTAATAGTTTATTGCACACAAAAATGGTAACAAAGATGGTAATTATATGCTGACGAAGAAGATAAGATAGATAAGGTATCAAATGAAAATTATTTTTTCATAACAAGCTTTTATCGCGCAGTATAGCATCGTCATGAAACCACGACCACTCTGTCAAGAGTGAACGACTGAGGAGATAGTACTCATCTAGACCATTCCAAACAGCCCAAAAACTATAGGGTTATCTTGTTGCATTCAGTAGTTTCTAAGGCCACCTTCCGTCATCATTATCAGGCCTTCTATATCACAGAGGGGTATAATACTCATTAAGACCATTCCAAAGAGCCCAAACACGATGGTGTTATCGTATTGCGTTCATTAGTTCTATTGACCACCATCAGACTCCATCATAAGACTCTCATCAGAAGAAGAAAGTTCCATGGTACCCTATTAATACATTGTCGTCCAAGTTACATAGGTATACCAAATATCAGCTCAATTGTATACCGGAAAATGGGTCATATTAGGGATAGCATGCAAGATTTGCCCCGAACATACATAGTTACAATCATTGCGAGTCAGATAAATACTAGTAAAAGTAGACGGGATGAGACTGGTCCACGGACCAGCGTAGTCGAGCCTCCTCAATATTATCCATAATGTCTCACACGAACGGACGCCACAGATTTACTCATTACGAACTCGGTCGAGTCGTGTAACGCAGCACATCCACCGCAGCATTTTCATTTCGTTGACGTGAAGTTCGCGGTCGTTTCGTCAGCATCGGCCCAATCTCTCAGACATAAAGCATTGCCCAAGCATGCCCTTGCGTTTGATGAAGATTTTGGGGTCACAGATGACTGCCGTCAGATCCCGCCATTTGTCCCAAGATATACTGTTCTCGACGCTATGATATACCTATATATAGGTTTAAATATCTTATGGCTTGTAAGATATTATTACTACATCTGCCTGTTCGTGAGAAACTCAAAAACTACTGAACGGATTTTCATGCGGTTTTCACCAATAGACAAAGTGATTCATGAGGTAGGTTTGCGTGTATAATTTGTTAAGATACCCAGACCCAGACCCGTACCCATACCCAGACTCAGACCCAGCACCCGTACGAAGCCGGGGCGTGTCGTTAGATACTCTATGAGTATGATAGTTTGCTTGATTTCATACACACAAATCAAATTTATCAAAATACTGATAACCTATAATAATAAAATTTAGCAACCTCCTGTTTGACCTTTGTGTTGACAACATGCAAAGTTATATAGCTCTAGTAAAGGGAAAAAACCAACGATGCTGTACATAATAGAAAAACATGAATATTTTTATATACTTCCTTAAGAAACCCGTTTCTTAGGGAATTCTCCTGCCGCCACAATCCGGTGCCGGTTGAAAAAGTGTGTAAGGCAAAAGTTGTAGAGAATTTTATAAGGTTTCATTCGGTAGAAGAACACTTTTCTCTACGATGCACCACTTCGCAGGTAGTAACGAAAAACCCAATAGTGATAACATTAAACCCACCCTGACTCACCTTCTAGAAGTCCTTCTCACCCTAAGCATTCTAAACAATTTTCTGAAGAAATCACTTAGTCACCCGCTTGCTCTCTCTACACCCCAATTATGAGCCATTCGTTGATGGGACCGTTCAATTAAATGGCTTAATTAGCTAGACATATCTATTATACAAATATTTTAAAAACCTCCCTTTACCATAACAGTCCATAACAGTCCGCTGCAGGACTTAGGGCCTATCCCACGAAAGGGGAAGTAATTGCTATAATCTCCACGTTTGGCAGGCGGGTTGGAGATCGCAGTATTTTATATACAAGAATGGAAAACGCTGCTGCTCATTTTCTAATCTACGGAGATTCTGGAGTGTTAAGAGTTGGTGCTACTCTATTCCGCTAGTAGAGACCGCGACTCGGCAAGCGTAGTTGGAAAAGTGCGATGCGCATCACATCACATCACACACGCAAGCCGAGGACAGGGTGCATTGATGATGACTAGTATAGGCTGATGATGATGAAGTTAAGTTTGTAGCTCTCTAATTTTTTAACTTTAATCTTACCTGAAACTCATTACTACTTCTTCTTCTTCAGCTACATTATTGCTGTTGCGGCAATATAATTATTGCTGACAGTAAGGTACTTTTGGTTCTTAGAAAATCATATGGTTACGGCATAGTTTTATATGCACGGAGCTTCACAATAAGTTTTTCATAATAAGGTAAGTCAGGTTTTATGCCCCAAACGTGCTGAGTCCTGACCAACGATAGGACGTATTTAACGAATCGAATACTTATCAATCATAAATTCAAATATGTAGTAGGGTAATCATTATGTACGCCTCAGCCGTGCTTCGAAAATAAAACATCAATAGTTTAAAATTGAGTCTAACAAGAACATAGTACCCATGCTGACGTAGGTAGGACACGATGTCTGCACGATTTGTCCTAAATGTTCCTGCAATTTGGAAGCTTACTTTATTATTTGTAAACAACCGCGCAGCGGCCGCACTTTTACCCTCGTATCGTTTGTACCCGCACTGTAAACGCGTCGCACCCGCACAGTCAGCACGTCGTGTCGCCAAATAGTTGTTGTTTTCTGCCCGGTTGCTACCTACGTGATGACTATGCGAACACGACGCACGGTTCATAAGCGGCTACGTATAAACGGGCCCTTATACTTACTAAGAATAATAATAAGTACATACCCAGTATGAACTAGCGAATCTAATACATATTATTTTATTTTGATTACTGGAACCTTCGTCAAAATATTATATCTGCTCCTGCTAGTCAAAACTGACGACAAATAAAATGGAGCAAGCAAGACGACCTGAGTGGTTCGCATTGGTCAACATGCCACGCAAGAGGTCCCGGGTTCGATTCCCGGCCGGGCAAAAATTTAAATGATGAATTTTAATTTGTGTTACAGGTCTAGGTGTTCTATGTGTAATAAGTACGTATTTAAAAAAAATATATTTAAGTAGTTTATCAGTTATCTAGCACCAATAGTACTAGCTTTGCTTAGTTTGGGGCTAGATGGCGCTGTGTGAATATGTCCACGAATATTTATTTATTATTTGGACTATGACATGGGATCGTTCAAGAGGTATATTAGAGGTCTCTTCAGAGGCGACCAACGCATTGGTGACTCCCCTGGTGTTGCTGATGTCCATAGGCGGCGGTGACCACTTTCCATCAGGTGGCCCGCTTGCCTGTTTGTCTGCCGTATAACATAAAAAAAACTGTTGTGTGTTGTGATTTCATGATGGAACTCCATTATTATGAATTAAATCACCTTTTGTACACTAGTCCACTTCATAATACAAATATTATAAAATTGCAACCGGTTTCGAATAACTCAGCTTTAGGCCTAAAGTGGAATTAGGGTACAAATGGTGATTTAATTCACAAGCATTTTAAATAAACAAACTTTGACTTTTTTTATATTATAAACTCAGAACCATCTAAACACTCTCTATTTTTTAAATCAAGTAATAATTATATATTTATCGTATATAAAAACCACAGATTAGATAATAATTACGTTACGGGATTTTGATGTCCACCATCAGGAACGGCTATATCCATACCAGGTGACTAAACCTTATGTTGACACCTATGCCACTAATTACTTAGACGTTCTGCTAACTACCGATTCAGTCACTCGGCACTATCGGTTTCCGCATCGCTGGACACCGCATTTACGTCCCACCGAGCAAAACTCCCTGCTTTCACTGACGTCAAGTCAGCAGATTGGGGTTAGATGTGTCACTTATTTTCGTCCTGTCTTTGGCCGGAGGCATGCAGTAGCTCCCTCTTGACAGACCAAAAATATTTCTACTTTGACAAAACGCTTCTAACAGAATTCAAACAAAATTTCTATCTTAAATTAAGCTTTATTATACAACAACATACAAGTACGATAAATAAAACAAATGTGAGAATTTATGTAACTAAATAAAAATTTACCTAAATTACTAATTTATAAGTCTATATAGACAAATGTCTCCTATATCGCTGCTAGTGGGGACGGTGCCCATAAGACTGGCTGCATTCCCCCGCTGGAGTGCCATCCCTATGCGATGGCCGAGGAATGGCCATTTTAAATTATTTGATTTAGCCAGGCTTGAACCAAACTCTAAAACACATTTAATAATAAATATACCGTCATTTTGTATAAAATGTTTTGTTTATCTTAAGCGATTAAAAAGTTGGGTGCAAGTCGCCCTTAAATCGTCAATTAATTATATCAACAAAACACGTTGTTACATTTTTGTAACGCTCCGCTTTTAAAGAGACTGTCTTTAAAAGCTGAACTAAAAACGAAAAATCCTACACTAAAACCGTTTACCTGAGAGTTCGACTACAAATGCGGTCATTGGGGCTCTACTGGGGCATAATATATTCAGGAGTCAGCTTGCAGCACGTTCACCTCGTTTGTAGGGTTGCCGGTTGCCTTGTACCGGGATTCGTTACGGGAATTTCGGTATATGCGGGACTTTTAGGAGGGACAGTGCAACGTGTTGGGTGTATCAATGTGCAGTAAAATACCTAATTCTCTTATTTTGAAACGACGGTTAAAAACCTATTTAACTTGGTAGTTCGGTTATTAGTACGGGCCTGTAATCGCTGCAAAAACTATAACCAATCTAATCTAAAAACGTAACGAATTATTATTTTTGGCTGTTTCTGTAGTTTCCTAAATTTTAGAATGCAACAGCTGCAATAAATTCTTGGGTTTATTTTATTTTATGATCATGAGTGTGATCATTTAGTAAAAGCTAAACTCTCCCACACTTTTAAAATAAAAAAAATTATGTAATAGCCCTTTTGTGCATTGGCTCCTATTTGTTTTTCAGTGCCTAAATCATTGTTAAAATATTTATTTCAAGATAACATCTACCATTTTTAATATATCATCATAATATCATCGTACCGTACTGACCAACTATTGTAACGAAAGCTCCTAAAATTTACAACAACTTGCGACACGTAAATCAATAAATCGCCTGGTAACCGGCATACTTAGTACTCACTGTAAAATATTCAAAAGTAGAACACGCAAGACGTCCGTTGAAGCAGAAAAGCTACTTCAGCATGGGCATGTTTGCATTTGAAGGAAAGAGTAATCTATACTTCAAATGCAAACACACATACACACAGAGAGAGACACGTACATTAGGCAAATAAAAATCTGATTAGTCGAGAATGAGGTAAGATAATAATAATTATAGCAGTGTGATAAAGCGACGAAATTATTTATATAAGTAAGAGTGACAGAGTAGACCAGATTTTTCTATTGCGTGCTAAACACTCAAATAATGTGAGCGAGGCTCCAGTCTATCACAATTTTGTGGACATCGATATGATGCGAAGACATTGTGATACCTAAGCATATTTGCAACTAGCGGCAACCGGTGGTTTTCACCTGCGTTCAATCCGAAACTGTTAAGATTCGACTATCCCGCGGGATTCTGTTACTTTTCCGGGACATAAAATACATTATAACACTCTAGAAGAACAAGATGTAGCTTCGTGAATAAATATTAAAAAATGGTTTAATAAATTCGGTGTCAGACGCACCGGAGGGACTTTGTTTTATAATATGTACGAGTATGTTTCATGATAAAGGGACAGGGGCGGGACATTCGCGCGGGACATCTATTTCCGTCCCATAGAAATGGCTATCACCCCTAGCTTTACTCTAGACAACCGCATTGCGAGGAATATCTTTAACGTCAGCCAAATTGGAAATATAACGGGCCAGGGTTGCCAGAGCATGTTCGTTATTTTACTTGGTACTGCTACGGGAATACATTTATTAGAATAAGAATTTGAGTAAGTACTATACTTACTCAAAGTAGGGGGACCCTGGGCCCTCGCAACCGGGACATAACGCCAAGATGATGATGATGATTATTGTAGTAAGTACAACGAGAACTAAGTTTATTTGTGCTATTGCAGCATATTTGTACTACACAGTGATAAACGAGCAGACAGCACACCTGATGGTACCTAAGTAGTGTTTATCGACAAAACCTGATTTGCAAGTCGTGAGTAAAAAAGCTGTGGGCCTAATAAGATGTGAGAAATCGAAAGTACCTTCATAAATACAGTAGCTACCTATCAGTGAAAGAATTTTCATGTTCACTTCAATATATCTCCTTCATGCATACACTCACAAACAACTTCACTTCTTCATAATATTATAACAGATACCCGCAAAATTTCGCCCCGAATTCCGCAAAGGAATCCTCAACAAACGCTACGAAAATATCATCCCCTCTTTATCGAGTCCAAACTTTTATTTGCCCTAAAAGAAACGAGACATTTCTGCACTCAAAGCGGGGACATTGCGACCGAAACTTTGCGAGCTGGCAGGCCTCCGAGGAGCGATCTCCCGCAGTTTACATTATCACTTAACTTTGTGGGAAAATATCTGAACGATTTGAAACGTCGTAAAAACACGGGCGGCCGTAATGGCGTTACCGCCGATACAACCATTAGCCGATGTTGCGCGTCAAAATTTGATGGATCGATCGCGAATCGCGAAGATATTCCCGAAGACGTCCCTCCATCGTAGAGGGAGCAAGAAATTATGCTAATGTTATGTGAGGTTTTGTCCTCGCTTCTGGGTAAATAGGGTTGTGGGTAATTTTTCAATTTTATTCGTGAGCCTCGTAAACTATACCGCCGAATGTGCCGTGGAAATGTATACCATATAAATCCAGGACATATATATGAGCCGTGAAGTTATTACGTATAATAAACACAAAAGGAGAAGGTCTTTCACGTTACGCCAGCGATATGGCGTGGTATATATTATTTGAATGAGAATGGCTGGTAATTGATACAAACTATCATTAACTGATGCTGATGATTTTGATTATCATAGAGACGTGAATCCGAAAGATCTAAACAATGCAAAATTAGCATAATCACGGAAATATATGTAGCTATATTTGGTTGTAACCAAGAACAATTCAATCTGTGAGCATCACGAAACTGAAGCCTACTCTGACGTCTCCAGTCGCCGCTCGGTCTAGACTGGCGTCCTTGTATGGATCGAAAACATTCAATGAAACATCTCGTCAGACATTAGTAACTATTCCCTCAACGGCGGAGCTCGCTTTCCTCGACGCGTTACGTGATCGGGTAGATACCTCATTACTGAGGATCGGCATTCCCCAATAGAAGTCAATATTACTCTAATGACCTGTGCATGTGCCTGTCTTAGACGTCGTGGAGTAGATTGTGTAGCTTGAGTGGATTTGGTCAGACTATGTTGTCAGAAGTGGGTCACAGTCTCAAACGCAGTTCGAGCCTTTAATCAGTTTTAGGCGTTTTTGGCGACAATTTTAATGATGAAAGAATTGACTATGGGTGAGACCTAGCAACAAATACATGTAAGTGGAAAAATGTGAAAGAAGCCTATAAGGCTCATAAAAAAAAATCATACGTATAAAATAAATTATTTGAAAACTTCCTCTCTGTCGTGTGCATCGACGTAGCTGCCAGAAAACGTGGGTGAAATTAGCTGCATTGCACGTAAGCATGAGTTAATAAACTAATTAGGGCAATTTTCTTTTTAAAATTTTACACCTGTAGGTACAATGCTAGGTTAGCATTTCAAGTAGCGTGTTCAACAAGAAGCACTGGAGGCGCGTTGGCGTAATTTCACATTTTGTCGCATAGCATGAAAAGGAATTGCGGGGAAGTTGTCAAAGTACGTAATGAATTTTGCTGCTTAATTCATTATTTTTTCCACATTAATTATAAAAAGGCTGTTAAGGTGTAACTTGGCTTGCGCATTTTACAATCGGAAGACGATTGGATTGAGTAGGTAGCTCTTTTGTTGAACAGAAATTGAAACCGACTTAACTAAAGTTGTGTTATAATCAGCCAGATCTTCACTAATAGACTACACACAAATATTAAAAAAAAATTTATATACCTAAATAGATTATATCGGCGTTTTATAATTAACCATAGAGATAAGAAAATACAATTATTATTGCTATGTATAGATAAACCATGTTAATCACATTTATATTTATTTGCTTATTCTGGAATCGATACTTAACGATTCAGATAATTTAAGTGTACCGGAAGATAAAGTACCTAAAAGCCCGATTTCATTATTTATGGCAATAACACATCCCATAAAAATCCACTGCAGGACTTAGGGACTCTTCCACGAACGGGCAGGTTTTAGCCATAATCTCCACGCTTGGCAGGCCTTGTCATTTATTGCCTTGCACTGTATCAATATTCGGATGTAGATGTATCGTATAAAGGCTGTAGATTCTATGAAAATCGCCGCTCCACTTGCCACTACAATAGGCAGGTCTGCCGTCCGTGAACACGTCCCGTCATTTTCAATGATCCAGCTTTCCGCTCTGCTGGCGAATCGTTTGATCCCGTAAAGGTCGCGAGGGTCACACCGAGTAGTGCACCCCGCCTATTAATAACCAGCTCTTGCCCGTGACTTCGCCCGGAGAAATGTTTGTGTTTTTCCGTTTCCGTCAAAAAATATTCGTATTAATTTGTCAACTTATCTGCAGCGACGCTGTTGTTAACATTGAAATGATAATTCAAAATGGCGGAACTTAGTTCCAGTATTGGCCACCGGATCAAATACGTTTGTGGTACTCCAAAATGGATCATAATTGATGTAGGTATGTTGATATTTCTACTAGTACACTCTTCTCTTACTACAGTCTCTTACAGTCTTCGCTGTCGTATACCTAAAATATGCAATAATATTTGATAGGCTCGATCGAGTACGTAACGAGTACATCCGTGGCAGCCTTGGCGTGCAGGATATCGCAGATAAGATCGAAGAGGCTCTGGTTTGGTCACGTGATGCGTAAGCCTCAGGGATATGTTGGAAATAGGTGCCTGAATCTGCCGGTATCAGAAAAGAGGCATGAGCGACCCAAGAAGCGATGGATTGACATCGAGAGAGGATGCCGAAGACCGGGCGAAGTGGAGAAAATTGAATAGGAAAGCGGACCCTGGCAGAGGCCGGGATAAGCGCTAGGACGACAAAGACGAATAATACGATTTGATAGGCTTGCTAGAATAAATATCTCAGAGATATAAGTGCGCCTTTGTAAACAAGTGTTTGTTTTGGGAATTCTCTGTTGTTTATTTGGTGTATAATAAAGAGTTTAATCATAATATGAAGCTCTAATGTGGCCTTTTAGACCCCCAGTTCCCATTGTTATCTCCCTTGGAGGGATTTTCGTGGGATGTTCCAAAGAGATGGTTACCATATTTAGAATATTCAGTTGCTATGTTTCTTCTCCTTTATGCATAAATTGTATCAATAAATAGAATTACTAGTTAGTATCTGTGTTAGTAAATGTCGAAGTGGCGAAAGAGGTGTGCGGTGGAGGTCAGGATCGTTAGTTTGCAGCATATGTAGACTCTACACCTACCCCTGGGGGTACAATGCTTGTTTATGCAAGTGTGAGTATGACTAACTGATAGCCTGTTCTTTGTAACCAACCGAAAACAACCTTCGTCAATCGGTAACCGAATTTCGGTCAAACTACCTAATGTAAACGTACTATTATATTTGTTCGACAGTACTACTGTAGCCGTATTCGCAATGGCTCGGAAATCGGATTCGGATACGGAATCGACAAAGGACCCCGCAAAAATTTTGATGAAATTTTCATATGTTATAGAGATTAGAGTTTCCGTGGAATCTATCGGGATACTGAATAACAGTTTTCGAATCGATCGACACGGATTCTCCGCTCACGAATTTCGTGTCGAATCGTTCGGAAACGGTTTCGAATCATTGTGAATACGGCTACTGGACACTACTGATACTACGAATTTGACATTTTGGAAGAATTACGGCCAAGTTTAGAAAGACGCCTTTATAAATAGTCCAGATCTAAATAAATATGGCACGAACTATTTCGGACTACGAAAGAAAGTTAAAATAAAATAATACCCGCAACGGTCGTTTGTCAAGGCGCGGCCGGCGGCGCCACATGGTCCGCGGTATATTGGCAAACTAGCGAACTAGGCGTTTTCTAAGCCACGCCGCCTCCTTGTAGCTGTTTGATATTGGTGTACCCTTGTTTCGCGAACCGGATGCCCATTACGTACTTAGGGATCGGATCATGGTTGGTTCTGAATGTGCAGATTTTACTCTCACTCACTATTTCTTCCATAATTATATAATATTATTAGAAGTAATTATGTATATTTTACTAGTTTGCAACAACTTAACCTATGGTGGGTTAGGCGCCATAGTAAAATAAAAAAATATGAATTGAATAATATAGCTGAAAATCTATTTTTTTACCAGGTCGGTTTCAGCTTTTTAGATCAGAATGTATGATATCCTTATCATCTCTACATGGAGTAATGAGGCCCATGATTTAGATTGATTCCTGCCTGAAACTAAAAGGGAACTTAGCGACTGAATGAAGTTCCAAACTTCCATGTTTGGACGAAACTCGGGCAGAGTTTATTAAATCCTCTTAACCTCCGGTACGTGAAGGAATTATGCCGTGGTTCCATCGGCCTACAATTTTGACAATAGACTTTTTAATTAAAATAATCGCTTATTTCTTTGCAATTCTTCATAAGATGGAATTCAGTGGGTCTCATTTCAATGGGATTTTTTTACTACGAGACATTTACGTAAAAAAAAATCACGAATATTCATGCTTTGTTACGAATTGTCAGCGGAGATGTCACGCGATTTCGGGCCGCGGGCAAAGCTTATTGGTTGGGCTTATTATTGAAGTGATATCTATAGACTAATATTATATTGGTCTGTGGTGTATCGCGGTTACTATTACACATTTTAAGGGTATGTTCCGGGGTCAACAAAGGTACGCGGTAGGAAACCCGGAACATACTCTTAAAACATTGTGTTCTATCTTAACAAACTTCTATTTTAATGTGCAATTAATTAATGGAATATCATAATTTCTAACGTTTTGTTGGTTTTTAAATACACAAATTGTGAATAGTCACACATAAATAGGCAGAAGCTCGCCGAAACCTTCCCTCGGGCCTCTCTGAGATATTTAGTAAGTTGGGTAAAGCTTATTTTCGAAATCTTGCTATGTATTATCTATTATTACATTTAAAATTCAAAATTCAAAATTTCTTTATTGATTAGGACATTAAATATCTCTTTCAATCGTCAAAAAGGAGGGGGGTAGGAAAGTAGGAAGGAAACACACAGTGACACGCTGACCGCCCTATGGCCGTAGATAAACGTATCCCTCGCCAATTATAATCCGCGATTTAAGAAAGAATAACAACTTCTAACGTTTAGTAGCACTGCGACTCTCCCCGACCCCTGTATGTGAGCGGAACCGTGGCACGACTTCCACATACCTATCAGTGTTAAAACTAACCTTACAAAATCTTTGAACTTACTAGATTATTAATATTGAATTTTTTTACCACCGACTCAAATAGAGGAGTGCTATAATTTTGACGTGTGAATAATAATGTATAAGTAATTTTGATGTCTATCTGTGTCACTATATTATTTAAAAATCAGTGCAATCGAGGTGGTTAAAAGTGCACCAATATTGTGTTTAATTATTTCGTTACGTAAAATTGTATAAGTGAATGAATATGTATTTAAAATAACTTCGCTAGAATAAGGGACTGCCCCAAAACGAAAAAATCGTATAATAAAAATAAAACGGTATCCCGCGGGAGCCTATTATTTTCCGGGAACAAATAAGTAGGCAGGCACTCCCATGACACTTGGGAACAGCGTAGTATAATATGAATAAAATAATGTTTATAGATTAGCCAACCCAAACAATCCTCTTAATGTTATGGCGAAAAAATATGGATAATTCTAAACATACTTCCACTTCTCCCGGGCCCAAGACAAGCCTTGTCGGTCCAATGTAAAATCATTGTTATCTATCCCTATCCATAATATAATATATTTATGTATTTAAATATTCAATTATTGTGCACGTCGTATCTTTAGTCTAACATCTCTCTTCTGTAGGCCTGCTGGAAGAAATTTCTTTTTAGAAATAAGCAGCGCCTGTTGTGTCTTTTGTTCTATTATATTTCTCTGTATATCATTATTGTGTACAATAAACAGTTAAATAAATAAATAAATTGGCTGAGTATATTCTAACTAATTGAATTAAAACTAAAGTTAACTCGTGGTATTAGTTTAATATTGGTAATTGTGTTTAGTTCTTAGAGACTTGATTATGTAATGTGAAGTGACAATCTACTATTTACCTCAAGATTCCATACATTGTAAGTATCTTACTTATGTTCTGTGTGGTGTGAATGTTTGAATGTAAATTGCTACCTGTATTGTATTCTCATGTAATAAATGATTTTAAAACCTAAACCTAAAATACTGTTGAATGATGATTGGATCTTAGTATCATATTATCGGAATAGATATCAACTCGGTACCAGTTCCGGAACTGAGTAGCTAATATCGGAATGTAAGTAATATTTTTCGCGTTAATGACTTTCTAATGGATAACTAAGAATAACCTGGCCTTAGGTCAACTGACAACTTAGGTCTATTTAAAACATTCTATTTAAGTATGTTTTTTATATAATACGGCAGACAAACAGGCGAGTGGGTCACCTTATGGAAATTGGTCACCGCCGCCTATGGACGTCAGCAATACTAGGGGCGCTACCAATGCGTTGCCCGCCTCAAAAACGCCCTCTAATATACCTCTTGAACGATCGCATAACATGGTCCACAAGTTTTATTTTCAGAATGAACACAGTAAACATAATAACACAATAAACATAATTCTGATATGAACTTTGTTTTAATTTTGATTTGATATTTAGATAAAGTATAATTTTCTCAGTTTGTTCTCTCGCACTCGTGATTCGAAGCTATAGATCCGATCCAAAGTTGAATGATTTGTTATGTCTGTAACATTTGCAGTCATGGCTGTAATCCGCTGCGTTGCGTTTCAGGAACGTAAAGCTATGTTTATTGCATTTTCCTTTTTAAGGGTTCATACTTCATAATTTAAAAATGTTTAAATTTTGTGTAGACCTTTAGTATTTTTCTATCTTTTCAATAGATACTTTTAATAGCTCTATCTGGGACTCTAATTTTGAACCTCGCCGCGAGTCGAATGGTTTTCAATATCGATTTTCGGCATGAAAAATTCAATATTTTGATACATGACGCCGGTTTTCCCGTTCATTCCTGTTATCTGTCAAATCTACCTCTTTTTCACACTTGTGGTAAATTGCGACGAATGTGAAAGAGATAGGTCGATTTAGAGAAAATATTTGGAAGACATCGGGAATGAACCGATTCTCCCTATTTTTGAACAATCCGCTTTTGGTATTGCATATGTAATTTTAAAAATATTAAATGTTTTGTGCCTAGAAATTGTAAACGGTTTGACTCGAGGCGAGCGGTAATGAAATAGAGCCTCTGTGACCGGGAAAAGCAAGTCCCACGTTGGGCGCCATTCTTCCGTTTAGATTCTAAGTTAATCTGAATATAGGTGTTAAGTGATATTCGAATCTAGGGTGTAGAGAGTACCCGTCTGATCGTCTGACGCGATATTTACCACGCTGTACAAGTAGGAGTTAATAACGATATGAAAAAATATATATTTGTATAAATAATTGGAACCTATACTAAAACCTATGTACATGTCAAAATCTTTGTATAAAACGAAACAAATAGGTCCAAGGCTGAGATTTCTGCAGACGTAGACGTCTAGCCAATAGCTTTGGCGACGCCATGGTGTCTGCAACACCGAGGGGCCGGGGAGGTCAGGGCGATCGGGAAAGCCGGGGAAATCGGGGAAATCAGGTCAGCGTACTTTCCCATCTCACGGAGACGCGGCGGCCGCGGTTGGCCCGAACTATGTGCTATCGATTGTAGGCCACAGCGTTACGACACGGGTAGGGTGTCGGTGTGGGGAAAGGAAAAAGCGTCGTATAGCACAGTAATACTACCGTCTTTTAAGAACGTTATCAAGATTATTTTTGTCAGGAACGGATTGGATTGATGATTGTGTTAACGACTAAGTCGTGGTTGCTTAGTTGGTGTTAGTAAATAATCGTAACTCCCAAATTAGTGTATCGATATAGCCATAGATTCTATTTGGCAATTACTACAATTATATCACACAAGTTTTTTTTCTTATTTATTTTGGCATAGTTATAACAATATTTAGAATTTTAGGTATAGTATGTTATACTAGGGTAAAACCTTTACTCAATTACAAGTGGTGAATATTGTAGTGTCATGCCAAATTAGAACTCAGCTCAGCATATGCTGTAGATAGAAAAACAACACAAACATTTGATTTAGATTTCTTTTTACAAATTTCTCAAGCAATAATCTGCGGTTTTACTGGATTAGGTAGACAAATCAACTTATAAATTCTGTCTGAACGTAAGAGGTAGGTACTTCTAGATAGATACTATATACGTACGGTACCTTAATTATTACTGACCATCAATACGTATAAAACATAGGGGTAGGTATAGATTTAGACATATACTCTTCGTATTATGAAAGTTTATTGTTTAAGTACAGATTATGTATACTGGATTAGTACAAGAAAAAAAAAACAATTTACAAAACCTACCTAAGCAGTTTCTTCTAGAATAGGTTTAACATTAGCACCCATGAAACATATATATTTAGATCTATGCACTATTATCAATATCTAAGCACAAGTTTCTACCTGAGCATGGTATGACAGAATTTGATTTATAACCTACAAATGAGTTGGGTTCTGACGCAGACATTCTTGCCAGAGAAGCTTTCAGATTGGTAGAATCCAGCCTAGAAATTACGTTGCAGAATCTATTCAATGATATTTGTACATCCACCATTGAAATAGACGTACCTATCTAAGATTAGATACTATAGGTACCTACTCCGTTTCTCATTGTAGTTACCTACTATTGAATTGAAGGTAGGGTCTTAAACAGATACGAAATAGCGCACCATTACAATAATTATTTATTTATTTCCATACAGCTTTACAGCAATGAAATTTAGCTATAACTGTACAATTCAAAGTTATTATTATTATTATTATTAAGCAGGCAAGCAGTTGTCAAACAACTGATAGATGCCTGCAACCTAATTGATTATCCCAAAGTCATTAGTTCTTTTTAAAGTAAGGTCGTCCGGTAGCTAAAGCTCCTTTCGGCTTGGCTAAGGTTAGCTGGAAGAGATCCCGTTGTGGGATAAGGTTGCCTTTGCTTTGTAAGTGTTTTCTTTTGTAATCTATTATGTTGTTGGAATATAAAGTTTACATACTTATAGTTCATACACGTGTTTGATGCCGTACCAAATGATACCCAAAAAAATTTAATAAATATTTTTACTCTTTACTTTTATTTAGCTTGCTATGTTTGTGTGCTCGGGTCAACCTTGAAAGCCTTATTCGACCTGTAACTTGGATGACAATGCGTTTGGTACCAAGGAGTTGGTCTCATTATGGACTCGGAAGATGGTCATAGTAACCTCATCGCGCTTGGGTTCTTTGGAATAGTCTTGACGAGTACTATTTTATACCCCAATGTGAAATTTAAGGTCTGATCGTTATCGGTCATGGGCACTCCTAAACTTTGCATGACAAACCAATCGATTTTGGGCTCGTTTTATTTGTCTAGAAAATAGATAGTATCCAAGTCAATTCAATTCAATTCCAGTTAAAATAGAACGCGTACGAAAGTGTATTAAGAAAAAGAAATCATATGGGAACTTATTTTCATAGATGGGACATTCTAAAATAATCTAATATACATTTCCGTATCCTTAAAAGTTCATAAACCTAACAATATCCCTGAGGTATATCTGTGGTAGAACGGCATACCGTAACTTCCATTGCGTAGGTACCTAACCAATTTGCCTAGATGTCCCCACAATCAATAACATGTTTGTCTACCAACAGTCACCTGGTATACAAATTGAACACTAGGGCACATCCACATCCACATATCAGCGGTTATCGGAATGACGTCAGTTGAACTCGACTATGTAACTCGCGGTTGTTTTGTCACTTACCTATCGTTCGTTGGGTATCGTTCCAAACCGAACGGATTGGTATTGTAGTAGGATGTTTTAGTTTCGCTAACTTATCACTGTTTCGAACGAAGAGGTCCATGGTATTGTAGTATATAGATATATTTTATATTTATATGATTAATTGTAATGTATTATTGTCATTTCCAATTCATTGTTAATCTTTTTATTTTTTTATTGTTAATTATATTGTACAATACTATGCTGACGTTCAATAAGTGTATTTTTTACCTATCTATATTAAATAATAAAAATTAAATCTTGATACTAGCTAGGCTAGGCTAGGCTTGGCTTTCATGTTCTAGTATAAATTGATGTTCAGAATAAAAACGAACTATACCTATTTTTGGGTCCATAACTTTCTCATAAAAACATTACATTAGGTACAAACATTAGTTTTACTTGATGGACTGTATCATTGAGTATGGTGTGTCTTAGCCGCAGAATAGCTTTTAGACAGTTGAACTGGCAGCGATATGCTAAACTTTGGCGAAACAAAAACGTCTCTATACCGACCCGTTAACAAAGCGAAAGGAAATCTATTTGGGACTACTATGGACTTACATAGTTGCACCACAGGCATACTCGATTTAACATAAAATCGATATATTATTCATAAAGCCACGACAAAAGCAGAGTCATCGGGCGGCTTATTAGTTGTGTGTACGATCGATGCTTCCCGCCGGATGGAATCGGCCAACAACATGTTGGGGTTGCGGTTGCTATGTAAGCGCTTTTTTTGTTTTCTTTCGAAAGTAATGTATTGAGTTGTGAGAATAGAGTGGTAACATTTAGGTATACAGTGGAACGCGCTATGCTTAGAGTCTCACTGAAGGATTTTATGACGAAGTAGATAGATAGATATATGTATCCGGGCCGTTTCCGCAGTCCCACGAACTCGCGCCTATTCTGCATGGATGTGATGTCCTCCTAAATACCCTATTGTTTTTGCCATCCTAAGTCGTCCAAGAAACGTAGCAATCTTTTCAGTTTTACGAACGTCTCAGGAAGGATTTGTGATTGTCCGAGATGCTCAAGCCTGTATGTGGGCCTGTCTCGTCTTCCGTCAGGCAGGCTCTGCACAGAGGGTATATAACGAAGTATCGCGACAGAGAATCAAAGATTGAAGAACGGAATGACGCACATAATTAGCAAACGAAGTGGCAAGTAGGTTGGCCATAGCATAGAGAAAAAAAACAACGTACTAGCCATAGGTATCTGTCGCAAAACCGGCAAGCGCCTGGGGTAGATGTTTTTGTTTTCTTTTGTCCGTCCCGTTTAAGTTGGCATTCTAATGGCGGCCCCTTCTAAACTCTTTAGCTTTCTTCACGGTCTCGGCTGTTTTCCACAGCGTGGCCGCCTTTTTGGGCTAAGCATACATGGACTGCAGAGTCTGTTCCAAGGCATTTGAAGTATTGGTCACCTCTGGTCACCTCACCTCAGTCACCTCCACATTTTTTAAGAGAGGTATGGCATAGCGGGGTATCCCGTTCGAATAGGAATTCCCCGCCCGACTGGGGCAGTACCTCCACCTTACAGAATACCGCAGCTAAACAAGACTCTTTTAAATAGTATTGTGTTTCTGCCGGTAAGTAAGGTTTCCAGTGCTCCATGGGGTGGGGATTTGGGGTGCCGTGACTTTGGCAGTGGAGGGGTATTTGCCATTTTGCTGCCAGAGCAACGTGTTATAGAGGTGGGCAACGCATTAGCGATACTCTTGGTTTTGCTAATGTCTATAGGCAGTGGTGACCACTTTCCTACCGTTTACCTACCGTGTTTGCCTACCGTATGAAATAAAAAAAAGGCTATGTTACGCAGTGTCCAAATTTCGGCTCCATTTATATAAAACTTTCTATGATATCTCTTATCAATTGCTTAGCAGTTGAAACTAAGCAACCTATTCAGAAATGGTACATGGAACGTTTTGGTTGATGAACCTGTACGAACCTGTCAAAGGCCTTCAAATAATAATAAAACCATCAAGGGGTGATAATTGCCTTCTGAGACTGCTTTACCAGTGTCAGGGTTCCCGGCAGAAGACCTCACATTAGCAGGCACACCAAACTATTGCTATTCTGAAGTTCGACTAGACTCAAAGTACGAAACGGTCACCCATCCAGATCCAGGATGTGCGTTGCGCGTTGCTTATCCTTTTTTAACCATCCAGCGGGGTGAATTTGGTAAACGAGCCGCGTTTCCGAATTGATCGATATAATGTAAAACAGCAATGTCGCGAGTTAGTTTGTGGCTTCGTACAGGTGCATCTCAACCATTTCATATCTCTTTCTCTCTCTAGCGTATGAGAACCACCGACAATACCACGGAGGAACTTGCAAAATTGGGTGTCCATGGTGTTTGACACTTCATAATCGGGATCGAGTCTAGTTTGACGTTTATCAAAATAGGGGGCAGTTCCATGATGTTAGGCGTTGCTTATTCTTTGGTTAACAGTCTCGCAAGCTACGTTGTCCCGAGACACTATTATAGTACATTTTCTCAGTTAAAAAAAGCACGTCTCTTCATAGGCGAGAGCCAAGGACCAAAAATGAGTGAGCTGTGAAATTTGTCATCTTAAATTAGACAGTGCATAGACCAATGCCTATTCATTCTCTATTATTAATCCATAATTTTCCTCTTTCGCAGAACATGAGCGGTTTCGGCGGCGTGCCGGGCGACACCGACGCGGTGTCCCGCCGGCTGCGCGACGCTGAGCGTGCTCGCGCCGACGCCGAGCGCGCTCATGCCGACGCGCTCGCGCAGCTGCGCTCCGCCCAACGGTCGCAGTATGACCCGCACAACGTTGAGCAGATGCAGTCCAGGGCGAGGGAGCTTGAGAAGAAGGTAGGTGGGTCCAGGATTTTACAGGTTAGCCTGCGGGGCCAAGGTCAAGTTTGGATGACAGCACCAAGGTGGCCGGGATAGCGGATAAGGGAGACTACATTTCAATCAAGTTGGCAGGCGATAGAGGAGAAATAATATGTACACAGTTGGGGGATAAATGCGAGCAAGGTAGAGAAGCACGCGCAACTCCATCTGAAGGCAAACTCTTTTTCATTGCTGGCATTTATTGCTATTAAGAGGTTAACGTTACAGCTCATGCAATGTCAAATATCATCATATCCCCCGGAAAACGCCCACTGCTTTGTATAGGCCTCCACCAGAGATATTCACAAAGGCTACTTATGCCTTCTGTATTCAGCTGGTACCAGCGATCTTTACCAGATTGTCGGTCCACCTAGTGGGAGGCCTACTCACGCAGCGTCTTTTGGTACGTTGTCACCACTCGAGAACTTTCCTACCCCATCTGTTCAACGAGCTATGTACCCTGCATATTTTAAATATACTTGAAGAATATTTTGTCGCTTCCGCGTCGCTCTGTTGCAGAGTTTGCGTAGCATAGTGTTTGCCTACCTTAAGTAAATCTTAGTTCTATCCATTTGTGTCCCACTGCAGAGAAAAGGCCTCCCTATCCATCTTAAATATACAAATTCTTAATATTTCCCTTGTTTAGGCTGCACTTGAAACCGTTCGCTGCGAGGAGCTGCAGCTGGAGCTATCGTCGGCGCTGCGCGCGCGCGGTTCCAACACGGGCACGACTTGGACAACCACCTCCGCGCAGCCCGCTTCAGAGATCGAGCGAATCATGGCCAAGATCGAGCAGGACAACCGTATCCTCGCCGAGCTTGAGCACACTAGGTCTACAACGCATGGTAAAGTAATATTCATTGTTGCCTCTCGCTGAAGTTCAATATAGCATCACTTTAAATTTTAGTCTCATATTTCGCAGGCATGCAATCCAGTGGGTCCAATCAGGCCCTCGGAGACTTCCACTCTCCGGCGCCGTCGCCGCTGCCGCACTCGTACGGCCAGAGCCACGCGGTGATCTGTCAAAGCAGTACAATGCCCACGCTCTCGTCGCTACACGCCACCGGACAATTCACAGCCCCGAGCTCCAATTCCGTAGCATACTCCATGAGCGCGCACAATCCTACATCCTATTCCAACCCCGTGTCCGCTTACTCTACCTCCTATGGCCTGCCCAACACCCACCAGGTCACCTTTACCAACCCAGTCACGGCACCGTTAGTCAACAACATCAGCCAGATCTCAAGTACTTTAGCAGGTCTACAAAGCAATTTACAAAATATTACCGGCAATGTCTCAGGCATGAACTTGGGCTCAGGATTAACCGGACCAACTTTCACCGGGACCATGAGTGGCACCGCACTGACCAGCTGCCTAAATAACGTTCCGACGTCTAGTTTATCAGGAGCGCTGACATCCAATCTTGGATTGCAGTCGGGGCTTACGGGTACGTTAGGAAATGCCCTTACCAGCCTGACGGGTGGAACGCAGCTTGGAGGATTGAATACTAGCCTCACCGGAACCAGTGCGTACGGCACCGGGACCTATACGAATCCTCTACTATCGAGTGGCTTAGGAACGAATCCCATGAATATCAAACTAAAACCTTTAGATGAAATCGATCTCGGAATAGGTAGATTCGGGACTACAAGCACCGGAGTAGGCCGAGTTGCCACCCCCGTGACGCCACACCAGCCATCGTGGAGCTTAGGATTAGATAGCCAATTTGGAACTGATAGACTAGGAGGCTTAGACTCGGGATTTAGTCACGACCGGAATCAAAGGGCTCTGTCGAGGATTTTGCCCAATTCAGGACTGGATATGGATGGTAAGTATGATTGTTCCAATCTAAGTACTTAACTTAAGTAGTTACGACTCCAAGTTTCAATTTAATTAATCTTTCAGTCCGGAATACGCATTACATGAACGGAGGAGCACCGACTGAAGGCCAAGTGGACATGTTAGACATTCCTGGGAAAGGCCGTTGCTGCGTGTACATAGCTCGGTTTTCATATGATCCACCAGAGTAAGTTCAGCAAATATGACTGCGATATTATTGCTTCTTAGACATTGATTTCTAAACACCTACTGTGTTTTTCAGCATCGAGAGTGCAGAAGGAGAGTTGTCAATTTGTGCTGGCGATTACTTGCTGGTGTGGGGTCCACCGGACCCGAACGCTGCGATGCTAGACGCGGAGTTGCTTGATGGCCGCCGGGGTCTGGTGCCCGCTAACTTCGTGCAAAGATTAATCGGAGACGACCTTTTGGAATTCCATCAGGTTATTTCACAGGCAACAAACTATCTTATAACTTAGTTTAATTAGTTAATTTGTTGAATAAGTGTAAACAGTTCATTTTATTTTAGTTTAATTTATGGTGGAGATCGATCGAGAAAACAATTCCAGATTTTGGTTAAATGGTTTAAATTGCACATTATGTCGAAATTTTTCATGAAATTAAGGAACTTTCACAAGCGGCACTTTAGCGACAACGGTTATGAAGTATACCCTCGCCGTTTTTTAACTCAATATTTTTTAAGTTGTTCTACTTTTCGCCTAAAAGCAAAAATATAACAACTTCTCAGCCTGCAGTGAACCTATAAAGATACGATAACAATGACTGGAAGACCCAGACGTCGAACGGAATCATGGCAAGCTCACTCCTCAGCTCATTCCTGGAACCCTCGTACTGGACATATTCCTGAAGCTTATTATTTTATAGTCTGCATACATACAGTACATTATTACAACATCCTTTTCTTTACCAATATTTTGTTTCCACAGGCTGTGGTGGCAACCCTCCGCGATGCTGATGAGTCAGCCACGACTGCCGTCAGCGACCTCTCCCTCAGCCGCGACGTGGCGCGGCTAAGCGAGGTCGCTGACCTCAGCGAAGGTCCCGAAGACGACGATAATGGTACGATTGGCTCTTTTCCCTTCTAGACAACTCATTGAACGCACGACACAAACAATAAGCTTACTACATCATTTTACTCACATATGGTCTACTGACACCATACTTTAACTGTAGCTTATTTTTCCATCTACCCATCTATCTACATTTTTCGATTTAGCAAATTCTACTTATTAGCAAATGATACGACTAGATACATAGACTAGATAGAACAAGCCAATTCAGCTCTCGCTTTTGAATCGCAACTGACCCCATCATCATCCGACGCATGCACGACTAAAACTTTTAACAATCAAACTAGAACTTCCTAGAACCTCAGACCGCCACTACTAGTTTGTAGAAAATAGCAAATTAGCATTCAATAGGTACCTTTATCCCTCCCTATCTGCACGGACCTGCTGCACGCTTGGCATTACTCGCACGGCACTTGCGGCGTGACTGGGCAGCTGAGGTCTTTTTCTCGTCGCTAGTACCGGCCCCGAGGCAGCTCACGCTGGAGAGGCAGCTCAACAAGTCGGTGCTGATCGGCTGGACGGCGCCGGAGGGCGTGCAGATGGCCAACATTGACAGCTACCATGTCTACGTGGACGGCGTACTGAAGACTACAGTCAAGGCCTCTGAGCGCACCCGCGCTCTGGTCGAGGGTGTGGACTCCAACAGGGTGAGTTTTGCATATTCCATGTTATGTTGTCGCGCGCGAGAGACCAGGGTCTGCCTATGATCCAGTAATTGGTCAGGTAATTACAGTAGAGCGATTGTCGTCTGATAAACCTCCGTGAATTTGACCAAGTGACCAGATTGGATTATGTTGTCATCTGAATCAGCCATCAGTCATCTGAATTTGCAGGTTTCCTCACGACGTTCTCTTTCACCGTCACCGTGAGCATCGGTTAGTGTTCAACTAATGTACATATCTCAAAAAAATTGGTACATGGTGGGGTTGGCGATCGAACTCGGTACCTACCTCTCGCTTGAGTTTGACCCGTTAGCCACCGAGGTTCAGTAGTTTTAAGATTTGGATATGGAAAACTGAATTTTATAGTTCAAGTTCGCTCCACATTAGCGACAGACCTCCTCAATGCCTTACAGAACGCCAAGGATAGGCATAAATAGCGTAGATGTACTCACCTCAAATGAAGGTGGTTGTCACGACCCTCAATAATGAGGAATATGTTGCGAATAGTCAGGCATGGTACATACCTTTTAACTTATGAAGGCGTATTGGCTTTGCTTATAAAAGATGTGAACCAATAAGCACGCTCATGTATGTATGACGCTGTGAGTGATGTCGAGTTATGCACATTCATTATCAATTAACAAATGTGCCGACTGTTAAAAAATGTGCCGAAGAAGGATGGTTTAGAAGAAGGAAACATTTATTAGAAGTCTTCAGCTGGGGACCCTGAGACTGGTTGAAATGTCTCGGGAGCCGTTCACACCCTGTTATGTATTACGGTTATTATTACTCACAAGTAGTATAGTAAGACGATCCCTCATACAGAAGAAAAAGAGTCTGTTGGTTTGGTGCCTCCACTGCCTAGCCGCAACACATAAGGTGAGGTAGCCATTTAGATATTGACTACCTTATTACAGTCATGATGAATAGTTTAGTCCTCTGAAAACTGAAAAACCACCTGCTCCTGGTGGAGCTGAACTTGCCAAATTTACTTACTTACTCACTGCGCTGGCTGGTTGGCCTCCGACACCAGAGATCGCCACCTCTTCCCATCCAGCGCCCTCTCCTGACATTCGAGGATTCCCAGTGCGTGCAGGTCGAGAATCATAGCGATCACCCACAAAGTCACAAACGTTACATAAAACAATGTGATCACCAGCCGCACCGCATCAGCGTGCGTTCGGTGACGGTCACACGGCGCACCTCGCGCGACGCGGCGTGCACGATGGTGATTGGACGAGACACCGCCAACATGGGCCCGACGTGCGTGCGCGCAAGTGGCGTCACGTGCTCCCACGCCGTCATCTCGTGGCTGCCAGCCAATAGCAACCACCAGCACGTCGTCTGCGTTAACAATGTTGAAGTAAGTCGGGGAGACATGTTAATGTTAGTTTTAAGGTCATACATAGTTTTTCTGAGTATTGAGCGGATGAGTCGATGTTGCTGGATCGAGTAAACTCGGCTTTAGTCGCCTGCAGCCAAATACAAATATTGTAATAAAATTCTAACTTATATTGGATGATTTTGTTGTTATAATCTATCTATCATATTATCACCTAGGCGTTAATATCCCGGTTGTGCTCACGCGTACAGCTCTGACCATGATCCATGATTTGGCAGATCAGATAATTACAATGAAGCGACTGCCATCTGACCTAGTATACAAGGATACCTAGTATACTATATAGTATTATAGTTTATGGTATAGTATATTTATGTGGTATATAGTATTCAACATTATAGTTATATTTATATTTGCACAAAACTCGATATTGCTACCACCGCTCGTTAAATAGCTCAGTCGGTAAGGTTAGCTGGAAGAAATCCCATTGTGGGATAAGCCCGCCTTTGCAATGTATATTTATTTTCTTTTGTTATTGTTCTTTATGTAGTTATACGCAATAAAGAGTTTACATACATACATACATACCTCCGTGACGCTGCTACCCGGGGAACCCGACCAGATTGGATCGATCACCGAAGCTGTTAGACAGCTTGTTCCATGTATCTATACTATTATAAAATTGTTAAAAGCAGTGTCTATACTATGAAGATATTTCAAAAAAAATAGTCGGAGTAGGATTCTGGGACGTAACAACGTTTTTTTTTAATTTTTGACTTGGTTGTTGCGTCTCACTAATGAACGGTTTTGTCTCGATTTTGATAGTTTGGTAGCTTGAAGTTCAAGGTAAAATATAAGCCATGTTTCATCTAATTCGGGTAGTCTGAACCAGGGATACAGCTTGACCTGCCTGTAGTACTTGCACTCATACAATACGGAGATCATTTAAAATGAAACCGCGGGCAAAAGCTTAACTGCTATAAAAACTATTTCCACGTAAACGAGGTCTCGGGCAAAAGCTAGTGTCCTAATAAAAATATTTAATTTTCCAGGTCAGAACTGTGAAACCTGGCGTATATCGACACACGATTACTGGTTTGTCACCCAGCACCCAGTACAGGGTGACAGTCCGAGCGAAGCATCTGAGGGCCGGGCCCCCGTCTGGCATCACCGTTGAGGAAGCGCCCGGTGCCTACACGGACTTCAGAACCCTGCCTAAGGGTCTCCCAGACCCACCGAATGAGATAATGGTACGTTATGACCTAACCAGACGGCATGAAATGATATTCAGCACTATGTTCTACCGACCTTTACAATTTACATTCACACCCCAAACCTCATGTTGTACCAAGTTACAAAAAATACTTATTTACTAATTCACGCTGTGAGGAATAATCAAATTATTTATTGGATATGAATGAATATAATTTATGGAATTGCTTCAGCCAGCTAACGCAGCAAGCAATTTCAGCACGAGCACAAATGTGAGCTTATATAAAAACTTACACGACACGAGTGTGCTGTGACCCGAATCTACCCTCTGTTTACTCACAGAACAACACGACCGTACCCTTTGATTGTTTTCACTACCAAGCACACAGCACGCCCGAGGAAGTCGCGTCAATCGCAACCATAAATCCAGCGACAGGACAAAATTGCCCCACCTGGTTGAGCTTAGCGACCCCCGCCTTTGTGTCGTTAGTCCCCCTCAATGTGGCTTGTCGGTGTCGTGCGCTGACGCCGTGCCGTCAGGGCCTAATTGGCTGAACTTGGCTGGATTGTTGGTGGTGATTGGTGCGGTGTCGCAGGTGGAAGCGGGCCCGCAAGACGGCACGCTGCTCGTGACCTGGCAGCCGGTGCTGCGCCCGCCCGCCTCGGGGCCCGTCACTGGGTACGCGGTATACGCGGACGGGAAGAAGGTCACCGACGTCGACTCGCCGACCGGCGATCACGCGCTCATCGATATTGGCAAATTGATCGGTCTCAACCCTAAGTGCGTCACGGTAAGTTTCTTTGTAGCTTGCTCTTTTCGTTTATCAATTTTTATTTTGTGTATATGCCGCTTCATCTCCCGATTTTATTTGTTTAGTTCGATTTTTATCTGCTAGGGTAGATGCTCATATAATGCGGGTGGTTGGTTGCAGGTGCGCACAAAGTCGCGGGACAGCCAGTCGAGTGACAGTGCGCCGACGCCGATTCCGCCGGCGGTGCTGCGCGGGGTCGCGGCCCGGATGCCGCGGGGGGGCGGCGGGCTGCCGGGGCTGCCGGCGCCGGGGCCCGGCCCAGCCTATCGCATGCAGCGCCCACAGCCCTACCAACAACATCAACAGCATCAACAGCATGTCCTAGAGCATGACGAAAACCTCTCGGATAAAGAGATCTTCCCCTCCGCGAACCGACACGACCAACATGCTGCTCAGGTGACAGCTCTTTTTTATCTTATTTTCCTGTTGAATACTTATTGATTTCTTTTGAATTATGACAATGATAATAAGTCCATATAGTACTTGGTGACTATTGAACTCTTAATGAAGATACCAAACTCATTTTAAATGATTACATTATTTCATTTTAGTATTATTAATTTGCTTCCTGAAGTTGATGCATTCCTGATTTAAAGTTGAATTATTTAATTAAAACAAAAATGAATTTTAAATAAGTAAATGTTGTCGGCACAGCACTCTGTCTACATTGTTTGTAAATCAGTGTTGTATTATTTGTGTGTAATTTCATTTCGCCAGTATATTTGTTTTAGGAGTATATGAGCTTCATATTTTAATTTTATATCCGATGGTCTTCTTCGTCTGTGTCTTCTTAGCTATCATTATAATGGTCAATGTCATTCGCTCTTTTCTGGCGCGACGAACTATCTGCAATGCAGAGGGGCACTCAGTTACTCTGTCGACTTTTTCATGAAGCCGTTGTTGCTGATTGAAGCAGACAGTTGGTCGCGTGATGTATCGGTGTTGCAAACTGCACTCTTTATACCATCTCCTGTGGTTCTGTCGCTGGCAACTTCTAAATGTCCGTAGTTCTCTGCCGATCGGTACAAGGCGGCCACGCGCGCCATCGACTATAGCTCTGCACTCGGCTCGTTCAAAATTAAATGCATTTTGCTTGCGACTAGTTCAGTAGTCATTAGTGCTATTGGCCGATACCCGAAACAACGCACGACACCTACAAATACTTTATATACCTATACTTAGAACATATAAAGAGCTTGTACTTTGTGACACAGACCATGCCAGGAGCCCATGATGATCATGCCACTAGTCTAACCTAACCTCGCTCTCTCACATAACTATTATACACCTTTCCATAGCCTACGAGCGGATTCGGCACAGGTCTCCTAAAGAGTATATTCGACAAAATAACCCCTTCGGTAAGGAATTTTGACACGTCTTTACAATATTTTTATTTCTTCCTGGAGTTCTGAACACACTTTTTATTTAGCGTTTACTTATTGAATTTTCGTTCTTATGAGAGTGTTCCTTTGTTTGTTAGTTATGCATTAAGTTTTATTATTGTTTGAATTTTATTATACACAGTGTGCCCGTATTATAATAGTACCATTAACGGAATACTATCGTAATATCGTAGTCTATTAATCAGCATAATGAAACGTATTACTTTGTATGCTTTTATACATATAAAAGTAGAGATATAAACAATTAGTAGAAAATAATATCTGTTAGTTAATTGTGCATAATTATTTATAATATTTTATAAAATGTTGACTTGATAAAACTCAGCATTTCAATATTCAATATTATTATCTCTTCTTAGAGACTCACTTAGAGGCGATAGAAACATTTTTAATGCCAGTGGATCAATACACTCGATTAACTTCAATGGGTAGTACTTACATGTTAGAAATTCATAGAAATAATAGCAATTTTGTGGTGATATAGATATAAAACCAATCAAATGTCTACAATCATCCATACATACAGTCCTATCACTCATCGACATGCCATAATACATATCAAAACTTACTTATACTGATCATTAACAACAGAGCTAGAATACCAATAGGTATTGATTTTGAAGTCGCAAGCCTTACGAAATAATTGACAGTATACAATAATGTACCTTGCAGTAGATAAAAGCTTCCACGGCAGTGAACTTTCAATTTCTACTTCAGCTTGACCTGTACATATGCCTTCATTAGTTCTCTATGCATTGGATTATGTACCAACTATACTATTGTAGGAAGCGTTCTCCGTATATTTGTTATATACATACCTGTCGAATACGTTGAATTCCATCATTCTTCGTACGGCTTAGTTCGTCTGCTTCATATTTTAAGTATTAATAGTAACAGTATTGATGTAAGTATTCCGAACTGCCTCACTATTTATGTTCCACCGCTAGTATCGATTTCACAACAAGTATCTAAGAAACAATTAATCGATCACCTCACTCGAGTGATTTCGTACCATTGTCATCGTCAACATCGCTCATCCAGCCAGTAACCCACTCTCACTTTGTTTTGTTTTTAAAAATCTGTTCTATTGTTAAATGATTGAATGACCATGTGGCATCAGCAATCGGGGATCCCGGCCATCGAAATCACTAAAGAGGGCGTCGCGGAGCTGGCTATCGAGGAGGAGGAGGCGACGCGGCGCCGCCAGCAGGTCTGCGCTCTCTCCTAGCTGGCATCGATGTGCTCTCCATGTGCTAGCACTTCACTTTGCTCTCTTTCTCAACTCTGTGCGGACTCTCCCGATCACGAATTTCCACTTCTCGGTGTTTCTGTGTTGTCATCTTCACTTTTTACCGTACCGTCCTCGATGTTCGACTACACATCCGACACGGGCCCCGCGCCCCGACACCCCCGTTGGAAGACACGATAGCACATCCACTCTGATAGTCTGACACCCCCAGATAGATAGGGACTCAGAGTCCAGACAAACCAGGCTCTCACAAAGCACTCGATACAGATCCATCACTCGAGCATGTCGCGCGTGTTTGTATGGTGTTCCTGCATGCTGTCTTGGCTTCGACGCGTACACCCACTCTGACAAACCCTCTCACACATCCCACACTCGATGTCCCAAGTAACCGTAGGTTCAACTAGATACTCGTATGACGATAGAGTTTTAAGATTCCATCATTTTCAATCACGACTGCGGGGAAGGTTTTTGAAAAAATTACTCAACCTTGTTTAATTATATTTATCGCTGAGGAGCACTTTTGGAACCAACGATTTGTCTATGCTATGAATGACGTGGTTCCAATTCGAGTGTAAGCGCTGCACGCTAGCTTTCGTTGTGCATGGGGGTTGACTAGTGCTACAACGGAATGTCTTGTTTGTATTTACCGCCCGAGGAGAAGGTAATAATTTTATTGCTTCGAAGCGCATATGGCCGGAATTTATGATATGATGGCTGCGAGCTTGAAATATTGCTGTTGGCTTTTTTATGGAAAATCTAACCTTATTAATGTGTTGGTTCGTACGGACGTCAGCAGCAACCGTCCCAACCAGCGCAAGCGTCGCAGCAGCAATCGGGTCAGCCGTACCCGAATACACAAGCCTACCATGGCACGCAGCAACCCCCCTATCCACCAGCCGGACAGTTCCCAAGTAGCCAGCAGCCCCCGTACCCCGGCCAGCCGCAGTACCAGAACCCGCCGCCCAGGAATCACCACGAGCGCGGCCGCCCTCCTAACCCCCACCAGGTTCTTACCTACTCCATTTACCTACTATTTAGACCTCGTAATTATTGACAATTAGTTGCCCCATTAATTGTTGACAATTAACCGAATAAACTTCTTTTGTGTGAAACTTCGTAAATTACCTACAGTAATTCGTAACTTTCCCCTTTCTGAAGCATGACAAAATTTTTGCTTTCCCATTCTATATTTTCGTGAGCATATCAAAATGTCTCGAGTAGTACACACATCTGGAGCATTAATTCTTTACACGGTTGCGTGCAGCAGCAACAGGGCCAGCCGGGCAGCACGCAGCAGTACGGCCCTCGCGCAGGGCCCCCGCCCGGACCACGGGGCCCTGCGCCGGGGGCCCGCCACGGGCAGCAGGGGCAACAGTCAAAAAGGAGCCGGTATTTCTTCGCACTCTTCGACTACGACCCTGTGACAATGAGTCCCAACCCCGAGAGCTGCGATGAGGAGCTGCCCTTCAGTGAAGGAGACACAATAAAAGTAACTCGTTATTAATAATTATATTTTTTTATTATAGCATCTACATATCGTGTTGTGACGTCCTTTGTAATAAATATTTTCTTTCTTTCTTTCATATAAGAGCGCTTTCACAATTTTAAGATGATTATGATTATTATATCAGGTAGTAGGACTCTGTCAACCCTGAGAAGTCCGCCTGGGTAAGTACTACGGCCTTATCTATTTCTGCCACCACGCAACAATGCTTGCATTGTTGTGTTCCGGTTTGAAGGGTAAAGTATCCAGCAAAATTACAGGCATGAGGCATTTCATCTTAGTCCTTATTGTCCAATACACCTGCGGTTTTGTATTTTTAGAATCGTAGATGTTAGGCGCGACAGTTACCACTTACCATCGGTAAAAAAAACCAAACCATAAAAACATACTGTAACATATCCTAACCCAAATTCTCTTTCAACCCAAGGTATGGGGCGACAAAGATGCGGACGGGTTCTACTGGGGCGAATGCCGGGGCAGGCGGGGCTACGTGCCCCACAACATGGTGACGGAGCTGACGGAGCAGGAGGCAGGGCAGAAACCTCGGGACCGATGGACGGACGCCTATCAGAACCAGCCTGTGCGGAGGATGGTGGCGCTTTACGACTACGACCCGCAGGAATTGAGCCCCAATGTTGATGCTGATGTGAGTTGAGCTTGATAAATAAATAAAATAAACATGCTTTGACAAATTCACAAAGCGCCATATAGCCCCAAAGTAAGCAAAGGGTGTTAGATAACTGATTATAGACATTATAAACATTCAGATCCAGATTCACAACCTACTGATAAGTTTCAGATAGCTTATTGACAGATATTTTATCTGTGATGTCATTTACCCCTTGTTAGTACATCACAGATTCCTGTCTGTCGGATTACCAGAAGGTGGTCAAATAGGTCAGAAAAACCGACATTTGATTTAAGCAAATAGAGCAACACGATATATTTGAAACAATACACAAAAAAGAAGAAAAAATCACTAATGTAATTAAAAATACAAATCATTGAGCGTAAAATGACACATTTATGTTGGTAGAAAGTGAAGAGAAGTGAGTCCCGACGTGGATGATCATGTAACTTCTGGATTGTTCAATTTGAATATTATGAGAGATTTTGTTGAGGACCATTGATAGCGTGTTATGAAGCGTGCTCGCGGTGGCGGAGCTGATGGAACAGGAGCCTTGGATGGAGGCGAACTTGAACCGTTATTTATTTACGTATCCGTATGGCATAAACACAAATGTCCAAACCCCGGGCGCTATTTTATAACCGCTCGCCTCGAGTCGAATGGCATGAAAAACTCAGTACTTTGATGCATGACTCTGGTTTTCTTTATTGTAGAACTGCGCGCTTTTGGTTAATAAATATTGAATTTTTCATGCCGAAAATCAAAATAGGAAACTGCTCGATTCGAGGTGAGATTTAATATTAGTTTATTACCTGTATGCCTAATTAGTTCAGCATGACACATAGGTAGTCTGTAATGGAACTGAAATTGAAAAAAGTAGTCCTTTTGTTGCTTAATAAAATAATCATATACCGTCATAGAATGCCAATGGCCTCCCTGGACTGATATAAACCTGTCTCAGGGTTATCAACGTAATCGTTAGTCAACCTTGCTTCGTCATCGGTATTAAGAGGCACACTGAAAGAGTGACGACCACAAGAACGAAACGGTCAAGCTCAAGTTACAGTCATCAATCAATTCAAGGCATCAATTGCAGTCTTCTTCAACAAGGGCCTCTGACAAGCATTGTGAGAAAGTACAACATATACAGGTTACTACTATTGTTTGTTAATACGGGTGTAATATATATGTTGCACTTATAGGCGGAGCTGACCTTCCAGACGGGTCAGACAATCTTGGTGTACGGGGACATGGACGACGATGGCTTCTACATGGCGGAGATTGACGGCGTGAGGGGACTGGTGCCGAGCAACTTCCTCACGGATGCCAGCGACCAGTACCCGCCTGGCACGCAGCCTGGACCAGGTACGGTTCTTAGTATAGAATAGCCCTAGGCACGATGGTTTTCCTTCACTTTACTTACTGACGCAGCGCAGCGTGGGTAGGCCTCCCACAAGGTGGATCGACGACTTGGTTAAGATCGCAAGTACCAGTTGGATGCGGAAGGCACAGGACCGTTTATCGTGGAGATCTTTGGGGGAGGCCTATGCCTAGCAGTGCGCGTCTTTCGGCTGATATGATGATGATGACTTACTGAAGGGATTTTATCCTACCCTTCCAAGTTTGTCTGCTCTACTGTCAAATTATGGGAGCAATAGTATCTGGAAACTCCGAGATATAACGAGACTTGGCGAGGGCTAGCGACTGCATTCTCCTAATATTTGGGTTGAATGTACTGCCACCATTACATGCCTATCTGATAATCCATTACATAATGTACTGATCTGAACTCGTGTACAGGGATACCTGGCCGCGTGGGCGTGGCAGGGATGTCGAGTGGGGCCGGGGCAGGCCGGGGCCGCGGGGTGCCGGGCCCTGGCGCGCGGGGCCCGCCGCCCCCGCCGCGGGACAACGTGGCGCCGGCGCACACCGCGCACACCGCGCACGCCACGCACGCTGCGCACACCGCGCACACCGCGCACCCCGCGCCCCGCAGCCTGCACGCTAGAAAAACAGGTACGTGGACTATCTTGATACTTGTACTGTGTAGAGCCGCCGCCGGCTTTTCTATATTCGCTGTCGAGTTCGGCTCGGGGAACAAGGGAGATTGCAAGTTTCTATAATAATATGATTTTGCCTTTGATTTTGCGAAGCAAAATTACATCACATTAGCGATACCAAAGTGAAATTATTCGAATTGTGTGTAATTTGTTCCTTTTACCGACATCAAACCGATATTTCGAGATTTTTACAGAAAAGTGATCTTCCTTGTTTCTGACGATCTGAGTCTATCATAGTTACTCTCCCTGTTAGCTGTAAAGATGATATTGATATAATGTTAGGTAAGTTTGGTGACGATGATCAGGATTATCACTGAGAGCTTTGAGTGTTTCATGTTTGCACCTTGGACTTGCTATGTGACTAAAGACGCTAGCTATCTCGCTCTGGTACCCTCTATCGTCTTTCCTGTACACTTTGTGATTGCGACGGGACTCCTCAGTATGCTGGCATTGGTTCCGTTTTGCTTATAATCATTCTCTATAGACATGCATATGATTTACCTTGTGCTATATCGATTAATTAAAAGTTATTGGAAAATAATAAACGATCCGTGTATTTTTAGTAACATTTTCATTGATCGATGTATTTTCGAGAAACGTGGCATACACATCAAGTCACATTTTGCTTCGATTTTCATTACTAATGCGGTGACCATACTGTCCCATTATGTTACTTAATGTGCTGTCACTGCTCAAGAATATTGAAAGCAAATTCAAAAATGATATCAAGTTAAACGGAATCGTTAAAATTTGTAACAGTGCGAGTCCGGTTGCAATCCACGGAGCACAAAGACTCTTGGTGTACACTTTGCTAAATAAACACTATCTTGGATTACACAGTCACAGACATCGTTAAACTAAACTATATTTCGTGTATTGAAATTAAAAATATCAGCAATCAACTTATCTCATTGAGTACCTAATAAACTGATAATATAGCCACTACACGTAACAGAAACATGACCAATGGTGTTCCTTCTAAACATAAAATTCAGCACTAGGATGGTTAATAAAGATATACCTTATTTTATTTTTGTCTGCGTCTATCCAACTCTCTGTCCTGTTTTTATTTTGTTCATTCTCCCCGACATTATGACGATCAACACTGACCGCGTCATGGGTAGGCGACTGTACAAATACACGCAACATAGTCATCGCACAGCCCCCACGGTGCGAGTGAGGTGTGATCCAAGATTCAAGTGGTTGTCTGTGGTCACTATATGTTGTGTGTATTGTCTGTTTGCTAGATGCCTGCCCTCTTCCCCCTTCTCAGTTAGACCACAACACATGCGCCAGTAATCCAGAACAGGCGAATTCTCAGGTAAAAAAATACCGTTTATAATCGACCCACAAGAATACTTTCAAATATACTATGCAACGATACCTAGTCGTGTTATTTTTTTCAACTGTCACTCCATATTCTCTAGATTTTATTGTTTTCACTGTTTCGTTTCCTTCATTTCTTTGTCTGTTTACCTTACTTTCTCATTACTACGCTCAGTGTACTCGGAATGCGTTCGGTGTCCTTGGAGAGCGCCGTCCGCTACGTCCACTTGGTCCATTAGTCCGTCGGGTGGTCTACGGGGAGGGAACACGCCTTTAGCGATCATGCCATGCATACTGGACCAACGCATACAGACTAGTACAGAACAGACACTGGCGTATACTTCACTTACATCAGATTGATCATGATACCCATTCACCATATTGTTACGACCTCTCTGAAGCCTGTGAATGTGGTCCCTCTACTATACGATTACCGGTAGCATCAGACTCACTCATAAGGAACGTCGGATTTTAATACATTACGATGCTTTGATTAATGTAATCGAATAGTAGCCCTTTCTAATGGAATGCTTTCCTTGTAGTTTATCAAAGCATGATGGATGTGGACTGAACTTTAATTCTGAAATAAAAGAATCTCCCTTTTTATATTCTAGATTAGGTAATGACTTTTCTTAACTTTACCACTCGCTTTGATTGATGGCATGCATGTTTCCAAATTGTGCACAATTTTCACCTAATAAGTATCCCTAAGCATTTTCATTTTATAGTGTTAAGAAAATTCTGAAATTTGTGTCTGCTAAGCCAACCCTCAACTTTAGATGACTGTACTTAGAGAAAGTTTAAATGCTAATTCACAATGGTTCCGTCAATAAAGCTATTTTTCTAAGGGAACATATTTTTTATAGATCACTATATATTTTGTATATTGAAACCACTAGTTTCATAATGCTTCTTTATACAATACGTAATTTTAACAGTCATGCAAAAAATAATCACATTACCCATAACTTTTTGCCTAAAATCAGACGCTGCGATATTTTCCTTTCTCAACAAGTCAGAATCCGAGTATATGCTTAGAATAGAGACTCGCACTGGCCTATGAAATTTAAAATATCGAGGCGTTCTGGAGGCGAGTGTTCTGTGAGGGGTACAGCGGGCGTTGTGTGCAGGCGCAGGCGCAGGCGCAGGCGGCGGCGAGGGCGAGAGGCGCGAGCGCGGTGGCGGCGGCGAGCACGATCGCGCGCACGAGCGCTGGTAACGCGGGCACGCCCCCGGGAGCGGCGCTGCAGTCGCCGGGGCAGCCTCCGGGCGCCGCCCCGCCCGCCGTGGCGTCCCCGGCCGCCGTGCGCCGCGCCGGGCCCGCCGTGGTGCCCGTGCCCACCGCGCAGCCCCTCCCCCCAACCCAAACCACGCAGCCGCCCACCTCGCAGCCTAACCTCATGCAGAAGTTCACCGAAATGACCGCGCCCGGCGGCGACATCCTCAGCAAAGGCAAGGAGCTAATATTCATGAAGTTCGGCCTCGGAGGCAAATAATGCCGGCGCAGCGGGCCCCCCTCGCGACGCCCGTGCGCGTGACCGGCCCCCGCTCGCCCCGCGCCCCGCTGCGGCATCCTTCGCACCGACGGGACGCTTGGAACTTTACCGAGTTGTGCGCGAACTTTTTCTACTTTAGGCCGTTCGTCTACGAGGGTACTATAGGAGATGTTGTTGTATATATAAAAATTCAATAAACGCACAGTCTAGTGGTTATTCAAAATGTTAGCGCTGTCTCGGTTGGAGTCACACAAGGAGCTAGTCGTGTATGTTTTCTATTTCTTGAACTAAGCCCGTCTGTTAGACTATATAATTATACTTGATGAGTGAATTGTTTACACATTATTAACGCATTGGAACTGCATTATTTCGTATGCGTAGGTACTGAATTTATTATGACGTTATCGTCTAGTCGTTACCTTCACAATCCTTGTGGCTTAGACTTTTTGTAATATTATTCATTATGTTCTCGATCGCTAGCCGTCACAATACGTATAAATCATCGACATTAAAATAATTTTGTTATTGTTTAATATAAAGTCACTGTCCTTTTGCAACCGTCCTTTCGACCAAATTCTGAAACCAAACCATTATTTTTGGCATGGTTGAATGTTTCAAAAATTCTAAATACTACTGCCACTCATAATATCGTTATACATTTATTCGGTCTGTACCTACATTTATTCACATTGCACAAATAGTATCTATGCACCTTCTTCGGTTGATTGGCATTACCACAAGTATCTATTTGAAATCAATTGTTATCCTTTAAATAAAATATGTACTTATGACATTTAAAACTAGACTCTGTTATAATATTTTTTAGGATTTTCTGGATTTAGGTAATGAGGACTAAATATATAATAATAAAGTAAAAAAAATTTTAACAGTTAATTTCCACGCTCGTCCCTTGATACTCTTGAAATAATAAATATTCTGTGATAGTAGACGTGATACCATCTTATCATTATACTTACTATTAATCTACGTCATATTATATCACTTAGAAATATGTCACAGTTTCAAGTACAATGTTAATAACGCTTCTCGACGATTGTTCTTTGCGATTCAATACATAGACATTATTCACGTTAAATATAATATCGAGAACTGTTATGTTATTACCTATATACTTATTACAAACAGTAATCTAATAATAAAAGCAAGAAAAAAATTGCACAAGGATTTCCTGTTAAATTTAGAATTAAAGAAGTGTATAATCGTAATTGATTTGTTGTAAACGAAAGTAATAAATGGAAAAGCATTTAACGTATGATGTATACAGTCTAAGGCTACTGCCGCATAATATTGAACCGACAAAAGACTGCTTATAATGAGAGTTGTATTACTTTTAGATAATGTATGTAAACTTTTCAAACATTAATGGGGTTTAATTAAATTTAGCTGCACAAGGAACACTGGTACGATTTTTGATTGCAGTTGAATTTAAACCAATTTTGCAGTTGAATTTAATTGAATCTAAACAATGTTGGTTCATATAAAAGAATTTATGGAACGTGTCTACGTTTTCCGATTTCAATAATTATAAAAATAATAATAGTTACTTAAATAAGATTGTATTGAACAAAGCGATCGACTACGGAGTTGTAGACACAGCTCTCGTGGTTATTTGTTCGGATGCGAGACAATGATGCTTTGTTAATTAAATAGTTTATTTAATTGATTGAAAATAACCGCGTATGTATGGCGTTCACTGGGGGATCCCACAGCACGCATATTATATTGCAAACGCCGATCCTTCGGCCCTTCAAGGAAATCCTACCATGTGAAATTGGTCTGAACTAAATAATAGGTACCTATATTAAAATGTTCTAACGTTGTTGATGTACATATTGGTCGGTAAGTCGCTTGGATTGTAGGCTATTTCGAGATTGCTCACTTCGTACAAGGGATTCTCTAATAAGTCCTTTATATCGCTTCGTATCTATCCAATGTCATTCGCGTTCTCGTATATTTAAACCTTTTCACATAATAAAATCCAGATTTAGCTTGCGATTCCTAGTAATGCCCACTCGTATAGTATGAATCATGTATGCCCCGCTGTTAGCCAGCAGCTATCGGTGGTGCTGTGAATAGGCGACCGGCGCCGGGTGAGATGTTTAGCTAAGCACTGTGCTACATATCTATTATCTATTATATAACCTGTATTTGAAGTTTTTCTATCATAAATAGATATTCTAGCGTTATTTCTAACACCGTTCGAAATTGTTCACTTGTTTATAAATTGTTATAAATCTGTATCCATATCTTTTATCACGACATGTAACGTGTATGGTTATATTTATACGAAACTAATTATAAAAATATATATTATTATGTATATTAATCGTGCATTCTTGTGTGCATACTTTAAATATAAAGAGTTGTATATTATACTTAATAATGAATTATGGCAAATACTATAATGGATAAATCTCTAACAATGTACCAATGAAATATGCTGAAACAAAATAAATAATACAAATGCCGCTTCTTTATTTATTGTATTTTTGGCGAAAGCTGTCCTTAGAAATAAGCAATATAGTCACTCGTCTGCATAACAGTAGAATATTAAAATTAAATAAAATTTAAAATTCCGACAAGTTCAAGACGAACTCGCGGGCGGAATGTTGCTAAGGTTACCCTACTATCTCGAATCTTCCTTTCCTACTGTCATTTACGAGAATTATATTTAAAAAAGGGAGAAAATTTATTCCATCAACTAAATTTACAATCACAATTTTACGAGTTGTAGGGGTCTCCTTTTATGTAAGGGTTTACTTGTGTCAGGAGAATTGTAATACCTACTATTAAGGACCCCAAATTGATGACATTAGCAAAGTTCTCATTGAGAACCTACGTACAATACAAAGAGCTCCTATACTGATGGATGGAATCTAGTCGCTTTGAGACCCAATGCGATTTAATGCAATCCAATCCTACGAAGACTTAAAATACCTAGATTTGGTTCATATCACAGAAATACAGGCATAAGGTGTCCTCATCTCTATTGTCTACATCAGAGTGAGATTTTTGGGATTTTTGTTTGGGATAATTTGGATTTGAACTCTTTCATTTTAGTTATTGTCGTTCTTCAAACTTATTTTTGTAGAGGTTTGGGTTACCCCATCGTGCACGTAGAAACGTCCCCAAAGTTAGACAAAGGGGCAACACCCTTTGTCTAACTTTGTTTTAAAGAATGAACAAAAAAAACTGAATCGATAGATTGAGTGATTTCGTGCAAAACATAATAATAAGTAATGTTTTTAAAAAAGCACTATAGAAATACATTTGTAGGAATCTAGATTTCCCTTTTAGCATCATCATCATCATCGTCCTAGCGCTTATCCCGGCCTCTGCCAGGTCCGCTTTCCTACTCAATCTTCTCCACTTCGCCCGGTCTTCGGCGCCCTTGTCGCAAGCCGTTGGCTCTCGCATTCGACTCAGCGATGTCAATCCATCGCTTCTTCGGTCGTCCATGGGGCCTCTTTCCTGATACCGGCAGATTTAGGCACCTATTTCCCACGTATCCCTGAGGCTTACGCAACACGTGACCAAACCAGCGCAGACGAGCCTCCTCTATCTTATATGCGATGTCCCTCACGCTACGGGTGTACTCGGATGTATTTCCCTTTTAGCATGCGTTTCCGTAATCACTTAAAATTTAATAAAATGACGTCGGAAAATTCTACTGTCGTAAAAACATAGGTACGCGTGCAATCTAGCCGGTGAACACTTGATGATGCAAAATGGCCTACATTGAGCGGCAAGAACACTTAGTAGTTACTTGTTTTGTGGGTGGCCCCGTTGGGCCTCGCTACCCCGTTTCGCCCCCTTTCCCTTAAGTATGTTTAACCCATGGAAAAAGAAAAACCAGGTATAACGTAATATCTCTCAATAGGTGCCTATTTAATAAAGTAATCAATAAGTAGATTATTTAAATATAAATAATATTATTTTTTAATATCAACACACCTAAAGTATTTTATTAATATCATAAATAAATCTTAAGTAGCTACCCACATTAGCCGCGGATTATACCAAGCGTCGGCGACGCAGGTTGCGTTATGCTGTCAAGTCAAAATTGTATGAATTTTTAATGCGCGCGCCGACGCAGCGTGCGTGGCGACGCATGTTGCGTCGGTGACGCAGGTTTATTAAGGACCGACCAAACCGGAGCTCAAAATACGCCATCGCTGTGATAACGCCGCGAATAGTCGATTGCGTCGGGTTTTTAACGCGAGCTGTCCACGCGATTTATTCGACAAGTTTCACAAAATCATTTTTTTATAGTAGCAAATTTTTCCATATTCCCATCTCTCCTCTCTCGCTTAACTCAGTAGCAATTGGTCCTAGAACACTAGTTCCTAAAGAGAAATGATGGTACTCGTCGAGATCTACGTTTTGGGTGACAGCTGTCAAACTTAAAACGGTTGTAACTCTGAAACTATTGGTCCTAGGACACCAGTTTCTAAAGAAACATTATAACACTCGTCAAGATCTGAAATTCAGGTGACAGTTGTCAAACTCAAATCTGTCATCCGAAACGTAGATCTCGACGAGTACAATAATTTATCTTTAGGACCTGTAGTTTCCGAGTTATAACGGGTTTAAGTTTGACGGCTGTCACCTGAAATTCAGATCTCGACGAGTGCTATTATTTCTCTTTAGGAACTAGTGTTCTAGGATTCATTGTTTCTGAGTTACAACGGTTTTAAGTTCGGCAGCTGGCGATATCGCAGTGTCAGCGTATTTTGGGCTTAGGTTTGGTCGGTCTCTAATGCTGTCACAAGTGTCAACTCAAAATTGTATGAACTTTTAATGCGCGCGCCGACGCAGGTTGCGTCGCCGCGTTATCGACGCAACGTGCGTCGCCGACGCAACCTGCGTCACCGACGCAACCTGCGTTACCGACGCAACCTGCGTCGGCGCGCGCATTAGAAATTCGTAAAATTTTTAGTTGACAGCATAACGCAACCTGCGTCGCCGACGCTTGATATAATCCGCGCCTTAGTAATTAATACCACACCGGCAGAGGGATCGTGACAATTTAACGATAAATTGGAAATTCATGAAACGATGAATGGACTTCATGTGCGTGGTATCCTACTCCTACGCTACCCCTCTCATAAAATTGGTAGCATATTGTGTTTTCACTCCTAAAATACTAAGCGACCGGCCGTACAGTAAAGATGTAAGACGCAGACGCGGTGCCCCTTTATTTTACAAAATGCATAGAATAGTCCCTTCCCTTAACTGAAAAAAGGTTCACTTCGGGGAACCAGCACCATCTTTTAGTATGTTGTTAAGTATGTTATTCTGAATATAAAACAGCCGGGAGACAATCTCTAAAGTGCTTGGTTCTCCAGCGGTGACGTCACCAAGATGGCCGCCGCCGCGTTTTGTAATCTGTAAATCTTTGTATCTAATAATTTTCCAAATTCATCAAGCGTAATAACCCCACCAGGACTTTTAGGGGGGTCAATATTGGTCTCCTCACAAAATGACATAGACACATCCATAACTTGCGTCTTAGCCTGACGGATTGGACTTTTTACATTGCGATTTCACTGTTAATTTATAGTTTTTATATGATGAAATTGTATATCCAGACACTAAAATTAAAGTGTTATAACTTTTAATACTAGATCTTTGTTTTAAGCACTTTTAAATGAATTAAAGGAGCAGCGGTACTAACAACGAGTATTAACAAGTCGATCGCGACGTCAAAGATATTCAGAAAGTTGGTCCAAATTTTGGCCTGGCATGCCGCTCTTTTGTGTGTGTGGAGCCGCTGTGGTGTGTGGTGCCGCCACCTCAAAGAATAGCACCACCGCATCTCTTTCCGTGGGTGTCGTAAGAGGCGACTAAGGGACAAATTCGAAAGATGGGCAGCAGCATCTTTCTGGGTAGATTTACATCAACTGCACTGCGATTTCCAACCCGCCTGCCAAGCGTGGAGATTATGGCAATGACCTTCCCTTTCGTGGGAGAGGCCCGAAGTCCTGCAGTGGATTGTTATGGGCTGTGATGATGATGATGATGATGATGCCGCTATTTTTATTATTAGAGGAATATACATTCATTGTGGCACTTCATCATCACAGCCCATAATCGTCCACTGCATGACTTAAGGCCTCTTCCACGAAAGGGAAGGTTATTGGCTTGGCAGGCGGGTTGGAGAACGCAGTATTGTTCATTTTCCAACTTACGGAGACTCTAGATCTTATGCCTCGGAAACATTAGTCGCCTTGTACGACACCCACAAGTGTAACGGGTTGTTGCTATTCTACTTTGCTGGATACCACAGAGCAAATTGTGTCACTTGTAAACCACAAATTCTTCAATTAAAGCGAATTCGTGACTATGGTTTCATCCCATCAAAGTATGCTTGGATGCAAGTAAAACTAAAAGCAACCTGCAAGATGACGATTAGTACAGGAGCCTCTACGTCAGGACAATAGTCAAGCGGGACTTGGTGAACGCTGTTACAGGACGCATCAAGAACTTTGCCTGCCAGCTTCTTTCTGCCACCGTCCTAGGGGAGATGACAGACACGATGTATGTTGGCGCGTCAACGTACATCGAAAGGTCATCGCGGCTGAAATTATGGACAACTGCATCTTTGGCCTAGACTTCATGAAGAAACATAACTGCAAAATCGATGTCACTGATGGAATTTTTAAGTGTGGTAATGATTAGATACTTGACACTTCACACTTTGAGGAACCACTGGGAAAGAAACTTACCTGAATAAAATTATACCTAGTACCTGCACGAGCACAGGCTCAAGTAGAGGTAAAGTTTCCATCGGCTAGTAAGAACGAGCCGAATAGGTATGTACTGGTGAAGGATACGCTAAGAATAGTTCTGCTATTACCGAACTTCTTAATGGATGCAAAGGAAATCGTAGATATTTTTAGAGCATAATCGGCAAGAGATCTACTACGCTTCGTTAATATCTTCTCTTTACAAGGTGGAAGTCTTGAAATGACTTCGCTAGTACAACACAGGATCGACACTTGAAGCGAAAGATCTATCAGTCAGCGAGCAAGGCAAAAACCGATTGCAAAAGAAAAAGAAGTTCAGGAGTTATTAGAAGACATGAGAAGCAATAAGGTCATAGAACCGTCTCAAGTCCATGGCGTTCACCAGTCGTCTTAGTCAAGAAGAAATATGCCAGCACACGATTTTGCGTGGACTACTGTCGACTAAATGGAATCACAAAAAAGGACAGTTATCCCTAGCCTCGTATCGACGACACATTGGATACCCTGAAGTTCTCAACCTTGGATCTTAAGTCTGGCTAATGGGATTCTCATCCATAGAATAAGGATAACACAGCGTTTCCAACAGGAAAAGGACTATG
This sequence comes from Blastobasis lacticolella, assembly GCA_905147135.1. Classification (NCBI taxonomy): domain Eukaryota; kingdom Metazoa; phylum Arthropoda; class Insecta; order Lepidoptera; family Blastobasidae; genus Blastobasis; species Blastobasis lacticolella. Next base: position 7,175,066 of record LR990056.1, read on the forward strand.
GAATTTCAATGTTATGCCTTTCGGACTGTGCAACACGCCTGACACTTTCGAAAGACTCATAGATGTATGGGCAGGATGAGTGCAAGATGCCTGCCTGGGCTATTTGGATGATGTCATTATCAGTGTTCGCGATTTTGAGGATCATTTGCGCAACTTGGAACAAGTCTTAAGGAATGTAAAGGATGTTGAGCTTACGTTAAAGCCGATGCCATCCCGATAATGCCATTTATTTAGGAGCAAACTCAACTGAGTAACTGTTTGGACACAAGTGAGGGTGCCCAAACAGACCCAGGAAAGTTTAAGCACAAGTGACCTACTCTTAAGGAAAAAAAGGAAGTTCGGGCATTCCTAGGGCTGTGCTCATACTACAGACGGTTTGTTAAAGTATTCTCTTGCAATGCCACTTCATCGTCTGACTGAAGACAAGCAACCATTCCGCTGGGATGAGCTCTGCAAGGATTCCTTTCAAAGACTGCTAAAATGCCTATGCGAAACTCCTCTATTAAGATAAGATATCCACAACCCAGCGATCTGTTTATCGTCAACACAGATGCAAGCAACACGGCGATCGGAGAAGTGTTTTCACAGAAAGAAGCCGTGTTTACTTACTTCAGTAAGTCGTTGCTGAGACCAAAGTGGAACCACTGTGTAACTAAAAGAAAACTCATGGCTGTGGTAAAGACACAACAACATTTCAAAGAGCTGGCAGTTCGTACCCGTAATGATCACGCTGTCTATTGCATTTTAAAAACCTAGTAGAACAGGTTGCCCGACAGATCGAGCAACTGTAGGAGTTTGACTGAACACAGCAGCGGAAAGGCTCATGGAAATGCTGATGCTCTATCAAGGAGGCCTTGCTCGGAGGAATGTGCTTAAAAACTAACCCAAATACCCACAATACTTAACAGAATGTAAGCACTGTGTTAGACAGAAATTGAAAGAATTTCCAGTTAGGCTTACAAGGGCAAGCCCTTCACGACTCTGGGAGAATGAATCTATGAGGGAAGTTTAAGAAGATATTGAAGATATCTGACCAATCACCGCATGGAAGGAACGTGGTGCAGAGAAACCCAGATAGACTTAAGTGGCACCTACAAGCGCTATCATTAAAGCGTATTGGGCCCAATGGGAGAGCGGAACGGTATACTTTACCGAATATGGGAAAAGCCTAACGGCAGAGAGTACCATTTTTAGGTAGTTGTTCCTCGGGTTAAAGTGCAAGACGTTCTCTAGGAGATACATCATGGTGTAACAGGTGGACATCTAGGGGTAAAACGAACACTGACTTTGGTCAGGGAAAGGTTCACTGGCTTAATTATCGGGAAGATGTTCAGAATTGGTGTCGCATATGTAGTATTTGCGCCGCTGTCAAAAAACAGTCAGAGGTACGGCATTTGCAATAACCACCTTGGGGGTTCCTGCTGTATTGTTTCTCGCGATCGCGAGTCACGGGTCATCGTTTAGCGCGGCTACTCGGGCAAGCGCGCTGGTTGTTGTGCACAACGATAGGTACATAAGCGGGTTCGCTGCGGCTGGGGCTGACTGCACCCGCGATAGCTCCACCAGTATAACACTCCCTTTTAAATTGTTTCTGTAAGTAAAGCCTGATAGGTAATGTCTAAATATTTTTCTTTGCTAGGCAGTAATAAGCTTTATTATTATAGTCGAAAAAATTTTGAAAACATGTTGATTTAGGAAATGGTAACATGAGATATGGGTTTTCAATTGCTATACTGTAGGTACCTACCTACCGACTGGGATTATAAAAATAGTTTTGTATAGCTCTATAATGTGCCTTTATTTTCTTAATACATTATTTTGCTCTAAGGTTATCAGTTAAGTTGTTAAAAAATAAAAACGGATTTATTTTTTGCAAAATTTTCATATTAACTTGAATATCTCTCAAACTATAATTTTTGCATCATTGAATGTATAAACAATATTGTAGCACATTTTATTCTGCTTCATTTGATGGTACACACACATACTTCTAAGTACAATATAGTCTGTTTTAAAGGCAGATTTCAAAACTCGGCGGCGGCCATCTTGGTGACGTCACCGCTGGAGAACCAAGCACTTTAGAGATTGTCTCCCGGCTGTTTTATATTCAAAATAACATACTTAACAACATACTAAAAGATGGTGCTGGTTTCCGGAAGTGAACTATCCGGGCCATATTTGAAGCTAAGGGAAAGGACTAGAAGCGTCGCCTCGTAAAACACACAGCAAAGACCCAATGCGCGGACACGACGCAGTCTCGTCTGCACTGCGCCCTATTACAAAACATACAGAAAGGACACGGGGCACTGGTGCGGGCGGGGCGTGGGGAGCTGGGTCTCGCAACCAGCGCTTGCTGTCGCAGTCCTGCGTTCTTAACAGCTTAGAAAAGGAATCGCAACGCTGCCACGCCCGTGTCCCGCCTTTTCTATATATTTTAAAAAGTCGCATCTGCGTCCCGTGTGCGCCCTGTCTGCATTTTACGTCTTTTTTATTTGACCGGGGCCTTATATTGGTAATCATGCTATTTTTTTTTTATTTTTTTTTATGTTACTTAGCAGACAAACAGGCAAGCGGGCCACCTGATGGAAAGTGGTCACCGCCGCCTATGGACATCAGCAACACCAGGGGAGTCACCAATGCGTTGCCCGCCTCTAAAGAGACCTCTAATATACCTCTTGAACGATCCCATGTCATAGTCCAAAGGAAACACTGTGGCTGGGAGCTCATTCCACATCCGAATCGTACGAGCGAGAAACGTTCTTTCGAACCTTCGCGTGGTGACCAACAGAGGGTCTACGTAGTGGGGATGAGTACCCAGCCCACGGCGGGTGGTGCGATGGCGGAATTGTGCTGTGGGCACCAAATCGAAAAGTTCCTCGGAACACTCCCCATTGTACAGCCGATAGAACACACACAGGGAGCCAAAGTCCCTTCGGTTAGCCAGTGGTTCTAACTTGCTTGTTTGTATGGGATCGTCGACAATTCTTACGGCGCGTCTCTGTACGGAGTCCAAAGGATTAAGCAGGTTGGCAGTTTCGCCGGCCCAAAGATGGGAACAATACTCCATATGAGGCCGCACCTGTGCCTTGTACAGCAGCAGGCGCTGCCCTGGGGTGAAGTATCGCCTGGACCGGTTAAGCACGCCAAGCTTTTTCGAAGACAGTTTGGACTTACCTTCTAGGTGACTACGGAATCGCACGTTATCCGATATGTCGACACCAAGGATCCCGATACTATTTGAGATGGAAAGGGGTGTCCCTTGGAACTGCGGCACTATGACAAAGGGATCCTTTTTGGCGGAAAATGCGCAGACCTGTGTCTTTGAAGGGTTGAATTCCACTAGGTTCAGTCTGCCCCAGTGAGCAACTTGCTCCAAGGAGTGTTCAATCTCTGACACAAGTCTTATTCGGCTTTCCGACACCACGGAACGAGGGATATTCGCACGGCCAGTATAACAAGCATCTCCAGTACTGTCATCTGCATAGCAATGAATACTGGGAATATTCAGCATATCATTGATATGCAGAAGAAACAGCGTGGGAGATAGCACTGAACCTTTGGTTACTCCAGAATTAATGGTCTTGGTATCAGAGCAGCATCCGTCGACAACGACTTGGATGCTCCGTCCAGACAGAAAGCTGGATACCCAATTGCAGAGCCCCTCGGGGATACCGTACTTCGGGAGTTTAGTTAGCAGTGCCCTGTGCCAGACCCGATCAAATGCCTTGGCTGTATCAAGACTGACAGCCAGAGCCTCTTCCTTGCTCTCGACAACCTCAGCCCACCGGTGTGTTAGGTACACAAGAAGGTCACCAGCTGAGCGATCATGACGGAAGCCATTGACGGTCACTGATCAGCTGGTGATCTTCGAGGTATCCAAGGAGCTGGATATTGATGACCCGCTCCATCACCTTAGAGAGCAAGGAGGTTACCGCTAGAGGCCTGTAATTTGATGGGTCTGAATTGTCACCCTTCTTGGGTATCGGATGCACATTGGCTAGCTTCCATGAAGACGGCAGCGTTCCAGAGGTGTAGGAAAGCTTGAATAGGCGCATTAACACGGGAGACAACTCGGGAGCACATTTTTTGAGAACGATAGCCGGAATGCCATCAGGTCCACTGGACTTCCGGATGTCTAGGGAGAGAAGCACACGTTTTATGATTTTTTGGGTGAAACGAACCTCGGGCATGATGCTCTCACACCGTAAGATGGTAGGCGGTGCAGCTCCCCCATCATCCAGAGTTGAGTTATGAGCAAAGAGATTACCTAAGAGATCGGCTTTCTCTTTTGCTGTGTGGGCCAATTGGTCATCCGGCTTGCGCAAAGGTGGAAAGGTGGTCCGACAAAAGTTCCCCTCGACAGCTTTGGAGAGAGACCAAAAAGCACGGCTCCCAGAGGGGTAGCTGATCAGTTTCTCTCCAATTCCGCCGATGAAATTAAATTTTGCTCTGGCCATTACCCTCTTTGTAGACCTCGATACAGCATTGTACTTTTTCCTCAAAATGTGGGTTTTAGGGTCCTCTTGGGCCCGAGCCACTGTCCAGGCACGAAAAGCATCCTGCTTGAGGCGAGTTGCCTCAGCACTAGGCCTGTCGTACCAGGGCTGACTTTTGCCGCCGAGACGGACTACAGAAGATGGAATAAAACATTCCATTCCCTGCAGTATGACATCAGCTACAGCGGCGGCACAGGTGTTGGTGTCATTTGAGGAAAAGCAAAGCTGCATCCAAGGGTACGACGCGAAGAATTCTCGCAATCCATCCCAGTCTGCTGAACCATAGTGCCATACCTTGCGTGACCCACTGGGGCCAGCCCGTTCGGGTGTAGCAAGAGGCACCTCAGAACGGACCAGGCAGTGGTCAGATGTCCCAAGAGGAGCATCGACGGACACCCGATAACCGTCTGGGTGGGAGGTCAACAGAAGGTCTAACAAAGAAGGATTACGGCCCACAACATCCTGTAAGTAGGTGGGTTCTAATACCAGCTGCGTGAGACCATTGGCCAAAGCAAATTCGTGGGCGGATCTCCCGGCGGGGTTGGTAGGGCGGCTTGACCCTAGCCACTCAGTGTGGTGACCATTAAAGTCTCCTAAAACTACCAACTCAGCTGAAGGACACCGCTCAAGAACCTTGTCGGTAGCGCATTGAATGTGCTCGTAAAACCGATTTGTCTCACCTACGCCGTGGCGGTTGTTGTATAGGCATGCGTAGACACGGGATGAACCTCCCTGTTCCACGCATACCCACAAAACAGATTCGTCACTCTGTTCAATGGCAAGACGTCGACAGCAGATATCACTTCTGACGAATAAGCACACACCAGCGCGAGGAAGAAACCTGTGTTCTAACTTGTACCCAGGATAGTGGAGGTACGAAGTGTCGGCCGGAGGTGATATCTGTGTTTCAGTCAGAAAGAGTAAGGCAGGCTTCGCCGTCTCAAGGTGGTGATGTACGGCGTTCAGGTTGGAGTGGAGGCCCCTGATGTTGCAAAAGTCCACTCGAAGTGTGGAAAGGGGTGCTGCTGAAAAAACCTTACTCTTTGTTTTACTTTTTGCCATGGTATTTTTAGAGGGGTAAAAAAGGAGTGCTGTAACATTGGTATCCAGCAGGGCAAAGATGTTTTGCTACAGGACGCTGCAGAGGGATGGGTTGTGTGAAAAGCTGGCACGGGGGACGGAAGGGCCCCCGATCCCCCCTGAAGATACCTGTCGGGTCCACTCCGGTCTCCTACCCCGGCACGACAGGAATCCCCAGGATTTTTCGCGCAGTTGGCGGGACAGCCTCCCGGGCCGGAGGTTGAAAGTGATGCCCGGGTTCGGGTCCCCTACTAACTGGCGGGCGGCCAGCGACGAACCGTTTCATCGGGTCTCCCTGGCCCCCGCGCCAACCTGTCACGCCCACCCCCCTATCATGTCCGACACAAAACTGGGACCTACAGAGTACCAACATTACAGAACTCGGACGAGGGGAAATGGCTCACGGAGTACTCTGGCGGAACACAGCCCATGGGCTGCTTAGCGCCATGCAGACTCATCTCCGTGGGTGGTCGCTAGCCATGCGGGCCGAGGCCCTACCACCAAGCAATTTCGGCTGCACTCTTCGCACCACCCGGTGGTCACGTGTAGGGTCTCTAGGGTATAGCCTACGGACGTGGTGCAGCAAGATGAAGACCCTATTGATGAAGACCTGTAACTAGGTGAAGAACACCGCAGGTAAACGACTGTTAATATTATTTTTTTATAAAACAGGGAGTTATCGAGCTAGTTAGTCACCTAATGGTAACCGCCGCCCAGTATAAAATACATTACTATTTTTAATTTATTCTATTTAAAAAATATTTTTAATTTAGGTATTTCCATATTACCAGCTAAAATACCAAGAGGGCTGTACCTGGGGCCATCAAACCACTGGTAAACGTTTCTAGATGTCCTCCTAAAGCACCTGGCGCCGAAAAGATTGAAATACCCTTTCCCCACTGCGGTGGCAGTGAGAGAACCGACATTGTTCAAACAGTCGTGGAATTCTTCATCGCATTTGCAACTTACTCTGGAATGCAATTTAGATAATCAGATAAAACTTACAATTACTATTATGAATCGATGCACCAGTATCTATCTGTTTCTACTTTTCATTGTAGGTATTTAGTGTTCATGTCGGTTCAACTTCTTATTCTTATGTACTTATTTACCTAAAACAAGTTATTGATTATCGTTGTGTTAGTGTGGGTTAGATAGATAGATAGATATATCCGGGCCATTTTCCCCATTCTGGCGAACTCGCGCCCATTCTGCGTGGATATGGTATACTCCAAGATACCCTATTGTTCCTGCCATCCCAACTCCTCCAGGAAACGCAGCAACCCTTTTAGTTTTGCAAACGTCTCTTGAAGGGTTTGTGGTTGTCCGAGATGCTCATGCCTGTATGACCCCCTCGCATGTCTGCAGGATATGTGCTGCTGTCTCTTCCTCCCTAAGGCAGGCTCTGCACAAGGGGCTGTCGGTGAGACCTTTGGTGAAGAGGTGTTTATTAAATGGACCGTGTCCCGTTAAAGCTCCGGTTACCAGACGGAGTTGCTTTTTGGTTAGTTTTAAGAGCCTTTCAGAAAGGGGAGGGTTAATTTTCGGTAGAGCCTCCTTGGCTTGTCTGCATTCCTCTAGTGATGACCAGAGTTAGTTATGATTTACCTTGATTCTATCCATCAGGTGTTTACGGGTTCATGCAAATGGCATAGGTAGAATTGGTTCCGGGCCTGTGGGCTTAGTACTTGAGCCTCTTCTGGCCAACTCGTCAGCTGCGTCGTTCCCTCTCGATCCGCTGTGTCCTTTAATCCATTGTAGGGTTATGGGATTTGTTTTACATACCTCATTTAAGCATTTTCGGCAGTCGAGTAGAAGCCCCGAGGTTGGGTTGTTGTTTTCAGGGGCCATAAGTACTGCCCTGCTGTCTGATAAGATCCTAATAGGCTGTTGTTCTACCTTCTTGTCCCGTACCGCGTGTGTGGCTAGGATGATTCCCATGCACTCCGCTTGAAAGATCGTGTTGTACTTACCCAGTGGGGCAGCTATTTTGATGTTTAGGTCTTCAGAGAAAACTCCGCAACCTGTACCTGAGTCTGTTTTGGACCTGTCAGTAAAGATCCTTACTTCTCGTATGTTTTGGCCCTCCCGCGGGTCTTCGTACTGTTGGATCTTGTACTTCTTGACCGTTTCTACCTGCTTTGATATTCGGTCGCTAATGGCCTCCATCATTGGTTCCATTTTTGTTTCATCGTAGTAAAGTACCGTATGCTGTAGCGGCACTTTGTCCAATAGATTTGAGTGTTTTAAACGTACCATAGCTATTGTTGCCTCTTGTTGTACGTGAAGGTGGAGTGGTGTTAGGTTGAGCATAGCTTCCAAGGCTGCAGTTGGGGTTGTCCTCATGCAGCCGCTAACTGCCATGCAGGCTAGCCATAGCCTGCATGGCACTGCAGTGGATTGCTTGGTTTTAGTCCACCATACTACCGCTCCGTAGCAGAACATAGGCCTAATCACTGTTTTGTATAGCCACATTATGACTTTGGGGGATAGTCCCCAGGTCTTCCCTATCATCCTCCTGCATTGCCAGAAGTATATTGTAGCTTTGTTGTACCTTGATTCAATGTGGTTGTTCCAGTTTAATTTGTTATCAAGTATTACTCCTACATATTTTACCTTCGTTGATAGAGTAAGTTGTGTTTTAAAGTGACTGAGTAGTCTATAGTTACTTAAAAAATCAGTTTATTCGGAAACATTACCATCTCTGCCTTCGTTGGATTAACTGAGAGCCCATACTCATTACACCACAGTTCTACCATTTTCAGAGCCCTCTGTGTAACTCCAGTGACGGTGTTCGCTGTGTGTTCGTTGTGTGTTTCCAGTAATGTGTATGGCCAGATCATCAGCATAAGCTACTGTGAATAAATAATTAGAGTTTAGTTTAGATATTAGTGTATTAGCCATCAAATTCCATAGACAGGACTCCACCTTGTGGGCAACCTCTTACCACTGATACCTGTTTGTTAGGATTACTATCTAGTTGAATGACTCTTTTGCTAAGCATGTTCTCTATCCATTCCAAGACAGTTGCCGGGACATTGTGTTTGTTTAATGCGTTTTTAATGCTTGTGAAGTTAGTTTTGTCAAAGGCCCCCTCTATATCTATATAAGTACCTAGACATATTGCTTTATTTTGAATTGCATTTTCGATTTTCCCCACTACTGCATTTAGTGCCGATTCTGTATATTTACCCTTTGTATACGCATGTTGATTCTTGTGCAGGGGATGTTTTATGAGTGCCTTATCTCTAATCTCCTTGACGCACAGGCGTTTAAGGGTCTTGAGGAGGAAGGAGGTCTTAGGACTGATTGGTCTGAACGATTTCGTATCGGTGTAATCACTTTTTCCTGGCTTTGGTATAAAGGTGACTCTTACCTTCCGCCATTTATACGGTATATATCTGTGAGCCAAACATGCTCTTAATATATCCGTCAGCAGGTGTATCATGCGTTCGCCTGCCCATTTTAAAAGCCCAGGGACGATTTCGTCTGGCCCCGCTGCTTTAAATGTTTGAAAACTGTTAACGGCCCAGTTTAATAACTCACTGGTAACTACTTCACTTGCAATTTTCCAGTCCTCTGCGGTGGGTGTGTGTGTATGCCTCCTCGGTGATATCCGAGTTGTTTGTATTGTGGATTTTAAAACCGGGGAAGTGTGTTTGAAGCAGGGTTTCCTCCGACTCCTCAGCAGTGCTTGTCATTGTACTGTCTGGTTCGCGCAGTACACCTTGTTGTGTTTCCATAGGTTTGGATAGGACTTTCCTTACCCAATTTGCCTGTTCGTTGGATTCGATGTTGGTACAGTACTTTTTCCATGTTGTGTACTTCATGTACCTGATTTCTTTTTTGTACTTTTCTTTTTCATCTTTGTATAATTCCCGGTCTTCCTCAGACCTAGTGTTCATTGCTCTGTTGAACCGTTGTCTCACCTTTTTCCTAATTCTGTCTAATTTGGGACCCCACCACTGTTGCTGTTTAGCGGTGGGATTGGAGACTCCTGGTTTGGGACAGCTGTTATGATAGCAGTTAATGATTAACTTTGTTAGTTGTTCTACCTGTTTTTCTATTTGTTGCGTGTCAGTTAATTTTAGTGGCTTACTCATGCGTTTAACCTCTTCCTCAACCAGAGCTGTGTATTTATTAATATTTGTCTTTCTCGGGTTTCTACGTAGCACCGTGTTAGTATTAGCTATGTTTAGATCGTACAGAATCCACCTGTGGTCTGAAAAGGATGCCTCAGAAGACACTCTCCAGTTCGATATTAGTTTGGCCGCGGTTTCTGTAGCTAGTGTTAGATCAATTATCGTTTGACTTCTTTTGTTTACAGAGGTCGGTTGAGGAGTTGTGAACAGGTATTCAGCTAGCAGTTTACCTCTATTGTTTTCGATCTTCATCCCCCATAGTGGATGATGTGCATTTGCGTCCGTCCCAACAATGAGATCCAGCTTGGATTCTTCACACCATTTCACTAGCTGGATTAGTTCATTAGATGGCGGTTCGTCCTGTTCTGGCATCTAGACAGATGCAATGACCATGTCCTGCTGCTTGGGATCTAGTTTGTTGGTTATCCTTATAGCTGTTAGATCTCTGGAACAGTAATTAAGGAGTTGTTGTGCATGTATATTGTTACTAGTATATATGTATGTTCTGGGTGATTCAGTCGAATTGTATATCTTACCTCCTGTAAGTAGGAGACCGCATATGCGGTCCGCCCTAATCCAGGGCTCTTGGATTAGGGCGATGGTGGTGTTGTGGAGCTCCAGCCACTTGCGTAGTTGAGCCGTGGCGGTTTGACTGTGATGGAGATTGATTTGGATGATGTTAATGTTGGGGTTAGGCGAAGTCAGCGTCATCATGGATTAATGCTCTCTCCTCCTCGTCTAGACTCATATCGCCTAGGTTGCGGGAGCATTCGTCGTCGCTGCTGTTGGATCCCGGTATTGCGGTATCCATCGGCAGTGCCGACGGTGGCGGTAGCAGCGGTTCTGTCTGAAGTGTTGTAGGACCTGGAATGGCCGTATCCACCACTACGATTGGGCTAGGTTCTTCAGTCTGTGCCGGTGGGGTGTCCTGCTTCTCCTCCTCTTCGGCTCTTCCCGCCTTGCGCTCCGAAAACTTCCTCCCCACGACCTGGAACTTCACGTTCACCCTAAACAGAAGCACAGCCTACGCTCTCTCTCCAGCAATGTGGGGACGATAGTTTCCGGGACGCTGACCACGACGAAGGTATTTCCCGTTTGCACGTCAACCTTATGGACTCGCCACACGTCCACCTGAGCCCAATCGTTTTGGTAGCGCAGTGTCTTGCCTAACAATCTCGCATCCGGCCATTCACTGGGTACCAGGATACCGCAGCGAACGCGTCGTTGGTCAGGAACACGCTACAGAATGGCATCCTGAGCAGTGGAGATACCATCTGTGTAAATCGGTTTCCCTTGGAAGCCCGGGCCCAGCTTCAAGTTGTTGCTTGCTGCCTCCATAATCTTCTGGCAGAGTAGTTTTTCCACCTCAGTGGCTTGTTCCCGGCCCAGATGATTTTTCTGGTTGGTGACCCCCACCACCAAGTTTGGTTTCGCTGCATCAGCGTAACTACCAGGCTGTGGTCTACGCGGAGTCGCAAACTTCTGTCGTTTAGGACCCTCCCTCGGCGTGATGGTTTCGTCGAGACGGTTCCTCTTGACTGGGGTTTGCGCCTCCTCGTGACCAGCAATACCTTGCAGCGCAGTTTCAGGGTTCTTACATAAACGGTACGCCTTTGGAGGCGGTCTGTCCACCACAGGATGAGTTGCCTCACCTGTAGCCGGCAGCCCAGCGTCCTTGGACGTCCCAGGTCGGGGTTCCCCTTCGCTAGAAAGAGAGGCAAGGCGTCTGTATTCCTTTGCCCTCTTTTTCTTGCTTGGCCTCACTTTCCGGGTCCTCTCAGCCACCTTGGCCGGTACCCTCGGGGCCACCAGAGTCCATCTCTCGTCCATTGGATCAGGCTCTGGTTGTTGTTGTGGCTCGGTGTCGCTTCGCTAGGCCCAGCAGCAAAGTAATCTGCCACTATGTTCCCAGCTACTGCCACTCCTGCCAGAACCTCAACTTCGACGGTGGGGCCGCTCGTATCGGCCGGCCTTGGTCCCAGGGATTTCTCCGTGGAACCAAAACCGACCGGTATGGGGCCCGCTGGCTGCCTGCCACGTGTCGGAGGCTTGCCTGCCCTACCGCGCTGTCCCTGCGCGTGCTTGTTCTCGGATGCTGGTGTTTGTTTGCAGTTGTTGGTATACATATTGGAGTACTGCTAGTTTTCATCCTTCCGGTTTCCCACCCGCCACGGAGCCCGAACCTGGGGTGCCCTTTTTAAGAGGCACCAGGATTACCGGAAGGATATAGGTTTGAAGAGTTGGGAGTCATGCGCGACATCGGCAGCTCGTAGTGTCCAGCTTGCTGGGCCGTATACCCTGGCCACCTCAGCATGGCCGCCCCTTTCCCGTATGGAACCCCTATCCCCCCTCGCCGGCAGACTAATAAGAGGAATCCAAAGCCGATTGATCCTGAGTGGCTAGCCCAAGACCGCCCGTTTGAGAGGAACTTCAGACCAAAGAGGACCAGTGTTGCGATCGACGGGCACAACCGCCGGCCCACCTCACGCTCAGCCACCAGGATTCCTTTATCCCTCCGTACGGGTCTCCACGCACGGCACAAACACGTGTATGGCACGGTTCTATCCGTCGCTAGCCCGCATAATAAATTATACGATGGCGATTCGGGCCCGTGACTGTTGTGCCACGAATCAGTCACAGTTTAAAGAGCTGCTGGTCAACACCTATTTAATGGCGGTGCTTGTTCGCCATGTCATAGAGTCGTCATCAGGATTGCTGTGTCTTTTCCTGGGGTACTCACGCAGCTGAGGTACCCCAACACTCTGTTGGCCCTACCGCCTCGGTCCGGGACTGCTTATTTCGGTTACCCTTTATTCGCAGCTATCCTGCATACTACAGGACTGTCCACTATACGCCACCTGTGACCCGGTAGGTAGCTGAGGCTCGCCCCCACTAGTGTGGGTTATTTAACTTTATAATATTTTTAAAATCTTAAAATTGTTCATGTCGGTTCACGATATTATTGTGCATCGTCTACCTTTGTTCTCCTTGTGATCACCTACCATCATTTTGTGTAACACTATTACCTAAAAACATAGCTGTAAATGTAACGAGAGCATGCATTTTGTTTATAAGTTTCATTTTGTTTCTGAAACATTTTGAAACTTTGTTTTCAATGCTTCCAAACTGGATGAATCAAAATGTTTACAGATATATTTAAACACCAATGTAGCATATTTTAGTGACTGGCGTAAAGAAGATAAAAAATACCTAGCGCCTACGTACATGTTCTATGAAGGTGACTGACTCCATGACATGTATTTTCGGACATACAATTCCATTTACTACCAACCTGCTATAATGGGCATTGTTTCTGAGGCCGTATTTGTTTTCTCCAGGGAGAATCACTTCGTCACAGTTGTCGTGTTTGCGGCAGCATGCGTCTGTGCGGAACATGATGCCCAGGTCGTCGTAGTTATAAGCTGTATCACCAGGGCCACACCATTTTGTGCCTAATAATAAGAGAAAGTTAATTTGAGTAATTACGTAATACCAGGGTACATTACCAACATTCAAAATGCTTTAAATGTGTAAGATTCGAGAGCTATTGCTAGTTATTCAAGCTATTGCTTAAAATAAACATTTCTCCATTTTTTTTTTATGTTATCCGGCAGACAAACAGGCATACGGGCCACCTGATGGAAAGTGGTCACCGCCGCCTATGGACATCAGCAACACCAGGGGAGTCACCAATGCGATGCCCGCCTCTGAAGAGACCTAACCTACTAACCTGGAAAAATCTTTGGAAAGAATCTGCGATTCGATACATAACTGACATCGAAATCTTCGTCATAATAATCACTGGTGCTGTTACTATTTTTAATTCCGTCATTGATTTCACATCTGTTACTTTTAACCTCAACACCGATAGCTAATATTGAAGTGAGATACAAACTATGGGTGGGTAACATTTAAACAGCTCAATTAAAATATTTACTAGGTATGTGTTCTCAAGTCTTTATTACCTAGTTGTGGTAGGTACATTCCTATTGCTTATCTTGAATTTGTAATATCATTGTACCAGACTATTAATATTAATTACATGTTCAATAAAATTAGAGTTATTTAAGCGAGAATCGAAGGCGTCGTTTATTGTGGGTTCATGTAAATTTGCAATGGAGCGACCAACCAGTGACCACGTGTTCTGTATTCAGGTCGATTCAAGGAGAGTGCATACCTATTTGTTGAGTTCTTGGTTGTCATAATCGACTACTCAGGAAGTTCGTGGTTACCAAGAAAGAACGATCATGATATAGGCTGGAATTAGCTTGGGTGTGTACCTTCCCAGTCACCCTAATACCTATCTGTCTGTATAAATACACAAATACGAGTATCTACCTATAAGAGTAGACATAACATAATAAATATCATTTCACATTTTGAAAAACGTCCCAAGGAATATGTAAGTTGTATAGCAATTCTCTGTAATTCAACCGCACGATAATTCGGAAGATATTCGCAAATGAATAAAATTTAGTTCACAAAATAAAAGTAAAGTCAAATATCAAAATCCTTAAAAAGAAACGAATTAAACATAAATCCGCGTAAATAAGATGATTTAAGTGTAATCCACGCAAATTCGAAATAGTCAAACAATTTATAAAATCCGTACAAAAAAATTAAACAAAGTATAAAGTAAACATGCGACTTAGCTTTGGCAGCACTCGAAACGGCAACGGATTCTTCTTTCTTCTGTGGCCACTCTAACCCTATGATTCCGAAACCCTAACGTTATCCTCACTTAAATAATATAGAATAGAGGTCATTAGGTCTCGGAAAACCTACCTAATCGATAAGGAACTGAGACTCCCATCACACCTCATATCTCAGCCAACCAGCAAAGCCTTCGACATCAAACGAACCAGTGACCTATTGTCTACTTCGCTCAAACCGTCACACATATTTCGATCATCTCGTCAGGCAATATTATGGTCCTACCTATCGACTCACGAGTCAAAGGGAGACTATTATTTAAATTTTATTTACTTCACGTGTGTAAGTTGTGTGCCTAGTGTGAGCGAGAAGGGAAATACAAGGATGTATTTGAGGGTGCTAAATGTAAATATTATACCAGTTTTGTTATTTAGCCTTAGTCCACTTCCCCTACATACTTCCCCAGTCTCCTTTATTTTTATGTTATTATGATAAATGCTAAGATATTTATTATTTATTATAAGATTAATTATAATATTAATTATAAGATTATGATAAAAGCTAATGATAAGTGTTAAGGACCATTATCTATCTCTGTCTAGTTGTACATAGATATGTATAATAATAATAATAATAATAATAATAATAGCATTTATTTCAGATAATTACATCCATATCAAAATAACAAAAAATAAAATACAAAATTACATTATCACTTAACATTAAACAATTTTGTGTACTAAGGTAAGTAGGTACATATTCGTACATATTATGTCATTACAGTAGGTATAACTATTTAAACTATGATACTGTTCTCGCACCGGTGCAGATCAAGCCAATGGCTGACAATAGGGTTACTCATGTCCTCACATACCCGCTCCAGTATAACATTTTTCGCATTCTTCAACCTTTCCCAGCAAGAGGCTGTTCTCTGTCTCAAAATAGCGAAAAAATCAGGAACGCCAGCATCGGAAAACATGGCTTTTGCACTACAGAAACGAGGAAGTTTCAAAAAAATACGAAAGGCGTCGTTATATTGTACGCGAAGCACGTTAATGGACCGTTTTGTGTACTTTGTCCACATACTACAACTATAAAAGCATTGACAGAATGCCTTGAACAAAGTAACTTTTACGTCTTCGGTGCATCGCGCAAATCTACGTGCAAGCATGTTACATCGGATTGCTAGTGCCCTTCGCTCGCGTTCGATGTCAATATCATCGGACAGCGTGTCCGTGAGAATATGCCCAAGGTACTTAAATTTATCGACCACCCGCACCACAGACCCATTTAAGTACACAGGTGGCACCGTCTCCGGACCTCTTCCAGCTCTGAAAACTAAAAGTTCGGTTTTTGACGCGTTGTATTTCAATCCGTGCCTTCTGGAATATGATTCACATATTCCCAGAAGTTTCCGAATGCCGTTTATTGAGGGGCTGAGATTGTTAACACACACGTTACCAATGTGGCAACCGACCCTGGAGCCTCTCAATTCCTCAATAAGGCCATTTACGTAGAGGTTGAAGAGATCCGGAGAAGTGAGCCCTCCCTGGCGTACGCCGCACTCTAGTCTATATTCACTAGAGAGCGCGTCACCCCATCTCACGCAATTAGCTTGGTTTCCGTACCAGTACCTAAACAAATCTACAATTTCAGTCTTAGTGTCAGAGTGCGATAACTTTTCCCACAGTTTGTCGTAGTTAACGAGGTCAAACGCACGCCTGAGGTCTAAAAAACAGGCATATACTGATGTGTTTCTATTAACATAATAGTTCACCGCATATTTTACACTAAGAATTGCAGACTCTGTCGAGAGACCGGCACGGAATCCAAATTGAGCGTCATCAATTCGAATGCTTTTCAAGAGGTGGGGTTGCAGAAGCCTTTCAAGCACCTTGCCAACAACGGTACCCAATGATATAGGTCTATAGTTGTTGAGACTCGATAGATCCCCCGTTTTGTTCTTCACTATCGGAACTACTACTGTACGCATCAAGTCGTGAGGCAGGTAACTATACTTTAAACATAAATTAAACAGTATCGACAGAACACGGTAGAGTTCATCGCCGGCGTAGAGTAGGTGTTCGACGCTGAGTCCATCATGGCCGGGCGACTTCCCGCGTTGCATCCGGCGCACCGCCTCGGCCACTTCGGCCGGGCTGAAGCGCAACGGCTCCTCACCGCGCCCACTGCTGGACTCAGCCTCGCCCACACGCTCCACGCTCAGCGGCTTCACCTGAAAGTGCTCCGCGAACATATTCGCTATAGCAGCTGGGGACTCGAGCCCATTTACTGAGTTAGGAAGAAGAGATTTGTACTCCAGCGACTTCGAGGCCTTCCAGAACTTGACAAAGTTTTTGCGTTGATGACTAGTAGCGAGAATGTTCATTTTAATAGAGTCTTCATTGTTTTGGCACCATTTTAATTTGTTTTTGAATGCCTTTCTTGTTATACACATATTTTCATACATATGACCCATTGTTGGTTTCCCATAGTGTGCCCACAACCTAAAACATTCACGAGCTTTCTCATGGAGCTGGCGAACATGGTAGTTCCATCCGACTACCCTGCCACTAGCACGCTTCCTACACAAGGAGCGAGAAGAGTGCGTACGTACAGATGCACTCCGTAGTGTTACGATTATTGTATGATATAATTTTTCAATTACCTGTTTATAATTACATGACATATTTACACAACCTATGTCCTCATAACTAAAATCACAGTTACTATCACAGCTACAACATGATGTGTTCATTATATTCACTAAGTTTTCATAGCAAACTTGCCCGTACATGTTAGTCTGATCTACATTTCTGTTCCCCCATACTATATTTTTTTGATTTGAATTAGATACATAATTATGCGTTGCGCATTTACTAGATACTTGCATGTTGATTTCCATAAGAACAGGGTAATGGTCCGACCAGGCGACGTCATTGCTAACTCGTATCATATGCACTGAGTCTCGCGCCGCTTCAGTGACCAACCAGTGATCCAGCCATTTACGGGATCCGGAGGCTTCGCACATGAATGTGTATGTACCGGAGTCCGCCCCGAGCATGTCCACATCCACACACTCCCACCCAACGGTGGATTTACATTAGGGGCAGTCGGGGCTAGTGCCCAGGGCGGCAAATTTTCTAGGGCGGCAAAATTTGGAAAGTGAAAAAAAAATTTTTTATTGTCATCAAAATTTCACAATATAAATTTTTTATTATTTTAATTAATCATATATTATTTAATAGATAATTCAAGAAATTTGACTCGTACAATATTTGTCAAATCGAAGTTTTGTAAATTATAATTTTGGCACCTTAAGTGAAGATTTGAAATGGTAATATTAGATTTTTTAATTTGCTGGAATGATAAAATTTAAATTTGGGTTTCTTTTTGGGAAAATTAAGAACGTTATTGACTTAAACTTGCATTTCAAAAAAAAATTTTCATTAATCAATGAATTTCTTAAAAATTTAATAATTCGTCGATTATACTTATTAATGTGAATTTAAAGAAAATCTTATACTTTTGAATCTATTCAACTTTTAACTGTGCATACTGCCACCTGCAGTCTGTTCTACAGATATATCTAGTTTCTATCGGTATAGTCCATGGACTTACTATCCACTCAATACTCAATAGCTTAGCTATTCTATGCATCGAATCAGACGTACTTCAACGTTTAGATTGTGAAGATTTAATCGACCAATTCGCAATTCAAAAAGTAAGGCGTATTTGCCTGTGATAAAATTATTATAATATAATTATAAGTCAAGCTGAGTGCAAAATGTTTAGCTCTACGAACAAAAACAAATATTTTTTTATGTCATATCAAAGTATATAATATATAATAAGTTATTTGCAATACATTTGATATTTTAATTTTTTATAAATAAGATATCAAAACTACATAACTTTTAGTGATATTTCAATGATGGGGCGGCATTTTTTTCAGTGCCCAAGGGCGGCAAAATCTTAAATCCGGCCCTGCTCCCACCGCTCTTCCGTGCAGTAGGCGAGTAGCTCTCTTCCGAATCGTGAATTGGGATTGGCATTAAAATCACCTGCTATAAATGCCACCTGAAAGTTTCCTTCACTGATAGCAGCACTCACAGTTGCAAGGCAATTCGTAAACTCTATTAGTTCGTCCTCACCTTTTTTATCATAAGGCATATACACGTTAAATATCACGAAGGAGTGAGAGTCTGTTTTGATTTTTATTGCAGTGACTCTGTCGCTATTGCAATCCACAGGCGAGACGTTAGAAAATATCGATTTTCGCCACATAAATGCTAGGCCGCCATATGGTCTTCCGCGAAGTATACCAGACGAAGTGTCCACCGAAGACTGGGAGTAGCATCCAAACTCGTCATCAATTGAATTGACATAATTAGTCTCGTGGGGCAAAAGCCAGGTTTCCTGAAGGGCAAGAATGTCCACGGTTTTACATAGCTCTCGTATATGATGTGAGGAACGTTTTATGGATTTGCAATTAAATGTAGCTAATGTTGTCTTTGTACGTGTACTAGCTATTGAGTTTGTTATTCAATTGCGGTGCTGATCGCTCTCGGTAACGTCGGAATACCAAACCTTTGGGCCAAAATTCGTTGCTTAAGAATTTTTGGATACTGGTGCTCCGTATAGTAATTTTAAATGATACAAAATCGACATCACGATTTTGTTTTAATAATTCCACGCTTAAGCATTGCTCGCCCATATCCAAAATGTGTTCGTTAATATCTTTTTCCGTGGTGCCTATCTTAGCTCTTGATAAATATATGAGTGATTTTGACTCGCTAACTTGTATTTTACTTTGCGATTGCAAAGTACCGCGCATGTTACGTCGCATAGATTTCTTTCTCGTTACCTTAGTATAACTACCGTGATCAGAGAGCGACTTCGCTATAGACGTATTGTTGTCGTTGTCCGCCAGCCGAGATTCACCCGTATTCTCATGAGCCGTGCGGGTGATATTAGTACGGCCCGAGTGCACGATGTCGCGGTAAGTAGGTGTAAACAACTCGTTGGTAGTAGACGGTAGACTAGCGGCAATGTTTACAATTGGAGGCAAACTTCGCTTACTTCGCTTTGGTGTAGCGGTAATTTTACCCGCTCTTGCTTCATTTTTCTTCGTACCAGCCGGACTGATGTTGTTATCTCGCGAACGTATGGCAGTCAGATCAGTCAGAACCTGCGATTGTAGCTCTTGTTGGCTTCTCATAGTCGATATTTCATTTCTTAACAGCGTTATATCCTTCAAAAGTCGCGTTACGTCAATGTAGTCAAACGTAACTGGCGGCAGTCGGTTTAGATTCGCAGCAACAAACTGTGGCTGCACGTCGGGTTCGCATTCTTTTAGAACTTTAATAACGTCCTTAATGTTTTTCTTATTCTTGTCATCGCCTTTTCGTGACACGTTCTTTAAACCATTGGTTGCGCAGGAGGCAAAAAGTACATTCTTTCCTTCTTCTATTTCGGTGTCCTTAAAATTCGATGCACATATTTGCAAAATACTATGTTCGTCTAGCACATCAATCTTGTTTTGGATAAAAGTCAAGAACTCGTTTATAATCACACTCCTCGCCATTATCACTTTTGAATGTCTATTTCGTACATAACGGTCACAAACACATGGCGCAACGTAGGTAAAGAAAACGCAACCGCACACCGCGCGGGCACCGGCCGAAGGCTGTATGTATAGTATTGTATTATTATAATAAATTTATATTATATTTATTATATTTTATTTGAGAAGATGTTTAAGTATTTTAGTATGTATTCTATACTGCGCACGTCGATCTGCTTTACTTATCTCATCTCTCTTCTGTAGGCCTGCTGGAAGAAATTTCTTTTAGAAATAAGTAGTGCCTGTTGTGTCGTCTATATGTATGATGTTTCTCTATGTATTTTACTGTGTGCAATAAAATGTTAAATAAAATAAATAAATAAATAAATGCCGTATGATCTATCTTATTATTATTCATATGTACTTATTTACCTAAAGCAAGTTATTGATTATTGTTGTGTTAATGTGGGCAATTTTTCTTTAAACCATATTCATAATCTTTAAATTGTTCATGTCGGTTCACGTTATTATTGTGCATCGTCTACCTTTGTTCTCCTTGAGGCACATACCATTTTGTTGTGTGACACTGTTGCCCAACAACTTAGCTATAAATATAGCGAGAGCATGCATTTTGTTTGTAAGTTCCGTTATATATTTGAAACATTTTGAAACTTTGTTTTCACTGCTTCCACACTGCATGTTTCTAAATGTTTACAAATGTATCTCAACATCGATGTGGGGACACCTTCATGACTGGTGTAAAGAATATAAAAGTACCTAACGCCAAAATATTAAAATTATATGAAGATGCTCCTTGACTAACATTACAAGTATTTTCGAACATACCATTTTATATTCTACCAACCAGCTATGAAGGGCGTGGTTTATGAGGCCGTACTTGGTTTTCCCGGGGGGAATCACTTCATCGCAGTTGTCGCGTGCTTGCGGCAGCATGCGTCAGTGCGGTAGATGAGGCCCAGGTCGTCATAGTTATATGCTAAATTACCAGGGCCACACTATGTGCCTCATAAAAAGCTAAAGTTAATGAGAGACACCAGGTTACATTACGAACATTTAAAATGCTTTGAATGTAGAAGAGTCGAGAGAGCTTTGTCAGGATTGTAGCAAGGGAAATAGCTTGAACCAAACTTTTCTCCGTTTTTTGTACTAACCTGGAAAAGACACTGGAATGAATCTGTTTTTTTTTAATATATTTTGACAAGGCAGGCATTTGACCGCCGTCTCATCTGTTGATAAGTGACGATGCGGCCGAAGATGAAGCATGCCCGACTTGGAACAGCCTATTCACTATATATAACCTTGAAGGCATCCAGATTATATTGATTAGGGAACACACTCGCAGGCAACGCGTTCCATTCCTTAGCCGTACGCATTATAAAGGTCGAGCCAAAACGACTCGTGCAGATAGCTGGAAGATCCATGACATAAGGATGAAGCGCTCGCCTGGATCGCGTCTCCTGATGGCGGAAAGGGGCCGGCGGAATGAGGTCGTGCAGCTGCTTCGCACATTCTCCGAAATGTAGCCTTGGGGGTTTTCTGTGATTTATCCAAAGCCTTTGATTGCGTTAATCATGATATTTTGGTCAGGAAATTAC
Source organism: Blastobasis lacticolella (assembly GCA_905147135.1). Taxonomy (NCBI): domain Eukaryota; kingdom Metazoa; phylum Arthropoda; class Insecta; order Lepidoptera; family Blastobasidae; genus Blastobasis; species Blastobasis lacticolella. The sequence goes on from LR990056.1 coordinate 7,196,619, forward strand.
AACATTATGGAATAAAGAACTTGGCCCTGAACTTGCTAAACTCATACTTGAGTCATAGAATTCAATAAGTTGATGTAAACGGAGAGAGATCTATGGGGTCTGTTGTCTCTATGGGTGTCCCCTAGGGATCTATTTTGGGGCCGTTTTAGTTTCTTGTTTATGTAAATGACTTACCGTACTTTGTAAAAGATACCCATGAAATTGTCTTGTTCGCGGACGATACATCTTTAGTGTTTAAAGTAAAAAGACAACAATTAACATATGAAGACGTGAACAAGGAAGTGGTAAACTGGTTTACGGTTAATAATTTATTACTGAATGGCAAAAAGACAAAATGATCAGTGCCCACTAATGTACAAATAAAAGGCGAAAATTTAAATCTTGTTGACTCTACAGTATTTTTAGGCTTTACTCTGGATAATAAATTGCAATGGGGTCCTCACATTGATAAATTGGCGAAAAGGCTAAGTTCTGCAGCATATGCTGTCTGCGCTAGGGTAGGGGTAGGGTAGTAGTTAGAGTAGGGGTAGGGTAGGGTAGGGTAGGGTAGGAGTAAGATAGCGGTAAGGTAGTATAGGGTTGGGTAGGGGTAAGATAGTGGTAGGGTCGGGGTAAGATAGTGGTAGGGTAGGGGTAAGGTAGTGGTAGGGTAGGGTTAAGGCAATGGGAGGATAGGGTAGGGGTAAGGTAGCGATAGGGAAGGGATAGGATAGAGTAGGGTGGTAGCGACTACCTACCACATACAGCATGTGTGATGCACGCTCACTTAAAAGTCTGTCTGGCGGTGTTTATAAGTAAGTAAGTTTATATCACCATTATGATTTGGTCCCAATGGTTATTTTACGGTGTATTGTGTTTTCTATGTGACTCCTTATGTTTTTCTTTTGCATTTATTTGTTTTGCTCTGTGTATTGTTTGTACCTTGGACAGTGACAGAACCACAGTCGGGTCCATAGACCATGAACTGTATATGGTCGGGTCACACTGGCCAATGACCAATTGTCATCCCTGGTATGTTCCAGTCTCCGCTAGTACTTTTTTTTCCGCATGGTCAAGTCAAGTGACTAGCTCGATGCCACTGTATACTATTTGTATTGATTGTATATATTGACATTCATAAGTGTTGTAAAAACCCAAACTGAATAAAATTATTTGATTTGATTTGTGCTGTCATCTGCGTACCCAAAGGTACCTGGTACAAGCAGATTGTCAATATGCAGCAGGAATAAAGTCGCGGACAGTACAGATCCCTGAGGAACTCTCGCGTCGATAGCATGAAGATTAGACGAGTAGCCATCGATAACTACACGGATTAAACTTCCACTCAAAAAATTCGATATCCAGGTGCAAAATGCAACAGGAATACCAAACGAAGGAAGCGTGCTTAGAAGGCCTGCATGCCAAACCCTGTCAAAGGCCTTGGAGATATCAAGAGACTCACCATGTCTCTCAATGCCTCACTCTATAATTGTGTGGCATACACCAGAAGATCCCCAGTAGACCGACCACGGCGGAATCCGTACTGGTGATCGCTGAGAAGATTGTGACCTTCAAGATGCGCAAGGAGTTTGTTGTTCAGTATGGAAGTAATCGAAATAGGGCGGCGTGGCAATCCGGCAAATTCCAATCCGGCTTATGTGGTCGAATCGAGCCCTGCGTAGCGTCCTTTTGCAAGACTTGGCGGCGAAGTTAAAGGCTCTCTTCAGTTTGCGAGTATCCGGAGACATATGCGCTCGAGCCTCAGCCCAGGCAGAGTATGCCGCCTGCTTTGACACTTCAGCGCGACTGCACTCAGCATCAAACCATGGACGAGACTTGCCGTTCATTGCTACATCTGAATACGGAATAAAGTACTCCATACCCTGCCGCATAATCGCGGTAACGGCTTCAGCGCAATACGAGGGATCGCCCGAAGAGAAGCATGCCTCCCGCCAAGGATAGGACGAAAAGAAGTGGCGCATCTCATCCCAATCTGCTGATTCGCCACACCCGTCGGGGATTGCATGGGGTTTCATCGGGTGGGGAATAAACGGATACAGGTTTCACCAGACAGTGATCAGATGTACCCAGCGGTGCAGAAACCGATACTGAGTGCTTGTCCGGATCAGTTGTCAGCAGAAGGTCTAAGCAATTGGCGGTATTCCCGTACATCAGACAGGCGGACAGCATTGATCCCCTAGCATTGTTTGTCGATAAATAACTGACATCCAGACCTTCGTCAATATAATCACTTGTGCAGTTTCTATTTTTAATTCCATTATTGGTCTTACATCTGTTACTTTTTAACCTCAACAATGACAGCTAATATTGTAGTGAGATACAAATGTAGCTATTATGCATTGGTGGTAATGTTTCTCCTGTAAGGGTTCGGTTTGTAAATTTAAGGGTCTGGAACCATTAAAAATGTGTCTGCTTAAATGGCAGAAGAAAATTCTTCTTCTTTATCGCGTTGTTCGCGTTGCTGAAGAGCTAACGAACTGTTTCCACGCTAACCTGACGTCAGGATTACTAGAGGCTTATCGGTTATCGGCCTCGTGGTCCACCTTTGGCAATGGGTAAATGTCCATTTTCTGAACTACCTTTTGGACATTAGTGGCCTATGCGTAAGTCGAAAGTGTTGGTACTAAATTCTACATTCTTGGACACCGTTCGACATCTAAATGCTAGTAATTAATTAACAAATAAATCGGAAATTTGTTTAACAAATCGTAAGATAAGAAACAATAATAATTATGAATACTAACATAACATAATTCTAATCTAAAATTTACATAAAAACAACTAAGTAAGGAAATAAAACAATAATAACCTGTAATTCATTCTCTATAGACAAGCATACGATTATATACCAATAAAAAATTGATTGGACGATGTAAACGATCTGTGTATTTTGAGTAACATTTTCATTGATCGATGTATTTTCGAGAAACGTGGTACATCAAGTCACATTGTTAGTGACTACAATGTTCTTGATGTAACCAGTTTCAGGAGATCCACAGCTATGAAACTATAATATAGAAATACGAATTTGGCAGCAAGCGACACCCAGCCAAATGGTGGACAGGCCTTCAAGACAATTTTATGGCCAGGGTAACGCAAGTATGACTTATAGTCATTGGCGTATCTAGGGCTTCTTTTCCAGGGTAGGCCTGGCCCCTGAGGTGGCCGATGAAGCCGAGTCGATCGATCGCCAATGTACAGTCATTGAGCCAGATTTTGTTTGTGGGGGGGGGGCGGCAAAAGTCCAAATTATAGGTATTCTCTACTCAACGTGTGGGCGCGCTGAGTAAAAAAATTTGCTGTTTTAGTGGGGTGAATGAGCGGAGCGAGCTCGGATATTTTAGGTTTTAATACCTGAGGGAGAACAACGAATGTGTGAGCGAGCGAAGCGAGCTCGAAATTTTTGACATTATTGTTCTTAAAAGCTGGAGTAATAATTGAATGAATGAGCGGGCGGAGTGAGCTTGTAATTTGTGATATTTTGGGTTACAAAAGCTTGAGGTAACTCTTAAAGTAATAAGCGAGCGGAGCGAGCTGGTAATTTTAAACATTTTTAGTCCTAACTTAGTCTTAAATTTTAGGTTTTGAAAGATTGGTAACTGTATGAATAACCTGAAGGAAATGACTGAGCGAGAGACGCGAGCTCGTAACTTTTGTTATGAAACCGTGGGCGATTGTTAGTCAGAGTCGGGGCTCAAGGGGGGGGCAAATGCACACATTGCCCCCGCACCCCTCACCCCCCTGGATCCGCGCCTGGTCTGGGCACCACTGGTACCGCTATAGTTACGCTACTGACGGCGAGCCTCAAACAGGGCAAATACTGTTGGAGGCAGCATACGACACTTTGTGCCGTTCGCTGCAGAGACTGCGCGGGGGCCCGCGGTGCTCGAATCAACATAAACAACTGTATCAGGAGTTGGGGCGTCGGTTAAGGCGTCCTACGATCTGGACATTTTTTGGGTCAACAATTATCATTCACCACTGGAAATACAATATATACCTACCTACACTCCTTTGCAAAAAAAAGTTTGTGGATTCCTCGGTTGCATTTCATTGAAATTATGTTTGTTACGTGTCCAGCCCAGAATTTCGTATCGGTACCTGGTATCGGTATCCTGGGGTGGGCACCAGACCATTCTGTGCTGGTCACGGGCCCCCCCCCCCCCCTTCCTACGCCTATGCTTATAGTGGGTTTAAAGAAGCCGGCATTGTCAGTGGAGACGAATATGTATTAAATGGATTCTCCTGACATGTGCATAGGATATTGTGTGCTCTTGTCTCGGGCGGTAGAGGGGTTACTTACAGTTGACGAGAGTAATTTTGCCAAGAATTATACTCATCATCATCATATCAGCCAGAAGACGCCCACTGCTGGGCATAGGCCTACCCCAGAGATCTCCACAAAGGCCGGTCTTGTGCTTCCCGCGTCCAGCTGGTACCTGCGATCCTTACCAGGTCGTCGGTCCACCTTGTAGGAGGTCTACCCACACTGCGTCTTCCGGTACGCGGCCGCCACTCGAGAACTTTACTGCCCCATCGGCCACCTGTTCTTCGAGCTATGTGCCCTGCCCACTGCCACTTCAGTCTGGCAATCCAATCAATTAGAGCTATGTTGGTGACCTTGGTTTGCTTGCGGATCTCCTCATTTCTGATTCGATCGCGCAAAGACTCTCCGAGCATAGCTCTTTCCATTGCTCTTTGGGTAACAGTGAGCTTTCATATAAGGCCCACAGTAAGCAGCCACGTTTCAGCTTCGTAAGTCATCACTGGCAACACACATTGGTCAAAGACCTTCGTCTTGAGACACTGCGGTAATTGGGAGGAAAATATGTGGCGTAGCTTCCCGAACGCTGCCCAACCGAGTTGGATTCGTCGATTGACCTCTATCTCGATCTACCTAGCTGGACTATATGTCCCAGGTATGTATAGTCGTCAATAACTTCAAGTGGAGTGCTTCCAACTGTCACTGGAGTAGGCACAGCATGGACATTCGACATCATTTTCGTCTTGTCCATGTTCATTTTAAGACCTACTTGTTGAGAGACACTACAGAGGTCATCGAGCATTTTGCCCAAGTCTTTCAGGGTTTCAGCCATGACCACGATATCGTCAGCAAATCTGAGGTGAATGAGGTACTCGCCGTTAATATTGATGCCAAGTCCGTCCTAGTCCAGAAGCCTAAAGATATCCTTCAGTGTAGCGGTGAACATTCGGTGATATGACATCACCTTGTCTAACACTCTCGCTGCAGCTGAATAGGTTCTGTGGTCTTGTCCTGGAGACGAACTGATATAGTAGCGTTTTCGTACAAACATTTCAGTGCTTCGATATATCGATAGTCAATTTGGCACCGCCATAGAGACTGGAGTACCGCCCATGTTACGACCGAATCGAAGGCTTTCCCATAGTCCACAAACGCCAAGCATAATGGCCGGTTATACTCTTCGGTCTTCTGTATAACCTGCCGCAGCGTATGTATGTGGTCTATGATACTAAAACCTTTTCGGAATCCGGCCTGTTCGGGAGGCTGGAAGTCATCAAACCTGCGTGCAAGACGATTCATAATGACTCTTGAAAACAGCTTATACACATGGGTCAGAGGGCCTTATCACCTTACTTGAAGAACAATTTCACTATGCTTCTGTGCCAAGCTTCCGGCGTTTCTCCCTCGAGGATGACGAAATAGAACAGCTTCTGAAGGGTCTTAAGCACAGGTTTGCCACCAGCTTTCAGAAGCTCAGCCGTAATTCCATTATCACCCGGCGCCTTGTTGTTCTTAAGCTGTTTGAGAGCCATACTTATCTCGTACAGGCTGATGTCGGGGATATCTTCGATGTAGTGTCGGGTAAACTGGGCTCTGGGGTCTTTTGCCATACTGGTAACAGGTGCCCGTGTTGTCGTGTATAACTGTCCATAGAACCTCTCGACTTCCCTCAAAACCTCGGACTTGGTCGAAACAACTCTGCCGTCATCCGTTTTCAGTCTCGTCAACTGGCTCTGTCCAATCGACAGATCTCTCGCAACGACTTTAGAGCCTTTATTCCGCTCGATCGCCGTCTCAATATTGGTAGTATTGAAGCGGCGTATGTCGCGAGTCAGAGACTTTGAGATCTGTCGATTAAGTCGCCCAAATTCAGGGACATCATCAGGGGATTGCAGAGTCATTCCGCGTCTTTCTTCGATGCATTTGAGGGTATCGTCAGATTTTGTTCATTCTGTTTGTACGGCAGACTTTATCAAACTTTGTTTCAACCATATAGACAGTTTCCACGAACCTGTTATTATAGTCGTGGACGCACTCTCCTAGGCACTCGGAGTGATTTTGTAATTCGAGTTTAAAGCTCTCGGGGTTGTGGATTTTGATGGGTAGGCTGGAGCGTGGTTTATTCATCTCGATGTTTCCAGCTGGGGATTAATATTCAATGTGCCTCTTACCAAGCGGTGATCACTGCCAATTTTAACGTTATTAATCACCGAGACATTATTGAATATATGCCGTTTCGTAGATAGGAAGTCAATCTCATTATTTGTGACACCATCGGGACTAACCCACGTCCATCTGCGATGATCCGGCTTCCTGAAAAAAGAGTTCATCATAAAGAGTTCCCTCCTTTTTCATAAAGCCGGCAAGCATCTGGCCACGGGCGTTCCGACTTCCAACTTCAAATTGCCCCACTCTCAACTCGTCCCCGCTTCGTTTGTCTAGTTTCGCGTTAAAATCTCCCATGACAACGGTATGTATGTATGGCTGTAGAAATATCCTCATACATAGCCTCCAATTCATCGTCGGAGTGAGTCGAAGTCGGTGCGTAGACCTTCATGACCTTTAACGAATACCGCTTGGTAATTCTGAGTATAAGGTACGCTACCCTAGACGACACACTCTCGATTTTAACTATGTTGTTCACGAGGGATTTGTGGACGAGGAACCCGACACCACCTAGGGACAGTTGGTCGCCCTCCCGGAAGTAAAGCAGATTTCTGGACTTCAGGATTATCGAGTCCTCCCCCTTTCTTCGAACTTCAGATAACCCTACAAAGTCCAAATGTAATCTGCTTACCACTTCCTCCAGTTCCACGAGCTTTTCGTCAGTCCGCAGTGTCTAGACATTGTATGTGGCCAGGGCCAGTGGTCGTGCTTTGTAAGAATTATACTATTAGTAAGAAATTGTAAGATCTAATTCCGCCGGCCCGCCTTCGGGGCACAAGTTCCACTCTCCATCTATCCGCATGAATCACTTTCCTTCATTTCTAGGTACTGTTAAAGAATGGAATGCTAAAATATATGTACCTATAGGTCAGGCCAAGTGGGTTTGTTGAGGGATGTATTCTCAAGGACGTGCCGCGCTGGTAGTCCTCGGGTAGTCCACCTTTCAATACTGTTGCTGCCATATTCTCACAGAATTTGAGAGCCTCGTATACCTCATAGTTAACTAAGTATATGTTTTTCTGATAAACTTTATTTTGATTACAATGTTAGAAGTGATATGATTCGATAAAAACTTTGGAAGTATAAATTCACAGACCGTAAGTAAACTAAAGACAAAAATGTAATGTAACTAAAACAAGCTGTAAAAATGCTGTTAGTAGTGTGGGATGCATAAATAAAATACAGGCCCAATAAGTTTACAGTACAACAAAAAAGCAATCTTTATTTTTCTGTGAGTAAAACAGCTCGTGAAGCCATATGATACCAAAAACAATTCTGAAAAAAAAAGATTCAAATCCCATACAAAAAATGAATGATGTCATTACTGGGAATTATGATAAAAATTATTATTTTTATCGTAACAGACCACTAAAGAGTGTGGAACTTCATGCGGTGAAGAAAACCGCGAGCAAACGACTAGTTATGATATTTTTTAGCACGTTGGTCACCTGATGGTAACCGCTGCCCAATACAATAATTATATATTATTATTATTAGTGTATTTATAATTAAGAGACTTAAAATTATTAATTAGAAATGTAACTAACTAGCTGACCCGGCGAACATTGTTCCGCCTTAGAGGCAATAAATAAGCAGATTTTGGATTTTATTAATTTAAATTTTTTATTAGTAAAATAAATATAAAAAATAAAGAATTTTAATGATTCTTTATTGGCCATGTATTTTGGTGCATGGGTTGCACTCTTCCGAGAAGCACTTGGAAAAATTTGGAATTTATAGATTCGGACCACAAACTTTCAAGGACTGGCCTTGTGATTTATTAATGGTCATGGCGAATGCAAGACGGATCGGAAATTGAAGTCGTTTAAACTCAAACGGCATATCGGTTGGGATCATCGGGATCCCCGGAATGAGAACTTCCTTACCTTCGAATTTTCCTTTGAGTATCGTCGTGTATTGCTAATCAATTTACTTACAACCAAACGCGTTCCGTTGCACAGTTTTGGTTGGTTTATGTTTCGAAGCACAGAACACGATAGAAATAGCATGTTCGCCATTAGTACCGAAACCTATGCCACCGTTCCCGACCCCACTATTTTTACCACTACTCATGCAACTAAATATGCACAGGCTTACGCACGCACACGCAAAGTCAAACGGAGCGCCGTGATTAGTCCATCGGTCACTACCACATACACACATTGCGTTGCGTGTGTGCTGTAAATCCTCTCTGAATTTACATTTACGCTAGGGATTGACAAAATCGAATTCTTGTCGATATTAATATTTCGATAAAATTCTAACTATTATTATGGTATTTATTATTTAATAATAATGAATGGAAAACATTATTATATTGAGGGGGGTGAGGCGGGGTTGAAGGACGCGAAGAGAGGAGATAGAGAAAGTAGGGGTACGGTAGATTTACCGTAGGGGTATGGCAGGAATATGTCAGGAGTACGATAGTGTGTGATGTCCTGAGTAGTTCAGTGGTTAACATGCTAGTTTGCCATACAAGTGGTTGCGGGTTCTTTCCCGGCCGGGCTAAAATTGAAATGATGAATAATAATTTCTGTAACGGGTGTTCTATGTTTAATAAGCATGTATTTAAAAAAAAGTGTTTAGGTACTATAACAATTATCTAGCACCCATAATACAAGCTTTGCTCAGTTTAGGGCTAGATGGCGCTGTGTGAATTTGTCTACAATTAGGTATTTATTTTATTTTAGTGTTAAGGTAACTGCATTATACCTCTACCCCACCTGTACCCCACCCGTGCCCCTGCTATGCCCCTACTAAAAACGAATATCAAAATCGGTCCGCAATTGACGAAAATTTCAAGGAACACACGTTCCTACGATAAAAGAACATTCAATCGAAATAAGAATCTTCTCCTTTTTTGATGTCAATTCTACTATACTACAAATATATTATATCGATAAACAAAATAATTTATCGATAAGGTCGGTTCATGTGCACTGCACTAGATTGGGCGCAAGGTGTCCTTGAGCGCGGGTGAATATTTTTCCTAAAATATTGATAAATACAAGGTTTTTAGACTTAACGGTGAAATGAAATCACTCCTTTTCTATTAGAAATCTGTTAGCTTCAAGCTCGCAATTAACTATTGCGCAAGATGGCATATTTTTAACATTTAAGGCACAGCTTTTTTTTGATGCGCACTCCGTTGAATTCCGCAAGAGACTGACTTCGCGTTCACGCCTTTTGAAGGAAATTAGCCCATTTGCGCATAGTTGTGGCGCGACTGCACCGCCTACTTACCTTTACTAACTACTTATTTTTCTATGTTTCGAAGCCAACCTTACGTCTTAAATAAATAAATACCTTGAATGTCGGATTAAATCCTCGTTCTTTGATTATGTCTGCCCCAAATGAAGTCATTTGGAAACAACCATTGTATTTTTAAGTGTTTTTTGGTAGATATATTTCACTAGAGTATTTCACTTTCCCACTAAGGCAGCACAATCCTGGCGTTTCGATTCAAATCAGTACCTACTTGATCAGTACCTAGACCGGGCAAAAGTGGTCTATGAACCAGCGGAATTACGGTGATGACCTATAGGTTAGGGTGCCTCAGCTGCATATTTGTACAAGATGGCATCAAAATCAGTCCCGGCAATTTCGAGAAAAAAGCATTTATTTGTCACATTTGTATGACAAGTGAAGTATTCTTTGAACCAGCAGCGACATGGTTACGGAGTATGGATAGAGCACCATCAACTATGTTCTTATGCCGCACAACACCAAAATCCGTCCCGGCAGTTTCGAGAAAAAAGCATTTATTTGTCACATGTTTGTATGGCAATTGCCGTATTCTTTGAACCAGCAGCGACATGGCTCCGGAGTATAGGTTGTGCACCTTCAACTATGTTCTTATGCCACACGACATCAAAATCGGTCCCGGCAGTTTCAAGAAAAAAGCGTTCTTTTGTCACACTTGTATGACAAGTGCGGTATTCAGCACCTTGGTTACAGAGTATTGATAAAGCACCTTTAACTTTATTCTTATGCCGCACGACATCAAAATCAGTCCCGACAGTTTCGAGAAAAAAGCATTTATTTGTCACATGTTTGTATGACTATTTGTATTTGACTAGTTTGTATAGCTTAAGGTCCTCAACCTATACTCCGTAAGCATGTCGCTGCTGGTTCAAAGAATACCGCACTTGTCTTACAAGTATAACATATGAATGCTTTTTTCTCGAAACTGACGGGTCCGATCTTGATGTCATGCAGTATAAGAATTCTGTTCAAGATGTTCAACCCATATAGGTACTGTAACGATACCTCCATTTGTTTATAGGTAAGGGCACTTCCCATACAAAGTGTGCCACGTAAATATCTGTTTTTTATTAAGAATTGCCGGTAAGATTTTGATGCTCTTCTCTACAAGGATTTATTTGAGGATGCTAAATGTGAATACTATACCGATTAAGTTAATGGCCATAGTCCACTTTCCCTACATACTTACCCAGTCGCTTTTCTTCTTGTGCATCGAAAATTATCTAGTTGTTGATCTCTGAGGTTTGCTCGACGATTTCGCATTGCCATCCGAGCTGTTTCACGGGCTGCCTCGCTTTGCTCTTTTGATTGAGAAGCACGAAGTCGAGCCATACTAACGCGGCGCTCTTCACGTGCAATTTCTTGTTCTGTTTTGGTCCTTTCATTCGCCATGTTTCGAATCCTAGTTGCATTACGGCTTTCTCGGGAATGATTTGATCGTCTTCGTCGCGGCATTGTTATGCTTTGTCTAATATAGAATGATAATTTTGACAGCTCACTAATTGTTGACGCACGCCCATGAAGTTTCATGTTTTATTTCGGAAAAATGCATAGAGAAAAAAAATGATCTACAGAAGCAGAGAGAACATACCGAGTTTCAAATCGAGACAAAATGTCACACATCTCTAAAACACACACACTAATGCAAATGCAGGGACGGAACAAGGCAGCCCATCTGCAATGTTATATTATGCTACGAATTTCCACTCGTAACAAATATAAACAAATCTGACTTGTGAGTATATTTCGCACCGGATGACTTCGTCATTTTTTAAACTTGTCCTTATAATTTTATATTAACATTATAATAAAAGGTAAGGTATCTAGTAAAGTAAAGTAAAGTAAAGTAAAACACATTTATTACACTCAAACACACAGCACAAAATTCTTAAAATTAAATTTAAAAAATATAATCAAACAGAGACAATAACAAAACAAGAAAAAGAAAAAAGATACTCTAATCTCGTTACTTGTGCCATGTGGAGAGTGCAATAGGGCCACACTCAGCATATGCCACGACAGTTGCCGTGACGCTGGTTTTCAGTGGTCAAACCCATGCCCTGATACCTACCACCGTCTTTTTGATCTCTCGATCCTACATACCGTGAATCGGCAGTGCTTGCTTTTACATGAAGGAGGGTTTTGAGGATTTTGACCGGTATAAATGTTTATTTGTTGCCTCATAACTTTTAAACTAAGTCGGTACAAATTACTTATCGTTAGATGTATATTCATTATCCACAGGTTGGCCTATGTGACTTCACAATAAATTGAGTATGATGCTCTATCTATAGATGTGTCTATGTCCTCTAGGACATAGTCATAAAAAAAATTATAATAATGAAAACGATAGGTACATTAATTAACAGGCACCATATTCTTTATTTTCAGTAAAAATTCATATAATGATGATACACCAGGATTGAAAGGACTTGCATCTACTTATTATCTTGTTCTTCAAAATGTTTACAATGCAAAACTTCCAATTGGCATTCCAGACATCGCCATGTCTGCTCTTTAGGAAACCTAGAAAAACAAATAAATGTAAAGAAACGTAAATACGCGATTAATCTGTTAAGTTGTTTCATAAAATGTCAGAACATTAAAAATTACATTTAGGTAAATTTTTGGTATAAAACCCTAATTTATACACATAAAATTGAAGACCGCTATTTACAAGATTCGAGTATTAAAATTTTATACAATTAATATTAGGTAAATCCGACCCCACTATCAGCAAAATATTTTTGATCACCGAAATATTGCTTAATTTGCCAATAATTTTAAATCTATCTTTAATGGCATGTTGTTTTAAGGTAAAGCATTTCAATTATTGCAAATTCACACTATTACGATGCATATTTTTAGTGACTATCTTAGTAATCGCTCGCAGGTTGTCAAAATAGATAAATTGCTTAGTGCTGAAAAGTATATTACTTACGGTGTCCCACAAGGCTCGGTCCTAATGACCAACACTTTTTAATATATATATTAATGAACTTTGCTCTCTCTCAATACCAAATTGCCAAATATTTACATATACGGATGATACAGCACTGCTTGTACAAGGCTCTGACTGGGCGGACACATTAAAGAATGCGGAAGCAGCATTGAGAGTAGTTCGCAGCTGGTTATTTAATAACCTGCTAACCCTTAATGTAGAAAAAACAAAATACCTTCCTTTCTTAATCTCAGAACGTACACAGCCACCAGCTTCAATGAACATCAAAGTGCACATGTTTTCCACACTTGACGGCAGGCAGTGTAGCTGCTTAACTCTACACTACTCGCACTCACTACCTTCGTACGACGTCTTATTATTTTTTTAGGACCCTTAGATACTCAGCTGATATTGACACTCTTAGATTAACCTACACAGCACTATGCCAGTCCTTGCTTGGGTATTGTATAGTGGTCTGGGGTGGAGCGCCAAAAACTTATATGCTGCAGCTGGAGAGGGCCCAGAGAGCTGTCCTAAAGATCATGTATCAAAAACCCTTTAGATTTCCGACCACAGATTTATACGCGCTAAGTAACATCCTCACAGTAAGGCAGCTGCTCCTCTAGGCAATATTATGTCATAAATTCGCTACTCTACAACAAGTTGAACACAAATATTTATTTTAATCAGTTGAATAAGTTCGAAACTAAAAACAATATAGAGAAATGGTTTCAGAAACTAACTTACATTGAAACAGAAAGCTTACTCACCTACTGATTCATATATACTCAAACCAATGTATATTGCAGTTCTAACACACACACACACAAACGCACACATACACACAACCATTAACCGTAAATTAACTTTCTATTAAGATTATATAGTATATCTTTGTAATCTCATATTTCTTTCTTTCTTGAGTTTTATCATTGTCTACCATAATCTAAAATATGATGTGGCGCCATGGGTGATTTCACTGATTCCCAAGATACAGGTTACTCCTAGTTTGGGAAGTAGGGCAACAAAAATTGTTATGTACTTAGCACACCTGCCATTTTAACATGTAGGTACCTTACTGTATTTTATATAAAAATAAAGAGATTTTGTTACAATTTCTAAAATTGATTCCCGATCGGTGCGACCACGAATAAAATTACTTACCGATGAAAAGATAATCCAGGTGTAGTTGCATAATTTGCGCTTTCACATTAATGTGCACTAAATTACACCGTCTTTTAAATGGTTTGATTTAAATTTTATTATAAAATTATAAAATTTACACCGATGATTCAAAAGAAACGTCAGGTCGTTGTTAGCTTGAGCAGCATGTCGAACGTTCAAACATTGCGCGCGTCATTTTTTTAGAGCTTATATGAATAGACGAAAAAACGGGATAGCAAGATTCATAATCATTGTTGAGTGAGCGAACAGGGAATAATTGTGATTTGTGTTTAGTCTGGTCTGTGCTACCTCCTCACAAATTTTCAGCCAAATTGGTTTAGCCGCACTTGAGTTATAAATAGTGTAACTAACACGACTTTCTTTTATATATATATAGATTTATATTTAAATCAAAATGGTATTAACGTTAGTCACTACCAAAGAAAAGTCGAAGAGGTTTTAGTCCAGTCATTATATACATTTGGAAATGAAAATGAACCGAGAAAGCCAAATTCTTCGCTATTTCCTTTTTTCTCGTCAAAGAAAAACATTTTTTTCTCCCCAAATTTATGTTTTTTTTTATCGATATCTCGATAACGATGATCGATACGTGAAAAATGTATAGGACCTTAATTGTAGATCGTGCAAAGAGTAACAAAAACTGATTTTAACCCTTTTTTCAAGATGACGGAAAACGCACAAGGTTATTTTGGACGACAATTTGAACTTAAGCTTTTCTAGCCGCCCCCCACGTAATATCCAAAGTTTGGCTTTCTCGGTTCATTTTCATTTCTAACCCGATTTTTCCGACGTAATGACTGGACTATTTGTATTTTGGTGCAACAAACCACTGGTAAACTTTTTCTGATTCCTCGCCGTGTGCAATCAAACACTTTTTATTCAGATATCTGTAAGAGAAAACCAGTAGGTACTTAGTACGATTTTGTTTTAGGAAATAGGGGAAGGGGGCCAAAAGCGTGTACCCTAGATGTGGTTTAAGATAAAATAAAGCCATTTTAATGTTTTAGTGTGTTTTGTTTGCTTTACAAGATTAAGTATTTATAAATCTATGAATAATAAAACAAATAACAAATCGTTTGGCGAAATTTAAAAATCCTCCATCGGATATTTTACTCGCTGCCCTTTGGGGGAGCCATAAGTGGGTACGCTGTTTGGTCAAAGCGGGTAAAGAGTGGGTAAGACGGGTAGAAAATAATCTAAGTAATACCTACTAATAAACAAAAAATAAATTTTATTTTGGCAATAACCTCCCCTTTCGTGGAGAGGCCCTAAGTTCTGTAGTGGACTGTTACGGGCTATGATGATGAATGCAAACTTCATCAGCTGATTGTTCCCAAGTGTCAATGGCCTCTCGACTAGCTGCCAGGTCAATGAAATGACACAATTTTAGACCACTTTTTACAAAACGGGTACCCGCTTTTCCCAGGGGTTATTTAAAAATAATTTCAATATAACTTTAAAAACTATATTAAAGATGTTTAATGAAATTGTTTATGATAAGCCAGTTTCATGCAAACCAAGAACCAACTAAATAAACTGAACAGATTGAAATAGTTAGAGTTCACATACCTTGCATGTATACTTTTAAGCAAATCTGTCAAAAATTTATAACTACTTTCACCAACTAAGCAGCTCTG
This sequence comes from Blastobasis lacticolella, assembly GCA_905147135.1. Lineage (NCBI taxonomy): Eukaryota > Metazoa > Arthropoda > Insecta > Lepidoptera > Blastobasidae > Blastobasis > Blastobasis lacticolella. Next base: position 7,212,076 of record LR990056.1, read on the forward strand.
ACGCCTCGATCCGACTGATTTATGTTACAATAAGCATTATATGTTTAAACTACCCGTCTTCGAAGCCTACCCGCTTTGGGCCGCCAACACGTTTTGGGCTACCTCCCCTACGACAAACTTATTTCTTGTTTCAAAAAGTTAAATAGCGGTGATACCTATTTTAAATGCCTTCTAGGATCAGTAACTCATTGATATACTCGTATTTCAAGACTTAATATATGGCGAACCACAGTCAACTTTTTTCTTATAAAACTTAATGCATTCCGGGGCGCTTTTATAATTTGTAGCGTGACGATATTATGGTGGACGTCCACGGAGAGGAGAGGTGGCATGAAAGGGACACGTATTGAAAGGGATAAGTTAAATAATCAGTAAAATAAGAAACGTCACGAGACGATAGAAGATTTATGTTCAACTTATTTAAAATAGTATATCGTGGACGTCTACGATAATATCGTCACGTTACACATTTTAAAAGCGCCCGTCTGCAAATAAACATCACATCAATCTTATCAAGTAATCATCCATGTATATCATGGATATATTACGGTACGTACATAGAACCCTGTCACTCAACCCTGCAGAAGAAAATGGGGAAAGGTGTTCTAGCTTAATTCAACTAATCCTATTTCATCATCCAGCGTTGTTTTTGATAGTAGCTAACCATGTAGTTATATGTAATGTCCCTTTGTTTAGAATATAAAATTGTGACGCGAAAGGCATAAAAAAATCAGTATAAATATCCAGCAATGGTGTGGTATGAGATTTTTTCCCATTTTTTCCCGGTGGAAACATCCTTAGTAGTTATAACTAGAAGTTACTTACTTTTATACGTTTGCAAGCAAGTCAATTCATAATTAATCATATTTTCGTTTATCCACGTAGGTATAGGTACCAACCTAAAACACGAAGTTATGAAAATTTGCGGCAACTTGGAGTTAGATGGAACGGGACTACTCCCAAAATGTCGGCATCACCAAAATGAGAGATTTTACACTGCTTTTTTAACCTCACAGAGGTACAATGTCATATTACACCTTTCCCTCATAGTGCTCTGAGTTCACTCACCTACCAGTCTCCTTGCAAGGTTTGTTGATGTAAGTGTTTTCAAAGCATTTGGCGCCGATAATATTAAAATACGTGTACCCCACTAACGTAGAAGTGATAGAACCGACATCTTGCAGACACTTGCGAAATTTTTCATCGCATTTGCAGCTTGATCTGGAATACAATTTAGACTCTTCGTTAAAACTTACATTTGATATTCTCATCAATGAAGCGATGCACCACATTATCAGGTTCTACTTTTCACTGTGTTCAGTTTGTTTACGTTATTATTATGCATCTTCGACTTTTACTTAAAAAAATTCTGCTACAGTCATAATGAGTGAGATAGGAGCCATATATGGTGATTGTTGTCCAGGTAAAACTGCTAGTACTGTGCCGGACATCGATGAAAAAGTTGGAAAGCTTAAAGGTACTGGAAGATGCGTGCCTGATAAAAAATTAACTTTTTCGACTAGTTGGTGTATCAGATACCATACCATAGCTTTGAGGGTTATTTATGACTAATGTAAGTACGAGATGGGTGCCGAAATTTTTTACGCAGAATACGTCGATGTGTCTAATGAGTTTTGAGGTTGATCAGTGACGAATCCAAGCCAATTTTTAAAAAAAGCTGTTACTGGAAAAGGAACCTGGGTTCATCACTTTGAGCCTCATCTACTAAAATATGAAATTGCTTAAACTCTGTAATAAATGATTATTTATTTATTTATTTGAAGATCTGGGTCGAATTGATCTTCGACAATAAACGACTTTCGCAGATAGTTTAAAATATTATTTTTGGCTACAATAGACATTTCAATGTGAATATTAATGGGGATATGGGCCTAGAAAAAATTTCGAATTCGAGATGTCACAAGGGGAGAGTTACTGAATAATATTCATGACAACAATTTTCGACTCTATTTTTTACCAACCTGCTAATAACGTCGTTGTTTGTTAGGCCATACATGCTTTCCAGGGGGGGAATCACATTGCAGTTGTCGTGCTCACGGCAGCATTTGTCAGTGTCGGAGATGACGCCCAGGTCTTCATAATCATTTGCAGTACTACCAACACCACACCATTTCGTGCCTAATATAAGAAATATTGTAGGTAAGTTTTATAAGAAAGAGTCCGGCTTCGTGTAGTTAAAATGCTTTGCTTGAAGTTTAGAAATAGTGTAAGTATTCGTTATACTGGTTTATGTCATAGCTACGCGAAAATCGGCTTTGTCGTGATATCGTGAAATCAAAAATCTTGATATCATTATTTTGCATTTAGTATTTTTTTTTATGTTACACAGCAGACAAACAGGCAAGCGGGCCACCTGATGGAAAGTGGTCACCGCCGCTTATGAACATCAGCAACACCGGGGGAGTCACCAATGCGTTGCCCGCCTCTAGAGACCTCTAATATACCTCTTGAACGATCCCATGACTGAAATTCTCCGTATGTTTTACTAACCTGGTAAAACCAGCGGAAATCTTCTTGTCAATAGATAGCTGGCATCGCGATCTTCATCAACATAATCACTTGTTCTCTTCGTATTAGTTGAATGTGTAATTCCATTATTGATTACCCATCTGTTACTTTGAACTTCAATACAGATAGCTAATATTGCAGTGAGATACAAATGGAAGGGTAACATTTAAACGGCTCAATTAAAGCAATGACTACGTTTCGCCCGACTGGACAGGTATTACTGACTGATAATACCTATTGGTGGTGTGGTTTATACTAGTCCTTATCGTGAATTTGTAAAATCATTTAATTATATAATACTAATTATAAATACAAGTTAATGTTCAACAAAATTAGTGTTCTTTGTGTTCTCGGTTACAATAATGGTATTGTTATTACCTTTTTTTTATAATTTACAAAACAGGCATTTGACCACCATCTCACCTGTTGGTATGTGACGATGCGGCCGAAGATGGAGAATGCCCGTCTTGGAACAGCCTATTCACTCTAGCCTTGAAGGTATCCAGATTATATTGATCAGGGAACACACTCGCAGGCAATGTGTTCCACTCGCGCAAGGAGTTTGTTGTTCAGTGCACATTCCATAATCTTACAGAGTATGGAAGTGACCGAAATAGGGCGGTAGTTTACAGGGTCGGCGCGGCTGCCTTTTTTGGGCACTGGCTGCACATTGGCAAGCTTCCACGACTTAGGTACAATACCAGTCACAAGTGAGAGCCGATACAGGCGTGTAAGAACAGTAGCCGTATTCACAATTATTCGAAACCGTTTCCGAACGATTCGACACAAAATTCGTGAGCGGCGAATCCGTGTCGATCGATTCGAAAACTATTATTCAGAATCTCGATAGATTCCACGGAAACTCTACTCGTTATAACATATGAAAATTTCATCAAAATTAACTGAAACCACATTTTCCTAAGAACTTTTGCGGGTTCCTTTGTCGATTCCGTATCCGAATCCGATTTCCGAGTCATTGTGAATACGGCTACAGGAGACAACTCAGGGGCACAACTACGCAGGACTATTGCCGGTATACCATCAGGTCCACTAGCCTTGCTCACGTCCAGACTCTGCAGGATTTTTAAAATCTCTATCTGATGTATTTACACCTCTGCCATAGCGCAGTCAGCACGGGGTGAGATAGGCGGTGTTTTTTCTGCAGTATCCAAACGGGAATTCGCTGCGAAAAGAGAAGCAAGCAAATTCGCTTTCTCTTCAGCAGCATGGGCCAATGTTTCGTCTAGCCTCGGCAACGGTGGCCTCCCCAAGATTCTTAGTCCCTCATCTCTTGCCCACTTCCGACCCATCTCAATTTTACCGTTCCTCTCCAAAGTCCTTGAGCATATTGCCCACAAGCAACTAACACATTTTATTTTAACTAATAACTTATTATCACCTTATCAGTCTGGTTTCCGCTCTGGTCACAGCACTGTTACCGCGCTTCTTAAAGTCACAGACGACATTCGTTGGGCTTTTGAAAATAAGTCGTTAACTGTGCTTGCCTTACTGGACTTTAGTAGTGCCTTTAACACCGTGGATTTTGACATTCTCCTTGCTGTCCTTCGTTCACTTAATGTATCCTCTTCAGCATTATCTTGGTTCGACTCCTATCTTAGGGGCCGTACGCAGCGTGTCTGCTTGAATGAGTCCAACTCAAACTGGTGTGACCTCGTTGCTGGCGTGCCTCAGGGTCGCGTTCTTTCTCCTCTCCTCTTCTCCATTTGTATAAACACTGTCACCGCGATAATCCCTTGTAATTTCCGTCTATATGCAGACGATCTGCAGCTGTATCACCATTTCGATCTCGATGATATTGATGGTGCTGTCAACTACTTCAACTCTGTTCTTGCCAGTGTTTGCAATTGGGCAAGAGACTACGGTCTGCTTGTTAACCCAAATAAATCGAAGGTGATGTTGGTTGGCAGTACCTATATGTGTAAGCGATTAAGGATGTCAACATTGCCCTCGGTTATATATGATGGCTCAATTATCCCATATACAACAACTGCCAAAAATTTGGGGGTAGTTCTGGACACAAACTTATCATGGGCGTCCCAAGTGAACAATGTCAGCAGGAAGGTTCACCACACACTGCACTCACTTAAGCGTCTCCAATATTTTCTGCCCTTGAATGCTAAGATCTCTCTCGTCCAAACACTAATTCTTCCCTTATTAGACTACGCCGACTCCTGTTATCTCGACGCTACGGAAGAATTATTGAATAACCTTGAGCGGCTCCAAAATCTTGGTATCCGATTTATATTTGGGCCCAACTCAAGTGGCTTCCAATCCGCCATCGCAGGAATATTCACATCCTTTGTGTCCTTTATAATGTTCTCTATAATCCTCGAGCTCCTTCCTACCTTCGTGATCGTTTTAATTTTTCCCGTTCCCAAGACATGCCCTGTCGCTCTAGCGACAAGGCACTGCTCTCTATTCCTCCTCATCACTCCGAATGTTATTCCAACTCCTTTTCTGTTCATGCGGCTAGATTGTGGAATTCGCTGCCGCATACTGTACGTACCAGTCCTTCGCCTGATACGTTTAAAAAACGAGTAAAAGAGCACTATCTTTCCATTTGTTATCCATAATATGTATATGTATATATATATTTATATTATTTATATATGTATGTATTATGTACTGTTATGTATGGTGTATGTATTTATATTTAGTTGTACTATAGTAGGTAAGTAAATTTAAGGTCTGCCTCTCGATTCTGACCTCTCTCTTCCGTTGGTCGGCTGGAAGATATTTCTTTGGAAATAAGCTGTACCTGTTGTGATTTTTTCTGTATGTCTATTTTGTATACTATTTATTGTGCACAATAAATGTTAAATAAATAAAAAGACGTTCCAGCTTTTTGGATTTTGATGCGCGGCCAAGACTGACAGACTAAAATGTACAGTTGGTTTCATGATCGTTTCAAACTATCTTCAATATACAGAACTGGACCTCTACGGTTTTATTATATTTATAGATTCGTAAAGGCGAAAACTCGATTTATTAATTTTCTTAGATATAAAAGTGATACCTACGTTTTTGAAAGATATTTACGTTTTTCTTCTAAACGGCTTAGGTACCTAGATCAAATAAATACCATTATTAATATTTAATAATGAAAGATGAAAGACTATTGAAAGATAAACTACGGAATAGTATAAAACACATTAGTACAAGCCAATTACTAACGGGAAAGGTACTAATAGAAAAACAAGTAGAGTTACTAACAAACATAATTATTAACAGTTATCACAAGACATGTCCCGGCCAGCGGCTACCAAAACTAATGACAAGCGCCAATGGTGGGGGCCCTGACTAGACAAACTCAGGAAAAGCGTAAAACAGCTATTTAATCGAGCAATGAACATCGCAGACGAAGAGGACTGGGAACGATACAAACAAGAGAAATCGCTATACAAAAAAGAAATACGATACAGGAAAGCCACCACGTTTAAGAATTTCTGCACGAACATAGAATCAAATGAACAGGCAAACAGGGTAAGGAAGGTCCTATCTAAATCTATGGAGCCGCATAGAGGTAATATGCGGACACCGGACAACACTATAACCAGCACAGCGGAGGAATCTGAAGAAACTCTGTTAAAAACACACTTCCCTGGATGTAAGTTTTTTCAATCAAATTCCCTAGGAAATGAGAACGACATGGAATACACACCAACTGCAGAGGACTGGATAATCGCAACTATGAATAAAACGATAAACGTAAACTATGATTCGGTAGACTGAGCCATACACAGCTTCCATACTTACAAAGCGGCTGCTTCGTAAGTTTGGAAGTTTGCAGGCCCGGCTGGGCCTGATGAGGTTTTTCCTGGCCTGCTCCAATGGGCAGGTAAGCACACGATCCACTTACTAGTCGATATACTGAAATCACGCTTAGCGCATAGATGCATACCAAACAAATAGCGAAAGGTGCGAGTCACCTTTATCCCCAAACCAGGTAAGCCCTGGCCTCTCAGTAAACCCAGCCATAACTGAAATGGTAATGTTTACGAACAAAAGGGTACTAGGGAACTATAGACTACCTAACCTATTTAACAAACATCTTACTTTGCCATCTGAGGTAAAATATCTTGGCACAACTTACGACAACAAACTGAATTGGAACAGCCACATTGAAAAGAGGCTTGAAAATTTAAGGCGTGATTAGGATAGAGAAAGGAATACTTCGGTTTGGGCATGTAAAGAGGATGAAAGAAGGGAGATTAACGAAAAATATGTAAAAGGTTGGCAATCTTTTGGCGCGGCAGGTCATATTCTTAAAAAGTCAATTTAGAGGAACTGGCAAGAGTAAGGGAAGATTGAGACCGTATAATGATCTAAAGTACTGAAACCGACATTAATGTATGGAAAGGTTAATGCATGTGGAAGAAGCGAGAGAAGTGGAACGGTCTATGGCAGGGATTCCCAAAGTGGACCCCTTGGGGTCGATATCGGTTTCCTAGAGGTCGACATAAACGAAAACTGATTTGGGGGGTCGACGAGGTCTAAAAATCGACCCCTATTAAATTAACACAAGTTCTTATTTAAAACTTTCAAGATAGGTAGGTACTGTATTGTTTATGTTGTGTTACGTGTACTAAGAATAATTTATATTTTTGTAGGAAATAGCATTGTTGTAGTAGTGTAAAGTCTCAAGTTCGTACAAGATGAAAAACTCGACAAGTTTGTGCAAGATAATGAGTTCGAGCGTACGTCTTTTAGCCGCGTTTTGACTTGCTCTCTATTTGACACTTGCGCGATTTAACACGAACGAATTCATGATCAAGTCCAAAAACGTTCCTGATATTTTACTATTTAACGAGCTTGCACTTAGGTTGAAAGTTCATTTGCGTTTTGAAATTCGTTGGAGCTTGAACGATAATAACTCATTTAAGTACTCATTTCTTTCAAGAGATTACAAAGTTATTACATAGCTAAATTAAGTGAAGTAAAGTGACCGAAAAAGTGGTAAACACAACATACAACATATTCTAAATAGGTAGGTATAAAAGTATTTGTAAAAATTACTTACACTTAAGTTGTTAAGTAGGTAGGTACCTAAACTTTAAAGTGTTCAGTATGCTTTGGTTTTCGTTCTTATGCTGATAGGTACCTACTTACCTAATACGAATTTTCTATACCTAATTACCTACGATAGTTACTTACCTAATATAGGTATCCAAGTTTATCAATGAATAAGTCAGTAATACCTAACAAGAATCCATTACCTTTATGGTTTACGAGCGTCCTATAATATATCTTTACTAATAGCGAAGTCGGGGAAACCCCACACAATTGTAGAGCAGCTTATCTTACCAGCCATTGCGGAGGTCCTTAACAATGTATTGCACAAACCCGCACATGATATTTTAAAGAGAATACCTTTGAGCAATAACACCGTTCAGAGACGCATAGACAAGATGGGACGCGATGTGGAAAACATTTTATGCAAGTTCTCAAAGACCAACAGATTATCTCTCCAATTGGACGAGTCTATATTACCCGGCAATGAAGCTCTGTTGTTAGGATATGTTCGTTTATCAAAGATGAAAATATAGGAAAAGAACTGCTTTTTGCTACATATTTAGAGACTGATACCAGAGGCTAATCGATTTTTCAGGCTGTGGAACATTTTTTTACTGACTATTCCATGGAATAACATTGTTTCTGTTGGGACTGATGGTGCACCGTCTATGGTTGGTCGTCATCGTGGTTTTATAGCTCACTTAAAGCGACAACTTCTGATGTACTCGTCATTCACTGCGTGATTAACAGGCAGCATTTAGTAGCAAAACAGCTGAGTCCTAGATTGCATAAGACTTTACAATATGTAATAAATGCTCAGCTATGTGAGGAAAACGACGAAGTCTTTACTCGATTACTTCTGCACACTGATGTTCGCTGGCTATCAAGAGGCTCTTGCTTAGAAAGATTTGCAGACATTTTTGGATCTGTGTTGGAGTTTTTACAAAAAACAGATCTGAATTTAAAAGAAAATCTGAACAATTGTAAAACAGATATTTATTACTTGACTGATATCTTTGGAATGTTCAACAAAGTTAATTTGCAACTGCAGGGTGACGATCTTAACTTGATTAAAACAAAATCTATAATATCGGCCTTCGAGGGTAAACTAATCCTTTATAAACTAAATTTAGGCAGAAAAGAATATTCGCAGTTTCCGCATTTGTCAAAATTACCAAAAATGCTTCAAGATGATGACATTTTATTATATGTCACTCACTTGGACGCATTACACAAGGATTTTACGGAGAGGTTTGAGGATCTTTTAAATTTACAAATTCCTCAATGGATAATAAATCCGTACAATACCACAGCCATAGAAGAAGCCAATGTGATAATGCAAGAAGAGTTGATTACCATCAGCACAGACGAAGAGCTTAAGCAGAAGTTCAACCAAGGCTATCAGAAGTTCTGGTTGCAACGCAACATTGAAACACAGTATCCTACATTGTGGAACATTGCTGAAAAATACCTTATCGCTTTTCCATCATCATACCTAGTTGAAAAAAGCTTCAGTGTCAACAAACATTTTGACGGAACAAAGAACGTTTGAAAATCAACGAACGTGGAGATTTAAGGCTGCAACTCACCAATATTGAACCGGATGTAGCTAGATTGGTAGATAGTCACCTGGTTCATCCATCACACTGAATGTTTTATTTTCTCTTTGCGAATTAATACTTTTTTATTTATTTATTTATTTAACAGTTTATTGTGCACAATAACATTTACACAATATTGACATAAGGAAAACAACACGACAGGTACAGCTTATTTCATAAGAAATATCTTACAGCAGACCTACATTCAAATTAAATAAAAATTATTAAATATTATTATTTTTTAAATATAATTTCCTACCTACTTAAGATTCTTTAAGTACTTAATTTGTAATAATTATTATAAATTAAACTTGATATTTACTGAATTGTGTGTCTTTTTATTTGGTTAAATTTTGATGAGAAAATGAAGTCAACTTTACTCACTTAACCAAGTGCAAAGTTTTCCAATTGGTACCTTAGTACCTAGGTATTTTGTATCAATAGGAAAAAACTAAAGATAGGCCCCCTTATTTATAACAGTCTGCTAACTTAAAGCATTGCTAATTCTCACTCTGTCTTATTCTTTTGACATAAGTCAGAATGAAAAATAACATTCTGTAGCAGCTGTTTTTAGCGGACTATTATGAATGAGTTGATCTTAAAAGTAGGTAATTTGGCCATTGGGGTCTGAGGTAACAGTTCATTTTGGAAAAAGGGTCACTTGTCCAAAATAGTTTGGGGATCCCTGGTCTATGGTATGGTCTCTGGGCTGTACTAGTATGTATGTAAGTTAAAATTCGTGTTAGAGGAAATTTGTCTAAATTGTTTGAATTTCAAGTAATTCATGATAAAATGTAAACACTTAATATATTAGCATAAGTAATATAGGTCGTAAGTCGGTTTTAAATACACACAATATCCAACTACTAGGTACCTACACAATATCCAACTACTAGATACTAAGAGGTAACTTAATTATTTTTTAAATGATTACTTTGTTTTTTAAGTTGTACACTTATCTAAGAGGGGGGGGGGGGGGGCGCAGGGGTTCTATAACACAGGTTAACCTAGTTTGGACTCCTATCTCCCAATCAACTATGTGATATTTTAAATGTAAATTTTTTGGGAGAAAATAAAATATACTTTTTTTTTCACCGTCTCACCTGGTGACGATGCGGCCGATGATAGAGTATGACTGTCTAAGAACAGCCTATTCGCTCTAGCCTTAAAGGCGTCTAGATTTTAATAATCAGGAAACACACTAGCAGGTAATGCGTTTTCACAGGCCATTCCTTGGCCGTACGCAGCTTATATGCAACTTTATGGCAATAATATGCGTCGCAGGTTCGCGGGAGCACTGGAACAGGACTGATCTGACATTCTCTGTAAGAATTTATAGTACCTTACAGTGAAACTACTCCATAAAACAGGACAGCTTTCAATGTCGAAATTTATGAACTAAAACAATTTATTTTAATTTTATTAAATTAGGGCTTTAATTTTAGTCAGTGGAGATCTTTGTTCGAGTACAATATTTCCCTGTTTAAAAAAACGTATAGGAACAAACAAAACAGGATTGTTCTCAATATTTACAAGGTTGTTAATTAATATTAAGTATATAATAAATGCAACGGTTATGAATACAAAAAATAATGGCCGTGGATATTTGTACATCATACACTTGGTCTTTTCAATTTAATCGTTCTTTCAATATATATCCATTCGTTCTTTTATTCATTTAATAGGTGTAAATAGCCGTTACGATAGTAAAGGAACGGTGTAAATCGGTGTAAATAGCGCGTTGGACGAATGACTTAAAACAAAAAGACCAAGTGTATGATGTACAAATAGAAAGTCAATTGACCGATACTGCTATGGACTTACTACCCGATTCCGCAATGCAGTGACAGATACTAATCACTGTCACCGCTCTCATGACGATTGGTTGGTTTGCTCAAGCTTCGATCTGTGGTTTTGGTGCCATCTGTGCCATCACATGCAGTACGACATGAAATGAATTCAAACGAATAGCATTGAGACCTTGAGGAAGAGGGATTCCCCTGCTGCTAAACAAATAACGCAACTTTATTGGAATTAATTGAGAAACTGTCCCGCGGGTCCACCACCTGAAGAGACCTCCGGATTCCGAAAAGGCTTGCCGCGGCGCCGGCGACGTCTGTAGCTGCCCCCACTTCGGCGATATACCGCGCCTGGAAGGCGCCCCTACGCGTGGTCGTTTGCCGGGCTTCACCTAACGTTGGTCCACGCGGTGCGCTTGACCTCAGGGGGCGTGAAGAAGGCGCCAACTCCAACGATCACCCCATTGTAACGGCGAAACACTACCACCAAAGGGCAACACTGACCATATATGGCATTGGAACGGGACTAGTGCGTATAAGATCTCAGATCACAGTATCGTTTATACCTATTGAGGCCTGATGTCCAGGGTTGAAGAGGAGGAAGACAACTTACCATATGCCACTGGAACAGGACTAGTGCATACAGGATCTCGGATTACAGTGTCGTTTAAAGATCTAGTGCAAGTTTCTCAACCAAGTGAAAAACTAGAATTTATTATAATAATGTTACATTAGAAATAGTATTTTCTCAGCCCAGTTTCTTCTACATTCAACATCATCCCATTTCTTGATTTAGAAAGCCTCGAAGTCTGTGACTAGAATCATAATCTTCATTACACATAGTGATCGCGAAGGACGGTGTTGGTGGAGCATCCGCCTCACCAAGCAGTACCTCATGAGAGTTTAACTTTCTTTGTAACAGAAGACTACTGGCCGAAGGGTGTGGTATTCCAGTGATTTAGATGGCAACCAAAGACTTGGTGCTGCTGAGGCGACGATTCGTGCATTCAAGTGATAAGTGCACACCTAAGATTATAATTGTTTTTCTATATTAGTTTATTTTACTCTTATGTAGGTATAGTATTTATGTGATAGGTATTGTGCTAATTTTCTGTATGATAAATAAATGTCTACCCTTTGCACAATATATATTGTAAGGAATACCTCTTCCATGGCTACCACCTACCCTATACGCCTTATAAATAGCGAGCAGATTGACGGCAAGCTCCTTTTGCTAATTGGCTCTCGAAATGGACGGACGTGCTACAGAAACTCTGTTGGTTCTAATTAAGGTCACGTGAGCTATTTTTCTGATCACTTCCATTCTATATTTCTATGTATCTGATCTGGGCAAGTAGATAATCGTTATAGTGTTTAATTTAGTAAAAACTGCTGTTAATTTTGATTATTTGTATATGAATTGTAAATTTATTAGTTTGATACAAAATATAAGAGGGTTTTCTGTTGTCTTGTTTTTTTTTAATTAAATTTGGCCGTAGTTCCTAGAAATATTTTCTTAATTTATCCTTTGCACATCTGCCTGCTGCATGTCTCTCTCCTGGTCTGGTTTTCTATATCCAGCCTGGAGGGTGTCACTACTCTTGCAGTTTCAGTGCTGGATTCTATCAGCTAGCACAAGGCATTTTGTTGGTGTAGCAAAGGGGGCGCTGAGGAAAAAAGACTAGTAAAATTTCAGAACGCTAAAGGTTGATGTGTAGCAAAGGGGCACTGAGAGTAAAAGATTTTGCGAAAAGAAATTTAGAAATTTTTTAACTTTTAATAAAGAGATGTGATAGGGGAGACCCTCAGGACGTTTAATCTCAAAATGTCCAGTGGTGAAAAAATGTCCAAGTTGCATAATGTCCAAGTTGCAAAATGTCCAAGTCGCAAAATGTCCAGGTTGCATTGAACATTATACCACTGGACATTTTGCAACTTGGACATTTTGGCACTAAACGCTGAGGTCTCAAAATGTCCAAGTTGCAAAATGTCCAGGTTGCATTGGACATTATACCACTGGACATTATGTGACCTGGACATTTTGCAACTTGGACATTTTAAGACTAAACGCGTCAGGAAAATCGTTTGTATGAGCGAATCTGAGCGTCCCTTGGAACTTCTGACATGAATCTGGTGCCAAAATGTAACAAAATGGCCGCCATTTTGAACTTTTATGTTACTGGACCGATTGCTTTCAAAACCGATATCTGAGCGTCCCTTGGGACTCCTGACATGAATCTGATGCCAAAATTGAATAAAATGGCCGCCATTTTGAACTTTTTTGTTACTGGACCGAGTGCTTTCAAAACCGATATCTGAGCGTCCCTTGGGACTCCTGACATGAATCTGATGCCAAAATTGAATAAAATGGCCGCCATTTTGAACTTTTTTGTTACTGGACCGATTGCTTTTAAAATGAATATCTGAGCGTCCCTTGGGACTCCTGACATGAATCTGGTGCCAAAATTGAAAAAAATGGCCGCCATTTTGAACTTTTTTGTTACTGGACCGATTGCTTTCAAAACCGATATCTGAGCGTCCCTTGGGACTCCTGACATGAATCTGGTGCCAAAATGTAACAAAATGGCGGCCATTTTGAACCGTTTTGTTACTGGACCGACTGCTTTCAAAACCGATATCTGAGCGTCCCTTGGGACTCCTGACATGAATCTGATGCCAAAATTGAACAAAATGGCCGCCATTTTGAACTTTTTTGTTACTGGACCGATTGCTTTCAAAACCGATATCTGAGCCCAGATTCATGTCAGGAGTCCCAAGCGACGCCTAGATATTCATTTTAAAAGCAATCGGTTCAGTAGTCTTTTTTTTGTGCCGCCCAGTAAAAAAGTTGGGCCCCCCTAGCGCTCCCTAGGGGCAGAAAAAAGTGTCCCATACAAACGGTGTTCCTGGAGGTGCCCTCTATCACATCCTACCATCAAAAGTATACGTTATAATAGGATCGCAACCCGTCGAAATTTTTCTAAGTGTCAAAATACGGTCAGCGCAAGGCTAAAAAATTTCGACAAGTTTCGATCGTATTTTAAGGTATATTTTTTATAGCTGCATGTTGTAGGGTTGGTCATTAGGAGCAACTTTTACAGAGGTCATTTTTTTTTGCACCGCCCAGAAAAAAAGTTGGGTCCCCCTAGTGCCCCCTAGCGGCACCGCAGAGAAAAGTGTCCCATACAAACGGTGTTCCTGGAGGTGCCCTATATCACATCCCACCATCAAAAGTATACGTTATAATAGGATCGCAACTGATCGAAATTTTTCTAAGTCCCTCCCCCGATTTCCGAAAACGCCATAATTTTTCTAAGTCAAAAAAAATATTTTTTTTGCCCCCTTTCCTACACCCCAACGCTACAAGAGTTAGAGGTTAGAGGTTAGAGGATAGCACTGGGTGCAACTCAAAAAACTTAGAATAATCGAGAATTGGCACTCTGGAGAAATAAACTTTCACATTTTAAATCATTATGCACCAAATCAAATGAAGTCTGTTGAGGAACAAATCGACCACATTTTGCACTGAACTTGTAGTATAGGGACTGGCAAGAAGCATGTGATTATTATACCTACCATAACTAGCTGGCCTGGCACGACTTCGTCCGCATGGTGTTCTGCGCTTTCCATATCAAAATTATGAAATGTTGTCATTTATTATGCGCATCGTTTTTCATATACAGGGACCAAAACAAAACAACTAATACAACGCGTGCAGAACGCTTGTGTTCGATTTTGTTTTGAAATACCACCGAGGTCTCACGTATCGCCATATATTAATAATGCTCGTTTGCTTAACATGTCATCTAAAAGATCTGTGCATTTTGCTACTCTCCTATTTGGAATTATTAAAACCGGCAAACCGCCATATCTTTATGAAAAATTTACATTCTTCTCTACAATGCGTCTTAATCAAATTAAAATCCCGCAACACAAAACAACTGCTTTTAAAGGGAGTTTCAAATACACCGCTGCAAAAATATGGAATACTATTCCGCCCCCATTACGTACCCTGTCCTCTATACACACTTTTAAGGTAAAAATAAAAGAACATTTTTTAAGAGCGCAATTGGCTGCTGTGTGACTTCCTTTCAATTTCTAGTCTACAATATAATTTTTAACAATCACATTATATCTACGATAGGTTATGTATAGACAAATTTCTGTATGTAACATTTAAGCGAATATTATATGTATCTCACTTTAGACTCATTTAGATATTTTGAGTCTCATTTATGTTTGAAGTATTGTCAATAATAATACATGTCACTATTTTAATTTAAGACATTATAATAAAAAATAAATAAAAATAAAATAAAAATCATTTATTTCAGGCTCATGGTAGCCCATAAAATAAGTACACTAATACGCTCACTTACAAAATTAGGTACAATGTCAAATTAAATACAAAATAAAATTACAATTACAATGTCAAGATATCAATGTCAAATTCAATACAATTTACCATGTCAATATCAATGTCAATTACAACACAAATTACAACGTCAATACAATTTTAACAGTAAAAAAAAATAAAAAATAAAAAATAAAATTGAAAAAATTATTACTTACACACAACACACATATACACACCACACACATATACACAACTATCTGATTAAAAATTAAGACATCTTTAATTAATATGTTAAATTAGTTTATTTTTATTTTTGTTATGTTTGTAAAAACCCATTATTAGCATTAAGGTTACTAATGAACAAATATAAGCTTTTAATTATGGACGTACGCCATCTCATCAACCGGTTTCAGCCGAAAATCAGCGTCGCAGCCTCGGCTGTGGCAATATGCTGAGCTGGAACCGTTTCGGCATTTTGTTACACAGTGTAGGTACTTACCTATATAATTTAAGTAAAACTGTAAATGTCGAATAAATTATTATTCGATTCTATTCTAAATTAAAATCAAGTTTTCACCCCGTTCCCCAATATCATGAAAATTTTACTAATACAACTTTTTCACAAAATGTTTGAATTATATTAGAAACTATAACCATATGTTAGTCTCAAAACATAAAAACCAGGCAGCAATTTATAGATGGCTAGGCTCTAAAATTAAAAATAATTTTTCTTCTGTTCGAAATAAAAACTTTATTTTTATTTTTAAGCTGACCCTCTAACTGGGATGTAAGAATTTATGGGCTGGATAACTTTCCTGAGGCATGAGGTTACCCTACAAATAATATGAGTTTAAAGTGTCACCACTGTTGACGGTGAACGGCCCAAAAACTTAGTTTTAATTTGTATGTTTTAACCTAAACCTTTGTTTGCGTTTGTTATCATTTTATTTGTTTCTTAGGTATAGTAGGCTACTGCAATTTTTATCCTCTGATGTTTCGAGGGGGTTATTTTTTTTTGGTGGAGATCATTTGCTTCTAGGTCCACCACCACCACAGGGATACTTTCTATCAGGTAGTCCTAAGTGGTGACCTTTATTCTAAGTAGATTTACTACAAGGGTTACCTGTATAGTTTATTTTTATGATTGAGTGGGATTAAAGTGTGAGCCGTACTATTTGGCTATCACACTCAAATAGCTAATGGAGTGGGAGAGTTTATTTTGCTTTCTATGGATAAAAAAAACATATTTTTAATTTTAGGGCCTATCCATTTATAAATTGCTGCCTGGTTCTTATGTTTTTAGACTCGTTATAGTTTCTAATATGATTGTGTTAAAAGTTGTATTATTATAATTATATCAGGGAATGGGAGGAATAGGAAAACTTGATTTGTATTGTTTCATCTATATCTTGTGTCTGCTTCCTCATCTTTATATTTCCTTTAAGTTACTGTTACTAGAGGCTTCTACTAATGTAATTCTGTGATATTTGGAAGGTGTTTTAAGTTAGCTTTTTTTTCCTCGGACTACATTTGATTTTTATGGTTGTCCTGGGTGATTGTTTGTTAAGCTTGTGGTAAACAGAAGAAAGCTGTGATATTGTTAGGTTTTTGATATTTGTTGTTGAACTTTTTACATAGTTTTTTTTTATTTTGAACTATTTACATTTTCAAACATTAGTTTTCAAAAACTACGAGAAAAAATTAAATTAAAATGTTGATGTACTCTAAATAAATATTCTCCTACTCAATCATCTACTTGAAAAAAATAAAGGGAACATTCATAAAAATGCAATGTTACACAATCAAGTGACTCGCTCAAGTATACACTTAAAATTTCATCCAGATTGGTCCAGCTGTTTAGGAGGAGTTAGGTGACACACATACAGAAGAATGATGTAGATATATAAAGATATAAAACTAAAAGTATAGTAAAAATTATCATGATCCTCAGGTATGAAACTAAATAAAATTCTCAATAATATGGTAGTTGTTGTTTTTTTGGCATACCTGTTCCCCAAAATATGTGTACGGCAATAAAGAAACAAGAATACTTCAAGGTTCATGTGCAGAAAATACAATTTGAGAAATTTGGGATAGAGCTTTGAAGGAACGTCTAGCCAATAATATTTGAATTCTTAGGGAAATCTACATAATGCTTTACCTGACTATGTGGCACAAGTTGATTTTATTTGTGTTTCAATTTACTAATACTGTATTTTAGAGGAAAAATACTAACCTGATTTAATAGGGAGCTACACTATTTATTTTTATAACTATACTTTTGGTCTTGAATAAATGTGGAGAATTGAATAGTCACTGCAAGAGTGGTGTTTCAGGATTGTAGCATGTAGCACTCAATAGTATCTGCCTACCCCTAAAAAGGACAAAACCTTTTGAGTTAGTGTAGTGATTATTAGTGATAAGTAGTGCGATGAGTACTTACTGCAAAGAACACAATAACAATGTGTCTTCCCCTTAATAGAGACAATAAGAAAAGGTGTTAATGGACACATTCTTATATTTTTCTAACCTAGCAAATTATGTTAAATTTAAATTACTTATTAGTCTTTAGGCTAGATTGTAATTGCAATGCTCTACCTACTTGTCAAACAGGTAGAACATCTTAATAAAAAAAAAAATAAAAAAAAAAAACCCCTATGGCATATGGGCTTGCGTGTATGTGTAGGTATGTATAATTATAAATCAATACTAGATTATTCAAATTTTTTCTCCTCCTTCCTCTTGGATGGTTTACAATAATATGTTTTTATTATATAATCTTGGTGTTAAAGTCCTAGCTGTGCTCACGCGCACGAGGGCCTGGGGTCCGCCTTGACTATGATCTCATCATGTGCAACTCCCATCTGGCCTCTGTGAATCCAGACCGAATCATGATTACATATTCAGTTGTTGACGACCTGAGTGATTCAGTGGCCAACATGCTGGTCTGCCACGCAAGAGGTCCTGGGTTTGATTCCCAGCCGGGCAGAAATTGAAATGATGAATTTTAATTTTTGTTATGGGTCTGGGTGTTCCATGTATAATAAGTATGTATTTAATAGTATACAATTAGTTTATCAGTCATCTAGCACCCATAACACAAGCTTTACTTACTTTGGGGCTAGATGGCGCTGTGTGAATTTGTCCACAATTATTTATATTATTATTTATTTATTCAGTTGCCTGAATGTGCAGGTTTCATCACTATGTTTTCCACCACCATTAGAGCATCGGTTGGTATTCAAATAATGTACATAACGCAGAAAAGTGTCATTGGTACATGGCTGCAGTGGGATTTGAAGCCGGTAGCTCTCACTTATGATTTGGATACCTTAACTACTCGGCCACCAACGCTCAGTTGGAGCCTCATTACTGTGGTGTAACCATAAAATATATCATATGTTTATAAAAAGTTTTAAGTTTATTTTTTGTTCTAGTTAAATAATAGCAATATAAAGTAATCAATGTAGTGACAATTACTTAAAAAATAAATTTGTAAGTAAATAGTATGTATTAGCCACCGGAGGTTACTATGAGTAGTTTAAACAAAAAAACGAGAATTCTTAAAGGAACCTCAGGTGCGGAAAATACAATTAAGAAATTTGGGATAGAAAGCGATGCTTTGAAGGAATATTTAGCCAATAATACTTGAATTCTTAGGTAAATCTACATAATACTCTACCTGACTATGTGGCACAAGTTGATTTTATTTATGTTTCAATTTACTAATACTGTATTTTAGAGGAAAAATACTAACCTGATTTAATAGGGAGCTACACTATTTATTTTTATAACTATACTTTTGGTCTTGAATAAATGTGGAGAATTGAATAGTCACAAATATCCAAACTGCACATGGATAATAACTGTGGGAGATATTTTTTTATTTTTTTTCTCTAAAATGATCTGCCTATTTGACAAGTAGGTAGAGCATTGCAATTACAATCTTGCCTAAAGACTAATAAGTAATTTAAATTTAAAGTTAGAATAATATAAGAATGTGTCCATTTACACCTTTTCTTATTGTCTCTATTAAGGAGAAGACACATTGTTATTGTGTTCTTTGCAGTAAGCACTCATCGCACTACTTATCACTAATATTCACTACACTAACTCAAAAGGTTTTGTCCTTTTTAGTCTTCGCACTATGTTCGTGTTGTCAAGGAGCTGGATAGCCTCGACATTCACATGATGATGAAGCCTTCTTTCATGGGCTTCGGCGTGTTTTTTAATTATAGTTGCAACAAGATCCACATTGAGGTCCCGGTGAAGATCATTGTTTCTAATGTACCAGGGCGCATTTACAATGTCCCTCAGTACTTTGTTTTGAAAGCGTTGTATCATCTGTGTTTTGCTTTGTTTGGTACAGCCCCATAGCTGAATACCATAAGTCCATACTGGCATTAGGACTTGTTTGTACAAAAGTAGTTTGTTGTGTACTGATAAAGAAGAATGCTTTCCAAGTAGCCAGTACATCTTTTTGTAGCGAAGTTCTAATTCGTCGCGTTTCTTTTTGACATAAGCTTTCCAGCGAAGCTTTGCGTCTAAGGTCATGCCTAAATATTTAGCTGTGTTTTTGTGCGGTATTGCTTGATTGTTTATAAATACCGGATGATAAGACGGTCTTTTGTTAGTAAAATCGACATGAATCGATTTTGACTCATTCAATTTGATTCGCCACTTCACTGTCCAATCAAATATAGTGTTGATAGCTGTTTGCAGTTTCGTTACTGCTTCTTCTTGAGTGGACCGCAATCCGCATCCGCAAAGGTTGCAATGATGTTATTTTTTAGTTCTGGGATATCACAAGTGTATAATAAATACAACATCGGACCTAGGACGCTTCCTTGTGGTACTCCAGCTTTTATGTACTTAAGTTCTGAATATTACTCATCCTGTCTAACTCGAAACATTCTCTGCGTAAGATAAGATTCCAGAATATCTGCATGGGAGATATTATGAAGTGATAATTACCTATATGTTATAACTCAAACTTTGTCAGTAAATTATATTTAAGTAATCAGATAGACATAACAGAAAGAATGGTCGGCAGATGGCCCCTAGGTTGCAATAGTGGTGTTTCAGGATTGTAGCATATGACACTCAATAGTATCTGCCTACCCCTATTATATGGCATATGGGCTTGAGTGTGTGTAGGTATGTATAATTATAAATCAATACTTGATTATACAAATTTTTTCTTCTCTCTCTTGGATGGTTTATATTAATATGCCTTGACCCTGCTCTCATCATGAGCAACTCCCATCTGACGTCTGTGACCCTGCGACCAGGGGAACCTGATCAGATTGAAACATAATTACATATTCAGTTGCCTGAATGTGCAGGGTTTATCACTATATTTTCCACTACCATAAGAGTATCGGTTGGTATTCAACTAATGTACATAATGCAGAATAGTGTCATTGGTACATGGCCGCAGTGGGATTTGAAGCTGGTAGCTCTCACTTATGATTAGGATACCTTAACTCCATTGGCGCCTCATTACTGTGGTGTTATCATAAAATATATCATATGTTTATAAAAAGGTATTATTATTTTTGTTCTTGTTAAATAAATAGCAATATAAAGTAATCAACCTAGTAATCATTTATTAAAAAATTTGTTAGTAAATGGTATGTATATTAGCCACTTGAGGTTACTATGAAAGTTGTTTAATGTGATAACATGTATTCTGTATGTAGGTATGTCTAAACACTAACAAATACTATGTCAAGCATTAAATAAATAATAAATAAGTACTCTTTTGCTTGAAGAGCTTGTTGTGACTAATTTTATGCAAGACACGACCTCTGTAGACCAGGGGCATATATCATTTTATTAAAACAATATATATTTTCTACTACATTTTTATTGTATTGACTCAAAATATATAGTTCTATTGCATGTATTTAAATTAGTAAGAGATACAAACTTGTAGACTTGACTAGCAACAAACCCAAACGATGATGAGTCTATTTCATGCACTGTTGAAAGTCACATCAAATTCACTTCAATACACAGATTGTTTATTGAACTTCAACCAATTGTCTAGGTTGTTTTGTACGAGTTCACTGATGACACTGTCACAACACTTTGTGGTAACTTATTCCAGTTCATAATCAGCCTGTTCGGAATTCATTATGGATGGATTTACTTGAAGACGACGCCAATCTTTTCTGGAACTCGTATTATAGGTCTCCCGGGTGCCTTTTCTCGATTGCTCTAAGTTCTTTTGAATTATACCCATTGGTATTCTCTAACCCCCATGTATAACAGAGCGCATGGAATTTCTTATTCGTCTGCAGATTAAAGAGCTTGTCGAGAGGTCTGCGCGCCTCTGAGGCGGTCCCCGTGTCCAGGCTGCATCTAGGATGGGACAAACTTTGGGTGACCGCTTTCCAGTAGAGGCAGTCGTGATGTGCCGATAGTTAACGGGGAGCGGAGGCCGGCTCACCCGTTCAAGGACGAGGAACGCAGCAGCTCGCGGGGCATGGTGCGGGGCGATGCCGTAGACGTGTGGTCGCGCCCGTGGTCGTTGGGATTGAATATTTCACGCGCCAACATACGGACGAACTTGTAATCTGCCGGACTACGGAGGTCTTGCGCGATGATGTCGTTCCTCACGCACGTACGACCACCTCTCATAATCGACTGTCATAGCATCAGGGTTGCCAGATGTATTTCCTCATATTTCCCCAGATTCACAATTATTTTTCCCCAAAATGATACATTATTCAGAAAAAACCCCCAAACTTGATTTGGTTTAATTAACAAATAAGTAGGTACAATAAACACATTATTTATTCGCCTTTTTTATAAAATAAATGAAAGTTACTTAAATTTCACTAAACAAATTTAACATTTCAATGTCTTCGTCTTCGGTTGAGTAGACGTTTTCGCTATTAAACCGTTTTATCATTTTGGCAGTAGGTTCACGTATTGTTATTTATATTTATCTATTCATATTGATTCGAATCATAATGTCGATTAAAGTCATAAATCAATTTGAATCAAGGGTTAGTTCCACAGAACACGATAGAAGTGGCATCTTCGCCATTAGTACCGAAACCGATGCCGCCGTTCCCGACCCCACTATTTTTACTACTACTCATGCAACTTAATATGCACAGGCTTACGCACGCACACGCAAAGTCAAACGGAGCGCCGTGATTAGTCCATCGGTCACTACCACATACACACATTGCGTTGCGTGTGTGCTGTAAATCCTCTCTGAATTTACATTTACGCTAGTGATTGACAAAATCGAATTCTTGTCGATATTAATATTTCGATAAAATTCTAACTATTATTATGGTATTTATTATTTGATAATAATGAATTGAAATTGTTATTATATTGAGGGGGGTGAGGCGGGGTTGAAGGACGCGTAGAGAGGAGATAGAGAGAGTAGGGGTACGGTAGATTTACCGTAGGGGTATGGCAGGAATATGTCAGGAGTACGATAGTGTGTGACGTCCTGAGTAGTTCAGTGGTTAACATGCTAGTATGCCATACAAGAGGTTGCGGGTTCGTTTTCCGGCCGTGCAGAAATTTAAATGATGAATTTTAATTTATGTGACGGGTCTGGGTGTTCTACGTTTAATAAGAATGTATTTAAAAAAAAGGGTATAAGTACTATATCAATTATCTAGCATCCATAATACAAGCTTTGCTCAGTTTAGGGCTAGATATCGCTGTGTGAATTTGTCTACAATTAGGTATTTATTTTATTTTAGTGTTAAGGTAACTGCATCATACCTCTACCCCACCTGTACCCCACCCGTGCCCCTGCTGTGCCCCTACTAAAAACTAATATCAAAATCGGTCCGCAATTGACGAAAATTTCAAGGACCACACGTACCTACAATAAAAGAACATTCAATCGAAATAAGAATCTTCTCCTTTTTTGATATCAATTCTACTATACTACAAATATATTATATCGATAAACAAAATAATTTATCGATAAGGTCGGTTCATGTGCACAGCACTAGATTGGGCGCAAGGTGTCCTTGAGCGCGGGTGAATATTTTTCGTAAAATATTGATAAATACTAGGTTTTTAGACTTAACAGTGAAATGAAATCACTCCTTTTGTTTTAGAAGTATGTTAGCTTCTTGCTCGCAATTAACTATTGCGCAAGATGGCATATTTTTAACATTTTTGGTACAGCTTTTTTTGATGCGCACTCCGTTGAATTCCGCAAGAGACTGACGGCGCGTTCGCGCCTTTTGAAGGAAATTAGCTCATTAGCGCATAGTTGTGGCGCGACTGCACCGCCTACTTAGCTTTTCTAACTACTAATTTTTCTATGGTTAGTTCGAATCGTTATTCGAAATTTTACCGGACGATTCGAATAATATTCAATTCTAGTCCCATCACTAGTTTAAATGGTCCACACTTTTTTGTTTAAGGGTTTTCTGGCACTGGAATCAAGTTTTTAGAACTCGTCTTAAAGATTCTGTTTCCACAGTTTTTCTCCAAGTCAATTTTCTTCCCAAAATTGCGAAATAAGCACCCAATCTGGCAACCCTGCATAGCATAGCAAGCTGTCACCTGCTTTCGGGTCTTTCGTGTACATCATTCACCCGGTCTTAAGCGGATTTCATTCAGTGATGTACAAATAGCGATTTGATAGTTGACATCTGCTGTCACGTGCTTTCGGTCTTTTCTGTACGTCATTCACCCGGTCTTAAGCGGATTTCATTCAGTATATGATGTACAAATAGTGAATCCGAAATTGTTTTGTCAAACTATACGTCAAAACCGATGCTGGCGGTTTTCTATACGACGTCCGTCTCTCTATGGACGTTTCCTATCTGATCTATAGTAATCTGTGAGCTCAGCTGGTTGCACCCACACCTAACCTCTTTGCACAGGCCGAGCAACTCGATCAAGACCTTCAACGACGCCGACAACGAGCACCGCCGACTTAAGACTTGCGACAAATGTAGGTAACCGCAGCCAGCTATCAATGCCTTCCGTGGCATCTCCAGTTCCACTAGGCTGCTGCTGCGTCGCCCTAGAACAGGGCGCAGACGCGCGCCAGTTGTTTACAAAAGGCATTGTAGCCTGATGCCCAGGAGGAAGACAACTCACCATATGGCACTGAAGAACTAGTGCATTCAGGAGCTCGGATCGCTAGTTTGAAGTGTGTTTTGAAGATAGTGTGTTTATATTAGTTAGTTATCTATACATAACAATCCCTGTGATAAACAGATACTACGAACTACGTTAAAGACACTGGTATTCATAATGCTCATTGTTGATTATGATGGCAGTCAGCCATATGGAAAAAGGAAGGTGGTAATGTGTGGGACGTGCACTGTATCGTGGTGTTCCGAGTTTGGATAATAAAAGTCAAGTACAAAAAAAAAATAAAAAATATATATATATATATCTTTTATTAATACATGGCGCAGTCGTGAGAAATAAATATTTCATATCGAATCGTTGGACTGGAAGCAGGAACAGTATGGCTGCTCAGTTTTATCTCCCGGAGAAGTTGTCCCTCACCGGTAATCTTGCAGAAAACTGGAAAACGTTTCGCCAGGCACTGGAAATATATTTAATTGCTGCAGGTTTGGAAGATGAAGGTGATAAAAGGAAATTAGCATTGTTATTAAACCTTGTGGGTGAAGAAGGTCTCAGAATCTACAATAACTTTAACCTCAAAAAACTTGACAACACGTTCGAACACGTGCTCGACAAATTCGAGGAATATTGTGAGCCAAAGAAGAATATTCTGTATAACAGGTTCTTATTCTACAACAGAAGGCAAGAAATTGGTGAATCCTTTGACACCTATTTAACAGACATAAAAATGTTAGTAAAAAACTGTAATTTTACTGATGAAAATGAATCGCTTCGAGACAAATTGGTTTTTGGAACTTCCGACTCAAAATGTCAAAAGAGATTGTTGATGGAGGGTGAAGTGGTGCTAGAAGAGGTGATAAAACGCCTCAGGATTGCTGAACTAGATCGAAAACAAATAGACGAGGTTCAAAACAAAGAAGGAAAAAATGTTGATGCAATTTCGGGCAAAGCAGTCGTCCAGAAAATTGATAAGATAAATATCATTAAATGCAAATGGTGCGGTCAGGAGCATGCTGCCAAACTTGAAAAATGTCCAGCGAGGGGCAAGGAATGTTCAAGATGCAAGAGATTGCATCATTTCGCTGTTGTGTGCCGCACAAAGTTTGTAAAAGCTGTGGAGAGGACTGCAGAATCGGATAGTGAAGAGGAATTCTATTGTGGGTCAGTATCAACTATGAACGATGTAGAATGGACTCAAAAGTTATTAGTACAGAATTGCATGTATGTAAAATTTAAATTAGATACAGGATCTGAAGTAAATTTAATACCATACACAGTGTTTGAAAATTTAACTAAAAGCAAAAAATTGCAATTGAATAAATGTAAAATGCGATTGTATGCTTATAATAAATCTAGTATTCAGGTTCATGGTCAAGTTATTCTTGAGATCACACTAACAAACAAAACATTTTTTGTTGAGTTTATTGTTACAGAATCTAATTTTCATCCCACTATAGGCAATGATACCTGTGTTTTGTTGGGTTTAGTGGAAAGAAAGAGAGTCTCTAGTGTGACAAGTAATAATTCTAACAAGGATAGGATAATAAGTACTTACTTGGATGTCTTTACAGGGTCAGGAAGATTTCCTAAAAAGTGTGACATAATATTAAAGCCAGGATCAGAAGCTGTGTCAAAGCCACCACATAGGGTGCCATTGAAGTTAAAAGAAAAACTAAACTGTGAGTTAATTCGTTTATGTGATCTTGGTGTTATCAGTAAACAAGATGAACCTACTGAATGGATAAATAGGATTGTAATAGTAGAAAAAAATGAAAATGATATTAGAGTATGTTTAGATCCACGACATTTAAATAAATGAATATTGAAAAAGTACTATCAGATTCCAACATTGAATGATCTAAAGACAAAGATAGGCAATGCACAGTATTTTTCTGTTTTAGATTTGAAGGAATCGTTTTGGCAAATTGGGTTAACTGAAAATAGTAAAAAATTATGTACCTTTTCAACTATATTTGGCACATATTCTTTTAATGTTTTACCATTTGGGTTAGATGTCTCAGCGGAAATATTCCAAGAGAGTTGTGAGGATTGTTTTAAAGGCATAGACAATATATTCATTTACATTGATGATTTCCTCGTTTATGGAAAAACTAAAGAGGAACATGATATTGCCTTGGAGAAGGTTTTGTCAAGAGCTAGGGAATTAAATATCAAATTTAATTTAAATAAATTTCAATATTTGCCCGATATTGTCAAATATTTTGGCCATGAAATAAAAAACGGATGCTTAATGCCTGATAGTGAAAAGATTAAAGCTATTCAAAACTATGATATTCCTAAAGATAAACCAAGTTTGCAAAGATTTTTAGGCATGGTCAATTATTTACGAGAATTTTTACCCAATTTGTCAGAAATTACTACTCCTTTGAGAGAATTACTCAAAAAGAATATTTCTTTTCAATGGATAGAAAGCATTCATTCTAAATGTGTACAAGAAATTCAAAAAGTAATTGTTAGCCCACCTGTGCTTAAAAATTTTGATGCCTCTTTGCCTATTGTCATACAAACTGATAGTTCACAAAATGCAATAGGGAGTGTATTGTTACAAAATAACCACCCTATATCCTATGCTTCAAAGAGTTTAACAAAAACAGAGTGTGAATATGGACAGATTGATAAAGAATTTTTAGCTGTATTGTTTGCATGTCGCAAGTTTCATTATTACATATATGGTAGACCAATAACTGTTCAGACGGATCACCAGCCTCTTGTCGCTTTAATGGAAAAAGATTTACATGACATTAGCTCACAAAGACTACGTAAAATTAGAATAAAGCTAGCTATTTATGATTTAAAGTTACAATATGTCAGAGGTTCTCAAATGTTAATAGCTGATGCCATAAGTCGAGCTTCTAGTAAAGCTGATTGTGAGGATTTTGAAGCTTCTTTGGATAAGGTAGTTCACACTGTCAATGTCGATAATACGTACTTAACCGAAATCAGATCTGAAACGCAAAAGGATCCTGTGATGCAAAAATTGTCAATGTTTTACAAAATTGGTTGGCCAGGTAAAGATAAAATACCTGATTGTATTAAACCATTCTATAAATTTAGAAACCAAATTTATGAAGAGAATTCTATATTGTACTTAAGTAATAGAATAATAATTCCTTCTATGCTGCGTAAGAAAATCCTTCATAGAGTTCATAGTGCTCATTTTGGCATTTCTAAAACACAAGCGAGGGCAACATCACTCTTTTATTGGCCAAACATGAAGGAAGATGTCTTCGATTTAGTGTCTAAGTGCAGATTATGTGAAAAGTATAGTGTTAAAAAGGCTAAAGAACCAATGATTTTGGATGAAATACCAACTTTACCATTTGAGAAGATAGGTTGTGATTTTCTTACTTACGCTAGAGAGAACTATTTGATAATAGCAGATTATTACTCAAAATGGTTCGAGTTGATTAAGGTTTCTTCATTGTCAGCTGGTACTGTAATTAAACATTTAAAAGTTATATTTGCTACACATGGAGTTCCGAAGATAGTGCGAGCTGACAATATGCCTTTTAACTCGTTAGAATTTCACCATTTTGCTAAGGAATGGGGATTTGAAATTAAAACATCAAGCCCTTTATATCCAAAATCGAATGGCTTTATTGAGAGATTTGTTGGTATAGCAAAATTGATGCTAAAGAAATGTGAAAGTAATAAATTAGATATACAGTATTTACTGTTGGAATATAGGAATACTCCAGTTTTGAATTCTCCTTATACACCATCACAGCTATTGTTAAGTAGATGTACTAGATCCAAAATTCCTGTTCATGATGATCTACTATATCCTAAAGTGGTAAAAAATTTCAACTTATATCAAAGAAAAAAGAATTTACGCAACAAATTTTATTATGACAGGAATGCCAAGACATATCCATACAATTTTAAAAAGAACCAAAGTATCGTGTTTCTTAAAGATAATGTGTGGGAGCCAGCTAAAATAGTAGATTTTCATAGCTCGCCTAGATCTATAATTATATTAGATAGTAAAGGGAACACTTTAAGGCGAAATACATCCCAAATAAAACCGTCCAGAGTAATAGATAATAAGAGTAGGGTAAATGTCAATGATTACAGTAGGAGAATTGAAAGTGATAGTGATGAGGATATTCCAGAGAAAGTTAATTTTCCTAAGGACGATGAGAAGGATGATAATGTATCATTGTCTCTCGCAAATGCTAACTTAGCAAAACTTGATGATGAAAATGTAACGTCTCTTGAGAGACCTAGACGTAAGATAGTACCACCAAAATATTTAAATGATTATGTTACATATTAAGTTTATTTAAGCTTTCTAGTTTAAGGGGAAGATGTAGTATATTTATTAGTCTATGACTAGGTAATTAGTCTATGGCAGTCAGCCATATGGAAAATGGAAGGTGGTAATGTGTGGGACGTGCACTGTATCGTGGTGTTCCGAGTTTGGATAATAAAAGTCAAGTACATAAAAAAAAAAAAAAAAAAACCACGTGGGTTGGAGATTGCCACATGGAAAAGTCAACAGACAATACTACTGCTAATTTTCTGGTTTAAGGAGCTCCGTAAATCCATGATTAGACTAGCTTGCACTAGCAACATCCTGTTCTTGAATATGGAGGGATTTAGTAGGTAATCTTCTTCTACAAGCCTCCGATGACTTGAGACCACACCGATGTCTCTCTTATTGTAGTCTCATATATTAAGTATAACAGAGCAGTGGAAGTAGAAACTGGAAGTGTAGTGGAAACTATAACTATTCCTAGAAAACTTTTGATGAACAGAAAGGGCTCGTCTAAAAATTCATAGCCAATAAACCCAGAATTGCCAGAAACAAAATTAATAAATATGGGTTCACTATAGTAAACTCATTATGTATTTGAAAAATCGGCCTCCTAAACAATGTAATATAGAAGTTTTTATACTATTTGAGAATCATACTTGTATTGATTTTTCTTGACTTTTATTTTATCACTATCACTTTATTAAATGATAATATCAATATTTAAAAAAATTTAAGATAATACATATTTTAATACTTTTTAATAATATTTCTTTTCAATACATAAATACAAAATTAAAATCAATTGCTATGCGTTGATCTCGCTAAATCTCGAAAAACAACTCTAATTTGAATCATTCTTTATTTGTTTTGTTCGCTATAATATAGGGATCATTTGAGAGAGTCGGTGACCGAGCAGTTAGAATATCCGACTCGTAAACCAGAGAATCCCGCTCCGGCCATGTACCAATGACTGTTTTGAGTTATGTACATTAGTTAAATACTAACTGATGCTCTCACGGTGAGGGAAAACATCATGATGAAACCTGCTCATTCAGGCGACTGGATGTGTAACCATGATCCAATCTGGTCAGGTTCCCCTGGTAGCTAGGTCATGGAGGTCAGATGGCAGTGGCTCCACTGTAATTACCTGACCTGCCAAATCCTGGATCATGGTCAAGGCGGACCCCGGGCCCTCGTACGCGAGAGCACAACCGGGACATAAACGCCAAGATGATGATGAATTGAGGGATTGTTTAAACTCAAAGAAAGAAAAGTATGTAGGGACAAAATAGTAGGCAACTTTACCCTAATCTACCCTTTTTATCTTTCATACAAAAAACCTTTGTATCATAACCAACAAAACAAAAAAATAATTATTGAAATCGGCCCAGCCGTTTTTGAGTTATAGCGAGACTAACAAAGAGCAATTGATTTTTATGTATGGAGATTGATTCATTTATTAAAAAAATTCTCATATACCATATAGCTTTTGCAGTTAATTATTATGTTTGATGTACAAATTATGAATATGAAAATGGCATATTTGAAATTTCTGGCGACTGGGATTTTTTTAGTTATCTTACCAAAAAACAAGGTTGACATGGCCGGGCTCCCACGTAGAGGTCCTGGTACGATTTCCGGCCAGGCAAAATTTATATGATGTATTTTAATTTTTGTTACGGGTCTGGGCGTCATATGTATAATAAGTAAATATATATTTAAAAATATTTACGTAGTTTATCAATTATCTGGCTTCCACAACACAAGCTTTGCTCACTTTGGGGCCAGATGGTGCTGTGTGAATTGTCCAAGTACATTTATTTATAATTATGTATTATAGACAAGCGTTCATAAAATACGACTGGACTTTTCTTAATAATTTTATATTTATTAAATTTCTATTTACATTGTAAGAAAATTAATAGCTTTAATAAATTTTTATAATTCAATTTCAATTTATTGCGCACTCTATATGTTACATATCAATTAGATTAAGAATCAAAATGGACCCATGTTGGGTACAGCAAATTGGTAGTGAGGAGTCACTGGTTTGATTTAGTTAATCAAAGAAAAGCTTGTGTGACAAATAAGCTTATTTCTAGCTGGTCTGCATCTTAAGTGATTCACCTTGGTTTGTACAGCAGTATTCATTCCAAATATTAAGTTCATGTGTCTAAAAATATCTAGACTCCAATTATTATTGGCTAAACTAAGCTTATTTTATTTATTTATTAAAGCTTTATGCACAAAAGTACAGTGGCGGACTTTAAGCTAAAATAGCCTTATCTACCAGTTAACCGGGATAATCTAAGCCTGAGAAAGGTAGGCGGTGCAGGAAAAGAAAGACAAAAAAAAATACAAAACTACTTGAGTAAAAAGGAGGAGGGATATACATTTATGTAACTATAGTCCGGAAGCACATACTAAATACATATACAAAACCATAAAATAAACATATGAACTTAAAACTGGATACAATATATAAGTAAAACCAAAGATAAAATAATATTTTAATTGAACAAAGTGAAGAGACGAGAGAAAAGTGAAGTGGGTCGAACAGGGAGGGAGAACGAGTATTATGGAGCATCCAAGTAATGACCATGCACCGCTTTCTTAAAAGAACATTTGTTAGGTAATAGTCTTATGTCAGAAGGAAGATCGTTCCAGAGCCTTATCGTCTTAACTGCAAAAGAGTTAGAGGTAAAGCCGGTGCGGTGAAGGGGCAGATTCAATAGATTGTTATGTGTAGAGCGCAGATTGAGGTTGTGAGAGTCAGAAAGGAATTGAAATTTACTTTTTAAATAGTGTGGGGTAGCTGGATCGTGTGAGATTGAGTACAATAGAGAAAGGGATCTAAAGTTACGGCGCTGGCGAATAGTGAGCCACCTAAGCTTAGTACGAAATTCGGAGATATGGTCATATTTTCGTAAACCGAAAATAAACCTAATACAATTGTTCAGGAGACGGTCCAGCTTCAGCAAAAGATCTTGGTTGATATCGGGGTAACACACGTCAGCATAGTCTAAGATTGGCAAAATCAGGGACTGCACAAGCAAGAGTTTGGTAGCAGGAGGGAGGAAAAATTTAAACTTATAAAGAGAGCAGAGAGTACCCGTAACCTTCCTGCTAACCTCTGTTACATGTGCAGCCCAACTGAATGTATTCTCAATATAGAGCCCCAAATCTTTTACCTGAGAAGAGTACGGAACCAGTACACCGTTGTAAAGAATCGGAGGAACAATGGTAATGTCCAGGCGTTTCATCAAATAGTGGCTACCCAAGATAATGGCCTGGCACTTAGCGGGATTGACGGAGATACCGAACTTGTTCGACCAATCCTGGATGATGTCAAGGTCATTGACAAGTGCACTCACCGCATCTGAGATATTAGCAGCTTCAGCAGTCGCATACATCTGCAGGTCGTCAGCATACAAGTGATATAAGCAGTTTAGGTTTTTAGTCAGCTGATTTATAAATAGCGAGAAGAGAAGCGGGGAAAGAATACCTCCTTGCGGAACGCCAGTCTCGAGATCACACCAGCTGGAGGATAACCCATCCGCTCGCACTGCCTGCTGACGACCTCGGAGATAGGACGCAAACCAATCCGTCCCAGAGGACGACGCCCCGAGGTGAGCCAAGACAGCCAGCAAGATGTCATGGTCCACGTTGTTAAACGCATTCGAAAAATCGATTAGCACAAGAATCGTCAGCTTAGTGCTCTCCATATTTTCTCTCACGTCTTCAGTGACTTTGAGTAGTGCAGTCGCCGTGCTATGCCCGGGTCGGAAGCCGGACTGATACGGGCTTATGAGGGAATTTGAAAACACAAAAGCTGACAATTGCTTATGAACAATGGCCTCAAGAATTTTTGACAAAAAGGGAAGAATAGATATGGGTCTGAAATGATTTAAGGATGAGGGAGAGGAAGTTTTGGGAAGAGGGATAACCAATGCTTTACGCCAAATATTAGGAAACGTTGAGGAGGTAAGCGAAAAATTTATTACGTGCGTCAAGACTGGAAGAACTGAATTTAGAATATTTAAAACCAGGACTCTGCTGACTTCGTCACACCCCACTGCTTTGGAGTCGACTGATGACAGTGTTTTTCTTACCTCATCCTCAGTAACCGGACAAAAGACAAAGGCCTGACTCGACTGCACAGGTAGGGAAGCAATGTTATTAATGGTTTCGGTTTTAGTATTAGGATCCAATTTCGCTGTGTCAGAAAAATAGTTATTAAAAACATCAGGACAAAAAGGCAACCTTCGCTGTGGAGTTGACTGTTTGCCAACTCCAACAGTCCTGAGAAACTTCCATACCTTTGCCGCAGAATAATCAGTCAGACATCGGTGAAAGTAACGGCGCTTCTCATTTCTGATCATTCTCGTACATACGTTACGAGCGAGTTTATAGGAGTCCCAGTTCGACTCACTGCGATCTCCTTTGAACTTACGGAAGGCCTTGTTCCGCTTGACCATAGCCTTACGGATTCCCTCGGTGATCCATGGACTGGGCGGTCGCCTAACCCTTATAGTACGCGTAGGTGCATGCTTATCAAATAAAGAAATAATATTGTCATTGAGGATGGAAATCTTTTCATCAATCGATGATGCCGCAAAACACGCACTCCAGTCGAGTTTCTCCGCATCCGCGCCAAGTGCATCCACGTCCATCCTCCCCAACGCACGCACGTGAATGTGAACCGGCTTGACCTTTGGAGGTTTGATATTATACGTCAAGTAGATAAGGTCGTGCCTGGAGAATCCAGGTGCAGACAGTTGACCATGATTAATGGCCAAATCCTGAGAAGAGGCAAGTATAAGATCCAGCCAAGTATCAATGTCTCAAGATTAGTGTGCGTAGGGTTGAGAGGAAGCACGCGAAGGTTAGCCGATTCGACAATAGAGACCAATCTCCGACTATTAAGATTAGACTTGCATAGGTCTGTATTAAAATCACCCATAACCACCATGTGCATGTACTCCGAGGAAATTGATACTAGAAGAGAGTCTAGTTGTGAAAAGTAATCAATATACGGAGAACAGTAAACGGCACCCTGACACCCCCGACATTAGACTCCAAGAATAGGTACTCAGGAGAAGCCGAGTAAGTTGGACAAGAGGATGCAATAATCTTATAAGGAATGTCAGCACGCAAGTATATCGCAACTCCACCTCCCCGTTTACCAATGCGGTCATTACGTATAAGAACGTACCCTGGGAGACCGTGCGAGGTGGACGGCAAAGACGGTTTCAACCAGGTCTCGGAGATGAGTATGGCGTGTACGGGGACCGACGAAAAGGTTTCATGCAGCTCCGAATAATGTTGTGGAATGCTTTGCGCATTTAGGTGACAGACATTAAGCGAACTACTATTAATAAAAATATTACGTAAAGATACTGATAAATTGTTGTCGATAGAGTGAAAGGATGAGTTAGGAGAAGAACAGGCAGAAAAATAAGAACCATCAGTATCAGACATAAGATGCTTAGAATATATAAAAATAAATATATAGAGTAAGAAATAAAAATTAGTAAGTAGTTCCGATGACTACAGTTGAATAAACTAAACTATAATACGGAACAAAAATTCCCGATCAAATAATATACAGGGTGTTTCATAATACATGTATAAAGCCGTGAACTGGGTGGAGTGCTAAACGTATTAAAACGATAGGTACAATTATTTTTTTCGTGCGTGGAATAGTTACCGAGAAAATGACTATCGAACTTTTTCTTTTTCAATGTCGATAATCACATTTTGAAAACGAAAGACCGCATCTCTAGAAATCAGTTGTAATAGATCACTCAAGTTCATAATCAGGTCAATCAACTGAATAATACAATTTTACCAGTTACAGATAGGATATAGGTTTTGTGCCTTTAAGTCTTTTCTACCTACCGTTTCATATGAGTTTTAAAATTCAATCTAAAGATCACTATGATCAATACCTCAAGTGGCTGGTTAATAAAATTATTATTACAAGCAGCTCGTGAGCAGTCCGGCACAAAAACAAGACATTTAGATGTTTGTTTCTACTTTAATTTATTTGTTTTTTGTTGCCTTCAACACAATGTTGCACCTAGGTACATAGTCTTCAAACTAATTGCGAAAACACAATAAACATTAATAGGCAAAAAAGTTACAGCTTGATTTCGCGTCTGCGCCATATCTTCTATTGTACTAGGCAGTCATGACTGAAGCAGGTGGACTATGTACGGGATACTGATATCACAGGGTGTCCATAAAGTACATTCACTAGATTTTAATATTTTTGGAAAGTGCAGCAAAACTACACGATATTGTTGTTATACTTTTTTGTCTATTTTTTCACTCAGTCTACATCCTGTTGAATGCATGTGGTGAGTCTTGGCACAAGTTTATGCATTTCTCGTTGAACTTTTCCGCCAGCTCCGAAATAAGGAAAGATGTCATTTTAGTACCTATCTAATAGTAATTATTAAATTCTACTCATGTTTGAATTCAAGAAGGTGAATATTAAATTTGAATAGCTGAAAAAATACCTAGCAACACTATTTACGTACTAGGATTTAAGCATTTAGGTTGCAGGCAACAAACATGCAGAACAGCAGATGCGTTGTCACTGTGAGGACTAAGATGAAATGCGTCATGCCTGTATTTGCACTGGCTTATTTTATGGACACCCCACGTACTAGGCACAATATTAAGGAGGTCTAAATTATCCGTTTTGTATTTTTTGGTTTCGAGGGTTCTGTACAAAAAAATATTGTAATCAATTATGATTTTAATTCAAAAGGTTCATTCATAGTTTTTACGAAAGTGCACCACCACCTAACTAATAGCAAAGTAGTCTTATTCAAATTACTGTAGCATATTAATGTAGCAAACTCTAATTAATGTAACATCTTTGTCTTTTTACGAGTTTGCTTTCTCATGTCATGTCTGTCAGTCATGTTTCAGTGTCGCGTAGGTAATCGTACCTATCGTTTTCACGAACATTTCTTTTCAACTAAAATTAACTTAATGATTCTTAGTTGATGGAGCTTTACCTGTAAATATCCCATGCTTCACCCAATTGGAGAACCTAGGTCACCTAGGTGGAGCACGGACCCAAACACAATTTTAGAAATTACTGTCTAGGTTACTGTCATTGTACCAAACTACCCGATAAAATCGTGATAAGCAAATGTAGGCCATCGCCATAAGGATTATTATTAAGCCCACAGTTGGATTCGCTTGAGACTCACTTTAACAAATTAAAAAAAAATCAACATTATGGTGCAACTACCAGGAGAACATAAAACGAGAGAACATAAAAGGCGAAATAAGTTAGACCCCTAAAACACGGATCCCTTTTGCACGTGCCGTCAAGGTCAAGGCCGGCGCCGGAGCTGTGGCGGCGCTTTTGACATCAAAATAGAAACTGAAAACTACAAAATCTAAAAATAGAATACTTTGGCGGGCCGTTCTTTATTTTGTGGTTTGACCCACGGCGCGACTTCCATTGACGAAATTTGCCTACTTTCGCGTCGTATTCGTTCATTCAGTTTTTAGATGATTGTTGCGTTGTAGTTGTAGGATACCTAAGTACCTATTGTGAAGATAACTGTGATAAGAGTGTTAACGATGTGAACGAATGATTTATAGCTTCAGGTACCAGTATTAACGTAGTCTTGTCTGTGTTCAGCGTTCAACGTTTAAGTATTGTGATAATCATTATTCTGTGTATGAATGCAAGCTAGCAGTAGGCCAAACACCATGGTACCTACCTATTTACGTATTGCATAGCAACCAGAGCCTGCGTAGTGTTGTGTATCTGTGTGTATGGAGTGTACCTACCTAGCTACGCTACGATACGAATGCAAGCTTACTTGATAGTTAATACCTATCAGTCATCCGAGTCACAAGAAAGCAAGAAAGTATGGCACCTGACGCTGTTTGTTTTCATAAAATAACTTTAAAAAGGTACGTACCTACATGCTTTAAAGGTCTAGGTTCTAGCTAGACTTTAAGATATGCTACCTAGCTAGTACCTAATCGTAACGTTAGGAGGTTCTTTTCCGACGGGAAATAGGCAGAAAAGACAACGCTTTTATCTGTTCATGAAAACATGTAGGTATTTAGTAAAACCTGTCTGTAATCTGTTTCAACAAAACTAGTCTCATAAGTGGTTCCCTACGCTACGTAGGTCCCTAGATGAGTGAACCATTTTAGTAAGACATAGTACCTACTTATTTGTGTAGAACGATTTATCAATTGAACGAATTCTGTTTTAGTTATGTAGCTATCTTAAGTATGTTTTTCAAGAACGTTGGTGGCTGGGCGGTTGAGTATCCGACTCGTAAGCGAGAGAGGTGCCGGGTTCGAATCCCGCTGTGGCAATGTACCAATGACTCTTTTCTGAGTTATGTACATTAGTTGAAATTAACCGATGCTCCTATGGTGAGGGAAACATCATGATGAAATCTGCAAATTCTGGCAACTGAAATTGTAACCATGATCCAATTGAGTCAGGTTCCCCTGGTAGCAGGGTCATGGAGGTCAGATGGTAGTCGCTCCACTGTAACAAATTCTTTTCTCTCCACAAAATTATTTTCCGTGCCCGTGGTCCGCCTTGACTATGGTCCATGATCTAGGATTTGGCAGATTAGGTAATTAATTGCAGTGGAGCGACTGCCATCTGACATTTCTGGCTCCTAACCCTGCTACCAAGGGAACCTGACCAGATTGGATCATGGTTACTTACACATTCAGTCGTCTGAACTGAATGTGTAAGTTTCATCACGATGATTTCCCTCACCGTAAAAGCATCGGTTAGTATTCAGCTACTGTGCATAACTTAGAAAAGAGTTAGTGGTACATGGCGGCAGTGGGATTCGAACCCGGTACCTCACGCGTACGAGTCGGATACCGCAACCTTAGGCCACCGACGCTCCGACTATTTAAGCATACCTACCTATCGAAAATAAGTAGTGTAGGCAAGTTCCTAGTTAATTTGGTAGAGCCTATTCATGTAGATAAGTAGGTAACATTAGCATTTAGCCTCCTTCATCTTACGACGCCTGGTAGTAAGATGAAGGAGGCTGGTTTGTTTTGATATGAATGGCACGAGGTTATTACTCGTCCTTATGGTGTGTACACACTCAACGTACGCCAACGAAGGGCTGTCGGCCGAATTATTTGGACTTCTAAGGTCTAATACTTGCATTTCGTGGTCAAGCAAACGATCTTTGGGAGTTTTGGGAACCGATTCGGGCTCGTATTTGCACGTTTGTTTGTTGGCCTTCGGTATCCGCCCAAACTGCGATTGGATGATTACTTCTATTCGTTTGATGTTACCGCCACGCTGCACTGCTGATTGCCGGCTGGCACACGCCAACGGACAATCGTTAGCCGAAACGGGTGCGCGTCACACATCGCCCGGTGTGTACGCAGCATTAGGCTCCTGGTAGTAGGCTTGAGGAGGTTGCTTTGTTTCGATAGGGGTCGCACGAGGTTATTAACCTGTTTTTTATATGATCATCAACTTGAAATAGAGCTGCGCTTCAACGTAGTCGATATGGTTATTTATCTTTAAAAAATATATTTTTTTATTAAAATTAAAATTCAATGTCCGGATAAAATGAAGTCGCCAGTGCACTCTTTGAAAGCTCTACTTTAACACCCTTTCGGCTTTATACATGTATTATGAAACACCCTGTAGAACAACTCGCCGGTCGACTAATAACTTTGACTAATCGGACACAGACAAAAGCCAACAAGCAAAATCAAAAGGTATAAAGATTACAATAATCAAGGTCACACATCAAGTCTGAGATTCTTAAAACCGCTCAAAACAATACCTGCAGCACTACATAATACAGTAACTAAGAGGTTTAAAATAAGCTGGTTTAGTACTTAAAAAAAATAAACATATTTACTACTATAGCACAAAGGTAAACTACAAACTAGAAAATCTAAAAATGATACTGACAAGACACAGATCCAGGCCATAAAAAGTTATTAAACCTTAAAGAACAAAAGCACAAGAAACAGGAGTCCAGGCCAGTAAAAAAAAAAAAACTTTTGACACAAGTGACGTCTCAACGTCTGACAGTGGCAATGACTTTGACAACCACAAATTATGCTGATAAAAAAGTTGTTTGTTTACAATGTTGATAATAGTAATAAATTATTCAATGAAAGTGGGTAAAATAACTAAACCAGCAAACAATGAAGTGTTGGTAACGTTAACATATAAAGCAAAGCTATAGATAGATACATATACAAAAATGATACGCGTATCATGCATGCCATACAACAGGTAAAGCACAGCGAAGCAAAGTGGAGAATGATGTGATCTCATTAGAGAAATGACGTTGTCACTCATTATTTAATCTCGTGTACTTTTCACCCACCTAATTTTAAGCTGAATAAAGCCATTATTCTGAAATGGTATTTTCTATTTAGTAACAATTTATTCAGCTTAAGTTTTCACTTTTAAAAAATACCTACCTACTATCCTACTGATAAGTGATAACATACAATGTCGCATGTCGAAACAAAAAATACTGCGGCGGCCATGCTGGCCGTGTCGTCAATATCAAGATATCTTCGTCCAGACCGCTTCAATATTGAACCTTCTATACCAGGTTCGGATCTGAAGTGGAAACACTGGAAGTATTCTTTCGAAACATTTCTCTCTGAAGAGGCTCCAACCGCTACCGAAACCGTAAAGTACAATCTTCTTGTGAATCATATTTCAACTACCATATACGATTTTATACAAGAATGTACAAAGTACAGTGATGCTATCCGTGTACTCAACAATACCTATGAAAAGAGACGTAACATCACCTTAGCTCGGCATCATTTTAATTCTAGAAGGCAGCAACCTGGAGAATCGGTGGCAGAATATGCGAGGAATCTCACTTTACTTGCTCATGATTGTCATTTTAAAGCAGTTACAGCCGAGCAACATCAAAACGAGTCGATTCGCGGAGCACTCGTAGCAGGTCTCTCTTCCAATAAGATACGAGAACGCTTACTGGAAAAATACGAACTTACTTTAGAAGAAACCTTGAATGTTGCCATATCTCTCGAAAGTGCAGAGAACACATCTCACATACTAGAAAATAATACTTGTCCCGTCCCTGTCAATGCTGTTACTGAGCCTATTGCACGAGATGCAACGTCGTCGTCACACTTGGCTGGCTGCGAATTATCAGAATAACCGCCGAAAATGTTTCTTTTGTGGAGGTAACGTTCACCAAAGGGTGAAATGCCCTGCTTTCAACACAGAATGTCAACTTTGTTTCAAGAAAGGGCACTTTGCCAATGTTTGCCGTAGTTCAGGAAAAACGCAACGAAATTCCAATGCAGCTGTCTCCCACGGTGAACTCGTCGAACATACCTTGTCTGCTATATCAGCCGCTTCACCTTCAAGTTTAAGGAAATCTACTATTCCTATAACTGTTAATAATTATCGAGCAGATGCCCTGGTTGACACGGGCAGCTCTATCAGCTTTATCGATAGCAATCTTGTGCGAATAATGAAACTGAAGAAAAGACCATGCCGACAAGCTGTAACTCTTGCTTCACTAAACTACGTATCGTATGTCGACGGACTATGCTACGCTACATTACAAATTGATCGCCACGTATACAAAGATCAGCCGCTACTCATCGTAAACGACCTCTGCGCTGACATCATTATCGGGCATGACCTACTCAAAAATCATTCGTCGCTAGAACTACAATTTGGCGGATATAAAGAGCCCTTAAAAATTTGTAACGTGCTCCAAGCTTCCGTGCCGTCGGCCTCAGTGTTCACTAATCTATCCCATGATATCAAACCAGTTGCAATACGCTCGCGCCGCCACACAGAGGAGGACGAGAAATTTATATCTAATGAAATTACGAACCTGTTGAACGACGGAGTAATCGAAAAGAGTGTCTCCCCGTGGCGAGCGCAAGTGCTGGTTACTGGCGGGGGCGCCCATCGCAAGAGGTTAGTAATCGACTATTCCCAAACAATAAACCGTTACACAGAGTTAGATGCTTACCCATTACCAACTATCGAATGCATAGTGTCACAAGTGGCCAAATACAATTATTTCTCGCAAATTGATTTGAAATCGGCCTATCATCAGGTCCCAATTCTTCCTAAAGAGAAGATTTATACAGCTTTTGAAGCTTGCGGGAACCTTTATCAATTCACTCGAATCCCGTTTGGGGTGACGAATGGGGTCGCAGCATTTCAAAGGACACTGCATTTCATTATAAACACTGAGAAACTTAAAGGTACATTCGCATATCTTGATGACGTCACTGTGTGTGGCAAAGATAAAGAAGAACATGACGAGAACCTACGGAAATTTATGGAAGCTGTCGAGAAATATCACTTAACTTTGAATACTGATAAATGCATCTTTGGCATCGAATCGATCAACCTTCTTGGCCATACAATCTTCAAAAATACTATCAAACCGGACAAGACTCGCCTTGAACCACTGATAAGC
Source organism: Blastobasis lacticolella (assembly GCA_905147135.1). Classification (NCBI taxonomy): domain Eukaryota; kingdom Metazoa; phylum Arthropoda; class Insecta; order Lepidoptera; family Blastobasidae; genus Blastobasis; species Blastobasis lacticolella. The sequence goes on from LR990056.1 coordinate 7,253,253, forward strand.
TTTCCTATTCCTTCGGACGCGGCTACATTGAAGAGAGCACTAGGCTTATTCGCTCATTACTCCATGTGGGTTGATAACTTTTCAGCGAAAATCAGACCATTACTATCACAGACTACCTTCCCACTCTCTGAGGACGCAGTTAACTGTTTTAATGGTCTTAAGACCGAAGTTGCAAAATCTGCTCTAAATGCTATTAATGAAAAAGAAACACTTGTTGTCGAAACAGACGCTTCAGAATTTGCTATTGCCGCAACGCTATCTCAAAAAGGACGACCCGTCGCTTTTTTTACTCGTTCTCTCAATGATTGTGAACGTCGCCAATCGTCCGTAGAAAAAGAAGCTAGCGCCATAGTAGAAGCGTTACGCAAATGGCGTCACTATCTGATTGCGAGACATTTCTTACTGATAACTGATCAACGATCAGTTATGTTTATGTTTAACCAGTCCCACTCTAGCAAGATAAAGAACGAAAAAATAGAAAGATGGCGTTTAGAGTTGTCTTGCTACAAATATGACATAATTTACAGGCCTGGAAAACAAAATATTGCCGCAGATGCGCTTTCACGAGTTTGTGCCTACATGAATAGTGCTTCAAGCAAACTATTGGAATTACATAATTCTCTTTGCCATCCGGGCGTGGCGAGATTAGTGCACTGGATACGTACTAAAAACCTTCCTTATTCTGTTGAGGAGGTTAAAAGAATGACAGCAGCATGCCCAGTTTGTGCTGAAATAAAACCGAGATATACGAAAAATGAGGGGAAACTCATCAAGGCTACCGCACCTTTTGAGAGACTCAATTTGGACTTCAAAGGGCCTCTACCTTCTAACTCACGGAACCGATATATTCTTACCATCATAGACGAGTACAGCCGTTTCCCATTCGCCTTCGCTTGTAAGGACATGACTTCGAGTACTGTCATTAATTGCCTAAAACAACTCTTTTTCTTATTCGGCACGCCGGCTTACATACACACTGATAGAGGAACATCATTTTTATCGGAGGAGTTGAGAAATTTTTTGACAAATTTAGGTACTGCTTGCAGCAGAACTACTCCATACAACCCAAGAGGTAACGGGTTGGTGGAGCGTCTTAATGGGACACTCTGGAGGGCGATCCAACTGCATCTTCGCTCCAGGAATCGAGATATAGCTGATTGGGAGTCTGCGATGCCTATGGCCCTACACTCAATCAGATCTTTATTGTGCACTGGTACTAACGCAACACCTCATGAGAGAATGTTTAGTCATTCAAGACGATCTTCAAATGGTCAATCTCTACCAACATGGTTGCTTTCGCCAGGACCTGTCCTCATGAAAAAGCATGTAAGAGAATCAAAATACGAACCAGCTACACAAAAAGTGGAGCTTCTGCAGAGCAATCCTGATTATTCTTACGTGAGACTACCTGATGGCCGCGAGACTACTGTGTCGAATAGATCGCTGGCACCATTCCCTGCAGCTGATGAACAGCCCTGTGATAATGAATATTTGTCTCCAGACTCGGAGGAACTCCCTTCTGTTGAAGAAGCATCGCAACCGACTCGGGAAAGTCAACCGCCTCGCAGTTCAGGTCGGGAACGGAGACCACCAGCCTATCTCCAGGATTATGAAACATCGTAATCCCCCTGGGGTGAATGATGTGATCTCATTAGAGAAATGACGTTGTCACTCATTATTTAATATCGTGTACTTTTCACCCACCTAATTTTAAGCTGAATAAAGCCATTATTCTGAAATGGTATTTTCTATTTAGTAACAGAGAATGAGCATGCTTAACGTACGACCTGTCGCGCTGGCTCTTCTTTATTGTTGCTTCTGAGGTTTTCTTCAGTGAACAGGCCGGAGATGCCGCCGGATGAGGTATAGGGCCGGGGGCTCGAGCTATGGCCTGGTGAAGGATTGGCTATCTCTTTGGGATGTTTAGCAATGAGAGCATCCAACTCCGCCGTAGAGTACACACGCCTGATGGTACCAGAAGGCAGCTTAACTGTGACATTGCCTTCCATGGTCCATACACTCCTCATACCAAAGTGACTCCGAGCAGTAATGAATAACGACTGACGTGTCTTTGTCAGGAACTCGTGTATAACCAGGCCAGTTCCCTTTAGTTTGGTTTTATTGGACCAAGCCTCCGCTCGAAGTGTATAGTCTGCAAACCGTACCAAGACAAGACGGGGACCAGTTTTATCCACGGAATGTCCTCCCAAGCGATGACAGTAGCGAATGGATTGGGTTGACACATTGCAAACCTTCAAATGGCCCTGCAATACACTGACCACAGAAGAAATGAGTTCTTCGTCATCCCTCTCTTGAAAGCCGCTAAGCAGCAGATATTTCCTTCTGTGTCTGGATTCAATTGTGTCCACAGATTTGCTCAGCTCACCCACCTGAACCTGCATCGCAGAGATAAGCTGCAGTACAAGGTCCCTGAAAGCTGTGACTTCTCCTGTGACCTTGTCAACACTAGGAGACTGTGGCATAGCTTTAAGTTGGGCCTGGTATTCATTCATCTTTAATTCAATTAATGCTGACAAAGCCTTTTGGGTTTCAGAAACTTCCTGGATATTAGCCATGATTCAAAAGGTTGACACTTGGAGATGTAGTGAAAAGTCAAAGTATATTTAGCAGTGATGATGGTGAATATAGGTTATGTCGCCGGCAGGAAAGCAATCACTTTTATTAATGAAACATGCAGACTGTTGTAAACACTATGGCAAGTAATTTATCACCCACTTGAACTAACTAGAGTAGTAGTACACAGATTGAAGCAGAATTACCAATAATTTTAAATTTACATAAATCCACTAGTTGTTTGTTTACTTAGTCCTACCGCCAAAAAAAAGGAATCCCTTCTTTCCTTCCATCTTCAAAGCTTTCCTTGTTTCCTTCCCAATTTATCCTTTTATCCTATTTGTAGCCTGGATGATCCATAAAATATTCTATTTTATTGTGGTTGCCAAGTATAGCATGGTACCATACTGTAACATTAGTAGAACACAAACTAATGCTTTACATTTAGGGAAAATATTGTTATGAAACCAGATCAAATTAATAGGGTCATGGAGGTTAGATGGCTGTAGTTCTCTGTAATTACCTTATTTGCTAAATTCTGGATCACGGTCAAGGCAGACCTCGGGCTATTGCAAGGGCCTGTGGCACTGACACTAAAGCACTCTGTGACTCTTAGCTCCTTATTAAATCAGCTAGGAAATTCAGATTATTAATAATATGAAAATGTTACCTCTATAAAGTGTTAGTAATATGTATTTAATATGTAATAAAAGTACAAGATAACTGAATTACATGTTTATTGGAGCTAAAGAGCATAACAAGTGACTTATTGTCCAACTACCTACATTATATCATCTTATTCTAAAATAAGGTAAACAAGCAGTTACTACCCTCACTTGCATACATAACATACCTCCCCTTTTAAGCTAGACAAATCTAGCATTTAAAGTTTAATTATATAATTAAGAAAGATAACAAAGATTATTATTATTTCTAAACCCAACACCTATTTAATCTAAATTTAGTCTAGAATCATTCTTTTACTGATGACTCTGCTGAAGATGATGATCTCCGATAAGGTGATCTCGAATGTACATTTAATCTATTTTTGATCTTCCCAACACCCTCCAAATGTACATCCGCTGACTGTGGGATTCCCAAAAACTCCGCCCATTTCTCTGAACTCGGGATCTCAATAATATTTTCGCCAGTTTCGGCTTCTGCCTCATCAGAAATTTGTGAGTCTCCCGTTGCCTCTTCTGGGGTTTGAACACTTGTTTCCTCTACTTCACCTCCTTCCCCTCCTTGTCCATCATTATTCTCAGTCATCTTAATCATCTGGTCAATATGTCTATTAATAACCCATCCATCATTGGTTTCGACCTTATAATGAGATGGTCCATCTTTCTCTAATACCCTTCCCGGTAACCACCTCGGGCCTTCACTATAATTTCTGTACATCACCCGATAACCAACTCGTGCTTCTCTTTGTTTTCTATTAGTATTGTTAACTAACTGCTGTTCTATTTTTTTCTTTTGTTTATTGTCAGGGTGGACTGTATCCAACAATGTGCGCAAGCGTCTATTCATCAGTAGTTCTGCGGGGCTCTTGTTTGTGCCAGCGCAAGGGGTAACCCGAAGTCCAAGTAACATGTTAGGTATCTTGATGTCCCATGACAAGTCATTCATTTTGCGAAGCTTCTCTTTAACGGTCTGTACCATCCTTTCAGCTAAACCATTCGTCGCTGGATGATACGGGGCAGTCGTTGCATGTCTAATGTTGTTGGCATTTAAAAAGTCTCTCATTTCCTGAGAAACAAAAGCTGTTCCATTATCAGATACAACGGTCTTACATAAACCATAGCATTCTCAAATGCCGAATAACTGTTGTTGAGGTTGTGTTGCTTATCAGGAACACTTCTGGCCAGCGAGAAAAGGCATCTACTACAATTAAAAAGGTTTTATTTTGAAATGGACCCGCAAAATCAACATGGATTCTTGACCATGGACTGCTTGGTGATATCCATTCGTAACTTGTCCTGGTAGGCATGTGTCTATTCTCCAAACATTTAGTACAATTCGCCACCAGTTTCTCGACATCGTTGTTTAATTGTGGCCACCAAACATAGCTTCTCGCCAATGCTTTCGTTTGGACCATTCCATTGTGGGTCTTGTGCATCACTTTCAAAACAGCTGCCTGCAACGAAGTTGGAATTACGACACGACATCCCAGCAATAAACACCCATCCTGCAAGGATAATTGAGATCGTTGTAACCAATAAGTGCGCAGACCCTCTTCCGTAATCTTAGCGGGCCATCCCCGCAGGACATAATTCACCACTCGTGATAAATACTTGTCTTTGGCAGTCTCTGCTGCTATGTGTTCTTCGTTATATGGAAAATCAGCCGGTGTTTCCGCCATGAGCAACACGTCACACATCTGTGGTTCATTTTGATCTGGCACCCGTTGTGGCCAGCGACTCAAACTGTCTGCGTTTCCAATTTGTGGGCCTGGTTTATATACTATCCTGTAATTGTGTGATGTCAGGACTAAGGCAATTCTAGTTAGACGAGGGGAAAGCATATTAGACATCGGCTTACAAGGATCGAAGATGCCTAAAAGGGGCTTGTGATCTGTCAAAATTGTAAAAGACCTCCCCATCAAATAATTGTGAAATTTTTGGATCCCGAACATGATAGCAGCAGCCTCTTTATCCAGCTGTGAATATCTTCGTTCGTGTGTATGTAAAGTTCTGGAACCCATTGCAATAGGTCTCTCTTTGCCGTCCTTCATGACGTGCGCTAGTACCGCGCCGACACCATACTCTGAGCTGTCACATGTTAAAGTAAGTGGTTTCTCTAAATTATAATGTACAAGTGTCATATCATATGTTAGCTCGTGCTTTGCCGACTCGAAAGCCTTTTGCTCCTTATCTGTCCATCGCCAAGCTTGTGCCTTATCTAGCAATCTGTGCAATGGTTCTAAAATAGTAGCTTTCCGTGGTATAAACCTTTCATAAAAGTTGTAAAGTCCTAGGAAAGCCTGTAATTCTTGTTTGTTATTCGGCTTCGGCGTCATTTTTATTGATTCGACCTTCTTTGACGATTATATCGTCAATCAAGACTGCGACGCCCTCGACGCCGGCGAGTAAACTAGTCATCAGCCGTTGAAAGATTCCAGGACTAGCCTTTACGCCGAAAGCAAGTCGATGCACGGTGTACAATCCCTTGCACGTGTTCAAGGTGAGCAATTTTGCAGTTTCTTCATCCACGACTACTTGCGTGTAGGCACGTTCCAAATCTAATGTCGTGAAATATTTACTTCCAGCGACAATGGCGAATACTTCATTCGACATAGGCATGGGGTAAGTGTCTGATTCGGTCGCCTGGTTAACTGTGCTTCGGTAATCTCCACACAACCGAATATCACCTGTCTGTAGTAAAACTCCGATTTATCAATAATAACAATGATTTATTCCGTAGTATTAGTTATTTTTGGTATTACAATCATCTTCTATACAAAGCCACCGAAAACATAATGACACTCACTCTTATAAATTATTCAAATGTCAAACGCTACCGAAGGTATTATTCTCATACAGCCATCACTTGACTTCTTAAAAAGGTTAACAAATCAGTACAATTTACTTGATTAAGCTGGATACAATATTAATTAATCATAATAATACATTATTTTGAGCATTAATTAATTAGACCTTACACTCGTCCATCCTGACCTCGTGCACGTCCCTGTGCACGAACCCAGGTGGAACCTTACACTCGGCGACTAAAAGCTAATAATAAAGTTATATGTGTAAACATAATCTTATCAATTATATTGAATTTATTTATGTCCCAAATGTTATACAATTTTAATACAATCGAGGAATCGTCAATGTAAACCCAATTAGATTTCAATAATTACTAGGTATGATATAAATAACAATTGGAATGAACACAGTAGTAAGTTATCTACCTAATACACAATAATATTAAACTTACAAACATCATAAATTATAGAAATCTGCAGTTTATTTCAAATCATCATTGATACTGTGAAAACCATAACTAAACCCAGCTTACGTTTCAGGTGTCCAAAGTCAAATAAAACTTCAATTAATTCATTTGTTGAAACGGCATCCTGCTAACCCATCCATTCTAGCAGTTTACCTTTTCAATGTTCACGCCTTTGTGTTGTAATTGGCTAACCCATCCATTCTAGCCAAAACAACTTCAATTAATTCTTTTGTCGAATCGGCATCCTGCTAACCCATCCATTCTAGCAGTTTACCTTTTCGATGTTCACGCCTTTGTGTTGTAATTGGCTAACCCATCCATTCTAGCCAAAACAACTTCAATTAATTCTTTTGACGAATCGGTATCCTGCTAACCCATCCATTCTAGCAGTTTACCTTTTCGATGTATATAAACCTTGGACGTAAACCCATCCATTCTTACGTTCCAGGTATCCTAAGCACAACTGAGAGTTAATCAGCTAACCCATCCATTCTAGCTGAATTAACTGTCAATTTATTCATTTGTCGAATCGGTAGTCGGTGCTAACCCATCCATATCATGTAGTAAATCATTTAATATTATAATTTCAGTTTTCAAAATATCAATAATTACTATCTTATCGTCCTTGTCTATATAATTATACTGCATGTATACAATAATCGAATCAAAGTTTCTATTAATCTACATCAGTACACTGTATCCTTGTCGTTATATGTATAGTAAACCATCTATTATAATTTCAGTTTCCAAAATATCATTAATTACTATCTTATTTACTCTAGGTATATAACTATATTCCATGTATACAATTAACGAATCAAAGTTTCTATTCATCTACATAATACACTATGTATCCTTGATGTCTTGTACTAATTTAGTGTTATTCACAGCATTCTTAAATGTAGCTAAAAATATCTCGTGTGACCCTGTGAGGGCACTGCTATTTCATTATTTGATATATTGAAACAATATTTATCCGGTTTTCACCAATCATGATTCATTATTACTTCATGACCAACCATGTACTTTACAAATATAGCAGTACAATGCTAGATTTTGAAGACTATTTCAAGCTTTGTAAGTTCTAGAATCGGTAGCGCCTTGATCACCGGCTATTTTCCTGAGGTTATTAAACATGTCAGAGTCTAGAGAAATATCCTTAATGCTCATCAGATATTACCTGACAATTTCTTGTTCTATAGCAGTCCATCCAGTCTCAAATACGAAATGGTCCTATAAAAGGTCAAATAACGTCCAGTAAATTCATAATCATTTCAGCTCATTTCTCCAACAAGTGTTTTGTGGTCTGTTATCATGATTTAAAACTGGTAATTTTATTACTAAAAGGTTCAACGAAATGTATTTTAATACAAACCTTTCATATTTGTATTGCGTCCATTCCTGATCCTAGTGTCCATGAAACTAATTGACTCGGTCAAATTGATGTTTGTTTTGTTTGTAACAATTTATTACAACCTCGAAAATGGTTGAAAGCTATTGATAAATACAATATTATCTAATACAACGTACCCAGTATTTATATCCTCTTTGCCAAGAACCTATTTCAAGCGATTATTTATCAATTACCAAAATTGTCGGGGCGCCATCTAGAGAGTGGTTATAGTTAGGGAGGCGAGGTAGCTAAATGGCGTAATTCAACGGCGCCGTCGAGACCTATCAAAATCGAAAGATAAAATAATTTCGAAAAGAAAAGCTCGTATGGCAAAAACCATTTTAGCGGTGGGTTTGGCGTGTACGGTTTTTCAAAAATGTTAAAAAAAACAGTTACTTGGGCATTCTCGAGCGCGTCAGATATTCATACTACGTATGCCCCGAGTGCCTCTGATAACAACGGTATACTAATCTGCCGGTTTGCGTGGTGGGGGTAGGCATATAAAGTAGTCAAAAATGCAAAAAAAAAAAATTTACTCGAGCGCGTCAGATTTTCGGAAGGGGTGTTAAGTAGGCCCCAAGGAAGCTCCCTTTAAAAAAACTGACGATTTCGGCGTGACGATAAGTTACGATGAATTTTTGAAAATGCAAAAAAAAAAAGTTTTTTTGAAATACTCGAGCGCGTCAGATTTTCATAGGGGAGGTTTATCTCGGTATCCTGAAAGCATATTTTTTTAATCTGACAAAAATGTTGGTGGGTTCTCTTAATCTGACCGAAAAAGGTTTTTTGGTTTCTTTCTTTTCCTTTCTTTACGTTTTAACGTTTTAACTTTGGACAAAAATGTAAAGAGACCTTTTTTGTGTAAAATAAAATTACCTTTTTTGTTTATTTAAACTTTTTTTTTGTAAAATGTATCGTTCGCGACTTATATGCCGTAACGCGTTCTTAGGAAGACGAAATGGCTCCTCCACACTTCCGGTCATGCGGAAACCGGCAGATTTTGTATTTTTAGTAAGTTTTAGATTATATTCTTCAAAATAAAATAAAAAAAAATCGCGCTCGAGAATGCCGGATTAACGTTTTTTTTTTACAAGTTCGCGACCCTATAACTCGGCGGCGTCAAGGACTTATCGTCAGATTAGTTAAATTTAGTCTTTAAACACTAAAATCAACCCCCAATATCTTAATCTGACGCGCTCGAGTATTTCAGACTATCCATTTTTTTTTACTAATCTGATCGTCTATCCTAGGCGCGCGTCACTACATATAGAGCTAAATACTTTACAAGGTTGTTCTATTAGGTCTAAGGTATCTCTCATATCTTAAACTGCCACGCTCGAGTATTGCCGAAAATTCCCCTATTCGCCTCCCTAACTATTAGGAATGCTTTAGATGCCTATTGGAAAACTGCTCATTGATTCAAAAGTATATGCAACCGCGGTTTTGATGTCAGTATTACGTTTATAAAGTATTTCAATTCGCACTCGATGTATGAGTTTTATTAATAAAATAAACTGAATTAAATGAGACGCATCGCCATGGTGCCACCACTCCAGCGTCAAGAAGTAACTTTGAGACACTCATAACAAAGTGTTCGCCGCCATCGTGGATAAAATTTAAGTTGATTAATACTCCTCTACACTGCTACTACCACTACCAACGAATTCCCACAATTTTGACAAGGTGCTTTTAGTGCATAAGTCATTAGTGTCGTTTTGTTTAATCTGTACGAAATTAGTTGTAATATTGATTAAATTTTCATTCTTGTATTTTGTCAAAAGAAAGATAGAAAACAAGCCAAAATTTTAATTTTAAAAGTAACAGTTTTCCACTTTTATGGAATATATATATATTTTTTTATATTATGAGGGACATCTAGAGTCAGTTACAACGCTGTTTTGTATTAGAGGACGAACTTGAACTATTATACAACGCTTCTACCGTATAAAAGAGTCGTTGTGACATGTCCAGCAAAGAGACTATAATATTGATTAAAAAAAACTGTTATATAACTTTTGATCGCTATAAATATATTCCGTAAAGTCTACTATATAGCAAAACCGCTCTATTATAGTCTCCTCATGACCACTTAGTACCATGTAACTACTATAGTTCTCATTCGTAGAGTCATCCTCCGTCATCTGTATCCTAAAATTTTTGTATTGATGAAACATCACTGCTAAAACACAAAAACAATAGTGGTTTGCAAGGAAACTTTATAACGTAAATTAGGTGCATGCTAGCCACATTTACCAGTGCTTTACAATAAAATTACTCCATACTTTATTTAAGCCTGTTATAGTAACTCACTATAATGGTTTTATGAAATGGTTAAGTAAACTTTTATAGCAATAACTTAAATAGGACATTTTGCCAGTCAAAAGGTATTGCCCAACGCTTTTTAGGCGACGGCTGTCACCGCTAAAACCGTATCTCATGATTTTATTATTATTTAAAAAGGAATGTTCATAAATCAATAGTTAAAATATATGGTATCTAACTAATTTCTATTGGCACCTCATGACCGTAGGTATATTATGATGTTTATACATTTTAATTCAGAACACATGATGAATTGTTGTATAGATTAATTTGAGAAGGTATCCATCCCTTCATGTGTTATTATATAATTATTCGTTGTTGTAACAGTACCTATTCCCTCCTAATATTTGAATCCCATGATTAGCTCCATGAGATCTCTTATATTTAATAGACAAGTTCGTCATTGTCATTAAAATTATGCAGACAATCATGTTGCATTGCATGCTTAATGGTCCATCTAAACAAACTCACATGAATGGGTGTATGCAATGCAAAACAACATCCATATGTAACCATGACAGATTCAGATTTCACTCACCCCTTCATTACAAAACTAACTAATAATATGGTGTCAGATTAACTCAATTTGTTAAACATCCTCAAACTTGCAATGCTACAGTGAACAGGAAATGACGCCAAGCTCACCATATTATAGCTATGAGAAAAGCTCAGACTGCCACAATCAACATACAGGCACATGTATGTTGGAAACTATTATATGTCAACTATTCAATTCTCTTAAAACACCACTTCTGCTTGTCAAAATTATAGTCAAGAGTTCACTCAGTGCTAATAGACTTCCCACACTGAATATCCTCCAATGTAAACAGGATTATGAATGGTAATATTTGTAACAGAACTGCCTGTAACCGATACAGCACCAATCTCTTTTCCATAGCTTCAATATAGGTAGATACTTTTCATGTATTTAATAACATATCTCTTCTATATATGATTAGAAAAGCCTTCGGAAACATTGATATGACCTTATTCCTCCGACTATACAAAACCTATGTGCGGCCTCTTCTGGAGTATGGTTTTCAGATGTGGAATCCTTATTTCAAAAAGGACATGCAGTGTTTGGAAAAAGTGCAGAGAAGAGCTACGCGTATGGTGACATCTCTGCGTGGCAAATCATATGAAGAACGCTTGAAGGTGCTGGGATTGACGACGCTGGAGGAGCGTAGACAGCGAGGAGACCTTATAGAAACCTACAAGATCTTGCATGGCCATTATGATGTTCAGCTTGAGCACATATATACTATGAAGCCTAATACAAACCGTTCAATAAGAGGACACTCTTTGCAACTGCTGCGATCGCCAAGTGTCTCCAACCCCAGACACAACTATCTGCCGAATCGTGTGGTATGCGCGTGGAACAAGTTACCAGAACATGTGATAAGTGCGCCGTCTGTCAATGCCTTCAAGAACAGACTGGACAGCCTAAAAAAGTGACTGACACAAGTGCTAGTGAAGTGCACGCATCAGCTTCATGCTGCTAGTGCATCAACAACTAATAATAATAATAATAATAAAAAAAAAAAAAAAAAAAAAAAAACGCTGTCACATCAACTCGTCATTTTGAAATCAGTTTTATTTTGTGTATTATTTACGTGTATATACATCATTATTTAAAGTTCAGTGATTCAGTACCATTTCGCAATAGAAAAAAGAACATTTATAACAAAGTTTCGACTTACATTTACATTTTTATTATTTGCCTGCAATTTTGACATTTGACATACGAGTATATTATAACCAATAATGCTACAAAACAAATCAAAACTAGAAAAATGATAACGAGGAGCAAGCGGAAAAACCAAACAGTGAACGCACAACCACCACCTACGCCCGCTCCCGTCAGCTCCTCGCCATCGTCATCGAACGATGAATTTACCACCGCGTCCGATACCAGCGAGTCGAGCGACGAGCGCGGGTTGTCTGCTGCGCCGCCGCCACCACCTGCGCGACGTGGAAGACCACTGCCGGCACGCTTGGGGCCTACGGGGCGACCTGCCCCGCCAATGGCCCCCGCTACCGGTAGTGTAGTGCGTCGCATGCGATGGACCCAGTCCATAAATGAAAATGTCATGCGAGCCTATTATGGGGCTACAGAGGGGGGAACCAACCTGTCTGCGTACCGTGACCGGATGTTGCCTCTGTTTCAGGTGCTTGAACCAGCCATCGATGTGACCGCTCAAAGACTATCAGATCAGGTGCGGGCCATCCAACGTCTAAAACGGTTGGATGACTCTGTACTTGATCGGCTACGCATGGAATCGCTACCAGTTCGTGCAGTTCCCATTTCGACCATGAGTCTGCCAGCTACGTCACCGCCTCAGGTGTCACCACTTAGCCCGGCACCGCGGGTACCGCGGACTGATGCCACTGTCGGCGTAGAGGACTGTACGAACGTGAGTAGCGTAAGCACTGAAACCAATGAGTATGTGAGGAGGACTTTGGAGGAGACGATTGCACGGTATCGCTTCGCACCCAACTCTAGGCCACGATTGCCTCGTTTGCCCACTAATAGACGCAACCTTGCGTTAATGGGAGCCATAAACGTATTGCTAGACTCATACATACGGGCTAGTGATAATTTAGTTGATACGCACTCGATCATGTATTGTGGTGCTATCACGGCGTGCCGCGTTGCTCGCGTCAAGTTTTCGGACGCTGACCGAGCTCCGCGGGTCGCCGGGGGCGCACCTGCATGGCAAAAGCGGATCGAGCGGCGTATCAACACGTTTAGGACTCTCATTGCGAAGCTTATCTGCTTCAAAGAGGGCAACAATCGTCCTCGAGTCATGCGCTTTGTTGACCAGGCCTTCGCTGGGACTGGAATCAGTTCACGCGACTATATGGCCTGTGCTACAGAGCGCATCGATTTTTTGAAGCAGAAAGTTTGTGCGTGGGCAAATCGCATTCGTCGCTACAGAGAGCGTGTGGATCGATTCCGGCTCAATCGTCTCTTTCAAAGTGACCAGAGAAAGGTATACCGCAAGTGGGAGGGAACCAATCAAAGTGGTTCCGACGGGAGCCTGCCCGATGCTTCTGCCTCAAATAATTTTTGGCGTAGTATTTGGTCGGTTCCTGTCGAACACTCGGAGGGCGACTGGATGAATGTTGTCAAGCGCGAATGTGAGATCATCGAGCCTATGGCAGCGGTTTCCATCTGCCCAGAGGATGTAAGTTGTGCGATCGATACGGCTCAGAATTGGAAATGTCCTGGGCCGGATGGATTGCACAACTTCTGGATAAAATGGTTTCGATGCTCACATGAACGCTTGGCAACACAATTTCAAGAAGCCCTTGAGCATGGTTCCCTACCAACTTTATTTACAACCGGTATTACCTTTCTGCTCTATAAGACTGGTAGTACCACAGAAGCGAAAAACTATAGACCCATCACGTGCTTGCCTACGCTATACAAGCTCCTTACATCCATTTTGAGAAAGAAAATTAATAACCACATTATTGAAAATAATATTTTAGCAATGTCACAAAATGGATGTAGGGTTGGGTCTCGTGGTACTAAAGAGCTCCTCCTCATAGACATGACCATATGCCAACAAGTCCGGCGGAGCAGGGGGTCCCTCTCGGCTGCCTGGATTGACTATAAGAAGGCCTATGATTCGGTGCCTCACTCATGGCTGAGACGGGTCTTGGAGTTGTATAAGATCAATGCAACTTTAAGATCTTTCTTAGATGCATGTATGAGGCAGTGGATCACAGTCCTTAGTCAACCAGTGGGCGGAATTGACCATTCTCCTCCCCAGGACTTTATAAGGATAGAGAGAGGAATTTTTCAGGGCGACAGTTTGAGTCCATTGTGGTTTTGCTTAGCTTTGAATCCGCTTAGCACATTGCTTAAGCATTCAGAGCTGGGCTGCCGGCTTCGAAGAGAGGGCGAGATCATCTCACATCTGCTGTACATGGATGACCTCAAGTTGTTTGCACCAAAACGCCAGGATCTGATGGAGTTATTGAAAATAACCGAAATTTTTAGTAATGCCATCAGAATGGAGTTTGGTGCAGATAAGTGTGCGGTCATGCATGTGCAGCGGGGGAAAGTTGCAAATACAACAAATTTGCAACTTTCTGAGACAATGTCTTTCAGATCTCTCTCTGAAGCTGAAACTTACAAATACCTTGGTATGTCACAGTCTTTGGGTATCGTGGACAAGGGTGTAAAACAGGCAGTGAAGGAGCGTTTCTTCTGTCGCCTAACAAAAGTACTTAATAGTCTTTTGTCGGGTGGCAACAAGGTGCGCTCCTTCAATGCTTGGGTGATGCCCCTGCTCACATACTCCTTTGGCATACTAAGGTGGACTCAAACAGAGTTAGACGCCCTGGATAGAAGGGTCCGTCTTCTGCTCACTACACACCGTATGCTGCACCCACGCTCGTCTGTCATGAGACTGTACATCCCACGTAAATGTGGAGGTCGTGGCTTCTTAAGCGCCAAGACCCTCCACAATCGTGAGGTGTGCAGTCTTAGAGACTACTTTCTTAACAACGAGTGTGGGATGCATCGTGCTGTGGTGGCGGTAGACAGAGGCCTTACCCCGCTGTCCTTGGCAAACGAGAACTGGCGCAAACCAAAGGTCCTAAGCACCATAGACCGCAAGGACGTATGGAAGAGCAAGGAGCTACATGGGCGGTTCTACAGGGCCTTGACAGGACCCGATGTAGATCTGCTCGCCTCGGTGAACTGGCTACGCTTCGGTGATCTCTTCGGGGAAACAGAGGGTTTTGTTTGTGCAATTGCTGACGAGGTTATCATGACGAACAACTACCGGAGGTATATCCTGAAGGATGGTACGGTTGACATCTGTCGTGCATGTCGCTGTCCTGGAGAGTCACTCAGGCATATTACATCCGGTTGTGGTCGTCTTGCTAATGGTGAGTACTTGCACAGACATAATCTGGTAGCCAGGATTATTCACCAGCAACTTGCTCTTCAATATGGTCTTGTGGAGTCTGAGGTGCCTTATTATAAATACGTGCCAGCGCCAGTTCTTGAAAATGGTCTTGCCACGCTCTATTGGGATCGATCTGTGATCACGGACAGGACTATTGTAGCTAATAGACCTGATATCGTGCTCACAGATCGATCGAAGCGCCGAGCAGTGCTCGTCGATGTCACCATCCCGCATGACGGAAACCTTGTGAAGGCCGAGAAGGACAAACAGTGTAAGTACCTTGACTTGGCTCACGAGGTGACCGCCATGTGGGATGTTGATTCGACGATCATTGTTCCGATAGTCGTTTCAGTGAACGGTCTCATAGCGAAGAGCCTCGACCAACATCTCAAGAGTCTCTCGCTAGATGGTTGGGTCAAGGGCCAGATTCAGAAAGCGGTTCTCTTGGAGACGGCGCGTATTGTCAGGAGGTTCCTGTCTCTGCAGCCCTAACCGCCGGTAGCTTGGGCCTCGCCCCGGTGCTGGTGGTACTCTAGGTTTAGGTTTTTTATAATATTTATTTTTTATATATATTGTAAAAAATTTAGACTTAAGAATATAAATAAATAAGGAGAATAATAATAATAATAATAATAATAATATGCTTTTATTTTGTACCAAGACGTAACTTAGTTTTGTAGTGGCAACACTCACCATACCATTAGTGTGGCGGCCAGCCATGTGAGTGGCAGAGAGTCAGTCAGTAAGGCAGTCATTCATCCTTATGTGCTTCTTGCAGAGTAAAGACGTATCCTAAAGTTATCTTGCACTTGTACCAAGTTTCGTGGAATAAACAAAATAGTTCTAAAGTAATAATGGGTTTAAATACACTTAATACGACATTTAACCAATATTTTTGTGATTTAAGTCTCAAGTCAGTCTCAGTGTAACAAGTCATCAGATTGGGAGCAGCACAGCACCAGAGCGCTTGATTTCTACATATTATCCCTCAGTCTGTGTAATAAACGATCAACAACTCTTTTACTGTTACTGTCGCACTGGTTCTAAAAGGCTAATTTTTGTAATTCATACCTACTCCTTCCCCTTAACATATCTTCCAGCGATTAGCTATAACTTGGACCTAAAATGCATTATTTATTTATTTATTTAGGTTATAAATGAGCAGCATTGTTGCTGATGTGTCTATATCATACAGTGTTGAAAGTCATTTTAAATCAAGTAGAGACCAAGTCAATTTATTTTGTCATTCTTTCCCGCTATACCTACAATATGAAAGGTCTCAATCATACCATGTCTTGGCCAACCTTTGGAGCTTTTATAGCAAAATGTATTGTTAACTTTTAAAGCCCAATACGGAAATCAGTTATTACATTTTTTTATGATTTAAAATATTACTAGGACCTACTGCCATCAGCTGTGATGACGGCTGTGACATCAATTCTCTTTGATTTAGATTCGATTTTAAAATATTAATTACATCTTGAGTTGAATAACTAGGACTATTGAATATAGAACTGGAACTGGCTGACCTTCTCCCTCGCCACTCACATCGGAGAACCTTCACGTTCACGGCCTTCACCCTCACGGCGTATGAGCGTTTGTGCGCTCCACAGCTGAGCGGTGGCGATGGATGCCACTGGTGTTTTGTCCCATTCGGCTACGCTCCCTGCAGACTTCTTCTTTTAGCGCCCGAAAGTGCTGTCACTCCTGGTCCAATTCCAACTCCCACATTTGGAGGCTGCCGCAATTTCTGCAACGACGACTAGGGCTGCTGCTTCAGCGGCTAACTCAGCTACTGTCGCCGCGCAGGCTATGGCCGCAGCGCTCCCGGCTGTGGCTGCGCCTGGCGCCACCGTTGTCGTACCGGATCGACCTCTGGTCGGGCGTCTTCAGGCGCCTCCGGTAGCTGTCATCGCTTTCCATGCATCTCGGACACAAACAAATTCGTTAACAATTTTACTCAACTACAAAAGAATATGTAGGTATAAGAACGTCGAGCCAAAGCGGTCCGACTGGATAGCTTAATTGGTTTATCTACTACGTGAGAGTGTAGGTATTTCACAGTGAATTTTAATTCCCTAACCATTAAATTCAATGCGAGCAATGAAAGTGTCAATAAAGAATTTATCATTTTACAAATTAACAAGGGAAGAGAAATTGTAATGCTTCCTTCACGTGGTGAATAGATGGTTGTATTGGGTTAGTATTCCGTCGTAACCAGTTGCGAAACCCCAAGTTACGTTTAAGAGCGAAAGGAATTTTCTCTTGTACAAATACAGAAACATAAATGTAAAACATGGGCCACTTACCACTTCTGATATGTAGTAAAACTCCGATTTATCAATAATAACAATGATTTATTCCGTAGTATTAGTTATTTTTGGTATTACAATCATCTTCTATACAAAGCCACCGAAAACATAATGACACTCACTCTTATAAATTATTCAAATGTCAAACGCTACCGAAGGTATTATTCTCATACAGCCATCACTTGACTTCTTAAAAAGGTTAACAAATCAGTACAATTTACTTGATTAAGCTGGATACAATATTAATTAATCATAATAATACATTATTTTGAGCATTAATTAATTAGACCTTACATGTCTTTTTAATGATAGGTACCACGGGTGTAGCCCATTCAGAGAACGACACTGGGCGCAGTACGCCTTCGACCACTAAACGGTATATTTCCTTTTCAACTCTGCCTTTGATAGCGAATGGAACAGGACGAGCTTTAAGAAATTTGGGTGTGACCTCAGGTTTCACGTGTATTGTTACGGGTTTGCCACGGTAGGTACCCAGTCCATCTTTAAACACTTCAGTGTGCTTTGCGATACTTCTTTCTATTTCTTGCAGATCCTTGTTGGACATGAAATTGACATTGAGTTTTATGTCGAGCGGAGCAAGCCAATCACGCCCCAAGAGGTTAGGACCCTCGCCTTTGGCTACGATCAGGGTCAATTCATGTTCGCAATTGTTATATTTCACCGGCACGGTGGCTTGGCCCAGCAGCACGACTGGAGTGTCTGTCCATGTGCGCAACTTGAGAGATGCAGGGCGCAGCGCGGTCGGCGGTAGTCGGAGACGTAAACCCTTCCAAGTCTCTTCATTCACCAAGGTGAAACTAGCGCCCGTATCTAGCTGTAACAACACCGGTTCACTAGCGATGAACACCCGGACTTCAAATGGTGGCACTTGACCAGAACTGCGTACTGAATATATGCCGTTGAGTGAACTGTAACTGGCCCTTCTTTTAGCAAAAACGACAGATTGCGTTTATGAACCTGCATTCGCCTCCGTGCCCGTCACCACACCGATAGCAAAACCGCACATTTGTTCTAGACTGTACCGCATTGATATCCATAGGCTCGCCAGCGAAGACGGAGACGGCACCGGAGTCGGTCAGACTTGCGCCCGCTGCAGTAATATTCCCAGAATTTTGCATTAAACGCACGTCTCTTCCCGCACTTTCCGCAGCCAACATGCCATCTACAACATCCTTGTAGGCCAAATTATTTCCTTTCAAAAGTTCGTATTGTAATTTGGCATCATTCATGCCACACACCAGTCTATCGCGTAACATTCGTTCTAAGTCTTGAAAATTACACCCTGTAGTTAATTTTCGTAATTGTGCAAGGTACTCTGATGCATTTTCGCCAGCTTTCTGATTACGTTTGTAGAATTTGTATGACATCGTTATTTCATTCGGTCTGGGGCTATAATGTTTAGTTAGGATTTCCGCAATTTCAGTAAATGTTACTTCACTCGCCTTTCGCGGGGTAATTAACGATAGCAGAGTCTCAAACACTTGTGAACCACATACTGTATAAAAATTTGCCGTTTTGGTATAATCTTCGGAAATACCATTAGCAATAAAACAAAATTTCAAACGTTCCAAATAGTTTTCCCAATCGTCCGTCTGTGGGTTAAATTCGCCGAATTTCACTGCTCTGTTCATTTTCACCGATTTTACTTATCGTCGCCACTAATATGTCTTTAATATGTAATAAAAGTACAAGATAACTGAATTACATGTTTATTGGAGCTAAGGAGCATAACAAGTGACTTATTGTCCAACTACCTACATTATATCATCTTATTCTAAAATAAGGTAAACAAGCAGATACTACCCTCACTTGCATACATAACAGTTAGTAAAGAAGTATACTGATAATTAAACATAATTATTAAAAAAAACATCTTGTGCCGGAGTTGGCCGTAGAGTGGGATAAGGGCAGGGCAAAACATCTAAGTAGTATTGGCTAGATTGCCTTTGGATATAGGCCTCCCTTATTTCCTTCAAAGCTTCCCTCCCTAACCCAATCTTCCTTAAGTTTTCTTTTTCCGGCCTGGAAATTCCTTAAAATATTCTATTTCATTGATTCCTTAGACATTGTTTAGAGAATAGGTATGCCAAAAAAAACAAGTACCATAATTTGTTATTATTTTAGTTTGCTATCTGAAATAACAATGACTACACCTTATTTCAATCTTTATGGCAGCTCGGAAACTAGTTGCGAGTGCTATTGTTTGTAGGAATGCAAATTGTAGTGCTTTTTGGTGGTTAATAACTTCACAGGAACATTATCACAAATTTTTGAAATGCATAAAAATCAGAATTATGCATATTTAATTATTATTTATTGTCTTTACAATGTTCTTATAGCTCTTGCAACTAACTTACAAGCTGCCATATGGGTTGACGCGAAGTACACTTTTATACTCTCTTCAGTTTATCCCTCATTCCTGAAAATCATGATCACTTCTCACTCAGGTACACCATTTTACTATACGATTTTTTATTCTTGTTGAGAGAATATTTCTTCTGTCGACCAGCCAGTAGGCATAAGTATTCACATCAGACTTGTTGTGATATCTAACGGTTTGGTTTCGTTTGGTCCAAGAAGTGGAGGTCTTTGTGTAGCCCGCAGACGCGAGTCCACGGGCGCGCAATCACCAACGGCGACTTGGCTTCTGCCTTGACAAGGTCGAGACAGCTAGGTGGAAAAGGCCCCGCAAGGGCCTTTCAGCCGCCCTCACGGGCTGTGGAGTCTTGACGGCAGTGTTACCAGCAGTAGTTTCTAAAAAAGTACGTCTGGGCTCTTAAAATAGTACGAAAATGGCTAAAAACTTACGATTGACCTTATCTTCTATATTTTATCGGCCTTGGGGGGGGGGGATTTTTAGTCAATACAATTACGTTATTTTGTTGTCGGTGGCCAATATCAACCCTTCCTTCCATTATTTTACAGTATTTTGCGGACATGAAAGGCGAAGTGACCACCCCCCTAGACTTGGTCGTTTTAGACATTTGTGGGTTTATTATTATATAAGACAGGACTTGGACGCGACGTACCTTTTCGATTTGGTTTGTGTCTAAAATAATAATATGTGTAAAGAACGCGAGTTTAGTTTGAAACAAATATTTGTGGGTTTGGTTATTAATGCAAATAACAACAAAATAAATATTTCATAACTTATTTACCTATTTGTAATTTGGCACATCAAACCACTAATACACTTGTTCAGATGTCGCGTCATATTCATATTCCACACATTTTGTATGTAGCCGCCCTACTGGGATGTCATACGTTTGCCTACCGTATGACATCCAAAAAAAATGATATTCCCAACAAAGTCCAGCTTGGAAGACACTTTCATGCTCAGCAGGCGGAGGCTATCACGTATTTGTAGGGGCACACTCTGAAAAGTTGGAGTCCGACGGAATGTACTTCGCTTGGCGGTAAGCAAACATGCCTGTGTTTGTGCAAACGGTCCATTAACGTGCTTCGCGTACAATATAACGACGCCTTTCGTATTTTTTTGAAACTTCCTCGTTTCTGTAGTGCAAAAGCCATGTTTTCCGATGCTGGCGTTCCTGATTTTTTCGCTATTTTGAGACAGAGAACAGCCTCTTGCTGGGAAAGGTTGAAGAATGTGAAAAATGTTATACTGGAGCGGGTATGTGAGGACATGAGTAACCCTATTGTCAGCCATTGGCTTGATCTGCACCGGTGCGAGAACAGTAACATAGTTTAAATAGTTATACCTACTGTAATGACATAACTATGTAGATGACTTGTAAATATGTACGAATATGTACCTACTTACTTTAGTACACAACATTGTTTAATGTTAAGTGATAATGTAATTTTGTATTTTATTTTTTGTTATTTTGATATGGATGTAATTATCTGAAATAAATGCTATTATTATTATTATTATTTAGACGCGTTAAACTGCACCCAATAACGAGATAGACGTCGCGTTCTTCATGGACGGTGCGGCTCGCACACGTCGCATGGAGCTTGCGAGTTCTGGAAACGGATGTTGCGTTCGACAACATTCCGCCTTTATCCGAAAAGCTTGGCAAGTTAATTAGTCGCATTGACACACTATTCAAAGTATTGTATCGGTCGTTATTGATAATTCAGTATGCTACGTTGCAGCGGTCGTGCTTCTACCCACACTGTAGGGAAACTGTGGAAAACCTTGGCCGATACAGGCGGCTATATTTTCACTGAGTTTCAATTGGTTAACACCATCAGAAACTCGGCGAAAACTGCCTCCCGCTCAGCGATTGATACGCCAGCCGGTACATGGCTAAGTGGTAACCCAACCAAGTACTGACCGAACGCTGCTCAACTTGTATGATGGCCGAAGCCACGCACCGACCGCGAGCCTGTCGCTGTCGGTGCATACTACAAATCTACAACTTATAAGTAGCCGGTGCAAAACTGCACACACTTACAACTTTCATGGGAGAGGAAGAAAAATAAAAAAACACTTTTATAATTATAGATTATTATTTTAATTTTCATAGTAAAAAAAAAATGTTGTGCATGTTCCTCGAACGTCCACACCACCGAAAATACGCAATTATTTGCTCCATTTGATCATTCCCCACGACTCAAAGCCCCATGTTGGCGCGTGTAAAGAAAAGCCTAAGCCTAATATGGTGCTACCTATTAGAAGTAAAATGGTTTCTCCGAACAACATCTGCTCTGGGTAATAACGATGTATAGTTCCTAGAAAAATATTTTTGAATGCTTACACAATGAATTGTAATATGTCAAGAGTCAGTTCCAGTGCTCCAATTCCGCTCTCGTACTCTCAGTTCAGCGGTGGATTGGATTCCATTTCCATTTATTTCTATTTATTCATTAGACCGACTAAGGTCTATGGGATGGTGTCGATGAACATAGTCAACCGGGTGATGAGTCGCTGGCGCCGGGAACCTCGACATTTTTAGAGCAACGATGATATATGAGACAGCAATCTTCACGGCAAGCAAAGAACTCATGTAATTTTGGTGCGTCTGTTCCTGAACAGCGGAAACAACTTTCAATAGCAGTGTAGAACATTTTACGCTTACGACTGGCGATACAGTCCCAGGTGGCCAGATTACAGCAGACGTTGGCAGCTGAATTGTTTATGACGATTTTGGTATAGCATGTGGGGCAACTGACGTCGACAGATCGGTTGTATAGTGTCAAGTGATACGTTTTCTCGAAGTAGCTTAGTCCCCGCACCGGCGTTCTTTTAATATGTTCATGAGAGAAGGCAAAACTACAGTCGCATACGACTGTCTGATCTGGCATTATGAATGTATCAGCCATGAGCTCAGTGCCAAACGGAACAGATCGCATGAAATCGAGGGGCATGCATTGATGTGTTATCGAGAATTTGCAGCGGTTGCACTTGTGCGTTTTCAGGAAACGATCGCTGTTTGCTTTGATGTACGACATCTTCCGAGACAATTGCGCGAATGTCTGTTGTAGTATCTCACTTTGTTCTTCTGTAAATTCGGCATCTCGCAGTATCTTGCTGTACTCTAACTCATTGGAGGTTTTTTTCAATTCGTCGAGCCACAATTCATGGAGGGAACTTTGTTTTGGTGACGACACAGACCCTGCGGCAGATGTTCCAGCACAAGCTCCATCTTGGCATGGAGTATGCATCATGCAGCTCGATGATGGTTCGTTGGTTAGTTGGGGCAACTCTGCTGTTGGTTGCTTCTGCATGTGTTGCTGTTTTTTCTTATCTTGACGTTTCTCTTTACCGTCAGACTCATCGGAAGACATGGCTTTGGGCTTGTGCGCTTTCTCAATGGCGACGCTCTGCTGCAAAATTTGTTGCTCTTCCACTGTACAGATGATTGTTTCAGAATTGTCATCCGCAAGTGGTTCAACGTAACGCCGCTTCTTGAAGGGCACCACTAACGTGCTCCTTTCTTGAGAAGCATCATCATCTTCCACCAATTCGTCTTCAACCTCCCTCTTATTCTCCTTCAGAACCTGATCAATTTTTCTTTCTGCCAGTTTGTTCGTTCTAACTCTCTTCAAAGTCAACCGCGGCAATGGCAGTGCACTCGATGACTCACTGTCCGATCTTAGCTTTACTACCTCAAACTTATAGTCACCTTCATCGGAGTATTTCATCCCAATATTTTTGTATTTTCTATAAATCTTGAATCTGTTGGAGCGATGTCTCTCTTTTTCAGTGCAGACCATAATGAGAAAACAAAACGGATGTATAACGTGCAGTGTACGTGACGACCGAGTGCTAAAGATTTTCTTCAAATACTGCTCGTTTGGCACGCTTGAAGTTCTATATATATACCACAGTCCGCCATGGTATCACGTTTGAGTCTCAATTACGGACGATGACGCAAGCTTTTCCATTATCATTATGACTCATAAACCGCAACCCCGGAGCTCGTAAAATATATGTTGATAGCACGTAAATTTTCCAGTCACACTGTCCTTATGACACTTTTTCCTATACTTTTACAACTCTGAAATTCGAGGAAAAAATTCGATAAACTCTATGAATACAAAGCTCCGGAGCTCTGACGAAAGCCGAGTGCGCGATAGAGCACGCTGATTTCCTTTTATAGTGGGCGTCGGCTCGTTTCCGTTATTAATATTGTCGTACAAAACAAAATGGCGGCATCTTAATTACGCGATCATTCGTATTCATACAACGTTGGCTAGAGCCAAGGTTACACACACACAGGTTACATTGTTTTTGCATATACATTTATGTTTACGACCCGTTTCCATGCCAACACGGCGAAGCGTTGGCGTCGAGGGCGATAAGAACATACGATGACGACCGCATTTAATCAGGCGCTGGTATATGATCTGAATAATTTAAAGGAATACCAGATCATTTGTTCCCGTAATATATCTGCGGGCAGTGTTCTATGAGGACTTGCAGTGCTCGTATCTCGCACGCCAGGTCGGTGATGGCCGGCGGGGTCACGACCAGCGTTGGCGCAAAAACTGTGCTCTTGTTCACTGACGCGTGTTGGGACACCCTGTTGGGAAGTGAATGGTGGTGTAAGTTTTAAATTTATTTTCTTCATCATCACAGCACCTATCTGTCAACTGCAGATTGAGGGGATGTTATTGCCATTATCTCCACGCTTGGCAGGCGTGTTGGAGATCACAGTATTTTAAATTTAACAAAGGAAAACGCTGCTGCCCATTTTTCAGCCACCGAGACTAGATATTTTGCCTTTAATTATTAATCGCTTTGTACGACACCTATGAGTGTAAGAGGTTGGTGCTATTCTACTCTGCCGAACACCGCGCGGCCACCGGACACCACACGGCTAATTTATTATTATTATTATTATTAAGCAGGCAAGCAGTTGTCAAACAACTGATAGATGCCTGTATCTAGCTCTTCTCTACTAATTTTCAAGCTGTATTTAAAAATTTATCTAGTCTGTTTTTGAATTGGTTAGTATTTTCCGCCGTCACCACCGATTCAGGCAACTTATTCCAATTTCTTTCACCTTCTCTTGAGTTCTACTTTGGAGTTGTGTTATTAAAATCAAGAAATGAGCGTCATTTTTTGAATTTCAATTACACAACTCTAAACCATTAAGGACCTCAAAACGGTCAATCGTGACTGTGTAGATTAGACTTGCTTGACAATTGCTATTGAACGTCTTGGATGCCGAGATTGATGTGACTGTGAGGTACCGGGTTCAAACCCCAGACTCTTTTTGTGTTATGTACAGTCGGCCAAAAATGTGGTCTACCACCCTACGGTTGAGGTTCGTTTGAACGTCACGAGACAACAAGGTCGATTTCTACTTGCAATAATATTATGTCAGTGAAAAAAGTCAACCTTAGCGATCATTAGATCTCGCAGAAGCTTTTGTCAAAACTGGTAGACCACTTTCTTGGTTGACCGTACATTAGTTGTTAAACGAGAGAAAACATCGCCATATATCCTGCACCTGGTAGACGTTGCCGAAAATACAGTAAAATTTTGAGCTCCACTATTATAATTCTTTAAAAATAATTTATTTAATATTCTTATCAAATGTTAAGTCAAAATTAATTAATTAACACATCATCACTCACTGTGCATATTAAGTCACTGTTTCCTGTGCACCTTTCACTTTCTGCAAGCACCATCACAACCATCACTACCATGGAAGCCTCGTCTCAGCTCAGGAGTGACATCACCATTTTATTGGACAAACCTACACGGTTTGAAGAGCACCTGGACGAAGCAACCGCTTCATCTGCATCTTCGCCAGCCGACTTGCCAGCACTTGTTTGTGAGCCCACACTTGGCCGTGAGTTTTTCGAACTCAAAAGTTTCTGTTTGGCAAATTCTCACAAAAATGCAGACTCAAATCGAGGGTTTGGCACTGGGTCAAGATCGCCACGAGGCTTTCCTACGAAGGAAGGCACTACTCATACATGAGGTCGCTGAAAACAAAGAAGAAAAGGGTAGTGAAGTTGCAGTGAACATCATAGTAATAACATGCATGTGTCCGATCTTTCCGTTGGGGATCTGCAGACATGTCACCGCTTGGGTGCCTCCAAGCGGGACAAGCCTCGCCCAGTCCTGGTACGATTTCGTGAGCTGGAGCATCGACGCCTTGTATGGGACTCCAAGACTTCCCTTAAGGGTACCGGAATTGTTGTCTCTGAATTTTTGACCAAATCTAGGCACGACATATTTATGGCCGCACGTAAGCATTTCGGTGTCAAATGCTGGTCGGTGGATGGCAAGATCGCCGTCATCCTTCCCGACAAAACAAGGAAGAAAATAGAGACTGTTGCTGAATTGCAATCCATAATCGCTGCGTTCCCTATGGCTACAGCCTCTGCGTCTACTACGGATACTGGCAAAGCTGCTATCCCGGCGGAGCCAGCGACCTCTGTAAAGCCCAAGGCCGCTGCCTCGAAGCAACCTGCAGCCACTGCCGCCGTCGTCAAACGAACAAGAAACTAAGAGGATGCTTTTCGGGTCTGTCAACTCTTCCTTTTTCGATTACGTAGCTATTATTTTCTTTTTATTTAAAGTACATACTTTTGTATTAATTATGACTAGAGGTCATTTCAAAAATTTCACGTTTAAATTTGTTTGGAAATGCAAGGTCACTTTAAATTCTTACATTGTTTACCTATTTGACAAAATTTATTTGACAAGTGACAATCACTTTTTTTTTGTTTACTGCGTTTTGTTATAGCAAATGTGTATTCTTTTTTATGGCCTAACACCTTAGAAATGTTTCCGGTGTGTTTTTGTGAACTGCTCATAAGCGGATACTACACACATGATATATATCGTGATTCATGCAGGATCACGATATTTATCGAGTGTGTAGCCTGGAGTATCACGAATCGTGATACGGATCACAGGATTTCCGAAAATCCAGAAATCTACGATCCGTATCAACTATCGTGAGATATATATCGAGCGTCTAGTATCTAGTCGATATTTATCACGACATTTCTGTCAAACTGTTCAAATTTATTTTCATTGTTTGTGTTTATTTTCAAGCTGCTGTGGCCACTATAGACCTGGACAGTTACTATAAAAGTATAAAAAGTCAACAAGATCCTCATCCTCATAATCACAGTGTGTTATTTTGGCTTAGTTGCGGACACGTCAATTTTTTGTGCCTATTCGATAGATATAGTTATGATAAAAATTTAGCAAAAGGACCGATGGTATTTTTTTGGATAATTAGAGAGTTATTAAGGTTTAAGTGAAAGGTGTGAAAAACTAAATTAATTTTTAGTTTAGAAAATTGTTGTTATATATATATAGTTAGTCTATTAAATAAAGTCACTGCATAATATCTACTTTAATAAAAAAAAGAGGCCTTGTAGCTTTAATACATTAAAAGATATTTGACTTTCACCGGTTAACACAAAATATTTTTTTTTAATTTTATCTTATCACGGTCGCATTTTATTTTTATTTAAAAATATTTGCAATATTATTGTTTACCATACCTTACAATATGACACGCGACAATTACAGGACAACGGAGATAGAGCGTTTCTAAATATTTCTGAAATTTCTATGGAAATAGGGTTGTCACAATGAAACACGAAAAATATTTGCCAGATATTTCCCATATATCTAACTCTTAAGTAGAACATTTCTGGTGTCATAAAACAATTACTGCAACAACTAATACGTGAGGCTAACCTACTAGTAGTCATCAGCGGAGTATAATAACATAACATTCTTCAGATGATAATACAAGTACATCAGCGTCGTCAGTTACCAATTCAGTGGTAGGAATATCAGCAGAACTTTGCGGTAAAGCATCCTGATGGGTAAAAATATTCTCCATAAAGTTTTAAAAGTGACAAAACCTTATCTGGAAGAATGGAACGTTTATTTTTTTATGTCGGCTGCCAATAGTCATCGTCGATAGGAATGGGTCGGAAGACTCTAGCGCGCGGTGAAACAAGTCGAGCACTGTTGTTTTGGGATCAAATTTTCGAGTGTGATGTTCACGGTCGTAACGCTAAAACTTGTTTCTCGATTGTTTTGTTATGCGAGTTAAATTGCGTATAGTTTTTATACGTAATGGAATGTACGTAGTGGCAAAGAGGTTGTGTTCGTCATCGTTTTCATCAAAAAACGTTTGCTTGTAAATTGACTGTCCTGTGCAAAAAACGCAGTGAAGTCTATATAACTGTTTTTGATTGCAATATTCAGAAACCTTTTCATCACAAGAGTAAATGATTCGTCGAAACGTGTGCATAAGTAAATTAGGCAAAGGTACTGGTGGCTTCTCGTTCTGAGACTTCAATTTCAACATCAGGGTAACATTTTTTTTAGCTTCTTTATTAATTTTATAATAGGGAGGGTAAAGGATAAATTCTCGAGATTTGGCACCTTGTTGCATGTTTACATAGTCCTCCGCTGATAGTTTTTTATCTATCATGAAACAAAGAGCTTCATCGGGAGTATAGGGTTTAGGTTCCGATTTCAACTTTATGCTGGCCGCAATTTTTTTAGGACGAGTTGGGCTTTTCAAGCATTCTTTTATGACAAACTCTAACTCCTGAGCAGAACGTTTATTGAGTTTTCGGTTTCGTCTGTTACTATTCTCGACATAACTTTATTTATTTTTGAATGAGGTTTTTCTTCAAGCGATTCCTTGAGACTTTTCCGTGCACGACGCTTTTGGCGATCACTTACATTTACAAACAATGGAGGTGGGGTACTAGATGAAGCTTCAAAAGAAGTTTCAGTTTTTCAATCTGTTCAAGGTTCAAAAGGTTTTTTTATACCACTAAGGTGGCAAACAAGCTTGCGGCCTGCCTGATGGTAAGCAGTCACCGCAGCCTATGGACGTTTGCAATACCAGGGGCATCACCCACGCGTTGCCGACCCCGTAAAAACCTTTTCGATTCGCGATTTCTTTAGGTCCGTGTTCATGCTTTCGTTGTTAGTCGTTGAAGTTGCCACTCGCTGACCAGCATGAGGGTTGGCGCCTTCATGCCGCCCTCATGCCGCCCTTGCATTAGACACCCACCAGCAGGATGTGTCAGTGCCTGCTGAGGCAAAGCAGTGCCATGGGTCTTTGACGGCTCCATGACACCTCACCCCCGCTTCTCCAGATATTAAGTATAGGAATTTGGTTTTGACATTCTGTCGAAGATTGATTTTAATGAAAGCGCCTGGGCACTTAAAAAATAACAATAAAACTCAGGGGTTCACCAGTAGCTATTGTGGAGTGCCTGTATCTACTTCAAGGATCCATAATCAGACCCGGTCTTTAAGTGTAATATATTGGGCTCGTTAAAACAAACTAAATGAGCTCAAGCTCGGCGAGCATACTAGAAGCCTTTGAAGAGTTTCACTGTCCAACATCTAGTTCCGTCATCAAATCAACGGGATGAAGTCAAATTATTATATTGTTATTCAAGTCGATACGACAATAAAATTAGAAATTCTTCTTCAAGATTTCTTTACATCGTGAGTTACAGGTGAAGCTAATAAAAGCGTGTTAGTTAAGACTGGTAATAATTGAGGAAGTAATTTTATTTATTTACGTGAACGCCTGCCAATTCAGTCACGGCAACAATGAGTTCGAGAAGATGGCTCGTTGTTTTTAAAAGGCGCCTACATCAGTTGACAACCCTAACCTAAAACTTTAAAAGCGAATAGCTCCGAGTTCTTATGTTCGTTTCTTCTTATTTTTTGTGTGATAATCCTTACTATTGCACTTAACAATTACATCATAAAATAAAATGCGACCGTGTAAAGAATGACCATAAAAAAAATTATTATGAAATCACAGAAAAAAATAATTTGACGCCTAGGAGAGCCTATTTTTAAAAGTTTTAATAGATATATTGATACTATTAGGTAATGGCTATCATGCCATGAAACATTCATTGAAACATGACCGTCATAAGAGCCAAAATCTCATCTTTATGGTTTCTATGGACTTTTCTCGATTTTTTAAATATTTCGAAAACTACGATACTAAAACCCACGGGAGTTTTAATAGGGGGTTTCTTTTGTTATCGTCTATCCAAAAGCCACAATAATAAAGGATGTCCGCAACTAAGCCAAAATAACACACTGTGGAGCGTCTAGTATCTAGTCGATATTTATCACGACATTTCTGTCAAACTGTTCAAATTTATTTTCATTGTTTGTGTTTATTTTCAAGCTGCTGTGGCCACTATAGACCTGGACAGTTACTATAAAAGTATAAAAAGTCAACAAGATCCTCATCCTCATAATTTTTCTCATTTTTTTCTTTTCACGCGTCTTTTTAATCCTAATGCTAATACTATAGCAACGCTAGCTTTATCAGTCATTTTGGCAAAAATACTTAAAAATCGTAAATATACACCAGCGACGCGTCAAAAATGCTTTTTTTTTAGGCTAGGCGTTGGCAACTTAGTCTATTCAGCCATCAAAATGAATGAAAGAATGCATAGACTAATGAAAATATCGACGATTCTTATCGTGTGTGTAGGGTCGACTTGCGATCCAAAATATTACTCGATATGGATCACGATACGTATCACGATAAATATCGTGTGTGTAGTATCCGCCATAGAATGCTCCAACCTCATACCCTTTTTTATACATGTTTTGGTTGTTTTTGAATATTTATTTTATTTTAATGAAACCTTTCAGCACGCCACAGTGAGTGTTTGTGATGAATAGTACCTTTGTACTAAGAGTACCTATTATAAGTAGGTACTTAGTGTTATAATATTTTATTATATATATACATATTTTTTTAATCGTTTTACTTATATTGAAGGCATTGTATGAATAGCTTAAATAATAGTTTTTTCTCATGTTCGTCGTCATCGTCTAACCAAAATTATCTTAGCGTCAACTCTGAAGACAGTGATGATGTGTCCACACGACTTTCTGTACATGATCAGTTGAAGGTATCCTTTTCTAAGTTCCCAAACAACTTTAATGTTGTACACATCAATTCCCAGAGCATAACTGGCCATTATTCCGATTTACTGGCATCCTTTAGTAGCAGTCCTGTGGATGCTGTGCTTATCTCAGAATCATTCTTGAAGCCTTCTCTCCCTTCTTCTCAATTCTCACTTCCGAGCTTGCCAGCAGGGCAAGGGAGGCGGTGGCGTCGCAATATACCTACGCGACGATATTCTGTACACAATTGTCAGCACATCACCAAGCCTGTACTCGGTTTCAGCTGAACATCTCTTTATTGAGGTAACACTCAATAATAAAAAAGTTTTGCTTGCCATGTTATATAGCCCAAATCTACACATATTGATTATTTTGCTTCTCTTGACAATCTACTATGTAGCTTATGTCCCAATTATGACGACGTTTTATTACTTGGGGATTTTAACACGTGCTTGCTTAAAAACGATTCACGATCTCGTAAGTTACAGTCTCTCTTGTCCTCGGTCAACCTGCATATTCTTCCACTCACTGCCACGCATCATTCCCCAAATTGTGTCCCCTCTCTTCTTGATCTAATGATCACTTCCTCTCCTAATAAAATAGCCGTCCCTGGTCAATTCGATGCCCCCTTTTCTTAACGTGACTTAGTTTTCCTGTCTTTTAAAATTCGGACTCCCAAACGTAAACCTCCTTTGCCTTTTTACGTAGTTTTGGGCGTATCGATTTGGAGGCATTGAGGCGCGATGTAGCAAATATCGATTGGAAATCTGTCCTTGTTGCTGACCACATTGATGTGAAGGTACAAGAGCTTGAATCACGAATCATTAAACTCTACGATACACATGCTCCACTTAAAAGAGTCCGATTAAAACAAACACCTGCGCCGTGGATTACCGAGGACATCAAGGCTGTGATGATTAGGCGTGATTGTGCCAAGCGACGTTTCGGTAAGTATCCTTCGGACCAAAACCATGAAAGGTACAAGAATCTCAGAAACTATTGCAGTCGTCTGTGTAGAGATGCTAGGAGACGCCACATCCACAACTCTGTCAATGGCTCAGCTCCTGCAAAAGTTTGGTCTTTCCTTAGGTCATTAGGTGTGGGGAAATCCACAGTAACCTGTGAGAGCTCTATTGATTTAAATCAACTAAATACCCACTTCTCTTCACCACCTGTCATTCTGGACTCTAACATTAAAGCTCAAACCATAGCCCAGATCAATAGTTACCCGCTCCCTCTTTGTACCTCATTCTGTTTCACGCCTGTTTCAGAGGAGGATATTAAGAAGCACATTCTTGCTATCTCTTCTACTGCTGTGGGTAATGATAACCTTTGTCCACGCATGATTTCCTTTCTCCTTCCTGAACTCCTACCTGTTCTCACTCATATTTTTAACCATTCGCTGGTAACGAGTTATTTCCCGTCAGCTTGGAAACTTGCTAACGTTGTCCCCCTTCCTAAAACATCCAAACCCGCTTCCTTTTCTGATTTTCGTCCCATATCACTATTACCATTCCTCTCAAAGGTCCTAGAACACATTATCCACAGTCAGCTCACGCAGTACCTGTCATCAAACTGTCTACTTTCTCCTTTCCAATCTGGCTTCCGACCAGGGCACAGTACCGTAACAGCACTGCTAAAAGTCACTGATGATATCCGCTTTGCGATGAAAAATAAGTCTCTTACCATTCTAACATTGCTTGACTTTAGCAGTGCCTTCAATTCTGTAGACTTTGATGTTCTTCTTGCTATTCTTCGCTCTCTTAACATATCTCCTTCTGTGGTAGCATGGTTCGCTTCGTACCTTCGCGGTTGCCTGCAGCGGGTCCGCTCTGATGAGGTCTTCTCGGATTGGTGTGATCTCGTTGCGGGTGTGCCGCAGGGTGGCGTTCTTTCACCTCTCCTATTCTCAATTTTTATTAAAACGGTTACATCTGTAATGTAACGGCAATCTCCACTTCACATCACAAGGTTTTTACCGCGCACGTGCAAGATGTGGAATAACTCTTCCAAAATTCACTTGATCATTTTATTTAGAACTAGCGAGCGACCCACCCCAGCATGGCATGGGTTTTCTCAGATTTTCTCAATAAAATATGCATGACCTACATACATATAAACCGCAACAAAATCCATTACGTGGCTTAGGAGTTAGCGGATATACAGACAGATAGACGCGAAAGCGTCTTTATTTATGTAAGTACATAGTACATAGCAAGCTATGTGGGGAACAAGTGTCTGGCCATGCCGCCTCCGCCGAGCACAAGATGATGATGATGAAGCACATAGTATAAAATAAAGTCGCTTCCAGCCATCTGTCCCTATGTATCTATGTACGCTTAGATATAGTGATTTAAGGGGATAGGTGTATAAGCAAGAAAAAAAGGGTAGGTAGGGGTAAAGTAGGTGTAGGGTAGGGGTATAGTGTAGGGATAGGACGCCACGCGAACGAAGTCGCGCCGGGTCGCACCATAGTAAAGCAGAAAGATAATCTACTTAACAAATTAATACTAAAACATGGTGCTTGATTGTATCTGCTAAGGGGTATTCATTGTTACCAATGTTCCACCCATGATAATCAACCCAAATAATTTATCTCTACATACAAATACAGTATAAAAAACCTTTTCTATTCCCACAACCAAGCACCAATCCTTGAGTTTTTATATTTCGGTTGTAAAGATAAGGTAGCCAGCAAAATCACACACCAGATTATCCTTGTGGTGAAAATCCGTGTGGTTCTACATTTTTGTTACATGAAACATAAGTGCATGAATTGTAGGTGTCATGGGCGACATTTACCGCTTTCCATAAAGTGGACCGTCTGCTATCTGTGTATATAACACTAGGCTTGTATAAAAAATTATTAAATAAAAATTAAACGCATACGATTTACTCATTGACACTTATGTATAGCCTGTACTAATTTCGGATGCTCTTCATAGGTGATTAGTGGAACCGGCAGTAGTCTTAGGTACATTTTTAGAGTGCAGGTTCCACATCTATATTATTGTAGACACTGAGATCAGCTGCTTCACCGTCTGAAAGTGTAGAAAGATTTTGGTGGAACTTATTATTATAATAATCCCTTGAAATCCTTTATTGTTCTGGCTTAAATAAGTGATTGATTGAGGGCGTCGATGGCCTAGTGGTAACGGTTTCCGACTCGCAATGCGAAAGGTAATGGTTTCGAATCCCACTGCCACCATGTACCAATGACTCTTTCCTAAGTCATGTACAATAGTTGTATACTAACCGATGATTTTACGGCAAGGGAAAACATCGTGATGAATCCTGCACATTCAGGTAACTGAATTGTAATGATGAATGATCCAATCTGGTCAGGTTCCCATTTTAACAGAGTCACAGAGGTCACATGGCAGTCACTCCACTGTAATTACCTGATCTACTTAATCCTCGGTCATGGTCCGCGAAACAGCGGAAACCGGGCCCTCGTGCGCGAGAGCACAACCGCGTTATAACGCCAAGATGATGAAGATAAACTTAACACTGCAATAAAACAATACCTTTATCAAATGCCATCTTCAAAGCCTCAATTTCATCAGTAAATCCAGATACTCTGTAAATGCCTTTGGAGTCCAATCCTCTCATTTCTATTTCATTGACACACTTCCTAACAACGAAGGGTAAAGTGCTTGAGTGTGCATTTAACAACGTAGTGAGATCAATACCGAATACTCCACGAATTTTCTTCAAATCTGGTAGACAATGGTTAGGAACTCTTTCAGAGCATTTTGAATGAGCAATAAATCCACAATCTGAAAGCAAACCTATGTTTACCATGGGTTTTCTTGGCATAGTTGGCAGGAAAGATAAAGGCAGGTGCTCCCATAAATAAGCCACATAATCAGGTTATCTTTCTATGGTTAAATTAGAAACCACCAGATGCCATAAACCACTCCACAGCCATCAGGTGGCCCACTTGCCTGTTTGTCTGTCGTATTACATTAAAAAAAAATTAACCAATTGAGTCTGAAGTATTTTATAATCATAGAAAATTTATTATTTGTGACCCAATCTGGAGTCACCTGGAATGTCAAAGAATAATTTCATAATTGGCTCACCTTCACATTTCACACCTTGTGCAGTGAATCCCCAAAAGAAATTGGCACATAGTTCACACCAATTGAGACCCTTGAATGTGTAAATTTTAAAACTATGTAACCTTCGAATATTTATTTAACAGTGGATTGTTTTCCACAGTTGGTGTTAGATCTGATAATTTTTTGGTACCATCTGTTTCTGGACTATTGCTTTCTGGTGTTGTCCTGGTAGGAATAGATTTTTTTGCTACCCTGCAACAATAACAGAATAAAAAATATAACAGGGATTTAGTAGGATGTGATAAAGTGTAGTAAATGATTTCTCTTACTGCTGTATCTTTGACAAAGTATTGAGTTTTTTCCTATTTAAGGTAACATAAGAACTGTCCGTGTAGTTTGTCCTGGAATTGATCATTTCTAGTATGTGATGGGCTTTTAGCTCCATGTGGCAGAAGATCAAACCATCAGCTACCAGGTCATATACTGTGTCATATCTCTTCTCTCTGATATAATGAGTGCCATCATAGTAAAGCTTATAATGATGTATCTTGTCATTGAACCTGGAAATAAGAACCTAAGAGTTATATTTTTTACTTTTACTAAATCATCAATCATGGCTGACGGGTCAGATTCAAGCAAGAGGTATTGGGTTGGAACCCCATGCCACCATGTACCAATGACTTTTTATGAGTTATGCAAGTATATTAGGTCAATTACTAACCAATGCTCTTATGGTGAGAAGAAATATTGTAAGAAAACCTGCACATTCAAGTGACAGGTCATAACCATTATCCAATCTGGTCAGGTTTCCCTATTAACAGGATCACGGTGGTGATTACGTGATCTCTCAAATCCTAAATCATGGTCAAGGCGGAGTCCAGGTCCTCGCGTGCGGTTTCAAAACGGGATATTAAGACCAAGATGATTATTATGATATAGAAAGGCCTTACCTCCAAGTGAGTGTGTAAAAATCATTACAGGTATTTCCTTCTCTAATGAGGAAAGACCCA
Organism: Blastobasis lacticolella; assembly: GCA_905147135.1. Classification (NCBI taxonomy): domain Eukaryota; kingdom Metazoa; phylum Arthropoda; class Insecta; order Lepidoptera; family Blastobasidae; genus Blastobasis; species Blastobasis lacticolella. The sequence continues at coordinate 7,289,200 of LR990056.1, forward strand.
TTGAGCTCTACTTCCAATAAGTTTGACGCCTCTTTGTTTCCCATGATCCCGTGATATTCCTTGCCGTAAAACTCCGGCGTATCTGGACAATTCTTTCAATTTAGGAGTCGGTGCTTCCATCTGAATACGATACACTGGGAAAATAATAGCAAATTATTACAAACAGTTATCAAAACACACCGCCTCTCGCCGATGATTATAGTCAGTCCTCGACAAGTCTTACATTCAGGTTTCCAAAAATTACTAAGGTTCTCCATGGTAAATATTTAGTCTTCTGCTAATCTAAACTAATATTATTTATTTATCTTCGTTTTTTATGTCAAGGAATACCGGAAATCATTGAAAAGCAGGAAAATATTTGTAACCACAGAAATGAAACAAAAACAGAATCCATGTGTCTTAAGTCATGAGGGAAGCATAGAAATGGCCGCCATTTTATATGTTTGCGTGATTTTAGGGTTGCCATATACATGATCCATTTTGCCCTCTTTATGTATTATGTTAGCAATACAACTTTACAATATTAAATTTAAAAAATTAATAATTTCAGATTGAAATTATTTATTTAAAAATTCTCCGCGAGTACGCTCCATACAAATGAAGTTTGATCATATTTTTAATATTGCGCTATCAAAATCAATGAAATTTTGTAGACGTGATCCAGAAACTAGTATCGATGCTTGTGGTTTAATAATGATATCGATTCAAAGTTACACGAGATTCAAGATTTCTATGGAAATATAAAATCCTGTGTACTTTGAAAATATGATTAAACTACGTTTATATGGAGCGCGCTTGTGGGAAACTAGCCTTAAGGCTACACTACAATGCTCGTTAGTAGGTATAAAAAATTAAGGCGAGGACGGCATAGTATTAAAATCCGATTTGCACCGATAGATCATAGTGGAATGTGTTACTCATAGAATAAGGTATATTTTTGAATTACGCATTTTAAACGCGGAGCGATGTGAAAATGCGAAAACGTACTAGTTTCGATAGATTTTTGTTTGATTATAATGAAGTTACGTTACCCCCTGATTAAAAAATCTATTCGGTGATAGTGAACGTTAAATTGCAGTTTTTAAATCCTGAGAAATAATTGATTAAATCTAATACCCTACCCTCTAAATACCCTAATCTTCTAGGGTAGGTACTTAAAAAGTTGAAGATGTTATAACTTGATTGTGAAATCATAATCGCAGGTAGAAAAGTGAAACAGTTGATTTTTTATACATATTTAGGACCAAGAAGTAGTAGCAAATAGTTTGTTCACATACCTGCTGCAAAGAAGTACTCGGATTATACACGTTGTTGCCAAGATTAAATTTTAATGGCATCTTATATTTGTTTTTCTCCATTAATAGTTTATTAGAGTGATCTGTGCTTGTTCTGTACCAACAACGAAATCATAAGCCGTGTATAATGACTTCACACACAGAGAGTGAATAGTTGTTGGAAGATTTTCTTTGCTAAAGTCAATATCGGTATTCAGCCTATTGAACATATTCACTACTAATTCTTTCAAAACATCGTCACTCTGAACATTTAATAACGTACCTTCACAGTTTGATGTGGCACATAGTCGGCAATATACAGTTAAAACAAATTCATCTAGAAATTCAGATACCTAAAAAAATTAAGTCGTGTTTCACACCATTTTTTACAAACCAAAAAAAATGTCTTTTTTTACATACAACTATAATAAACTAACCATTTATTTATTACGTAAATTTTAATACAGTACCTAATAATGTCTCCGATTTTCGATCTCAGCTCAAGTGGCCTCCCATTTGCTATCGCAGGAACGCTCATGTCCTTTCTATGCTCAACAATGTCCTCCACAATCCCTCTGCTCCCTCATATCTCCGCACCAACTTCCATTTCTCCCGGGCCCAAGATAAACCTTGTCGCTCAAATGTAAGATCATCTTTGGCCATCCCCATCCACCATTCCGAATTCTTTTCCTACTCTTTCACTGTTCATGCTGCGAGACTGTGGAACTCTCTCCCGCATGTGGTACGTGACAGTCCGTCACTGCCTATATTCAAAAAGCGAGTGAAAGACCACTACCTGTCCCTGTCTATTCCATAAATTTTATATATTTGTATTGATATGTAGTAGTATTTAAGTGTATAAGTATGTATGTATTTATTGATATAATATATAAAAATTACAATTCGAGGTGGGGACAAATACATCAAATTATAAAAAAAACAATAGCTATTCAGTTAACTTACCCGTTTTGGAAAGGCGTACGGAACCAAGCATCGTAGCCCCTTCGCGATTGTTATAAAATCCACGTCATCAAAGTGTGCACTGCACACGGTACTCGCAGATGATGGGTTCCAATTGGTTTCTTTTCTATACGATGCCGTATTCTTTGAAGCAGCAGCGATATGGTCGCGGCATTGTTATGCTTTGTCTAATATAGAATGATAATTTTGACAGCACACTAATTGTTGGCGCACGCCCATAAAGTTTCATGTTTTATTTCGGTAAAATGCATAGAGAAAAAAACTATCTACAGAAGCAGAGAGAATATACCGAGTTTCAAATCGAGACAAAATGTCACACATATCTAAAACACACACACTAATGCAAATGCAGGGACGGAAAAAGGCAGCCCATCTGCAATGTTATATTTTGCTACGAATTTCCACTCGTAACAAATATAAACAAATCTGACTTGTGAGTATATTTCGCACCGGATGACTTTGTAATTTTTTTAAAATTGTCCTTATAATTTTATATTAATATGATAATAAAAGGTAAGGTGTCTAGTGAATCAAACCCACGCCCTGATACCTACCACCGTCTTTTTGATCTCTCGATCCTACATACCGTGAATCGGCAGTGCTTGCTTTTGCATGAAGGAGGGTTTTGAGGATTTTGACCGGTATAAATGTTTATTTGTTGTCTCATAACTTCTAAACTAAGTATGTACCTACTTACTTATCGTTAAATGTATCTTAATTATCCACAGGTTGGCCTATGTGACTTCACAATAAATTGAGTATGATGCTCTCTAGAAGACATAATCATAAAAAAATATATAATAATGAAAAGGATAGGTATATTAATAAACAGGCAGCATATTCTTTATTTTCAGTAAAAATTCATATAATGATGATACACCAGGACTGAAAGGACTTGCATCTACTTATTATCTTGTTCTTCAAAATGTTTACAAAGCAACACTTCCAATTCGCATTCTAGACATCGCCATGTCTGCTCTTTAGGAAACCTAGAAAAACAAATTTATTTTATTTTATTTATTTATTTAACATTTTATTGCAGACAGTAAAATACATAGAGAAACATCATACATATAGACGACACAACAGGCACTACTTATTTCTAAAAGAAATTTCTTCCAGCAGGCCTACAGAAGAGAGATGAGATAAGTAAAGCAGATCGACGTGCGCGATATAGAATACATACTAAAATACTTAAACATACTTATCTTATCAAATAAAATATAATAAATATAATATAAATTTATAATAATAATACAATACTATACAACTAGACAGAGATAGATATTGGTCCTTGACACGTTTTTAAAAGTCTGTAGTGACGGACTGTCCCGCACCTCATGTGGAAGAGAGTTCCAAAGTCTCGCAGTATGAACAGTAAGGGAATAGGAAAAGAAATTGGAGTGATGGATAGGGATGGCCAATAACGATTTAACATTAGAGCGACAGGGTATACAAATAAATGAAAATAAACGTAAATACGCGATTAATCTGTTAAGTTGTTTCATAAAATGTCAGAACATTAAAAATGACATTTAGGTAATTTTTTTGTCTAAAACCCTAATTTATACACATAAAATTGAGGACCGCTATTTACAAGATTTGAGTATTAAAATTTTATACAATTAATACTAAATCCGACCCCATTAGCATCAAAATATTTTCGATCACCGAAATATTGCTCAATTTGCCAATAATTTTAAATCTATATTTTATGGCATGTTGTTTTAAGGTAAAGCATTTCAATTATTGCAAATTCAAACTATTACGATGCATATTTTTAGTGACTATCTTAGTGATCGCTCGCAGGTTGTCAAAATAGATAAATTGCTTAGTGCTGAAAAGTATATTACTTACGGTGTCCCACGATGCTCGATATTAGAACCAACACTTTTTAATTTATATATTAATGAACTTTGCTCTCTCTCAATACCAAATTGCCAAATATTTACATATGCGGATGATACAGCACTGCTTGTACAAGGCTCTGACTGGGCGGACACATTAAAGAATGCGGAAGCAGCATTGAGAGTAGTTCGCAGCTGGTTATTTAATAACCTGCTAACCCTTAATGTAGAAAAAACACACACACACGCACACGCACACGCACACGTACACGCACACGCACACGCACACGCACACTTTGGGAAGTAGGGCAACAAAAATTGTTATGTACTTAGCACACCTGCCATTTTAACATGTACCTTACTGTATTTTATATAAAAATAAAGAGATATTTGTCACAATTTCTAAAATTGATTTCCGGTCGCTGCGACCACGAATGAAATTATTTACCGATGAAAAGATAATCCAGGTGTATTTCCATAATTTGCGCTTTCACATTAATGTGCATTAAATTACACTGTCTTTTAAATGGTTAGATAAAATTTTATTAAGAAATTTAAAATTTGCACCGATGTTTCAAAAGAAACGTCAGGTCGTTGTTAGCTTGAGCAACATGTCGAACGTTCAAAACATTGCGCGCGTCATTTTCTTAGAGCTTATATGAATAGACGAAAAAACGGGATAGCAAGATTCATAATCATTAGGGGGCCCAAAGCGTGTACGTTTAAGATAAAATAACAAAGCCATTTTAATGTTTTAGTGTGTTTTGTTTGCTTTACAAGATTAAGTATTTATAAATCTATAAATAATAAAACAAATAACAAATCGTTTGGCGAAATTTAAAAAAACCTCCATCGGGTATTTTACTCGCTGCCCTTTGGGGGAGCTAAAGTGGGTTCGCTGTTTGGTCACAGCGGGTAAAAAGTGGGTAAGATGGGTAGAAAATAATCTAAGTAGTACTAATAAACAAAACAAAAATGTTATTGTGGCAATAACCTCCCCTTTCGTGGAGAGGCCTTAAGTTCTGTAGTGGACTGTTACGGGCTGTGATGATGAATGCAAACTTCATCAGCTGATTGTTCCCAAGTGTCAATGGCCTCTCGACTAGCTGCCAGGTCAATGAAATGACACAATTTTAGACCACTTATTACAAAACGGGTACCCGCTTTTCCTAGGGGGTATTTAAAAACAATTTTAAATATTACTTTAAAAACTATATTAAAGATGTTTAATGAAATTGTTTATAAATCAGTCAAAAATTAATAACTACTTCCACCAACTAAGCAGCTCTGACGCTTCGATCCGACTGATCTATGTTACAATAAGCATTATATGTTTAAACTACCCACCTTCGAAGCCTACACTCTTTGGGCGGCCAACACGTTTTGGGCTACCTTCCCCTACGACAAACTTATTTCTTGTTTCAAAAGTTAAATAGCGGTGATACCTATTTTAAATGCCTTATAGGATCAGTAACTCATTAATAACTCGTATTTCAAGACTTAATATATGGCGAACCACAGTCAACATTTTTCTTATAAAACTTAATGCATTCCGGGGCGCTTTCATAATTTGTAGCGTGACGATATTATGGTGGACGTCCACGGTATAGAGGAGAGGTGGCATGAAAGGGACGTGTCCCTTACTTATCCTTTTCGATACGTGTATCGAAAAGGATAAGTTAAATAATCTGTAAAATAAGAAACGTCACGTGACGATAGAAGATTAATGTCGGTAATGTTCAACTTATTTAGTACTACTACTCACGGTCAACTGAATCGGCGCTACACGCAGTGGTAAGTAAAATTGAGGGTGCCTTTCAATCCAAATCGATTTGTTTAGCAATCTTCATATACGTCGAAGGTGCCTTTAATAAAACTAACTTTACAAGCTTTAGAAACGTACTTAACAAGCACAAGGTAACCGAAACTATCTCGGGATGGATAGTGATCATGCTCAGCAAAAGAGTCATACAGCTCAAAAGCAATCCTAATAAACAGGTATCAGTAACAAGAGACTGCCCACAGGCAGGAGTACTCTCGCCTCTCCTGTGCGAGGACTTAACGAAAAAAACTTTTATACAGTAGGGTACGCTGATGATTTAGCTATACTCACAACGGGAAACAACGCCGACACCGTGATGGGAGTAACGCAGATGGCGCTGAGAGAGGTGGAGAAATGGTGTAAAGACTATGGCCTCTCAGTAAACCCAGCCATAACTGAAATGGTAATGTTGACGAACAAAAGGGTACTAGGGAACTATAGACTACCTAACCTATTTGACAAACATCTTACTTTGCCATCTGAGGTAAAATATCTTGGCATAACTTACGACAACAAACTGAATTGGAACAGCCACATTGAAAAGAGGCTTGAAAAAGCAACTATTACATTCTGGCAATGTCGTAAAATGGTAGGCAAGCCTTGGAGAGTAAACCCAAAAATAATAATGTGGCTCTATAGGTAAAGCAGTAATAAGACCTATGTTCTGCTATGGGGCCGTAGTATGGTGGACTAAAACGAAACAAACAACAGTAAGTCAATTTCAAAAACTGCACAGAATAGCGTGCATGGCTACAATGGGCTGCATGCACAACACCAACTATAGCCATGGATGCCATGCTAAATCTTACACTACATCTGCACATAAGGCAGGAGGCGGCTGCAACTATGGTACGTCTAAAACACTCTAACTTGTGGGGGCAAAACCTTATCCCGCACGCTGAACTTCTGCAGTAAGCGGTAAAAGAAGCACCCATGCTCTAGCATCTAGCATGCTGTTAGTTTTATTATCTTATCACTTACTACCTCTAGGTAGTAAGTGATAAGATACTCAAACTAACAGTCTTCGATAAAAAATACAAGATACAACTTCACGAGGACCCACAGGAAGGTCAGAACTTGCGTGAGTTAAGGATCTTCACGGACGGGTCAAAAACCGACTCAGGTACAGGTTGCGGAGTGTTATCAGAAGATTTAAGCATTCATATAAGCACTCCACTTGGTAAAGTATAACATGGTCTTCCAGACTGAATGTATGAGCATAATTTTGGCCTGTCACGCTATACGTGATAGGAAAGTAACAGACCAACCAATCCGCTTACTAAAGGATAGCAGAGCAGTAGGGGAAGGAAGGGCAAGATGAATATAGCGGGCAACACGAATCATTCTCGTAGGATCTTACTACTCGTTCCGTACATGAAAGTACCGGCGTGGCGGGACGCGCGGGGCGGGCCGACTTCACAATACAATGCGAACTCGGCTGTCGTGGGGAGAGCGTGCGTTTTAGTGACGAGAAACAGAATTGACGCAAGAAAATAAAATATTTTGTCACGATAAGTTTTCTGTTATATCATTCATATATATTGATGATAAAGGTTGCTTCTGTTGCCTTATCTTATGTAAATTAAGCTGTAATGAAGCATCTTTCATCACCGAAACAAATAAATTTTTAGGATATTTTTTTTATCTATCAAATGCCAAGCGGGCAAGACGAATATGACCATTTTCACTAATTTATTTATTTATTTATATTTCATGCACAAACAGTACATTGGCGGACTTAAAGCTAAAATAGCATTATCTACCAGTCTACTAATAGAAACTAATAGAAAACAATCGGCTCTCGCTGGTTCTGAACTCGGCCGTGATTATTACTGCACACTTTGCAAAGAAAAATATATCTATCCCCCACCTGAGGATTGGATACAATGCTCCGAGTGCAAAGAGTGGACTCACGAAGCGTGCTCTTCGTATATTGGGTCTGGAACATACTTTTGTGACGATTGTCAAGACTAGTAATGATTATTATATGCCCGAACCATCTTGCCCTATATGGAGGGGCAAGATGGCTCAAAACAATTATTTTACATGATGATCTCATGCTCAGGTTGTGATTTCTATTTTAAGCATTTATAAAATTATTTTGATAGTCTATAGTACTGTTAATTATTATAAAAATAAAAGTTGCGTTAATCTCTGTAACATGCGTGTTTTTCTTACGATTCTTGTTAGATGAACCAACTTGCCCTCCCCTCCCCTACTGATGGCACTGGAAAACAACAACATCACCTTGGGACTCATTCTCGATTGCCGTCTGTACCTAAACGAGGTATGTAAAAGCAATCCCATTACACTGCAATGGATAAAGGGATACAGCGACTCTCGGGGAAATGACGCAGTTGACGAACTGGCTAGACGAGGATTCGACACAATACCGTTGGGTCCGGAACCGATTGTGCCTATACCATTATCGTGGACCCGTCAACACCTACGGGAGAAAACCAAGGTATTACACAATCAAACATGGTCTTCCCAGAAGGAATGCAGACAAGCAAGGGAGGCCCTTCCCATGATACTCCCCTCTCTATCCAACAAACTAATAAAACTAACAAAAAAACAACTCCGAATGGTAACCGGGGCACTAACAGGACTCGGCCCGTTTATAAGAGGAAGAAGAAACAGCTGCCCATGTCCTGCTAAAATTCAGTGGCGTGGCTTTTTATACGTCTAAGTATTAAGGATAACCAACCACACTCTCGGAGATCTTCTGGAGACGGAAGGGTCTCCTCAATTTTCTGGAGTAATTGGGTTGGCAGGTACATAAGTGTTACCCAAACCATAATTTCCACCCTCACGTAAAAGAGGCGCAGTGTCGTCGAGTTACGCAAAAGCCCGGGTATATCTAATATAATCTAATCTAGTGTAAAAAGTGAACTTGTAGTGAAAAATATTAGTGATTAGGATAGAGAAAGGAATACTTCGAAAGGAGATAAACGAAAAATATGTAAAAGGTTGGCAACCTTTTGGCGCGGCAGGTCATTTTCTTGAAAAGTCAATTTAGAGGAACTGGCAAGAGTAAGGGAAGATTGAGACCGTATAATCATCTAAAGTACCGAAACCGACATTAATGTATGAATAGGTTAATGCATGTGGAAGAAGCGAGAGAAGTGGAACGGTCTATGGCAGGGATTCCCAAAGTGGTCGATATCGGTATAAACGAAAACTAATTTTGGTGGTCCACGAGGTCTAAAAATCGACCCCTATTAAATTAACACAAGTTCTTGTTTAAAACTTTCAAGATATGTAGGTAGAGCTCGTCTAGTCTAAAATGACGCGCCCCACTACTTAGTTAGTTGATTTCGATGTGTGAGTGCAAATATTGATAACGACACTTCATCTTAGTCTAAGAGCCAGCTTAAATCTGACAACACATATTTTACGGTATCTGAAATTTCGTCCAGTGAGACTTCTATACCCAGTAAACAAGCAATGGGTACTAGCTAAGCCCGGCCGCGGTAGGTTTGGGGTCCCTCAGGTGAGTCAGGTATGAAAATTAAGTAAATTTTTAAAGTATTTTACGGCGTCTGCCGTTTTAATATGTTATAATATACCTCTAGAAACATTGAAAAATAATTATGGCTGCTGATTTTAAAGGTTGCAACATCCTGGCAGCCACTTTTCAAAATTCGAAAATAAATAAATTTTTAAAGTATTTTACGGAGTCTGCCATTTTAATATGTTATTTATTGAACTATTTTAAGCTAATATTGAAAATGGCTGACATTTTTTCCGGTTGTAACTATCCGGTTTACAGCGAAACATTACCGGCAGTCTATGCTTAATAAACATGTGGTTCGTTTGGAGATAGTTATTATTTTCGTGCCAAAAATGTCTGGAAGGCGGTATTTTGCTTGGACGATGTTCGCCGAAATTCATGCGGCTGATGAAAATACGTTTTATCGCCAACATGAAGTCCATATGCGAAAACAAATGAATAATTTAATACACACACTGTGATTACGTCTCTTACTGTTTTTTCTAAGGTGAGAAGTGTTAAAACTCTCTACAAGTCATTGTTGTTCTCAAGAGTGTGCAGGGAAGAGCCACCAAGATACCGGCAGCACTGAAAAAGTCATATGAGGAAAGACTACAAGAATCGAACCTCACCACACTGGAAGAAATAAGGATACGGGGTGACAACAATGAGACTCACAAGCTTTACTTTCATCGAATGTTTAATATGAAAGGTGCTGAAGCATTGCGTGGACACAGCACCAGGATAAATCGCACACCATCTAAGACTTATATTGTTTATCACTTGCCATACCATAAGGTTGTGAATTGTGAATAGTTGGAATTGGTTCTCAGACATGGGGCTATAGGCTCTCATAGGTAACCGCCCCTTCTGTTAAAAACAAGGTGGACATTTGGTGAAAAATTAATAAAATTATTCAGTGAACTAAAATGTAGTATGTGTTATGGAAGTGAAAGCTATTATTAGCACTGCAATGTTGTATAGACATATCAGAAGAAATGCTACTTGTCTATTAACCTATAACACCTAATAATAATAATAAAATGTTTGAAAAGTGAATTTTACAAGATAAGTTACTCGCTGGCTTGTTTTATATACATATTTTACATATAAGAACTAATATTTTTAAGTTGATGACATTAGCAAATATTTTTGTTTTTCATTATGCTCTATATAAAGCCACACAACTGCTTATTTAAATTTGTATTTTATTTTTACAGAATCTGACTTGGTGGATGAAGATGACTTGTCACTTTTTAGAGATGATTCCGAAGATGAAACTTATTATAAAATATTTTATCATTATTTCATCATTATAGATTATTTCCAAAAATAAATATATTCTGATATGAATAATGAATATATCTAATTAATGTTTGATTATTTTTTTAAATCTTTATAATAATTTTATATTTGTTACAGCCTTATAATGGACCTTTTTTTCCTTATTATGCACATTTAAAGTAGTAGATGTGTTCGTTTAATTGTATATTTCTAAAAAAATTTACATTTACTAATATAATTTTAATATTATATAAATTTTACGAATGTAAAAATTACAACTGTGGACATACGTATGCACGGACTGCAGGTAATGTTTCGCTGTAAACCGGATAGTTACAACCGGAAAAAATGTCAGCCATTTTCAATATTAGCTTAAAATAGTTCAATAAATAACATATTAAAATGGCAGACGCCGTAAAATACTTTAAAAATTTATTTATTTTCGAATTTTGAAAAGTGGCTGCCAGGATGTTGCAACCTTTAAAATCAGCAGCCATAATTATTTTTCAATGTTTCTAGAGGTATATTATAACATATTAAAACGGCAGACGCCGTAAAAAACTTTAAAAATTTACTTAATTTTCATACCTGACTCACCTGAGGGACCCCAAACCTACCGCGGCCGGGCTTAGCTAGTACCCATTGCTTGTTTACTGGGTATAGAAGTCTCACTGGACGAAATTTCAGATACCGTAAAATATGTGTTGTCAGATTTAAGCTGGCTCTTAGACTATCTGTGTGGGAGCCAATAAACGACGCGTTATCCTACGTTTGAATCTCACCGGCAACTGAATGACCAATTACAACGGGTTTTGTAGTTTTGCGTCCATATTTTAAACTTGCTTGTGTGCGTTAATGCGATAGTGGGGCGCGTCATTTTAAAGTAGACGAGCTCTACTATATTGTTTATGTTGTGTTACGTGTACTAAGAATAATTTATATTTTTGTAGGAAATAGCATTGTTGTAGTAGTGTAAAGTCTCAAGTTCGTACAAGATGAAAAACTCGGCAAGTCTGTGTGGACAAGTTTGTGCAAGAAAATGAGTTCGAGCGTACGTCTTTCAGGCGCGTTTTGACTTGCGCTCTATTTGACACTTATACGATTTAACACGAACGAATTCATGATCAAGTCCAAACATGTTCCTGATATTTTACTATTTAACGAGCTTGCACTTAGGTTGAAAGTTCATTTGCGTTTTGGAATTCGTTGGAGCTTGAACGATAATAACTCATATAAGTACTCATTTATTTCAAGAGATTACAAAGTTATTACATAGCTAAATTAAGTGAAGTATCGCTTTTCCATCATCATACTTAGTTAAAAAAAACTTCAGTGTGGTAACAAACATTTTGACGAAACAAAGAACGTTTGAAAATCAACGAACGTGGAGATTTAAGGCTGCAACTCACCAATATTGAACCGGATGTAGCTAGATTGGTAGATAGTCACCAGGTTCATCCATCACACTGAATGTTTTATTTTCTCTTTGCGAATTATAACTTTTTTAAATATAATTTCCTACCTACTTAAGATTCTTTGAGTACTTAATTTGCAATATTTATTATAAATTAAACTTGATATTTACTGAATTGTGTGTCTTTTTATTTGGTTAAATTTTGATGAGAAAATGAAGTCAACTTTACTTACTTAACCAAGTGCAAAGTTTTCCAATTGGTACCTTAGTACCTAGGTATTCTGTATCAATAGGAAAAAACTAAAGATAGGCCCCCTTATTTGACGAACTGAGTGGTTCAGTGGTCAACATGCCAGTCAGCCACGCAAGAGGTCCCGGGTTTGATTCCCGGCCGGGCAGAAATTTAAATGATTAATTTTAATTACTGTTACGGGTCTGGGTGTTCTATGTATAATAAGTATGTATTTAAAAAGTATATAAGTAGTATACCAGTTAGCTAGCACCTATAGCACAAGCTTTGCTTAGTTTGGGGTTAGATGGCGCTGTGTGAAGTTGTCCACGATTATTTATTTATTTATTTATTTATAATAGTCTGCTAACTTAAAGCATTGCTAATTCTCACTCTGTCTTATTCTATTGACATAAGTCAGAATGAAAAATAACATTCCGTAGCAGCTGTTTTTACCGGAGCATTATGAATAATTTTTTTGGGGTCTTAGGTAACAGTTCATTTTGGAAAAGGGGTCACTTGTCCAAAATAGTTTGGGGATCCCTGGTCTATGGTATGGTCTCTGGGCTGTACTAGTATGTATGTAAGTTAAAATTCGTGTTAGAGGAAATTCGTCTAAATTGTTTGAATTTCCAGTAATTCATGATAAAAGGTAAAAACTTAATATATTAGCATAAGTAATATAGGTCGTAAGTCGGTTTTAAATACACACAATATCCAACTACTAGGTACCTACACAATATCCAACTAATACTAAGAGGTAACTTAATTATTTATGAAATGATTACTTTGTTTTTTAAGTTGTACACTTATCTAAGAGGGGATGGGGGGGGGAGAGCGCGCAGGGGTTCCATAACACAGGTTAACCTAGTTTGGACTCCTATCTCCCAATCAACTATTTGATATTTTAAATGTAAATTTTTTGAGAGAAAATAAACCAAACTTTTTTTTCACCGTCTCACCTGGTGACGATGCGGCCGATGATAGAGTATGACTGTCTAAGAACAGCCTATTCACTCTAGCCTTAAAGGCGTCTAGATTTTAATAATCAGGAAACACACTCGCAGGTAATGCGTTTTCACAGGCCATTCCTTGGCCGTACGCAGCTTATGCGCAACTTTATGTCAATAATATGCGTCGCAGGTTCGCGGGAGCACTGGAACAAGACTGATCAGACATTCTCTGTAAGAATTTATAGTATCTTACAGTGAAACTACTCCATAAAAACATCCTTTTCCCTATCAAATGGTCCAATGAGGTAGTATATGTCTATATCTTTGGCTAACATTGCTTTTGGAGCGCAATGCAGTGGTGTCGCGCAGAAAATTTATAATTATTTACTTCTAAAGTGGCAGTGGACGTCCTGCGTAACGGCTAAGATGATGATAATAAACTGCTGACTGTAGTATGAGGCGCAAATAGAGTATGATTTGGAGTAGGATTGTTCCCATACGTAGCTGCTTGGTCTTTTTGATGAGATCTAAAACGCGTAATGATAATTGTCGGCTATATCAAATTGCAATATGTGTCTAACTATAGAACTTTGTGTTCGGAGCTATTCGACCGAATATCGAGAATAGGTAAGTGTTTGATCTTCTAGATTTCAGTTGCGCCTGCAACATGGTCGATTACTATTTTAGTGATAGTCATTTTGATTAGTTTTTCATAACAGCTACCTCAGAAAGTAATTGTCTTGTCTATCATTGAGTTCTATAAAGTTCACAAATTGTCGAATTATTGCATTGGCGTGAAGAAAGCCACGGACAGAAAAAAGAATTTGATAGTTTATGAAGGTTAAACTATATTTCAAATTTTTTGACCGCGGCAAATGAAAAGAAAAGTAATACAATTATACGTAGCGACAAATAGTATTATAAATTTATTTATCAATAAATGCATCAGCAATAAAAAGCCGAATAGTTTTAAACTTTGGCACGTCAAACCACTGGTAAACTTTTTCGGATGTCATGTTGTATATATACTCTACACATTTTACAAGAAAATTGTCTGAAACAAAAACCAGTACATTAGAAATTACTAAATACTAAAATATGGTCAAATTAAAAATGAATGTCATATGTCGTTAGTCATATATTTTCATGAAAACAATATAGGATTTCATGAAACTTTACGTAATAGTCTTGGTATAACCAAAATATAACAGAAAAGGGAGTAATCATGCTTTATCATAATTGAACTGAACAAAAGCGCTACTGTGGACAAAAAAATATAAAAGCACAGTTTTCGTTTTTTATTATTTTCAACCGTCTTACAAAAAAGGAGGAGGTTATTGTTGGAATATAGACATATTCCTCTACAAAAACCAATCTCCTAATGGCAACACTCACACATCTCTCTCTCTAGTCTGTGGTCTAGGATTCAAACTTTACTTCCTTCCGTGGCCTTCGTTGAAATACAAGCTGCAAAGCTAAGTATAAAACATTAACTCTGTGTGTTATTTATCGGCCCCCTAATCCATTATCCTACAGGTTATGGGACCCAGATAAGCTCGCTTCACTGCGCTAATATCATATTTATAAGTTTCAAATAAAAGTTAAAAGTAACAAACAAGTACGAACATGTCTGACGGTCTTTGCTATTGAAAATCATTTTGCAAAGTGGAAAAACAAGAAAATCTACGTGAAACGTAAATGAAAATTGGAAATCCATTCTGTTTATCTAAATTTAAGATGATTGTACGTTCTGGTTGCATACATAATGAAAGATTACTTTCTACGTGAAATTCAAAAGTCAATGGCGGCCTTACAAACAAAGTTTTGTTTTGGCTGCAAACTCAGCAAAGTGAAAATTCAAGAATAGTCACTAAACCGAATAACAATCGGTACAAAAATTACATACAGAAGTTACGAGAAGAATTATGAATAAATAAACATCTATAAGTTAAGAATCTGGAATACGGAGTACCTATCCGCCCACAACAAAAGGGATGATTTTTCTTTGCTTATATAAATCAAGCATTAAAAATCTCAGTACCTAGCTAAACGTGTGAATTAATTTTCAGATAATATGTAAGTACCTACCCATCAAATGGTGTACTCATGAAGTAACATTGACATAAAACATTTCCATCAGCAAGTGAGCAGCACCTTAGAGGTACATGTACCTGTGGAGTAATAACTGTGGTGCACCTGCGAAAATCTATTTCAGATCAGAACTATAAATGGAATGAACATCAGTAAAGACGGTAAACTACTGATGCGAGGTAATCCCATCTCAATTATTACAAGTAAATCTGATGGATATAGTTTATTTATTAAATTTAAATCAAGTGTGCAGTAGTGATCAAAACTAGAGGCATAGTAATCTGTCACATAAACACAAACAAATCTTTATTAAAGTAGATCAACATTTTCCAAATGAAAAATTAAAAAACATGCAAATATAATGAGCTACAATACAATATTTATGTCTACTCACTACAGGGAAGAGAGGTAGGGCATAGCGGGGTATCTCGTTCGAATTGGAGCCGCCCGACTGGGGAAGTACCTCCACCTTACAGAATATCGCAGCTAAATACTACTATTTTAAATAGTATTGTGTTTCTGCCGGTGAGTAAGGTTTCCAGTGCTCCATGGGGTGGGGATTTGGGGAACCGTGGCTTTGGCAGTGGAGTGGCACTTGCTTTTTGCTGCCAGAGCAACGTGTTATAGAGGTGGGCAACGCATTAGCGATACTCTTGGTATTGCTAATGTCTATAGGCAGTGGTGACCACTTTCCATCAGGTGGCCCGCTTGCCTGTTTGCCAACCGCATGACATAAAAAAAAAAAAAAAAAAAAATATAAGTTGATAAACAAGTATTTTAGTTGAGACCAAGATGTGAGTCAAACTTTGTAAACCGGCCAAACTTGTGTTGCACACTTGCCTACCATACCATCAGATTACTGTGTGCCTCTAATCTCTTTATTTTCAGCTAAAACAATTTAAAATTGGTTCATTAATTATACAAAATGTGAATAATTTGTTGTGACAAAAATTTATATGAATAATTTTAGTTGACAAAAAGTGTAACAGTTGGAAAAATTTGCGAATCCAAAGACTAAGGCGAATCTACACACACGATATTTATCGTGATACGTATCGTGATCCATATCGAGTAATATTTTGGATCGCAAGTCGACCCTACACACACGATAAGAATCGTCGATATTTTCATTAGTCTATGCATTCTTTCATTCATTTTGATGGCTGAATAGACTAAGTTGCCAATGCCTAGCCTAAAAGAAAAGCATTTTTGACGCGTCGCTGGTGTATATTTACGATTTTTACGTATTTTTACCAAAATGACTGATAAAGCTAGCGTTGCTATAGTATTAGCATTAGGATTAAAAGGACGCGTGAAGAGAAAATAATGAGAAAAATTATGAGGATGAGGATCTTGTTGACTTTTTATACTTTTATAGTAACTGTCCAGGTCCATAGTGGCCACAGCAGCTTGAAAATAAACACAAACAATGACAATAAATTTGAAATTACGTTATTTATCTGTCAGTTTGACAGAAATGTCGTGATAAATATCGACTAGATACTAGACGCTCGATATATATCGCACGATAGTTGATACGGATCGTAGATTTCTGGATTTTCGGAAATCCTGTGATCCGTATCACGATTCGTGATACTCTAGGCTACACACTCGATAAATATCGTGATCCTGCGTGAATCACGATATATATCGTGTGTGTAGTATCCGCTTAATATAGGATAATTGTGACAAAGTTAACAAAAGAGACTGCATAAACTTTACACAGTAATAATGTCTCTTAATTTTGGACCACAACAATATAATGTTTGGACATAACACCAAGATGATAAATATGAACAATATAATGTGTGTCAGTTTGTCACATGCTAAGAAGTAAAAAAAAAAAAAAAAAAAATGAAAGTTAACTTTGTGAAGAAATGTTATAATTACCTATGAAACAAATGTAGAACACCACAACAAAATGGTGATTTGTAATCCTATGTATTGTATAATACCTGATAAAACATGTAATATTTAACTTACATAAACATTTTGGGATGAAGCAGTTTTGCCTGCAGCATTTACTATTAAATATTACAAGCACTCATAGATAATATTAATAAATAAAAGTGATACATTAATAAAGTACACAAGAAATTAAATATTTTAAAATTTTCTTGTTTATGGTGGATATGAAGGACCTTAAGACTGTTTCAATGATCTGGGAGCCAATTGGTACCCTATTGTGGGATATAATATTTTTTTTCCAGCTCTATCATCTAAAAATTATTATTTTGTTTCAAGAAAACAAAAATAATATTATTTTTAGTATTATTCCTGAACAAACAGGCAATTGGAACAACTAGTGGAAATATAAGATAAAAATAGTAAGCATGGTATTCTGGTGTACCAGATAATAAATACTATAACCATGCTATACCAAACTATTCTAAGATATCTAACACAATACATAAAGTAAATAACACTATTTCTTTTGCGGTCCAAGTGTTGGGACTGTGTATAAAATCTGAGGAGTAGTGTGCTACGAAATCGATAAGTACGAAATCAGAATATAAAATACGAGGAATCGGTTTAACCGTAAACCCGTATGAAATAAAATTCGTAAATTAAACAAATAATCTGATACTTAGTACGAAATCTGATAGTAGTTTTAAAATGGGTATAATACCTAAATCATGCAATATTATAAATCTGATAAATTGTTACTGTGATGTGGCTAAAGCTATCCAAGCATGATCTGATATAGGTATGAAACCTGTCTCTATTAAATATAATAAAATCTTTATGTGTAAATGAATGTTTTGAATGACATGCGACATACCCTATTTCGTACAGATTTTAATGTATGAATTAAAAAGAGCTATTTCAAAAATATGGACAAGGGGTGTTTTTGTAGTAAACTAATTGCAGAGTATGTATGTATTTCCTGTAATTTTCTATAATAATAATTTACTGTACTCGCCTTAGGTTAAGAATGTAATGGGGATCCGAATAAATTACTGTATACTTCTATTTTCTTGAGAATTATATTATGTCAATGGGCCTTGCTGCCTGTAATAATTGAATAATGATAACGATTTAATAAATCATGTTGCCAAGAGTCTTAGTAAAGACTATTTCATAGACAAATGAAACCTTTGCACTTGCAAGTTCAGCTGCTTGCAGTTAATAGTAAATTTTTATAAGTTGTGACTTGGAAATAATTTACTTAAGATAGTGAAATAGCCTACTTATTTTAAATAAAGTGGCACAAATAAAAGCTATCAGGGGGCACGGCAGCGTTCCTAAGCCACGCCAAGTCGAACAGTCAAAAATATTTCTATAAGTAATGCAAATTATTGTAACTATGAAGGGGGCACGGCAGTGTTCCTAAGACACGCCAAGTCTAGTTAACAATAAATTTAGGGGGTACGGCAGTGTCCTCCGCCAAGTCGAATATATATAAACAAAGGAAATACAAAAGGCAATAAGTATTTTTAAAACAGAATATAGTGTATTTGAATGATAATACATAGTGTGGTACCTACAGTTCAAACGGGACATACACCAAGATGATTTTGCACTCTCTTCTGTTGGCCGGCTGGAAAATATTTCTTTAGAAATAAGCTGTACCAGTTGTGATTTAGCTGTATGTCAATTTTGTAAACTATTTATTGTGCACAATAAACTGTAAAATAAAGAAATAAAATGATTATGATGATGAGTACTTACCAAAAATTCAATACTAGTACCTATATACTTAATAAGAGTTTTCTAAGTTGGAGCAGATGACATTACTTGATGATTAACATATGGGAAATATAACTATAAATTTGTGGTATAATTAATATACTCAATCCAAGACAACAACCCAGTAGGCCTACCCACTTGCACAATCCCTCGGTTGTGAATGAATGTGCTAGTAGGTCTAGCACAAGTTGCTCTCGCGCGCGATAAGCGAGAAAACACGCGACATAGGTATTGCTATCTCTTTCGTCTTAGTATTGAGAGAAAGAGACAAACGCTCTTTTGCGGCGCGAGTTTTATCGTGGACACACTTGTGCTAGGGCCACTGGTAAACATAGTGTTATAAACATTTTGACATCAAAAGAAATTGAGAAATGTAATCATGTTATATGTTTTTGTAAAACACATCACCTAGATGTTGTTAAAATTGATGTATGTGAAATTGTACTATCTTGAATAAAATAAATTGAAACAAATAAAGTGTAATTGTGTTATGTATCACAATTTAACTAAATGAGTACAACTCACACATTTCACTTACATAATTTTGAATAAAGTGATATTGTTTTGAGTCATAGGCATATTGTTGTTAGTTTTAAGCATAATTTATAATTGATTAGCAGAAGTATTGATCAAGTTGCTAGCTCTTGCATTAAGTAAAATGACTATGAATATATGAAATAAGTATCAAATCCAAAGTAAGACAAATTAATGGAAATATCTATTTGTTTGGAAGAAAATAACTACTATCTATCAAATAAAGTATCGTCACTGACGTCATGATTGAGAAGATTCACAAGTGAAGAATACCTATGTATAACAATGTTATTCAACTGAATTTGTTTTGTAATATGAGATTTGTTGATTTTATCAAGAATGTGTACGATGTAACTCTATTGTGTAATAAGCTAATTCTAGCTGAAATTTGCAACTTAATATTTAAGTTGACATGGTTTGATTAGGTTTTCCTGAGTTTCCCTAATCCTAGCAACAAATGTTGGACCATATAAATGTTATAATTTTCCCAGAATTCACATGGCTTGTTATGTTTTGTTTAGCTAAAGCTGTTTATTGAACATGGTCAATGAACCAATATGTTTTGATAAATCTTTGATGGGGAGTGTTGGCCTATTTCGTTTTGATAAGAGATCAATTTTTGAGGGGGGCTGTTGGAATATAGACATATTCCTCTACAAAAACCAATCTCCTAATGGCAACACTCACACATCTCTCTCTCTAGTCTGTGGTCTAGGATTCAAACTTTACTTCCTTCCGTGGCCTTCGTTGAAATACAAGCTGCAAAGCTAAGTATAAAACATTAACTCTGTGTGTTATTTATCGGCCCCGTAATCCATGATCCTACAGTTATTAATACCTATGTTAGATATCGTTATCGAAACAAGGTTGACTAAAGTCTTCCACTGGAATATGGAGTGCTGAGACTTGTTGCACCGTCTCGGTAGCCGATTCGCGCCCTGTGACGATACTCCCATATAATATTATTATGGAGAAATAATGTTTGTGTTCTTCCCAGTTAAGAGAGGATAGCTCTTGCCAGGGGACGCCAAGTATTCGAGAGCTAGACAGGGCAAGAGAAAAAGGAATCATGGCGGACAATACAGTTATTTTTAACACTGCGATCACCAACCTGCCTGCCAAGCAAGTGCCTGAATGTTACACAGGACAAACTTAGTGGATCGTGATGGTACTTGTCAAACGCGTCGTCGACTCATCGCACCGCATGTGAAATCTTACGTAGTTGCGCTGCGGCAAGAAGGATGTCTGACCCTATTTGTTATTATAGGTATAAATAGTTTAATGCGCCAAATAACTCAAAGGTTTTCCAATTACCCCTTAGATATTCCTAATTCCCATGGGAAGGTAATGAAAAGAATTTAACAGTCCTGTCCGTATGACCTGTGTTTTGGCAGTGTTGAACGTCGTCAAATTTGGAGTATGGTTCTTTTCACTACTTTTAGTAATTTTCGGAACCATCCATCCATCCTTACAAGTTTTCGCATTTCCTATTATTTATTAAGTGGGATAGAATTAGTAGGACTTTTTAAAAATTGCTTTGATTTCACTCGCCCACCTCTCCTCTTGCAGCCAATCGCTTGATAGTCCTTTCTATAGCAACTGGTGCCTACTATATCAAAATACCCCACCCCCACTATACGAGAGGATAGGGTGTTGACGTCATCTAGACACTGGCGGAATTCTTCATCGCATTTGCAACTTAATCTGAAATAGAATAAGGTACAGTTAAAATAAAACAGACGCTGTTGCGTATCATTCAGCAGTTTGTACATCTCTTACAAAAAATATTGTGAATCTTTTTTGAATCTGTGTTATTTAAAAACATATTTTTTACAACCTTTTACTTACATTTACATATCCCAATGTTGTGTAATAAAATCGTGACCCATTTTTCGGTTCATTGACCATCGATCATATACTATCGCACTGATCTGATGATGGCGACGGAATGGCCATAGGAACTCTTAAACTACGTATGGTAAACCCATCGAGTTTGGGCTCGTTTGATAAATTCTGAGAAGTACTCTGACTGATCATACAAAACTCGCGATAAAAGCATGCACAATAATAAAATAATAATAATAAATATTCGTGGACAAATTTAAACTGCGCCATCTAGCCCCAAACTAAGCAAAGCTTGTACTATGGGTGCTAGATAACTGATATACTACTAAAATACTTTTTAAATACATACTTATTATACATAGAACACCCAGACCCCTAACATAAAATTCATCATTTAAATTGCTATGAAAAAATATTTTACATTTGAGAACTTGATTATTTTTTAAGTTGGTTGAAAGCTTGTTTTTCATGAGGAGTTTCGAATACATTTCGCTATTTACAAACCTGGTGTAGGGGGCTGTGTTAGTAAGGTTGTACTTTGTTTCTCCGGCGATCATCAAGTCATCGCAATGGTCGTGCCTGCGGCAGCATGCGTCAGTGAGGCTGAGGATGCCCAGGTCGTCATAGTCCGCAACTATATCGCCGGGGCCACACCATTTTGTGCCTAATTTAGAAGGGGTAAAGTTAGTTTTTGTGAATGCTGTCGGAAATTTAAAACTAGCGGGGGTTGCATATAATCGCGTTAATAGGTTTCCTTGACCGGCTCGCAATGCACCGCCACTGCTCAGCCTCTAATAGTGGATATTACCTCGAAGGTTCTCCACTACCAAAGCCAGTAAATACGGCTCCCCATGGAGCAATGGGGATCTTACCAATTCCCCTACAGGAAGTCAACATTTTTATACTAGTATTGAAACTAATATAAAAGTATTACGTATTCGTATTGTTACTGAACGTTCTGGAGTGAAAGAAGATGTAGTGACTTGGATAGACAAAGAAATGCTTAGCGGGGTGGGGAAAAGATGTATGGCAGGAATGAATGGAATGGATGATGTTTTAAAGGAAAGACAGATCATGAGTATCTTAAACTGAAGTTAATATATGAAAAGGTTTTAAAGGTTATTGAATGTGGAAGAAGCGAGAGAGATCTGTCATGACCATAGCAAGTGGAAAGGTGTGGGACACTATTTTGGATATCGCTAGCCTAGTATCGAACGATGTTCGATTTAGATTTTTGGCGTGTAAAATTTGATAAATATATTGGCCTCAGGCGGTGGCTTATCTGGCAGAGGTCGTGTGCCCATGGTCGTACGACGGACGCCGCTCGACCGATAGGAGACCTCAAAACCGCCCGTCGCACGACCGTTGCCATTACGACAGCGCCTCACTCTCTATCAGTAGTAACGAAGTTTGACCACCAGCACCACCACATACTTAGCGATTAGCAATAGCGACCACAGTGTTTTCGGACACCGTCTTTATGTCTGCAAACTGAACTTCTACTTGTTCCATGGTTCAGGTTTTGTATACTTCTTTGAAAAATTATTATAAGTAATCAGCGATAATACTGACCTGGATAAATCATTGCCTCTTTTAGAAAATCATCAACATCGGGCTTCACGGTTAAATAATCGATTTTAGGATTATCTTTTGGGAGATTTTCATTATCGATTACCCAGTTGGTACCACGGAACTTGGTACGGTCAACCTTTACACTCAGAGTCAAACATGCTATCTTTATGTTCATAACTAATATAGTACTGCAAAATAAATGAGTCGGTGACATTGCGACATCTCAATATACCGTCAATTTCCCGTTTCGAATGCTTTGAGCATTGACTGTGTTTTTATTAATATTTTCTTAATAGTACCAACCTACCTACACATTCACAAATTCTACTTTATGCTGTAGGTACAGTAAGGCGTTAGACAGACATTAGGTACCTACCTAAATGGAATTACAGTAGGTATAATTTAGTGTACCTACATATCAACTACGTGCCTATATTTTAGTTGGCGTTCGTTGTTTCACATTTCACATCTAGGTACAACCTACTGCTATAATTAAGCCTCTTTAGTGGAGGCCACTGCCATAATATCCACGGCTGGCAGGCGGGTTGGAGACAGTAGTAGTGTAGTACCCAGAGACCGCGCAAGATAACTCTGCACTTAGGTTATGATGTTTTTGCTAGTTGTTCTTATCGCATATCTGTCAAATTTAGTTCTTTTTCAGCTAAAAGCAAAGTTATCTTGCACTGTAGTTTGCTTTGTGGAATTTGATATGACTTTTTTCTGTCCTGAAATTAAATTTGTTGGCACCATGACTTCCGAAAGGAGAGACGTTGGTCTCTATGTGTTCTCTACTGCTTAACGGGGAAGGCTCCAAAAAACTGTTTAACTTGACGCCATCGTCACTTTTCCGCCACCGCACCCTCCGACGATGGGACAGATTTCTTTCACACCATCATGCTTGGCATCCAATTAACGTAAGCGCATGGCGAGCCTTTTTACCACGCACGTACAAGATGTGGAATGACCTCCCTCTTGATTTTTTTCCTATGCATTATAACATGGAGTTCTTCAAAAGGCATGTCTACAGGTACCTCAAAGGCCGGTACCGCATCCGCATCCCTTGGTTGCGGGTGTCCTGGACAACGGTGGCCGCTTTCCATTAGGTGGGCCGTCTACCCGTGTGCCTCTCTAGGCAATAAAACAACATATGGTAGATACCTAACGCGGGTACTTATTATTTTTGAGATATGTTTATTTGAATTATATCTCTATCATCATCAATGCCGCTTCTGCTATCCACTTATTAGCCTGCTTTTAGCTCTCGCATTCGACTCAACGACGTCTTAGGCCTCTCCATGGACCACTTTACTGATAGCGATTTAGCGCTAGGTTTAGAAACCCTATTTCCCACGTGTCAAGTCGATCGAATACTACGTGGTTGTGTAGTCCATACCTAAGACTCGCTGCTTATCGTGAAAAAAAAAATTCAAAATTTATTTATTGATTAGGACATTAAATATCTCTTTCAATCGTCAAAAAGGAGGGGGGTAGGAAAGTAGGAAGGAAGCACACAGTGACATGCTGGCCGCCCCATGGCAGCAGCAAACTTACCCAAGCCAGTCCGGACCGTGCCCGGCAATGCCAGACAAAGCCGGACCGCGCTCTTCACTTTGTAAAATTATTCAATCAATTATTGATACTGCATCCAATTAATGTTCTTGGGTATTTGTATGCATTGGTGATAATGAGTAAAAGTCACAAACCGGCAATCTGCCATTAGCCTGCATGCTCTTCACTTTAAATTTTATAAGATAGGCAATATTTTTCTAATACTTACGTATAGTTTACTGTTTACCTTGGATAACGAGTAGCCTGATATCCCGTGACAATTCTGCGTTGCAAAACTGGATCCAAATATCGGGCTACTCATTAATTTATATGTTTGAAGATGTGTGTGTTCCATTTTCTTTGGAACGTCAGTTTAATCGAGATGGTTCTTAGCTTCGTTTCATTAAAATCGGTTCAGTAGTTTGGAAAATAATGTAGCTAGACTTGGTCGTTTTAGACATTTGTGGGTTTATCTTCTTTATATATATAATTCTTCTGTGAGTGTGTATGTCACTGAACTACTCTCAAACGACTGGACCGATTTTGATGAAATTTTTTGTGTGTGTTCAAGGGGATCTGGGAATGGTTTAGATTCACACCTAAGGTGTAGGGTAGGTGTAGGGTAGGTGTAGGGTAGGTGTAGGGTAGGTGTAGGGTAGGTGTAGGGTAGGTGTAGGGTAGGTGTAGGGTAGGTGTAGGGTAGGTGTAGGGTAGGTGTAGGGTAAGTGTAGGGTAGGTGTAGGGTAGGTGTAGGGTAAGTGTAAGGTAGGTGTAGGGTAGGTGTAGGGTAGATGTAGGGTAGGTGTAAGGTAGGTGTAGGGTAGGTGTAGGGTAGGTGTAGGGTAGATGTAGGGTAGGTGTAGGGTAGGTGTACGGTAGGTGTAGGGCAGGTGTAGGGTTAGAACGCTACGCGAACGAAGTCGCGCCGGGTCCACTAGTTATTATATAAGACGGGACTTGGACGCGACGTACCTTTTCGATTTGGTTTGTGTCTAAATTAATAATATGTGTAAAGCGAGTTTAGTTTGAAACAAATATTTGTGGGTTTGGTTATTAATGCAAATAACAACAAAATAAATATTTCATAACTTATTTATTTGTAATTTGGCACATCAAACCACTGATACACTTGTTCAGATGTCGCGTCATATTCATATTCCACACATTTTGTATGTAGCCACCTGTAATGGAAAGTTTACAAAATAACTATTTCATCATCACAGCCCATAACAGTCCACTGCAGGACTTAAGGCCTCTCCCACGAAAGGGAAGGTTATTGCCATAATCTCCACACTTGGCAGGCGCACAGTGTGTTATTTTGGCTTAGTTGCGGACACGTCAATTTTTTGTGCCTATTCGATAGATATAGTTATGATAAAAATTTAGCAAAAGGACCGATGGTATTTTTTTGGATAATTAGAGAGTTATTAAGGTTTAAGTGAAAGGTGTGAAAAACTAAATTAATTTTTAGTTTAGAAAATTGTTGTTATATATATATAGTTAGTCTATTAAATAAAGTCACTGCATAATATCTACTTTAATAAAAAAAAGAGGCCTTATAGCTTTAATACATTAAAAGATATTTGACTTTCACCGGTTAACACAAAATATTTTTTTTTAATTTTATCTTATCACGGTCGCATTTTATTTTTATTTAAAAATATTTGCAATATTATTGTTTACCATACCTTACAATATGACACGCGACAATTACAGGACAACGGAGATAGAGCGTTTCTAAATATTTCTGAAATTTCTATGGAAATAGGGTTGTCACAATGAAACACGAAAAATATTTGCCAGATATTTCCCATATATCTAACTCTTAAGTAGAACATTTCTGGTGTCATAAAACAATTACTGCAACAACTAATACGTGAGGCTAACCTACTAGTAGTCATCAGCGGAGTATAATAACATAACATTCTTCAGATGATAATACAAGTACATCAGCGTCGTCAGTTACCAATTCAGTGGTAGGAATATCAGCAGAACTTTGCGGTAAAGCATCCTGATGGGTAAAAATATTCTCCATAAAGTTTTAAAAGTGACAAAACCTTATCTGGAAGAATGGAACGTTTATTTTTTTATGTCGGCTGCCAATAGTCATCGTCGATAGGAATGGGTCGGAAGACTCTAGCGCGCGGTGAAACAAGTCGAGCACTGTTGTTTTGGGATCAAATTTTCGAGTGTGATGTTCACGGTCGTAACGCTAAAACTTGTTTCTCGATTGTTTTGTTATGCGAGTTAAATTGCGTATAGTTTTTATACGTAATGGAATGTACGTAGTGGCAAAGAGGTTGTGTTCGTCATCGTTTTCATAAAAAAACGTTTGCTTGTAAATTGACTGTCCTGTGCAAAAAACGCAGTGAAGTCTATATAACTGTTTTTGATTGCAATATTCAGAAACCTTTTCATCACAAGAGTAAATGATTCGTCGAAACGTGTGCATAAGTAAATTAGGCAAAGGTACTGGTGGCTTCTCGTTCTGAGACTTCAATTTCAACATCAGGGTAACATTTTTTTTAGCTTCTTTAATTTTATAATAGGGAGGGTAAAGGATAAATTATCGAGATTTGGCACCTTGTTGCATGTTTACATAGTCCTCCGCTGATAGTTTTTTATCTATCATGAAACAAAGAGCTTCATCGGGAGTATAGGGTTTAGGTTCCGATTTCAACTTTATGCTGGCCGCAATTTTTTTAGGACGAGTTGGGCTTTTCAAGCATTCTTTTATAACAAACTCTAACTCCTGAGCAGAACGTTTATTGAGTTTTCGGTTTCGTCTGTTACTATTCTCGACACAACTTTATTTATTTTTGAATGAGGTTTTTCTTCAAGCGATTCCTTGAGACTTTTCCGTGCACGACGCTTTTGGCGATCACTTACATTTACAAACAATGGAGGTGGGGTACTAGATGAAGCTTCAAAAGAAGTTTCAGTTTTTCAATCTGTTCAAGGTTCAAAAGGTTTTTTTTATACCAGTAAGGTGGCAAACAAGCTTGCGGCCTGCCTGATGGTAAGCAGTCACCGCAGCCTATGGACGTTTGCAATACCAGGGGCATCACCCACGCGTTGCCGACCCCGTAAAAACCTTTTCGATTCGCGATTTCTTTAGGTCCGTGTTCATGCTTTCGTTGTTAGTCGTTGAAGTTGCCACTCGCTGACCAGCATGAGGGTTGGCGCCTTCATGCCGCCCTCATGCCGCCCTTGCATTAGACACCCACCAGCAGGATGTGTCAGTGCCTGCTGAGGCAAAGCAGTGCCATGGGTCTTTGACGGCTCCATGACACCTCACCCCCGCTTCTCCAGATATTAAGTATAGGAATTTGGTTTTGACATTCTGTCGAAGATTGATTTTAATGAAAGCGCCTGGGCACTTAAAAAATAACAATAAAACTCAGGGGTTCACCAGTAGCTATTGTGGAGTGCCTGTATCTACTTCAAGGATCCATAATCAGACCCGGTCTTTAAGTGTAATATATTGGGCTCGTTAAAACAAACTAAATGAGCTCAAGCTCGGCGAGCATACTAGAAGCCTTTGAAGAGTTTCACTGTCCAACATCTAGTTCCGTCATCAAATCAACGGGATGAAGTCAAATTATTATATTGTTATTCAAGTCGATACGACAATAAAATTAGAAATTCTTCTTCAAGATTTCTTTACATCGTGAGTTACAGGTGAAGCTAATAAAAGCGTGTTAGTTAAGACTGGTAATAATTGAGGAAGCAATTTTATTTATTTACGTGAACGCCTGCCAATTCAGTCACGGCAACAATGAGTTCGAGAAGATGGCTCGTTGTTTTTAAAAGGCGCCTACATCAGTTGACAACCCTAACCTAAAACTTTAAAAGCGAATAGCTCCGAGTTCTTATGTTCGTTTCTTCTTATTTTTTGTGTGATAATCCTTACTATTGCACTTAACAATTACATCATAAAATAAAATGCGACCGTGTAAAGAATGACCATAAAAAAAATTATTATGAAATCACAGAAAAAAATAATTTGACGCCTAGGAGAGCCTATTTTTAAAAGTTTTAATAGATATATTGATACTATTAGGTAATGGCTATCATGCCATGAAACATTCATTGAAACATGACCGTCATAAGAGCCAAAATCTCATCTTTATGGTTTCTATGGACTTTTCTCGATTTTTTAAATATTTCGGAAACTACGATACTAAAACCCACGGGAGTTTTAATAGGGGGTTTCTTTTGTTATCGTCTATCCAAAAGCCACAATAATAAAGGATGTCCGCAACTAAGCCAAAATAACACACTGTAAGGCGGGTTGGAGATCGCAGTGTTGTAAATATAACAATGGAAAACGCTGCTGCCCATTTTCCAGCCTACGGAGACTCTAAGATCTTTTGCCTCGAAAACATAAGTCGCCTTGTACGACACCCAAGAGTGTAAGGGGTTGGTGCTATTCTACTCTGCCGGACACCACTCGGCCAACTATTTACGGAGATTTAATTAATCCCAGGCCGCCCAGGCTTCGCACAGGTAACCTTAACAAATTATACACCCAAACCTTCCTCGTGAAACACTTTTGGTGAAAACCACAAGAAAATCCATTCAGTAGCTTTTGAGTTTATCTCGAACAGGCAGACTCGGCGAGGGACTTTGTTTTATAATATGTAGTGCGGCTTTCGAATACCCGACTTTTTTAGATACCCGGGTATCGGGTACTATTTTTAATACCTGGGTATACCCGGGTACCCGGGTATTTACCCATTTTTTAAGAAAATGTAAGTGAAAGGTATTTTTTAAACCTTTTATTTTCAAATTGAAATATAACAAATAAAATATATTTATATCAGTGAAACTAGCCTTATTGGAAAGCTAATGAATAAGATTTCGGTCATGTGGCAACTACGTGTTTATTCTAACAAAAGTCAAAACCATTCAACTAAAAGTGGGCATCACGCTTAACAAAATTTTGTATGGAGGAAAAAATTACATCAATGAATAATGTCACGTTAGACATCCAGATTGTGCAATCAATGGAGTTATCCTTTAGATTATTTTCTTTGCGAATATGTCTACGCTGATAAACTAGGGACGATAGAACACAACCCTGTTCAGAACAGAACACCCACAACATCCAGTGCAAAGGCTAATCAAGAGGATGTCGAGTCTTTTCAAGAGTCTCTTATTGATGGCCTGGATCACGCTCTCCAGAATGTTTCTGATTGGGGAGTTGCCAGTCTTGTGCAGTTCAACGCGTCTAAAACACAGGCATGTTTGCTTACCGCAAAGCGAAGTACATTCCGTCGGACTCCAACTTTTCAGAGTGTGCCCCTACAAATACGTGATAGCCTCCGCCTGCTGAGCATGAAAGTGTCTTCCAAGCTGGACTTTGTTGGGAATATCTTTTTTTTTTTTGATGTCATACGGTAGGCAAACAGGCAAGCGGGCCACCTGATGGAAAGTGATCACCACTGCCTATAGACATTAGCAACACCAAAAGTATCGCTAATGCGTTGCCCACCTCTATAAAACGTTGCTCTGGCAGCAAAAAGGCAAATGCCACTCCACTGCCAAAGCCACGGTTCCCTAAATTTAAATCCCCACCCCATGGAGCACTGGAAACCTTACTTACCGGCAGAAACATAATACTATTTAAACGAATATTATTTAGCTGCGATATTCTGTAAGGTACTTCCCCAGTCGGGCGGCTCCAATTCGAACAAGATACCCCGCTATGCCCTACCTCTCTTAAATCGAGTCCATAGCTACAACTGTTGTCAAAAAACTAGGCATCCTCTAATAATTTTATTCATTAAATCTTATGATATACATTATCATTATATTTTTATTATTGGGTATTATCCCTATATTGTCAACATTCCACCAATACACACTCAGTGTTTTTCTAACTCTTTTCTGTTGCGAACGGCAAGGGATTGGAACTCGCTGCCTGCACATGGTTTCCCTGAGCGGTACAACTTGAGTCTATTTAAGATATGAGTGAATAGTTATTTAATATACAGGTATGCGCCATCGTAGACTGCATCTGCACTTAACATCAGGTGAGAAGGCATATAAGGCTATGGACTATTCTTCTTAGTTTATTTTCAATTCAAAAACCAAAGGTTTATAAGATAAGAAAACAATGACTGACTTATAATATGTGTTTTTCTTACTTGCCTTATGACTTATCGGAGAAGATATGCGCTATTTAAACTCTTTAAGGCGGTATATTACCGCATCAATACAGCCGTGTGGTGTCCGGTAGAGTCCGACTAACATTTAGAGGCAAAAGATCTAGAGTCTCCATAAACTGGAAAATGGGCAGCAGCGTTTCTCATTGTTATGTTTGCAACACTGCGATTTCCAACCCGCCTGCCAAGCGTAGAGATTATGGCAATAACCTCCCCTTTTATGGAAGAGGCCCAAAGTCCTGCAGTGGATTGTTATGGGCTGTGACGGTGGTGGTGATAGTGATATAAATATTATGCTATATTTTACTTCGATATTTTTTTTTCTATACATCTCGTGTCGTTGATAAATGAACAGACATTTGAATGGACTTCTGACTTATGCACACAGTGGTGCCTTCTCACTGAATGAGCTAAGGTGTTTTTGTTCAAGAGTTTAATTACGCTAGCTGTCTAAGATACCTACAAACCCGAAACACAGCATATTGCTCGCAACAGAAATAAATAAGGGATACCCAACGTAGCTACAGAGATTTATCGTTAATCAAAATGTTCACTTCAAAGTACAAAGGTTTAAGTGCAGCTAACGTCATCAAATCAAAATATATTCAACTGTTCGCGACTAGGTACTCCACTAACCGATCATTAGCCGTGTGGTTTCCGGCAGAGTAGAATAGCACCAACCCCTTAGGCCCCTTAAACCAACCCATCCTAATTGGCAACGGTCGTGCGACGGGTGGTTTTGAGGTTTCCTATTGGTCGGACGCCCATCGTCGCACGAACGTTGCCAATTAGGACAGCGCCTTACACTCTTGAGTGTCGTACAAATCGACTAATGTTATCGAGGCAAAACTGAGTTTCCGTAGGCTAGAAAAATTTACAGAAGCGTTTTCCATTTTAATACAATACTGCAATCTCTAACCCGCCTGCCAAGCGTGGAGATTATGGCAATAACCTCTCGTGGGAGAGGCCCAAAATCCTGCAGTGGACTGTTATGTGCTGTGATGATGATGATGTGAAATGGTTCCCCGTTCCGGAAATGGATGACACTCACCCGCCTTTCCTCTTGCACCCGGTGACTTGGTAGTCCTGTCTGAAGCACTTGGTGCCGATGACATTAAAATACGCTCGCCCAACTATGCCAGAGGTTTTGCTGTCAACATCGCGCAGGCACTGGCGAAATTTCTCATCGCATCCGCAGCTCAATCTGGAATATTTCGATGTGGTGAGACCATTGTTGATTGCAAGTTTTGTTTAATATATATAAACTTACTAATTGGCGGCGAGACATAATGCCAGTGTCAAGCTGGCTCTTATGCCTCACTCTCTTGAAAAACTCTCGCCTAGTCCAGCAGAGTAGAATAGCACCAACCCCTTACACTCGTTGGTGTCGTACAAGGCGACTAATGTTATCGAGACAAAATATGTAGTCTCCGTAGGCTGGAAAATGGGCATCAACTCTGCGATCTCCAACCCGCCTGCCAAGAGTGGAGATATGGCAAAAATCTCCCCATTCATGGAATGGGCCCTAAGACTGTTATGGCCTGTGATGGTGGTGGTTGAAAAAAGTTTTTCGGGTAGGTCCTTGGCAATGATAATAAACTTGTAACGTAACATATTACAGCTCTACAATTTAGATATAGGTACCCTTCTAATGTAGAGAACGGAGCCTCATATCCAGCAGAGGCCTGAATCAATCAAGCAGAGGTTTGAATCAATGCACCGTGGATTCGGCTTCATATTTACTCATACGCGCGTGCGATAGCAGAGACGATGATCTATAGTGTTGACCTAATTGGCAACAGTCGTATGATGGACGTCGCCCGACCAATAGGAGATCTTAAAACTGCCCGTCGTATGACCGTGGTCGCACGACCGTTGCCGATAACAGCCTTTTACTACCGACACACCCACACATACACATACACAGATATACTATGGATATGGTTGTCTGTAGGATTGATGATTCTATTCTGATTCTCCCAAACCTGCTGTAGCTGGCGGTGTTGGTCAGGTTGTTCTTTGTCTCCCCGGCGAGGATCACGTCATCGCAGTTGTCGTGATCGCGGCAGCAAGCATCGGTCTGGTTGCTGGGACCCAGGTCGTCGTAGCTGTCCGCTATGTTGCCGGCGCCGCACCATTTTGTGCCTAATTACAAGGAAATAAAGTTTTTTTTTGTTTTGTGACTTTAAAATCATTCTTGGACGAGGCACAGAATACCAAAATTTTAGCATCTAAGTACCTGATTGAAGTTACCTAATACCTATTCTAAGGAATCTCCCTATTGACTGTGTTTCGAAACTAATCATAAAATAGCATAAAATCTTTTTTTTTATCACCAATAGGTGAGATGGCGGTCCAATGCCTGTTTTGTCAAATAACAATAAAATCAGAACTTTTCTACTTAAAGGTGATGATGGAAAATTATCACTTTCATTAAAAAGGGAAAGTACTAGGGAATCTAATGAGGTAGCATGACAATTTAACTCATTCGCGCATTGGTTAAAGGATTACCTTAGCATTCGCTCGGCCTGCCATGCGAGGATCTAGGCACTTAAGTTCCGTCTACTGGCAGTAGGCGAAATTTAAAAGTTAAAATTCGAGTTCCGAAATAAGAAATAAAATATTGTAGGTGTTTATGTGATTTGGTACTTTTATAATCCCACCCACGACACCAGGAATGATATAAACCACTTGATATTAGTAGCGTGATGTTACAGATTCTACTGACCTGGAAAAATCAGATTGAACTTTTGCATTGCCATAAAATCTTCGATGTCGACTTCTTCTTCATCCAAATAATTACTTCTTTCTAATGCGGAGTAGTTCATAGAATTGAACACCCAACTGTTACTATAAACTACCATACTGAGAGCTATTATTGTAGTGAAACACAAATTGGTGGGTGACATTTCGACAGCTCAATTTCCCCCGTTTCTCAGTACGTTTTCAGAAGCAATGACTGTGTTTTCTCATTTACATTTTCTTTATATACTTCACATTTTAATTTAGTTTGTGTAGAAAGGCCATGACACTCATTGAGGCGGAAATAACTACCTACAGTCCTTTGGTGTATACCTAGCACCTATACAGTTTCCTGGTGCCTTTTGTTATCTTATAGATATCATGCAAGGTATGCGATATACGACAAATTAAATAAATAATAATATGTTTGTACCTACGGGCGTGAGTGTGTATGTGTGAAGACCTGAGTGGTTCAGTCGGTTAATATGGTGGTCGCCACGCAGAGGTCCTGGGTTCGTTTCCCGGCCGAGCAGAAATTTAAATGATAAATTTTAATTTCTGTGACGGGTTTGGGTGTAGTATGTATATTAAGTATGTATTTAAAAAAACTATATAAGTAGTTTATCAGTTATCTAACACCCACAAGCTTTGCTTAAGCTGATAGTTAAACAAAAAATTTCATACAAAAATGTTTAACGTAATTCTTAAATGAAATTAAGAATTTGTTGCAAGTGGGGCAACAACGGACGTCGCTCGACCAATAGGAGACCTCAAAACCGCCCGTCACACGACCATTGCCAATTAGGACATCGCCTAAAAGTACGAGAGCAATTAATATCGCCATCTCACACGCTCATATCGCGAATGCTATCGCCACTCATTTCAATTATCACAGCCTACAGTCCATTGTAGAACTTAGGGCCTCTCCCATAAGAGGAAGTTGGAGATCGCAGTGTTGTAAATATAAAAATGGAAAACGCTGCTTCCCATTTTCCAGCCTACGAAGACTCCAGAACTTTTGTCTCGAAAACATTAGTCGCCTTGTACGACACCCACGAGTTTAGGGGTTGGTGCTATTCTGCTCTACCGGACACCACACGACTCGCCATTCACTCAAAATTAATGCGACAGCTAATAATAAGAAGATGTACTTGAAGGTGTTAAGTAATCCCGTAAACTCATAAAAATTCATGGTGTCTGTCTTTCTATCTATGTTATCTATTTAACATTGTCTGTAACAGCGTGAGATTTCAAGGCAGACTTAAGATTAGGAAAGGAACATTGAACTAAGGTGAATATTAAGTACCTAGGTTTATGTACCTATCTACCTAAGCTGCGTACAATAGTTGGCGCTAATGAAGGCACTAGTTTGAGTTTCGTATTTAGGTAAGTTATCGCCGAAATCTGGGTATTAGTACCTACATTTGCCGACCTTTGAAGGTGGCTTCTTAAACAGCCCATAACCTTCCATTGCTGAACTTGCGCCTTTTCCTCATTAGTGGCAGGTATTGCCATAGTCTCCACGTTTCGTAGACTAGTTGGATACCCACGCAAAAACTATAATGTTCGGTACACGCTTGATAAAAAGAAAAACAAAAGGATCCCAATGTGAAAATAGGTACACCAC
Source organism: Blastobasis lacticolella (assembly GCA_905147135.1). Classification (NCBI taxonomy): domain Eukaryota; kingdom Metazoa; phylum Arthropoda; class Insecta; order Lepidoptera; family Blastobasidae; genus Blastobasis; species Blastobasis lacticolella. Next base: position 7,324,316 of record LR990056.1, read on the forward strand.
TCTACAGAATAAGCTAACTACCTAGGATGCCGAAGACCGAGCGAGGTGGGCCAGGAGTAGCAGGTAGGTGGACCCTGTGCCCTCGCGTGCCTTACAGGGGCGCAAACGGGACATAACGCCAAAATGATGATGATGATAACTCTACAGAAATCGCTGCTGCTCTCTGGTTTTTACTACTATGAGGTCTACCTTGGGTCTACCTGTTCTATAACTACGACATAAATCGACCCCCCCGACGACCATCGACACGAACTGCCTGGTGTAATTTTTTTTGGTTTAGCACTTAACTAAAAATAAAACAGTCGGCGAAACCCGCATTATGATATGAGCTGTCGGAAACTACCTTCGGCATTTAGATTTACTTACCTGACGTCGTCTTTGGACGGGGTCAGTTTTTATTGTTTTAATTTGTTTATCAGTCGTCTTTACTTTATATTGCAAAGCGAAGGCGAAAGGTAGTTATTTTAGAAACTTTTATTAAAATAAGTACTTAGGATTTATTTAAGTGAAGTCAGTTTGTGTTGTTTTAATTTGTTTCCATAATATTAATATTTATCACTCGTCTCTAGATTGCGAAGTGAAGGCGAATATATAATTATTTGCTGGCGTAAAACTTCTATGAAAACAAGAAAATACATAATTTATGTGTGTAAAGCTTTCGGTAGCCCAGTGGTAACGGTATCCGACTCTCAATGCGTAATATAGACTAGATTCGAATTCCACTGCTGCCATTTACCAATGATGTTCTTACGATGAGGGACAACATCGTGGTGACATTCAGGCGACTGAATGTGTAACTATGATCCAATATGGTCAGGTTCCCCTGGTAGCAGGGTCACGGAGGTCAGATGGCAATCGCTCCACTGTAATTACCAGATTTGACAAATCCTGAATCTCTGGCGAATCCCGGGCCCTAGTGCGTGAGAGCACGACCGGGATATTAACATCAAGATGATGATGTGTGTATTGTAAAGCTTTCGTGAGAAGTGGTAGTTGATTTTGTTTTTTCATGTAGGACGGTCCGATGTCTTTGATTTCGTAAACTTACTTAATTTATTCTAAAGGAATGCAGGCCCCCTGTATTGTAATCGTTATAATAGGACCACGCCAAGTCCGAATCAACTGACAGTGGTAGAAAATATAAAGTGTGGATATGGCAATATCGATTGGATAATCTGTCCTTGTCAGTCATTGTCCATTATTATTTAGGCGATCCGCACACTGTAACGCAGCACCGTACGGTTGTGCATGACATTCGTTAGTGCGTGACATAAAGTTCTTTGAGCTGTCATCGGTTTCTATGGAAATCATTCATAGTCGAACACACTGAAACGCATCCACGCGCGTTCGTGCGGATCCGTCGTTTTATTTCTTTGACACATTTGGCACGGGCTGCGGGTCAAATAAGTTTTTTGCGCTGTATTTTCTACATAAAAAGGCGTCAAATAGGCCGCTGCTGTGAAGTGAGGTCTCCAGGATTGTTAAATAGGTGTTCCGTTACTCAGTTCTAAAATAATTTTTCGCCAAATAATATAATTTTATGATAAGATTATAATAACCATTTGAAGAATTCCTAAATTTTTTAATGTATATAAAACAATATAAAAATTTCACATATGTATTTCCAAATTTCGCCAGAATGAACGTTGTGCTCCAATGTGCCAATCGCCTCAACAATATTTTTAAAGTCAGTCAAATTCTTTGTTATGACTTTTATGAATGACGTTCTATGACGGATAAAAGAAAAGACATGGCATAAGTTGCCATACAGAGATTTATATACATGTTTTTTTTAAAGCGATTCGGACTGAGCGTGGTCCTACTAATAGATCTATTAGGTAGGTACTCTATACATGAGTCTTACCGCTATAAATTAAATTCTCTAACGTTTTAATACAAAATAACCATTCTGGCACGCTAGTCTTCTACTTCCAAAATGCAACGATCCAGTAAACACGTGGAACATTGGTAAGTTTGGGTCCATCCATATTCTTTCAAAATACTGTTACATGGCTGTAAAGGTAGTGCGCCTTGCCTCACACCTATTAATAAAAGAAAACAGTCTTGACGTACGATTACGATACGTCAAATATTTGTTTACGTTACAAATATTTTCCTGCTTTTCAATGATTTCCGGTATTCCTTGACATAAAAAACGAAGATAAATAAATAATATTAGTTTAGATTAGCAGAAGACTAAATATATACCATGGAGAACCTTAGGAATTTTTGGAAACCTGAATGTAAGACTTGTCGAGGACTATCTATAATCATCGGCGAGAGGCGGTGTGTTTTGATAACTGTTTGTAATAATTTGCTATTATTTTCCCAGTGTATCGTATTCAGATGGAAGCACCGACTCCTAAACGTATTATTTGTAAGAATTGTCCAGATACGCCGGAGTTTTACGGCAAGGAATATCACGGGATCATGGGAAACAAAGAGGCGTCAAACCTATTGGATGGAGAGCCCAATGGGTCTTTCCTCATTAGAAAAGGAAATATTTGTAATGATTTTTACACACTTACTTGGAGGTAAGGCCTTTCTATATCATAATAATCATCTTGGTCTTAATATCCCGTTTTGAAAACGCACGCGAGGGCCTGGTCTCCGTGATCCTGTTAATAGGGAAACCTGACCAGATTGGATAATGGTTATGACTTGTCACTTGAATGTGCAGGTTTTCTTACAATATTTCTCCACACCATAACACCATTGGTGTTAGTGTTGACCTAATGTACTTGCATAACTCATAAAAAGTCATTGGTACATGGTGGCATGGGGGTTCCAACCCAATACCTCTTGCTTGAATCTGACCCGTTAGCCATTGGACCACCGATGCTCTCCATCCTTTCTATTATATAAAATATAAAATACAAAAAAAAAAAAAAAAAATTATGATTTGGTAAAAGTAAAAAATATAACTCTTAGGTTCTTATTTCCAGGTTCAATGACAAGATACATCATTATAAGCTTTACTATGATGGCACTCATTATATTAGAGAGAAGAGATATGACACAGTATATGATCTGGTAGCTGATGGTTTGATCTTCTGCCACATGGAGCTAAAAGCCCATCACATACTAGAAATGATCAATTCCAGGACAAACTACACGGACAGTCCTTATGTTACATTAAATAGGAAAAAACTCAATACTTTGTCAAAGATACAGCAGTAAGAGAAATCATTTACTACACTTTATCATATCCTACTAAATCCCTGTTATATTTTTTATGTAATGTTACAGGGTAGCAAAAAAATCTAGTCCTACCAAGACAACACCAGAAAGCAATAGTCCACAAACAGATGGTACCAAAAAATTATCAGATCTAACACCAAATGTGGAAGACAATCCACTGTTGAATAAATATTTGAAGGCACATAGTTTTAAAACTCACACATTCAAGGGTCTCAATTGGTGTGAACTATGTGCCAATTTCCTTTGGGGTTTCACTGCACAAGGTGTGAAATGTGAAGGTGAGCCAATTATGAAATTTTTCTTTGACATGTCACATTCCAGGTGACTCCAGATTGTGTCACAAATAATAGATTTTCTATTATTATAAAATACTTCAGACTCAATTGGTTAATTTCTTTTTATGTTGTACGGCAGACAAACAGGCAAGTGGGCCACCTGATGGATGTGGAGTGGTTTATGGCATCTGGTAGTTTCTATTTTAACCATAGAAAGATAACCTGATTATGTGGCTTATTTATGGAGCACCTGCCTTTATCTTTCCTGCCAACTATGCCAAGAAAACCCATGGTAAACATTAGGTTTGCTTTCAGATTGTGGATTTATCGCTCATTCAAAATGCTCTGAAAGAGTTCCTAACCATTGTCTACCAGATTTGAAGAAAATTCGTGGAGTATTCGGTATTGATCTCACTACGTTGTTAAATGCACACTCAAGCACTTTACCCTTCGTTGTTAGGAAGTGTGTCAATGAAATAGAAATGAGAGGATTGGACTCTGAAGGCATTTACAGAGTATCTGGATTTGCTGATGAAATTGAGGCTTTGAAGATGGCATTTGATAAAGGTATTGTTTTATTGCAGTGTTAAGTTTATCTTCATAATCTTGGAATGCGGTTGTTCTCTCGCGCGCGAGGGCCCGGTTTCCGCTTTAACCATGACCGAGGATTAAGTAAATCAGGTAATTACAGTGGAGTGACTGCCACGTGACCTCTGTGACTCTGTTAAAATGGGAACCTGACCAGATTGGATCATTCATTGTTACAATTCAGATACCTGAATGTGCAGGATTCATCACGATGTTTTCCCTCGCCGTAAAAGCATCGGTTAGTATTCAACTATTGTACATAACTTAGGAAAGAGTCATTGGTACTTGGTGGCAGTGGGATTCGAAACCAATACTTCTCGCATTGCGAGTCGGAAACCGTTACCACTAGGCCATCGACGCCCTCAATCAATCACTTAATATAGCCAGAACAATAGAGGATTTCAAGGGATTATTATAATAATAAGTTCCACCAAAATCTTTCTACACTTTCAGACGGTGAAGCAGCTGATCTCAGTGTCTACAACAACATAAATGTGGTAGCAGGCACTCTAAAACTGTACCTAAGACTACTACCGGTTCCACTAATCACCTATGAAGTGCATCCGAAATTGGTACAAGCTATACGTAAGTGTCAATGAGTAAATCATATGCGATAGTCTCAGCTATGTTATAGGAAAATAACCTCTCAGCAATATAACTATTCCAATAATTTTTTATACAAGCCTAGTGTTATATAGACAGATAGCAGACAGTCCACTTTATGGAAAGCGGTAAATGTCGCCCATGACACCTACAATTCATGTAACAAAAATGTAGAACCAACACGGATTTTCACCACGAGGATTATCTGGTATGTCATTTTGCTGGCTACCTTATCCTTTAAACCGAAACAAAATCAAAGAGATTGGTGGTTGGTCTTGGAAATAGAAAAGGCCTTTTATACTGTATGTGTGTATGTAGAGATAAATTATTTGGGATGATTATCATGGATGGAACATTGGTAACAATGAATACCCCTTAGCAGATACATTCAAGCACCATGTTTTAGTATTAATTTGTTAAGTAGATTATCTTTATGCTTTACTACGGCGCGACCCGGCGCGACTTCGTTCGCGTGGCGTCCTATCCCTACTTTACCCCTACCTACCGTTTTTTTCTTGCTTATACACCTTAAATCACTATATCTATTGCTGAAAACTGTATTAAAATCCGTTGCGTAGATCTAAGCGTACATAGGGACATATGGCGGGAAGCGACTTTGTTTTATACTATGTACTTCATCATCATCATCTTGACGTTATTTGTCACGGTTGCGCCCCCGCGCGGTACGCGAGGGCCCAGGGTCCGCCTTCTTGCTACTCTTGGCCCACTTCGCTCGGTCTTCGGCATCCTTAGTGGTGAGCTTATTGGCACGCATATCCGTTCTGACGACTTCAAGCCATCGCTTCTTGGGCCGGCCTCTTATTCCCGTGCTCGGCGGAGGCGGCATGGCCAGACACTTGTTCCCCACATAGCTTGCCGTACTATGTACTTTCATAGTATAAAATAAAGACGCTTTCGCGTCTATGTGTCTGTATATCCGCTAACTCCTAAGCCACGTAATGGATTTTGTTGCGGTTTATATGTATGTAGGTCATGCATATTTTATTGAGAAAATCTGAGAATTCTCATGCGATGCTGGGGTGGGTCGCTCGCTAGTTCTAAATGAAGTGATCAAGTGAGTTTCGGAAGGGTTATACCACATCTTGCACGTGCGCGGTAAAAACCTTGCGATGTGAAGTGGTTGTCCGAAACGCTTAAGCCTGTATGATAAAATCCCTTTTGACTAAGGTAACTAAAACGTAGCTTATGTTATTGATGAAAACCCTTAACTGGTATTTTTCAATTTAAAGAAATCAAGACGTCAATGGTTCAAGTGGCGATGTTGCGGGAATGTCTTGATCTGCTGCCACCAGCGCATTTCAACTGCCTGCAATATATGGTGCAACATCTACATAGGTAATTTACTTACATTATCTAGGTTTATGCTGGGGCATAATGCTGAGTGAGGTCCTTCTTACACAAATATACCACTACAACACATTTATGTACCAATAGAGTCACTGTATACTCTTTCTGTGTGGTCTATCTTGGCGTTAATGTCACGGTTGTGCTCTCGCGCACAGGGGTTCGAGGTTCGCGTTGAACATGATCCAGAATTTAGCAGATCAGGTAATTGCAGTGGAGCGACTGCCATCTGATCTACGTGACCAGATTGAATCATGGTGTGCAGGATATATCGCGATGTTTTCTCTCGTTTAACAGCTAATGTACATAACAAGAGAACCCGGTACGTCACAGTTACATCAAGCGGCGTTCGAGACGTTCAATAGCAATTGCAATCAAGCAAGTTTAATCTACACATTCACAATTGACCACTTTGAGGACCTTAACAGTTTAGAGTTGTGTAACTGAAATTCGAGAAATGACGCTCATGTGCTCACGTCCAAAGTGGACTGTTATGTGCTGTAATGATGATAATGAAAAGAAATTTAAAAATTATACCACCGTTCACTTCCCAACAGGGTGTCCCAACACGCTTCAGTGAACAAGATGAGCGCGCACAACCTGAGCACAGTTTTTGCGCCAACGCTGGTCGCGACCCCGCCGGCCATCACCGACCTGGCGTGCGAGATACGAGCGCTGCAAGTCCTCATAGAACACTGCCCGCAGATATATTACGGGAACAAATGATCTGGTATTCCTTGTTGTGTGGTCAGAGGGTTACAGTCTGTCTAAAGTCTTGAAAAACCTGAGGGCGCCACTAGCCTATGAAGTTTTGCAGGTATTTATTTTTGCTTTGTGGTTGCACGACTTTCTTGACAGACAGTAGCAAGTTCTATGACAAGCGGGACTTCTTTTATTTGGAAGAAAATTTATCAGCTAACGACCACACTGTCATAGGCACTGTCCAATTGGCAACGGTCATGCGACGGGCGGTTTTGAGGTGTCCTATTGGTCGGGCGACGTCCATCGCACGACCGTTGCCAATTAGGACAGTGCCATAGAATTAGATAAAGTGCTACAAGGACCATTTGGCACGTGACCAGAATCAATATTAAAGCCGCCATCTGGTAATGCGTCACTTTTGACAGAAAGATGGATTCAATGTGTGATACCCACTCCCTTATCCAAGTGCCAAATGATCCATATACAGGGTGTTTCATAATACATGTATAAAGCCGAAAGGGTGTTAAAGTATAGCTTGCAAAGAGTACACTGGCGACTTCATATTATCCAGACATTGAATTTTAATTTTTATAAAAAATCTTCGTTTTTAAAGAAAAATAACCATATCGACTACGTTGATGCGCAGCTCTATTTCAAGTTGATGATCCTAGAAGGAGAAGTTTAACCTTTTAAATTAAAATTACAGTATTTTTTTGTACAGAACCCTCAAACCAAAAAATACAAAACGGCTAATTTAGATCTCCTTAATATCCCATTGCGCCTAGTACTATGAACTTGAGTGACCTTTTGCAACTGATTTCTAGAGATGCCGTCTTCCGTTTTCAAAATGTCGATTATCGACATTGAAAAGGTAAAAGTTCGATAGTCATTTTCTCGCTTACTATTCCACGCACGAAAAAAATAATTGCACCTATCGTTTTAATACGTTTAGCACTCCATCCAGTTCACGGCTTTATACATGTATTATGAAACACCCTGTATATGTGTAATCGACTCTGAAATGCCATAACGCATAAAGACCCCTGGAGAGGGTTAATCAGGATCATTACCGTTGTCCCCCGAATGCTATCCCCCGAATGAGGGACAACGGGAATTTTAGTTTCGTTGTCCCCCGAATTCAAAAATGAGGGACAACGGGAATAAAAATTCCCGTTCTCCCCCATTTTTAAATTTAATTATTTTTGTTAAGTAAATTTTGTCATCATGTTCGGCCTTATGAACTTAAGTTATAATAATATTTAATTTGCATTATTTACGCAATTGAAAGAAAATATATGCGCGTGCTTAAAAATGTTTTATCACACACCTAGATCGGTAACAGAAATTAAAATTTATCAATTTATTCTTGGCCGGAATGGAACCCGGGACCTCTGTGTTGCAGAATCCATAGATTGCGTAACTGCTTACCATTAGACAGGCCGAAACTTTGATTGCTATTGCCACCACTGCGGTATAAAAACGTAGCTTTTAAAAATGAAATTAAAGATACGATGAGCAGAATACTTTAGAACTTTCTCCCACGCACACTAAGGTTGTGGAATGAACTATGTATCTGGAAAGGTTTTCCCTGGAGAGTACAACATGGAGTTCTTCAAGAAAGGGGTTAAGAAACCCTCGAGAAAATCAGCGCTAGCATCGTCCAATTCAACGAACTGTGTATTTTTTTATACCACTAAGGTGGCAAACAATTGCGGCCTGCCTGATGGTAAGCAGTCACCGCAGCCTATGGACGTTTGCAATACCAGGGGCATCACCCACGCGTTGCCGACCCCGTAAAAACCTTTTAACCCCTTTCTTGAAGAACTCCATGTTGTACTCTCCAGGGAAAACCTTTACAGATAGTTCATTCCACAACCTTAGTGTGCGTGGGAGAAAGTTCTAAAGTATTCTGCTCATCGTATCTTTAATTTCATTTTTAAAAAGCTACATTTTTATACCGCAGTGGTGGCAATAGCATTCAAAGTTTCGGCCTGTCTAATGGTAAGCAGTTACGCAATCTATGGATTCTGCCACACAGAGGTCCCGGGTTCCATTCCGGCCAAGAATAAATTGATAAATTTTAATTTCTGTTACCGATCTAGGTGTGTGATAAAACATTTTTAAGCACGCGCATATTTTTTCTTTCAATTGCGTAATTAATGCTAATTAAATATTATTATAACTTAAGTTCATAAGGCCGAACATGATTACAAAATTGACTTAACAAAAATAATTAAATTTAAAAATGGGGGAGAACGGGAATTTTTATTCCCCTTGTCCCCCATTTTTGAATTCAGGGGACAACGAAACTAAAATTCCCGTTGTCCCTCATTCGGGGGATAGCATTCGGGGGACAATGGGAATGATCCGTTAATGGATCACGATTGTCAAGTACGTGATAAGACGCAAACTTTTTAAATATATAATGTTTCTATCTGCTGCAAAAAGGACCAACATCTAGCAGCACGGAATCGCATGTTACATGCTCTATCCTTGTCTATCGTTCAGCCGGTCTAGCTACGATGCCAATTGCTACGGAAATAATCTATTGCGAATTTGCGACCGTACATCGGAATTTGTCGGCTACGTTCGGCCAGCGCTCATAGATGGATAGTACTAGTAGTAGTGCAGTACTGTGACCGCCAATACAATCCGCGATTTCCGAAAATCTTGGGTAGACCCGCAGATTCGACATTTCCTAGAGCAAGAAGTATAGTGTGTGAGCTGTCGCGCTCGGCAGCACGACCAAAATGCGACTCGGCAGGGATGCGATGGAGTCAGTGCTGACGCACGCTCTATCTTTCTTTCTTGCTTTAAGAAATTACGAACTTGAGCGATGGAAAGTTGGGGTATGAGTTATGACAAAATGCTATTCCGTTCTATCGCATTCGATATGCATACGCGAAGTACGAGGCAGACATAGGGCATACGACGTGCTGACAGATGTGGGTCCACAAGGTCAGTGATAGCAAGGTTCAAGGAGTAGTCTTGGTAAAAATGTGATCCTTGGGCGATATACAAGTAGAGGCTCTATTTATTTTATCTTTATAAAAACAGACTGATATTTTCATAGAACAACAATTTCGTCGTCATCCTCGCCACCTTCTAGAACGGGTTATCTTCCCGATTTTACATATTCATTTCATATGAATAAAGTGCAAATTGGACATTTGCTTGTATGTAAGGATTTGTTTTGTATAGCGTGTAAAAGGAGACATGGTGTTATGAAGACTTTATAGAAGTCCCTCAGACTGAGTTGATACCATAGGTTATTATTATTACTTGCATCATATATAATGTACTGCATTTATTTAAATAAATAGCTTGACTAATACACAGCAGCTGTTATTGTAATCAATATTTTTTTTTATTACGAAAATTGTTATTTTCTTTCTTGTATGTTTAAATATTATAAATATGTACTGCCATGGGGTTCCATTCGGCTCCCGAGACTGTACATCCAGGCTCGGAGTCCTTAGCGGAAGAATGGTTAACCTCACTTCACCAACGGTATTAGGAGGTTACCGGTATCGGTTTGGGTTGCCTTCTTTTGTTATCAGTCTCGTAACAAGCAGTTACCTGGCTGCTTATTTTCTTGTTACTACTCCAATAAATATTGATTTTATATTATACTGTGCTGCTATATTATTAGAAAATCGGAAATTAGTTATTTTCATTCCTATTACTATGTGCAATATGTTTATATTCAAAATTTGTGATATTGAAATTGATCTTTCTAAAAGATATTCTTTTATAACCATTCCAGGTTGTGTTTAAGAATATAAAATGATTAATATACCAAATATATTATTATCATAATAATTAATTACTTTTAGGAATAAGTTTTATACGTTTATACTTCTCACTATTCAATATTAATACAAACTAATTAATTTTAAGTTTAAACTATGTAATAAAGATATCACAGTACAGTTTCACTATTTTCTTTTTTTCTTTGCTTTCACACATTCATTTTCAGAGTTCTCATTTTCATTATTTTGGAACTTTTTCAGGTCAGCGCAGAATAAAATCTGTAAATGAAATCTTACTTATTAGTTTGATCAAAGATTTGTGTTATGGTCAAGTCACAACTAAACAAAAATCCTACCAAATTGTAGAAAAAGTAGTTTAAACTAAAATACAGATAATGAATTATAAATACAATGTTGTTTTTACAAAACTTTGTTAGCATTTGTTGTGAAAAGAAATATACAAATTCCAGGAATATGATTCAGTTATGAAAATAATTTACCTACATCTATATTAGTTACTAGCGGCCCGCCCCGGCTTCGCACGGGTAGTAAACCTTAACAAATTATACACCTGAATCTTCGTCATGAATAACGTTGTCTAAAACCGCACTATGTAGTCTGTGTGTGAATACCGTATGAAAATCCGTTCAGTAGTTCTTGAGTTTATCGCGTACAGACTGACAGTAAGACACGGCGTGGGACTTCGTTTTATAATATGAAGTAATTATATTATACTTAAGTATGTACTGAGTAGTGTCCCGTTACAAAAGGACACCATATTACGATCACAAAAGTTCCAACCGTCTCCTCAACCATTTTAGAGGGAAGGGGGCGACCCGGCTCCAGACGGCCGTATTTCTTGACATTGACTCCCCTATCCCGTACGTACCCCGTGCTACCTAGATAGCCGAGCGGACTGAGCGGCGAACACGCGACTTTTTTTTAGTATTCACATTTTTAAACTCGTGATATCTTTCGAATGGAATGTCTGAATTGAATAATACAAAAAGTTATATAAAGGTATTGAAGCAGTCGTGAATATGAAGTAATTGATTTTGATAAGGATTAATAGCAAACTACCAATAAATAGCGTTTTTTAGCGGCGGCATTTCAATTAAATTTTAAAAATAAAAGAACACATGCATACATGTGACATAACTATAATAGTTTGACATATACTGTCGTGACACTTTTTGTAGATAATGATGTGTTCTGCAAAGTCGTAGTACATTATTTTGTTCTATCATCAATAGTTTTCGCAGCGCACGCGATGTAAGGAATTTTTTGGGTATTTTTTTACACCTTGGGTTACACTATTGGAGTTTTATTAATGATCCGTAATTTTTTAGAAAATATAATATAGCCTTTGTCACCTGCGGATAGTGTAGCTTCCCAACGGTGAAAGAATTTTTGAAATCGGTCCAGTAGTTTCGAAGCCTATTTAATACAAACAAACAAACAAACAAAAAATCAAACATTTCCTCTTTATAATATTAGTATAGATAAAATATAAGTGTTATACTAACTGTGTGTGCCCAGCCAGCAGTATTCCCATAAAGTCCCCTAAAATAATCTCCGATTTCAATATACATCTTCTCTGTTACATTCTTTTTGCCTCTCAAGTGTGGCAGATAGTTGTTCGCTGCAATTTGGTACACATGTGTGTCAACTGGCAGAGCCTCCAAGTGGTTTAAGGACATCAGGCATATGCAGTCTGCTACCTAAAAGATGCTCATCTTTTTATTTTAAATTTATCAGAAAAGTTGTCATTGGTGTAAGTGTAGGGAAAATTGTGAAGAATGGAAATCCAGAACAGTTTTGTACTTGTTCTAAAGAGAAACAATTGTAATGGTGTCATGCTTTCTGTGCGTAAATCGCTCACATACACAGTGCAAATGTATAGATAATCTGTGGTAGCGCGTGCATTTCGCGCTGGCCGGTCAACAGTGCGGTCAACAAACCTACCTACATAGGTATATGCATGACCCCTACCTGGAAGAGCCTGTTTTAATCTTTTCCTGTAGTTTTTGACATCTCATAAGGGATTTATTAATCCAGTTAATTAACATAGTTAAGCGTGAGTTAAATACACATTATTTCTAATATAAGTATGAATAATCAAACCACATTATTCAGAGCGTCCGTGGACGAGCAGTTAGAGTATCCGACTCGTAAGCTGTCCTGGGTTCGTATTCTGCTCTGGCCATGTACCAATGACTGTTTTCTGCGTTATGTGAATTCATGATTCAATCTGGTCAGGTTCCCCTGGTATCAGGGTCATGGAGATCAGATGGCAGCCGCTCCACTGTAATTACCTGACATGCCAAATCCTGGATCATGGTCACGGCGGACCCCGGGCTCTCGTGCGCGAGAGCATAACCGGGACATTAACACCAAGAGAATTTTTTTTTTAATCAATCCACATTTGTACAATTTTATGTCAAGTAAATAAATACCTTAGGTCCAATACCATGAAGCTTCATGAGCTCCTGTCTGGCATCCTTATACTTCATGTGTTGAAGGCTTGTAAACCAATCTTTACCACCCGACTCTACTATTTGTGAAGCAGATTTTTGTATGAACTTAGCTCGGTAGCCAAAACCTAAGTCCCGTAATTCTGCTTCAACCTGAATAAAAAATAATAATTTATTTTCCAAAAGTACCACCTTAGATAAACATACAACAGTTACATATCAGGGTGTAAATGAATGATTCATTTGAATGGGCTATTAAATTTCAAAATTTTTACTTGTTATCTATTAGACTGAGGGCACCATACATAATCTTACTTCATAGTGTACAAGGAGTATGCCACTTTGTAGCGATAGTAGAGGTTTCGGTACCCTTAACCTTATTTTTCGACTGTTTATTGTGATAGTACTTGTAGAAGTAACAAGAAACCAATCTGCCTAACAACCTCTTAGCAGTTTCTCTAGGCAGCCTCCTTAAAAATAACCAAAAGGTATCTAGTGATTCAAATAATTTGCCCTTGAATGAAATGAAATTTGTTTTTATTTTTAGCAATCCCCCAATCCCTAACTATTATTTAGTATATCTACATACCTTAGGCTTAGTCAGTTTTTCTACATCAGGAAAAGCATAATATATCACATCATCATGTTTGCATATCTCTTCACCATAGTGGGTGCACAGTTTCTCTACCATTCCAGAAATTCTAAAATACATGGAAATTAAATTGTAATTATATTTTAGGACTCATTATTTAGATTTAATATTTTAGGGATTTTATTCAAAAACTTCTAAATTATTTGGAGTTTTTCTTACCTCGATATATGGTTATTTTGACTGCAGATGAACGAAAATAGGTTTTCAACTGGTTCTTGGTTCAACATCCTAATTCCATAGAACTGTTGACATGCAGATCTGAATAATTTGTCTTTTTCTGACCAGTTTTTGTAATATTCCCCTAAATCGACTTCGAGACGAAAGTACTTTTCTAATAATTCTTTAAAGAAAATGTGTGTTTGTTGTTCTGTACTACTATTTTTGGCAGTTTTTTCAGTTCTAGCAGTAACTGGGTGCAATAGAGAGCCAATCACTTGATACTCTAAACAATTATCAATTTGTCTCAATTTCCATACTGTTTTTGAAAATATGCCAAACCATTCATCTGTATTTTTATCATGTGTCCACCTGAAATGCACAAAAAATTATTTTATAACACGTGGTCAGGGCTATCTGGATTCTTTCATCACTCATTTTTGTGCTGTGTTTGTATGGTAAGAACCTATATTTCTTTCAGTTTTGCGGCATATAACTACGGCGTAAGCGAAGCAAAGGGCTACCATGACCGCTGGGTGATACAGTGAATAATATTTAAGTATTTTGACTTTTTATTTATTGTCTCTAATTTTTCACTCGGTAGGTACTTACCTAAAGCTCTGGCCACCGTTTAAAGTCCCAACTAGTTGAAGTTCTTTACTTTTGTATAAAATTTTATTCCAAGACATCTTAACACCGTCGTCTTGATTATTTGCATAGATTTTATTATTCTTTTTCATTCATTAATAAACGCAAATAACAACAATAACAAACAAAAGCGAGCGGCCCGCGAATTTTTAACATTGACATTTGATTAATAATATTTTTTTCTTGTAAACTTTAGTGAGGCAATTGGGATTACACTCATACAGCCATATATTCTGTAGTGCTTCTACCGACGCGGTTTTTTGAGCACGTTGTAAAAACCATGAAGGCAAGGGCACCTAAGATTTACAACGCGCGCTGAGTCGCTTACTTCGATAATGGTCGTTTTCTGTCAGTACCAAAACACTATTTTTATATACAAACCTACTACGCCTTTTGTTCCCGTTTGCGAACATCATTTTTACCTAAATTAAATACGTACCTGTTCCTACCTACTTATCTTCGCAACAAGAGAATCTAGTGTCACAACTTGTACTTGTACCATTGTGTAGGGCAGGGCACATAGCTCGAAGAACAGATGGCATGCAGATGCAGATGCAGATGGATGGTAGTAAAGTTCTCGAGTGGCGACCACGTACCGATAGACGCAGCGTGGGTAGGCCTCCCACCGACGGTGGACCTTACCTCAGGTACCAGCTGGATGTGGAAGGTATAGGACCGAGATGTATGTTAAGTAATAGTCTACCAACTTATGAAATGTAGTTGGATAAGCAACCATTTCCTACAAATCCATTTATTTATTGTCGCTTTACAAATAATAATTGTAAGTATGACAAAAAAAAGTTCATTCTTGGATTGACGGTTAGACGCCGTCGGGCCAGAAATGCAGCACCAAGGCCGGATATGTAGGATCAGCTAGGGGTAGAAGACTGTTACATCTGAATGTGAATCTGAACTGTACTTACAGTGAGGCTCAACGCCAACTTAGTAACTAATTTAGTAACTTTGTAGCATTAGGCTAGCACGATATCAATTATAATCATCGAGTGGCGTTAATGTCCCGGTGGTGCTCTCGCACACGAAGGCCCGCAGTCCGCCTTGACCAGATCCAGGATATGGTAGATCAGGTAATTACAGTGGAGCGACTACCATCTGACCTCCGTGACCCTGCTACTAAGGGAACCTGACCAGATTGGACTGTAGTTGCACATTCAGTCCCCTGAATGTGCAGGTCCGTAAAAGGTTAGAATTCAACTAATATAAATATCTCAGAAAAGAGTCATTGGTACATGGCCGCAGCGTGATTAGACACCGGGACCGCTTGCGAGTCGGATACCCTTACCACCCGGCCACCGACGCACCTAGCGCGTCATCAATAATAAGATAGATAAATGGAAATGTCAAACCTACGTAACAAATTACGCGTCATATAATTTCGTATGACAGCTGCCAATCTTACAACCATTTGATAATTTTTATCCATCGATGTTATTTATCATGCATTTAATTCCAGAAAATGTTTGTTGACTTTTCATACAAAGAGTTCAACGCCAGCGACGCCCCCGTTGATAAACCGTTGATAACCGTTGATAAAATCTCACAATAAAAGTGTTTATTATTTTATGAGAAGCACGAGAACGACTTACTGATTTAAAATACTTAAAAAAGTAGGTCTAAAAATGCGTGTGTCAATGAGCTCCTAATTGGCAAAGCGGTCATGGACCCTTGGGTATAATCAGCTTTATAATTAACTTTGCAATTTTCAGAGTTGCGTTGTGTAGACTTTTAGTTACAAGTCATGTAATAATAAGATTACTAACTTTTTAAATTTTCATTCATTTTAACGGGTGAGCATACAAGATTTTTTTATTTTTTATTAGAAACTAAGTTGCTTACAGTTTTAATTTTCGCAGCTACAGAATTGTTATGACATAGACATAGACATAGACATAGACAGTATTTTATTCGGATCTTCATTACATCCTTAACCTAAGGTAAGTACAGTAAATTATAATTATTGAAAATTACATAAGACCAGCCAGTGATGTAATGGAAACCGAAATGGACCAGTCTCAGCATAATGCTGTGAGGGCTAATGCCTGTCACAGCGCTGGTTTTCAGAAAAGCCCATGCATCCCACGCGCATTACGCGAACGGTTATAAATATTATTAAAATATCAAAATTATTTAAACAAATATGCTATTCTTTATTGATTAAACCAAAAATAAATATTTTATAATTACGAAGCTTAATAAAATATATACCTATAAACATGATATAATAAATAAAATATACTACATTGACATTGAAAGAGAAAGAAATTTTGCAGTACTCACTAAAATAATTCTAACCGACATAAGTAGGTAAAACGCGAGTTCCTGGAGCGACCGATTTCTGATATTCCAGGAGCAGATTCCGAAGTTTGATAGTAAAACATCGTTTGAATGTTAAATCCCGAAGAGGTGGTGGAATATTATTCCAGCACTTTGTGGCAGTATAACGGAAACTGCCCCTAAATGCAGTTGTTCGGTGCTTATACGGTACCAATACGAAAGTACCCGCTCGAGATGAGCGAGAACCCGAGTCACGCCACAGCAGCTTGTCATGGAGATATTCTGGTCGTTTTAATTTTATGACATCGAAGAGTAAATTCGCAAGGTGCAGCTGTCGTCTTAGAGTCATTTTTAACAAACCTGCCCGGTTCAAGAATGGCGTCACATGACTTCGCGATGGTATATTAAAACAAAAGCGTGCACAAGCATTTTGTACCCGCTGTATAATGCGTTCAGTCCTAGCCAGCAACCGAGGACCATACACAGTGTCACCATGATTGAACCTAGACAAGACAAGGGCCTCACACAATCGCACCCGCAGATCGACTGAGAGAAAGTTTCGGATTTTGTACATAATCTTCAATCTGTAAAAACAATTTCGTACCACTCCAATGACGTGATTTTCAAAACGCAGATGCTCATCCATACACAGCCCCAGATTTCGAACCTCCGAAACTCGTTCCACTTGTGCTCCGCATACAGTGATAGTAGGTTTGTGCTGCGAGATGTTTTTGATTACATTTTTTGACCCCAAAATCATAAACTTCGATTTAATAGGATTGAGTACTAATGTGTTAGCAATGGACCAGGAAGCGATACTTTGGAGATCCTCTTCTACAATTTTAACGGCATCTTCTGTATCTTTGTTATGAATGTCTATTACCTACCTCGTGAGCTGTTTTACACAATTTTTGTAAGACTGCTAAGTATTTCTATTGCTCTAATTTTGAGCACAGTTATAGGGAAACATGCTCTTTAGGGCTCTTGAAGGGTGGAAAAGAAACCCTGTTACTCCGCTGTCTGTCTGAGAATAAAAAGTAGCTGTCCTATTCCAGGTCCAATTGACACACACAATCTACCTAAGTCTATCTAACTTTTACAAGGGTTTTGACATTTAAGGTTGACCGTCCATTCTGATGTCAGGATGGCAGGTCAATGTCCATAGCATAGTAACTATGTGGAATTACTGATTTTTTTGTAGACTATACATTACTTACCAATTGCTTACTTCATACTTTATAAACATAGATCCTGTAGCTATCAAGGAAATAAAGATACCGTATAAGTTTACTGAAAACCCCTAGCGCCTGTTAAAAGTATAAAAGCAAGTAATTATCATGAAAATTGTGTTTACATATCGAAAGGATCTGCTGCTCGTTGCTTCTGTTTTTCATTTAATAAGCAAACTGTACCTTATTTTCATATTTAAAACCAAAGTTGTATTTGGTTTTAAATATAAAAATTAGGTACAGTTTGGTTTTAAATATGAAAATAAGGTACAGTTTGCTTATTAAATGAAATATTGATAATAATATTAAATTTTTTTAAATATAAAAATTAGGTACAGGTACTATCTTCTAAAATATGTAGTAAGCAAATCTCCCATAGTGGTAAGTAAATATAAGCAATTGGTAAGCAATTTTTGGACACTTTTTAAAGTTTAATATGGCTTTTGACCGGCCATTCTGACGATCACAAAAGTAGGTCTAAAAATCTGCTAATTGGCCAAGCGGTCATGGACCCTTGGGTCTAATCAGATGATTAACTTTGAAATTTTCAAAGTTGCGTTGTGTAGACTTTTAGTTACAAGTCATATAATAATAATATTCGTAACTTTTTCAATTTTCATTCATTTGGAACGGGTGAGCATTCAAGATTTTTTATTTTTTATTAGAAACTTAAGTTGCTTACAGTTTTAATTTTCGCAGCTACAGAATTGTTATGAATGTATGTTACGTACCTCGTGAGCTGTTTTACACAATTATTGCCGCTACCGCTAAGTATTTCTATTGCCCATATTTTGAACGCAGTTATAGGGAAACATGCTCTTTAGGGTTCTTGAAGGGTGGAAAAGAAACCTTGTTACTACGCTGTCTGTCTGAGAATAAAAAGTAGCTGTCCTATTCCAGGTCCAATTGACACACACAATCTACCTAAGTCTATCTAACTAAGCTTGCAATAAACAACATTTATTATAAGCTTTTATTAATTTATCTTGCGATATTTCTATGTATGTATGTTCGGGACAAATCTTGCAAGCGTAATTTGACCACTTCCTGGTTTTCAATTGAGCTGAAATTTGGTATAGCGGTGTTACTTGGATGACAATGTATTAATCATGGAGCTGGTGTGCAGATGAAGTCCGAAGGTGGCCATAGGAACGAATGAACGCAACAATATAACTTCTTCGTGTTTTAGCTTTTTGATATTAAATCAAAAGCTGCGCGATGAAAGCTTTTATGAAAAAAATTATAACATTTGTGATCTGATATTATTAGTGGAATACGTTTTTTCATACATTTGTAACTGACTTCAAAAACAAAACAAGGAGGAGGTTCTCTATTCGTCGGAACCTTTTATGTATTTTTTAATGTATGTTCCACGATTACTCGAAGAAGCTTGAGCTGATTTGGAAAATTGTTTGTTTGAAATGTTATTTATACTTCCCAGGTGGCCCCACACCAACCCTCCCCCTCCCCCAAAAGTGTTACCCCCTCCCCTCGACGAACTATACTGTGCTGGCACCGACTCCAAACATAATGATATGTAACTTACAACTAAGCTTATTTTTACTTCTTTTGTTTTGATGGCGGATTTATGTTTTTATTAAATTATTTAGGTAGTTAGTGCATTTTTTATAATTTTTTAATTAATTGTGACCGATTTCGGACATCATCTTCACTCTTAATAGAGATATTTTAGTAAAATAGCTGTCGAATTCGAGACGTCATATTGCGAGAGTTAGGCCCTGGTGTTTTGCTCTCCCCATTAGGTCGCCACTTCTATTCATGCAAAAACAAAAGTGCCATCAGGTAAATGGAGAATATGAGGCCGGCTGATGCTCCGTGCAACGTGAGTCATTCAGGCCGGTTTGGAATCATAAATAAATCATTTCGACTTAGCAATCCCGCTGCCCTTATTTCGCGACTATGCTGCTATATCTATCTACCAAGCTTGTGAATTCATGTTGCTCTTTCGAGGTTTTCCTCTGTTGTTATTTTGTAGTGGCACGGGACTACGGGATGAAACCTCGTCTAAATAAAACTTAGAATTCAACACTACATGATATGGCCGACAATTTCAAGGAATGATTGTATTTCTGTATTCTATTCTGGAGCGTCGGTGGCCTAGTGGTAACGGTATCGAATGTACCAGTGACTCTTTTCTGAGTCATGTACGTTAGTTTAATACTAACCAATGCTCTTACGGCGAGGGAAAACATTTTAATGAAACCTACACATTCAGGCGACTGAATAGTGGTTACACACCATGATCCAATCTGGTCAGGTTCTTCTGGTGGCAGGGTCACGGAGGTCAGATGGCAGTCGTTACACTGTAATTACCTGATCTGCCAAATTCTGAATCATGGTCAGGGCGGACCCCGGTCCCTCGTGCGTGAGAGCACAACCGGGACATTAACGCCAAGACGATTATTTATTCTATTCTGTAAGCCCCTTAACATACCCAGTAAGAACCACGTTTGAGCCGTCAGGTATTCATTGGCAGTAGACAATGGACGTGGTATGGGACTGTGGACTTCACATTGAAATGTTACTGAAGTATGTTCTGCGCTTGTTTCCTGGTTCCTTTACAAAGCGCTGTCATGTGGTAGTTGGGTACTCCACTTTATCTCGCACTACAAAGTAAGGTTTAAGTGTTAAGTGTCGCTGCCCATAAACGTGTAACTCAAAGGTAAATCAATTTAGATAACAAACTGTATTGCAACAGGGTTTTTACGGTACAAGTGGCTCGCGTTTAAGATAACATTCACCTTTAATAACCTACTTAGTTAAAGTTTTGCTTTAGTAAGCAACTATATGCAACCTATTTTACGTTTTGGTAACGAATAATGCGAGCCAAGCATACGAAAAACGATACTTAGGTACTGATAATAAAAATTCAAAAATTGCGTGATCGTGAAATTACCACGAAGTAAGTGTCAAGGCCACTCAATGCCATGTAATAAATGTAGTATATCAGTGATCTAGCACCTAGGTATAGTAGGTACAACTTTGCTTAGTTTGAGGTTAGATGGCGCTGTGTGAATTTGTCCACGATTATTGATTGATTTATTTATAGTAAAGGTAATTGAATACTAACGCGCCGGCGTGGGCCTCCAATCGCTCGCGCGAAAGGGCTGTTACGTCAGATTTCACTTCCATACGTCTGATGACCTACTGACTGAATAAAGCGCTAGACTTGTAATAGAGTTGATTTATCATTCTCCGATTTAAAGGGCAATAGCGTTTTCTTCACTACTGCGATCTCCATCCAGCCTGCTAAGTGTTGAGATTATTTCAAAACCCTCCAAAATGGGTTAATTTCAGTAGTGGATTGTTTTGGGACCCTGGAAGATCCGGGTTTGACTATTGGACTAGTGATTACTGCGTTAAGTACTAGAGTATCAATGCTTGTAGCCCTTGGGTCACCGCTGTAGATCCTTGCAACCATTAGGTACATCTTTTGCTCTTTCTTTCTCTCTTTACTTATAGGTAAGCACGCACATCTACATTGGATTTCATTTTGTTCTACAGATACGTCAGCACCAATGTGCATATATCAAATCTTAGTTGCAATTTAATGAGAAAGATACTATTCTGTCACTAACCCTTTGAGAGGTAACAAGTCCAGAAAACCGGTTTCCGTAGTGAGTAGTGGGCCGGAGCCGCGCTTGTACGTAGTAGAAGACGAGAGTGGCACTAGGTACAGACGTAGTCGAAGTCAATTGGTGTCGCTGTCGACCTCGGCAGGGGCTGCATGGAGGGCTCAGGGACGTTCTACTGAGACTGCCATCCAGCCCATATGGCAAACATGGCAAGCAATTATACGTAAACGCAGATCAAAACCTGCAGCTAAAGAGCTGTCGCTTAGTGAGTCGCAAGTACCTCATCATGACAGCAGCTGGTCATCTTCGCAGAGCACATCCACGGATAACCAGCCAGATACTGCACAGTGCGATTACCTTTCCGAAACCTCTTCGGAAGAGTCAGCCTCTTCCTCGCCACTTGTACCGATATCGAGGTCGAGGGAGCGAACGGCACGAATGATATCAAATTTATTTTTTGGTTCCAGTAAAAACTAGTGTACTACCAACTTACCTTGGCGTTACCTACTTGATTTAAAACATCTAAGTGCATATAATTGCAATGTGTAAAACTGCGTACATAAATGCCGATGCAATGTGGCGTATGTAAAGTTAAGTTAAATTTACCTAATGTGAAATATTGATATAAACTGCATTTGGAATTGCGCATGTACTTATCTAGTTACCTACTTGTCATAATCCCTGTGTATGCGCTACATGTTCTTGTTTTTAGAGTTACGTACATAAAAAACATAAATAACTAGATACATAATTATATAGTAAATTAAATATTAATATATAAGTACCAACTATAAACATAAAAAAATTGTTAACTAACTTTTAACATTAATGCTTTACTTATAGATATATGTCTTTGTGTTTTATTCTTTGTTTTTTTTTTTCATTTCAAAAGGGAAAACATGTAGTATATTTACGTTGATAGTACACCTACCCTCATTGTACGTATAAAAATAAAAGCCAGTGTTCATCCAACTAATGCGTGTTTCATTACAGAGACTAGGCTTGAGTAGGAAGAGGCATTCATCTACGCATTGCGGGCGAATACTGAAGTTTTTCATTGTCGCCGTTTGTTTATAAGTGAACCGGCGCACTGTTTGACGTAATACATGCTTGGTTAAGGTCAAGTACTATCTTTATCAATTGTATTGTTATAATTATTGTTACTGATACAATTCTTTAATGAGTTCTGTAACTTTGGGTCACGTCCTGCTCATCTCTTGCTACAGAGACGATCCAGACGGACTAAGGAATAAGAAAAAAATTTTAAAAACGCCCGATCAATATCCGTTTCCCAGACACACACAGATGTTAGTGTGCGTTCTACTGGGGTTTTCCTAGTAATCCTTTCAAGCGCAATAGTCTTTAAATAGCTCAGGAATCTTATCTTACTGGCGTGTTATCCTTCAACGACTTTAACCGTCACGCTGGCCGTTTAAAGCAAAATTAAAATAATTTACAATTTAAATATTCTTCGTAATGAGTTTGATCTGTCATTTGGATCCTGACAGGTTCTAACAATTTTATTTGAAATAATTTAAATTGAGCTTGCTATTAACAAAATGTACTTTTAAACGACATATTAGACAGATAAGACCGAAATGCCAGTTCCATGTGACTAACATCGAAAGATTAGGGCTTCCAGTTGGATTTAGGATTGCAATATAATTTTAATGTAAAATATTAAAATATTCAGAATACAGAAATTGTATTTCCCTTTTTTCTGGCTGTTAGATCATTAATTTAGCTTATGATTCAAAAAGCCATTAAAATATCCACATTTTTATCGCTAGTTAATTGTAATTTAACTCATTAGATTCATTGCGCATGTAGAACATATGCTACGCACGTGGAACATGTAGGTACTGAGCATGTAAAACTCCATCGAACTAGTAATTGAAATTAAGCGGGAAAATTTGAATTAATAATTTGAACACGCGTCAAAACAACTCAAAATGAGTATTGATCATGTTTAATATATTCCAAGAGATATTCTGAAAACTCGACAACGGATTTGAAAGGCTTAAAAATGTAAATTACAGGTAAACTTGTAAACCAACCCAAACCCAGGCTCATGAATAAAACATACAAAAAAAATAGTCTTTGTCTTTTGATTTCTGTATTGAAAATTATCCTAGTACAGGTATATTTAAACACCGATGTAGCATATTTTAGTGACTGGTGTAAAGAAGATAAAAAGTACCTAGCGCCTACGTACATGTTCTATGAAGGTGACTGACTCCATGACATGTATTTTCGGACATACAATTCCATTTACTACCAACCTGGTATAATGGGCATTGTTTCTGAGGCCGTATTTGTTTTCTCCAGGGAGAATCAATTCGTCACAGTTGTCGTGTTTGCGGCAGCATGCGTCTGTGCGGAACATGATGCCCAGGTCGTCGTAGTTATAAGCTGTATCACCAGGGCCACACCATTTTGTGCCTAATAAAAAGAGAAAGTTAATTTGAGTAATTACGGTTGCGGTCTGCCACGCAAGAGGTCCCGGGTTCGATTCCCGGCCAGGCAGAAATTGAAATGATGAATTTTAATTTCTGTTTCTATGTATAATAAGTATGTATTTAAAAAAAAGTATATGAGTAGTTTATCAGTTATCTAACACCCATAACAGCTTAGCTTTGCTTACTTTGGGGCTAGAGGGCGCTGTGTGAATTTGTCCATGATTATTTATTTATTTAATTTATGTGCGCGGTAATATCGTGACGAGGTTGTGCATTCTATGGTCATCCTTTACCGATATCAGTCAACAGCTCTCCCAATATTTCATTTTGATGCATGATGGTTAATGTACTTGCGCACACAGAAAAGCTGGAGATAATGTATTCAGTGAGTACAATACTACAGAATTGGATTAGGTAGATCAGTCTGCCGATCTCAACCCTCGGATTAAGAGAATTATCTCCCCCAAAATTTGAATACAGAAGAAGAATGTTTTTCCCATCTTTAGACCATGGAGTCTTATTCCATAAGCGGATACTACACACACGATATATATCGTGATTCACGCAGGATCACGATATTTATCGAGTGTGTAGCCTAGAGTATCACGAATCGTGATACGGATCACAGGATTTCCGAAAATCCAGAAATCTACGATCCGTATCAACTATCGTGCGATATATATCGAGCGTCTAGTATCGAGTCGATATTTATCACGACATTTCTGTCAAACTGACAGATAAATAACGTAATTTCAAATTTATTTTCATTGTTTGTGTTTATTTTCAAGCTGCTGTGGCCACTATGGACCTGGACAGTTACTATAAAAGTATAAAAAGTCAACAAGATCCTCATCCTCATAATTTTACTCATTTTTTTCTCTTCACGCGTCTTTTTAATCCTAATGCTAATACTATAGCAACGCTAGCTTTATCAGTCATTTTGGTAAAAATACGTAAAAATGGTAAATATACACCAGCGACGCGTGAAAAATGCTTTTTTTTAGGCTAGGCATTGGCAACTTAGTCTATTCAGCCATCAAAATGAATGAAAGAATGCACAGACTAATGAAAATATCGACGATTCTTATCGTGTGTGTAGGGTCGACTTGCGATCCAAAATATTACTCGATATGGATCACGATACGTATCACGATATATATCGTGTGTGTAGTATCCGCCTTAGGCGACTCCATGCTCATACTTGTATGTATACCATGCCGATGTAGCGCCGTCGGTAAAGCCTTTGGAGGTCCAACTGATTATTAGAAAAGTGATATGATTTTTTTTATATAATTTACATAAGCTTTAAATTTTTAAAATTTAAACACTTGATTTTGTACAATGGAATTGCATTTCATAATAAATTAATTTATTTCAACTAATAAATCTTAAATTTTTAAATAAAAATACCAAGGGATGTACCTACTTCGCACTTCTGTCATGTTTACACCAAATCCTTTGTTGTACACGCTACCAGGCTTTGGAACTATATTCTTGTCACCGCAAGGAAACGAAAACGGTTACGCTCGCTGTTTTTAAGGGAAATCTTCGGAATCACCTCGTTCCTAACGAAGATATACCTGTGTAATTTATCTATTTATTACCCTATTTAAAGAGGACTGGGCAAAAGTAGTCTATGAATCAGCAGCATTACGGTGATGACCTACGAGTTAGGTTGCTTCAGCTGCATATTTGTACAAAATGGTATTAAAATCGGTCTCGGCAGTTTCGAGAAAAAAGCATTTATTTGTCACATATTTGTATGGCAATTTCCGTATTCTTTGAACCAGCAGCGACATAGTTACGGAGTATAGGTTGAGCATATTGAGCTCTGTTCTTATGCCGCACTATATCAAAATTGGACCCAGCAGTTTCGAGAAAAAAGCATTCATTTGTCACATTTATATGATAAGTGCCGTATTCTTTGAACCAGCAGCGACATAGTTACAGAGTATAGGTTGAGCATATTGAGCTCTGTTCTTATGCCGCACTATATCAAAATCGGACCCAGCAGTTTCGAGAAAAAAGCATTCATTTGTCACATTTATATGATAAGTACAGTATTCTTTGAACCAGCAGCGACATGGTTACGGAGTATAGGTTGAGCACCTTCAACTATGTTCTTTTGACACACGACTTCAAAATCCGTCCCGGCTGTTTCGAGAAAAAATCATTTATTTATTTATTTATTGCGATATCACTATTAATAGGTACAGTGCGTTACATTACACATACTTTATACATAAGTATAGATCTTACATTAATAGTGACACCCCGCCGGGGTATAGCAATTTACAATTTACGAGAGGTCTACTTACTGGAATAATAATTTTCTTTAATTAAAGTTTCTTCGCATTTTATATGAAAATTCAAAACATTTTTTAATATAGTTTTTTAGTACATTTAACTAAAGTATGTAGTTAACATTTCGTTCGATAACTTTTTCCATCTTATAGGTAGGGACATGATATAGAAATTTTGGGGCTTCTGATCAAAAAACTGCGTCAAGCAGTTTTGGAAGTCCTCTCGTGATCCCTGACACTGCCTAAATAATTCTGAAAAGACCGAAACAGGTGGAAATCTGAAGGTGCAAAGTCAGGACTATACGGCGGATGCATTAACACCTCCCAGCCAAACTCTCTTAATTTTTGCTGAGTGGTTAAAGATGTGTGAGTTCTAGCGTTATCATGATGAGAAACCACACCCCTTCTGTTGATTAATTCCGGACGCTTAATCTCAACATCTCGCTTTAATCTTATCAGTTGTTCGCAGTAGAGTTCTGAATCGATGGTCCTGCCTGGTGGTAACTGCTCATAATGAATAATGCCCTTCCAATCCCACCACAGACACAGCATCACCTTGTTGCGAGTTAACCCGGGTTTCGCCACAGTCTGTGAAGCCTGACCGGCCTTTGACCATTACCTTTTTCGCACGTTCTTGTCATACGTGATCCACTTTTCATCACCAGTTTTCAATTTCTTCAAAAATGGTTCGGTTTCATTACGTCGTAATAAAGAATAACAAATGAGTACACGGTTCATTAGGTTACTTTCAGAGAGCTCGTGAGGTACTCAAATATCTTTATTTTTGTTTTTGTGTACCCATTTTTTTTCAAATGCGCCAAAACTGTTTTGTGGTCAATTCCCAGTTCTTCAGCTACGTCGTAACTACTGATATGCCGATCTTGCTCCACTTTTTCAAAAACAGCATCCATTTTATCCGTAACAGGGCGACTGGAATTTAAAATTATTTTCTTTAAAATTTAAACTTTTAAATGATACCAAAACCAGCCAGGTACAAATAGTATAGCCAAAGAGGTTTTATTACAAGTTCATACATACTATATGCGAAAAGACTTTTTCCCTAACCTAATACTTAATCCTATATTATATCTATGCAACATTATTAACTAAAATAACATTAATAGATATCTACTCTATATTTTTATACCGAGTTAACATTGATAAATATTTATTGACATAAACAATACTTAAGCGGTGCTCTATCTATACTCCGTAACCATGTCGCTGCTGGTTCAAAGAATACGGCACTTGTCATAAAAATGTACGAAAGACATAAATTTTTCTCTAAACTGCCGGGACCGATTTTGATATAGTGCGGCATTAGAACAGAGGTCAATGTGCTCAACCTACACTCCGTAATAATGTTGCTGCTGGTTCAAAGTGTTAAATAGGGAGCTAAATAAGATCACGTCTATCTTGTACAACGTTTATTGCAGAATAAAGGTTGTTAGAATAACCCGCATTTGGGTCCAATGATATAAGAACATATATGCTCCTACCTCCGTACATCACACCCTCACCCTTAGCCATTAACCTCCTTAATATGGAAATAAGCAATTACATACTTATATAGTAACAATTTTAGGTATAGGCACAGTTACAGTAATCCAATCTAAGTTTTATGAATAATACACATTATGTTAAGTTAAGCAGACAAATACAGTTCGTTTTATTTAAGTCAGCAAATAGGTTACTTAGTAGGTACATACAATCATATCTAATGATTTGAACATTCATGTGTAGCAACAACAACATAATTTAATTATTATTTAGTCTATGTCTAAACAATATCTCCGTACTGGTCTTAGCAACTCTCTAGGCCTTAGCCTTGGGACGTTTACCGGCGGAACACTCGGCTGACTCCTGTCGGTAATCGGTTCATTAGAGCTAGGCGCCGGCGTCGGTTCTACCCCACCAGTAACCACTGGATTAACCGAATTTTCGCCCGAGCCTGTGACCGCACTGTAAGGCAACGGTGGAGGTAAGTTACTTGACCGTAACCATCGACCCTTTAGTTGATCAACGTGTCGTTGAAGGGATGGACCGTTATCCTCTCTATTTAACACATAGTTCCTGCTACCTACTGTAACTTCAGTCACCCTAATACCTATCTGTCTGTATAAATACACACATACGAGTATCTACTTATCAGAGTAGACATAACATAATAAATATCAGTATATTGTGATTTGAACGAGTGATCGTCTAGATATTTATTTAAATTTTCAGACCCATTACGTTCTGTACACATTTTGAAAAACGTCACAAGGAATATGTAAGTTTATAACAATACTCTGTAATTCAACCGCACGAATATTCGGAAGATATTCGCAAATGAATAAAATTTAGTTTACATAAATAAAAGTAAAATCAAATATCAAAATCCTCAAAAATTAAACGAATGAAAAAGGAATCCGCGTAAATAAGATGATTTAAATTTAATCCGCGCAAATCGAAATAATCAAACAATTTATAAAATCCGTACAAAAAATCAAACAAGGTATAAAGTAAACATGCGACTTAGCTTTGATAGCACTCGAAACGGCAACGGATTCTTCTTTCTTCTGTGGCCACTCTAACCCTATGATTGCGAGACCCTAACGTTATCCTCACTTAAATAATATAGAATAGAGGACATTAGGTCTCGGAAAACCTTCCTAATCGATAAGGAACTGAGACTCCCATCACACCTCATATCTCAGCCAACCAGCAAAGTCTTCGACATCAAACGAACCAGTGACCTATTGTCTACTTCGCTCAAACCGTCACACATATTCCGATCATCTCGTCAGGCAATATTATGGTCCTACCTATCGACTCACGAGTCAAAGGAGCGACTATTATTTAAATTTAATTTACTTTGCGTGTGTAAGTTGTGTGCCTAGTGTGAGGGACGATAACGACTCGGGCCTGGTTTCGATCCAAACTCGAGATTCATGTCCGTAGGAAAATGTCATTAAAGCTTTAAAAGCACAAAGGGTATTAAACGGAACATGGGCCAAAATCGTACCAGAATTCGGCGGCAAACCTAGGCGTAGAGTTAGTTAGAGCGCCTAAGCCATCGAAGACCAAGTCGGGATTCGTGCCGGACTCATTCTCTTACAGTGTATTCGATGTCACATCCGAAACTGTGTCCCAGGTTAGTTTTATAGTTTTTTATTCAGTGAGGGTGAGTACTAATGATATTTAATTTGGTAATATTTTCCTCAAATTTGTGTTTTAATCACCTTTCACACTTATGTTGAAATCTTTAAGAGCCCTAATAAACACTCTTAACTACCATAAAAGTAATGAGAATGTAACTTACGCTTTCGAAACTTAGAAACAAAGACAAATGTAAAACAAACCAAATCACTGACACTACGTAGATTAAGAAATATATAGAGAACGAAAGAAACAACACAAAGCTGAAAGATAACACAAAATAATGAAGCACTAATTAATTTAACAAACTACACGCGAGTTGTAATGAATTTTTCGAGGAAATTTGGAAAAGCCTGGGGTTTCTTAGTTACGGAAATGGATACGATGATGTTCACGCGACGCGACCCAAGGGCTGACTGTCTCGTTACTACTACTCTGGCCACCTTGCTTTAAATCGTTATCGTCAAAATTCCCACAGTTCAATATTTCAAACAAACAATAAATGAAATATTTCTAAGATATAGAGGTCTAAAGCGACTGCTCTTATAACGTTCGCACATCCATAAATTTTACAAAATGTTCCTGTTAAACCGAAAATAGTTAAATGTTACAACAGCTAGGGATGTAGGGATGTGTGCATACGACGTTTTATTTATTTACCAAGTCGATTAAATTTAAACAACGCAAACAAAAATACGTAAGCAAATGGATTCGATGTGTAATTTCTTTAGACCAAAATTTATAATGTAGGGAGTTATAAGTAAACAATATAAAGACATTTTAGGTACTATAAACTCGATGTAATGTTTCATCAGACTGAGTATAGAGATATTTAATTCCTATGAAGCAAATCCATTTGAGTCATCAAACAAATTATTTATTAAAATTAAATTCTAGACTCGTTTAATATTTAAGTGTGCTTTTATTCAATTATTTATTTCGATATTTCGTTGAAACGAATCTATATTTGAATGAATTTCACATCACTATCACTTGTGAGTATTTTTCTTGAGTCACATACTTGACGCCAAACATTTAAGATATTCACGATATTTTGCCTGTCGTCCAACCACTCAATAGCATAAATTTATTACGGGCTTTTGAAGTAAAATATTTCTCTTATCGTCAAATAAATTGTTTAAGTTTATTACAAAACCAAGTTTTGGTGAAGTATTTGAGAGCATTTGTTAAAAGAAATCATGATATTCAAACTATATTTTAACCACACACTGCTCTGTGTGTGATATGCGTATTCATTTCCAAGTCCATCAACTACAACCATATGATATATAAATAAATTGTACGGTGACGAGCTCATGGTACATAGTGATCGTTACACTACCCTGTGCTCTACTTGACCGCCTATCCATCTCTTTCCTCCGGTAAAATCACGCACCCACACAAGATCCCCAACGTTAAATTGTCTATTCACGCCTCCAGCTTGCTGCGATTGTTTAGACTGAGCATTTCGCACCTTGTCCTGAATCTGGCCTTCACTTCGTAACAAATCTAACCTGAGGGCCTAGTGTGAGTTCCGCTTCGATTTTACATAACTATCGCGTTTGCGTTTACGTCGAAATTAGTATGAAGAAAAAAACTTCATTTACGTACCACTAGGCGGCGCTATATATTTTTTCATACTAATTTTCACGTAAACGCAAACGCGATAGTAAAGTAAAATCGAAGCGGAACTCACACTAGGCCCTCTGGAGCGGAGCTCCTGCGCAAGAGCAACTCCGCTGTGGCTGCGCCTGTTGTACTGTGTTCCGTTACGATATGCCATTAGGTAGCTTTGCAACGCTAGGCTAAATCACATTTGTCACGTATTGATTTTTTAATAGCTCGCTTACATATCTTAACGGCCCCCTCTGCCGCTCCATTCGAAGAGGGATGATACACCGCTGCATACGTCGTTTTAATACCATTGTTTACCATAAATTCCAAGTACACCCTACTGGAAAATGGTGGTCAATTATCGGACACCACTTCCTTAGGTAAGCCAAATCTCGCGAATAGTTCGCGTAGGATTTTAATTACAGAGTTAGCGGTCGTTGTATGCATTTGAAAAACTTCTATCCACTTTGAAGTGGAATCAATTACTACAAAAAATGATTTCCCTTGTAGCGGCCCTAGGAAATCGATGTGTAATCGTGTCCATTGTTGGGAATGATACGGCCACGGTTGGGGAGGCGCGCGCGGGGGCGCTGCGCTCTCCGCCACGCACGTCGCGCACTGCTTGCATGCCTGCTCGACGTCGGAGTCGATACCCGGCCACCACATGACACTACGAGCGATACTTTTTATTTTTACAATACCCATGTGCCCGACATGCAACTCTCGTAATATGCTTTCTCTCAACGAATCGGGAATAACTAACCTATAACCCCACATAATACAACCTATATCTATATATAATTCATGGCATCGTGAAAAATATGGCTGAATATCATCATCCGGACACTTGTCTGGCCAGCCAGATTGTATAAGCAAAACTACCTTCCTAATTAATTCATTTTTATCTATTCTTTTCGGACGGTCTCGTGGGTAATTGGTAAAAAATTCTGTACGAAATTGATGTAAGTTTCTTCGGATGACAGACGTTTGTCACTACCCACCGGCAGCCGCGACAACGCATCTGCCGCATTTTTGGTGCTCCTACGTATTCAACATCGAAGTCGTATCCCGATAACATGACTGCCCACCGTTGCAACCTGCTCGCTGCCATTATGGGTATACCTCCTTTATCCCCGAAGATTGTTACCAGGGGTTTGTGGTCCGTCCGTAAAAGAAATTTCCGGCCATACAAATAGTGGTGGAATTTTTTAACCCCGAACACAATACACAGAGCCTCCCGTTCAATTTGCGAATAACTCTTTTCTGCTGAGTTAAGTACGC
Organism: Blastobasis lacticolella; assembly: GCA_905147135.1. Lineage (NCBI taxonomy): Eukaryota > Metazoa > Arthropoda > Insecta > Lepidoptera > Blastobasidae > Blastobasis > Blastobasis lacticolella. The sequence goes on from LR990056.1 coordinate 7,356,650, forward strand.
GCGACGAATACGCTATTGGCCTCTCCCCCTCCGGCGTGATGTGCGAGACGAGCGCGCCCACCCCCACCGCGCTGGCGTCCGTGGTGAGCACGAGCGGCAGCTCCGGCGAGTAGTGGGCGAGCACCACGCTGGAGGACAACAAGCCCTTTATCGTATTAAAAGACTCTTGGTACTCGGAGTTCCACGTAAACTTGACATCTTTTTTTAATAACGCATACAGCGGCGTTAACAGCGTACTAATGTTCGGTACAAACTTTGAATAGTATAAAACTAAACCCAAAAATGAGCGCAACTCTGTGACATTGGTAGGCACTGGAGCTTTCCGAATAGCGCTAACCTTTTCCGGACAAGTGTGAATGCCTTCCTTGCTGACTACGAATCCCAGATACGTAACTGAGTCGGTCATAAAAGAGCATTTTTCTTTCTTTATTTTTAATCTATGCTTTTGAAGCCTATCGAATACTTCGTGTAACATTTGCAAATGCGAGCTGTCGTCCGATCCAGTTATAATTAAATCATCCAGGAAAACCCCAACCCTGGGCATATCTGCAAATAACTGCTCCAACTTCCTTTGGAAGTTCCCTGGGCTCGACGCTAAACCGTATATTAAACGATTATACATCAATAACCCTTTGTGCGTGTTAATAACCGTATACTTTTTTGAGTCATCGAGCTCAAATTGGGCATACGCCTGTGACAAATCTAATTTCGTGAATTTTTCCCCACCATACAATTTCGCGAGCAGGTCATCTACTCGCGGCAATGGAAAGCGGTCCACCTCTAGACATTTATTTAAAGTAATCTTAAAATCTTCACATAACCTCACAGTACCGTCCTTCTTCATGACGGGGACGATGGGCGTCGCCCAGTCGGAAGTGGACACTGGCGTGATGATGCCGTCGCGCGCCAGCTGGGCCAGCGCGCGCTCCACGGGCTCGCGCAGCGCGTACGCCAGCGGCCGCGCGGTGCGGGGACACCGGCCGCGCCTCAGGCCGTAATGTGAACCCGACTGTCCCGCCGGTAAACCTCCCAAGTCCGTTGGCAAATACTTCAGAGTATCTGGAACTGAATTTAGCTAGGTTAAAACCACATTCTAAACTTTTTACATTATTACACCTAATAAAAGGCAATTTTATGCCCATCTCCCTAAGCCAATGTCTACCTAGCAGGCTAGTTTTTTCACTACTCACGATGAATAAATCTAGTTTCTTTTTACAACCGTTAAAAAATACCAACGGCCTTATCAAGCCTACTGGTGTGACTATTTCTCCTGTATAGTATCGTAAAGCTAACTTAGTTGAATTGATCGCAAGATATAGCACTTCCCGTGTCTATCTCCATCACCAAACTTTCATTGTCAACATTAACATTCAAAGTGTACGGTCTACATTCCTTGAACCAATCAGTTCCGATAGAAAAATTATTTACCTCCGAACTTTCACCGTCGCTATCACTCTTGTAAGCTACTTGGTCCTCGATCTCGCTGCCCATGTTGTAAATAGAAGTCTGTCCGCGCATATTTCGACACATTCTTTGCAGGTGACCCCGTCGATTACAAATTCGACAAATATAGTTTTTAAATTTGCACATTTTGTCATTATGCATGCCACAGCACCCGCATTTTTCATTTTTATTAAAACGATAATTCGCGGACTCATATTGTGCTCCGCTTGTAGCTTTTGTACTAGTCACCGCCGCCGCAGCGTAGGTATGCGCACTGCGCATTCCCCGGGCCTGTGCGCCCGCGCGGCCGTCGTCGATCGGCCCGTCCGCGCGCCCTCGGCGGCCGTCGGGCCCGCTGAACCCTCTGTAGGTATTATATGCGCTCGGCTGATACCGACTTGGCGCCGCTGTCGTCACACGATGCACCTCTGACGTCACGCCGGTTGTTGCTACGCGGTCTGCCTGCCTGCCCCGATCGTCAACTACCGCCGCATCCGACTCGGCCGCTTCCATCGACACCGCTAACTTAAACGATCGATCGAATGACACATCATCATCGGTAAATAATCTCTGCTTTATCACTTCGCTGGCCAATCTACAGACGAATTGATCCCTCAAATTCTTTTTTCAAATTAGCTTCCGTGATATTACAATGTTTCGACAAACTCTTCAACTCGGCCACATATTCTGCTACGCTTTCGCCACTTCGTTGCGTTCGCTGATGGAATTTGTACCTTTCTGCCAACAAGCTAGGTTTCGGTTGCAAATGCGTTCTCATCACACCCACTAGGTCCATATCATTTTGACGATGGTTTGTTCGGTGTGCACAGGTTAACCATCAGTTCGTAAGCGTCACTGCCTATCACCGTAATCATTGTAGCCACTTGTAACGCTGGTTTTATATCGTTTGCTACGAAGTACTGCTCTAGTCTGTCTATATACAGACTCCAGTCGTCTTTACCCAATCTAAATGATTCCAGCTTTCCCGCCAACATTTCAACCGCGTTCTGTCCGCACCAACAATCACTGCACATGTGTTTTTAAGTTTAATAATCCTCGTCGCCACTGTTAAATAGGGAGCTAAATAAGATCACGTCTATCTTTTACAACGTTTATTGCAGAACAAAGGTTGTTAGAATAACCTGCATTTGGGTCCAATGATATAAGAAAATATATGCTTCTACCTCCATACATCACACAAAGAATACCACATTGTCCTACAAACGTGACAAAATAATGCTTTTTTTTTCTAAACTGCCCGGACGAATTTTGATGTCGTGTGACATAAGAATAGAGTTGCAGGTGTTTAACCTATATAATGTAACGATAACTCCATCGGTTCATAGTAAAGGGCACTTCCCATACAAAATGTGCCAAGTAAATATCTGTTTATTTTTTAAGAATTGCCGGTCAGATTTTGTTGCCCTTCTCTACAAGGATGTATTTGAGGGTGCTAAATGTAAATATTATACCGGTGTGGTTATATAGCCTTAGTCCACTTCCCCTACATACTTACCCAGTCTCCTTTATTTTTATGTTATTATGATAAATGCCGTATGATATATCTTATTACTATTCATATGTACTTATTTACCTAAAGCAAGTTATTGATTATTGTTGTGTTAATGTGGGCAATTTTTCTTTAAACCATATTCATAATCTTTAAATTGTTCATGTCGGTTCACGTTATTATTGTGCATCGCGACCTTTGTTCTCCTTGAGGCACATACCATTTTGTTGTGTGACACTGTTGCCCAACAACTTAGCTGTAAATATAGCGAGAGCATGCATTTTGTTTATAAGTTACGTTATATATTTGAAACATTTTGAAACTTTGTTTTCACTGCTTCCACACTGCATGTTTCTAAATGTTTACAAATTTATCTCAATATCGATGTGGAGACACCTTCATGACTGGTGTAAAGAATATAAAAGTACCTAACGCCAACATATTAAAATTATATGAAGATCCTCCTTGACTGACATTACAAGTATTTTCGAACATACTATTTTATATTCTACCAACCTGCTATGAAGGGCGTGGTTTATGAGGCCGTACTTGGTTTCCCCGGGGGGAACCACTTCGTCGCAGTTGTCGTGCTTGCGGCAGAATGCGTCAGTGCGGTGGATGAGGCCCAGGTCGTCATAGTTATATGCTAAATTACCAGGGCCACACTATGTGCCTCATGAAAAGCTAAAGTTAATGAGAGACACCAGGTGACATTACGAACATTTAAAATGCTTTGAATGTGGAAGAGTCGAGAGAGCTTTGTCAGGATCGTAGCAAGGGAAATAGCTTGAAACAAACTGTTCTCCGTTATTTGTACTAACCTGGAAAAGTCACTGGAATGAATCTGTTTTTTTTTTTAATATATTTTGACAAGACAGGCATTGTTGATAAGTGACGATGCGGCCGAAGATGAAGCATGCCCGTCTTGGTACAGCCTATTCACCTTGAAGACATCCAGATTATATTGATTAGGGAACACACTCGCAGGCAACGCGTTCCATTCCTTAGCCGTACGCATTATAAAGGTCGAGCCAAAACGACTCGTGCGGATAGCTGGAAGATCCATGACATAAGGATGAAGCGCTCGCCTGGATCGCGTCTCCCGATGGCGGAAAGGGGCCGGCGGAATGAGGTCGTGCAGCTGCTTCGCACATTCTCCGAAATGCAACCTGTAGAAGACCAACAGACGCGCAACCCTACGCCGATGTTCGAGGCTCTGCAGCCTAGCCTTAATCAACCGCGGGTCACAAATTATCTTCTTTGCACGTTTTTCCACCGAATCTAAAGCCACCAGTTGATATTTGGCTGATCCATCCCAGAGGTGGCAGCAGTACTCCATGCAGGAGCGCACTTGTGCTTGATATAGCTGAAGCAATTGCTTTGAAGTGAAGTACCGCCTAGCCTTCGAGAGGATACCAAGTTTATTTGCTGTAGTCGTTGCTTTGGATTCGATGTACTGACCGAAGTTGAGATTTGAAGATAGCTCAACACCATCCCGGAACATCTCGAAAAGTTGGAGTTAGATGAAATGGACTCCTTTTGGCGGAAAACAAACACGCCTGAGTTTTGGTTGCGTTGAACGCCACCAGATTGGCTTCTTCCCAATCAGAAACTGCCTTGAGAGCTGTGTCCAAACGATCAACCATGGCCTCTCGACAAGACTGAATATCGTCCCTGTTGACTTTTGCCTCTGACGGATATCTATCCGTTACTGTGCTGTCATCTGCGTACCCAAAGGTACCTGGTACAAGCAGATTGTCAATATGCAGCAGGAATAAAGTCGCGGACAGTACAGATCCCTGAGGAACTCCCGCGTCGATAGCCTGAAGATTAGACGAGTAGTCATCGATAGCTACACGGATTGAACTTCCACTCAAAAAATCCGATATCCAGGTGCAAAATCCAACAGGAATACCAAACGATGGAAGCTTGCTTAGAAGGCCTGCATGTCAAACCCTGTCAAAGGCCTTGGAGATATCAAGAGACACACCATGTCTCTCAATGGCCTCACTCTATTATTGTGTGGCATACACCAGAAGGTCCCCAGTAGACCGACAACGGCGGAATCCGTACTGTTGATCGCTGAGAAGATTGTGACCTTCAAGATGCGCAAGGAGTTTGTTGTTCAGTGCACGTTCCATAATTTTACAGATGGGCACTGATGGGCATGGATACTGCTGGGCATAGGACTCCCCCAGAGATCTCCACAAAGGCCGGTCCTGTGCTTCCCGAATCCAGCTGGTACCTGCGATCCTTACTAGGTCGTCGGTCCACCTTGTAGGAGGCCTACCCACACTGCGTCTTACGGTACGTGGTCGCCAATCGAGAACTTTACTGCCCCATCGGCCACCTGTTCTTCGAGCTAAGTACCCTGCCTACTGCCACTTCAGTTTGGCAATCCAATCAATTAGAGCTATTTCTGATTCGATCGCGCAAAGAAACTCCGAGCATAGCTCTTTCCATTGCTCTTTGGGTAACAGTGAGCTTTCTTATAAGGCCCACAGTGAGCGGCCACATTTCAGCTTCGTAAGTCATCACACATTGGTCAACAACCTTCGTCTTGAGACACTGCGGTAATTGGGATGAAAATATGTAGCGTAGCTTCCCGAACGCTGCCCAACCGAGTTGGATTCGTCGATTGACCTCTTTCTCGACCTACCTAGCTGGACTATATGTCCTAGGTATGTATAGTCGTCAACAACTTCAAGTGGAGTACCTCCAACTGTCACTGGAGTAGGCACAACATGGACTTTCGACATAATTTTCGTCTTGTCCATGTTCATTTTAAGACCTACTTGTTGAGAGGCACTACAGAGGTCATCGAGCATTTTGTCCAAGTCTTCCAGGGTTTCAGCCATGCATGACCATGATATCGTCAGCAAATCTGAGGTGAATGAGGTACTCGCCGTTAATATTGATGCCAAGTCCGTCCTCGTCCAGAAGCCTAAAGATATCCTCCAGTGCAGCGGTGAACATTCGGTGATATGACATCACCTTGTCTAACACCTCGCTGCAGCTGAATAGGTTCTGTGGTCTTGTCCTGGAGACCAACTTATATAGTGGTGTTTTCGTACAAACACTTCAGTTCTTCGATATATCGATAGTCAATTTGGCACCGCTATAGAGACTGGAGCACCGCCCATGTTTCGATCGAATCGAAGGCTTACTCATAGTCCACAAACGCCAAGCATAATGGCCGGTTATACTCTTTGGACTTCTGTATAACCTGCCGCAGCGTATGTATGTGGGCTATGGTACTAAAACCTTTTCGGAATCCGGCTTGTTCGGGAGGCTGGAAGTCATCAAACCTGCGTGCAAGACGATTCATAATGATTCTCGAAAACAGCTTATACACATGGGTCAGCAGCGATATTGGTCGGAAGTTCTTTAAGAGAGCCTTATCCCCTTTCTTGAAGAACAATATCCCCCATTCTTCGAACTTCAGATAACCCTACAATGTCCCAATGTAATCTGCTTACCACTTCCTCCAGTTCCACGAGCTTTTCGTCAGTCCGCAGTGTCTGCACATTGTATATTGTATATTGTATAAATAATCGTGGACAAATTCATACAGCGCCATCTAGCCCCAAAGTAAGCATAGCTTGTGTTATGGGTGCTAGATAACTGATAAACTACTTATATTATACTTTACTACTATTACTACTTATATTAATTGTACCAGGGGTCTATTGTACCTTCATACAAATAAACAATTCTTGATTTTAAGTATAATTATCATTACTATTAAGCTAATTATTTACTCAGATGAAACTTTTAAGCCAAAGAGATGACTATATTATGTAGAAGTTGATTAGTTTTTGTTCCAAGGGACGAAGAGTAATGTTTTATTTATTCTAAGTTTAGGTGTTGTTTTTGTTAGTTGATTTATTGAAATTTTGGTTTCTAAAGACCGATTGTAACGGGGTAATACTGCAATAGTAGTTTATGCAACTGTCATATAAAAGGGGGTATTAAAATATGAGTGTCTGTTTATCATAAGAGGCGTAGCCGAGTATGATAATAGTTTGACACGAGTGTTTTAATACCTAATTATATGCAGTTGCATACACTACTTTATCTACACTTATATTTATATGTTAAAATTTCGTATCTATAATTTTCTCAACTTTGCTAGAAGTAAGCTGCGAGTCAGTTCTGTTGTATCTACGCTTCAAGGATATCAAGCGGCGGGAAATTCACTTAACTATTTTCACATTTATCTATTTATTTACTTAAAATAAGGAAAAACATTCACAAACACAAATTATAACAATTACATAAAATATTCTGTTTAGCGGGAAAATAATTACACAGAATATAAACAGGAAAATTTAAATTTTGAATTTGAATTTGTTAAAGACATCTAAGTATTCAGCCTACATTTGTCCGTGTGCCCGACAAGAATTTAAAAAATATAAGTGTTGCATAATGATTAAAAAGTTATTTTACGTTACAGCTGTAATGAAATTAGTATGGGAAATGCTGTATCGAAAAGTATTTTTTTAAAATTTTATGGACTGGCGTGAAAAAAGTGTATCCTTAAGCGACTGTTTTCGAATATGTAATTTGAACATTACGATACGAGTGTAGATAAACAGTTATTAAATTATGATTAATGATACATATTAAATCAGTTATATTATCCGATATGTTATTGATACAATTGACCCATTTATGGGGTTAATGCATCTTTCGGTTTAAATTAGATTTTCATTGAGGTTTCTGAAGAATACATTAACTTTGAATATATAGATATGTAGCATATGAGAGTGGGTTTTTAAGTTTAGATACGAGGTTAACTACATTTTGGTAGATTGCTCACTATCGACCGATGTTTGAAAAATGGTACGATTGTCCCCGGTCTACCCTACGCAGCTTATGCGCAACTTTATGGCAATAATATGCGTCGCAGGTTCGCAGGAGCACTGGAACAGGACTGATCAGACATTCTCTGTAAGAATTTATAGTACCTTACAGTGAAACTACTCCATAAAAACGTCCTTTTCACTATCAAATGAGGTAGTATATGTCTATGTTCTTTGGCTAACATTGCTTTTGGAGCGCAATGCAGTGGTGTCGCGCAGAAAATTTATAATTATTTACTTCTAAAGTGGCAGTGGACGTCCTGCGTAACGGCTAAGATGATGATAATAAACTGCTGACTGTAGTATGAGGCGCAAATCGAGTATGATTTGGAGTAGGATTGTTCCCATACGTAGCTGCTTGGTCTTTTTGATGAGATCTAAAACGCGCAATGATAATTGTCGGCTATATCAAATTGCAATATGTGTCTAACTATAGAACTTTGTGTTCGGAGCTATTCGACCGAATATCGAGAATAGGTAAGTGTTTGATCTACTAGATTTCAGTTGCGCCTGCAACATGGTCATTCTAGTGATAGTCATTTTCATTAGTTTTTCATAACAGCTACCTCAGAAAGTAATTGTCTTGCCTATCATTGAGTTCTATAAAGTTCACAAATTGTCGAATTATTGCATTGGCGTGAAGAAAGCCGCGGACAGAAAAAAGAATTTGATAGTTTATGAAGGTTAAGCTATATTTCAAATTTTTGGACCGCGGCAAATGAAAAGAAAAGTAATACAATTATACGTAGCGACAAATAGTATTATAAATTTATTTATCAATAAATGCATCAGCAATAAAAAGCCGAATAGCTTTAAACTGTGGTACGTCAAACCACTGGTTTTACTGGTAAACTTTTTCGGATGTCATGTTGTATATATGTCGCAGCCGGATGGTTAAATTAGCCGGTTAATTCAATGGCTAGCTTTTTAAGCAATTATTTCATTGAATATTTGCCAAATTCATGAACTTTAAAAGTTACGTCTATCGAACGATATTGCCCCGAGTTTACGAATCTCCTCCATGCATTGTCACAACATCAACCTAACCCAACCGAATTAAAACCTAATGCAAACTATTATTATTGTTTAAGATTATTGTGATTAAGTTAGCATTGTGACAATATTTGGAAGAGCTCAGTAAATTCGGGTCAATTTCGTTCTTTAAACATTACTTTAAAAATTCTTGTTATTGGCAATTTTTCAATTAAATAATAGCATGAGAAGCTAGCCGTTTAATTAACTGGCTAATTTAACCATCCGGCTGCGACATATATACTCCACACATTTTACAAGAAAATTGTCTGAAACAAAAACCAGTACATTAAAAGAAATTACTAAATACTAAAATATGGTCAAATTAAAAATGAATGTCATATGTCGTTAGTCATATATTTTCATGAAAACAATATAGGATTTCATGAAACTTTACGTAATAGTCTTGGTATAACCAAAATATAACAGAAAAGGGAGTAATCACGCTTTATCAGAATTGAACTGAACAAAAACGCTACCGTAGACAAAAAAAATAAAAGAGCACAGTTTTCGTTTTGTATTCTTTTCAACCGTCTTGCAAAAAAGGAGGAGGTTATTAATACCTATGTTAGATATCCTTATCGAAACAAGGTTGACTAAAGTCTTCCGCTGGAATATGGAGTGCTGAGACTAGTTGCACCGTCTCGGTAGCCGATTCGCGCCCTGCGACGATACTCCCATATACTATTATTATGGAGAAATAATGTTTGTGTTCTTCCCAGTTAAGAGAGGATAGCTCTCGGCAGGGGACGCCAAGTATTCGAGAGCCAGACAGGGCAAGAGAGAAAGGAATCATGGCGGACAATACAGTTTTTTTTAACAGCGATCTCCAACCTGCCTCTGCCAAGCAAGTGCATGAGTGTTACACAGGACAAACTTAGTGGATCGTGATGGTACTTGTCAAACGCGTCGTCGACTCATCGCACCGCATGTCAAATCTAACGTAGTTGTGCTGCGGCAAGAAGGATGTCTGATCCTATTTGTTATTATAGGTATCAATAGTTTAATGCGCCAAATAACTCTTAGGGTTTTCCAATTACCCCTTAGATATTACTAATTCCCATTGGAAGGTAATGAAAAGAATTTGACAGTCCTGTCCGTTTGACCTGTGTTTTGGCACTACTTTTAGTAATTTTCGGAATCATCTATCCATCCTTACAAGTTTTCGCATTTACTATTATTTATTAAGTGGGATAGAATAAGTAGGACTTTTTTATAATTGCTTTGGTTTCACTCGCCCACCTCTCCTCTTGCAGCCAATCGCTTGATAGTCCTTTCTATAGCAACTGGTGTCTACTATGTCAAAATACCCCACCCCCACTATACGGTGTTGACGTCATCTAGACACTGGCGGAATTCTTCATCGCATTTGCAACATAATCTGAAATAGAATAAGGTACAGTTAAAATAAAACAGACGCTGTTGCGTATCATTCAGCAGTTTGTACATCTCTGACAATAAATATTGTAAATCTTTTTTGAATCTGTGTTATTTAAAAACATATTTTTTACAACCTTTTATTTACATTTACATATCCCAATGTTGTGTTATAAAATCGTGGCCCCTTTTTTGGTTAATTGACCATCGATTATATACTATCGCACTGATCTGATGATGGCGACGAAATGGCCATAGGAATAAATAAATTCTGAGAAGTACTCTGACTGATCATACAAAACTCGCGATAAAAGCATGCACAATAATAAAATAATAATAATATATATTCGTGTACAAATTCACACTGCGCCATCTAGCCCCAAACTAAGCAAAGCTTGTACTATGGGTACTAGATAACTGCTATACTACTTAAATACATACTACTACGAACACCCAGACCCGTAACAGAAATTAAAATTCATCACTTAAATTGCTATGAAAAAATATTTTACATTTGAGAACTTGATTATTTTTTAAGTTGGTTGAAAGCTTGTTTTCATGAGGAGTTTTGAATACATTTCGCTATTTACAAACCTGGTGTAGGGGGCTGTGTTAGTAAGGTTGTACTTCGTTTCTCCGGCGATCATCAAGTCATCGCAATGGTCGTGCCTGCGGCAGCATGCGTCAGTGAGGCTGAGGATGCCCAGGTCGTCATAGTCCGTAGCTATATCGCCAGGGCCACACCTTTTGTGCCTAATTTAGAAGGAGTAAAGGTAGTTTTTGTGAATGCTGTCGGAAATTTTTAAACCAGCGGAGGTCGCATACAATCGCGTAAATAGGTTTCCTTGACCGCCTCGCAATGCACCGCCACTGCTCAGCCTCTAATAGTGGATATTACCTCGAAGCTTCTCCACTACTAAAGCCAGTACGGCTCCCCATGTAGCAATGGGGATCTTACCAATTCCCCGACAGGAAGTAAAAATTTTTATATTAGTATTGAAACTAATATAAAAGTATTACGTATTCGTAGCACTAAGAAATAATGTAATAACTGTGTTGTTACTAAACGTACTGGAGTGAAAGAAGATTTAGTGACTAGGATAGACAAAGGAATGCTTTACTGGATGGGGCATGTAGAGAGGGTTAATGACAGATTAGAGGAAAAGATATAATAAGTATGGCAGGAATGAATGGAATGGATAATATTTTAAAGGAAAGTCAGATCAAGAGTATCCTAAACTGAAGTTAATATATGAAAAGGTTTTAAAGGTATAATAAGTATGGCAGGTATGAATGGAATGGAATAAAATATCATTTAAAGGAAAGTCAGATTAAGTGTATCCTAAACTGAAGTTAAAATATGAAAAGGTTTTAAAGGTTATTGAATGTGGAAGAAGCGAAAGAGATCTGTCATGACCATTGCAAGTGGAAAGGTGTGAGACTCTATTTTGGATATCGCTAGCCTAGTATCGAACGATGTTCGATTTAGATTTTTGGCGTGTAAAATTTGATAAATATATTGGCCTCAGGCGCTGGCTTATTTGGCAGCGGTCGTGTGACCATGGTCGTACGACGAACGCCGCTCGACCGATAGGAGACCTCAAAACCGCCCGTCGCACGACCATGTTCGTACGACCATTGCCATTACGACAGCGCCTCATCCTTTATCAGTAGTAACGAAGTTTGACCACCAGTATCACCACATACTTACCTAGCGATTAGCAATAGCGACTACAGTGTTTTCGGACACCGTCTTTATGTCTACAAACTGAACTTCTACTTGTTCCACGGTTTAGGTTTTGTACAATTCTTTAAAAAAATATTATAAATAATCAGCGATAATACTGACCTGGAAAAATCATTGCCTCTTTTAGAAAATCATCAACATCGGGCTTCAGGGTTAAATAATCGATATCATGTAATAAATTCCTCGTGCTTATCATTCTTGCTTTTGGGAGATTTTCATTATCGATTACCCATTTGGTACCACGGAACTTGGTACGGTCAACCTTCACACTCAGAGTCAAACATGCTAACTTTATGATCAGAACTAATATCGTACTTTTTGGAACAGGGAGATTCTTCCCGTGTCCAATTCAACCCCTCGAAGACACAGGTCTGCGCATTATCCGCCAAAAAAGATCCCTTTGACATAGTGCCGCAGTTTCAAGGAACACCCCTTTCTATCTCAAAAAGTATTGGGATCCCCGGTGTCGACATATCGGATTGCGTGCGATTCCGGAGTCACCTGGAAGGCAAGGCCAAACTGGCTTCGAAAAAGCTTGGAGTGCTTAACTGGTCCAAGCGATACTTCATCCCAGGGCAGCGCCTGCTGCTGTACAAGGCACAAGTACGGCCACATATGGAGTATTGTTCCCATCTTTGGGCCGGTGAAACTGCCGACCTGCTTAATCCTCTGGACTCCGTACAGAGACGCGCCGTAAGAATTGTCGATGATCCCATACAAACACGCAAGTTGAGACCACTGGCAAACCGAAGGGACTTTGGCTCCCTGTGTGCGTTCTATCGGCTGTACATTGGGGAGTGTTCCGAGGAACTTTTCGATCTGGTGCCCACAGCACAATTCCGCCATCGCACCACCCGCCGTGGGCTTGGTACTCATCCTCACAACGTAGACCCTCTGTTGGTCACGACGCGAAGGTTCGACAGAACGTTTCTCGCTCGTACGATTCGGATGTGGAATGAGCTCCCAGCCACAGTGTTTCCTTTGGACTATGACATGGGATCGTTCAAGAGGTATATTAGAGGTCTCTTCAGAGGCGGGCAACGCATTAGTGACTCCCCTGGTGTTGCTGATGTCCAAAGGCGGCGGTGACCACTTTCCATCAGGTGGCCCGCTTGCCTGTTCGTCTGCCGTATAACATAAAAAAAAAAAAAAAAAAAACTTCAAAATAGATGAGTCGGTGACATTGCGACATCTCAATATACCGTCAATTTCCCGCTTCGATTGCTTCGAGCATTGACTGTGTTTTAATTAACATTTTCTTAATAGTACCAACCTACCTACACTTTCACAAATTCTACTTTATGCTGTAGGTACAGTAAGGCGTTAGAGAGACGTTAGGTACAGTCGGCCAAAAATGTGGTCTACTTGCAATAATATTATGTCAGTGACTATTGCTATCTTTGTCATTTTTGATATTAACGTCAAGCCAAGTGTCAAGTTTGAATTATCGCATTGATAATAAAGGTCAAAATAACATAACCCATGACTTAAAATGTCAGGCATCTCAGATAACACTCAATACGTCATAATTACTCCATTAAAAAAGTCAACCTTACCGATCATTAGATCTCGCAGAAACTTTTGTCAAAACTGGTAGACCACTTTCTTGGCCGACCGTACCTACCTAAATGGAATTACAGTAGGTATAATTTAGTGTACCTACTTACATATCAACTACCTACCTATATTTTAGCTGGCGTTCGTTGTTTCAGATTTCACATCTAGGTACAACCTACTGCTATAATTATGCCTTAGTTGAGGCCACTGCCATAATATCCACGGCTGGCAGGCGGATTGGAGACAGTAGTAGTTTAGTACCTAGAGTCCGCGCAAGATAACTCTGCACTTAGGTTATGATGTTTTTGCTAGTTGTTCTTATTGCATATCTGTCAAATTTAGTTCCTTTTTCAGCTATAAGCAAAGTTATCTTGCTTGCACTGTAGTTTGCTTTGTAGAATTTGATGACTTTTTTCTGTTCTGAAATTAATTTGTTGGCACCATGACTTCCGAAAGGAGAGACGTTGGCTCTCTGTGTTCTCTACTGTTCAACGGGGAATGTTCCAAAGAACTGTTTAACTTGGCGCCATCGTCAATTTTCCGCCACCGCACCCTCCGACGATGGGACAGATTTCTTTCACACCATCATGCTTGGCATCCAATTAACGTAAGCGCATGGCGAGCCTTTTTACCACGCACGTACAAGATGTGGAATGATCTCCCTCTCGATTTTTTTCCTTTGCATTATAATATGGGGTTCTTCAAAAGTCTACAGGTACCTCAAAGGCCGGCACCGCATCCTCACTCCTTACGTTGCGGGTGTCCTGGACAACGCTGGCCGCTTTCCTAGGTGATCGTCGTGTGCCTCTCAAGGCAATAAAACAACATATGGTAAATACCTAACGCGGGTACTTATTATTTTTGAGATATGTTTATTTTTACATGATCAAACGAACATACCTGAAGTGAAGTTCGATCTGAATTATCCCGGCTTCGTAGAAGAGATTTAGTATAGACTACCATGTAGTAGCGTCGCCACGCGTTCGCACTCACTCGCACATAGTTATTTAGAACGAGACAGAAACTAAACAACCCCACTCTGACCGGCACCTCGTCTGTGCTTTGCCTGTGGGTCTTCATTATTTTTAGAGATCTAAGTAACATTGATAGTATTTTAGGGAGTAAAGCTTTTTATCAAAAACTGGGAGGGTTGGGACCTTAAATCTCTTCTACGAAGCCGGGATAATTCAGATCGAACAACACTTCAGGTAAGTTCGTTTGATCTGTAGTAAAACTCCGTTTTATCAATACTAAACAATGATTTATTCCGTACTATTAGTTATTTTAGTATTACAATCATCTTCTATACATAGCCACCGAAAACATAATGACACTCACTCTTATAAATTATTCAAATGTCAAACGCTACCGAAGGTATTATTCTCATACAGCCATCACTTGACTTCTTAAAAAGGTTAACAAATCAGTACAATTTACTAGATTAAGCTGGATACAATATTAATTAATCATAATAATACATTATTTTGAGCATTAATTAATTAAACCTTACAGATCATGTAATTATCCCGTCTTCGTAGAAGAGATTTAGTATAGACTACCATGTAGATGTTTGGAGATGTATCAATGTTACTTTGTACGTATTCACTAATATGTGAGGGTAGGTATCGGAGAAATAAAATAGTAGATATGAATTTAACTATAACATCTTGGCGTTACTGTCCCGGTTGTGCTCTCGCGCACGAGGGCCCGGAGTCCGCCTTAACCGTGATCCAGGATTCGGCAGATCAGGTAATTACAGTGGAGCGACTGCCATCTGACCTCCATGACCCTGCTACCAGGGAAACCTGACCAGATTGGATCATGGTTACACATCCAGTCGCCTGAATGTGCAGGTTTCATCACGATGTTTTTCGTCACCGTAAGAGCATCGGTTAGTATCAACTAATGTACATAACTCAGAAAACAGTCATAGGAACATGGCCGGAGCGGGATTCGAACCCGGGACCTCTGGCAGGCGGGTGTTGCATACTCTAACCGCTCAGCCACCGACGCTGAATTTAACTATAACATGTATATATTATTAGAAATACGTTCAATCTATTATAATTGATTGAGCAAAATTATTATCATTTTCAGATATAATCGGCCTATTGTAGAAATTGGCAAAAACGGCTGATTGTTGATTGGCGTCCACGCTAAGGCCGGCGCGCGCGGCGGCGGACACAGCCGCGTGCCGCGCGCTGTGGCTGCTGAACGCGGCTGTGTCCACGCCGCTCTCTTCCATCACTGGCTTTTTGTATGTTAGGATAAGTCGTGTTTCTGCATTAGGCCGATTGTTTACAGTTATATTAAGATAGGAAACTAATGTTTCCGCAGGACAAATACTTGGCTTATTTTTAAAGAAAGGTAAGTTTAACACAGGTTGAGACCTTCCTATACCTGATGTTTTTATTAAATCAGTTATTTTAATCATAATTCTGTCTTCATATCTTTCTATATTATTTAATCGATTAACGACAAGGTTTGACACCTCTGGCCTGTAGCTAGTGCCAGTAAAACAACCAATTTCTTTGTAATTTGTTCCAAAGGGAACCCTTCATTTGGATAAACATATGATAAATAATTTAACACAATCATTGGATCCCACGTAACTGTATATCTGGGATAAGAGGGTTTTAACTTAAAAATCCCTTTTAAATATCTTTTTATACAGTCATTTTCTGATAATTTATTAATTGATATCAAGGCAATTGCTGATCTATGATTATTTAAAGTGCCATATCCAGCACCTTTCTTAAAACAAACATTAAGAAAATAATGAGGAGTTTTCCAATAGGTATCTAAAGCATTCTTAACCACTCACTAGATGGCGCCCTGACAATTTTGGTAATTGATAATCGCTTGAAAAAGGTTCTTAGCAAAAGGGAAAAAAATATTGGGTACGTTGTATTTGATAATATTGTATTTATCAATAGTTTTCAACCATTTTAGAGGTTGTTATAAAATATAACAGAGTGCCTATTCATAAAAATATGTCTTTGTACCTTTCGTTCAACCTTTATAAGTTATGTTTATATCAATAAACATTTTATTTTTAGGTTTAATATTAGATGGATGCATGATATCACTGCCAAAATCATACAGATTTAAAAAAAATTACCAGAGTTGTAGGAGCGCCATCTATTGATGCTTTTTGAAAGCAACTGACAATACCTACTGGAAAATTCCTCATTAAATTGTATATCATGTACATTATTTGACAGGCAATATTGCCACCATAACTTTATACTAGATGCATATTGTACCTCAGTACTGTTTGATAGTGAAGCCATCATCACATCGAGGGCCGAATGTGGGATTTGTCTTCTCAGGAATGCTTGCCTGATAATATTGTCGCAGCCAGGGAAAGTCGCTGATGCAGGGGGTGAGCGTCCCTGAAAGCAGATGTAAGTAACTGTTTATTAGGTGAAAATGTTAAAATTTCACTTGCGACTAGAGATTTAAAAACGGGAAACCATGGCTGCGACGGCCAATAGGGAACTACTAGGATTCCTGTCGCTTTATCAGAAATTATATTTTATTTTGTTCCAAAATATTACATCTCTTATTTTCTGGCAATTCTAAACACATATTGTTTGAATTTAATTGGAAACCAAGAAACTGGCAGACATTACTTGGTACCAGGACACTTTTTTCAAAATTTATTGTAAATCCTAAGTTAGTTGAGCAGCGTATTGTATGATTTACGTTTGTTAGGCAATCGTGGTACGAGTCTCCAATGCATAAGATATCGTCAAGATAAATGACTGACTTAAAACCTCTTGAGCGCATATGATTCATTACTGGTTTTAAAATTTTAGTAAAAATGTATGGCGCCGAACAAAGTCCGAAAGGTAAAACACAAAATTCGTAAATCACGTTTTCAAAGGAAAAACGTAATATAACCTATATTCTTTATGAATTGGAACTAGAAAATATGCTTCTTTGAGGTCTAGGTTAGCCATATAGCAGTTAGGAGACATAAGTCGCGTAGCAGTTCTAGTATCTTCCATTTTAAAATGCTCGGCACGAACATGTTTATTTAATTTTTTAAGGTTAAGAATAAATTTCATATCTCCACTGCTCTTGGGTATAAGAAATACACTAGATAAATACTGTCCAACCTTCGGTTTACAAGGTCTAACTGCTCCAATTTGTAATAAGTGATTTAGCTCCTTTTTAATTGCCAGTGACTCAATCTTAGTAAAAGATTGTTTAGGATATTGTGTAGGGTCTTGAACAGGGTGTTTAACAAATGGGATGCGATAGCCAGATACAGCATTAAGAATCGTGACATCACTAGTAATATTGCGCCATGCGTTAATGTAAAATTTTAATATACCTGCCTGTATATTTAATTCCGATGTCTCGCCGGATGCGCTGGGCGTTTGCTCGCAATCGGCGGGCGCGGAGGCGGTGGGGCTCGCCGCGGTGCAGGCGGTGGCGGTGGGCGACGCGGCGGCGGCCCCGGCGGGTCTGGCGGCCCGCCCGGCGCCGCCACGGCAGCCGCGCGGCATCGTCCAGCTGTTGCTGCGCTGGTTCGGCGGGCCCTTCCAGTTTTCCATCTGGCCTGTCTTCTTTATACCTCTAGACAACTTAATAAATTCACCCAAGTTTTCGCCAAATAAAAAACCGTCACGTTTTCTATCTTCAATAGACTTCACGTAGGCTTTGTCTAGTATCGGGTATATAGATGCGCGTCTAGAGCGCGTTTCCATGAAATGTGAGTCAGCTAGCATTCTACCGACATCATTTCAGAATATCCGCATTTTCAAGAGTTTTGGTTAAGATTCCTGTCATAACCTTGCCAATGGCTGTTATTGCCCGTCCTATTTGTCCTTGTTTACGAGTTACGTAATTGTCACGGATCTTGATCTTTTCTGGCAGTGTAGTAGATAATTCTGGATTTAATTCCGGTTGTTTAGAGAGTCTTAAATTATTGGGAAATGAGTATTTTTTAATTATTTCTTCCTTTAAGTCCTTTTTAAGGCCTGTAGTAAGAATTGGTTCCCATCTCTGAGCAATTTGTGGCAATATATCTTCGCCCCAATCGGCTACTTCTGTGACCATATCACCAAGTGCCTGCAGTATCTCCAGATCCACAACAGGTGTAGGAACAGCAGGCGCAGGACTCGACGAGTGGTCGAGCGACCCAGGGGCGGTTGTGACCGGCTCAGCGGCGCGGCCGGCGTCATGAGAGGCTTGTGTGGTGGTGGCGGCGGTGGATGTGCCAGCTATGTATGCTGCAGTGGTTTTCGTGGCAACAGTGTGCGCTGCAATGGTTTGCGCGGCAACAATGTGCGCCGCAGTATTCTGCGCGGCAACGGTGTGCGCTGCAGTGATTTGCGCGGCATCAGAATGCGCTGCAGTGGTCTGCGCAGCAACGATGTGCGCTGCAGTCATTTGTGCGGCATCGGTATGCGCTGCAGTGGTCTGCGCAGCAATAGTGTGCGCTGCTGTAATCTGCGCGGCAGGGACCGCCGAGGGTCAGGCGCTGGCTGCGTCCAGCTCGTCGTCGGGATCGTAAACTTCACTCCACTGGGGTAGCGAATTATTTTCAAAGTGAGAGTATTCATCGGCGGCGATGTGTTCGAATGTCACTGCACTTACCGACTGAGGTTGTGAATGATTATTATGAAATTGAGAAAATTCGTCAACGCAACTGGGTCGTTGAGATTTATCGAAGTTCTCATTCAAGTGAGAAACACATTCACGGCGCCTATTCTTCGTCAATCTTGCGGGCTTTCGCTCATACCTTTCGATCTTCCTTTTGCGTCGCTTTAATTCTCCATCGGATATTTCTCGCGAGTTTTTCATTTCTTGTTTTTTTTTTCACTTTTCACTAAACACTTTTTTTTTTTAAACTACGTGCGTTGTGCGCGCGCGCACTGACAATAATGAAGACCCAGAGGCAGTGCACAGACGAGGTGCCGGTCAGAGTGGGGTTGTTTAGTTTCTGTCTCTTTCTAAATAACTATGTGTGAGTGAGTGCGAACGCGTGGCGACGCTACTACATGGTAGTCTATACTAAATCTCTTCTACGAAGACGGGATAATAATTATATCGCTCTCATTATCAATGCCGCTTCTGCTATCCGCTTTCCTACTCTTTCTTCCCAACTTTACTCCACACTGCATCTCACGTAATACCTAAGCCTGCTTTTAGCTCTCGCATTCGACTCAACGACGTCTTAGGCCTCTCCATGGACCACTTTACTGATAGCGATTTAGCGCTTGGTTTAGAAACCCTATTTCCCACGTGTCAAGTCGATCGAATACTACGTGGTTGTGTAGTCTATACTTAAGAATCGCTGCTTATCGTGACTTTGTAAAATTATTCAATCAATTATTGATACTACATCCAATTAATGTTCTTGGATATTTGTATGCATTGGTGATAATGAGTGAAAGTCACAAACCGGCAATCTGCCATTAGCCTGCATGCCCTTCACTTTAAATTTTATGAGATTGGCATCTAATACTTACGTATAGTTTACAAGTCTTTACTGCTTACCTTGGATTACGAGTAGCCTGGTACCCCGTGACAATTCTGCGTTGCAAAACTGGATCCAAATATCGGGCTACTCATTAATTTATAAGTTTGAAGATGTGTGTGTTCCGTTTTCTTTGGAACGTCAGTTTAATCGAGATTGTTCTTAGCTTCGTTTCATTAAAATCGGTTCAGTAGTTTGGAAAATAATGTAGCTAGACTTGGTCGTTTTAGACATTTGTGGGTTTATTATTATATAAGACGGGACTTGGACGCGACGTACCTTTTCAATTTGGTTTGTGTCTAAAATAATAATATGTGTAAAGAACGCGAGTTTAGTTTGAAACAAGTATTTGTGGGTATGGTTATTAATGCAAATAACAACAAAATAAATATTTCATAACTTATTTATTTGTAATTTGGCACATAAAACCACTGATACACATGTTCAGATGTCGCGTCATATTCATATTCCACACATTTTGTATGTAGCCGCCCGCTGGGGAAGTACCTCCACCTTACAGAATATCGCAGCTAAATAATACTCTTTTAAATAGTATTATTTTTCTGCCGGTAAGTAAGGTTTCCAGTGCTCCATGGGGTGGGGATTTAGGGAACCGTGGCTTTGGCAGTGGAGTGGCATTTGCCTTTTTGCTGCCAGAGCAACGTGTTATAGAGGTGGGCAACGCATTGGCGATACTTTTGGTGTTGCTAATGTCTATAGGCAGTGGTGACCACTTTCTTTCTTTGGATGCCATACGTTTGCCTACCGTATAACATAAAAAAAAAAGATATTCCCAACAAAGTCCAGCTTGGAAGACACTTTCATGCTCACCAGGCGGAGGCTATCACGTATTTGTAGGGGCACACTCTGAAAAGTTGGAGTCCGACGGAATGTACTTCGCTTGGCGGTAAGCAAACATGCCTGTGTTTTAGACGCGTTGAACTGCACCCAATCATGTTGGGAAGAAGTGTGCAAACATTCATTAGATTTACCGAATGTTAATTTGAAGCTCTTGAGACATTCACAGTTCGACGTTAACGAGAGTTCGACGAGATAGACGTCGCGTTCTTCATGGACGGTGCGGCTCGCACACGTCGCATGGAGCTTGCGAGTTCTGGAAACGGATGTTGCGTTCGACAACATTCCGCCTTTATCCGAAAAGCTTGGCAAGTTAATTAGTCGCATTGACACACTATTCAAAGTATTGTATCGGTCGTATATATTGATAATTCAGTATGCTATACGTTGCAGCGGTCGTGCTTCTACCCACACTGTAGGGAAACTGTGGAAAACCTTGGCCGATACAGGCGGCTATATTTTTACTGAGTTTCAATTGGTTAACACCATCGGAAACTCGGCGAAAACTGCCTCCCGCTCAGCGATTAATACGCCAGCCGGTACATGGCTAAGTGGTAACCAAACCAAGTACTGACCGAACGCTGCTTAACTTGTATGATGGCCGAAGCAACGCACCGACCGCGAGCCTATCGCTGTCGGTTCGTACTACTAATCTACAACTTATAAGTAGCCGGTGCAAAACTGCACACAGTTACAACTTTCATGGGAGAGAATGAAAAATAAAAAACACTTTTATAATTATAGATTATTATTTTAATTTTCATATTAAAAATGTTGTGCATATTCCTCGAACGTCCACACCACCGAAAATGCGCAATTATTTGCTCCATTTGATCATTCCCCACAACTCAGGGGCGTAGCTACCGCCGTATCTGCCGTATCAATTATACGGGGCCCCCGCGCTATAGGGGCCCCCAACCGTGTATAAGCAAAAACTCGTTGCCTATAATTTCAGTTAAACTTTCCCTATTTCCCGATAAAAATAATTATTTTATAGAAATTCAGACCAGGGTCGGAGCCCCCTCCGCAAAAAAGACAATTGAAATCAAGTGATACAATCCGTTTTCATTCACCTTTCGTTTAAGAGATATTTATCATTTTTATTAAAAAAAATACAAGAGAACGTAGTGCCCTCCACGCGCACTCATTTATCAGATGGCAAAAATGGCAACAATTTTAATCTCATAATGAAAATTCATATTTTCGACACTATCGGTAGCACCAAAGGCTTAAGAAACTCCTTACTCCGTTCTTTCCTAAACGGGTCATATGGACCTGGTTCATAATAATATTGACCCACACGCCCACACGCATAATCGTCTTGGCTCACACGAAATGAATCTTTGAATTTGTCTGTTTTCAAGTTAATAATGGAACGTTTTGATAGCCAAAATATCAAGAAATTTCGAGTTCTTACGCTCGCTCATTAACTGTTCGCGAAGTTGATTTTATTATATAATCTCGTCAAAAATTTCGAGATTAGCCCGGCGCTATCGACATATTGCTGATTTTACGGAATGTTTTATTTAAATCGCGCAAGGTTTTAATGTAAAAAAATTTCGAGCTCGCTGCGCTCGCTCATTCAATGATATAAGTTATAATCACGCAAGGTAATAATATAGCCAAGCCAAAGGCTAATATATCAAAAATTCCTAGCCCTACCTAGCCTTGCGAACCTGACTGTTAGAGTCTATTGTCACACAAATGTAGAGCTCGCTATGCTAGCTAGTCCATTTATTGACTTAAGCTGAGACTAGGATTCAAGTTACTCTTTAGTACCCCCCCCCGTAGTTGAAGGTATCTGCTAGGGGGGCCCCTACACAACTATTGATACGGGGCCCCCGAAGGGCACGCTACGCCACTGCCACAACTCAAAGCCCCATGTTGGCGCGTGTTAAGAAAAACCTAAGCCTAATATGGTGCTACCTATTAGAAGTAAAATGGTTTCTCCGAACACAACTGCTCTGGGTAATAACGATGTATAGTTCCTAGAAAAATATTTTTGAATGCTTACACAATGAATTGTAATATGTCAAGAGTCAGTTCCGGTGCTCCAATGAGCAGTTTTCCAATAGGTATCTAAAGCATTCCTAACCACTCACTAGATGACGCCCCGACAATTTTGGTAATTGAAAATCGCTTGAAATAGGTTCTTAGCAAACAGGATATAAACACTGGGTACGTTGTATTGGATAATGTTGTATTTGTCAATAGTTTTCAACCATTTTAGAGGTTGTAATAATAATGGAACATAGTGCCAACTTCTATAAATATTTCTTTTTACATTTCGTTCAACCTTTAACAGTTATGTTTATATTAATAAACATTTTATTTTTAAGTTTAGTATTAGTTGGCAGCATGAAATCACTGCCACCATCATACAGATTCAAAAAAGATTACCAAAATTGTAGGAGCGCCATCTATTAATGCTTTTTGAAACCAACTATGAATACCTACTGGAAAACTCCTTATTCCGCTCTCGTTCTCTGAGTTCGCCAATGGAATGGATTCATTTTCCATATATTTCTATTTATTCTGGCGCCGGAAACCCCGAAATTTTTAGAGCAACGATGATATATGAGACAGCAATTTTCACGGCAAGAAAATAACTCATGTACTGCTGGTGCGTCTGTTCCTGAACAGCGGAAACAACTTTCAATAGCAGTGTAGAACATTTCACGCTCATGACTGGGGATACAGTCCCAGGTGGCCAGATTACAGCAGACGTCGGCAGATGAATTGTTCATGACGATTTTGGTATAGCATGTGGAGCAACTGACGTCGACAGAACGGTTGTATAGTTTCAAGTAAGGCGTGATCCTCTCCGGCATCACCGGTTTATGCGTTCTTTTTAAATGTGCATGAGAGAAGGCAAAACCACAGTCGCATACGACTGTCTGACCTGGCACTATGAATGTATCAGCCATGAGCTCAGTGCCAAACGGAACAGATCGCATGAAATCGAGGGGCATGCATTGATGTGTTATCGAGAAATCGCAGTGGTTGCACTTGTGCGTTTTCAGGAAACGATCGCTGTTTGCTTTGATGTACGACATCTTCCGAGACAATTGCGCGAATGTCTGTTGTAGTATCTCACTTTGTTCTTCTGTAAATTCGGCATCTCGCAGTATCTTGCTGTACTCCAACTCATTGAAGGTTTTTTTCAATTCGTCGAGACACAATTCATGGAGGGAACTTTGTTTTGGTGACGACACAGACCCTGCGGCAGATGTTCCAGCACAAGCTCCATCTTGGCATGGAGCATGCATCATGCAGCTCGATGATGGTTCGTTGGTTAGTTGGGGCAACTCTGCTTTTGGTTGCTTCTGCATGTGTTGCTGTTTTTTCTTATCTTGACGTTTCTCTTTACCGTCCGACTCATCGGAAGACATGGCTTTGGGCTTGTGCGCTTTCTCAATGGCGACGCTCTGCTGCAAAATTTGTTGCTCTTCCACTGTACAGATGATTGTTTCAGAATTGTCATCCGCAAGTGGTTCAACGTAACGCCGCTGCTTGAAGGGCACCACTAACGTGCTCCTTTCTTGAGAAGCATCATCATCCTCCACCAATTCGTCTTCAACCTCCCTCTTATTCTCTTTCAGAACCTGATCAATTTTTCTCTCTGCCAGTTTGTTCGTTCTAACTCTCTTCAAAGTCAACCGCAGCAATGGCAGTGCACTCGATGACTCACTGTCCGATCTTAGCTTTACTACCTCAAACTTACCTTCATCGGAGTATTTCATATTTACATTTTTGTATTTTCTATAAACCTTGAATCTGTTGGAGCGATGTCTTTCTTTTTCAGACAGACCATAATGATAAAACAAAACGGATGTATAACGTGAAGTGTACGTGACGACCGAGCGCTAAAGATTTTCTTTAAATACTGCTCGTTTGGCACGCTTGAAGTTCTATATATATATACCACAGTCCGCCATGGTATCACGTTCGAGTCTCAATTACGGACGATGACGCAAGCTTTTCCATTATCATTATGACTCATAAACCGCAACCCCTCATGGAGCTCGTAAAATATATGTTGATAGCACGTAAATTTTCCAGTCACACTGTCCTTATGACACTTTTTCCTATACTTTTGGGAATACAATATGGATTTCTCAACTCTGAAATTCGAGGAAAAAATTCGATCAACTCTATGAACAAAGCTCCGGAGCTCTGACGAAAGCAGAGTGCGCGATAGAGCACGCTGATTTCCTTTTATAGTGGGCGTCGGCTCGTTTCCGTTATTAATATTATCGTACAAAACAAAATGGCGGCATCTTAATTACGCGATCATTCGTATTCATACAACGTTGGCTAGAGCCAAGGTTATTCACATTGTTTTTGCATATAGATTTATGTTTACGACCCGTTTCCATGCCAACACGGCGAAGCGTTGGCGTCGAGGGCGATAAGAACATGCGATGACGACCGCATTTATTCAGGCGCTGGTATATGATCTGAATAATTTAAAGGAATACCAGATCATTTGCTCCCGTAATATATCTGCGGGCAGTGTTCTATGAGGACTGGCAGCGCTCGTATCTCGCACGCCAGGTCGGTGATGGCCGGCGGGGTCGCGACCAGCGTTGGCGCAAAAACTGTGCTCAGGTTGTGCGCACTCTTCGCATCTTGTTCACTGACGCGTGTTGGGACACCCTGTTGGGAAGTGAACGGTGGTGTAAGTTTTAAATTTATTTTCATCATCATCATCACAGCACATAACTGTCCACTGCAAGATTGAGGGGATGTTATTGCCATTATCTCCACGCTTGGCAGGCGTGTTGGAGATCGCAGTATTAATTAACAAAGGAAAACGCTGCTGCCCATTTTTCAGCCACCGAGACTAGATATTTTGCCTTTAATTACTTATTAGTCGCTTTATTATTACTACACACCCATGAGTGTAAGAGGTTGGTGCTATTCTACTCTGCCGAACACCGCACGGCCACCGGACACCACACGGCTAATTTCTTTCACCTTCTCTTGATTTCTCCTTTGGAGTTGTGTTATTAAAATCAAGAAATGAGCGTCGTTTTTTGGATTTCAATTACACAACTCTAAACTGTTAAGGTAATTGTTAAGGCCCTCAAAACGGAAAATCGTGACTGTGTAGATTAGACTTGCTTGACAATTGCTATTGAACGTCGAGAACGACGAGAGCTGTTAAAGCTGTCAGAAAGTAAACAATCTATGTCTGTTGCTCCCAAAATTTAATTAAGGAAAAAGTGTTTAAAGTAGATTTACAGTGTCCTATTAGGTCAATCAACTAACGCAAACTACGGTCGCCGATGTGTGGTGGTTTTTTACATCGAAATCAAGGGAAAACACACTTATTTCATCGTGAAAGTTTTGGTGAGACTATTCAAAAATAATATAATTTCAAATTGAGGGCATTTTGAAGATAAAAAGGCACTTTCTTTATCACTTTCACCATTATTTTCTACAATCAAAATCAAAACAATGATTGTGACACTTGTATGCAGAGTTGCCAGATGTGTTTTCTCATATTTCCCCAGATTCATAATTATTTTATATCCAAAATGATACATTATTCAGAAAAAACCCCCAAACTTGATTTGGTTTAATTAACAAATAAGTAGGTACAATAAACACTTTTTTCATCAATTTTTTTTTATAATTGAAAGTTACTTAAATTTCACTAAACAAATTTAGTTGAGTAGACGTTTTCGCTATTAAGCCGTTCTATCATTTTGGCAGTAGGTTCACGTATTTTTATTTATTTTAATCTATTCATATTGATTCGAATCATAATGTTATAAATCAATTCGAATCAAGGGTTAGTTCGAATCGTGATTCAAATTTTGGCCGGATGATTCGAATAATATTCGATTCAAGTCCCATCACTAGTTTAAATGGTGCACAGACTTTTTTGTTCAAGGGTTTTCTGGCACTGGAATCAAGTTTTTAGAACTTGTCTTAAAGATTCATAGATTTCATTTTATCGTCATTCGTAAATGTAAGTTATTCTATAATCGGGGCTCAATATTTTCCCTAGATCTTTTTTCCCCAAAAGTTTCCCCAAAGATTCTGTTTCCCCAGTTTTTCTCCAAGAGTCAATTTTATCCCCAAAATTGCGAAATAAACCCCCAATCTGGCAACCCTGCTTATATGACTGACAGTTAAACGTCATTATCAAGCGTTTACGAAGAACGGACTGGCTATTTTGCCATCCTACACTTTGTTCATTCCATTCATTCAGAACGATTGGAATGTATTTCCGGATGGTCAAAATAGCGTCGATGGCAAAATAGCCATTTAGTTTTTTAGATACTTTTACAGGCCTGGATCTTTTAAGCCAAGTAAACAAAGTCTTTAGTTAAAATCTGGTTTATACAGTAACTTATAATGTGTATGTGGAATAGGTGTATAGATATTGGAAATTTATTTTTAGTAATTGTAAATGGTTCGTGACACGAACTTCGTGTAATCTGTGATACTGACTGTTTATCCTTAAGTTTAGACTCCAGTACCAGCTATCCTGAGACTAACCAGGTTGACCCACAGCCGTCCACGTCTGCTACTCTTCAGAGAATAGCCGCAACCCGTCAAGACTCCACTGCCTGTGCCGGCGGCTGGAAGGCCCTTGCGGGGCCTTTTACACCTAGCTGGCTCGCGCGCGCCTAGTGCGTCTGCGGGCTCCACCTCTTGGACCAGACGAAACCAAACCGTAAAACATCACAACAAGTCTGATGTGAATACTTATGCCTACTGGCTGGTCGACAGAAGAAACATTCAGGTCGTCGATAGCGCTAGTCAGAGAAGAAAAGAAAATCACTCTGTTTGTGCTAATGCAACTTATCGTAAAATGGTGTATCAGTGTGAGAAGTGAACATGATACTCAGGAATGAAGGATAAACTGAAGAGAGTATAAAAATGTACTTCGCGTCAACCGATATGGCAGCTTGTAAGTTAGTTGCGAGAGCTATAAGTGGTGTGTGGTGCCGCCACCTCAAAGAATAGTACCACCCCATCTCTTCCCGTGGGTGTCGTAAGAGGGACTAAGGGACAAATCCGAAAGGCCTCTCCCCTTTCGTGGGAGAGGCCCGAAGTCCTGCAGTGGACTGTTATGGGCTGTGATGATGATGATGAATTCTGATTTTTATGCTTTTTAAAAATTTGTAATAATGTTCCTGTGAAGTTATTAACCACCAAAAAGCACTACAATTTGCATTCCTACAAACTAAAGCACTCGCAACCAGTTTCCGAGCTGCCATAAAGATTGACATAAGGTGTAGTGATTGTTATTTCAGATAGCAAACTAAAATAATAACAAATTATGGTACTTGTTTTTTTTGGCATACCTATTCTCCAAACAATGTGTAAGGAATCAAAGAAATAGAATATTTTAAGGAATTTCCAGGCCGGATAAAGAAAACTTAAGGAAGATTGGGTTAGGGAGGGAAGCTTTAAGGAAATAAGGGAGGCCTAATATCCAAAGGCAATTTAGCCAATACTACTTAGATGTTTTGCCCTGCCCTTATCCCACTCTACGGCCAACTCCGGCACAAGATGTTTTTTTTAAATAATTATGTTTAATTATCAGTATACTTTTTTACTAACACTTTATAGAGGTAACATTTTCATATTATTAATAATAATAATTATTATTATTATTAATAATAATATTATTAAGCAGGCAAGCAGTTGTCAAACAACAATTTTTAATAATCTCTGAATTTCTTAGCTGATTTAAAAAGGAGCTAAGAGTCACAGAGTACTTTAGTGTCAGTGCCACAGGCCCTTGCAAGAGCCCGAAGTCTGCCTTGACCGTGATCCAGAATTTAGCAAATAAGGTAATTACAGAGAACTACAGCCATCTAACCTCCATGACCCATTAATTTGATCTGGTTTCATAACAATGTTTTCCCTGAATGTAAAGCATTACTTTGTGTTCTACTAATGTTACAGTATGGTACCATCCTATACTTGACAACCACAATAAAATAGAATATTTTATGGATCCTCCAGGCTACAAATAGGATAGAAGGATAAATTGGGAAGGAATAGATGGAAGGAAACAAGGGAAGCCTAGTTTAGCCAATAATAATTGGAGTCTAGATATTTTTAGACACATGAACTAAATTTTTTGGAATGAATACTGCTGTACAGCCAAGGTGATTAACTAAATCAAACCAGTGACTCCTTACTACCAATTTGCTGTACCCAACATGGGTCCATGTTGATTCTTAATCTAATTGATATGTAACATATAGAACGCGCAATAAATTGAAATTGAATTATAAAAATTTATTAAAGCTATTAATTTTCTACAACATTTCTAATGTACTTACAATGATACATGGACAATTCACACAGCACCATCTGGCCCCAAAGTAAGCAAAGCTTGTGTTGTGGGTGCCAGAGAATTGATAAACTACTTAAATATTTTTAAATATACAGGGTGTTTCATAATACATGTGTAAAGCCGTGAACTGGATGGAGTGCTAAACGTATTAAAGCGATAGGTACAATTATTTTTTTCGTGCGTGGAATAGTTACCGAGAAAATGACTATCGAACTTTTTCTTTTTCAATGTCGATAATCACATTTTGAAAACGAAAGACCGCATCTCTAGAAATCAGTTGTAAAAGATCACTCAAGTTCATAATCAGGTCAATCAACTGAATAATACAATTTTACCAGTTACAGATAGGATATAGGTTTTGTCCCTTTAAGTCTTTTCTACCTACCGTTTCATATGAGTTTTAAAATTCAATCTAAAGATCACTACGATCAATACCTCAAGTGGCTGGTTAATAAAATTATTATTACAGCAGCTCGTGAGCACTCCGGCACAAAAACAAGACATTTCGATGTTTGTTTCTACAATAATTTATTTGTTTTTTTTTTTGCCTTCAACACAATGTTGCTCCTGGGTACATAGTCTTCAAACTAATTGCGAAAACACAATAAACATTAATAGGCAAAAAAGTTACAGCTTGATTTCGCGTCTGCGCCATATCTTCTATTGTACTAGGCAGTCATCACTGAAGCAGGTGGACTATGTACGGGATACTGATATCACAGGGTGTCCATAAAGTACATTCACTAGATTTTAATATTTTTGGAAAGTGCAGCAAAACTACACGATATTGTTGTTATACTTTATTGTCTATTTTTTCACTCAGTCTACCTCCTGTTGAATGCATGTGGTGAGCCTTGGCACATGTTTATGCACTTCTCGTTGAACTTTTCCACCAGCTCCTAAATAAGGAAAGACGTCATTTCAGTACCTATCTAATAGTAATTATTAAATTCTACTCATGTATGAATTCAAGAAGGTGAATATTAAATTTAAAAAGCTGAATAAATACCTAGCAACACTATTTACGTAATAGGTACGGTCAGGAGACCCGGTTTTACCATTTCGTCAATTTACTAGTAACAGACGCTACGATTTGCCTTGAGCCGACCATCAGTTGCAGTCGATACTTATCCTTACGAAGTACAAATAAAGCAGCTTTTACGTTAATACGGATGCGCGGGCATGCCGTCCTCGGTCGGACGTCCGACCACGTATTCCGCTCTCAAAAGCGACTATTTTATCCTGCGTAAGGATTAGTATCAACTGCAACTAACGGTTGGTTGGCACCAGAAAAAGGAAACGTCTGTTACTAGTTTTTAGTGTCAACAACGCTTAAGAAACAAACATGTACCTAGTGGCCTAGTGGCAGTACAATTACTTGTTTTATGCTACGCATTGATCCACCTGAAGACAAGCGGTAACCGTCGCCCATAACATCTACGATTTAAGCATTTAGGTTGCAGGCAACAAAATGCAGAACAGCAGATGCGTTGTCACTGTGAGGACTAAGATGAAATGCGTCATGCCTGTATTTGCACTGGCTTATTTTATGGACACCCCACGTACTAGGCGCAATATTAAGGAGGTCTAAATTATCCGTTTTGTATTTTTTGGTTTGAGGGTTCTGTACAAAAAAATATTGTAATCAATTATGATTTTAATTCAAAAGGTTCATTCATAGTTTTTACGAAAGTGCACCACCACCTAACTAATAGCAAAGTAGTCTTATTCAAATTACTGTAGCATATTAATGTAGCAAACTCTAATTAATGTAACATCTTTGTCTTTTTACGAGTTTGCTTTCTCATGTCATGTCTGTCAGTCATGTTTCAGTGTCGCGTAGGTAATCGTACCTATCGTTTTCACGAACATTTCTTATCAACTAAAAGATTCTTAGTTGATGGAGGTATACCTGTAAATATCCCATGCTTCACCCAATTGGAGAACCTAGGTCACCTAGGTGGAGCACGGACCCAAACACAATTTTAGAAATTACTCTCTAGGTTACTGTCATTGTACCAAACTACCCGATAAAATAGTGATAAGCAAATGTAGGCCATCACCGTCATCATGAGGATTATTATTAAGCCCACAGTTGGACTCGCTTGAGACTCACTTTATCAAATAAAATAAACATCATGGTGCAACTACCAGGAGTACATAAAACGAGAGAACATAAAAGGCGCAATAAGTAAGACCCCTAAAACACGGATCCCTAAGTAGGAATCCTTTTGCGCGTGCCGTCAAGGTCAAGGCCGGCGCCGGAGCTGTGGCGGCGCTTTTGACATCAAAATAGAAACTGAAAACTAAAAATAGAATACTTTGGCGGGCCGTTCTTTATTTTGTGGTTTGACCCACGGCGCGGCATCCATTGACGAAATTTGCCTACTTTCGTGTCGTATTCGTTCATTCTGTTTTTAGCTTTTCGCGTGACCGAAATAATTGTTGCGTTGTAGTTGTAGGATACCTAAGTACCTATTGTGAAGATAACTGTGATAAGAGTGTTAACGATGTGAACGAATGATTTATAGCTTCAGGTACCAGTATTAACGTAGTCTTGTCTGTGTTCAGCGTTCAACGTTTAAGTATTGTGATAATCATTATTCTGTGCATGAATGCAAGCTAGCAGTAGGCCAAACACCATGGTACCTACCTACTTACGTATTGCATAGCAACCAGAGCCTGCGTAGTGTTGTGTATCTGTGTGTATGGAGTGTACCTACCTAGCTACGCTACGATACGAGTGCAAGCTTACTTGATAGTTAATACCTATCAGTAATCCGAGCCACAAGAAAGCAAGAAAGTATGGCACCTGACGCTGTTTGTTTTCATAAAATAACTTTAAAAAGGTACGTACCTACATGCTTTAAAGGTCTAGGTTCTAGCTAGACTTTAAGATATGTTACCTAGCTAGTACCTAATCGTAACGTTAGGAGGTTCTTTTCCGACGGGAAATAGGTAGAAAAGACAACACTTTTATCTGTTCATGAAAACATTTAGGTATTTAGTAAAACCTGTCAGTAATCTGTTTCAACAAAACTAGTCTCATAAGTGGTTCCCTACGCTACGTAGGACCCTAGATGAGTGAACCATTTTAGTAGGACATAGTACCTACTTATTTGTGTAGAACGATTTATCAATTGAACGAATTATGTTTTAGTTATGTAGCTATCTTAAGTATGTTTTTCAAGAACGTTGGTGGCTGGGCGGTTGAGTATCCGACTCGTAAGCGAGAGAGGTGCCGGGTTCGAATCCCGCTGTGGCAATGTACCAATGACTCTTTTCTGAGTTATGTACATTAGTTGAAATTAACCGATGCTCCTATGGTGAGGGAAACATCATGATAAAATCTGCAAATTCTGGCAACTGAAATTGTAGCCATGATCCAATCTAGTCAGGTTCCCCTGGTAGCAGGGTCATGGAGGTCAGATGGTAGTCGCTCCACTGTAACAAATTCTTTTCTCTCCACAAAATTATTGTCCGTGCCCGTGGTCCGCCTTGACTATGGTCCATGATCTAGGATTTGGCAGATTAGGTAATTAATTGCAGTGGAGCGACTGCCATCTGACATTCCTGGCTCCTAACCCTGCTACCAAGGGAACCTGACCAGATTGGATCATGGTTACTTACACATTCAGTCGTCTGAACTGAATGTGTAAGTTTCATCACGATAATTTCCCTTACCGTAAAAGCATCGGTTAGTATTCAGCTAATGTGCGTAACTTAAAAACGAGTTATTGGTACATGGCGGCAGTGGGATTCGAACCCGGTACCTCTCGTGTACGAGTCGGATACCGCAACCTTAGGCCACCGACGCTCCGACTCTTTAAGCATACCTACCTATTGAAAATAAGTAGTGTAGGCAAGTTCCTAGTTAATTTGGTAGAGCCTATTCATGTAGATAAGTAGGTAACATTTAGTTCGACGCCTGGTAGTAAGATGAACGAGGTTGGTTTGTTTTGATGGGAATGGCACGAGGTTTTTACTCGTCCTTATGGTGTGTACACACTCAACGTACGCCAACGAAGGGCTGTCGGCCGAATTATTTGGACTTCTAAGGTCTAATACTTGCATTTCGTGGTCAAGCAAACGATCTTTGGGAGTTTTGGGAACCGATTCGGGCTCGTATTTGCACGTTTGTTTGTTGGCCTTCGGTATCCGCCCAAACTGCGATTGGATGATTACTTCTATCCGTTTGATGTTACCGCCACGCTGCACTGCGGATTGCCGGCCGGCACACGCCAACGGACCATCGTTGGCCGAAACGGGTGCGCGTCACACATCGCCCGGTGTGTACGCAGCATTAGGCTCCTGGTAGTAGGCTTGAGGAGGTTGCTTTGTTTCGATAGGGGTCGCACGAGGTTGTTAACCTGTTTTTATATGATCATCAACTTGAAATAGAGCTGCGCTTCAACGTAGTCGATATGGTTATTTATCTTTAAAAATTAATATTTTTTATTAAAATTAAAATTTAATGTCCGGATAAAATGAAGTCGCCAGTGCACTCTTTGAAAGCTCTACTTTAACACCCTTTCGGCTTTATACATGTATTATGAAACACCTGTATATTTACTTATTATACATATGACACCCAGACCCGTAACAAAAATTAAAATACCTACATCATTTAAATTTTGCCTGGCCGGAAACCGTACCCGGGACCTCTACGTGGGAGCCCGGCCATGTCAACATTGGTTTTTGGTAAGATAACAAAAAAAATCCCAGTCGCCAGAAATTTCATATATGCCATTTTCAGATTCATAATTTGTACATCAAACATATAGAATAATTGACTACAAAAGCTATATGATATATGAGAATTTTTTTAATAAATGAATCAATCTCCATACATAAAATTCTTTTTAGAAATAAGCAGCGCCTGTTGTGTCTTTTGTTCTATTATATTTCTCTGTATATCATTATTGTGTACAATAAACAGTTAAATAAATAAATAAGTAAATAAAAATCAATTACTCTTTGTTTGTCTCGCTATAACTCATAAACGGCTGGGCCGATTTCAATAATTATTTTTTTGTTTTGTTGGTTATAATACAAAGGTTTTTTGTATGAAAGATAAAAAGAGTAAAGTAGCCTACTATTTCGCCCCTACATACCTTTCTTTCTTTGAGTTAAAACAATCCCTCTATTCATCATCATTTTGGCGTTTATGTCCCGGTTGTGCTCTCGCGTACGAGGGCCCGGGGTCCGCCATGACCATGATCCAGGATTTCGCAGGTCAGGTAATTACAGTGGAGCCACTACCATCTGACCTCCATGACCTCGCTACCAGGGGAACCTGACCAGATTGGATCATGGTTACACATCCAGTCGCCTGAATGTGCAGGTTTCATCACAATGTTTTCCCTCACCATAAGAGCATCGGTTAGTATTCAACTAATGTACATAACTCAAAACAGTCATTGGTACATGGCCGGAGCGGGATTCTCTGGTTTACGAGTCGGATATTCTAACCACCGACTCTCTCAAATGATCCCTATATTATAGCAAACAAAACAAATAAAGAATGATTTAAATTAGTCTAGTTGTTTTTCGAGATTTAGCAAGATCAACGCATTGCAACTGATTTTAATTTTGTAGTTATGTATTGAAAAGAAATATTATTAAGTACAAAGTATTAAAGGGTAAATTATCTTAAATTTTTTTAAATATTGGTATTATCAGTTAATAAAGTGATAGGGATAAAATAAAAGTCAAGAAAAATCAATACAAGTATGATTCTCAAATAGTATAAAACCTTCTATATTACATTGTTTAGGACGCTGATTTTTCAAATACATAATGAGTTTACTATGGTGAACCCATATTTATTTATTTTGTTTCTGGTAATTCTGGGTTTATTGGCTACGACTTTTTAGAAGAGCCCTTTCTGTTCATCAAAAGTGTTCTAGGACTAGTTACGGTTTCCACTACATGCTCTGTTATACTTAATATATGCGACTACAATAAGAAAGACATTGGTGTGGTCTCAAGTCATTGGAGGCTTGTAGAAGAAGATTACCTACTAAATCCCTCCATATTCAAGAATAGGATGTTGCTAGTGCAAGCTAGGGTTAGAGGATACCAAAGGGTGCAACTCAAAAAGACTTAGAAAATTCGAGAAAAGGCACCCGAAAGGGGTGAAACTTTAGTCAGGAGGAAACTAGGCTCAAAAACACAATATTCTTCAAAAACTTATTTATTGATAATCAACAATGAGCATTATGAATACCAGTGTCTTTAACGTAGTTCGTAGTATCTGTTTATCACACGGATTGTTATCTACAGATAACTAACTAATATAAACACACTATTTTCAAAACACACTTCAAACTAGCGATCCGAGCTCCTAAATGCACTAGTTCTTCAGTGCCATATGGTGAGTTGTCTTCCTCCTGGGCATAAGGCTTCAATGCCCTTTGTAAACAACTGGCGCGCGTCTGCGCCCTGTTCTAGGGCGACGCAGCAGCAGCCTAGTGGAACTGGAGATGCCACGGAAGGCATTGATGGCTGGGTGCGGTTACCTACATTTGCCGCAAGTCTTAAGTCGGCGGTGCTCGTTGTCGGCGTCGTTGAAGGTCTTGATCGAGTTGCTCGGCCTGTGCAAAGAGGTTAGGTTAGGTGTGGGTGCAACCAGCTGAGCTACTGCGGATGACAAGCAATGTTACCAGCAGTAGTTTCCAAAAAAGTACGTCCGGGCGACTAAAATAGTACGAAAATGGCTAAAAAGGTATGGTTTACATTGTCTTCTATTTTAGGTGGGGGGTTGGAGCCAATACAACTGTGTTATTTTGACAAGACAAGACATTTACTCGCCGGTGGTGCCAGTGAGCAAAACACGTCAAAATCAACCCTTCCTTCCTTTCTTCCAGTATTTTGCGGACAGGAATGACGAAGTGACCACCTCAGCTAAATTTAGCATTTTATAAAAACGTACGTAGTACGATGTGAAGCAAAGTACGTCAAAGGTACGACAGTCGGCCAATTACTCTTTGAATCCTTCCCACTTCGTGAAAGTTCGCGGCAGTGGGGGAGAGATAGGGGTGGGGGAGCCTAGTACTTACTAGGGAGACTGGACGGTGGTCGGAGCCTAAGTCGTCGAGGGTGTCGATCGACCGGAGGGTGAGCGACACGCCCTTCACTAGCGCAAAGTCCAGTACATCGGGACGGTGATCCACTCTGTCTGGGTAGTGGGTAGGGGAGAGGGGGCAAATCACGTGTAGGTCGAGAGACCCAACGATGTCCATTAAGTGGACACCGCTCGTGTTGGTGGAGGTACACGTCCAGTCGGTATGGTTGGAGTTGAAATCTCCGAACATAATAACAGAGTCGCCTAGAGAGAGAAGCGCTTCGAAGTCGCTTTTGAGTGGCAGGGAGCCGGCGGGGATGTAGACAGAGGCTATGATCAGGGACGGATGTCCTGTCATGCCTAGCTGCACTACAGAGGCCTCCATACTCGAGAGAGTTGGAGTTGGAAGAGGGGAGCAATGAAGCGATCTCTTGTAGTAAATGGCAGTTCCGCCACCACGCGCTGACGCGGTGGGGGACCCTTCTGGATCGAAGGCTTGAGCCAAGTCTCCTGAAGGAGAAGTAGGTCGAGCTCCCTGCTTTTAACGAACGTTCTAAGTTCGGAGATGTTTGTGCGTAGACTGCGCACATTAAAAGAAACAAGCGAAACCCCACCCGGCCTCATGCGACCGGTGCCGACACTGGCGGGAGTGGGGGGTGTGGCGTGAAGCGCCTGGGGCATTACTTTAGGGCCTGGAGGAGAGAGTAATGCTCGACAAGCGCGTCTAAACGCTCGAGCTGGGTGGAGGCGGTACGCAGTTTGCGTGCCAGGACGGGGATCTCGTCAATGTTGACGGACGCAAGAATGGAGGATATGTAACGCATATCCTCCGCCAAAGAAGAGGGCGGGGACTGGTGGCTGATGGCCTTGGGGGGGGAGGTGGTGGGGGGAGCCTTCGGCTCCGGGGCCTTGGGCGGGCCCCAAGCTGCGGCTGGAGTCGCGCTCGGGGGGGGCCCTTTGGCCTTGAGGGGGGGCCACTGTCGCTGAAGGCGGCGGCGGCCTTGCACCTTTGCCCTTAGCGGGCTTCGGCGCAGAAGGGTTTGCACCTTTGCCCTTAGTGGGCTTTGGTGCGGAAGTGCGGGGACGAGGGGCGCGCGGGCAACCCCTGTAGTTTGCAGTGTGGCCAGATTAGCCACAATTGCAGCAGAAGGGAGGGGTGGTGGAGTCGCGCGTAGGCGCGCACTCCTTGGCAGTGTGGCCTTCGCCACACTTGACACAGCGCGGCGGGGCCGAGCAGTTGGCCGACGCGTGGCCATAAAATTGGCAGCGATGACACTGCCCTGGGGAACCGCGTTTATGCGGGGCCTCGACTTTGATTCCGGAGAGCCCACAGACCGTGAAGCCTCCCCGGAATATACTGGCACCAGTAGTGTTGGAAAGCACCACCAGCGCCATGGGAAATTGTTTGCCGGACCGGCTGTACATCTTGTGTACAGCCTCGGCGGGGAAATTTTGGGACTTGAGGTCCATGAGAATGGCCTCGTTGGAAAGCTCGTGCGGCACTCCACGGAGTACCGTACGCACCTTGCGCTCCTCAGGGAGGGCGTAGGTGTGGTATCCTATCTTGTTATGGACTAGGAGCTTAGTAAGGTTCCGGAAGTCGTCGATCGACTCGACGTCGATCTTAACGGCTATACCCGTGTTTGAGGCACGGGTATAGCGGACGCGCTGTTCCGCGCAGAGACGGGAGACTAGCTCCCACTTGGATTTTTCCCTAAGGAAAATGGGGGGCGGGGGCTTGGCTTTAGGCGGGGCGGGGGGGGCAAAGCGCGTTACTGGCTTAGGGTCAGATGGCGCGCTCGCGCGAGCGGCAGCAGTCACGCTCGAGGCGGGGGACGCGGGGCTCGAGAGAACCGCGACCGCGACCGGGGCGGGCGCGGCTGCCGAGGACGAGGCCTCGGACACTGAGCGGGCGGCCCGCTTTCGGTGCCGCTTAGATTTTGCGACGAGCTCGAATCCGTCGAGCTCGGCCGCAAAGGGTGAGACGGGGGTGACGGAATGAGTTCCCGTCACGGTGGTCGAAGACGAAGAGTCGTCCCCGGACAAAGAAACCGCCCTCTTGGAGGGCGGTGCAGAGGCTTGGGACACGGAGTCCTCAAACTCCATGTCCTCGGAGGGCTCGCGGGGGGCCTGAGGGGCACTCCCCGCTGACACCAGATAACTACGAACGACGTAGTCATCCTGGCCTAGATTTGCTCGGAGGAGCAATTTCACCGCCTTAGCGGCGAATTCCTCCACCGAGACCGTCGCCATTGGAAGGCGAGACAAGGGACGAGAAATGTCGACGAGGGACTGAGAGACGCGGGGCGTCCTCCCTGCGCGACTGCGCGTCACCCTTGGGCAGGCCCAAGTGCAATGGGATCGGGACGTCCGGTTTCGCTAAGACCTGAGGGGCCTTAACAGCGCACCGGGGCAACGCTAGTTGGCTTAGTTGTCACCGTTAAGTATCCACCAACTCAACGCGGCAGAAACGCAGCTTTGTGTTACCAACGAATCGGTAACAAGAAACTACGTCTCTGAGTGAGCGTAACTGGAATGCGTTACGCTCAGCGGGACGCGGGCTCGCAACGCGAAGTGGAACGCGCGCGAAAACTTGCGAAATACGTAAGAATCAACGAGAGCGAGCTGGCAACGAGCGACGCGGGGGTGCGCTACGAAGGCAAAACGGAAACTCGATATTTACAGAAAATGTGCCTAACTATATTTACAAATACGTACTACCTAAACTTGTGTGATTGATCTAGTGAATTGCTATTTACATTGACCAATCGGAAAGCCCGCCGCGAGATAGCTTCCCCCACCACGCCGCGCGCCGGCGTGGTGCCGCTATAAATAGGAGGCGCAGAGCGGCGGACGCCCATCCGTTTTGGCTTCGTAGCGCCTCTACGTAGCGTTTCTATATTTGGGTTTCTAATCCTTGGGAATAGTTGTGGGTTTGATTTTACAAAAAAGACCAATTCCAGAATATACAATGATGGGCATGTCAAGATTTTATATTTTGTAAAAAATGGTTTACAGCTATCTCTCTGAGACAAGCCGAACATTGCACGAATACATTTTTATTGCGCCTTTAAAATGAATTCCCCATCGGTAGAATTCCCCCAAAATATTATCCCGTATCTCCCGTATCACCAAAATGCACACCAATTTCGCCGCTAATACCGCGCTTAGGAAAACATATATTGTGCAGTACACCAAAAAGTTACAGAAATATAATTTATAAACACAAAGAACAGGCCACACAAACGGCTGAACAAAAAAACTGTGGTAGTGAGATATTTAAAACTTACAAGACTAAAACATTTTCTAAGAGAATAAAAAAGCAACAAAAAAAGATTAAAAATTTTGTTACAAATCTATTATTCTTAAAAGCAGAAAACGAGAAACTTGTTAGTTTCTCGTTTTCTGCTTTTACAGCTCAAAAATTTAATAATAAAAGAACAGAGAAATGTCAGCGAAACATTTGGACAAGAAGAAAGCTCTCAATCTCTAGTTGACGATACAGTAGACACGCGTGATACAAAGGAAAATGAAAGTTTAACTCGGAATAAAAAACCGAAGGAATCAAAACAAATCGAAAGATTAGGAATATTGATAAAACAAGCACAAAAAGTTTAAATAATCTAAATAAAAATACACAAATAAGAGAAAATAAAAGGATTTATATATTGGCAGATCAGCAAGGTAAAAATATACAAAATTGTCTACAAAAATTATTAGGATCCGAATTTAAAGTATTTTGCTTCTGGAAACCAGGAGCTAAAATGGTGGATGTGATGAAATCTTTTAAGGATGAGCTACTTAGTATTAACTCAAATGACTATATCATAATCATGAGTGGTATGAACGACAATGACCCCTTTCAATGTCTATCTACTGTATTTTTATGGCTGACTAATATTAAGCAGACAAATGTCATTATTTGTGAAGTTCCGAAAAATAGATATCTCAGTGAAAGCAAATTAAATTATAATCTGAAATTATTATGTAATAGATTTAGTAAATGTCTATATTCAGACATGAATTGAAATAACCGTAAATAACTTTTTTACAACCCATGCTTGTAGATGTTTGTTAAGAGAAATCTTGCATATAGAATATAAGAGTCGATATAAGGAATCTGTAACAGCGCAGGCGGTTAATTTGCAAAAAAATAAGAGGGCTCAAGTTTATACAAACCACTATAACAACAAATACACTCAAACTGACTGTCGACCTCTTTTTACGGATATTTGTGCACAAACGGACTCAATTACAGTTGATACGCGATGTGATTAGTCCCACAAATGTTAATGTAAATAATTTGACTGCGGAATCAATTAAAAACTCTAAATCAAGCTCATCGGAAGAAAATACGTTTTTTCGTTCTTAATACCATAAACGTTTTGCATCAAAACATTAATGGATTAATTACCAAAAAGGATTTGCTATGTCAAAACTTGGATGAACTTCCAATGATGGTAAACGTGTTGATGTAATAGGTGTAACAGAACATAATATGCTCTACGATGACTGTAGCGTCCTAAATTTCCAAAATTTTGTTATGACAAGCTGTTTTTCGCGAGGTAGTAGAAGTGGTGGCGTATGTATAATGGTTAGATATAGTATAAAGTATAAAACTCTCGATATTTCTAGATACGCTGTGCCAAATGTTTTTGAATGTTGCGCTATCAAACTAATTGAACAAAAAATAATCGTGATTAATACCAAAGAGATTAATACCGTGAATCGTACCAAAGAATAATGACATTTCCAAACATTTTGACATATTTTTCAATAATTTACATGACATTTTGACATTGTATTCTTATAATACCAAAATAGTGCTATGTGGAGAATAGTAATATTCTAGGAAAATCGAATCGTACGTCCGAGTTTCAGCAAACTATATCGGCATACAATCTTAAATTTGCAATAAATAGGCCAACAAGATTGGAGAGTGGTACTTGCTTAGATAATATAATACATAATATACCAAGAAGTGAAGGTCAGGTGTTCGAATTCGGTATTTCAGATCATACGGCTCAATATGTCAGTTGTCCAGTAAAAAAATATTGCAGAAGGCCGGATACCGGCCCCTTGTGATGCTGGATGAGGCGGGCAAGCTCTTCGAGCGTATAATTGTGCTAAATTCGTTATATCGACTCTTATATTGGTCCTAGAACACTAATTCCTAGAGTGAAATGATAGCACTCCTCAAGATTTACTATGACAGCTGTCAAAGTTAAAGATTTTATAACTCGGAACCCATTGGTACTAAAACACTAGTTTCTAGAGATAAATTATAGTACGTATTGATCTAAATTTCGATTGACAGCTGTCAAACTTAAAACTGCAATAACTCCAAAACTATTGGTGCTAAAACACTAGTGGCTAAAGAAAAATGATTGTGCTCGTCGAGATCTACATTTCGGATGGCAGCTGTCAAACTTAGAACTGTTGTAACTCGGAAACGATTGGTCTTACAACACTAGTACCTAGAGTAATATAATAATACTCATCGAGATCTATATTTCGGATGACAGTTATAAGTTTGAAATGTAGATCTCAACAAGTACTGTCATTTCTCTTTAGAAACTAGTGTTTTAGGACCAATGAGTTCCGAGTTATTGCAGTTTTAAGTTTGACAGCTGTCATACGAAATGTAGATCTCGACGAGTACTATCATACCTCTTTAGAAACTAGTGTTCTAGAACCAATAGGTTCCGAATTATAACACATTTAAGTTTGACAGCTGTCACCCGAAATGTAGATATCGACGAGTACTATCACTTATCTTTAGGAACTAGTGTTGTAGGATAAATCGTTACCGAACTCTTTTATCTGTTTTGTGGAACAAAAAGTCGTAGGTTGATATAATTATCGGCTCGACGTTTGTCGGAGAAACGTTCAGTAGATCAAAAGGTATATTGACAACTACTTTTCGGATTGTACGGATTACCCCATAATAATACCAAAGTCACGGTAAATATATTTCTCCAATAATGGCAACACCAAACATGACACTTGTCAAGTTACAATGACGGTGATTATGCCAATAACATTGTGTTTACACTGCAAAAAAGGGACAAAGGACTATCGATGGTGACTCTCGCTCTGCCCGGTTTTAGTCAAAGCAGTGCGCAGTCCCTTTGGGTAGTAAGTCCATGATTTTGCCATCGATGCTATTTTGACAATTCGGAATCGCTCTGAATGAATGAAATGAACAAGGTGTAGGATGGCAAAAATGGCAAAATAGCCAGTCCGAAATAAATAATATTAACAGAAGACTAAATATTTACCATGGAGAAGTTGGAGAACCTTAGGAATTTTTTGAAACCTGAATGTAAGACTTGTCGAGGACTGTCTATAATCATCGGCGAAAGGCGGTGTGTTTTGATAAATTTTTGTAATAATTTGTTATTATTTTCCCAGTGTATCGTATTCAGATAGAAGCACCGACTCCTAAACGTATTATTTGTAAGAATTGTCCAGATACGCCGGAGTTTTACGGCAAGGAATATCACGGGATCATGGGAAACAAAGAGGCGTCAAACCTATTGGAAGGAGAGCCCAATGGGTCTTTCGTCATTAGAAAAGGAAATACCTGTAATGATTTTAACACACTCACTTGGTCTTAATATCCTATTTTGAAAACGTACGCTAGGACCTGGACTCCGCCTTGACCATGATTTAGGATTTGAGAGATCAGGTAATCACCTCCGTGATCCTGTTAATAGGGAAACCTGACCAGATTGGATAATGGTTATGACCTGTCACTTGAATGTGCAGGTTTTCTTACAATATTCCTCCTCACCATAAGAGCATTGGTTAGTGTTGACCTAATATACTTGCACAACTCATAAAAAGTCATTGGTACATGGTGGCATGGGGGTTCCAACCCAATACCTCTTGCTTGAGTCTGACCCATTAGCCATTGGACCACCGATGCTCTCCATCCTTTCTATTATGATTTGGTAA
Organism: Blastobasis lacticolella; assembly: GCA_905147135.1. Taxonomy (NCBI): domain Eukaryota; kingdom Metazoa; phylum Arthropoda; class Insecta; order Lepidoptera; family Blastobasidae; genus Blastobasis; species Blastobasis lacticolella. The sequence continues at coordinate 7,399,887 of LR990056.1, forward strand.
AAGTAAAAAATATAACTCTTAGGTTCTTATTTCCAGGTTCAATGACGAGATACATCATTATAAGCTTTACTATGATGGCACTCATTATATCAGAGAGAAGAGATATGACACAGTATATGACCTGGTAGCTGATGGTTTGATCTTCTGCCACATGGAGCTAAAAGCCCATCACATACTAGAAATGATCAATTCCTAATATTTAACTATATAATTAAATAGGAAAAAACTCAATACTTTGTCAAAGATACAGCAGTAAGAGAAATCATTTACTATACTTTATCACATCCTACTAAATCCCTATTATATTTTTTATTCTGTTATTGTTTTAGGGTAGCAAAAAAATCTAGTCCTACCAGGACAACACCAGAAAGCAATAGTCCACAAACAGATGGTACCTAAAAACAATCCACTGTTACATAAATATTCGAAGGCACATAGTTTTAAAACTCACACATTCAAGGGTCTCAATTGGTGTGAACTATGTGCCAATTTCCTTTGGGGATTCACTGCACAAGGTGTGAAATGTGAAGGTGAGCCAATTATGAAATTATTCTTTGACATGACAGGTGACTCCAGATTGGGTCACAAATAATAAATTTTCTATGATTATAAAATACTTCAGACTCAATCGGTTAATTTTTTTTTATGTAATACAACAGACAAACAGGCAAGGGGCCACCTGATGGCTGTAGAGTGGTTTATGGCATCTGGTAGTTTCTATTTTAACCATAGAAAGATAACCTGATTATGTGGCTTATTTATGGAGCACCTGCCTTTATCTTTCCTGCCAACTATGCCAAGAAAACCCATAGTAAACATAGGTTTGCTTTCAGATTGTGGATTTATTGCTCATTCAAAATGCTCTGAAAGAGTTCCTAACCATTGTCTACCAGATTTGAAGAAAATTCGTGGAGTATTCGGTATTGATCTCACTACGTTGTTAAATGCACACTCAAGCACTTTACCCTTCGTTGTTAGGAAGTGTGTCAATGAAATAGAAATGAGAGGATTGGACTCCGAAGGCATTTACAGAGTATCTGGATTTGCTGATGAAATTGAGGCTTTGAAGATGGCATTTGATAAAGGTATTGTTTTATTGCAGTGTTAAGTTTATCTTCATCATCTTGGCGTTATGACGCGGTTGTGCTCTCGCGCACGAGGGCCCGGTTTCCGCTGTTTCGCGGACCATGACCGAGGATTAAGTAGATCAGACTGCCATGTGACCTCTGTGACTCTGTTAAAATGGGAACCTGACCAGATTGGATCATTCATCATTACAATTCAGTTACCTGAATGTGCAGGATTCATCACGATGTTTTCCCTTGCCATAAAATCATCGGTTAGTATTCAACTATTGTACATGACTTAGGAAAGAGTCATTGGTACATGGTGGCAGTGGGATTCGAAACCAGTACCTCTCGCATTGCGAGTCGGAAACCGTTACCACTAGGCCATCGACGCCCTCAATCAATCACTTATTTAAGCCAGAACAATAAAGGATTTCAAGGGATTATTATAATAATAAGTTCCACCAAAATCTTTCTACACTTTCAGACGGTGAAGCAGCTGATCTCAGTGTCTACAATAATATAGATGTGGTAGCGGGCACTCTAAAATTGTACCTAAGACTACTGCCGGTTCCACTAATCACCTATGAAGAGCATCCGAAATTGGTACAGGCTATACGTAAGTGTCAATGAGTAAAACGTATGCGATTTTTTCTTGCTTATACACCTATCCCCTTAAATCACTGTATCTATTGCTGAAAACTGCATTAAAATCCGTTGCGTATATCTAAGCGTACATAGATACATAGGGACAGATGGCGGGAAGCGACTTTGTTTATACTATGTACTTCATCATCATCATCTCGTGCTCGGCGGAGGCGGCATGGCCAGACACTTGTTCCCCACATAGCTTGCTATGTACTATGTACTTATATAAATAAAGACGCTTTCGCGTCTATCTGTCTGTATATCCGCTAACTCCTAAGCCACGTAATGGATTTTGTTGCGGTTTATATGTATGTAGGTCATGCATATTTTTTTTTAGAAAATCTGAGAAAACCCATGCCATGCTGGGGTGGGTCGCTCGCTAGTTCTAAATAAAGTGATCAAGTGAGTTTCGGAAGGGTTATTCCACATCTAGCACGTGCGCGGTAAAAACCTTGCAATATGCGTCATTGACTAGTGGTTCTCCGAAACGCTTAAGCCTGTATGATGAAATCCCTTTTGACTAAGCTATCTTAAACCTAACTTAAACTTAAGCTTATGTTATTAATGAAAACCCTTAACTGGTATATTTCAATTTAAAGAAATCAAGACGTCAATGGTTCAAGTGGCGATGTTGCGGGAATGCCTTGATCTGCTGCCACCAGCGCATTTCAACTGCCTGCAATATATGGCGCAACATCTACATAGGTAATTTACTTACATTATCTAATTTAGGTCTATGCTGGGGCATAATGCTGAGTGAGGTCCTTCTTACACAAATATACTACTACAACACATTTTTGTACCAATAGAGACACTTTCTGTTTGGTCAATCTTGGCGTTAATGTCCCGGTTGTGCTCTCGCGCACAGAGGTTCGAGGTTCGCGTTGAACATTATCCAAGATTTGGCTGATCAAATAATTCATTTTCACATCATCACGTTATCCAATTTTCGGTTTACGCTGGGGATAATGCTGAGCGAGGTCCTTACACAAACACACTACCACCACACATTTATGTACCAATAGAGTACGTGTATGCATCGGCATTCGTCACTGTGTACTCTTTATGTGTGGTCATCTTAGCGTTAATGGCCTGGTAGCTCGAGGTTCGCCATGATCATGATCCAGAATTTAGCAGATCAGGTAATTGCAGTGGAGCGACTGCCATCTGATCTACGTGATCAGATTAAATTATAGTGTGCAGGATATATCGCGATGTTTTCTCTCGTTTAACAGCTAATGTACATAACACAAAAAAGAGTCTGGGGTTCGAACCCGGTACCTCATAGTCACATCAATCTCGGCGTTCAAGACGTTCAATAGCAATTGTCAAGCAAGTCTAATCTACACAGTCACGATTGACCGTTTTGAGGGCCTTAACAATTACCTTAACAGTTTAGAGTTGTGTAATTGAAATTCAAAAAACGACGCTCATTTCTTGATTTTAATTACACAACTCCAAAGGAGAAATCAAGAGAAGGTGAAAGAAATTAGCCGTGTGGTGTCCGGTGGCCGTGCGGTGTTCGGCAGAGTAGAATAGCACCAACCTCTTACACTCATGGGTGTCGTACAAAGCGACTAATAATTCAAGGCAAAAGATCTAGTCTCGGTGGCTGAAAAATGGGCAGCAGCGTTTTCCTTTGTTAAATTTAAAATACTGTGATCTCCAACACGCCTGCCAAGCGTGGAGATAATGGCAATAACATTCCCTCAATCTTGCAGTGGACAGTTATGTGCTGTGATGATGATGATGAAAATAAATTTAAAACTTACACCACCGTTCACTTCCCAACAGGGTGTCCCAAGCGTCAGTGAACAAGATGAGTGCGCACAACCTGAGCACAGTTTTTGCGCCAACGCTGGTCGCGACCCCGCCGGCCATCACCGACCTGGCGTGCGAGATACGAGCGCTGCAAGTCCTCATAGAACACTGCCCGCAGATATATTACGGGAACAAATGATCTGGTATTCCTTGTTGTGTGGTCAGAGGGTTACAGTCTGTCAAAAGTCTTGAAAAATCTGAGGGCGCCACAAGCCTATGAAGTTTTACAGGTATTTATTGTTGCTTTGTGGTTGCACGACTTTCTTGACAGACAGTAGCAAGTTAACAGACAGATGGAGTTGATGTTTGACACTCATTCCCTCATCCAAGTGCCAAATGATCCATATATTTTATTTTTTCTGAATTTGTAATATTTATCAATCATTTAATTATTGAAATTATGACATTCCCGTATAATTTATTACCATCAGACCTATAATTCAATTAGTTATGATTATTTATGTAGTTTTGACATACCTTCGTGGTGCGATTCTGTAACTCTCGGTGGTTCACAATAACGGGTGAATAACGCGGTGGATGAACATTGAATGACGGGCAAACGACACGTTGGAGGGAGATGGAGTATATCCAGCTTTGTTTGTGTCTCATAGCGGAAAGGCATTTCACCTGACACGTACACACATTATATACATTTATTTAAGTATATATTATAATTTATTAATACATTATTATTCTTATTATATTAGTTTATTGTATTCACATTATATTTATTGACTGTAGGCAATGATAGACGCACGTACTAGGGGGTAGCAGTCCGGACCTCACTCCGCGGGACCCGCGGAAGACCAGCGCCGCGGCTTCGGCCGCGGCTCATGCTGAGCGAGGTCCCTTTATCAACTGGGAGGGCCACAGCACGGCAATGCCAACTTGACATTTTTATAATGTCAAAAATTTGTTTGTAATTTGATGTGTTGATGTACTTATATGTCTTTTTCTTTTTTTGTTTATGTTGTGTTGTGACGTTTCTAGTTATAATAAATGAGTTATTATTATTATAAATGAGTTATTATTATTATATACAGGGTGTCCCAGAAAGCGACGTCCAAACGATAACCATTAATAGGCCAAGTGATGACAGTAATCAGAAAAATAAAATAAAAAATTAATCCTAAGTACTTACAAAGTTGTAGGCATTTAAATATTTTTTTAAAATTAACAGCCTTTGTAGTACTTTTGATCACTGTGACCACAAATATTAACAGATTTAATTTGAATTTTTTATTTTGTGTTGCTGAATAATGACTTTATTAATTAGTGTCTAAAATTAATGCCTTAACATCTTCATTTATTAGTAAAAATCAAATTAAATAGAGAGATGTAAAATTTTTTTTACATCACGCAACTTTGACGGTCTACACTGAAAAAAAAAGTACCAGGCTAAATTGGCAAGTAGTTTTAAAAAATGGCGCATTTCTTCGATTTAAAACTAACACCACCGTTCACTTCCCAAAGGCGCTTCGATCTTGAGTAACTGCATGTAATACTTCGTTGCGATTTTGCTCAGACGCAGGCCTTCCCTCACTGTTGACTTGATTAGGGAAGTGGCCGCGAGAAAGAGAGTTGTGAACATTTATAAACACTCGGTGGTCTGGGTATCGTTGAGCATTTGAGTATCTCTCACGGTACAGTCTAGCTGCTGCTCTGCCGAAGCAGAAGTTTTTGCCTCGTTTACACTTAACAGAATAACTTTCTATGCGTCTGAATCAAACTAGTGGCTTAGAGATTCATTGCATGTGACGGCATTTTGTTGTAAATTAAAAATTATGGAGTTGACAGTATTATTGTTTTTTAAAAACATTGTTCGTTAATTTATGAATAAGTACCATACCATTTTGAAATCACGAAAAATGCGCCATTTTTTAAAACTACTTGTCAATTTAGCCTGGTACTTCTTTTTTCAGTGTAGACCGTCAAAGTTGCTCACGCAACTGTAAAAGAAATTTTTCATTACTCTTATTTAATTTGATTTTACTAATAAATGAAGATGTTAAGGCATTAATTTTAGAAACTAATTAATAAAGTCATTATTCAGAAACACAAAATAAAAAATAAAAATTATATTTGTGGTCACAGTGATCAAAAGTACTACAAAGGCTGTTCAATTTTAAAAAAAATATTTAAATACCTACAACTTTGTAAGTACTTACGATTGTTTTTTTTTTTTTTTTTCTGATTACTGTCATCACTTGGCCTATTAATGGTTATCGTTTGAACGTCGCTTTCTGGGACACCCTGTATAATAAGACCACCTTTTTTTTTAAAAAGGAAAATCTCTTAACAAAATCTTTTATCGTGAGCGTCAGAATGGCTGGTTGTCTGTGCCGTAGGTGTATGAAAGTTGATTAGATAATTGCTACATAAAATAAATAATTGCTACATATGATGTTTATTAAGAAATCAGATATTTTTTTTGTCCAGCCGTTCTGACGTTTAGATGGCTGGTAGCCTCTTAGTTTATAGCCAAGCATGCAGAGATTCCCAAATTGTATTGCGTCAATAATTGCTACATATTTGCTTCATTCAACTTCATTAGATATAACTTCAAAAGAACGTTAAACAAAAGATATAGCATTTATTTGAATTATCCCAAGGAAAAGTGCCTGACAAAATAATGAAAGCAAATAGTTATGTAGCGCAATCATAGGAGGGCAGGTGTTTTAAATTGTTAAATGACATGTAATGTTATGAGTAGGTACCATAAAAAAAGGTAGGTATCGTAAATAAACACTAAATGTAGATCGTTCATAAGTTTCAGTTTAATAATATTACTATTTACAATATTTTTTCTTATTTTCATTATTATTTGGCATATATTATACAATGTGGAATTAGCTTCTTTTTACTTTTCGTGGTTTTTTTTTATTGGTCATCATAGCATCTCCACTGTGAATTTCGTCTGCAATGAGCCTTGTAGTGACCGATAAGTGTTTCACATAGTGGGGGCACGAACTCTATTATTGACAGCAAATGGAATTCAGATCCTTCTAACAAAAGAGATGTTGGTGGATCATCTATTGAAATGAATTGATTGGAATGAAATTCAAATACAATAAGATCTCGCAAAGATAAACTAAATGATTTAAGCCCATTATTACATTAACTTCGCCGGCTTCTGTAAGTTCTTGAGCATTAATTAAAGTATTTGCGAATTCTTGTAAATTATTAACGGTTGAATTTGTATCAACGTATAGAACAGGAAGCTTACGCTGAACTTTATTGATTGCACACTCTGATTCTGTACAGTGTTCACTTTCATCTGCACTGTATATACATACAATCGTCACTCATAAGTCACAAGCTTACAGAATAAATTTTCACTGTCATGTATTGTTTGACTTATACGATAGCCATCGATATATGCTATGGCTAAAGCCTGATATACCGAGTCAATCGCGCAAGTATTTCTCAATATAACAATTTTGTCATAAATTTTTAGTCTACTTCCATTAGCCAAAAAAATAACTGTTTTCAAAGATGTTCTTTTTTTTTAGTAACATTTCCTTTCCCTTTCCAGTTTTCGATAAGGGTAGGATTCTCAGCAAAAATAGAATAATCAGTAAACTCTTTCTTGGGTTGCTTAGACTGTAAATTTCTTCTCCGCGTAGAAGTTGTGGAATGCCTTTTTATTGTCTTAGGAAAATCTGCCCCAGTTTTTGTTTGTACAGTAAGATTCAGCAGTTTTGATTTACTTGGTGCAATTTGAATTTCTCCTTTTAAGAATTCTAAATGTTTCATAATGAATTCATTCTGAAGTTCGTAGTCTGTGAGATTTGGTGCTTAGATGTAATAGCAGTCTCTTTATAGTTTTATAGTATGATTCAATATTTGAAGAAGTAGGAGTCTTAATATTGGAATCATATAAATTCTTCATTATGTTTGACCACAAAGGAAACTCAGTCAGTAAACGTGATAAAGTTCCTATAAAAGTAGGGTAGTGGTACAAATTTTCATGATTGCCTATATCTTCAGTGTCTAGAGTAACGAGTAATTTTTCGGTTTCAATTTAGTTGGTAAACCATTTAAAAAATATATTCTTAGTACTTGATTTTTCTTCATTTAATTTGATATTAGTTTCATTTTCAAACACTGATTTTTCAGCAGCTTCAGGCAGATCATTTATTTTGTCACTATCCATAACTTCTATCTCTGTATCTAAAGTCTTAAATTGGTTCAATGTCTTTAATCGATTTTTAGCCATCTCACACCTAGAAGGATTATTCGATTTATTAATGCCGTCATGTTCATTTAAACAAACTGTAATGATATCTGACAAAATTTCTTTGGCTTTTTCAAAATCTACGCATTCCTTTAGCGCTAAAAGACCTTTAAAATAAAAGAATTTCACCCTGATGTCGATGTGTTTAAAACAAGTTAAATTAAAACGATTTTAACAAAATGACTTGTGTCTATTCTAATGTAGCAATCGTTACTCTTTTCTTCTTCTTCCAGCTTTCTGTAAGATTCTTTGACATATTCTGTAGTAGATTTATGGTTCGTAAATGCTTTAACACAAGCTCCAATCAGCGCGGAAGACTCATCAACGATAATTTCGTCTGGTTTTGGATTGCTCATGTACCATGCTTCCAGCCATTTGTATATAGTGTCCATAGATTGACTTTCTGACACCATTTGGGTAAGTGGGACACTACTGTAACCTTCATATGTTTTCATGACACACACGTAAAACAAAATGTGTTTTGTGATTGTGACAGTATTTATAGGGCCAAATGGTTTGAACATGCTACCGGTAGCGTCTACGCTAAAAATCAATTTATCAGTTTTTTTGAATTCTTTGCAATATTGTTCTTGGCAAGGATCCCAATAATAAATATAAAATGGATACAATGAGATATGTTTTATAGCTTCTTTGTAAGGCGATATTTGCGTCATTAGCCATAATAAAAGTATTTGATTTTGATGAAAAAGTGAACTACGATTATGTTCGTATTTTATTTGCCGTAAGCACCCTGTTGTTGGTAAATGAGTGGGGGGTTCAAGCTCATCGGAATTCACAACCAAATCATTTGCCATTGAGTTACGATATGAAATAGCGGATACATGTTCTTCCGCTAATTCAGTTCGCTTTACAGGCGATAGTTTTATTTTTCTCAATGAAGTATGAATGAAATTTTCGTCATAGTTTGTTATTATGCATTTGCACTGAGCTATTTTGTCCGAAGGCCAGCTAATAATAACTTTCACATCAGCTTCACATTGTTTACAAGATCCAATGCACGTTATATTGGTGTTCATAGCAATAGAATACTGTTTAAATATCCAACTATGTGCTATTGGATAAACCTCCCAAATTTTTTCTCGTTATTGATGGGCCCACTGATGTTTAGGCAAAAGATGTTTCATTCTAAAGATCGTCTCAGATACTTTATTTAATTTAACGCGTTTAGCTATTGGTTGCAAACGTTCCCACTGATAGGTATCAATAAAAAAATTTAACTGATTGCGCCGTTGCCGTCATTGCATTTCTTTTCTACTTACTTTATTATCGCATATATCAGTTGTAGTAATTGGGCTCGGTTCTTCAGATATTTAAATCATTTGTGCTAAAGAAATAATCAAATTTTTTCTTTTTGAATGAAGCAAATATGTAGCAATTATTGACGCAATACATTTTGGGAAACTCTGCATGCTTGACTATAAACTAGGAGGCTACCAGCCATCTAAACGTCAGAATGGCTGGACAAAAAATTTCTGATCTCTAAATAAACATCATCATATGTAGCAATTATTTATTATATGTAGCAAATATAAGCAATTATGTAGCAATTATCTAATCAACTTTCAAACACCTATATATTATTAGTTAGCTATATTATTATTGACATTATGAATATCATTATTTATTTAATTAATGACTAATCACTTCTTGAGGAATTATTATTATTTATATTTAATTATTGATGGATTGCTATAATTATTTTTATGACATTTGTTAATATTGGATTAGATACTATCACGATTGTTATTTTGAAGAAATTAATTTAAATGACCTGTAAATTATTTTATCAATAAATCAATGTCTATGTTTATGTCCTACGGCACAGACAACCAGCCATTCTGACGCTCACCTTCTATCCGTCATAGAACGTCATTCATAAAAGTCATAACAAATAATTTGACTGACTTGAAAAATATTATTATGGCGATTCGCACATTGGAACACTGCACGTAAAACGCATCCACGCGCGTGGCTGCGCGTTTATGATGTATTCTTGATCCTTGTCGGTTTTTAAATACTAAACCTTTGGTACATGACACTCTACTGGCTTTTATACATATATTGCATTGAACAATTAGAAAAATTCTCCACAAAGTATTAAATATTTTGTACATTTTTATACTATCTCTTTGGATTCAGCACTAAATTCAGTAAGTATTACAGTAGACGGTAAAGAAAAAAAACGACGGATCCAACGAACGCGCGTGGATGCGGTTTCAGTGTGTTCGACTATGCGTGATTTCCATAGAAACCGATGACAGCTCGAAAGAACTTTATGTCACGCACTAACGCACGTCACGCACAACCGTACGGTGCTGCGTTTCAGTGTGCGAATCACCTAAATAATAATGGGCAATGACTGACAAGCACAGATTATCCAATCGATATTGCCATATCTACACTTTATATTCTACTACTGTCAGTCGATTCGGACTTAGCGTGGTTCTATTATAGCAGTGTAATCGTCCTGAAATGCTACAACGCATAGAGAATCCCGGAGAGGGTCAATCACGATTGTCAAGTGCCTACGTGATAAGATGCAAACTTTTTAAATATATAATGTTTCTATCTGCTGCAAAAAGGACCCACATCTGCAAGCAGCACGGAATCGCATGTTACATGCTCTATCCTTGTCTATCGTTCAGCCGGTCTAGCTACGATGCCAATCGCTATGAAATTAATATATTGCGAATTTGCGACCGTACATCGGAATTTGTCGGCTACGTTCGGCTGCGACAGTACTGCGACCGCCAATACAATCCACGAGTTCCGAAAATCTTGGGTAGAACCGCAGATTCGCAATTTCCTAGAGCAAGAAGTATAGTGTGTGAGCTGTCGCGCTCGGCAGCACGACTAAAATGCGACTCGGCAGGGATGCGATGGAGTCAGTGCTGACGCACGCTCTATCTTGCTTTCTTGCTCTAAGAAATTACGAACCTGAGCAATAGATCAGATGCGGTATGAGTTATGACAAAATGCGATTCCGTTCTATCGCATTCGACATAATAATAAAGTATTTATTTCCGTAAAAACCAGTTACTATTACAGATAGTATACATCAGTATTTTCAAATCTTACAAAGGTTTAACTTAATAGATAATGCAATCAGAGTGGACCCCTGACCCTGACACTAGGTAACTGTGATATCAAGGTCAGTGATTCCTCATTGATATAAAATAACATGTTGGAGGCAGTGTGCTATAGGATTCGACATGCATGCGCGAAGTACGAGGCAGACAGGGCATACGGACGTGCTGACAGATGTCCACAAGGTCAGTGATAGCAAGGTTCAAGGAGTCGTCTTTGTAAAAATGTGATCCTTGGGCGATATACGAGTAGAGGCTCTATTTATTTTTTCTTTATAAAAACAGACTGATATTTTCATAGAACAACAATTTCGTCGTCATCCTCGCCACCTTCTAGAACGGGTTGTCTTCCCGATTTTACATATTCATTTCATATTAATAAAGTGCAAATTGGACATTTGCTTGTATGAAGTTCCTCCGACTGAGTTGATACCATACTTGCATCATATATAATGTATTACATTTATTTAAATAAATAGCTTGACTAATACACAGTAGCTGTTATTGTAATCGATATTTTTTGTTTCGAAAATTGTTATTTTCTTTCTTGTATGTTTAAATATTATAAATATGTACTGCTATGGGGTTCCAATCGGCTCCCGAGACTGTTCATCCAGGCTCGGAGTCCCCAGCGGAAGACCAGTTAACCTCACTTCACCAACGGTATTAGGAAGTTACCGGTATCGGTTGCGGTTGCCTACTTTTGTTATCAGTCTCGTAACAAGCAGTTACCTGCCTGCTTATTTTCTTGTTACTACTCCAATTAATATTGATTTTATATTATACTGTGCTGCTATATTATCAGAAAATCGGAAATTAGTAATTTTTTTTCATTACTATGTGCAATATGTTTATATTCAAAATTTGTGATATTGAAATTTATCTTTCTAAAAGATATTCTTTTATAACCATTCCAGGTTGTGTTTAAGAATATAAAATGATTTATATACCAAATATATTATTATCATAATAATTAATGACTTGTAGGAATAAGTTTTGTACGTTTATACTTCTCACTATTCAATATTAATACAAACTAATTAATTTTAAGTTTAAACTATGTAATAAAGATATCACAGTACAGTATCACTATTTTCTTTTTTTCTTTGGTTTCACACATTCATTTTCAGAGTTCTCATTTTGATTATTTTGGAACATTTTCAGGTCAGCGCAGAATAAATCTGTAAATGAAATATTACTTATTAGTTTATTCAAAGATTGGTGTTTCCGTCAAGTCACAAAGATCTACCCATTTCCAGAAAAATAGTTTTAACTATTACAGATAGTTAATTATATTACAATATGTTGTGAAAAGAAATATACAAATTCTAGAAATATGATTCAGTTATAAAAATTATTTACCTACATCTACATTAGTTATAAAATATAAGTGTAATACTAACTGTGTGTGCCCAGCCAGCAGTATTTCCATAAAGTCCCCTAAAATAATCTCCAATTTCGATATACATCTTCTCTGTTATACTCTTTTTGCCTCTCAAGTGTGGCAGATAGTTGTTCGCTGCAATTTGGTACACATGTGTGTCAACTGGCAGAGCTTCCAAGTGGTTAAGGGCATCAGGCATATGCAGTCTGCTACCTAGAAGATTGAAATTTTATTTTTAATATACCAGAAAAGCTGTCAATGTGAAAGTATAGGATAAATAGGAAGAATGAAAATCCAGAAGAGTTTCTCATGTAAGTATGAATAATCAAACATTATTTTTACAATTTTATGCCAAGTAAATAAATACCTTAGGTCCAATACCATGTAGCTTCATGAGCTCCTGTCTGGCATCCTTATACTTCATGTGTTGAAGGCTTGTAAACCAATCTTTACCACCCCACTCCACTATTTGTGAAGCAGATTTTTGTATGAACTTAGCTCGGTAGCCAAAACCTAAGTCCCGTAATTCCGCTTCAACCTGAATAATAAATAATAATTTATGTGTACAACTTTAAGAAAAACAAACATCAGTTAAATATCAGGGCGTAAATAAATGATTCATTTGAATGGGCATTGGGTAGTGCACAGTTATTTGAATTATTCATTTGGGGTATTCTATTCAATTTCAAAATTTTCACTTGATATCCATTAGACTAAGGGCACCATAGGTTATCTTACTTCGTAGTTTACAATGAGTATCCCACTTTGTAACGATAGTAGAGGTTTGGGTCCCCTAACCTTATTTTTCGACTGTTTATAGTGATCTACTTGTAGCAGTAACAAGAAACCAATCTGCCTAACATTCTCTTGGCAGTTTCGCTAGGCATCCACATTAAAATCATTTAAAGGTATGTAATGATTCAAATAATTTGACCTTGAATGAAATGAAATTTGTTTTTATTTTAAACAATCCTCCATCGCTAACCAGTATGCCTTGGGCCGAGGCAGTAATCAAATGTATTATTTAGTATATCTACATACCTTAGGCTTAGTCAGTTTTTCTACATCAGGAAAAGCATAATATATCACATCATCATGTTTGCATATCTCTTCACCATAGTGGGTGCACAGTTTCTCTACCATTCCAGAAATTCTAAAATACATGGAAATTAAATTGTAATTATATTTTAGGACTTATTATTTAGATTTAATATTTTAGGGATTTTATTCAAAAAATTCTACTTATTTGAAATTTTTCTTACCTTGATATATGGTTATTTTGACTGCAGATGTGTGAAAATAGGTTTTCAACTGGTTCTTGGTTCAACATCCTAATTCCATAGAACTGTTGACATGCAGATCTGAATAACTTGTCTTTTTCTGACCAGTTTTTGTAATAAACCCCTAAATCGACTTTGAGACGAAAGTACTTTTCTAATCATTCTTTAAAGTAAATGTTGTGTGTTTGTTGTTCTGTACTACTTTTTTTGGCAGTTTTTTCAGTTCTAGCAGTAACTGGATGTAATAGAGAGCCAATCACCCAATCTTGATACTCTAAACAATCATCAATTTGCCTCAATTTCCATACTGTTTTTGAAAATACGCCAAACCATTCATCTGTATTTTTATCATGTGTCCACCTGAAATGCACAAAAAAATATTTTATAATACGTGGTCAGGGCTATCTGGATTCTTTCATCACTCATTTTTGGGCTGTTTGTATGGTAAGAACCTATGTTTCTTTCAGTTTTGCGGCGCATTACTACGGCGTAAGCGTAGCAAAGGGCCACCAGGACCGCTGGGTGATACAGCGAATAATATTTAAGTATTTCGACTTTTTATTTATTGTCTCTATTGTTCTCTCGGTACTTACCTAAAGCTCTGGCCACCGTTTAAAGTCCCAACAAGTTGAAGTTCTTTGCTTTTGTATAACATTTTATTTCAAGACATCTTAACACTGTCGTCTTGATTATTTGCATAGACTTTATTATTCTTTTTCATTAATTAATAAACGCAAATAACAACAATAACAAACAATAGCGCGCGGCCCGCGAATTTTTTGACATTGACATTTGATTAATAATATTTTTTTCTTGTGATCATGGGTGAGGCAATTGGGATTACACTCATTCAGCCATTCTACAGTGCTTCTACCGACGCGGTTTTTTGAGCACGTTGTAAAAACCATGAAGGCAAGAGTACCTAAGATTTACAGTAAGAGTCGCTGACTCCGATAATTGTCGTTTTCTGTCAAACCACTATTATTATATACATACCTACTACGCCTTTTGTTCCCGATTGTTAACATCTATCATTTTTACCCAAATTAAATACGTACCTGTTCCTACTTATCTTCGCAACAAGAGAATCTAGTGTCACAACTTTGTCCGCGTGGTAATACCTACTTACCTACCTACATATTTTTTTATTCCAACTTTCAACCAAACATCTAAACGCGTCACGTAAAGCCGGCGATGTATTTATGTCGCGTGTAGTCCATTGTCTACCATTATGTGTTGTATTATTGTGTAGGGCAGGGCACATAGCTCGAAGAACAGATAGCCGATGGGGCAGTACAGTTCTCGAGTGGCGACCACGTACCGAAAGACGCAGCGTGGGTAGGCCTCCCACAGGGTGGAGCGACGACCTGGTAAAGTATAGGTTTTAAGACTTTCGTGGTTATTCACTACACTTTCACTACACATATTATCGGGTTTGTTACCACGGTTAGTATTGTTTTTACCTCGATATTTCGACGCAGTTGCATGCGTCATGGTCACGAGTTGACTGGTGCCGCTGTGTGAAGTCGCTCCTAAGGACAGACATATCGGTCCACTCTCTTTCGGATTCGACGATTACCCTCACTTTGAACTCTCGAACCACTACCATTGTTACTCGCTTGATTCCCGCGACACACGAAACTCACTACGTCTTTACGCGAAACTGAAATCGAACTACTTTTACGATTGTATACATTAAACACTGGATTCCACGCACTGGACAGTTTAAACCCATCTTCACGATTAAAATTTTTGTATTTCGTTATTTCTATTGCCTCCCGCACTAGGCGTGGTATTTAGTGACGTTCCGTCGACAGTACTTGGGGGTTATGTAACTCGATCCAATGATTCGTTTCGCTTTGAGTCAGGTGTTGTGCTATGGCCGACTTCTGTGCGTCGTTGTTCCTTACAGCTCTTATATGCTCCTTCATGCGGTCGACAATTGTTCGTTTTGTTTGACCGATGTATGAGCTGCCACAACTGCAGTTCACTTTATAGACGCCAGGAGTTTGAAGAGGTAGGCAGTCCTTAGGCGAACAAAGCAGCTTTCTTATTTTGCTAAAGGGGGTAAAAACAGTTTTTATAGAATATTTCCCTAAGAATCTACCAATTTTATCAGTTACCCCTCTCACGTATGGCAAAAACGCTGGCTGTCGCTGTGCCTCCTCCTTACTCATTTTTGGGGTGCGTTTAGGTTTGCAGGCTGTCACGCTGTACCCGTTACGTCTAAGAACAGCCCTCACATGCTCCAGCTCTTGTGAAATATGGTTGACATCACATACATCGTAAGCTCTGTCTGTCAGTGATCTCACCACAGAATCTAGATGACGTGGGTGATGGTGAGAAGTCGCATGTAAATACTTGTCTGTATGTGTTATTTTTCTGTGGACAGAGTGACCCAAATTTCCATCTACTTTAGCAATCACCAATACATCCAAGAACGCAAGCTTCCGTTGTTCTTCAACTTCCAAAGTAAACTTCATTTTTGGATGGATATTGTTTAAAAATACCAAATATTCTTTTACTCGTTCCTCTTTTCCTTCTATTATACAAAAAACGTCATCTACGTACCTTTTCCATAGCTTTACAACTGATGGTGTTGTCAGAGTAGAGGTGTTTTCTATAAATTCCATCCATATATTTGCTACAATTGGAGCAACAGGACTACCCATAGCAACACCATCAATCTGTAGGTAGTATTGGCCATTGTACAAAAAATAATTGGTGTTGAGGCAGTGTTCAAGTAACTTGGCTACTTCCATCGGGATTTCACTGTCGTGAAGTTTCCCTTTTATGACGTCAATACACTCCTTTATGGGTACGTTTGTGAAGAGAGACTCAACGTCAAAACTGACCATTGTCTCACTCGTACTGACGGTCGTATCTTTAAGAACCTGCACAAAATGTCTGGAGTCTTTTAAAAAGGAAGTAGTCTTGCCCGCCAAAGGTTTCAACATACTGGAAACGTACTTTGCCAATTCGTAAGTAGGTGAATCTATCTGACTTACGATTGGACGAAGTGGTGAATCCTTTTTGTGAATCTTAGGTATTCCGTAGAGTCTTGGTGGCAGTGCGTTACGCGGTCGTAAAAGTTGTTTCTGAATGTCCTCAGGTATGGCGTTTTTGCATTCAACGACTAAGGTATTCGTTTGCCGTTTCACTCTAGGGGTAGGATTATAGTTGACTGGTTTATATGTAGAACTATATTCTAATAAAATCTTGATTTTCCGGTCATACTCCTCCACATCCATCACCACTGTTGCGTTTCCCTTATCGGCTTTCAGTACGAGTATTTCCTTGTCAGCTCGAAGGTCTTTTATAGCACGCAATTCCTCAGTACTCATATTCTTTTGCGGTGGTCGAGAATTCCTTAAAGTAACAGCGATGTCCTGACGTAAAGTTTCAGCGTCTTTAGTTGGAATTTTATTTCTCGATATTGCCTCTTCGACACTACAAATGATATTTTCGTAAGGGATACGCGTGGGAGTTACAGCAAAATTAAGCCCCTTTTCAAGGGCACTTACCGCAGATTCGGTGAGCGGCTTACTGGATTTATTAATTACCGTTCGAGTCTCGATCGAGTTTCCGTGGTAGTTCTCAGAACTCTTTTGTTTATGAAGTAAACTTGAGAACTTATCATCATGTTTGGATGCTTACGATGACAGACAGAGCTTACGATGTATGTGATGTCAACCATATTTCACAAGAGCTGGAGCATGTGAGGGCTGTTCTTAGACGTAACGGGTACAGCGTGACAGCCTGCAAACCTAAACGCACCCCAAAAATGAGAAAGGAGGAGGCACAGCGACAGCCAGCGTTTTTGCCATACGTGAGAGGGGTAACTGATAAAATTGGTAGTTTCTTAGGGAAATATTCTATAAAAACTGTTTTTACCCCCTTTAGCAAAATAAGAAAGCTGCTTCGTTCGCCTAAGGACTGCCTACCTCTTCAAACTCCTGGCGTCTATAAAGTGAACTGCAGTTGTGGCAGCTCATACATCGGTCAAACAAAACGAACAATTGTCGACCGCATGAAGGAGCATATAAGAGCTGTAAGGAACAACGACGCACAGAAGTCGGCCATAGCACAACACCTGACTCAAAGCGAAACGAATCATTGGATCGAGTTACATAACCCCCAAGTACTGTCGACGGAACGTCACTATATACCACGCCTAGTGCGGGAGGCAATAGAAATAACGAAATACAAAAATTTTAATCGTGAAGATGGGTTTAAACTGTCCAGTGCGTGGAATCCAGTGTTAAATGTATACAATCGTAAAAGTAGTTCGATTTCAGTTTCGCGTAAAGACGTAGTGAGTTTCGTGTGTCGCGGGAATCAAGCGAGTAACAATGGTAGTGGTTCGAGAGTTCAAAGTGAGGGTAATCGTCGAATCCGAAAGAGGGTGGACCGATATGTCTGTCCTTAGGAGCGACTTCACACAGCGGCACCAGTCAACTCGTGACCATGACGCATGCAACTGCGTCGAAATATCGAGGTAAAAACAATACTAACCGTGGTAACAAACCCGATAATATGTGTAGTGAAAGTGTAGTGACCTGGTAAAGATCTCAGGTACCAGCTGAATGCGGAAGGCACAGGACCAAGATGTATGTTAAGTAATAGTCGACCATTTTATGAAATGTGGTTGGATAAGCAACAATTTCCTACAAATTGTATGACAAAAAAAATTCAGCTAGCTGCATCAGAAAGTCCTCTCTTGCACGCATATAACGACAGGCCACTACGTAACCCTACTTGTACCTACCCCCTACTGTATTGGCTGGTATTTAATTTTGTTCTTTTGTAAAGTTAGTCGTGAGATAAACCTGTTCACTAAATAGTTTATTATTATTGACTGATTTTCTTTCCGTTTAATGGTCCACTGTTTAAAAATGTCCACTCCATGAAAATATTAACTGTAATAAAACATGCACATTCAAATGTCCGTTGTCCACTGTACAGAAATGTCCATCCTACAGAAAAGACCACTTACCAAAATGTCCATTCTATCGAAATGACTACCGCTATGTCAGCCATACCTTATTGTTCATGGTATACAGTCAAGCAAAATCTCCAGCCCATCGAAATTACCTCCTATAAAACACATAAAAACGACCCTCACTGGACTTTGATTGACGGTTAGACGCCGTCGTCTACGGCAAACCCGCCGCCGGGCCAGAAGTGCAGCACCAAGGCCGGAGATGTAGGATCAGCTAGGGGTAGAAGACTGTTACATATGAATGTGAATCTGAACTGTACTTACAGAAAGGCTCAACGCCAACGCCGATTTCCTAATTTAGTAACTTTGGAGCATTAGGCTAGCGCGTCATCAATTATAATCATCGTGGCGTTAATGTCCCAGTTGTGCTCTCGCACACGAAGGCCCGCAGTCCGCCTTGACCAGATCCAGGATTTGGTAGATCAGGTTATTACAGTGGAGCGACTGCCATCTGACCTCCGTGACCCTGCTACTAACGGAACCTGACCAGATTGGACTATAGTTGCACATTCCGTCGCCTGAATGTGCAGGTTTCATCACGATGTTTTCCCTCACCGTAAAAGGTTAGTATTCAACTAATGTACATATCTCAGAAAACAGTCATTGGTACATGGCCGCAGTGGGATTCGACACCGGGACCTCTCGCTTGCGAGTCGGATACCCTTACCACCCGGCCACCGACGCACCTAGCGCTTCATCAATTATAAGATATATAAATGGAAATGTCAAATCTACGTAACAAATTACGCGTCATATAATTTCGTATGTCAGCTGCCAATCTTACAACCATATGATAATTTTTATCCATCGATGTTATTGAGCATACATTTAATTCCAGAAAATGTTTGTTGACTTTTCATACAAAGTGTTCAACGCCAGCCACGCCCCCGCTGATGTCTTTTATATTAATGTAATTTTTGTATGTAGGGTCTCACAAAAATAGTATTTATTATTTTATGAGAAGCACGAGAACGACTTACTGATTTAAAATACTTAAAAAAGTAGGTCTAAAAATGCGTGTGTCAATGAGCTGCTAATTGGCATAGCGGTCATGGACCCTTGGGTATAAACAGCTGATTAACTTTGCAATTTTCAGAGTTGCGTTGTGTAGACTTTTAGTTACAAGTCATGTAATAACTTTTTAAATTTTCATTCATTTGTAACGGATGAGCACAAGATTATTTATTTATATTAGAAACTAAGTTGCTTACAGTTTTAATTTTCGCAGCTACAGAATTGTTATGAATGTCTATTACCTACTTACCTCGTTTGCTGTTTTACACAATTTTTGTAAGACTGCTTAGTATTTCTATTGCTCTAATTTTGAGCGCAGTTATAGGGAAACATGCTCTTTAGGGCTCTTGAAGGGTGGGAAAGAAACCTTGTCACTCCGCTGTCTGTCTGGGAATAAGAAGCAGCTGTCCTTTTCCAGGTCCAATTGACACACATAATCTACCTAAGTCTATCTAAGTAAGCTTTTATTAATTTATCTTGCGATATTTCTATGTGTGTTCGGGACAAATCTTGCAAGCCTAATTTGACCACTTCCTGATGTTCAATTGAGCTGAAATTTGGTATAGCTTTGTTACTTGGATGATAATGTATTAATCATGGAGCTGGTGTGCAGATGAAGTCTGAAGGTGGTCATAGGAATTTGACTTTGTTTGAACTTTTTGGAATGGTCTTGAGACGATGAGTACTATCCAGGAGAGATCGTCAAGTCGAAACTTAGTTTTTCTCCGGATATTTTTTATTTTAATTCAGCTTATGGTTTGTCATGAATAAAAAGTAAATAATTTAGCAGGAAAACACGTCAATATGGGTAATACAGGGATATCACAATCAATTTAAATGTTAATAATGACCGAGCTTACATCGAAAAATGAACGCTATTGCAAAAGTTTACAATTCATATTTAAATGAAAATAGAATCGATAATGGCGTGAGAAAATCCACATAAAACCCTTGAATTTTTTCCTGGAGCTAGTTATTGCGATATCAAACAAAATGTTTAATTCGCTTAATTGGTAAATGTTGAGGATATTTTTATAGAGATATCAATTAGGTCATATAGTCAATAAATTAGCTGCAATATAAATACATTTTTATTGAAATATTATTAAAATTAAGACATGTCTAGCCTCTAATCTTATAAGTACTGATTAAAAGTATTTTTACAATAGTGAAAAGAGATTCTTATGTATAACATCATTAATTAAAGTTAAATAAAGAGTATTTAGATACAGTTGAACTTATTTATACTTATATCTCCGTGAAAAATGATGTAGTACGTTGAGCTTTAGCAATGCATTTAGGCAACACATGTTTAACTAAACTGTAGCAATATGCATATTGAAAAGAGATTCTTATGTATAACATCATTAATTAAAGTTAAATAAAGAGTATTTAGATACAGTTGAACTTATTTATACTTATATCTCCGTGAAAAATGATGTAGTACGTTGAGCTTTAGCAATGCATTTAGGCAACACATGTTTAACTAAACTGTAGCAATATGCATATTGCTTTGGTTCTAGAGCACACGAGCGTCGTTGCCTCCGAATTCGATGCACTGTATTCGGGATCTAAACTGTCCGTTCTTTACAGATTTGACTAAATGCGTTGTCGATCGCACAAAATGTTCCCGTACGTCCAACTCCTGTTGAACAATGAACAATCACAGGTCCTGGCTTTGGTTGGTTTCTATCGGAGGCTTCTTTGTTTAACTGCTCTCATTTTTTGTTCACTCGAAATGAGAGGCTTAGAAATTCGTTGGGATCAGTAGGAATTTGTTTGACCAATTTCTATACCCATAATGGGTAATCTCCCGTACTACCTTGGATGTGATATCAGTGATTTGGAGTATCGTTATTTCGTAACGAAGCTTCTCTCATATTTCGATAGTTTCTACTATATATTTGCCGAACACCAGGTCATAATCCTTGGCGTGTACATAATATTCAAAACACGTTTCAGGTCCGTCATCTATGTCACAAAGTGACACAATAATTCAACAATTCTGCAGCCAAGCCATCCTCCAAAAGTCACTACTTATATGCTCCATTTGATCCTGGGTGCAAATAAACTTATTTTCCTCTTCATACCCGTGTACATAGTTTGCGTGAATGTAAGTTGAATCGCTGTCTCTTGGAGTTACGATTATCTGATCTATATTATATGAGTAGTAAGGTTCGTTTCCCCCTTGTGTAGTCAAGATTACCCGAGTGATCCCAGCACTTAATGTATCTGTCAAGGTTTCGATGTGAATTTTCAGACTTCAGAAAATGATGACAAGTACCTTTTGGTTTTATGGCCTCTACCTTATCGTGCCCCTGCTTGATCAATTGATGAATGTTCGGTTGTTTCATCTTTTTCAAGAAGTCCTCCACTGTCGAGGTTTCAAAGTCGTAGTCTGCCATTTTGGTAGCAATTGTTTACACTGGTTTACTGATATTAAAATTGCGGAGTTGCGAAACACGTTCTGCAACAATTATATCGAAAGTGAAGATGTGTTTGTGCCGCCTCTTTTTATATAGGGCCTTATCATGGGGTTTCCCACAACAACTCATTAAAGTTGCGGGTTACAGTGTAATGCTTTATCTCTCATGTTACACTGTATTCAATGTGAACTTTGACATGTTGGTGATGTTTACTAAAAACGTCACGGCTATTGGATTCAAAGTAGGGTTGGCGATCTGAGATCGATTATTTGGACCGAAAAAATATTGAATTGATCCCGTGAATCGATACTTTACCCTTGGAAATCGAGATTTTTTATTTATTTTGTGGTTTATTTCCACAAGTTACTTATAAAAACTTATTCAACATCCATGAATACATGTGCATCGTGGGATCATCTGTACCTTGTGAGCGACTGTTTTCGATTGGTGGGATTATATGTATTTATTTTGATTCCAAAACAAATGTTTATTAAGCTGAACTACTCGAGACCGAAATGAAGCTCTATGTAAACAATGCACCTAATATCAACACGCACCTTGTAATAACCTAACGAATTTAATTAGGCTCTAATTCTAGATATTTTACTTGTTTTTGTAATTATAAACAAATTAATTATTTTTATTATTTCTATTAAAGTTAAAAAACGACACAACCCTAGCAAGTTTATACTTTATTCATTACCATGTACTGATAAGGGGGAGATAACAGATGTGTTATACAGAGAAATTTATGAGATAACAGATGTTTGTCTAGCGCTGTTACTAAGAACCACAATATATACT
Organism: Blastobasis lacticolella; assembly: GCA_905147135.1. Lineage (NCBI taxonomy): Eukaryota > Metazoa > Arthropoda > Insecta > Lepidoptera > Blastobasidae > Blastobasis > Blastobasis lacticolella. Next base: position 7,422,677 of record LR990056.1, read on the forward strand.
TTTCCTTATGATAAGAAAAATAAATTAGAGCTCTAATTATTATTCATATTTATTAAGCGTGCAATTATGCTTCCGCGGGGGTGCAGCTATGCATTTGCAACCTTAGAGAGCGTGGAACTATGCTTCGGCGACAGTGCGGCAATACACAATTTAAAAAATAGAAGCGTGTAGCTAAAGCGGGAGAGACTTTAGGACGCTCGTACTGACTCACCGTTCAGGCGAGGGTTCGAATCCCAGATAGGTGCTGAAAGAATTTTTCACATTTCATACCGAAAACGTGAGGTCTTTTAGATCTTGGGATTCACTCAATGGCCGAGTAGGACTAATGCTAAGGCTAAGGCTAATTTTAAGTCGAGAACAGATTATAAAAAGTTCAGCGTAGTGGCACGTGGCCCAAAAAGGGACAATGGTCAATAAAGGAAAAAAAAACTGAAAATGACTTAATTGAATGACAACTTTTATTAGAATTAGGATCAGAATCATAATAATTACATAACATACTTTGTTTATTATTTTTTTGTTCAATATACATATATATATATATGACGGATGGCGGTCAATAGTATGGAATCATGTGGTCAATAGTACGGACTCATGACGATGAAAACGGAAGTGGGAGTGCGCCCTCTGGTGGGGCGTGCTGACAGAGTCTCGACGGCACGACTCGGGCGGAGTGGCGGCCATTCTTGGCGCGACCGCCGCCGAGTAGTGACGCGTTTTGAAACTGTCTTCACATTTCGTTTATAGAAAGTGTTATTTACGTTTGATAATAAAGTAATTTTAAAATCACCTTTGAATAACAAAGTAAATTACCTCAACTGCCTATACTGTGATACTGCTCTGATTTCAAGTGAAATTATAAGTGATGTGCAAAAATGAATTGGAATAAATACAGTGGAGTACATGTGAACCTTTTCTTTAATTTATCTGGACGAATACGATCTAATACTGATATCACCACCCTGATGACAATGATCCTGATACACCCCTTTCCTTCACGCAACGCTACCCCCTTATAACTTGCTACTAATATAATTAAACATTTTCAAATACATAATTAAAATATTTATTGTTAATTTCAGCTTATTAATTAATTTATCATAAACTTAGATATCGAATACTTCCTGATAATATTAATCTTTGGATCTATAATATGATAATAGCATCAAGCACCAATTAATTTTGTTTATGGCTATAAATTACACCAACCAGGACTAGTTTCTTACCCTCAAAGTTGAAAGGTCTTAGTAAAAATAGATCCTGTAGTCAATAAATCAATCGTCACACAAATAAGTTTTTATTTTAACATAGTTAAAAATTAAGACATGTTTTTTCTCTTTTCTTATAAGTGCGCATTAAAAATAATCAAAAATTATTGTAATGTAATTCTAGATAGTTTGAGAACATAGATAGCATGAGATACGTCTAAGCTATCTAATAATATAAACGGCTTCCGACAGACAATACAGTAATCAGTATCCTTGATCACATTAGCATATTGGAATTATTTATTCATGCTTAAAATTCATTTTAGGCCTCTTCAGAGGCGGGCAACGCATTAGTGACTCCCCTGGTGTTGCTGATGTCCATAGGCGGTGGTGACCACTTTCCATCAGGTGGCCCGCTTGCCTGTTTGTATGCCTAATAACATAAAAAAAAAATTTCATATCCAAAAAAGCTATAAAACTTGAATTTTACATATATTTTATGCTTTATTTATATCGTCGTTGAGTAAAATTAAACCGCAACGCTACTGACGTTTACTTCCGACTTTTCCTGACAAGAACCAAGGGATATTCGGGACTGTTGATTCTACCAAGCAGGACTAGTTTTTAGGCCAATCCGTAAGTTTTGAGTTGAGGACCTGTCCTGGTATGTCCCTATGATATTAAATAAAAACCTGCGCGATGAAAGCTGGGCTGATTTAGAAAATTGTTTGTTTGAAATGTTATTTATAATTCCCAGGTGGCCCCACACCAACCCTCCCCCTCCCCCAAAAGTGTTACCCCCTCCCCTCGACGAACATCACTGTGCTGGCACCGACTCCAAACATAATGATATATAACTTACTACTTAGTTTTGTTGGACAATGAGCTTATTTTCAATGTTTTGTTTTGATGGTGGAGTTCTTTTTTTATTCAATTATTTAGCTAGTTAACACTTTGTGTTGTGCATTTTTTATAAACTTTTTATTCATTGCGAATGATTTCGGACATCATCTTCATTCTTAATAGAGATATTTCAGTAAAAATAACTGCCGAATTCGAGACGTCATATCGCGAGATTATGCCCTGGTGTTTTGCTCTCCCCATTGGGTCGCCATCTCTATTCATGCAAAAACAAAAGTGCCATCAGGTAAATGGAGAATCATATTCTCCGCCGGCTGATGCTCCATGCAACGTGAGTCATTCAGGCCGGTTTGGCATCATTTCGACTTAGCACTCCCGCTGCCCTTATTTCGCCGCTATATTTATCTACCAAGCTTGTGAATTCATGTTGCGCTTTCGAAGTTTTCCTCTGTTGATACTTTGTAGTGGCACGGGACTACGGGATGAAACCTTGTCGAAAAATAAATCTTAGAATTCAACACTACATGATGTGGCCGACAATTTCAAGGAATGATTGTATTTCTGTATTCTATTCTGGACCGTCGGTGTCCTAGTGGTAACGGTATCGAATCCCGCTGCCGCCATGTACCAGTGACTCTTTTCTGAGTTATGTACGTTAGTTGAACACTAACCAATGCTCTTAGGGTGAGGGAAAACATTTTAATGAAACCTACACATTCAGGCGAGTGAATGGTGGTTGCACACCATGATCCAATCTGGTCAGGTTCTTCTGGTGGCAGGGTCACGGAGGTCAGATGGCAGTCGTTACACTGTAATTACCTGATCTGCCAAATTCTGGATCATGGTCAGGGCGGACCCCGGTCCCCCGTGCGTGAGAGCACAACCGGGACATTAGCGCCAAGACGATTATTTATTCTGTTCTGTAAGCCCCTTAACATACCCGGTAAGAACCACGTTTGAGCCGTCAGGTATTCATTGGCAGTAGATAATGGACGTGGTATGGGACTGTGGACTTCACATTGAAATGTTACTGAAGTAACGTTACTTTAAGTAGTTAAGTTAAGTAATGTTACTGTTCTGCGCTTGTTTCCTGGTTCCATTACAAAGCGCTGTCATGTGGTAGTTGGGTACTTCACTTTATCTCGCACTACAAAGTAAGCTAAAAATATAAATTATTGTTAAGAGTCGCTGCCCATAAACGTGTACCTAACTCTTACTGTGCAAAGGCAAATCAATTTAGATAACAGGGTTTTTACGGTACAAGTGGCTCGCGTTTAAGATAACATTCACCTTTAATAACCTACTTAGTTTAAGTTTTGCTTTTAATGAGAAATATACTTTTCTGTTACTAACCCTTTTAGGTAGATATGTATGCTACCCAGGTTTTTGACCGCGCTCATTTGGTGGTAGTAATGATGCGGCAGAAGATGTAGCATGCCCGACATTTTAGGAGAGACATTCATTTCATTATCTTGTACCGAACAAGTTACATGGAATTCTTTTACTTCACTTTCAATTATGTTATGTACTGTTATTGTATCTCGATTTAATAGAATTTGCTTTTTTATACCATTTACTCGTTATACTTACTGTAGAGTCAGAACATAAATTACACTGCCTTCTACCAAAGAGAAGTCATATTTTTTTACCACACTGCCAAATGTTATTGTTTTTCGATTTAATACAAAAAAATCACTGAAATCAATATTGTAATCACGGTTTACTAGGTAATTCTACTGTAGAGAATAACGAGGAATGGTATAAACGTTTGAGTCATAATACACTATTTCTAAACCTGAATAAGATAAGTAAAATTCTTTTAGGTACTTGACTACCAGTTCTCTCCGAATGAGCGAAATTGCACCCTGTGCTCAGCTTGCCGCGTCTAGCATCCATGCAGTCTCTCGCAAATCGTCACTCCACCTGGCCGCAGAGCATCCTATACTACGTTTGGGAAATCGGCAATTTAATTCACTGTCATACAATCATCTCCTTAGTGCAAGGTGTTGCCATAATCTCTACGTTTGGCTTGGGTTGGAAGTTACAGTACAGCAAATACTTCACTTCAAAGAAAAGGCTATGGCTCATTTCCTGCTATACTGGTAGAATGGAGTTATTATGGGGTTACATGGATCACTTACTTTTCTCTTTTAATCTAATATTAGTTTCATGCAAACTTAGTAGGTACGACATGCGAAAATCGCCAGCTTTCCCTTAGAACTGTAGGCGTTTCCTGAAACAACAGTTTATTTGCAGATAAGATTTTCTGGAATATTTAGTGAAATGTGCTGCTCTATTTACAGTATGCCAGTGTCATCAAACCTACCTATAGATGGCGCACAGCCAAATAGATATGGTGTGGTATGCTGACGTTTATCTAAATATACACAGCCATGACAGTTTTGAATGACGACGCCGCCAATATTTCGCCAATGTTTTCAACCGTTATGTTGATTCATAACATCCTGATAGGAGAATCGCAGATTTAACTTGTTTGTTTGTTTTCTCCTATCTAAGTAAACCATTTATATGTGCAAATACATGTATATTAAAGTAAAGGAAAGCCGAGAAAAGTCGTGCGAAGCCAGGGCGGATTTAACTATATTTTGGCACTAGTTTAACTTATATATTATAAAGAACAAATATTTGTTCTATTTAACTTTATTTATTTATTAATTCAAAACTTCATGCACTGTTACATACAAAGACAAACTTAAAGCTTCATAGCTATCTCTACCAGTCAACCGGAGAGTTGATAGTGTTAGAAATTACAGGTAGTATGAGAATTTACTAACATTGGATAAGGCAACCCTTTTAATTACTAATTTTCATTTCACGTTTCGTGCTGCTGCAATAATTAAATTAGTAATTCTTTTATAGGTAGTGTATTATTCAAAATCATTTAAATAACTATCCGCCAGGACCTGCAGCGTACTCTCCCTCCTCTATGTCTTCAGCACCATCCCTTTGTCAGCCATTGGCTTGCGCATAAGACTGAGCGATTAATCCATTACATGCGTATCTCTCCTGGTACTGGTAGCTATTTTCCATCTTTCTGTGGCTTACGCAGCACGCGACCAACCAAGCGTTGGTAATAATAATTTAAGAACTTACCTAATAAGTGATTCAATGTATTAGAAAGTCTAGTTCGAACCTTTCACTGCTGCGATTGTTCGCTACATTCCAAGTAATCTCCATACGGCGTCGCCACGTGACGCGGCCCGTAGTTATTGTACTATGATTAGGCGTGAATTAGCCCACTATCTATTTTAAAACATACGTTTCCATCTCTCACCTTGTAGATTTCTTTGTCGCAACTTCAGGGGCATTACTAAAACGGACTAAATTGATTTCTGACCGATACTTAACGGACTCTATTATGAAGTAATTTCCATAGCGAAAACTGTTACTCTATAAATCAAACTTTATTTACTTAAACATAAGGTTTATAATGAAACACCATATGTAAACAGACTCTGTTTAAAATGTTCCTTAGACTTCATTCTGGCTGATAAATATATAAAGAACCATTCTTCTATGTAATGTACGTACCTACTAATTTAGTGTCTCATTGACTACCACCTCGAATCGACGTTTGGTTTTCGTTTTTTCTTTCCCGCGCTCGCTCAACCAATGGTTGCGAGTTATTCGAATTACTTTCAAATATTTTTGTTTCGTCAGTTTAAAATCTTTTTAAACCTCTGTGATAAAGGAGACAATGACGATGAAGTTATTAATTGGTGTTTTTTTACTGTGCAATGTGGTGTTATTGGAAAATCACGTTTACTGTGCTGTGATCAAAGACCTGTACAGATTAGACATTGTGCACTACAATGATTTTCACGACAGGTAAATTATGGTTTTCTTAATATGGTGAAAAATTTAAATTGAATTAATTTGATTTGATTGATTGATTTAATTTGAATTTTTTAGTGCTTTAAAAAGCACCTACTTACTTACTATCTGCTTGGTCTACTGGTTGACTGGAAGATAAATAAAGCCTTAATGACTTCGTTCGCCAATCGTGTTGTTGTGCAATAAAGTTTTCAATAAATAAGTAAATAAATAAATAATTAACGAATATATTGACCACGTGGAGAGTATTATAATTAAATAATCTTTTCTTGCTCGTTCATGTCTGTATCTATCTGGCTGTTGTCCAATTTATCTGTGGTTTTCAGTGTATTTAATTTAAACATAACAAAAATACTAAAATATTGAAGACACGCTTTGTTTACATCGATGATAATTAAGACTGCAGTCCGTACTGTCCTAATAAAATAAGTCTTGTGATAGTAATATTGATTCTTGTTGTTCCGTACGACCTTTCGAGATAATAATAGAGAGAGTGTGTCATCGCCAAGTAGACTCTTTCTCTGCACCGGAGGAGGGACTCTGTCAAGTGTGAGGAGTCCAGTCCGCCTAGGACAATACCATCGCCTTCTCTATTTCTATTTCTTCGGCCAGGCAACAATGTTTATATTGTTGCGTACCGATTTGAAGTATAAGGAAGCCAATACAATTACAGGAATGAGGTATATCATCTTAGTCCTCTTAGTATTTGCGGACCTACATTTTGTTACATGAAAAGTAAGTGCAGGAATCATAAATGCATTGGGTGAGAGTTACTGATTACTATCCAATGTATTTATTTTATTTATTTATTTAACTATTTATTGAACACAGTAAAACATACAGGTAAAAACACAATTATAAATGGCACAACAGGCACAACTTATTTCTAAAAAGAAATTTCTTCCAGCAGGCCTACAGAAGTGAGATGTTACATAAGAAACGCAGATACGACGTGCACAGTACAGAATAAAAATAATTATGCTACTAGATACATACACATATATGCTTAAATACTTAATGAATGCGTGCATGCATAATTATACAATAATTTATAAAATAATATACATACATAAATACATATCTATTTAGGACTAGACAGGGAAAGGTAATGCTCTTTGACGCGCTTTTTAAAAGTAGGTAGTGACGGACTGTCACGCACCTCATGAGGAACAGAGTTCTGCAGTCTCGCAGCATGCACAGTAAGAGAGTAGGAGAAGAAATCGGAATGTACTTGTTTGTCTCAGGTAGTTTAAAAAAGAGAGGTAAAGAGTTGAAACAGCTTTTGTTATGGGGTTAAGTTACGCTCGTAATAATCTACTGCAATGTGCATTTTACTAATAGCTAGTAGGTATGATACACTTATTACCTACTCTAGACTTCGATTATCATCATCATCATCTTGGTGTTAGTGTCCCGGTTGTGCTCTCGCCCGGCGTTTGCCTTGAACATGATCCAGGATTTGGCAGATCAGGTAATTACAGTGGAGCGACTGCCATCTGTCCTCCGTGACCCTGCTACCAGGGTACCTGAATAGATTGGATCATGGTTACACATTCAGTCGCCTCAATGTGTAGGTTTCATCACGATGTTTAACTTAACCATAAGAACATCGGTTAGTATTCAACTAATGTACTTAACTCAGAAAAGAGCCATTAGGACTCGGATCGGACCCGGTACGTCTCGCTTACAACTCGGATATCCTAGCCACTCGGCCACTGACGCCACCGCTACTTACGTCTCTAATTTTTTATAACTAATCTCTTTATTATAACTAGTTTTTGCGCAAACCTCGATAAAAAGTTGCAAGTATATATGTAAATTAAAATAGCTTGAGGAAGGTACAGATTGCTTAATTGCTTCATGAATACGCAGGGCATGAATGATATATTCATTTAAGTATATTTCCGTATTCTTTTTATAAAGACGACCTGAGTTTAGTTGTTTAACATGTAACGCTCTGCCATGCAGAGGTCCCGGGTTGGATTCCCGGTTGGGCAGAAATTGAAATGATGAACTTTAATTTCTGTTACGGGTCTGGGTCATGTAGTATGTATAATAAGTATGTATTAAAAAAAGTATATATGTAGTTTACAGTTATCTAACACCCATAACACGTGTTATGGGTGTTAGAAAAAAAAAATACAACCTATGTGGCAAACAAGCCTACGGCCTGCCTGATGGTAAGCAGTCACCGCAGCCTATGGACGTTTGCAATACCAGGGGCATCACCCACGCGTTGCCGACCTCGTAAGAACCTTTAAACCCCTTTCTTGAAGAACTCCATGTTGTACTCTCCAGGGAAAACCCCTCCGGGTAGTTCTTCCACAACCTTAATCTGCCTAAGTACCAGCATTCATTTCACTATGTTGCACCAATAGAGCTACATTTTTTTTGCCAGTAGCTAACATTCCAATCTTTTTGGTTACACCGAACAAGGCACCATCATAATCTTGGCGTTCATGTGCCGGTTGTACTCCAGGATTTGGCAGATCAGGTAATTACAGTGGAGCGACTGCCATCTGACCTTTGTGACCCTGCTACCAGGGGAACCTGACCAGATTCGATCATGGTTACACATTCAGTCGCCTAAAGGTTTAGTGCAGGTTTCATCACGATGTTTTCCGTCGCCGTAAGAGCATCGGTTAGTATTCAACTAATGTATATAACTCAGAAATGAGTCATTGGTACAGGATCGCAGCGGGATTTGATCCCGATCTCGCTTATCGGCGGATACCCTAACAGCTCGGCCACCGACGCTCCACTCACATAACTTCCTTTAAATTACCTATAAGAATATATGCTAAGGTGTCTGTATCACGAGTATGTATCTATTTATAAGCGATATTATCGTAATGAAGGTTGACGACGACTCTTGACCTGTACTAATAAAGCGTCAACGCGTGTCGAAACGTTCCGTATATTCTTAGTAGGTACAAGGTCAGAGTGATAATCTGACATACGGATTTGTGTTGTATTGAATAAACACGTGGCTCGGATTTAAATATTTATAAGTATTCTGTGTCCTACCTACCTATACCTACATATCTTCACAATAATATTGTAAATGCAGAAGTAACTATGGCTTAGAACTTAGTGATTTACGATATCTGATAGTTATCATTACGTTTTGGATGACGGTAATTTGTTGTATTAGGTACAGTCGGCTGCAGGAATAACTGACTCTCTCTATCATACATTTTATATATGCTAGGGCATCCAGTCACTTTGCAGCTGACTGTAGATCAACGGCTCATAAGCCCACAGTTTATTTTGAGCCTTTACTAACATTGGTCAGGCTCGGATATATCAGTAATTATTATTGATAAACAATAACGGATTTATTAAATATAAAATATTTACCATGAAAATAAAGACTATCACTAAAAAAACCATTAAAAATATAAAAAGTCGCCCACACCGCTGTCACCCGGAATGGGGTCAGAAAGCTGTAGTGGTCTCTATTATATAGCCTTTTACACTTATTTTCTTATTAACTAGAAGAATCACACGATAACAGGGAAGTTCAGTCGCTGCTTCTTTTTTAGTTAGACCAATATTACTCTAATCCATTCACAAGCGAAACAATCTAAGTCTAAGTGTAAATAAAAGATAAAAGCCGACTCCAATCAAGGTTTAAAAAAAAGTAACTTACGTCCGCAGAAACTAATTTCAGTTAATTAACAATAACAAAAAATTCAAGCAAGTAGGTATTTCGCGGTGCACTGAAACAATGAAATCGTTAAAATCCATATAGAAACTACTCGTATGATAATGCGTCGTTCGAATAAAAAAAATACCATGATAATAATGAATGAGATTTACGTTGGTTATATAGATTTTACCATCTTACCTGACAATAAAAATAAATTAATAAGTAAATATGCTGGACAATTCACACAGCGCCATCTAGTTCCAAAGTAAGCAAAGCTTGTACTAATATGGGTGCAAGACAACTGATAAACTACTTATATTACTTTTAAATACATATTTATTATATTACGTATTTTTATATGTAATACACAACTTCTGCTCGGCCGGGAATCGAACCCGCGACCTCTTACTCGTCATATGAACTACCCCTACGATACCATCCTCCCCCCGCCTCTTTTATTGGCTATCCCCTAGCGTCAAGGAGGAGATTTAAGCCCACAGCTGACTTAATCACTGTGATTGAATTAGTAATAACAATTATCTGACACCCATATTAAGAAACGTACTATAAGGTCTCATAGTGTAACATCCTCATGTCGTGGATCTTCCAGCTATCCGCACGAGTCGTTTTGGCTCGACCTTTATAATGCGTACGGCTAAGGAATGGAACACGTTGCCTGCGAGTGTGTTCCCTGATCAATATAATCTGGATGCCTTCAAGGCTAGAGTGAATAGGCTGTTACAAGACGGGCATGCTACATCTTCGGCCGCATCGTCACTTACCAACAGGTGAGATGGCGGTCACATGCCTGTCTTGTCATAAATAAAAAATAAATAAACAATACTCGAGTTGAGTCCGTCAAAATTAACGAAATTGACCAACCAATCACCGTATAGAACGCAGTGTATTCACGAGCCCAGCTGTGAGAATGCATTTTATTTGCTTGTGAATACGTTTGACAATTATAGCCATCAATCGATACATCAATGCACACCGTGATATCCGAATGACGAGAGCATACGCTTGTAAAGGTGGTACATACTCGTACTTAAAGAGAAAATGTACCTACTACTTTTGTTTTTCTCTAAGGCTGCGGTAGGGCAGATCTAGGAGGTAGCTTGAGGTAGTTGCTCATATGTTAAATTAATGAGTCAATGAACAATACTTTCCGTCAGGATTTTACATACGCAGATAATTTTGAGCAATGTTCTTTGCTTTGTCTTGCGCAGTTTCTAAGTATGAGAGTAAAACTATGTTAGTACCCCCGTAGACGAGAAAAAGGTTCTTCTCGGTATGTAATAGATATTAAGATCTTTAACCCGTCTGCTAAGCGTGGGCATAATGGCACATTCACAAATGTGGAAGTGGACTGTTTTGGTTTCCTCATCTTATGATCTCGTGAAAAAGTAATGAAATAGGTATCGTGTTGGTATCACTATGACTAGTCTTTGTACTTGTGACTTAGCCCTATTAGCAATGGTCGTGCGACGTACAACGTATGACGCTCGACCTTAAAACGACAGGACAATTAGGACAGCGCTGTATTCTTTTAATACAAAAGACGTATTATTCTTGGTCTGACGCAGCATTTGCATTAAAATGCCAATTTTCTTCGGCCTGTTTACATGATAATTATAAAAGTAATTTTACTCGCTAAGCTTATTAAGTACAACAGGCTAGTCCCACATAATCTTGTCCGTTTACTTAGATCATAGAGAAAAAAATTACCAATTGTAATTTTGGTGGTGTGTGGTGCCGCCACCTCAAAGAATAGCACTACCCCATCTCTTCCCGTGGGTGTCGTAAGAGGCGACTAAGGGACAAATCCGAAAGATGGGCAGCAGCATCTTTCTGGGTAGATTTACATCAACTGCACTGCGATCTCCAACCCGCCTGCCAAGCGTGGAGATTACGGCAATGACCTCCCCTTTCGTGGGAGAGGCCCGAAGTCCTGCAGTGGATTGTTATGGGCTGTGATGTGTGTTTAGATCTCCCTAAATGGCCAACGACCATCATGTATGAAAATGGACCGTATCAAGTCCCGATGGGAAAAAGGCATGACGCGTTGACATCCTTTACCTCTACTAAAATCAACGAATCAGAGTAGAAAAAAAACAGCTGATAACACGCAACACTGCCTGCGGCTATTCATAACTAACCTTGCATCGCATTGCCGTTTTCCCTTCGACTGCGATAGCCTCGTGACTAGGGTTGCCAACCCTACTTTATAATGTACCTATCCTACTGTTTAAGGTGTACATCTACTATTATTTCAAAAATTTAATATAGTAGGCGAAACTACTATATTTTCGTTCGCGTACACCTACTTTACCCCTACCTACCCTGTATTCTTGCTTATAAACCTTCCTCTTGAATCACTCAAACCAATTAAAATCAAATCGATATTTATTTATTTATTTAACATTTTATTGCACACAGTAAAATACATAGAGAAACATCATACATATAGACGACACAACAGGCACTACTTATTTCTAAAAGGAATTTCGATCAAACCGTATTAAAATCCATTGCGTAGTTTAAAACATCTAAGAGTATATAAATACATGACGATTGACGACGGGAAGCGACTTTGTTTTATGTATATGTGGTTATGTACCTGGGTATGCGGCTGGTGAAATTAAAGGTACACTTAACAGGCACAACAGTTTATTATTCTGCACACATAAACAACAGGCACAATTCATTTAGAAGGTTTAAAAGCGAGCAATACAATTATCACAGCGGAAGATTTTCAAAGCTCTTCTCATGACATAAGTCATCTATTTCTTTTTCTATTTGATACTTGACACGTCACATATATATTAAAAATACTATTTATTTTTTAATTAATTCCCTATCTACTATATTTCTATGGCTACTGAATCCGAAAATGCTATAAATGGTCTTAAAAACTTGGCAACCCTACTCGTGACACAGCCATAGCGAGTGAAACGTGGGACAATGGAACAGTTGAATTAGCTCTTTAATGTTCAATTCGTTGCGGTGCATATAAATAGTCTCGTTCGCTGTAGGAAACTTCCACGAGCATCACACAATTACTTCCGAACAGTTGGGCGATCAATTTTGGCTGGAATGGTTGTGATAGAATTGGTAGACTATGAAATTGAATAAATGAATCTCAAGTTCATTTATGGTCGTCATTGACCAAAATTCACTAGTAAATTTTTTCTCTATATCCTTGCCTACCTGCAGCAAAAGACTAAACACATTTTTCGTCAAGAAAAACTTGGTACGAGCTTATCCTTATAACGCAGATCTGCAATAAGTAATCCTATTTTTTTATTGCATGACCATGGAAGCAAGTCCTTTCAGCTGTAAACTTAATATAATAAATTATTGTAAATTAAGACAAAATAATTAGAGATGTAACAGATAGGCTGGATATCCGGCCAGCCTCTTAGCCGGATAGCCGGATATCCGGCGGCTGGTTATTCGGCTGAACTTAGTCTCAGAACAAGTTTGTGCAAGCTGTATTCGTGGGGTAGGACGACTGCATGTGTTTACGTGATTTAAAGTCTTCCTTCAATGAGAATAATTTGAACGTTGAACTGAACAACTCTTTTGACCTCGAAAGGATTCGTAGTTTCGAAATACGGGCTTACACATGTCCCCAGAAAATCGGAGGACAAACGACATCGTATTTTACCTCCTAAATATAAAGAAATTTGTATTTTTATCCTGTATAAACCATGATAGAGTTTAAAAAAATTGTTATACCAAACAACACTTATCAAAACAACATACGACAGAAATGCGCATTTTTTACGCTGGTCAGCGGTTGTCACCCTGTTGGGAAAAAATCGTATCTAAACTCGTGGAAAGTCTCATATATCCCAGAAAAATTTAGAGAACGCCGAATGCGATGGAATGGGCATGTGCTCTGTCACCCCAAAGACCACAGTAGCCTTAAATGTATCGACGACGCGGCTCTGCCGCGGAAGACCCCGCGCGCCACCTGGCTGACGGCGGTCCAAAAGGAAGGATAATATCATTGACGCGGCTACTGCTCAGAGAAATGAAGGAAGCCAATGAGCAAAATAATTTTTATGGAATTTTCATACATTTTTTACTATCCGGTATCCGGTCGGATATTAACGCGCTATCCGGTATCCGGCCGGATAGTAAATTAAGGCCGGATAGGCCGAATACCGGATAGCAACCGGATATCGGTTTCATCTCTAAAAATAATGTCTTTGCTACGGATTGGAAATAAATTAATTATTGACTTCAAACGCGTATAGCGTTGCCAATATGAAATTGCAAGATGGGGACCCTATAAGCGTACAATGGAACCATTGGTCCCAGCTACCCGAAAACGAGTATCAATAGGTACTACCTGCTTAGTAACTTTAAAGCTATATTGTAAAAACCATTCGCAATTAGAAATGTATTACACTACTGTACCTCTCTGTATAGCAGTGTAAAAACTTACAAAACTATTCAAACTAGCTTGAACAGAAAGATATACAGACCAAAACAGGCGGTTATCCTGAACTCATTATATCTAAATTACGTACTTAGCTTGTTTGGCCTGTCCATAATTACGTATCCATAGAGAGTACGCAGAAATCAGCTATCAATGTCCGATACGCCGATTGTCGGAGGGAACGCACTGTGATCAGCCAGGTCAAGGCCATGACAATTCTTTTCAATGCTCTGTGGCCCTGACTATAATGAACAATGCATGAGAAGCCGAAATTATGCTTACTTATGTAATTTAACATACATTTTACCAGCTTACTAGTGTTATAACTAGAGTCAAATAAGAAGAGACTTGGCGGGTCACGTGGATCGACTTGCGCTGTATACGTTACCTGCGCGAAATCCCCTCCACTGCCATTTGACAAGTCTCTTCTTTCGTGACGCGGGTTATACCTGATGATACAGGGTCAGCATTGCTTCATCTCTATTGTACACACAACAATGTAACATAAATCATAACCCTTACAATGCGAGTAGTCAAATATGAGCTTAACTGCAAGAGATCTTTTCCAGCCAACCTGATAGGTGTGAAAGCGATATCGTGGGTACTTGAACATTTAGTTGAAAAAAGCTTAATATTAGCTTAGGGGTACAGAGCGAGCGTCGCCCTGTAGATGCTTATTCACCCGTGAGTCAAACTTTATCGGATTGTATTTACTCAGAAATACAGATAGTTTCCAGGAATTCCTAGTGGGGCGTACGATAAAGAGAATACTACTAAGTAAGGCGATACCCTTTAGTTTTAACAAGGTCAGACTGTCTGCCTGACAATCAATCCCTCGTTGAGAATCAGTTTCAATTTTGATTTGATTTAATCCCCGATGACAGGTTGGTGATAAACAAGTATTTATTTATTAAGTAAATGTTTTCATATGACAGATAAATATTAATGCAAACTAAAGGTAAATAAAACTAAAACCTAAATCTACATACAATTTAATTTTTAACTTGCAAGTAATAAATTACAATAAATAGATCGATTAACGAAAGAAAGCAGCTACATACAAACGCAGATTGATAATAATTACCATATTAACCGAAAATATATCGTTTCAAAGTTAAATGGGATTTAAGATAGATATTGAAATTTAAAATCCCGTGTAACTTTGAAACGGTATATTTTCGGTTAATATGGTAATTATTATCTAACTTCGTTTGTATGGAGCTACCTTCTTTCGTTAATCAACGTACAGTTGTGATAGATACTCCCACGTTTTAGACGCGTGATTCACCGACTTAGATAATTTATAACGTCTTTATTTATTAAGGCTATAAGCATAAAACTATAGATTTACTATATAGGATAGATAAAGATATCACAATAAGCACTTATTGTTCTATTGTAATTGTAATCTGTAAGATTACATAAAACACTAGCTGCTAATACTAATTTCAATACAAAAGCGAAGTTTGAACATCGTATCGGTCACATAGAGTGAATTTTGCCATCTGTACTCAACCTCCTTGATTTTTATTGCATAGGACACGTTTGGGTAGTCCACCTGATTTAAATTGGAGACCGTCGCCCAGGATATACACACCATATTTTTCTATGAATTTTTTAATTATAATTATAAATAACCCTATTTCTTGTTCTGATTTAGAAATAGGCTGGTGCTCTGAATCAATAACTCTATCACTAATTTTCTTATCGCCCGAGTTACTGGAGAGGCTAGACATTGGTCGCTTTGTACATTTGTTCAAAGCGACAAATGCCGATAAATGACTTACATCGAATAGTTTTGGCTTCGTATTTACTGACACGCGTGAGACAGAGACGACGCTCTACGAAGCCAAATTAGCCGATGTGCATTAAATAAGTAAATAAATATACTTGGACAATTCATACAGCCACATCTAGCCCTAAAGTTAGAAAAGCTTGTGTTGTGTTATGGGTGCCAGAATACCGATAAACTCATCATCATCATCATCTTGGCGTTATGTCTCTGTTGCATCCTCGCGCGGCACGCGAGGTCCCAGGGTCCGGCTTCCTGCTACACTTGGCCCACCCCGTTCAATCTTCGGCATCCGTGATAGTGAGCTTATTGGCACGCATATCATTATTGACGACGTCAAGCCATCGCTTCTTGGACCGGCCTAGAGTTCTGATGAACTACTTATATATTTTAAATATCTACTAATTAAACTTAAACCAGCCAGACACGTAACAAAAATAAAAATTAATAATTTCATGGCAGACCGGCAAGTTGACCAACTGAACCACTCAGGTCGTCAATTATGCATTAATTACTAAGCTAATTAAGCTTTAAAATATTACTTTATCTATACTTAGTCTTGTCATAAGGGTCAGCTATCTGCTAAATATCAGCTGATTGTACGACGCGACTGAGCCTATTTCCATTCTGAAAGACTAATTCCATTCTACCGGATTCGTATAACACGAGAATCTCTATCTTACCAAACAAAATGACCACGGATCGTCATGTCGTCGATTTAAACTATCACAGTTATTCATATCACATACATTTTACCTAAGCATTTTACAAAAAAATGGTAAGTGGCAAGTACGCGGTAAGAAAACCGGAAAATCCATAACCAACATATAAAGTCGTTTTCTGCGTATGTCTTGTCTGTCTATCTGTTAACTCTTCCGGGGGGATTTACGCAACATATTTTGATACGGCTTTAACTGCATTCAGAGATTTTCTTCCGGAAGATTTATATGCATAATACATGCATATTTCAATTAATAAACCCCAAAAACACACTGCGAAGCCAAAGCGAGACGCTTGTTCTTTATAAAAATAAATTTTTTCAAGGTAGTCTCTTTCATCATTCCCAGATTCGAGGAGACCACAGTGAACTTCCCTGTATGTACGACAAACGACACACAATGCCTTGGCGGGTTCGCCCGTCTCTACGGGGAGATTAAAACCCTCCTCAAAGAGAAACCGGATGCCTTACTCCTCAACGCAGGAGACACCTTCCAGGGCACCTACTGGTACACCCTACTCAAATGGAATGTCACCCAGACATTCATTAACATGCTGCCAAATGATGCCCATGTAAGTGCCAACCAAATATCGGAGTGATTTAGTCTATCTAGTATTTCTATATTAGTGATTTAGACAAAGAACAAAATCTTTGGCCGCGGAGTCTATTGTGTTTTTTTTATTATACATTTTTAATGTGGCCCTACATACCAAGAAACCGTTGTGCGCTCGATGGTGCCGTGGTGCCTAGCATTCATTTTATATTGTATGACATTCATAAGTGTTTGTGAAAACCTAAACTGAATAAACGTATTTGATTTGATTGATTATCAAGGAGATCATCAGAATATGCTAAAACAATATGTTTGAGACTTTATCTTTAATTACTGTTTACTTGAGTTTAGTCCTACTGTTGTTATGTTTGGAATTTTAAGTGTTGTTTCTGTTAACAGCTATTTAATGAGTTTAAACAGTCTGAAAACAAGGAAATGCTCTTTATAAATAATAAGTCATCATCATTAGCCTTCTGTTGTAGATGATTTAAACAACGCCACTGTTAGGCGCGGATTATATCAAGCGTCGGCAACGCACTATGCGCAAGCTGCGTCGGCGAAGTAGGTTGCGTTATGCTGTCAACTCAAAATTGTATGAACTTCTAATGCGCGCGCTGACGCAACCTGCGTCAAAAATTCATACAATTTTGAGTTGACACTTGTGACAGCATTAAAGCCCGACCAAACCTAAGCCCAAAATACTCTGACACTGCGATAACGCCAGCTGCCGAACTTAAAACCGTTGTAACTCAGAAACATTGAATCCTAGAACACAAGTTCCTAAAGAGAAGTGATAGCACTCGTCAAGATCTGAATTTCAGGTGACAGCTGTCAAACTTAAAACCGTTATAACTCGGAAACTACAGGTCCAAGAACACTAGTTCCTAAAGAGAAATGACAGTACTCTTCGAGATCTACATTTCGGATGACAGATTTGAGTTTGATATCTGTCACCTGAATTTCAGATCTCGACGAGTGTTATAATTTTTCTTTAGAAAATAGTGTTCTAGGACCAATAGTTTTAGAGTTATAACAGTTTTAAGTTTGACAGCTGTCACCCGAAACGTAGATCTCGACGAGTACCATAATTTATCTTTAGGAACTAGTGTTCTAGGACCAATTGCTTCTGATTCAAACGAGAGAGGTGAGATGAGGATAGGGTGTAAAATTTGCCACTATAAAAAAATGCTTTTGTGAAACTTGTCGAACAAATCATGTTGACAGCTCGCGTTAAAAACCCAAGGCAATCGACTATATGCGGCGTTATCACAGCGACGGCGTATTTTGAGCTCCGGTTTGGTCGGTCCTTAAAAAACATGCGCAGCTTGCGTCGCCGACGAATGCTGCGTCGGCGCGCGCATTTAAAATTCATACAATTTTGACGCAACCTGCGTCGCCGACGCTTGGTATAATCCGCGCCTTAATGGTACGGCATTTTATTAGTAGGATAGTATTGCCATAATCTCCACGCTTGACAGGTGGGTTGATCATCATACGTCATTTCAATTGTGGTGGTCAGTAAATAATAATTACGTAACAAATTTGTTTGAAAAATAGTGTTTAACGAAATGATAAATTATTAAAACAAATTTTAAAAGACCTTCACTTGATTACGAGTACCACCTACATTGAAAATTTTGAGTAAACTCGGGAAATGTGAAATCGGGCCGACTTAGCAAAATGCTACCTTGTAAAATTTATGAAATAATGTTTACTGTAGTGCGAGTTCTTAAAGTTCACCATCTATATCATGTGTTTTTATCATGTATTTCAGGCTATCGGCAACCACGAGTTTGACGACGGAATAGCAGGTCTAGCGCCGTACCTTGCAGCACTCCGAGCGCCCGTTGTCGCGGCTAACATAGATACCAGTAAAGAACCCGCGTTGGAAGGTTTATATAAACCACACGTGATAGTTGAGAGGAAGGGTAGAAAAATAGGCATAATTGGCCTAATTACTGTTGACACAAAGGTAGGTAAATGATGCAACGCATTGCTCTAATCTAAATTGTAACGAAAGTTCCCATCTGAGAAAGTTGTAAAAATTTAAAAATTTGTGTTTTTCCGCTTATGATTATGTCACGAAAGGGATATTTTAAAAATGAATTATTGAGATTATTACGTAAATTTTTTCCAATCCGCATTCAGGGCGTGTGATAATTAGTGTAATTACAAAAAATATGCAAGAAGTTTTTAAATTTCAATGGTTGTGTGTTATGATTATGTCTTTCACGTGTTACGTGACTCTATATTGTTAATCAATGTATTTCTTGCATGTAAAATTAGGTAAATAATGCCTAGCGTAACAATAATAATACATTCTTTCTATTTTTGTAATCGTATCGTACTAGGAATTTCTAAAATGTTGTGTAAACCGACATTCTTTGCATTATGATATTTTATTTTTATTGTCTTACATTCCAGAGCTCTTCAAATTCGGAAAGGGTTGTATTCCTGGATCCAATTCAGACAGTGAAGAAAGAGGCTGAGCTATTAACAAATCAAGACGTAGATATCATAATTGTTTTGTCCCACTGCGGTTTAGACGTTGATATGTGAGTAAGTTGAACAATTATTACAAAACTGATATAGACCCAATTGATTCATCATCTCAGCCGCAAGTTTCTTATTGTTGGGCACAGGCCTCCCTTCATGCCTTCCACATCGATAAACTTTATGCAAGAAAATAAACATAGAAAATACTCATTGGTATACTTGAGTCTCCTCCACATCAATGGAGGGTGTTGTCGTAATCTCCACGCTTGTCAGATGGATTGGCGATTACAGTATTTGGCAATACTCATCAACGCGGCTGCTCATTTTATGGTTTAAGAAGGTGTTACTTGGTCTTCTGGTGGCGAACAAAACTAGGCATTATTTATAAAATTTTGTTAATTTAAAAGCATGTGTACATTGATGAGATAAATTCTTTCTTACTAAGATTCATGAGAAGGAGATTTGTAGCTCAACAATCAACAGAATGGCGTATAAACCTTCATTCCATCAAAGTTACAGAAAAGCTAAAAACGCGTATTGAAATGTCCCGTAGTTGTACTGTGTGATGTAGTGACGAGAAATCAATTAAAAGAGACAGAAATTGTTCCAATTAGAGACACAAAGTGAGATTATTGAATAATTTGACAAATTATGTTCGTTGTTTGTTTGTATACTCTTTCTGTAACTAGGTTCACAGTAAGAAATACAGTTTACATATGACAGATGGTTTGCTTTCACAGTACCTAAACCATGGACTTACTCCTAAACAGCTAAACGGAGTAACCAGAGATGTATATACCCTCTGGTGAAAATCCAAAAGTTTACGGTATAGAAAAGAACTGAATGTTGTGAACTTCCAAGTTGATAATGAATACAATTTTTCTACTGTCGCCATTTTACACAGTAAAAATACACAACCTATATAGTTATTATATAATTATTCTATAACAGAATCTAAATATCTATATTATATCTTTGACCAGCTCTATTTGTATCGCCGGACACGGTCCGGCCGTTGTCGGCGTGGGCTAGATGTGCTCCGGCCCTGGGGCGCCCAACATGCCACTGTGTGTTTCCTTCCTACTATCCTACCCCCTCTTTTTTGAAGATTGAAAGATATATATATATAATGTCCTACTCAATAAAGAAATATTGATTTGATTGGATATAGATAGTATTGTCAACCGTTTACAAGAATAACTACTAGATTTTTAGGGCTAATCTAATTATTGATTTCGTCTCTGTTAGTATTTTATCAAAAACGTCCCTTATTAGAACACACATTTACAGCAAGTCTCAATCTCCTGCTTGAGTAATACTAGTTTACGTAGACGAATATCGATCTAGGTTATATGGCAAACCCTAGTTTACGATCGTCTTAAGAACGATTTAAATGCAAAGAGTAGCTGTCTCCTATATTTTCCAATAAACCCGTCCCATAAACTGGAGGGAGTGCATAAGGCTGTTGATCAGAAATAGAAGACTAACTTAGAAAATAAATCATGAATGCACTTTGCCAATATTGGTAAAGGGGATGCACAAAATGAAAGCAGCGCAGATGTTAAGATGGATTTATTTATGTTGATGCAGCATTCGGATCTTGCAGAGATAAGATGAAATTGTATTTCTGAAGTCTGGTTGGATCTGGTTGAACAGTTTAATAATTTATGACAACGTAATTTTGCCACAAAACTCTAAAAGCACATACATTAACACTCACATTCTTACAATTACTATTATATTAAGCTACCTATAATACGATTAAATATCAATTTAAACTACGTGGAATCTAGACGTCTTTTATACTACCCGTGAATGAGAAATACTTAATGAGAATATTTGATTGCTGGGAATATTTCATCAACGTCGTTTAAAATTGGAATTGAAGATTTTACAATAGGAATAATAAGAGAGTAGGTACAGGTAGGTAATATCATCTAATGAGACTATATTTCTTTTATATCTTTGGCCGTTTGGTGTCCGGCAGAGTAGAGTAACACCAACCCCTTACACTCGTGGGTAAGGGGCGACAAATATTTTCGAGGCAAAAGATCTTCTCTGCGTATGCTGGAAAATGGGCTGCAGCGTTTTCTATTGTTATATTTATAACGTTCCGACTCGTCTGACAAGCGTGGAGATTATGGCAATAACTTCCCGTTTCGTGGGATAGGTCTTAGGTCCTGCAGTGGACTGTTAAAGGCTGTGATCATGACTTTAATCTCATCGTTTTCCAGGGAAATGGCGAAAGAAGTGGGTGACAATATAGACATAATCGTGGGTGGACATACTCATAGTTTGCTGTGGAATGGGGAGTCGCCAAGCAATGAAACTATATCGGGCCCGTATCCAGTACTTGTTGAAACTGATAACAAACCAGGTCATAAGGTAAGTAAGAGACTTAGATATTATTAGGCTTTCTTATTAAGAGCTTGCGTTGAGTTGCGTGAGCACGACATGTGTTTTAAGTGCGCAATGAAATGCCTGAAAGGCCAGCAATGGGTTATTTACGCGCCGTGCTCTTTCGACAAAAGTGCACGCTCTGAGCCTGAGATATTGTTTGCGGTGTTTGAAGTTAGTATAAAAGTAAGGTTTCTAAAGATAAAAAGAGTTGAATAATAAAATTTGTGAAATCGATATTTCTCCATTAATTTTATGTGCTTCTAACAGAAAGAATAAATAAATGTAGCATGTGACAAGTGTCGCTCATTTCGCTATAATACAACAAAAATTTAACTTTGAATCACGTGAAAAGTACCTATTAAGCAAGTCTAAACCTAGTGTACAAAATTAAATGCTTTATATCTGATTTATTTCGTTCTCCCAAGGGCCAGTTTAGCGTCTCCACTAAATTATTGTTCCCGGTACCTATGCGAGGCTTGAGTGGAACTAAGTGCGACCACTCAGTTCCATTCGTTCGATCGTCTCTGTCTCCCAACTCCTGTCGGACAAGGGAAAATATCACCTTTGTTTCAGGTATTAGTGGTCACAGCGTCTGCCTTCAGCAAATATCTTGGGAACCTCACAACCTACTTCGACCAAAATGGAGAGTTACAAAGCTTTGAAGGTGAACCTGTATTCCTCGACCGAAGTATTAGTGAAGGTAACTTTTTTCATAGTTTTTTTCTCATTCAACGATGAGTTCGCTCTAAACTGAAGAACTAATATTAGACCAACGCGTTGGTCTAATATTAGTTCTTCAGTTTAGATGTTTGCTCAGACCCCTTTACAATTTTAATTTCTTTCTTACTATAGTATGTATTAATGTAAATATTTTGTTGTGGGTAGGTTGGATGGAGATACCTACGTAACGGGTATTGATGAAATGTCCCAGAATTATTGTTCCGGTAGTGCTCTCATGCGCCAGAGCTCGGGGTCCGCCTTGACCATGATCCAGGATTTTGGAAGATCAGGTAATTACAGTGGAGCGACTGCCATCTGACCTCCGTGACCCTGTTAGAAAAGAATCCTGACCAGATTCGATCATGGTTACACATTCTATCGAATGAATGTCTTAGTGTGTACTTTCCTTTTTGACGATTGAAAGAGATATTTAATGTCCTAATCAATAAATAAATTTTAAATTTTGAATTTTTGAGGTTTAAATCAGGATGTTATCCTTCATCGTACCAGCATCGGATAGTGTTCAAATAATATACATAACGATATCTACCTCGGGCTACAAGTCAGACACGTTTACAATTAGGCCACCGATGCTCTATATTAATTAGCCAAAAGCTATAGGTAATTTATTGAATTTCAGTGTAGTTCCAGCAGGAACAAGGTATAAGCTAATTTTACGCGGACTAGTAATCATAATATTATACTTGATGGTTACCTATACTCCGTTGATCTAATACATATTTGTCCCCTAGTTACACATAATGTCAATTTAACAAAGTAACTACAAACATGTTCACAGATCCAGACATGAAGGCACTTCTGCAGCCGTATACAGATAAGCTCCATGCCAAAGTGAACGAAGTAGTGGGCTATACCAATGGCGACCTAGATGCGAACAAATGCGGAAGCGGGGAGTGCCCACTTGGCGATATCCTGGCAGACTCACTCGTGGACGTTGTATGTATTTTACACAAGTTTAGTCGATATCAATTTGTTTTTTTCTTTTTAATATTTTGGTCTAAGGTCCATCTCTGTTACATTCTGTCATTATGGCATGTTTGTGTACAATAACGAATCAAGTAAGATAAAAAAATATCTTTATTTATTTATTTATTTAACAATTTATTGCACACAATAAAGAAATACAGAGATATAACATATAGGACTAGAATGAGAAGTCATTGTATGTTAGTTTTTTTTTCTGTAATCATATATTTTGTATCATGTATTTTTTCACTGTTTTATTAAAATATCAATGCTTTCAGACAAGGCGAAAGATAAACACTACACTTCCGATCATCTCGTTATCGCTACGCAGTATGATCAGAGGATCAATACAGCAAGGAAGTAAGTGCCGAAAAAATAGCAAAAATTCATAATAACCTCATTCATTTGGTAATACGACGGGCTGTTGACTAAACTCACTGGAATAAGTGCTAGAAACCATCATCATCATCATCGTCGTATCAGCCGAAAGACGCCCACTGCTGAGCATAGCCCTCAACCATAGATCTCCACAAAGGCTGGTCCTGTGCCTTCCGCATCCAGCTGGTATCTGCGATTTTTACCAGGTCATCGGTTCACATTGTGGGAGGCCTACCCACGCTGCGTCTTCCGGTACGTGGTCGCCACTCGAGAACTTTACTGCTCCATCGGCAATCTGTTCTTCGAGCTATATGCCCTGCCCACTGCCACTTTAGCCTGGTAATTCTTAGGGCTATGTCAGTGACCTTGGTTCGTTTGCGCTAGAAATAGATTATTAATAATCCATGACTTTTACCCTTATGATCCCCGACTCTTATGAACCCCTCCGACTCCTTATTTAGTCCGATCGTTAATAGTTATTTTCAAAAACCTTAAACCTGGTACGCTACCTTGACCTGTCACTCTACGTTACAACAAAAGTAAAAACTAAGTAAATATCTTCTGAACAAATTCTTATCAAACCACATATTTTGTTTCAGACATCACCTTAGGTGATATAATTAACACGTCTCCATTCGGCAATTTTGTGGTGACCACCATCCTCCGAGGAAAGTATATAGTGGAGGCATTGGAAGCGTTCTTAACCAACTACTGGACTAAGAACCCTTTCACGTCACCGTGGATACCACATGTTTCCGGTAAGTCTTCCTAAAGATGGTCACCCGATATTGTAATCTCGGACACACTTTTAACAGAGCGACTTTACATTAATCCTGTAATAGTGGTTTGTTATCACGAACACATGTAATAGAGCGTTTAAAACAACTTGACTGAAGATAGTAAAGCGATAAGCGTTATTCAAAATTTGTATCGCTTGCATCACTTCTCGGCAGCAAAATGCACTTCTTACACTCAGCTCTTATCTGGTCTTGAAAGCGTCCTATCGAAAAATCTACTACTGTGCGGATTCAAGTTATTTGAAACGCACTCTATCCCTTGATTTCAAGAACTAATTTAAAGTCATCCTGTAGATACTAATAACCAGGTAATTAAAAATAGCTAAGATATAATATTTTACTTATACAGTAGCTATTGCATTGCATCGATTTTTTACACGTAATATAAAACTACGAGTAGGTAGTTAGGTACTGTTTACGACAAGTCGACGTGGCAAGCGCGGTATGAAGTACGCGCGGAAGGCGGAATGACCCGCACACATGGTGTCAGTGAGCTGATCTGATGATGGTGATGGAAGGTGAAATTCTGACGTCGATTCGACATTGATTGTCGAGTGATGTCGCATCACTAGAAAATTGCCATGTTTACCTGTCGCGGACAGTTCATACGCGAGGCGTGGTTGCAGCCGATGGTAATACCTAGTTCACTTGGAATAGGAGACTCAGATTATATAACCCTTTAGTTTGTAAAATTCAATCAAGAGCGTGTTACGAATCAGAAGAGAAACCCTGGATTATTATTTGTTTATCTAGAACTTTAAATTTATTTAGATAACAGTGTTAAGGCTCCAAAATTTTATTAGAGTAACAAATTTCAGGTTTAAAACTGACCATGAACACCACATCGGGACGCGCAGTGTCAGTGATGGTGAACGAAAATGATGAATTCAAACCAATGGAGCCTGAAAGAGAATACCAGGTCGCATTGAAAAGATTTTTGATGAAAACTGGTTTGCCCTATACGGTGAGTAAAATTTTTTTCTATCCACCTTAGAAGCTGGAGAGTATATGGGATGTAGTAATCCTACAAAGACCATACTACTATATATATATATATACATAGTAAAAAACAAAGTCGCTTACCGTCGTCTGTCCCTATATATTTATTTTCTTATTAGTTCATTTTACAGTAGTACAGTTGTTAAATACATATGACAAAACTGCATTTTAAAATTTTGATATATAGCCAGTATGTAGCAGTATATCTATGAATGTATATATGTACGCTTAGACCTTTTAAACTACGCAACGGATTTTAATGCGGTTTTCAACAATAAATAGTGTGATTCAAAAATAAGTTTTTCTTTATAAACAAGAAAAGAAATGATTATGTAGGGGTAAAGTAGGTTTGCGCGAACGAAGTCGCGCCGGGTCCACTAGTACAAGTATAATTTTTTTAGGCAACCCCCAAAAATTGTAGTGAACCTTGATTAGCTTAAAGTAAGCACTACTTAGAAAATAATTTTCGACATAGCTGTGGTACTAATCCAGGCGGCTTCGGCAGGCTTGATAAGTCATACTACAAGTACCTACCACCGCGGTTTATTACATATGTAGAGTGTTGTATGCCAGGGAGGGGCGGGATGCTATCCCTTCCCGCACAGCATCTCTTAACACCAACCTCTGTATCTTTTTACAAACAAATAATCCCGACATAATCGAATAAGAAGCGTCGGTGGTCGAGTGGTTAGGGTATGCGACTCGTCAGCGAGAGGCACCGGGTTGGAATTCCACTGTGGAAATGTACCAATGACTCTTTTCTGAGTTATGTATATTAGTTGAATGCTAACCGATGCTCTTACGGTGAGGGAAAACATTGTGATGTGTAACCATGATCTAATCTAGTCACCCTGGTAGCAGGGTCACGGAGGTTAGATGACAGTCGCTCCACTATAATAATCTGATCTGCCAAATCCTGGATCATGGTCAAGGCCTCGAGCCCAAGTGCGCGAGAGCACAACCGGGTCATTAACTCCAAGATGATTATTTATTACAATCGAATCAGGGGACGAAGTGCTCAAGCGGAGCAAAGTGGCGGTCCATAGTCTCTGCCTACCCCACCTGTGGGACACATGCGTGAGCTTTATGTATGTGCAAGTGCATGTATGTATGTAGATATGAGACGAAGTCGCCGTCTAAAGCTAGTCATCAGTTTCATCAGTAGGGGCAAATGGCAGCTACTCTCGGTAAAGTATTAAATTCAGCTTTAAAACACCAGATTCAATAAAAAGAGCGTCAAACCGAGGAGTTCCAAGTTTTAATTTATTTTCCGTGTAATCTTTCCGACTCGGCAACTCTTGCGTCAAGACTGGGGCGTCGTGTTCGTCGTTGTGGTTCCGTAGTATTTATTTTTCTAAGAAATGCGATACTAGAATAGATACATCAAAATGTTGCATCTTAATGCGTTTGAGGATGTGTTTAGGCAATGAAGGAAGGCACGTCGGTAGAAATGTCTATTTTGAAATTAGCATCGTGATTTTAGCCAGAGTTTTTAAAACTCTACAATTAGAATTCAAATGTCATATCAGTCGGGCACTTATATGAAAGATTTTTTATTGTAGAGTCGCTTTAACAACCTTCAACG
The DNA here is from genome assembly GCA_905147135.1 of Blastobasis lacticolella. Lineage (NCBI taxonomy): Eukaryota > Metazoa > Arthropoda > Insecta > Lepidoptera > Blastobasidae > Blastobasis > Blastobasis lacticolella. Next base: position 7,450,128 of record LR990056.1, read on the forward strand.
TCATAAAAATCCAAACAAAACTGGGTCGTTTTTATCAGAAAGCCGACGAAACTCCAGAAAATCGATTCAATTTATTCTCTTTGTTTCAATCAACACAAGGGTGGTTTTAAAAGTCTTCTTTGTCTCTAAGCGGTTTATACTCTGCGAACCCTACTACGTGAAGCTTCATGGGCGATAATTTATCATTCTTGATACCACCAAATATACAAGTTGTTCCATTGTGTTCTTATGCCCATTTGGAGTAGAGTTAAGGCGACGTCTAAGTTGATCTCAGATATTGCAAATGAAAAAATCTGTGCACTAATAAAGCTGAAAACTAAACTCGCTACTTCACTTTGACGACCTGAGTGGGTCAGTTAGTTAACATGAACCGGTCCCGACTCGAAGTTGGTCTGCCACGCCGAGGTCCCGGGTTCGATTCCCGGTCGGGCAGAAATATAAATGATTAATTTTAACAAACGGGTCTTATACGTATAATAAGTATGCACTTAAAAAATATGTAGTTTACCAGTTTTCTGGAACCCATAACACAAGCTTTGCTTACTTTGGGCCTAGATGGCGCTGTGTGAATTGTCTAAGCATATTTTTTAATCGGTGTAATAACCGATTTTGTGTCACTTAAATGCTTAGGATCATCTTATGGTGACAATTGAAACGTCGCCTAAGTTTAGTGCAATCGGGTCTTAATCATAATTAAGTATGAGATCAGTTGTGGATTCTTTAGGAAGTGTCTATGGGTTCTAGGGACGTGGAAACTGGTTGTACTGTGCCACAAACTTATCTGATTCGGTGGCCAAAGCTGGAACTAAATGTCGCCATTTAGAAAAATAATGCCAATTTTAACAACAGCGACGCTGTCACTGGGTCCGTTCAATCTATTGCACAATATTCAATATTACTCAAATGGTATTTCTTTACAGATGCTGACGTATGGACGTAACACGATGAAGTTGGGAGTCGACGCGGACATTTTGAAGGACTACATTAAGAAAATATCACCAATCACACCCACTTTAGACAATAGACTAACTATGCTTAGTTGATGATCTCCCTAGCGCAATATATCGTACCTAGAATACCTAGTAATTATTACTAAATATACATTACTAATGCAAGAATTAAATACATAGGTAGGTATATAATAATAAGGAAAACAGGGTTTACGTGAAAAGTTTTAAATTGAATGAATGAACGCTTTGGTAGCGCCCCTGGTGTTGCTGATGTCCATAGGCGTCTGTGACCACTTTCCATCAGGTGGTCCATAGGCCAGTTTGATAGCCGTATAACTTTAAAAAAAAAAAGGAATTATTAAACTATCTTTAGTAATTCAAAGTTAAACGCCAAAAGCTAAAAAGCGATTTCCCTCTTGTCAAAAGTAAGTAACACAATGGCAGACATATTTTAGCATTTATGTTGTTATCGAAGTATAGTACAGTCTGTGATATGAGATGAGCATCTGACCAGTCTCTTGATAAATGGGAAGAAGTAACGAGGGGTCAAACTGTTTAACCAACTGTTCCTTTCCAAATGCGGAAAAAAAATATTTTTAATTTATACGAGTATTTACTTAGTGTTTGTATTTATGAATTATTGTATTGTATTTAATGTTATATTAATTGACGGAGAGGTTAGTGTTAAATACTTTAATAATACGATTTAGAAAAGTTATCTTAAAATTACTAACGCAATAATGTAGCAAGGAAAGTAAATAAAATGCATTCATAATTTTTCTTTTGTATATGTTTGTTGTTTTGAGGTACAAGGTATGGTGTTGCTGATGTCCATGTTTCTTGTTACCACGAGCACATGCAACCCCCTGGAATGAAGAATTAATATATAGTGACTAATTCTTGGAATGGCACCATATCTGATAAATTTAAAGCATATTCTGACAAAATGGATGATACAGCTGACTTTTGTTTTGCGATTCAGAGTTGGTGCCATAGAAAAAGTTATTTGTTATCATGAGCACATGCGTGCCCGTTGATAATAAAAAAGTCCCCTGTTTAAGGGGCCCTAGACTGCTTTTGTACGTACTACATGTGTACAACAAACATACGATAGTGGACACAACGAAACTCTATCAAACAAACTATGTAATAGAAAGTACAAATTCTGTTATGTTTTATTATATTTCAATATTATATATACGTTTATATATATGAAGTTTCTTTGGATTGTCATTTACAGAACACAGCCCGTGTTGCTGTGTTTGGGGTTATTCTTGGCACAACTCGTCCGTCTGTCAGCAGGCTTGGGCCCAGAAGGTGATGGTAGGGTTGGCCCCCAGACCTCATTCGGATAATTGCAAAACACCGTGGATATCCTACTAATCTCATCCCACTTTCCAGTAATAGTATAAATGCGAGAGTTTGTTAAGAAACTCCTAGATCTTGGATTTTCGGTAGGTACTTTCACACTCACTCAGGCAAAACATATACGTCATATATTTATTGCGGCTATTATTTATTCCGGAAGTCGGTGATTCCTGCGGGAACACGGCATAACTACATTTCACTGCCATAACGCGGCAAACAAGCGGCTTGCCTGATGGAAAGCATTTATCGAAATAACGAAGTGAGCATTTCAATGAAACATTTTCGTAAAAAGAATAATAGACGAAACGAAAATGATGTCGAAAACAAAACAAGAAGCGGCACTGGTAAAGTGGCAGCGTGCTTGCAAGACCGATAAAAAATATAATCTTGGTGTCAATGTCCCGGTTGTGCTCTCACGAGGGCCCGGGTCCGCCTTGACTATGGTCCAGGATTTAGCAGATCAGGTTTATAGAGCATTTATTGAACGACCCAAATCTGACCTCTGTGATACTGTAGCAAAGGAACCGGACTAGATTGAAACATTGTTACACATTCAGTCGCATGAATGTGCAGGTTTCCTAAAGATGTTTTCTCTCACCGTAAGAGCATCGGTTAGTGTTCAACTAATGTACATAACTCTAAGCTGCCATTGTCGATCAAGTCTAGGCCTCAAGTCCGTAACTATACTAATATCTGGCAATGTGGCTGTAATTGGATCGCGGTAGCAGCTCAACGGCAGTTTGACGTTTTTGGTATTCCGCTACATTTAAAACTGCCATTAAGCTCCTATTGAGATCCAATTACAATTCAATCGAGACAAGAAAATAAGCGGATTTGAGGCCCTGCTCGTTTGTAAGCGTGTGGCTTAAAACATGGTTCAGTGTAAAGTTTGCGTACTTCTACGATAAAGTTATATATTTTGAAAGCTTTGATAAAAGAAGACCTACTCAGAACATCAGTAGTTAGCATGAGCCATTTCCGTTTGTGGCTCCTCGGATTACAAATTAGTCCCTATCTCGTAAATTCTCATCATCATCATCATCATCATGGCGTTATGTCCTGGTTGCGCTCCCATGCGGCACTTGAGGGCCAGAGGTCCGCTTATAATTCTTCTATCCTTTATCTCAAATTCTATACGTCCCCTATTACAATCCCTAGCTAAGATGGTTTTTATATTGATTTACCAAGACCGATTTATTACGCTAAGCAAAAGGCCTAGGCCGTAAAAATTTGCACATTTTTCTCTGCCTACCCCAATATTTTATGAAATACCTATCTATTATACCTAGTTATCGGGTTAAAGCAAACAAAAAAGCGCTCGATGCTCGCGAGGGTTGTGGGTTTTTGTTTGCTTCCGTAACTTACCTAAGTATGAATAGACCGCGAACAGATTTTCATGACCAATTTCCTCTCGTGCGGTAACTTGTAAAAGGCTTCAGAAAGTTGTATAATGAAGGCCCGTAAGCGTCAGCTGCGGCGACTTCGGCGGGTTAGCCTCCTTCGCACGTAAAAAGAAATAAACACTCGACATTCCTCAAAACATTCATAATTTCCTCCCGAATGAAAAATTTTTTTCGGTGCTACCTCTCAAATAAAAATTTTTCAGATAATGATTTTCGTCAAAATATTGGTTTAGCTATACTATTAGGGTTATAATACTACTCTCTGAAGGCCTTTACAAGCTACCGCCCGAGAGGAAATGACTGACGAAATTTGTACGTGGCTCGGGGTCTAAAAAGCCTGGTAGGTCAGTAAAAATTCGGTAAGGCCTTTGTCCCGCAAAATCTCGGTACCTACTTTGTAAGGCTGCGTAGTTGTTTTCAAGGTATTATAATTATGTAACGTTCAAAGTTGTAAGCTGATTTCAGACGTGACCACTTGTCAGCAATTGATATATATGTCGGGGAAAGACTGGAGAAGACTCGCCCATGAGCGCGTAATGGCCATCAGAACGTATTTATCGGGATTTCGTAGCAATAAAGGGGTATCTATAGTGTTTTAAGAATGTATTGTCAAATTAAAGCCACATTTACGAGTTTACAATTGTAGCCGAATCCCGCGGGTTATTTACAAAACCCTCCACCACCCATGGCCAATCTCATCAGGCCGATCCGCGGGAGATGCGCCGGGGCTCTTGCTAGTTGCCACATACGCACAGCTTGACTCCCTACACATTGTTAACAGTACATCCTGCACTCACGTTTCTATTTTCTGGAGCTTTCACGCATCTCTTTAACGCATCAAGATTTACGCTTCTTCGCTCTTGAATGGTTTCTAGTTCTTGGTCCCAATATCCTTGCGGCTGCCGTCGCCGCCATGCTGCTTGTGACGTTGTCATAATACTTGCAAGCCACCCGTCAGGTGGCGCACCAATCGACATCCAGGCCAAAGAGATGGACTAAGAGACTCATGATCATCTCCGACACGGCTATCCTGCTATACACACGTCCTCGTGTGTTATCTGTAACACGAAAACAACACAGCACAATACCATATTCGCTCGGTCACTCCTGACCCCACGGTGATCAGACACCCAAAACCTCACTCAAACAAAACTCAAAACCACCTTTCATTATCACTCGTCTTACTTTTTTAACCGGTAGGTGCTCTGCACTTTAACGTTTCAATACGAAACTGCCAAGGTCGTAATAGTAACAACACTTTACTAAATATCTGTCAGCTCGTAGTCTATTCTTCGACCAAATCCCAGTTGCATAAAATCAGAAGTAACACGGTATTTCGGGTCTCTACATGAGAGAACACAGTCCGTCGGGTGTATGTAACTTTGCACTAACTGACATTTGACTAACTGTTTGGTAATACAACTAAATTTGTAATAATTTGTGAGGAAACAGCGTAAATTCACTTACCCTTTTTACTATGTAAAAACGTCTGATTAGAATTAAAGCCAATATTGAAACTACTGACAGCTGTAAATCTTATTTTAAACACACAAAATCTTCACTTTACCCTGTATTTACATATTGGAGGCTCGTAAATTTGTATGAAAATATCTCAAATTTGTTTTCTCTACCATTGTACCATCTCCACTAATGTGTTATTACACTACCTTTTGAATTCATGACAATAATCAGCCCTGTAATCATCCACCACTCATCCCTGCGACTATATTAACCATTCTTGCTGATCATCTCTGTGGTTATTTAACAATCATCCCCGCGACTACATGTTAGTCAACCATATGGCTTCCTATCGAATTTGCATGACTATAGAAAAGTTAATTCTAGCATCCTCTAACAAAACAATTCAACTGTCTGCATAATTTAGTATCAAATCATCGCATATCATATGGGAACCTTCTGCATTATTACACAAATAATTACCTCTACTACCCAATACTAAAACATGTAAGTCATCATTTTAATACTAAAGACTCCAGAACATCAGACACAAAAAGGTATTGTTTTCTGTTTTATTTTCGATCCCCCACAGAATAATCCACCCAGAATAGCAGACGCCACACAGGCCAGTAGATGCCACACAGGCCAGCAGATGCCACACAGGCCAGTAGATGCCACACAGGCTAGTAGATGCCACACAGGCCAGCAGATGCCACTCAGGCTGAAACAACCTACTTTATTACTCACTAAGTACGAACTGAATACCTAATATGTTACAACCAACGGTCTGATCCTAGATCCTTTTTTTACTGCTTATCGTACGTTTAGAATTCGATAGAAGGTAGCCAGCAGGTAGTAGCATGCAGGCGCTACGTATTTGACGCAGTTACTTAACATCGTACGTGTACCCACGAAAGTAATAACATTGGCTGTAACAGTACCTACCACCCATTATTTATGTTATCCATACATTTTATTTAAATAACAATATTATCATGGTACCCTACGACTTCAGGTTACTTTAACAGATTGCGGAAAAACGAGCTTAATAATTTATTGACTACTAGTGGACCCAGCGCGACTTCGTTCGCGTACACCTACTTTACTCCTACCTACCCTCTTTCTACTTGCTTATAAACCTTCCTCTTGAATCACTCTATCTGCTGTTGAAACCCGCATCAAAATCCGTTGCGTAGTTTCAAAGATTTAAGCATACAAAGGGACATAGGGACAGAGAAAGCGACTTTGTTTTATACTATGTAGTGATACAGAGGAAGAAGAACTATATAGAGGAAATATAACTCGACGCTATCGAGTAGTCTATAACTTTAATAAGCCGCCTTCGTTATTGTACATCATTTACAATTAGTCGGTTTACACCTTCTATGTTTGGTGTCACTGAAGGTGGGCGCTAGGTCTTTCTCCGAAACGTCATTATTTTCATTTCACAACCGAGACATGTTAGTTTCTTTTTCCGTCACGTTCCTTCTTATCCATGTTCCATTGTTGGCGACATTCCATTTCTGTCACAACAGAATACTACATCCTTACGGTATTGCTGCATAAAACGCAGAACTAGCGCCACAATAAAATTGACAAGCCACCTCTGTTGCGGTCTAGCTATATAAAAATTACACAACTGAATACAATTTGCAATTATCGTTAAACAGTTACTTTTTTTCTCTAACGTAATATTCAATAACTTTCAACAAAACCCAAATAATAACTTGTTATCGGTAATCAAAATATTATCTGTTAGAAATTGTATGAAAAGCTACACCTATCGCACACCCCAATAAACGCACGCCACTCAAAGACAGAAGAAAGACCAGATATACACCTACGCCTACGAATAGGGACATACAAAACTGTATGCTCTGTTCGATTCGACACGAATATAATGAAGGAGTATCATAGTTTGCTATCTATTTCATTTCATATTTCATATTTATTTATTTGCTGTCCAATGGTACATAAGGTCTTAATAATTAACAAGATTCTCATTTTAGAAACTGCAGTAAGTTGATAGTATTTATGATAAGTCCGAATTGGAACCTTACGGTAGGTACTTGGGTACTCAAAGTTCTACATTATAAAAACAACAAAATCATGTCATGTATGTCCTATCCACGAGACACGTATTACCAAAGGAAACAACAATAGTACCAAGCATCGAGCAATCACAAAATAACCAGATCATCATTAGGTACTTGTCTTTTTTTACATACAACGCTTTTGTACATAGCTTGAAACAGTCAGCATCTGGTGGTTCCGCGCCTATAGCATTCATCGGCACGGTAAGCCAAGGTACCTAATCCCAAGGGGTAGATAAAATAACAATTAATTTCTGCGCCTAATAACAATTAATTACCATGAAACAAGCTTTGAGAAAATAAAATTATCACAAAACCTAGTATTCAATCAAACTAACCATACCTTGCTCGGCAGACGTTACGCTGTTAATCATCGACAAAGTATTTAACCAGATTGAACCAAAGTAGATAACATAACTAAAGTGAATACGCTTTGCCCATAAAATAAGGTACCAATCTCTTTTGCTTTTGCCTATACTTTTCATAAAAGTCAAGAATGGGGTGTAATCAGCTGTTCGTGCGAAATCTGCCATTTTTGTTTGTAGCAATTATTGATTTTTTTAGGTTTGTCGTAGCCATTTATCCATTTTTTACCACACCGCATTTGTTAATAATGTTTTTCAAAAACCATATTTCAGTGTACCCTGGCATAAACCGGGCCTGATCTCTATAATGATGTTGATTATTTTACCACACATAACCCTTCTAAAACCCTTCGTAATCCTTTATAATGAAACCGTAGAATTACTATTGTTCAATTATTTTCCAGATTGCAAGACTCCGTCACCAAGTTGGTGCATAGAAACTCAGTACTTAGTAACTTTCATCTTAGTTCGTTACACATTATTTGTGAATACAGCGATTCTCTCATAAGTAAACATGGTTCGACTCACCGAATGCAAAATTTCAGCGTGTATGCATTGTAGCTTGTAAGTTGTACGTAATTATGGACCAACCACGAACCAGCACTCTCTCTTGTGTTTCACCAGACTTTTGCCATTTCGTCATATCTTCCGCCGCTCAGCATTTCGTACACGCAGTTTATTTGGCATGAAAAAAATAAGATCGAGCATTAACATTGTGGACGTGAAGATCTCTATCCCACTTCTGATGTCGGGGAAAGACTGGAGAAGACTCGCCCATGAGCGCGTAATGGCCATCAGAACGTATTTATCGGGATTTCGTAGCAATAAAGGGGTATCTATAGTGTTTTAAGAATGTATTGTCAAATTAAAGCCACATTTACGAGTTTACAATTGTAGCCGAATCCCGCGGGTTATTTACAAAACCCTCCACCACCCATGGCCAATCTCATCAGGCCGATCCGCGGGAGATGCGCCGGGGCTCTTGCTAGTTGCCACATACGCACAGCTTGACTCCCTACACATTGTTAACAGTACATCCTGCACTCACGTTTCTATTTTCTGGAGCTTTCACGCATCTCTTTAACGCATCAAGATTTACGCTTCTTCGCTCTTGAATGGTTTCTAGTTCTTGGTCCCAATATCCTTGCGGCTGCCGTCGCCGCCATGCTGCTTGTGACGTTGTCATAATACTTGCAAGCCACCCGTCAGGTGGCGCACCAATCGACATCCAGGCCAAAGAGATGGACTAAGAGACTCATGATCATCTCCGACATATATATATATATATATATATACATATATCACGTGAATATTAAAGACAAACATATTTGTAATAATAAAAAACAGCGATTATATTCATTTAAAATCTTATGAGGCATCAAAATTTTATACAAAGCATCCCTAACTTTCTACCCTTGTAGTTGGAAAAATCAAGCGATCGTAGCTACCCAATATGTTGTGTCTAGACTCTGTATGCAGCCCAGGTGAGTCGCGCAAAAAGCGCGGGTTCGGGCCAGTTAATGCGGTGGGTATCGCGGGCTGGATGGATGGCTGGCGGCCATTTTTTATGTCCACCAGTTATTTATCCACGTCTAACGCGCAGGCCGTAAACATCACTCTGCTACGGCGTAGCGCCGCGTAGCGTCGCTGGCGTGGTATTGTTTTAAATGGCAACACTAATTCTATAACTTGCACGTGCAAATTGTGGAATGAGCCCTCACGAATTCTTTTCTTTGTACTATATCATGGTGTTCTGCAAAAGACATGTCTACAGGTACTTCAATGGCCGGCACAGTAACCGCTCCCCTTTGATTGCTGATGTCCTGGACGACGGTGGCCGCTTTCCATCAGGTGGACCGACCGCCCATGTGCCTCCATAGGCAATAAAAGCAAACTTCTTTTCGAGAAATGTCACCAAGTGATACCCCGCGCCCGCGAACAGTCCTAAACCTTCGCCCTCCCATTCCCCGTGGGCGATGAATCAGTTGTGTGGTCGATCATTAAATCATTTAAACCTGCAATTTTTCTTTGTAGCGAATGCATGGAAAATGTTTGCTATAACTTTTATATAAAATCGATCCTCAATCTATTGGACAAAAATATCGGAAGTTAAAACATTTTTGTAAAGCAAGGAACGCACTACAAATATACGATAAATATTTTCTAATAATAATAATACCCAAGCAGTTCCTTTCAGGCATTAAGTATTATAAAGTTTAAAACAATGTTAACAAGCCCATATTTTGTTGGTAATATCTTATAAGCTATGTTTTAGTACTTATTTTAGTTTCATTATTTTACCCTTATTGCGATCCCAGTCATATCCTGGCGGAATGGTAATCACTAAGATCCGTGGTGACAGCGTCGGGGCAACGCAATATCTAATTGAATTTCAATTTGCAATAATTATAAATTAATTTACCTAAATTACAACTTTTAATGAAAGAAAGGGATTTGCAACTTTAAAATTAATTTTATCGTCCTTTTTACAGGATATAACGTAAAGGGGGTACTTACTAAGCCGAAAGGTAATTTCTAACTCTGAACAACTTTTATTTATTTATATTTATCATTAGAAAACAACACAACATGTACAGCTTATTTCATAAGAAATATCTTACAGCAGACCTACGGAAGAGACAGGGCATAATCAGAAAGGCAGACGGCGTGCACCTTAAAATACCTAACCTACATTATCAAAAAAAAATATACTACAATGAAATTATAATACCTAATTAAATACAAAGTTACATACAACATACATACATATATACTAAGGATAACAAATGGAAAGATAATACTCTTTAACTCGCTTTTTAAAGGTTTCAAGTGAAGGACTGATACGTACATGAAATGGCAATGAATTCCACAATCTAGCTGCATGAACAGAGAAGGAATTAGAATAACACTCAGATTGATGAAGGGGAATGGAGAGGAGTGCCTTGACGCTAGAGCGACAAGGCATGTCCTGGGGGCGGGAAAAACTGAAACGGTCACGGAGGTAGGAAGGGGCTCGAGGATTATATAGGACATTATAGAGGACACAAAGAATATGAACATTCCTACGAAGGCGAATTGGAAGCCACTTGAGTTGAGCCCGAAAATTAGAGACATGGTAATATTTACGTAATACGTAATATTTACGTAACTTTTAATATGGGACAAAATACTTCGTGACATAAATGCGTTATTCATACAATTCGGTCGATTGAGAATCAAAATGAGACAACGGATGATTATAGGGATCCGTACCCGAGTCTTCGCTGTCGTTCGGCCGTCAGTAGGTATGTCTATTTATATTTATGTCTAAAAAGGTAGAAAGGTACTTCACTTGAAAGTGCCTAAATTATCACTACGTAGAATATGTGTCAATATGGCTATAACAACAGCTATAACAACAGAACGATAATACTGATACAAAAAAAAACTCTATATTGTGTTAGTGGTTTATTATCTATAGTAAGTACAAGTAAGTTATTCATACAAGCATTAAACTTTGTATGAATATTGTGCTAACACTGTAGTTTAACAAGAAATCATAGAAAATGTGAATCAGGTGCACCAAGATAATGAGATAAATGTTAATACATCATTGGTATTAAAATGTTTGGAACTGTAATAGGTAGATAATTGAATGCTTCCACACGCCTTGCGTGGCTTCAAAAACAATAAATAAAAACCTATATGCCCACCCATACAGGGATTCTGCGTTTTAATGCGGGTAATCCGTACCCAAAGACTAAAATAATGACCCTATTACTAAGCCTCCGTTGTCTGTCTATCACAGGCCTGTTTATTTGGAACATTATTATTTATACATGAATTATTTTTATTATAGGTATGTGTACTGGAAGATGCAGCGTGGGCAGGCCTCCCACAGAATGGACTGACGACCTGGTTAAGCTCGCAGGTACCAGTTAGATGCGGAGCGCACAGGACCGGCTTTTGTGGAGATAACTGGGGGAGGCCTATGCCCAGATGTAGGCGTCCTTCGGCTGATATGATGAGGTATGTGTTACCGTGACTACTGCAACAACATGTTAATTCGATTTTAAGGATTCACCATTATCGCTCTTAAACTGGACATCTACTATAATTGTACGCTATCGGGAGTAGATTAACTCCTTCTTAGTGGAGCTTATAATTATTTTGCACCTTGTATTACATTTATATCCACTACTTACAACGTAGGTAAGATATTAATATACATTTTATGTATTTTAAAACGCTAAACGTTTCTCGACGAGACAGCCGAGCATAGTTACCTATATACAATTTGGCGGAATTTAAATTCTGCATTTAAATTATTTCAAGTAGACACTGAGGGAATTTCTGAATAGCGGCCAAGACTGGAGTTTCTCGGTGTTATTTGGAACAATTAATTTTAATGTATGTTAATTTGAGGGATTATTTTTGGGGCGATTTGGACAATCTGTCGCGGTACGGACAGTTGTCCGTGGTTTTGGAACAGGTACACTAGGTGGTTATGTTATTATGAGATCGATAGCATCGAAAGTACTTAGTTTCACTGTTGTAAACACGCCGAGTGAAAAAAAGGTATATCGAAAATATCGTACAGCCCAAAGTATTATTTTATTCCTTAGAGTTTTATTTTTGGCGAGGTCACATGGTAGTCACTCCACTATAATTACCTGATCTGGTGGACCTCTAGGCGGACCCAGGGTCCTCGCGCATGAGAGCACAACACTAAGATTACCTATATTCTATACTATGCCATCAGAATAAGAATAGGACGGGCTGTTGACTAACTTCACTTGAATAAGCTTTTAGTTTTTACGCCACGTACTGTCCTATATGCCGCCGAAACAGAGACTACTAATGACAAGACACTGACGTCCCCCCACGGTCCTTGTCGACGTTCGTGAAAAGTCACAGTGATACTTTCAGACCGCCGATCACATTATTTATCACCCATCTCATAAGAGACGAGATATCTCGTATAAACGAATGAAGTTAGTCAACAGCCCGTCTTATTCTAATGACAGTACTCATAATTTTATTTGTAGCTGCCATAAGACGAACTGTAATAGCAGATGGTGCAGTCGGACTGCAGGTGGCAGCAGCAAACGAAGTGTGGCCGTGGCACGACTCGTTTCTATGTATTTCTAGGAGATACTTTCCTTTCTAGAGATAACTTGAATCACCAGCGTGTAAAAGTCTTCCAACAAACCCCGATCGGCAAAATTTCATAATGTTCAAAATTGCAAAGAACTTTGAATTAAAATATTATTATGAGCAGCCTCAAGCCATCTGCATAGTTTCATAATCAAGTTGATTGGTTTGAATGAATTTACTTTACTCTACGACTATGAACGCTTCGGTTGATTGAACTAAGAAGCACAAGCTTGCGATGTTTCATATTTTTGTGGAAATCTCTGGGGGAGGCCTGTGCCCAGCAGTGGGCGTCTTCTGGCTGATATGATGATATGAATTTGTGGGCTTACTAAAATAAAGAATCTCAAGTATAACAAACATAATTTTTTTACCAATTCGGAACCTTGTTGGAATTTAGCTACTGCGTGACAAAACTTCTTTGTACCGATTTGTTACTGTACTCTGCAAAGCAAAACACACTATATTTTATGTAAATAAATGTCGTTACTCTTTCGAGCCGGGCCATAACTCACGCTAGAACGGAAGAGGCGTAGCTGGATCGAGTAGGCATTAATAGAGTGCAACCAACTTATCTGTTCAGGTAACGAGGTCGCTAGTGGTTAAGAAATTGGCGTTTCATTCTGTTATTTCAATACAGTATTGCCTTAGTTCCGATTTTGTCAACTGAATAAATACGTTGGTGGTGCTGTATATTCGTGCAGCCGCGAACTTGAAAGTCACATAGTACGATATACTAGTGCGTCATTCAGAACCTTGTATCTAGTTCGACATATTATTATCTATTAGCTTAGTTTCTAACGATAAACTTGGGTACTTATAGCAAGTGCGCAGGAATATGTTTTAACGCTCTTTGCATCTCAAAATTATAACCGGATACCTTTCGCCTTTCGGGAAAAACTTAAGCCTAAGTTACTCGTTGATACTGTAGCTTTTCAGTAGCAGAATTTTCTAAATCGGGGTATGGAATTTTTGCGTTAATCCCGACGCGGAAGAATAAAAAGATACAAGATCCGAGCGAGTTATGATAGTGTGTATTTGTGTAGGTATCTAGCTGTGGTGGTCTCGAAAGGGTGGACGTTTTTTATGCGTTTTATGCTTTATTTCATTAAAATCTGTTAAACAGATTACAAATATTTGGGTATAGGTAATATAGAATTCGTCGAGAGCATCAGTGGCCGAGTGGTTACGGTATCCGATACGTAAGCGAGAAGTACCGGGTTCGAATTCCTCTGAGGCCATGTACCAATGACTCGTTTCTGAGTTATGTACATTAGTTGAATACTAACCGATACTCTTACGGTTATTAAACCTGTATATTCAGGCCACTGAATGTGTAACCATGATCCAAGCTGGTTAGGCTCTCCTTGTAGCAGGGTCACGGAGGTCAGTTAGCAGTCGCTCCACTGTAGTTATTTGATCTGCCTAATCCTGGATCATGGTCAATGGATTCCGGGTTTTTGTGCGCGAGAGCACAGCTGGGACATTAACGCAACGATAATTATTTTTAAAATTCAATGGTCTAGTAAAAGTGAATCCAATCGGGGCTGTTCATCCGGTATCTGTCATCACATCCAAAGCGGGCAAAAGCTAATAGGTAATAAATCAATTCGTACCTCGACTTCTAAAACGAAGAGACGGGTAAAGCAAATAAGAGTTTAATTTCAAATATAAATAGAAAGCTTTTCGATCAACCAGCGCCGTACTTGATACACGGCAAACAAGTTGCTTGCTCTAAAAATCTTTACACAGTGTTTGCTGAAGCCCCATGGATGTATCAATGTTATAGATATGTCATCTTATCTCCATGTTTATCGCAAGAACGCTCCTCGCATCTGTCTTTTCGTTTAGTTTTTTATAAATGAAGCTAAAAAAACGATGAGGCGACTGCATGCGTAACCATAATCCAATCTGGTTAGGTTCCTCATTAACAGGTCAGATGGCAGTCGGTCTTCTGAAGTTATCTGATCTTCCAAATTATGCACCTTGGTCAAGGCGAACCCTGCGCGAGAGTACTACAGGAATATTGACGCTACGATTTTTTTATAAACTGTGCTAAAAAAGTTTGATGGTTCATCCACTATCCATCCTCACAGCCCATAACAGTCCACTGCAGGACTTTGGGCCTCTCCCACAAAAGGGGAGGTTATTGCCATAATCTCCACGCTTGGCAGGCGGGTTGGAGATCGCAGGGTTGCAAACATAACAATGGAAAACGCTGCTGCCCATTTTCCAGTTTACGGAGACTCTAGATCTTTTGCCTCGAAACGTTAGTCGCCTTGTACGACACCCACGAGTGTAAGGGGTTGGTGCTATTCTTCTCTACCGGACACCACACATTCATCCACTATACGTCTTTGTTATTATTAAGTTGAGCCCCATACATGGTAAGTCCATGGACCCATAAGACTGAGGCCTTGTTCTTGGTCTCTAGTTCAGGATGATCTGGAAGTAGAAACGCATTACTATAAAACATGATAAATTTAAGACTTGGATGTGTCTTTAGGCTTTGTCTATTACTTGCTGCATTAGTTTCATGAGGTTCCTGTTATCCTACCAATAGGTAAACAAGCTTGCGATCTGCGAGATGGCCCTGTACCTGATGGTACCTTTGGTGATGTAGAGCTCGTCTAATCTAAAATGACGCGCCCCACTAACGCATTAACGCACACAAGCAAGTTTAAAATATGGACGCAATGCATACACAAATGCCGTTGTAATTGGTCATTCAGTTGCCGGTGAAATTCAAACGTAGGAGCACGCGTCATTCATTGGCTCCCACACAGATGAAGTGTCGTTATCAATATTTGCACTCACACAGTGAAATCAACTAACTAAGTAGTGGGGCGCGTCATTTTAGACTAGACGAGCTCTACCTGTGCTATTATAGTTATATTTAAATACTAATACCAAAAAGAAGAAACGGCACTAGTCTAGTGGCAACGTGCTGGAGAGACCGATGACCAAGGTTAAGCAATGCCCGCAGAGTCCGGTAACTAGGATCAGTTTAGGAGTACTTACAAGATTTCCAAGCACCTGTGAAAAGAGACTGGTTACCAAAAGCTTCAATTTTTTGACCATTCCAGATTTTCGTATACCCTCGGTTCGCTTCTTTTTCCCGCGTGGAAAAGATAATCGTCTCTCCTTACCTTTGATATACCAATGCCAAATATTTGGTCCCCTTATTTACTCGGGTGTGTCTACAACGACTTCGCTTTTAGAGTCTCTCCCAACATCGGATTTATGCGAGTGGCGTACTGCTTTCGATATTTGGCTCTTTTTCTGTACTTTGCTACTTATATTTAAATTTTCCGCTGTGACCTTTTTTCAACATTAGGAACAAAAACTCAGCCTTTAATTTTACCTACGTTTATTGAGTCAATGTCGAAAACCTATTACTTGGACCCCACGTAATATCAATTTTATTTATTACAATCAAATTATTTATTCTTACTATAAAATCAAGCAAACGTCGCGTCGTCAGTATCAATATTCTGTGACGTAGTCCAGGATGTCGCGCAGGTCTGCTGAAGGCTCAGCTCGCCATAACGTCCAGCTTGGTTTGCAATCAGCTGATGGACCAGATTGGTGTAGCACTTCTTGGCGTTAGTAGTCATGAACACAAAGAAAAATAAATACTACGTACAACCGACTGTAGCACAATAATGATGAACTTTAATTTCTGTTACGGGTCTGGGTGTTCTATGTATAATAAGTATGTGTTTAAAAGTATTTAAGTAGTATATCAGTTATCTATCACCCATAGTACAAGCTTTGCTTAGTTTGGGGCTAGATGGCGCTGTGTGAATTTGTCCACGAATATATTTATTTATTTATTTATAATGAAGGCGCAGATGAGGTTACTTCTGGTCATGCCAACCCTTGTCAGGTACGGTAAGGAGAGGCCGGTCCAAGAAGCGATAGCTGGACGTCGTTAAGAGTGACATACGTGCCAACGGACTCACCACTAAGCATGCCGAAGACTGAGCAAAGTTTACTAAGAAAAGCAGGAAGGAGGACCCCGGGCCCCCGCGTATCCCGCGGGAGCGCAACCGGGAATTAACGCCAAGATGATGATGATAATGATGAGATGACATTACTGATGTATGTAGCGTGCAACTCGTGTAGTAATGTATCAAAGTAATGTAAGCACTACTCTGTCAAGAACGTATCGAAAAAGGTCAACAATACAGAAAATGTTAATTATTCGCTCAAAAATGTAACGCCTTCAAAGTAAGCCCCTTCAAAAATAATACACTTTTGCTAAAGAATAATCCAATAAAATAAAATAAAATTTAAGCATTTCCCGTACTCTCGCGGGCGATAAGCGAGAAACTGCGAGACATAAATACTACTATCTCTTTCAACTTAGTTTTGAGACAAGCAAACAAAGTCTCTTTCGCGGCGTGAGATATGCCGCAGGCGTACTTGTGCTAGCCGTGATGAGCGAGACAAATCTTCCACCACATCTCGTCCGCTTTTTAATGCTCTGTAACATTCCTATGCATGTGCTTTTAATAAAGTCGATTCACCATAAGCTTTCTGTAACATTCCATTACTCTAAACACGAAATTCCATTTATAATGCATTTGAGACGAAGTCTTTGTTCGATGTTTTTATCCATTATAAAAATCGCAAATACACTTGAGATGAACTAACAAACTCGAGCACTGTAAACAAACTAAATGACAGATGGTGCTCAAACTCCGCGCCAATATAGTAAACAGTTGTGCCAAGTTAGTGACAAAAATAATTATTTGAATTGAATTTGGAGCTAGGAGTAACGTAGGTATCGGGGAACTGTGGAGTAGGTGTAGGGTAAGTGTTGGGTAAGCGTAGGTTAGGTTAGGGGTAGGGGTAGGGGAGGGGCTAGGGGTAAGACGCGACGCGAACGAAGTCGCGTCGGGTCCATTACTTAGAATTAAACTATTTATTCTCGGTACTTTTTGATAGAATGTACGTAGCTACTTATAATCTTATAGTTATTGTTTTTTTTCCTCTTGGCGTTAAACCCCGGTTACGCTCCCGCACGGCACGCAAGAGCCTGAGGTCCGCCTTATGTTCTTATACCTTCCTACCATGAACCTTAGAGTAATTTTTACTCGCATCAAAATAATAAACCACAGAAAGGACACAACAAAATATCGTCATTTACGTCCATACAAGTACCAACCCATTTAGTTCGCAAGCTAAAGAAACTCGCCACCTTATTTACTATCACATTGTTCATTCATGAGCACACATTGTCACCTATTGTTTGTTCAAAATTCTACTTTTGTGCGGCCGTAGCCCTTTTTTACCCCGGGCCGTGGCAAAGGCATCAAAGGGCTCCGCCACACATGTGGTTTCACATCTTTGTCCGCGTGGCATGTGAGAATTTTTAAAGGAATGCCGGCGGACATTTTCGCTTTTCGTAAATTATTAGGTGGGTACTTCTAGTGGACTTGCTATGTAGGTAAATAAATTTAGGAAGGGAATATTGGTTAGGTGGGTATATGTAACTAAGTCAATCTAGGTTGGTATCATAAATCATAAGCTTTTTCAAGTCTATTGCTTCTCATAATTCTTGTTGGGTACCTTATATGTTTGTTATATTTTATTCCAGAGAAACATTCGTGCCTTCTATTCTGTTTTTAAATATGTATTCATAGTATTATGCTAGGTATTTAAATTTATTTATAGTTTTATTAGTATGAATTAAAATTACACCAATATGTCTTTAGGTTTAACGGGCTTACTATAAGTTTGTTTTCTTATCTTGGATTCCTGTCGACAGTTATCTACCCAAAAAGTTGCCTGGAAGAAATCGCTTTAAGCGATAAGGCCGCCTGTTGCTTCTCCTGCTGTTAATTTGTATTCTTGTAAATGTGCAATAAAGCGTTATTCATTCATTCATAATTCTTATTCTTTTATAGATGCGAAAGTTGCTGCCAGTGTCTAGCGTGGACAAGAATCAGGCACTTGATAAGGCTGAAAACGGATGACGGCAACATTCTTTCGGTCAAATCCGAGGTTTTGAGTGAGATATAGTGGGTAGGTTGTTTAAGTTGTTAGCGTTTTTGGAGATTGTAGAGGACCGATAAATTATAATTATCCACGGAAAAATTACTAGCTAGTTCCGTACCTGGTTAAAATACGAAAAAAAGTCTAAAATAATCTAGGTGATTTAAATTTATGGTAATTTTTTTTGTGAATGTGTTCAGTTACCTGTTAGAACCAATGATGGCTTATTTTTGAAGCAAGTTAACTCGGAGAATAAAACTGTTAGAGGTTTGTAGAGAAAGGTCGCCCATGGGGTTTGAAGGTGACGGAATTGCAATCCTTCGTTACGCGGCACAAGGTTTCCCAACCCCCTGTAGGGGTCGGGAGCGTAACATGTAACGTGAGAGGAAATTAATACATTTATGTTTTTAAAATTGGTTAAATTATAAGTTAAAGCTACGTACATTAAAAAACTAATTTTAATCATTACATTTTAACTATAAACTAATCTAGTGTCCTAGTCATTAATGCTAAATCACGCGATTATCTAATGGCTAATTATCAGGGGCCTAATTCTCAGCCAGCCAAACAATATGTTCTCAACTATCTACGACAGTATCATTCAATTATGTATACTTTTTTGTTTTAAGAAAATGTAGCCATAATATGAATCTGATGTATAAATAAATGATAATGATATATTGTCGAAGATCAATTTCAGTGACGTTCTAACATACTTTTAAAATGTCGAATTTGAGATGTCACAGCACGAGAATTAGGTCCCTGATAATTAGTCATTACATAATCACGTGATTTAGCATTAATGCATGATGTAACTAGATGAGACGGGCCGATGAGGGCCCGGGGTCTGCTTTCACCCTTCCGCAGATCGAGTAATTACAGTAGAGCGACTGCCATATTATCTGGGGTACTGACTAGATTAGATCATGGTTACACATTCAGTCATACATAAGTTCAATTCAGTCGTACATAACTCAGAAAAGTCATTGTGGTACTGGGGTTTGAACTCAGTGCCTCTCACTGACTGGACTAAATTAAAAAAACAAACATAATAACGACAACAAAAATACCGGGCTGCTATGTAGTCGGCAAATATTCATATATTTCCTGCGTATATATGCAGAGCAAAACTTGAATGACGCACACCCGAAACATTCTCTACATTTCAACAGGAGTGGTTTTAAATCTTCATGCATCATGTACAAAAATAATATACCGCTAGGTACCAAACAATGCTACTCTCGGTTCCCCATAAAAAATATACAAAGCGCATGTGTAAAACGCAAAAGGGAACTGCGCACGCGCGAAAGTCCCAACAAAGATGGCGGACGGTACCGGTCTCGACTCTATTGTAGTAATAGAATATCCTTTAATGCCAAAATAAAAGGCTTGAATTACTTACAGTACTTAAAAAGAAGTTGACGTTCCTAACTTGAACTGGAAAAGGTGATATTAAAGAGGATTGTACCAGACTCTAGACCGAGATGCCGAATTTCGTTCGCGAGCCCCAATATTTGGTACAGTGTTGACAGATCAGTGGCAATCAGTGAAGATGAGTGACTGTAATTTTTTATTCGGATTATCTGAACTCGTCCTATCTATTGTGTGAATTTCGCACTGGATCGTGTCGTTTGATTTCGCCAGACGATTTTGAGCAAACAGAACAAAAGGAACACGATACTTGGAAGGGGTCACATCTAAGCCGAAATCGACGCAGCACTAATCTGTTCAAGGTAAGAAGTCTAGTGTGTTTAATTTTTATCATAAATAACTTCTGCAAAATTAACCAGGTCACCCTAATTTCAAGAGATGGTAAGAAAATACAATGTCTTTCAGTTGATTACATGACAAGTGTGATCTACTTTGTTTTGATAGTCATACCACATTGTCACCTAGTTGATCCACTCACCACTATTTTACAATTCGTTTTGAGTTGTAGTCCTACTAAATTAGAACTAGATTTACTTAGTTCATAGGCTCATAGCTCAATTATTGTTGATTACGATTACAATTTATTAACTTTACTTACTTACATACAAATGACGAGCCTAGTTTTGTAAGACTATGTTTTGAATTTTTTTTATGTAAAATTATGCCATAAATAAAATACACAAATAAGGCACAGGGAAATAGTAAATGCAACTTTTATGATCGCTTTCGAAAATGACACGAAATTATCGGGATTTGAGAAAGTTCATCGCCCACAGATTGGAAAATGTCACCACGAAGTTGCTGGAGGGTTCAGAATTAATTTGTTACTTATAAATATTTATTCTATTAAGTAATTCTTCGCAGAGATTTTGCATGCGACATTCGGAGTCTACAGCCGTAATCTCGGCTTTTACCACTTTGAACTAATTTGAACGCCGTCCTTTTGGGTACGCAAAAATCTTATTGGCATTCAATGGGTAAATGTAGTATGGGTAGAACACATGGGGCACTCTTGTAAGCTTTTATTCGAAATTACAGATGTTAATTCTCACTTTAGCTCGTTTGAAGTTTAAATGTGAAATAAAGCACGGAATTATATCAAATTTTACGAACAATAGAGTGAGAAATGCATCGAAAATCGTACGTCGTTTTTAACAGATGGGAGTTCTTTAGTTGCGTGCGTTGAGTTTGATATCTGAGCGCCATTACGTTTCAGAGCAAAGGGTTAACATTTCTTTCTATACATTTTATTTGGCCATAACTTTTTCCCATAGGGATTCGAGATTCGCCGCCGTAGTAGAAGTTATAGATATAAAACATTATTTCTAACTACATAATATATCATTTAACGTTAATATTAATATATTTTGCTGCTCCTCCTTTTACACGTTATCTCTTAGTCTACAGGCTTTGAGTCCCCAATCTTGAGCCTATGTAGATCCAATCAGGTCCCCGCGCGATATATGTCAAGCGATTCCAGAATGCTAATAAAATCCCAGAGATATGAATAGTTTACGAACGTACACGAGCCGATGTCACATAAAACGTTTTCGATAAATACGTGACGAGTACCTACCATGTTTTATTAGCTTACATTTATGTTTGTGTACGACGACACGTGGCGTGTATCAGGGCGCTCTCTTTGGCACTGGCCTGATATGAAAATTGACAACCCTAACGTATTGTTTCACGGGGAGGGCTGGTTTCTATTTTGTGATTCAATTTTAAGTTTTAATATGTATATTTTATAAAATGATAAATGAAAGTTTCGTTTTATTCAATGAATGTACATGTACATGTTTTAGAATTAGGTATTTTTTCATTTTTCTTTTTAAACATGGAAATGCAAGACCAAAACTATGATCATGATTTAATCATTTCTACCGGTGTTACATGCCACAAACTGACAAATTCGTCTATCCTTTTGTTCTCATTTGTTTGTTGTTCTCGAATTACTATGAGCAAGTTCCATCACGAGGCTTTGCTTCGCCATGGGTACTTATAAGTTTTAGTATAGCTCTTTTCAAATGTATTTTAAGTACATAGAGAATAAGACCCTTTGAAGTACACCTTCTTGTTATTAGCATAGAAGTCCACAACCCTAACCACTTAGCCACCTCTAATAGGACCCGAAAATATACCAGTATCACATCCCAATCTACGGTTCCGAAATATACCCATTGCCCTCCAAACTAAAGGAGAGTCGTTGAAGCTTCCCCGAGTACGGGCTTATAAATAGCCCTCACGGATGCGAAATGATCTATAAAGCTCGTGCAAGACCCTGAAACAATGCCACCGATTCTCGAAACAAAGGCTTTTGTATCGATATTGAAAGGCGAGTTCCCTACAGGAGGGACCACCATTCACCGAGGCTAAATTAGTTATTTATCAAACGAATTAGTTTTGTAATGTCATTAGTTTGGATACTTTAAGTTGTTGGAATACCACGTTTGCGGTATTGACTTTGGTGGGATGGAACGATTTTGGGAGCGACTGGAGATCAGACTATTAAATGTAATTAATAGTCTAATAAAACTACAAATTAGTAGATAAGTAGAAAGTTGAAAACGAAAGATTCTTATAGAAATGAGGAGTGATTGTTGTGGCATATTATATTTGCCATGTAATTAATTACAGGAATATAAAAGAAAAAATGATTGGCAATTGCTCTATCGACAAGTGTCCAATTCTTAAAATGATGTTGATAATTACAATAAAAGTTGACATGAAGAGATTCCATGTTACCAATCGCTTACAGAGTAGATAGGTCAGGCAGGTGGAAATCTTGTTTCGCCCAGGGATAATCTGCACGACACATTTCTTGTGAACCATTTACTCCATTTGTGAAAATCAGAAAATCCCTGAAGGGCTTGTTGCTAGACATTAGTTTTTACTTCCACCAGCTGGAATTCCCATCAGGTGCAATATGTTCGTTACTGATTTGTACACCTATACTTTTTCTATACAATGAAACCGAGGGTTTACTTCTTTCCGAATTCTCGTTCAAAAAACATGACTATAGGTACCTCAAAGGCCGGCACCGCATTCGGCCCCCTCCCCCTAGATCGCAGATATCCTTGACGACGGTGGCCACTTTCCATCAAGTTGCCTGTTCGTGCGTGTGTCTACCTAGGCAATAATAAAAAAAAAAATAGTTGTTACTTCCACCAGATGGAATTTCAATCAGGTGCGATATATTCGTTTCTCACTAATTTGAATACCTTTACTTTTTCTTATACAATGACATCGAGGCAAAGTTGTAGCTCGAAATGTGCTATTCTTTTCGAATTCACGTTCAAAATCATGTCTACAGGTACCTCAAAGGCCGGCATCGTATCCGCTCCCCTTAGGTCGCAGATTTCCTGGACGACGGTGGCCACTTTCCATCAGGTGGACTGTCCGTCCGTGTAAGAATAAAAAAAGAAAAAAGAATATTAGTCAGTCCTTACATCGATTAACTCACGCGCATTCCCCGCAGGTTTATCTATTTAATTAACGAGACCTCATGATTGGATGCCATTCGGCCGCTTCCGCCCGTTCCCTTAATCCAGTATCTAATTAAGAAAAATCTTAGTCTCTCCCGAATTTGAAGGGTTGCGATTGTGGCGGATTAAGAGGCACTTTATTTACCAAAGCACTGGCAATGAAAGAACGGGCTGCATTCAATCATCTTTTCATTTTTATCTGTTATTAGTCTCCCACGAAAAGAGGGGTGTGTTCATTTTTTTTATTAGACTAGCCAGGCATTTGACCGCTATCTTGCTTGGTGGTAAATGACGATGTGGCCGAAGATGGAGCATGCCTGCCTAGGAACGGTATATTCACTCTAGCTTTGATGGCGTCCAGATTATAATGATCAGGGAACACACTCGCAGGCAACGTGTTACATTCCGCCGTACAAATTATAAAGGTGAACCAAAGCGGCTTGTGTTGATAGCTGCAAGATCTAGAACATAAGGCTGAAGCGTTTGCCTACCCTACCTTAACATTTAACGTGTATAAACTTCAGTTTAAGGTACCTGTGGTACTCTCTAAGGTTCCTGAATATCTACGTGGACCGATGTCGAAGCAAGTTTTTATTTGAAATGCAGTTATATCGGGGTGGTAGTTAAACTTGTTTTATAAAATCATTTTAGCAGTTTAAAACTTTTTTTTTTGTTTTGTGACTAGCCAAGCATTTGACTGCCACCTCACCTGGTGGTAAGTGACGATGCGGCCGATGATGGAGCATGCCTGTCTAGGAACACCTAATAGCTGTAGGAATGTAGTACGTACCTAAATTGGCTTTATCGAAGATCTTTTCAATATAACTGTCGAGGTTATGATCGGAGATCTTTCAACTCGCAAGGGAAGTGTGAGTAGTCCGCCTGCATGAGTATCTACCGGGGCAGTTGGTCTATATCTCCCTTCACGTAGTAACAATGCTCTCATTGTTGTGTTCCGGTTTGAAAGATAAGGTAACCGGTACAATTGCAGGCGAGTATTTCATGTCAGTCCAACGCACCTGCGGGTCTGCATTTTTTGGAACGTAAGAGCATGAATCGTAGATATAATAGGCGACAGTTATTGCTTTCCATCTGGACCTCAAGACCTCTGAATTGTAATTGGATCTCTAATGTAGTTCAATGGCAGTTTTGACACATTTTTGGTATTCTGCCACTGTCACTTTGGTATTCTTTTTTTTACAAATAAAACTGTTATTGCGATCAAATTACATTTCAATCGATACAAGTATATTCGGACTCGAGGCATAGGTAGGATGTCTGCTATATTGTCACAGAGTAGAATACCAAAGGAGGAGGACGTGGTCAAGTTCAGAAACAGTACTTATTTTTAGAAGTCCAGTGAACCGATATTTTCGTAACAGTTTATAAAAGTTTCAAACTTATGATTCCAGCTTTATCGACATTTCTCTTTGAGAAATTGTTTCACTTGATTTGAGTTACAACACAACATTTTATCTATCATTTTTAACACAATAGCTATAGGTAAGATGAATTTATCGTAAATGCATTTGCCTATTCACAAACTAGATTAATTCCGCTATATCCGGTAGAAGGGTAGAATTCCCGTCGCATATCATGTTTCACTAGGAATTAAATTAAATACTGAAAGCGAGAGAGAGTTTCCAATGGGAACTTTATTGTTCGCAGTTTGTGCGGAGTTAAAAAAAGTAACTAGTTTTAACTTTAACCTCAATATTATACTATTTACCTAGTTAGGAAACTACTAAAACGTTCAATAAGGGTGAACAGTAAATTAATTAATATATAAAGGTAAAATGACGATATTAACTTTTTTAATACTAGCTGAAACGCCTCGACTTCGTTCGCGTGTTGTTCTACCCTATAAAACATCCTCTTGAATCACTCTTGAAAACCTCATTAAAATCCGTTGCTTAGTTTAAAAGATCTAAGTGTATATACATAGGTATATGTATACAGAGGGACAAAAGGCGGAAAGCGACTTTGTTTTATACAAGGTATGCTGGCACCTTTAGATCTTTATAACGGTGAGGGCAAACATCGTCATGAAACCTGCACATGCAGGCGACAGAATGTGTAACTATGATCCCATCTGGTCAAGTTACCCTGGTAGCAGGGTCATGGAGGTTAGACGACAGTCGCTCCACTGTAATTACCTGATCTTTAAAATTGTGGATCATAGTCAAGGCGGATCTCGGGCCCTCGTGCGCGACTGCACAACCGGGACATCAACGCTAAGATGATGATGTATCGATATTTATCTAATTTACGGTACAAACTGTGCTAACGTCTTGCACACATTGAACTCACACCCAATGCTAGCTACATTGAAGCCTACATCTACCTAACTCGCCTCTATAGCTACACTTTTACATAAATAATTAACAGCTTAGTCACAGCCATTCCGTCCAACATTGCGAACCAATAACAAGCGAATCCGAAAATAAAATCCCCAACGACCAATATAAGGGGCAATAATCCAGAAATATCGCGGCTCGCAAGCAATCCTGTGGCCAAATTAACCAATATCGGTTCGTTAGAACACATAAAAGGAGCTCTGATAATGTTAAACTATTATGTAGAAACGGTTTTACGATAGTAAAGGTTAGGCGACCGAACAAAGGTCAGGAAGGTTGGCTTGTCATTTTAGGACAGGATATCTTATTCAGCGTTGAAGGTCATTATTGTTATATCTCCACAGAGAGGTTTTCTATATAGAGTGGGTAGGTACATGTCTCATGAGTTGAAAATGAAGGTTGTGAAAGTTACTACGTTGCGAAGACGCGAATGATACCTTTGGTATTGCAAATGTGCAATGTGCACGTTGCTTGCGAGTGTGTTCCTTGATCACTATTATCTGGACGCTTTCGAGGATAGAGTGAATAGGCTGTTCCTAGACAGTCATGCTCCATCTTCTGCCGCACTTACCACCAGGCGAGATGGCGGTCAAGTGCCTGGGTAGTCTAATTTAAGACAAAAATGTCCGTAGCCTACTCAGGGCGGGTCTACGGTCTGAGATAGTCTACGGCTGGCACATAGAATACTTATACCTATAAGATAACTGCAAATGTTATTATATTACAGTGTTTTCTTTATTCAACAAAGAAGGCCACACAATTAGAAAATCTATAGATACATTGTACAAAACAAAGTCGTTTCCCGTCGTCTGTTCCTATGTATTTTACTTTGTACGCTTAGATCTTTTAAACTACGCAACGGAGTTTAATGCGGTTTACAACAACATTTACAGTGATTCCAGAGGAAGGTTTACAGGCATAAAAAGGGTAGATAACGTGGGCGGGTAGGTGTAGTGTGGGTGTACTGTAGTTGTTGGGTAGGCGTAGGCTAGGGATAGGGTAGGGTAGGTGTAGGTCGCCACGCGAACGAAGTCGCGCCAGCTCCCTAAAGCTGACCTTTTAAAATGTTTCTATAGATAATCAACAACGGAATAACGGCAAAGTCGTTATGTCTTTCTTATTAGTTTAAATATATCTCGTCTATCTCTTTATGACGGTAGTTTAAAGAAACCCCGTTTCCGTCTGGCTATCTGGTCAATGTCTTTAGTAGCGCAGCCTTAAAACGACTGTTAAGGCTTCACTAGTCCAGCATAAAATCGGTCGGAACTACTTTCCTACACCAGACAAGCGATCTGAACGGTTAAACCGTATCAAAATCTGTTGCATAGTTTAGAGGAAGTAAGGCGAGAAAGATACGAACTTATTTTGTTCTATGTATATATGTTAACACATATTTATGCTGTAAAAGAGAATGTACCTTCAGAGTGAGGGTAATGTTGTAGCAAGTGAGCGAGTGTAATACTTCAAAGTTGGAAGCCTTAATTGTCATACTATAAAGTTATCTTGTATTGGTGAACTGAAACTGGAACTACATCAAATTGAAACGTGTCCCTTGATCACTGCTTGCTTCTTACATTATACATACATAAAGCTCACGCCTCTGTCCCACAGATGGGGTAGGCAGAGACTATGGACCGCTACTTTGCTGTGTCCTTTCAAATGTATTAATATTAATCAAGGATGAAAACACAATGGGTTTCGATCAGTTACAACAGCCTATGTTTACAATAATATAAACAATAATAAATCTACTTGTCAAAAAAAAAAGGAGCGTTACAAAAATGATGTTTTGAACTCGTGTATTTTCTCCAGCAAACAGACAACTAGCTGAAAGAGACATTGTCCTCTGCCATACGCATCCAACTGACACATGCTACATTTAAAAATTCGTGAGTTCATCTGTGCAAAATATCTGCTTATGGTCTGGGTATCAATTATCGTGCAAAGCCATTACAAAAATTGTTATTCTGGTTTTGGAGTAGGTAGTTACTACCGCTCAGCTTTACTTACACAAAACTTCTGCCAAAGGCAAAAATAAAATAATCAGCTCGGCGTTAATGTCGCGGTAGTGCTCTCGTGCACCAGGGCCCGGGGTCTGCCTTGACCATGATCCAGGATTTGGCAGATCACTTAATTACAGTGGAGCGACTACCTTCTGAACACCGTGACCCTGCCACCAGGTAAACCTGACCAGATTGGATCATGGTTCCACATTCAGTCGCCTGAACGTGCATTATGATGTCTTCCCTCACCGTAAGAGCATCAGTTAGCACTCAACTAATTCACATAACTCAGAAAAGAGTCATTGGTACATGGCCGCAGTAAGGAGAATTTTGATTTGATTGTAAACTTGATTCTATATCAAGAAGGCACCCCCGTGAAAATCATGCCTATATGTTCGTGTATATCGATAACCTGATAGGGTCGACAAATAACCCATGAATGTGGTTTACGGCCGGCGAATTTACGAGCCCTCAAACTGTTGCCGCGCACATTACAATTTGAATGTCCACTTTATGGGTTGCCGTTAAACACCGTATTCTATTTTATTCACATAGGTTTCCGATATCGTAAATCCTTCTTTGCAGAATAGTTCGACTCCTTAGTGCCTAGCAGTAAAGGGGGATACTATTGAGTGGGGATGGTCGCTGTTTATTGAATGGTTATTAACTTGAGAGCACTAGAGATAATGGGAGCGCCGCGGCTGTTACTTGGGTTTCATTATGCAATTAGAAAAATTGCTGGTGCTTAATATCGAGAGGATGGTTCTTTTAGAATCTACGTAGAATACAGAATATTTTATAAAGCCTAACAAAAAGATGTAATGTAGTTATTGTATTCATGACAGCTTACTATGTCACTCTAAATGAAACTTAATACTTTATGCATAATTGTTGAAACAGTATTTCTGAATTAAAGTAAAATACCATATATATCAAATAAAATTGAAGTAGGATTTGTTGTTTTAGACAGACGTTTGACCTTTAAAACAGCTGTTGCCTTTGCTAAAAGCGCTATTACTTAGTATAAAGCTACTCTTTAAGATGAATAAGAAATTAAGTCATAAAATCATCTTGGCGTTAATGTTGGGCTCTTGCTATCGAAAGCCCGGAGTCCGC
This sequence comes from Blastobasis lacticolella, assembly GCA_905147135.1. Classification (NCBI taxonomy): domain Eukaryota; kingdom Metazoa; phylum Arthropoda; class Insecta; order Lepidoptera; family Blastobasidae; genus Blastobasis; species Blastobasis lacticolella. The sequence goes on from LR990056.1 coordinate 7,479,293, forward strand.
CTTGACCATGATCCAGGATTTTGCAGATCAAGTAATTACAGTGGAGCAACTGCCATCTAACCTCCGTTACCTTGTTTAAAGTTTTGGGGGGAGGGTAAGGGCTGTTAAGGGGAACCTGACCAGGTTGGATCATGGTAAAGGAAGAATAATAAAATACGACACAATGTTGTGCGGTTATGTTATTTCATTCTAACCTAAGTTCATACGCCGAAATAAAAAGTCAAAAGTTTTGCATAGAGGAAAAGTTAATTGAGGTTTGGACGTGCGATCGCTCGTTTTTATTTAAAAACGATTCTATCAAAAGGTACGAGTATCCTGTGCAGGGATTTGGTAAAACGACAAAAACTAGTTTCGTTTAATAAAAGAGAACATTTGCCGCAACTCAAACTGCAAAGGGTTGCGCGAACGGAGGAAGTGGGTTTCGCTTATTTAAAAAAATGTTTCTTTTGTTTGCTTTAAAATCGAATGCCTTGCTGTGGTCTATAATATATCGCATCAACTTGGTTCCCAGTCCCATTCCAGAGGTTTAATAACCTGTGTTAGTAAGTAGACATTCCCAGTTTGGAAGCATTAACATGAAATTAATAAGATTATTGATGATATCAGGCATTAATTCGCAGGACTCCATAATTCACTGGATCTTAAACAACAAATCTTTAGCATTGTCTTACCTGCCAATGGTTCACCACACACACAACACCGATTACCGATAACCTTCGATAGGTTTTTGGAGACTGCTTGTGGTCGACCACAAATCCATGTTGCTGCGGTTAAAAAATTATGAACGTTTAAGAGACCACATTATGTGCAAAACTCTCAAAATATGTTGCTAAATTGCAAGTAGCACATCGAAATTGGCATATATCTTTCGTTATTGGACCTTCTAAAAATACCAAGTGCATAACAGAGATGCCTAACTTAGACGTCCTGTTATGCACTTGTCAGCATTTACAATATTTTCTCAATCAGCATCTACAATCTTTTCTCTTTTCACAGACTTTGTTTTAGGGACAAACTAGACAACCCTAGCGTTTTGGGCGCGGATCTCTGCGGATCCAATCAATAGTTTAATCATAGAGACGTACGCCACTTTTCTGTTCGCCCAATTGCGCTGCACTCGCTGGCACGAGTGGCCGAGCGGTGTTCAATTAAATTGGACCCTGTCCGATGGACGTGTCTGAGCATCCGATACAATGTACGAGAGGTTCAACTACAACTACAACACTACAGTGCTGTGGCGGCGAGTTTGTTTAGTTTGTAATGTTACCTACCCAAGTTCGATTTCGATTGTGCAGGTTTTAATAAGAGTCGTGTTGGTATTATTTGTCATACTGCTATCTCGGTTTGTGAAGTTTAAGAAAGAAAAAAATATTTCCTTATTACAATTGAATACATAGTACTTCATAGAAGATTCATGGCTCGTGAACTAGGTGGATGATATCGCACTGGCGAGCAGGCAAGATTGAAGAAGTTCGTCTCAACAGTCAGCTGCTTGCTGCAGTGCTTAAATTGCCTAAATATGTCAGTACTAAGAAGGAGGTCCCGCAGGAAACAAAGAAGTCAAGATCGCTGAGTCTGATGAGAGCCAATGGCTTACGGTACGAGGATGCTCAAATGAGTGAAGTGGAAGAGACAAAGTCACAGAGAGAATTATTTTTACTTCCAGTTATTTATGTTAAATAACTGGAAGTACTAATCAACGACACATTAGGGGATATTGATAATTTGACAAAATGAAAATACATGGAATTTCTTACTAATATTTAGCCAAGTTTTCAATAAGAGTTTTCTAATGTATTGCCAATGGAAATTATAATGGGCAACCCAATCCATTCCAGAGTAGCGTACGCATATAATACATTTATCCATATAAAGTTTTCTCAAGGCAATCACATTGAGTACCTACCAACATCTATTGGATTAAATAGCTTTTTAGGTATGTTTTGCTTTTTATTTATCAAACAACGAAGTTTGCTCAATAGAATTCCAAGATAAGCACATTTTTTAGACCACTGGTCACCACTCGAGTTGCGTTACAGTATTTTTTTTTGTTAAATGTTGTTATAATATGTTACCGATGTTATTCGAGGTCCTTTTAGCCCCATCGAAAAATATTGCAGTATAAAAGTTACGTCAATACGTTTCCACGGAATGGGAGCAGAACCAGGCAGGGTGCGTGCGGTGACAGCAACACGCGCAGTTTGTCGTCGATAAATAGTGCCTTCCGGTTACTTTTCGTTTCACGTAATTCTGAGTAAATACGAAGCCGAAAGTAACCGAGGTGCAATATTTATGTACCGTCGAAGAGTAATCCAGATTTCAACCTCTGCCCGTGCCGCTGCCTTACCACAGTCAAGAAAAGGTAAGCGATAGACCTGTAATATATTTATCTATATTGATGCCTTTTCATCAATCATTAAATTTATTTTATTTTTGTATAATATTTACCTGACAATAATTATCATTCACCAATTTTTTTTTTTTCTAGGGCTGAGAGATCCATACAATTAATTACACGTGAAAATACACACTAAACAAGTACTTTACACTGCACACGTAGTATTTATATATTTAAAACAATTTATATAAAACGTTTTTCGTCCGTGCCTCACTCAGCAGGTCTCACTGAAAACCAGCGCCCTGGCCAGGGCATGAAGCTGAGTGAGGTCGCTATTACACACCACACCACATCTACATGCAACGGCTCTGTTCTTCATTTTTTTTTTATTCGTGTATGATTGTCTAGTTGTTTCTTAATTCCATGTTGTTCGTTTTTATTGGTTTTGTTTGTGCATTTTTATGTAACTTTTTTTTATTTTTGTTTCATGGCTCTGGAATCGGGCCACTGACCTCAAATAATAAAACAGACATAACAGACTAGACACAAATCACAAATATTCCCTGTTCGCTCACTCTACAATTATTATTAATCTTGCTATCCCGTTTTTTCACTCATAGGAACGAGCCTGTCAGAAAGTGAAGAGCGCAAAAACCCTTGACGACCTGAGTGGTTCAGTTGGTCAACATGCCGCTCTGCCACGCAGAGGTTCGATTCCCGGCTGGGCAGAAATTTAAATGATGAATTTTAATTTATGTTACGGGTCTGGGTGTAGTATGTATAATAAATGTTTATTTAAATGTATATATGTAGTTTATCAGTTGTCTAGCACCCATAACACAAGCTTTGCTTACTTTGAGGCTAGATGGCTGTGTGTAAGTGGTCCAAGCATTAAAAAAAATATGTTTGGAACGTTCACCACGTTGCTCTAGCTAATAACGACCAGACGTTTCTTTTGAAACATCGGTGTAAATTTTATAATTTCCCAATCAAATTTAAATCAAACCATGTAAAAGACGGTGTAATGTAGTGCACAGTTATGTGAAAGCGCAAAGTATGGAAATACACCTGGATTATCCTTTCACCGGTAAGTAAACAATCGTGGTCGTGGCTGTCAGGAATCAATTTTAGAAATTGTGATTGAATAATAGTGTGAATTTGCAATAATTGAAATCTTTATCTTAAAACAAATTGAGTTATATTTCTTTCTTTCTATTTTTATGTAAACAGGGTCGGATTTAGTATTTGTTGTATAGAATTTTAAACTCAAATTTGTACATGTAGCGGTCCACAATTATATATTTATTAGGGTTCCGTACCAAAAATGTACCTAAATGATATTTTAAATGTTCAGATATTTAAAAAAATCTTTAATGGAGTAATCGCGAATTTACGTTTATTTTAATTTATTTATTCTTCTAGGTTTCTTGAAGACCAGACATGGTGATGTCTGCGATGCAAATTGGAAGTGCTGTGTTGTAAACATTTTGAAGAACAAGATAATATGTATGTATATGCAAGTCCCTTCTGTCCTGGTGCCGTACCTACCAGATTTATTACTGAAAATAAAGAATATGCTGCCTGTTTGATATATTTATGTACATACCCTTTTCATTATAAACTTTCTCTATATTATACACATAAAATATTTACATTTACAATACAAATATATCTATATACGTATACCTATTACTACATATACCTATTCGCTAATACATATAAAATATATGAGTATACTAAAATTAAAAAAGTCGTCCACACCGCTGCCCACCGGAATGGTGCCCAGAAAGCTGGCTGCGTTGCCTCGTTGAATAGCGATGCTTACCGTTGCCCGAGGAACGAGCCATCTCTACGGTCACCAGTGATGTCATTATTTTTCTTAATTTCATTCATTCATTTTTCATTAATTTTTTTTTGTTCATGACGATGTCCTGTAGAGGGCACGGTATTCACGGTATGTGGGATCGAGAGATCGAAAAGACGGTGGTAGGTATCAAGGCATGGGTTTGATCCCCAGACACCTTACCTTTTAAAAATGTTTTTTGTATTATATACCTAATTCATATTTGGATTCAAATAATTTATTTGGCTTTTCAGTAAAGGAAAATATCGTAAAGAAACTTGCATGTTAGAGATTAATTCGAAATGTGAAGTCTGCCAATCCGCATTGGGCTTGAGTGGTAAACTATTGTCCGTGACGTAACTAGTGCTCTCAATAATAAATAATAATAATAAATAATCGTGGACAAATTCACACAGCGCCATCTAGCCCCAAACTAAGCAAAGCTTGTGCTATGGGTCCTAGCTAACTGGTATACTACATATATACTTTTTTTTTTTAAATGCATACTTATTATACATAGAACACCCAGACCCGTAACAGAAATTAAAATTCATCATTTTAAATTTCTGCCCGGCCGGGAATCGAACCCGGGACCTCATGCGTGGCTGACTGGCATGTTGACCACTGAACCACACAGGTCGTCAATGAGAGGACAGATCCATTCCCTAGTAGTTTAGATGTGTATAGGCTAACGACGACGGTAATAAGTTCATAGTAAAAAATAACTTATTTGCAGATGGGCTGCCTTGTTTCATCCCTGCATTTGCCTTAGTGTGTGTGTTACAGAGATGTGTGACATTTTGTCTTGAATTAAAACTCGGTATGTGCTCTTTGCTTCTGTAGATAACATTTTTTCTCTATGAATAATACTCGTACCTATATTGTTGGGGGTCAGTGTTTCGAAGCCGATCTAAGCCATTATGTAATGTGTTTGTGGTGTTATTGTGTGTAAATAAATGTTTTCTATTCTATTCTATAATCACCTCCATCAGCTATCGATCGCCCAATTGTTGAGTACAATACAGCAGTCTTCTTTATCTAATCTTGGACAGAGGAACCCGGTAATCCAACACGTTTGCTACGTTACCCGCTTTGATTATTTTCACTAGGACAAACGAGATGTAGTAGATTTAACAAGATTTCGCAGCTGTTTCCTTTTGGGAAATTGCACGGAATTGACTTTCAACATTTCCACAATTTCCTCCACAATGGCTTGGAGACCATGACCGTTTATTCTAGAATGTTATTATGTTATATTTAAATCAGCCCATGCAAAGGCCGTAAAGAGGCTAATGACCCGCTTGATGGTAGGAACTTCCAATATCGAGGTATCACTTTCGGAGTACCTATATAACCTTTTCTTCTCCGAATCGCACTTTAGTTCGTTTAGTTCGTTTTAAATATAACAGACTGAAATGACTTTAGCTCAATCAAAGAGTTTGGCCACGCACCTTGGAGTGTGGCAATAAGGCGGACTAAAATTATTTTATGTTATCGTTATATAAATATTATGATAAATAACAAAATGCGCCACAGGAGAGTGATTTGTTGGTCTATCAAATTAGAAGAAAAACTCCCATAAGTAAGTTCCTTTGTACGCGTGGGTGTGAGAGACCCTGCTAGATCTTTATTATCATTAATATACCTAAACTTAACTGTAGGTAATAGATTCGGCCATAATCACAACAGAGTCCAACTTAAGTTAACATCTATAGGAAAGGAAAACAGCAGGATTTATGTTTCAACTTGTGTCTTTGAAAGTACAGCTTTAGGTATTCCAAGCTTAACCTCGTTCTACATTTTTCGCCGCGAGATTTACGTGAAAAAATTTTGGATTTAATATAAGGAAACTACTATTAGAAATTTCGTGTTATTTTATTTTATAGCAAAATATGCGTTCGATATTAATAACGTAATATAACAAGAAACACAAAACAATTGTAGCAACTACAAGCATATAAATTAAATAATTACAAATAAACATGGTTCACATCGGTCAGAATCGCTTACTATACAAAATTCAAGCTTTGAATTTATCTGAGTGAGATTTTGCTTTGACACAATATTATTGGGAGTTACTGCATTGTGCAAGCACAAGTACATATGAAGGATGACTTAATTATTAGTATTACATTTGCAAAGTTATATTTCCTAATATTTTTCATATTTTAGAGTACCTTACGAAATAATTTAAACGGACATTCACTCGCCTTCTTCCATCAGTCTGTAGTTTTCTTGCTTCCACAAATAGGCGCAGGGGTGACAGTCCGCACGTTTCATATTCCTTTTAAGACAACTTGAGGAGCAAAACGAGACAGAGGTGCAGAAGTGGCAGGTGATTGGAGTGTCTGTTGCTTCTACGAGCGGCAGCAAGCATTCGAAGCAGATATCGTATTTTTTATCCTAAAATTAAAATTTTTTTTTTAATACTTAGATTAACTAGGACTGGGGACCTTGAGACCGGTGACAGTTCCGGGAGCCGATTGCTAACCCGTGAATTACGTCAATACCAATGTGGAGACAGCAGCAATCTAGCAGTAGTCTTTGATGAGCTGTTGATAATGATGCACTGGTCTGCCATTTTACGTACACCGGCAAATTCGTTTCGGAAAAATACTCAACTTAACGCGCTGGTTGGAACCGAATGTAAACTATTATTATGTTAAGATATCAAACGAAATATGTTAAAATAAACACATTAATTTTGCCGATCCAGGTGATTCTGCCAAATCCTGAATAGTGAACAAGGCGAACCCCGGATCCTCGCGCGAGCGTACAAGCGGGACACTAACGTCAAGATTATTATAAACCCGCTTCCGGAGTTCTTTCCTAAAATCCACTGGTTGAATCACACAATAATTTGAATTTATCTACACTCATAGCGTAATGTTCCAATTTCATACTCGAAAACAGTCATTTAAGAATACACTTTTTTAACGCCAGTCTATAAAATAAAATTAAAAATACTTTATGATACCGCATTTCCCATACTATTTTCATTACAGCTGTAACTTTTAATTATTAAGCAACACTATTATTTTTTAATTTTTTTTCGGGCGCCGTCTCGGCGAAATGTAGGCTGAATGTCTGTGACAAATTCAAAATTCAAATTTTCCTGTTTATATTTGTGTGTTATTATTTTCCCGCTAAACAGAATATATTTTCTAATTATTGTAATTTGTGTTTGTGAATGTTTTTTCTTGTTTAAAGCAAATAAATAGATAAATGTGAAAGTAGTGAAGTGAAGTTTCCCGCCGCTTGATATTCTCGACGCGCAGGGACAGCAAAGTTGAGAAAATTATAGGTACGAAATGTTAACATGAAAATATGAGTGTAAATAAAGTAGTGTATGCAACTGCATATAATTAGGTATTAAAACACTCGTGTCAAACTATTATCATATAAACAGACACTCATGTTTTGATACCCTCTTTTATATGACGGTTGCATAAACTACTATTCTCTTTGCTCTATTATCTTCGACAGAGTTATAATAATGCATAATGTTTTAAAAAACTGTCCGTTGCTGACCAATCATCACGTTCTAGGCTTGGCATATAACAAAATATCCAATTATGAAATACAACTACAAGAATATAACCAAATGATTAAATACTTACAGGTTTCCCAATGTATAGATTTTTCATGTCAAGTTTTATAGAAGTAGAGGATGACTGACGAGGCTTGCTTTGGTAATGGTCGCGGAGCACCATGCCCACCTCTGAATCAATAGTTCTTTTTTCTGCTGCTGTTATCATTGGCAGCATCGGATACGCGTAGGACGTCTTGTTGTAGTAACGAATCATACAAAGCATACTCCTCAAAATCTGTTTATCTTTATAAACTGGATTCGATGTGTCATTGAATATATCCCATATTGCGAGGCATCGTTCTAATGACATCCACAGTCTGACAGGATTAAATTTTCTATGCTCTGGCATAATTTTCACCCATGGACGAAATTTAAACCTAGTGACAGCGTACATAGTTCAGTTACAAGGAAGTCACGTAGTGAGTCATGTTATACAGAAGGTGATGAATATGAATGTGGACGGATGTCTTTGTAGAAGCCCATCAAAGAAAAGATGGATGGATTGTGTTAATGACGACATAATGAGAGAGAAGTGAATATCGAGATGAAGAAAGAGTTAATAGAAGAAGAAGGGTATGTGTTGAACCGAGATGTGTTGAGTCTAAATGATTAGAAATATTTTACGGCATCATATTACAAGTCACTTAAGTTTTAGTACAATGGGACATACATGTTCTACTTACTATTTATTACAGCGAAATGATGAAAAATGTTATATAATAACTAATTTGGAAAAACTACTTACTTAACTACTATCTCTAATAGGCCCTTCATCAATTTCCCCTGAACCCTTTTAATGCATAACATACGGCCATAGTCTGCAGCCAGGTTTAGTTCATCTTTATACGAAAAGAACAACCTCTCATATGCGGCACCAGCCTTCTCCTTCTCCTTTGGCCTTGGAGCTCTATTTAGTTTACTTTTGCTTATTTTCTTCTCAGATAGAAGCGCTTTCTTTCCTTTTTCATCGAAACCCGCTGGAAGTTTAGCTCTTATTGTGTCTAGAACAGACTTTGCCAAAGAAAATAAGTTTTTGAATTTTATATCTCCATCTTCACATTCAATCAGTGGATCGGGACAGTAAGATAGAATTACATTAAGCTGGAAAGTAATACAGCGAATCAAATATTAAATCAACATGTCAGAATTTAATAAATTTGAAAGCATACTTTAAGCCAACGCACTTACAGTTTCTTTGCGATCAATATCAACGCTAGCAATTAAAAAGGCACTGCTGAAAAACTTGGAGAGAATTGTTTGATTACTGCTGTTAATTATTTCATTTATCTTGTTCGAAGGATGCCGTAGGAATAGATCTAAGAGAGCTATTTGTTTCGGCATCACAATGTCTAGTGGAGAAGTGCCCTTGTATAAACTGGTTTGACTACATCCATGTGACAGCAATAAGTCTATAATGTTGCGAAAAATCTGCAAAAACAATTAGTGACAATTTTCGGATGAGTGCTACAAAATTTGAATATTTCGTTTGACTAATTTCTTTTATCAAGATTCAAAGACAAGTGTACCTAATTGACTCAAGATGACCGTAATTTCTTTAAATTCCTTTTTAATTTAATGGAGAAATTGGCATTTGGCGCATGACCAAAAACTTTAGCCACTGGATACGGTAAAAAATGCGCGACAGGAGACGCGCCTACTGAATGAACACAATACAGTACACACAAAAACAACTTTATATGCCCCGTTTCAACCTTCATCGAACAGTCATCGATAAAACATGATGGTCATTCGTTTACTGATAGCAATGAATAAGTCAAGTAGTCGAACAAACATTTTTCTTTAAATATTCAAACTGGGAGATAAAGAAACGTGTAGCATTACGTCTTCTTCATATTCAGTGTATCTTGGCTTGTTGAGAACAACGTGCAGCAATGTTGGCCCTGGTTCTGCATCTGGTATATCTTCGCTAGGTAATCTATGAGCTGCATCAGCTCCGTTTAGTAGCAGCTCCCTTATCATATTCAAATTCTCGTATGTATACGGTCTTGATACTGCGATGTCCAATGCTGTGTAATTGAATGCCTTTAAATAAATATTAGAAATATTATATAAATAGCTTTACAAGACTAAATTACATGATTACACTATATTAGAATCCTCTTTAGCTAATTAAATTTGGCTTTTGCAAGCGACTTCGTACTCGTAAAATTCAGTTATTACGTTCCGAAGACGGGTACGGAACCGTGAGAACCACTATGAATTTCGAGATTAACTGATGTGTTACATTATTGCCAAATTATATCAAACTCCGTTTAGTAGTTTCGAGTGAAAGTCATGTGGTATGTGATTACGCTGCTCCTCAAAAAATCCATACGCCTGAATATTCGAATGTCTCTTACTTTTAAGGGCTCGTTAGATATCATGCTATTCCTATTGAATGTCAAAGATATGAAAGTACAGCATGATGTTTATGGAGTTAAGTTAAGAAACATTCCAGTATTCGGGGGATAGTGTTGCTAAACATTATTTTAACGACATGTAAAACATAAAACGCGACCAATAGTCTTACCGATGGATATTTTTCGTTGACGTCCAGTCCGCATCTAGTCAAATAGCGCACGAGGATTGCAGCTTCAGCGACCACAATCGTGAAAAGAGCAGGTTGCGGGCATCGTACTACGCGAGGATCGGCCCCATCGGAAATTAACTGAACCACTGTCAACATGAGCCTTGTATTCCTAAAAACGACATTTACAAATTCATTTCCGACTATATTTTTGTGTTTTAATTAAATATTTTTATACTTTTGTGTCCGTGTGGTGTCCGGCAAAGTAGAATAACATCAATCTCTTACACTTGCAATGTTTTCAAGGCAAAAGATCTAGAGTTTCCGTAGGCTGGAAAATGGTCAGCTGCGTTTTTCATTGTCATATTTATAACACTGCGATCTCCAACCCGCCCACCAAGCGTGGAGATTCTATGGCAATAACCTTTCCTTTCGTGGGAGAGGCACTCAGTCCTGCAGTGAACTGTTATGGGCTGTGATAATAACTAAATCTTATTATACTACTCAGTGAGAAACGAGCAGTCCACTCGATTGTAAGCGATTCAAGCACTGTAATTAATAAGCTCAACCGAAATGCGATGTCACTGTGAGTACTAATATCAAATATTAATTATGCTAGCTATAGATAGTTTATCTTTCAAAACGGAACACAATGTAAGAATCGTTGTTTGACAGCAAAAATACCCTGGTGGACTAAAAACCGACTCTAAGTTTGCTGCCGACTTTTGAAAAATAACTCTTTTTAGCGTGTAGCGCCTGTTTGAAAACAACAAGTAATATATTACAGTGTAAAACGGGCACTTGGGCCTTTGAAATGATAACCATATTTCATATAGGTACCTAATTAAATTTGCTACCTAGATTGAGTCATATTTTTTCAAAGGTCAGGCAACAAAACCTAAAGATGATTTTTAGTCTATCAGTGTATTTTTGCCACCAAGCAACAATTATTACATTGTGTTTCTGTTTGAAAGATCAATTATAGCTAGCACTATTAATATTTGATATTAGTGCTCACAGTGACAACGCGCATGCCGTTGCGGATTTTTGTTTTAGTGCATGAATCCTAGATGTTATGGGTGGCAGTTAGTGTTTACCATCAAGTGGACTGTCTGCTCGTTGGTGGTACTCACCCACGTGGACTCCTCAGACTTGATCCTACTATCTGATCCATCTTTAATTAAGGATTCTCCAGCAATAAATCTTACTACTTTAAAAACCTTACTAACGGACCTAAACACTGATGATTAATACTTGTTTACTGAATTCTTTCACAAATAATATAAACATACCTGTCGAGTTTGAATTTTTCACAACTGCTCAAGGGAGTACTATAATTAAATCTATTTGCGCTATGCCACAGCAAACCTTCGTGAGGCGCAATAGGAATAGCCTTGTCACCCTTGTCACCCTTTTCACCTTTAGTGCCCTTAGTATCAGCTTTTTTCTTTTCTTCTGGTTTATTTTCATATTCTGCCATATTTTTTACCGTATATAGGTATTGAACGTTAAACTTAGGTCCTTCGTTTACGGCATATAAAGTTTTATTATATTCATTTTTTATTTCTGAGTATCTGAGATTATTTTCAGAAGATTCGCCTTCATCAGAATCATAATTTGCTTTTTGCTTGTCTGTTGGAGCTGCGGCTATATTGGTTTTGCTTTTCCTAGCTGCAACAACTGGAGCAACTGGTTTGCCAGAGGCACATCTTTCAATCTCCCATTCCGTTATGAATGGTATTGCTGCAATGTATTGTTATTGTTAATTATTTTATAAATTAATATTACCTCTTTGGTCTTGTAGCTTAGTGTCTGACAGATAAAAGAGCACTCCATTTTTTAATTATTATATGGAATATTTCACTTACGGATTATGACATACAAGGCGACTAATCTCATATTTATATCAGCTACAACTCACAAAATTAGTAAAAGCTTTTTTTTGTTGCTTGTTGTATAGGCTAAGAGTAATCTCTTACGCGGTGCATTTTCTTTATCCAGAAGAACGTCTAGCATGGCATTTGATGATATTTCCTGGTTTCCACAACCCAAACGCACAAGAGCTATTCCCAGTGCAGTGCAACATGAATCATTAAAGCTGTCAACATCGGCCCCAGCATCAACCAGAAAGTGTATTACGTCCGCTTGCTCACCACACTGCGAGAACGAATCAATCAATAGTTTGATTATTATGCTTTGGTATATATATAAAAAATTATGTTACAAACCGTACCGTAGCATAAGTTATAGCTGAATTGCCTTTCGCATCAGTAACATTTGGATCAACTCCTTCTTCATTTACCAGTTTAACAACATCTTGTATGTAACCCAAGTAGCTTGCCATCAGTAAACTCCTGAAATAAAGCAATTAATTCAGTTATAGCGATCTCTTTTAATACACATAAATATTTTCCAATCAGAGCATTGATTTGGTTTACTGTCTAACCTGCAATCCCGTTCATGTTTTCCTGGTGGTTTAAATTGGCTCCTGGCTCCGTTCAATATTGCTGTAACTTTAACACCGACAGAAATACTTTGATAGTGGTGCTGATAGCAATGTCTCATCATGTGTACCATGCCAGGATTATTATTCCACGCATAACATAAATTCGTACTTGAATCCGAATTCGAACTTACTGTTTCCGTGTAAAAGTCCTACAAAAAAATCGAAAATATTCGTAATTCTAAAGAACAACATGAGAAATCATAATTACCTACTGCGACTTGTTCTGGGAAATCTCATTTTTAGGGGTAGGTTTTGACGTCGACCCAGACACTGAGTTTTAACACTCAAATATCTCATAGTAGTAAAAGTAAGTAGTACTTAGTAAAATTACCGCGGTATCAGCCTACTTAGCATCGTAGGCAAATAGTATGCAAAGGTACTGAAAAAAAGAATGACATCAAAGTCGAATGAAAGAATGTGAGATGTGCAACTAAAACTTTTTATACATACACATACAAGAGGTGTGCAAGAAAATTTTCCAGTTTCTTACACCACACATTAGCGTTACTAGACATTAGTCCGATATGTCTATGTCGTACTATTTATTTATTTATTTATTCCACAGACTATGTTTGTCCGATAGTACAGCGGCCGTGTGGTGCCCGGCAGAGTAGAATAGAACCAACCCCTGACACTCGCGGGCGTCGTACAAGGTGACTAATAATGTTTTCGAGGCACAAATTTAGAGTCTTAGTAGGCTATAAAATAGGCAGCAGCGTTTTCCATTGTTATATTTAACATTGTGATCTCCAACCCGCCTCTCTCGTCTGAAAGGCCCTTAGCCCTGCAGTAGACTGTTATGGGCTGTGATGAAACATACAGCCAATGGCACGGGATGATTGTTGGCTTACACCTAACGTTTGATAATAACAGCGATACGTTGAAATATTACCTACTTTATAAGTGTTTATGTTGGCTGCTGACACTATGGTAAAAAATCGCATCACAAATTTAGATTATGTGAGACCGTATAGGTATTTTATAAAATCTTTAAAAATTGAAGGAGTAAAAATTGCTTTAAGATATTGATTGGTCTGACATACAATGAATCTACGTAATTATATTGACTTATTTTATGTGTAATATCTAATAGCGTGCCTTGAGGGTAAGATACAAGATCGAATCAGATCCCTTGACGGCATAACATCTCGGCTTACACAGGTTTATGATATTAAGAAGAAACGTATATGAAAAGGGTGATGAATCTAAAAAAGCGAAGGCGGTTTTTCCTAGGGAACAGTGCGGTCTCCTACCCCTACAGTAAAAGGGTTGACGTTATTTACTTATGTATGTATTTGACTATCATGAATGATAATGTTTGCGTTTCGTGTGACCCTCACCAGAATGTACACCCACCTTGTAGAGGTTCCGTTAAGTCTAGGTTAAGTATAGGGATAGTAACACGTTTACTTAGTAACTTAGGGGATCAATGCTGTCCGCGTCCGTAGGCGAAGCCCACTTTGGGCTTTATGACTCTAGATAAGGGAGGGAATGAAATACCGGGATACCGGAATCCTGAAATACCGGGATCCCGCATCCATTTTGCGGGACTAATCCCGGTCGAAAATGTTGCGGGATCCCGCTGGACCGGCGGTTTATACGTGATACTGTGTGCGGGGCGGCTCGTGGGCCGTGGTCTGGCTGGCTGGACGCTGGCTAATGCGCTTATTACACATTCCTAAATTCAGTGACTGAATTCAGAAACAAAAAGCGTAGCCACCAGTGAAAGGCTGCCCCGCCATCATACGAAAAATCCCAGATTGCTCTACTTTGCCGGTTGGCGACCGGATGGAAAGGTCAGGTAGCCAATCCGGGGGGGGTTCGGGCGTCCCCGCGGTTTCCGCATCAGGCACCTTCCCGTGTGGTATTGGTGAGCATGTTAGCTGGTAGGCCGAGAGATACCATTTTTTTTTCGTCAGGTATCTGTAACAAGGACTTTACAGATACCACCTGCCAGGGAAGCACATGGTTATGTGAGACTTACCAAAGGTCCTACCCACTAAAACCTGACGGTGCCCGTCTCACCGCATATGGGCGATACGGACGGTACTTGCGCGGAGGAGCTCTACGCATACCCCGATGACTCCGCCAGTGGACCTTGCGTAGAGCGAGTTGTACGGGGAGTGAGCTTTGGGCTCACTCTAAACAGCTTGTTATGGGGCGTGCCGGGACACACGGTACGCCAACCATCATGGGATCTGTTTAACGAGCGGCAAATGATCCCCACACCCACCGCTCAAGCTCTCGTTAGGGGGAAAGGTGGCGTGCATAATCACGCCTCCTGCGACCGACTTTCCGGCGACGAATTGGGAGAGCTAGTGCGTCGTCCTCTCTCTCCCTCTCCACCGCCTCCTTACGTGACATTACTAGCTCACAGAAGGTAACCACCGCTTGCCACAATCTGTCGCTCTAAACCAGCGATTGGATTTTACCACGTGGATTTTACCACGGCCGGGAGCGAAAGATCGGTTCCTACCACCGCAATAAGTGCCTCGCGTGGCGCCTCCCATGCTTGGCACTCAGCCAACGTATGCTGCGCCGTATCTTTGACGCACCCGCACTCGTGGCAGGCCGTCGTGGCTTCCCTCCTGGCTGTGTTGCACAGGTACCTCCCGAAGCATCCATGCCCCGAGAGGACCTGCACGAGCATAAAGGTAAGCGCATCCCTTCTGCGCTCCGTCCACTCCTTTAGGACGGGGCGGATCGCCTCTATTGACGGAAGGCTCCAGGAGTCGCTGACTCCAGCTTGCAATCGCCCTTTCTCGGGCACTTTGTCGCCATTCTTTCGTGACCTCAGGCACAAGATCAACCCCGTCGCAACGCGCTTCGGCAGTCCGCCAGCACACAAAAGCCAAAATCTCTGCATCCAAATCCTAAGGCAGCGTTACAGCTAAAACGCAAGGCGCCTCAAAGCAGTGCGGTAGCCACGTATTGCCCTGACTGCCATGACTTGCTGCGGTCTTCGTAGAAGTGTTTTATTTTGGGCAGAAAAAGCTTCTACCCACAGTGGCGCTCCATACAGAGCCATCGATCTGATGACCCCGATATAGAGCCGCCGGCTCGGTGTGCTTGGACTACCCAGGTTCGGGAGAAGACTGCCGAGTGCATCTGCAGCCTTTACTAACTTTGGTGAAAGGCGGCGAAAATGCTCCTGCAATGTTCATCGGCTATCCAGGACAAGGCCTAAGTACGGCATCGAGGATGAAAGCGGAATCTGGATCCCTCCTACCGTAATGGACGCTTCTCTCGGCGGCGCGTTTCGGGGCCCATGGAAGCACACAGCTTCGTATTTGTTTATGGCCACTTCAAGCCCAGCCACCTAATACGGTTAACCTGTGCCACCGCCACCCCAGCCGTGGCAAGGATGCTTGATTCCCGACGGTTCCGATTTTAGCCGTGACCATCGTATCGTCGGCGTAGCACGTAACATCTACACCGGAGAGATTCATACCCCGAAGCACCCAGTCGTAACCGATGTTCCACGGGAGCGGTCCGAGGACTGACCCCTGTGGATAACCGCACGTCATGCGTTGGCGATGTTCGCCATCCTGCGCTTGGTATATTACCCAGCGATCATCCAGGTAGTCGTCGATGATTCGGCAGAGGTAATAGAGCACATTGTGGAACCAAAGTGCTTCTTTTATGCATGACCAGGGCAGGGTATTAAAAGCATTGGCTATGTCAAAGGCCTCCGCCAAGACGACCCCACCCTGAGAAACAGCTTCCTCCGCAATGAACTTTAGGCGGATGACTGCGTCTATCGTCGACCTGCCCGATCTAAATCCAAATTATAGGCGGGTGTCTCATTCGTTATTCTGTTTCAAATCTACTTCCACCATAGCATTATCCAAATTCCTTGATATTTTGGAGATATAAGACAAATAAGGTGGGAAACGGTCCATATGATGGTTACTATCCCAATTCCCCAAGAACCCTAAGTTTATATACCTACGTACGTAACCTTGAACCATATGTCGAAAATAATAGAAATAAACAGCTCAGACGCTGTTCCATATAATACTTATTACCTTGTGAAGGTATATTATATATTTTTGTAAATAATAAGTACTCAGTTACAAACAAGCAGTCAGCCCATCTGCTAGAAGGTCGTTTGTCTACGATTCATCCACTTCTCTATCAATCAATAGAAGTACATATTTTGCTATCTTCAATATTTAAAGTGATTTCTCTCCAGGCACGGCTAACACATATAACACCATTCTAGTAAATCTTACTTACCGAGAAGTGCTTAACTTCCTGTAGATATTTAATATCGCCATTGTAATATTCCCTTTCGAATGCGGCGACGTCACAAGCCATGCTATCCAGATCTGTGCACTGTTGTGAATACACTTTACTCCACATACGATTTGCGTACACCGGATTTGCCCCGTTTTGCTTTAGAAGCTCTAGCGCTGGGTTGGGACTTCCCACCTAGAATGTTGAACTAAATTTAAATAGGATATTATATAAGAATGGCCCCGTGACCAACAGAGTAAAATGTAAATAGCACTAACTTCAACTATAGACGGGTTTTAGACGCGGACCAGCTATTACCTCCGTAAATTATTAATTTATCTTAATGGGGAGCAGTATTTTTTGTTGAGAATTTTACCTGCCTACCTTTTCTTTTGACTATAAAACATCAAATATTTACTTCTACAATACCAACTAACTTCTCTAGTGTTTCTAGACAACATAAGCCGGTTTGGCTCCACGGTATTCCGCCAAGCACTGTTTGCTGTCAAGTCTGCAGTGGTGCAGGGTGGGACAGTAGGGAGCCAGGACAATCGGACAAGTTGTCTCTTTCTCCAGAAACCGACGTCGGCGTAAAACCCCTTGGTTGTCAGGTGACTGACTATGCCTGGTCCCCAGCGGACATTCTTGTAGAAAAGGCCCTAGAACAAAGATCGCCAATAATTTGAGTTACTTTATAGGGTGTGAAACGGACATTCAAATATGTCAAATGATTCTGAAATTCCCCTTTAAAAGCTTTGACATAGAATTAGGACCTGGCTCTTACAGAGCTTGCGTGTCTACTGGCTGTATCAGCTCATACACCGCGGGCGGATTTATTGCTTGTATGGATCCCTGTGGAATAGAAGTATGTCCACTATTATCGGATTGTAGAATCACCTTTTCGTGAATTTTGACGTTTCATCCACTCCATGATAGCCAAAAGTACGCGCAGCCTAAATCTGAAGGTTAATGGAAGGGTGCTATTACCCCATAATTATTACATATTATCCTCCCATACCGGTCCGCTAATGCATGATCAGTTAGACAGGAAAACGTAAGTTGAGTCCAACATCCCTTCCCAAATGAAGGAGGGCTACTATTTAAACTTTTCCGTAATTAGTCCATAGTGATAGAACTGTCGAATTCGTACAGAATAACAATAACATGATTGAATATTATATAATACAATCACGGGGTGTCAATCGTGCCAGATTTATAATGGCTGCAGATAATAATACTACCTGTTCGCGCTGCTACTGCACTAGATGCTGGTAGCATCATCGAGAAAATAACCAACATAGAACAAAATTTTAGATCATTCTTATGTCATCCCCCTCGTCTCCTCCTTATACCTATATCCTACGTCCATGTAGTATTATCAAAGGGGGTTGCGGTAACCGGTCGACACTTATTCGCGAACCGGAAAACCGAACGGGTAGTAATAATAATATTCTTAGAAAAATTCACATAGCTACATGTAGCCCCAAATAAAGCTATGGTAAAAATGCGTAATACAAAAATATGCTGAGGAAAGCTAGGGCTACATGCTTTTTTGTAATTTTGTGTGCAATAATATCTATCTTTTTTTATACCACTAAGGTGGTAAACAAGCAAGCAGTTACAATCGCAGTTACTTTTGCAGTTTGTAATACCAGTGGTATCACTAGCGTGCGTTTAGCGTCTACATGTCTACAAGGTATTTTAATTATTTGAACTATAGGGCAGTCTACGGAAAGTCTGAAGCAACTTCGTAATTAGAGGTGTATTTCACTTAAGATTATTTAGTATCTTAAAGTACCTACTTACTTGTATTTTTAAAATACTTACTTTAAACATGCGTCCGTCTGGGTAGGACATCACTCCGTAACCGTGAAGTGCGTTGGCGAAAAACCTTCCTTCATACGTGATGAATGCGTGTTTTGGCCCCTTGTACCGCCATCTATAGTCACCTTTGCCATTCATAGTATTTCGGACCCACTGCCCTCTGTACCATTCTATAGACTGAAAGATTATCATCAAAATATGACTAGAAGTAGCTATATTTGTTTATTTATTTATTTTCAGTCATCAAAAATGTACCAATGACACTTTTCTTAGTTATGTCCTTTAGTAGAATACTAACCGATGCTCTTAAGGTATGGGAAAACATCATGACAAAACCTGCACATTCAGGCGCCTGAATGTGTGACCATGATCCAATTTGGTCAGGTACCCCTGGTAGCAGGGTTACGGAAGTCAGATGGCAGTCGCTCCACTGTAATTACCTGATCTGCCAAATCGTGGATCACGGTCAAGGCAAACCCCGGGCCCTCGTGTGCGAGAGCATAACTGCGACATTAACGCCACGATGAGATGAGGCATTAAAACCCATAGAAATATTACATACAAGTTGACCAACAAGTGTGAATCTGAGTGTCTTCAAGCAATTTATGGAGATTTTAAGATAAGGCTTTGCCTACGATGCCACCTCCCATAGTTTAATCTTCAAACCCCGTTGGAGAGTAACTACTCAAAACTAGTATATTGACCTCAGCACCGGTCCAATGATTCTCTCCATCTCCAATTCTACGTTCCTCTTTGTCCTTTTCCCCAAAGTAATACTGGTCATAAAGCCACGATTTCTTGCGTGTCGTGGTGGTTGGAATTAAATTGTCAAAATGTACTTCTTCATCTTTCAATGAAAGTTCGCTCCCTGGCTTGCTATCGGTTACCTCAGTTCCAGGTTTTACCGCCAATTTGTCTATAGTGGTCAAAGATCTGACCTTTGTGATCGTGGTGGACCCTCTTTCGGTAAATTCAGTATCAGTTTCCATGCTACTTAGTCTTGGTATGCTGACATAAATGTGCTACAATAAAGTTCACAAATTCATTCTAGCAAAACTCGTTGTAGGTTTTAAAATTTTAAAATATTTAACAAAAATGAAGTCAGAACTTTGATTTGATTACTTTGTAAAGTATCGTCAAAGCTTCAGAATGACTTTATCATAAGTATTGACAGATTTCACCTATATGTCACCATTACATCCATAGATCATAAAAAGGCCATGTTAAAAAGGTTATGATTTCTTTATATTTCGTGGAGCTCCAAGGAGTTGCGTAACTATGCTTTTATTGTGGCAATATCTGAGATTTAATAAATGGTTTAGTTACTTGAGATTGGCTCTATCAGGTTCTATACATTATTAAACTGTAAATCAGTTTCTAACACTCTGACAGAAAGCACCCAGGTTCTTTTAAAGATTGAAATAAAAGAAATAGAGCTTGATTTAGAATTCTTTGCAGGCATATAATATAACTGTTATTAAGTTGACAGACCTGTTAACGACGGCGCTGTTGTTGACAAAAAATTACATTTTAAAATGGCGGCATTAGTTCCAAATTGTGGCGCTGTCTATTATATTATATCAAAAGTTATCCAAAACACGCAAATATAGTGTTAAAATGGAAAGTTTCCTTTACACGTGAGAGCATTAAAAAACTCTTAACCAATACCTTCTCATTATCTAGCCCAGCACAGTTTTAAGCATCTCCTTACAGTGAGCAGCTTACTTTTTAAGAAAACCTAAAGAAAATAATTTCCACAGTTTCAGTTATCATATCACCCAATATGAACTTGTATTAATAAAAGTAACTTGTACTTTCAAACTCAGTATTCAGCAGTGCATTCCAAGCTAGAGACAGTAAATGATGTAGATACTCATTCTATATGTATGTAGGTGAGCAAGCGAGTGTAGAATGCTGGCTCATGTCGCGACGAGGATGCGCATACCGAATGCTATTACACAGGGCCGTATTCACTTCCTTTTTTCTCAATAGAATTTAATATATTTATAATTCTGCCGGTGAGTAAGGTTTCCAGTGCTCCATGGGGTGGGGATTTGGGGAACCGTGGCTTTGGCAGTGGAGTGGATTTTGCCTTTTTGCTGCCAGAGCAACGTGTTATAGAGGTGGGCAACGCATTGGCGATACTCTTGGTGTTGCTAATGTCTATAGGCAGTGGTGACTACTTTCCATCAGGTGACCCGCTTGCCTGTTTGCCTATCGTATGTCATAAAAAAAAAAAATGGCGGCCGTATCTATCCAGGTCGAGTACTCAACTTGGGCCTGAATACTCGTTAAGAATTAGAAGGTCCTTATTATATGTAAAAAATAAGGCAATATGCTAGTGATATTTACTTTTACGAAGGTCCTGGACGCCCAAGAAGCGAAAGATTAACATCGCTGAATATTGAACGAGGATTCATTAAGACATATCGAATTAAATTCGGTCTCTGTTGAATAATTTCCAGTCCCGGATTCCCCTTAGAAAATATGGTACAGGCCGATGGTTTATTGTCAAAAAATAATGGAAAGTTAAATAATACCTTCATGGCTAAGGACAAACTGGCAATTTTCTTTTTGCTCTGTGTTTATTATAAAGCGATTATATTCCACACAAGCATACGAGACGTTCTTACGCTCTAGGTGCGGCTTCCAATAGATTTTTCGTATCAACAAGTACCTAAAGGCGCTTTCCACCGGCCCTGGCGAGGTTCCGCTATCACCGTATTACACATTCAGCGCCAAAGCTACAGCGATGCGAATGCGAGGACGCCTCCAAGCAAACTTCCCCTTTGACTGGTTTACACGTCCCCGCAGAATCGCAGGTGAAACCGATGAAATTCCAGAGTCAAAAGATACCTATTGAATTCTGTCGGATTCGACAAAACGGCGCGTTCGGTTTATCGGCTTTATCTATCTTTAGAAAGTGGAGTGTATTATGGGTTTGCCTTTCTCTGAATATAAGTATAACAGTTGTGGTGGGATTTGATCATGACATCTTCTCTCTTTATTAGGCTAAAAATATATCAGATTGAGATATAAAATGTCTCTTGTCCAAGCTTTCCTTTTCATGGTCTTTACTAAGAGTTCATAAACCTTTTGTCTTTATTTAGCGTGATTGACGGTCAATTATGCAAGTTCACTTTATAAACATTTACGTCACGTCACAAGACCAACGTTCGACGTGTTTAAATAACTTGTCCAATTTCTAAGTTACCAAGATTCTTGGGATAAGAGTGCCCTTTTTTTTATTAACCGTTGGTATCCCTCTGCAGGGCAAAGGCCTCTCTCCCATTTTCCCACTTAGACTTATTTGTTCAGAGTGCTTTTAACCAGCGAAATTGTATCAGATGTATAGAAACTACTACCTACTACTTTTATACAGAAGACGTAGACGAGGATTGTATTTGTCGCTGTCGCTAGTCTCTGCCTTTTCCTGGGGGATGCGGGTGTAGGTATGTACGAGCTTCTAGTATGAACTTTGTTTTAGAGATTTCCGCACGACGTTATAGATGACACAGTTGAATGCAAACAGAGAAATGTAAAGACACAATTATACGAATATTTACCACCGTTACTAACTGTATAAATCAATAAAGTTGAAGA
Source organism: Blastobasis lacticolella (assembly GCA_905147135.1). Classification (NCBI taxonomy): domain Eukaryota; kingdom Metazoa; phylum Arthropoda; class Insecta; order Lepidoptera; family Blastobasidae; genus Blastobasis; species Blastobasis lacticolella. The sequence continues at coordinate 7,501,765 of LR990056.1, forward strand.
GGCTACTACGAAATACTTACTCGCAAGTCCTGTTATTTATAAAAATGCTGTGTCGTTGAGTAAAAGTATGAGCTACAGATTGTTAGTGTAATAAATATCTTACTTTCCATGATGGTGGCAGCGTATTTCTGAACCTGTGAACCAAAACAAGTAGGTACGCTGGAAATCGTTACTCATATTCAACGAGATGGCGAAAGTTTTGACTTGTTAAAATTACTTCGTAGGTATACGGGTTATAATGATATACTGGTTGTGGATAAGATAAGTAATAACAGCCTAGCTTGAGACGAATAAATGACTGAAAATTACTTACCATAATGTAGAAAAGTGATTTATTAAATGCTTATACATGAACAGAGAAACGACCGTTTGGTGTCCGGCACAGTAAAAAAGCACCAACCCATTACACTCGTGTGTCGAACAAGGTGACTAATGTTTGCGAGACAAAAGATCTAGAGTCTTCGTAGGCTAAAAAAGGGCCGTAGCTTTTCGATCTCCTACCCGCATGCCAAGCAATGGCCTTAGAGATTATGGCAATAGCCTCCTCGTTCATGGGAAAGGCCCTAAGTCCTGCATTGGACTGTAGTGGGCTAAAATGACGATGACAAAGACAAAAAATGTGTACTTACCTATTACAATATTAAATGATTGAGCCTACCTGATCCTAAGCGGATTACCTTAAATTATAAGGACGTTTATAGGTATCACTCCCATGTTGCTAAAACCCGTAAAACTTTCAAGCACACCCTTCCTGAAATAACTCTATCTACATTGTTCTCACTCTTTAAGAAAACCTCTTCAAGTAGTTTATTCCGTAATTCAATACGTGTGCAAGCAAAATACAGATCTATAATTAAACAAATATAGTTGATGTTCCAATGGCGGCATCTCCAACCAATAATTTAATTAAAATTATAATATCTCGTTTTCTTGCCAGGTTATAGCTTAAAAACGTTCGATGTTATCTTAAGGAGATATAGAAAACTCGGCCAGACCTTAGATTCTAAGGCTCAATCGACCAGGACCAGAGTCGGAGGTCTTACTACCACACAATTTTAAGTTTGTCTTACTAGCACACCATTTTAAGCTTGATTATGAAATGCATAAGTGTGAGGCTGCGCGCTACTGCTTGGACTGGTCGATCAGCCACTGCAGGCAGGGCACATACTAATATAGTCTGTAAGACTAAGAATAGGCTCTCAAAGACAGACGCGCAGGGCCGCTGGTCTCTTCTGCTAAGCCCTTCTACGAAGTTTCATTTACCAAGCTGAACGATGCCGGCTACTGTCGACCACTGTCAATCCAGCGATTGAGGCTAACCTGCCACTAAAAATGCTGAGGCTCCCTTAGGCAGCAACATCTCGAATTCTGCTCAGATACAGTGCGTGAACTCTCTCCTATGAATAGATAACACTAAACTTACTGTGCTCCGCATTATTTTTACCCTTCAACCTCTGTATAAAGCTGTCACGACGTGGCAGGTGCGTACTCCCCGTGTACGGGAGTTATTAGCGCCCCCTCACGGCCTTGTTCAACATTAATATGATATCGCGCGACGTGGAATTGACACGTCGCGACGTCGAGCGAGCGTAAAATTGGCAAGTAATGGCAGTAACAGGTTATTGGCACACCGAGTGTCGTGTCAACGAACGAAACTAGGTTTTCTGAAAACGAAATCTAGTCGAGTTCTCCTGTTAACAGGGTAATCGAGGTCATACGGCAGTTACTCCCCTGTAATTACTGATCATGGTCTAGGAGGACCCCGGGCCCTCGCGAGCTAGAGCACAACCGGGCCATTAACGCGAAGATGACCATTCTCTGCCTTTTAGAAAGGCATACGGACAGACGGTCCACCTAATAGCATGAGGTTCCCGTCATTCAGGACACTGAGGTGTTGATCGTACCTACATGTCGACATGTGTTAAGAACCCCAAGTTATAATGCATGAGAAAGCCTTCGAGGGATCGTTCTTCGGGAACGAGGGACTTCTGTTTTATTCTGTTTTTTTCTCAACTAATACCTACCTAATCCGTGATCTTTGTCTAGACTCTGCTTGTGGTCAACATTGGACAATTACGTGCTGTTGGCCCTTTGACAATTTGACACTATTGCGTTTGTGGATACACTGGTGGTTAGCAAATTGACGTTGTGTCTCCTTGCCGAGCCACGTACGCCCGCACGCCACTGTTGTGTCTGCCACTTAACAATTACGCCGGGATACTGATTACCAATCCGAGTGATTACCTCTTCGCTAACATCCACTGTTTGCGTACAGGATGATTGGTTGGTGATACGATTATGTTTCCAGGGATTATTAGTTAAACCTTTGTAGGGTATACATTCAAATTGTCCTACAATTTTTAAAGAGAGCCCTGCGTTATTTTAGCCAGTTTAAACGAGATGGTTCTTAGCTAGATGTTTTATTTCATTAAAAGGTTTAGGAAATATTTGACAGATAAATTCTGAAGGGAATTTTCCGACCTGTTTCAGTTAGGTTATGGAATATTCATGTCTGACTGCGGCATCGTAGCTCCCGAACCAATAGATTAACTTCTATGCGGTTCATTATTCGAAAGCCAGGTTAATCATAATAGTTCTTGGCTTTGTTTAATTAAAGTTGTTGTTTGGAGTTCTTCAAGAAAGGAGTTAAAAGGTTTTTACGGGGCCGGCAACGCGTGGATACCCCTGGTATTGCAAACGTCCATAGGCTGCGGTGACTGCTTACCATCAGGCAAGCCGCAAGCTTGTTTGCCACCTTAGTGGAATAAAAAAAAAGAAAAATTAAAATAAATTTCATTAAAACTTTCTGTCGGTAAGGTAATTTATTTTTCACATCTTCTGCTCGACTATGTACAATTATATGTCATGAAATATCAACGTAAAGCTTGGCCTTGTTATCCGCAGCATAACTGAAATTCCCAAGCGAAATAATGTAATTTGAATTTGGAACATTTAAATTCGTATGAAAACTGAGAATTTGAAATCATCATCTTGGCGTTACTGTCCTGGTTGTGCTCTCGCGCACGAGGGCCCGGGGTCCGCCTTGACCATGATCCAGGATTCGTCAGGTCAGGTAATTACAGTGGAGCGACTGCCATCTGACCTCCATGACCCTGCTACCAGGGAAACCTGACCAGATTGGATCATGGTTACACATTCAGGCGACTGAATGTGCAGGTTTCATCACGATGTTTTCCCTCACCGTAACAGCATCGGTTAGTATTCAACTAATGTACATAACTTAGAAAACAGTCATAGGTACATGGCCGGAGCGGGATTCGAACCCGGGACCTCTGGCTTACGAGTTGCATACTCTAACCGCTCGGACACCAACGCTCTAAAACTCTAAAACTGAGCAATTTTAAAGAGAGTATATTTGAAACACGTAACTTGTTTTTTATTATTCTTTCAATTAAAAAAAATGAGGCGAATGCAAATACTGTAACTAAAGACTAGACTGTAATTACAGAACCCTAGACTTCTCAAATTGAGTAAAATGAAAAACAGCTAAAAAATGTAAATTACAAAAAGTGTTTCGTGTTATTACAATAGAGCGCGTTTAGATTTAAGTTTTTCTTTATATTTATTTTTATTTTTGTATTTACACTATGGACATATGTCTGAAATAAGGTGATTAAATTGAATTGAATTGAATAATTTTAGCAGGTTTACGTTGACATGACAATTATTTGACACCGGAGTTTGTTGATTCAGACGCTATAATAACGCTCAATTTACCTATTGTCTCACAGATGGTGTGAAAAGTAGAGTATTCCTTTGGGATAAAGCTGTCTTAGTCTTTGGCGGCTGGAACCCCTTGCTTCACTCAGGACTTTACATAACTCTCTCGCTTCGCTCAGGAGTTAAGTGTAAACTGTACAGTCCTTCGCTACGCTCAGTATCTAATAAGCCGCCCGTGACGCAAGACACTTTCTTCCCTTGGTGTATAATCTACTGTTACTTTGCAAGAACTGAATATACTAGCATGAATTACGATAGGTTAAATATCGTTCAGTTGTTGTTGACATGAATGAGTATTATGTAAAAAAAACAGTATCCAAACGTTAATCCTTATAAACTTTTGCATTTAATACTAATATTATAAACACAAAAGTTTATCCTGTTAAGGACAGCATACAAATAGTTATTTTACGTTGGCTGGTCCAAAAGTTTTTAGCCAACGGCTTGTTATAAGTACATACTATTGTTTTAATTTTTGCACCATGTCGTTTTTTTTCAATAATAAATAAGTAATGGTCGCCGGCTAGTGATTTTTGGCCAAGGAGTTTGTAATAAAATTTGCCTGTAAACGATACAAAAATTAAAACTATAGGGTGTATAACAAGCCGTTGGCTAAAAACTATCGGACCAGCCTAGTTAGTACTAGCATAAAAATCTAAATTTTACAAAACGGACATACTTCAACAAACATCAATAGCGTTAATAGTATTGGTAGGATAGCCACACCCTGTATAATGTTGCAGGATTTGTATCTGTACACATTATATCTCAATGTAAACTTAATCCCCCAGAAACTGTATCGTATCCCGCTGGTAATTACTGGGTTTTGCTTACAGTTACTGGTAGTTTGGCAACTGTTTTGTACTCCACGGTGTCGAAATCGCACACTTGTATGGGGATTAATGCTCATACGTGAAAAGTAATTGTATTCGGATATTTATGAAGGTTCTAGATATAAAATAATGTGATAGGTAAAAATATGTACAAAAACATCAGCGCGAGTGGCCGCTTTGTATCAGGTGGACCATCCGTCTGTCCGTGTGCCTCGCTAGGCAATATAATAAAAGAAACTAAAAAAGCCACTTTACCTCAAAATAGTAGATATTGTTTAGCTGCGGTAATCTGTAAGTTAATACGTTATTGAAGAAGTGAGAGGTAAAAAAGTTTGTCTTGACATAAGTTAATCTTAATCCTAAATCTTCCCGAAGATGTCACTTGAAGCCTATTCGCATATTTTGTAAATTCGGAATAATGTTTTTTTTGGCTAACAATGCAAACTGACTGCCCGCCTGATGGAAAGCGACCACCGTAGTCCAGTAGGCTAATTACGTAACGCTGTTGACAACAATTCTCTGACTTCAATGATTGAAATTGTTACTTTTGCTGCTACGTATGATCGATTTAATAGTTTCAGTTTATTGCAATGGAACTTTATTAGCAACTAAACCATGAAATCGATGATACGGAATCAGAAAGTAACAAAATCAATCATTGAAATCAGAGAATTGTTGGTAACAGCGTTACGTAATTAGCGTAGGCCATCTGCAACCTAAGGGCAGCAAAATTCGGTGCCGGCGTTTGAGGTACCTGTAGACATGCCTTTTAAATAACCCCATGCTATAGGATATTAAGCCGTTGGGCTAATTTTTCAGCCGCTGAGTGTATTTTACGTACCAAACAGCAAACGAAACTAGATAGTAAATGAAGTACCAAATAATAAATCCTACCAGCGTAAAAATGTAAAACCATTTTTAATTAAAACTGTTCGGTAAACACAGAGACGTAACACGGCAAATGAAATCTCATATGTAGTCATTCGAGCGTTTCCCAAAACTGGGCTGTAAAATTCAAACCTTTTAGTTACGTAACAAAGAGAACGGAAAGATCGAAAAATCCTATCGGCGTTCCGGCCATTTTCACAAAAGTAATGTGACAATACCGAAATCCAATTTCAGGTGTCGCCGCCGATAAAGATTTAGCATAAATCAGTGATATAATCCAATATTACCGCGTTTTAGCCCCAAGCCTAATGTTCCACCATTGAAATCTCTATTCCAATTTAAATGACTTATTTCATTACTCTGCGTGCGGGGCCGAGTCAGGCGGAAGGGCGCTCGTATTTTATATCACAATGACTTTTATGAATAAATTACAATGTAGTCGGGTTCACACATGCTACATTGACGTCACTAAATCACTTTTAAATAGATTTAAGATAAACCAAACTGAAGATGACTAGTTTTAGGAGTATAGCAATATTTATCCCAAATATTGCCATACTCTTTTACTACATACAGTTTTACCAATACATGATACCCAGCTTAATTTGTCTTAGACCGAGGGCCCTATTTTTGATACCGCTCGCATCCACGCGAGCGCTCGCCTTTTAATGCTTGTCTTTTCTATCTCTAGAAACTTACCACGAGTGTGAAAGAGATAAATAGCGCACGCGAGCGTACTTTAACGCGATTTGAAAAAAAGGGCCCCATAACTACTATATCAGACGAATGATAAGACACACCATTATACAATTAGCTGATGGCATTTTCGGAAAATCATGTCTATAACATGGACTTTTTATACCACTTAGGTGGCAAACAAGCTTACTGCCTGCCTTATAGTAAGCAGTCACTGCAGCTATCCATTTATGTTACAAATACTTTAAAATATTATAAGTACCCCAAGACTATACTATTAGCGTAAATCAATGTAAGTAAGCGGAAGAAATGCGGGTGCTTTTCTTCCCGCTTATCATTTCTAGATATCACTTCTAATGGTTAACTGGAAGAGACTTCTTCATAAGATAATTTCGCATTGTGACAACTCCTGTTATTAGTTTTGTAACAGTGCGTGTACAGTAAAGTGTTTAATTAAATAACACAATATGAAATAACTGGACCTGGCGCGCAATCCGCTCTCGAAAAAGTTCCGAACAAGACTGGCGGCAGGGCCCTATCGCGCGATCAACTGCGTTTTTTTTAATTTTAGCTACTTTCATAAGTGAATTCGAAATAATTCATTAACTCTTTAATTAAAATTAAAGCGATAATTACCTAAGTCAAAAAAGAAATATATAACCATAAACCCTCGATCCGTGCCTGTGCTACAGCAGCGATCCCATTGGCTGCGTGCGCTTCCCGGATTCCGAGCGAGATCTGCGCGCATAAATTCAGAAATTGATAATAAAATTTTAGTAGGTATTACCGACGATTGTTATTTTCTATCGGTGCGGTAATGTTGTGGACGAAATGGTGCGTGTGACACTGCAGGGTGGGTACTAAAACGTGGGAGATGACTTTAATATGGTTCGGTGGAGAAAATTAAAGTATCTAATTTACATAGCTTACTTACTTAATTACTTACTATGTAAGTGCCATTGCGTCATTTCCCAAAATAAGTCTTGGCCTCGGACTTTAAGTGGAAAGAGACCTGTTGCAACATAGCTTTCTTATAAAGTTAAATTTAATTTTCCATAGCCAGTTTCCATATATTTTTTTTACCACTCCTTTGTCTCTTCGATCTTATCGCGATATCTCACACGCCAAGGCTGCCACGGATGAACTCGTTACGCACTCGATCAAGTCATGCAACACCATACATCCACCGCAGTATTTTAATTTTGTTGGCGTGGAGTTCGCGGACGTGATTCGTCAGCGCCGGCCAGGTTTCGCAGCCGTACGGGATCACAGGCCCAATTATGCTCTTAGGTCTATATTAATCCCTTGAGCTTGATCGGGATTTTAAGGTCACAGCTGACCGCCGTGAGCTTTCGCCGTTTGGATCAAGCTGCAGAAATTCGGGCCTTGACATCGGGGCCGATATCGTCGGACTCGTGCTGCACGGATCCGAGGTATTTTAATTTATCTGTTCTTTTGACAGCTTCTTACCGTATGACTAAGGATTAGTCATTAAATTAACTTCATATTACTCCTTGCATTTGATAAGATAAAAACACATAATTTATTTTTATTCCAATTTCACTATTTACAACTTACATAATATAAATATAAGTTGTAAATAAATTATTTACTGTAACACCCGACAACACAAACTTATATTGTTCTCTGGTTTCAGTAGATTAAAGTCAAGGTTTATTTCACCGTCTAGGATAATAAATCTTGCATAAACTGAAACTAGGGCGTGTATCTAGAATCGGAAATACTAAAAAAGTTTGCTCATAAAACACACACAGGCTGTGGATCTTATAACCGTAAAAAAGCATTTAAAAGGAATCTACCTGCCATGGGAGATAAAACAACGGTTATTTAGATGGAAAGAGCAAAGTGTAATGGTGAATAATGAGGAAAAGCCTTTGCAAATTTTTGTAGAATTGCTTCTGCCTTTTGCTCATTCATTTTCACTTTGCAACTCGGTGGGGTGTGTACTTACAGGTAGGTACAGTCAAAGCTCATAAGTCCATTACCACGGTAAGAGTCATATTCCTATGCAGCTATGGGAATGGGAATTGGATAAATTATGAACTAGACATTACAGA